>CM069530.1:65977500-67255000 GCA_035773235.1 Eospalax fontanierii | reverse complement strand
AGAAACTTAATAAAATTATTAATATATCTGATTAAGAAGTTTAAAAGTATGGGCACATTTATTAGGTTGTAGTTTACATTTTGTGAATAGAAATACTTTTACTGCATTTACAAACCTTTTCTGCTCTTTTTGAGATAAGGTCTTCCTGTAGCCCCAACTAGCCTGGAACTCCCTGTGTCAACCAGGCTGGCCTTCTCTCACAAAGATCCACTTGACTCTGCCTCCTGAATGCTGGGACTACAAGCTCCCACTACCATGCCAGATTGCAAACATCTTAACTGCTGCAAAATAGTCACAAACACATCTATGCTTCAGCAATAAAATGGTCCTCTAGTGAGTAATGTATGAAAAAATGCACACATGGAAGACAAATGAACATATTAACAAATAAGAATGCCCAGCAATTTTTTAAGTTAAATTTTTAAAATTTATTTTTATTGAATCATTGTGTATTTCATACAGAACATTTCATTCAGTCTAAATCATCTTTATATCTCCTTCACAACCAGCATCCCCACAACCAAGGCCCCAACTTGAATCCAAACATTCTTCATCTGTGTTAAGGTCTATTGTGTTAAGTTAGTCTCCAAATGTTCCTCAGTGCAGGTTCATCCACTGAGGTCTAGTCAGCCTATCCGGGGTTCCCCCATTTAGGAAGATTAGCTCATTCTTAATCAACAGTAATCAATTGCTAAAATTTCTTCAGTAAAGATTGGGGTCTGCTACCCATTTCCTTAGTTTCATGCTGGGTTTTTGTCTGCTTGAGTTTGCATGGGTCTTGAGCATGCCAACACCATTGCTGTAGGTTCATTTGAGCAAGGTCTCAGGTGCTTGTACTATTATATTTCCATATGGTCACCCATCTCCTCACTGGCTGTTACAGTCTTTCTGCCCCCTCTTAGCCCCTGAGCCCTAGGTGAGTGAATGTAAACATAGGAGTCCCGTCCAGGGACTCTGACTTTGCAGACTCCTAATCTCCATTCTTGGGGCATTTGTGACATTTTTTGTTACTGGCCCTTTGTTGAGTAGTTTATTCATGTCCTCTTTACCCTTTGTTCTCTGTAGTATAAGCCTAGGGTATGGAGGTTACATTGTGGATATGCCCATTAGGCATGGCCAGTTCATGAACAATGTCTGTGTGTGACCCGTTATGGTACTCGGTAGGAGTCGCTGTCTGGTGCAACAAGATCTTGCTTGATGAGTTGTGGCTCGGATATTTGACTATATAAATAAGGATACATACTTTTTACTTAATATGAAGTTATACCAACTTATGCATGTAAAAGTTTTGGGGATTTCTCTAAGATCTATGACCTCTTCAGCCATGTATATTTGGCTATGATTATATTACCACAAATGAGTTTCCTCCTATTGAGTGGGCTCTAAGACCAATTAGGAAACTATTGGTTTGCCCCAAGATAAAAGGGTCACTACTGCACCAGTGTCGAATGCTATGCTGATCATTGATGTATTTCTTTGGTAATGAAGCTGGTGTTGGATTGATGTTCTCCCTTAGCTGCTGACATAGTGCTCTCCAGTGCATTTAAGAGCTAGCTTTCAGAGGTAGTATCTTCTAGATCAATTCCAGCTCCATTGCTCCAAATTCTATCTTAGAATTATTCCCTTTTTCAGCAATAGAGGCGACAATCAAGGGCTGGGGTGACTGCCTTTGCAATTTTATGAGTCTCTTGGACCATCCTAGTCAACAACTCAAAGGAAGGTTTCTCCTGTCAGGCACTGTTTCTTGATATGTAGCCTTCAGTTATGCACATGAATTCATGTAGAGATATTGTACGTGGAATTTGTCATTAAGTTGTTAGATGAATATGATTCTCTCTGGTGTTTTACACTAGGTAGACGTTATTTATCCTCCTCTCCTGGAATTCCCTGTCTAACCGTTTCTTCATGCCTTCCCCATTTACAGTGTCCCCATTTTCCTCATGTCCCCCTTGACAATACCAGTCTCCTATGGCCCCACCTTTCGTGATCTCCTTCTTTCCCTTTATCCCATAGTTCTTTGTATAGCCATCCCCTCCCCACTCCCATTTAAATACCCCTTTTATCCATTTCTCCCTCAGTAATATCCGTATTCTATTATTCTATCTCAGGTTCTTTCTTTCCCTTTACCTCCCTGGTTCCTTTCCATTTTCCTGGCTTCTGCAGTTGCATCAGGCTGCATACTTTTATATAAGGATTTTGTGCTAGGATCCACAAATAAGGAAAAATATATGTTATTTGTTTTTCTGAGTCTGTGTTACATTGTTAATAATTAAGGAAATGCAAATTAAAATCACTTTAAGATTTTATCTTACTGCATTCAGACTGGCTAAGATCAAGAAAATAAATGATACCAAATGCTGGTGAAGATGTCAGGTAAGAGGAGCAACATTCATTCACTGCAGGTGGAACTGTAAAGTTCCACAACCCCTATGGAAAGCAGTGTGGAAAACTCTTAAAAAACTGAAAATGAATCTACCGTTGATCATTATACCACTCCTTGTCATATAGCCTCAGGACCCAACCTATTGCAGAGATCCTTGTACTTTCATGTTTGTTGATGTTCTTTTCACAATAGCTAAGAGATGGAAGCAACCTAAGTGCTCTTCAACTGGCAAGAGGATAGTGAAAATGTGGTACATTTACACAATGGCATTCTACTCAGTAGTAAAGAAAGACGAAATCATGACATTTGTAGGTAAGTAAGTGGATGGAACTAGAAAGTGTTATACTAAGTGAACAAACAATCTTATTTTTACAGACTGTTATAGATATTTGTGAAGGAGCTGAGTTCTGATTCTCATTTTAACATCAAGAAACCTTTCAAAATCTTTTACCTTAGATATGTCTAGACCTTGGGATTAATACTACAAACATATTGAATGTATAATGATGAGAGGCAGAGTCACTCCTCACACAAAATTTCTTAATACATTCATATTCAGGCATAGGAGTGTAAAAATCCATATGATTTTAAAAATATAAACACATTTAAATCCTAGACACTGCAGTTTTCATATCTAACCTAGAGTTAGAGGAGGTTGGCCAGCTTAGAAAGCAAGCATCCTTTAGTTGCTTCTCCATACTCTTGAGCAATACCAATGGCTCAGCTTTGCCGTGCTCTTGTCTCTGACTTTTGCAGCACTTGGCAGTCTACCTTCTCTTGTCACACTTTGAGTACTCCATGGCTCTTGGACGCAAGACATAAGTGGGATCTTAAGATGTTTTACTTCATTCTGGAAAAAATGTAAGTTCATCAAGTGAAAACTGGTTGATATGCTCTAAAAGTGATAATAATATGCATCTCAAACCTAAAATGCTGGACATGTTGTATACAACAGGTCAAAACAGGTACATACTATAGAATCTGATAGAACACAGCATATTTAAACCTTGGATCTATTTGTTACCCACACTGAAAGGTAGTAGGGAAATATCAGCAGTATACGGAATAATAAACAAGCCACATAAAGATTGAAAACACTTTAAAAATGATTATGACCCAATCCTCAAAAGTCCTAGTGATAACTGGCAGAATGTTTAATTGATTTTACTTTTTGAAAGTTAATTTTTTACTTTTTATTATTAGTCATGTATTGCAGCATTAAAATTAACATAAAGGTGAGGATAACACATGATCTTTATATGTCATCTTATTAAAATGAAGCTATTTTTAATACTTTTAAGAGGCCTATCAGAAAACACAATTTATATCCTCAAAGTATATTTTGTCAGTTTCAAGTATAATTTTTGCATTCATATTCTTTTATGAATTTTAATGGAGACACTTAAATTGTAATTATTCCTCTCAGCTCAAATGCAGGTAACAAATGGAATTCAATCAGTGTTTGCGCATAATGACCATCATTAAGAGAGAAATAATAATGACATTCTCTCTGCATTAAACTTGCAGACTCTTTACACAATGATCTGAATCCCATTATTGATCTCCATGGAGATATGCAATTGTCACCTATTCTGCATAATATCTGAATGTTAAATACATTTGTTTGGAACAAATATTTTAATGAATACAGTCAGTTCCACTTAATTAACTATCTGATAACTGAATATTTTTACTTAATAATTCAACTTGGAATATAAAAATTGTTCTACTTTTTATTCAAATGCACTTGAGATTAGTCATAGATATTCATTTGAATGTTCATAAAATGTATGCGGAGTTTAAAATTCCCCTTGGCTTTCTTTAAAGTACATCCATTAGAGGGACAGCAGAGAGGCTGTTTCCAAGTTTTTTGAAATAATTTTTTATCTGTAGCTGTTCTTTAAAGTATCACCTTAAAAGTTCAATTGTAAACTGTACTTTCTGACCAAAATCCTTCTGACATTTGACTTCATTTATCATAGGATTGTTCAGAAGCGCCTCACTGTTCATATTTTTATACATATGTACATTTTAATATGAGCATTTGCTTTGCAGAAGAAAATGTGACTAAAATATTGAATTCACTTTTGTAGAAATCTCTAAGACAGATGTAATTTGTCAGTATTTGGCTCGTTATACTTTTAAAAAGAATCTAAAATAATGTCTTAATAACAATATCAATAAATACTGTGAATGATTCTGACATTAATTTGAGGGACCGTGGGAGAAGTGGGATAGGCAAGTCTCAGCAATTTGCTGTAGTGTTCTTACCTATGAATCAGCTCCACACACATTTGATACACAGCCATCAGAAGTCTAGCATTGCCTCTGATAATGACAAAGTCAAAATAAGTCAGAAACCATCTCTGGCCTCAAGATGATCATAGTCTGAATGAAACGGAACACATGCATTCAATGAGATTTGACACAAATCTCAAATGGCAATTGTTTGAAATCAGTGTTACAGGAGCATAGAGATGAGGCACACCATGAGGACCAGAGCCACCAGCAGTCTTTAGAGTTATTTTGAACTTTGAGCTGTGCCCAAAATGATGAACAGAAATTTGCAGGCTTAAAATGTAGGAAGAATCATCACTCTAATACCAAAACCAGGCAAAGACATATCAAAAGATGAAAATTACTGACCCATATTCTTAATGACATATATGCAAAAATTATCAATAAACATTTGAAAACTGTATATAGACACTTATTAAAAAATACATCCACCATGATCAACTTGGTTTTAAACCAGAGATGCGAGGTTGGGCCAATATACATAAGTCAGCAAATATCATAAATCATAAAAAGGGACTCAAAGACAAAAATCAATTTGTCATCTCAGTAGATTCAGAAAAGACCTTTGACAAAATTCAACATGCAATTATGTTAAAAATCCTAAAAGGAATTGGACTGGAAGGAACATATCTCAACATAATTAAAGATATATACAAAACCCCCATACATGTATTACATAAGCAAGATATGTGCAAAATATGAATCCTTATATTATAGACAAGTATACCTGTCACCACTCACCAAAGAAGTTTCTTTTTCAACATACGGAGATTATTACAGATCTGACCATGCACAACTGATCATACATAGACATTACAATGCAGTCTCAGCACCTAAGGCTCAGAGATTATAGTACAAGAGATAAAGAGAACACCAATATATCACTCAATGTTCATCAATGAAGCTCTGTCATGCAACAGAACATCAGGAACACCAAAGGTTACCAGTGGCCAAAGCACAGAGAATATGAGCCTGCAGAGTATGGGTCCTTGGACAGGACTCTTACATTTAATTTTCCCCATCCAAGGCTCAGGCACCATTGCAGAAAAAGGGGTGGAAACATCATTAGATATGTGGAGAAGGTGTATGGCCATATAGGAATAGAGTCCTACAGGCTCCTGGAACCTTGTTCATATGAAAATATAGCAATAGTGTCAGCATGCACAAGACCCATGCAAATTCAAGCAGACAAAAACCTAGCACAGAACTGTAGAAATGGACCACAGGCCCTACTCTCAATCAAAGAATAACTGGCAGTTGTTTACTGCTGGTAAGGAAGAATTGATGTTCTTAAGTGGAGAGATTCTGGATGGGCTTACTAGATCCTAGCAGATGACTTTGTCTTCGGGGAGACATCTGGGGACCCTAACTTGACACAATGGGTCTTGACACAGATGATAGGATGTATGAATTTCAGGGGGGGGTGCGGCTGTGGGAGGGTGCCAATGGTGGAAGAGGGCATAGAGATCATTGGGATGTTTTGAGTAAAATACACAAAAATTCAAGGACTATGGAAATAGCCTGCATAATTTTAGGAGTCTCTTGGATTACCCTGGCCAACAACTCAAAGGAAGTCTCTCGTATAGTACTGTTTCTTGTTGTGTAGCCTTCAGCTATGCACATGGATTCATGTAGACATATTGTATGTATAATTTGTAATTAAGTTGCTAGATTAATATGGTTCCCTATAGCATTTTACACTAGGCATTATTTTCTCACCTCTCTCTCTCTCTCTCTCTCTCTGTCTCTCTGTCTCTAAACCTTGTGCCATGCCTTCCTCATTAAAGTGTTCCCATTTTCTCAATTTCTTCCTTCATAATAACAGTCTCAAATGGCCCCACCTTCCTTGAGCACCTTCTTTTCCTTTATCACCATATTTCCTTGTATAAACTTCCCTCCCCCTCCATGCCTTTAAATACCCATATTGTTCCTATGTCTCTCTTAGTAACATCTGGATAGTACTATCTTTCTTTCTCAGGTTCCTTCTTTCCCTTTACCTCCCTGGTTCCTTTCCATTTTCCTGGTCCTTGCAGTTGCATCAGGATGCATACTCATATATAAGGATTTGGTGCTAGAATCCACAAATGAGGGAGAACATATGTCATTTGTTTTACTGAGTCTGTGTTATTTCACTTAACATAAAGTTTCTAGTTTCATCTATTTACCTGCAAATTTCATGATTTTGACTTTCTTGCAGCTGAGTAGAACTCCACTGTCTAAATGTACCACATTTTCATTCTCCAAATGTCAGTTGAGGGATATTTAGGTTGTTTCTATCCCTTAGCTATTGTGAAAAGAGCAGTAACAACTATGAAAGTACAAGTGTCTCTGCAAAAGAAAGAGTCCTTTTGGTATATGCCAAGGAGTGGTACAACTGGGTCAAATGGTAGATTCATTTTTAGTTTGTAAAGAGTTCTCCACACTGCTTTCCATATGGATTGCACAAGTTTACAATCCCAAAAGCAATGACTGAACATTCCTCTTTCCCCACCTCCTTTTCAGCATTTGGTATGAGTTAACTTGATTTTAACCTGTCTGACTGGGGTAAGATGAAATCTTAAAGTGGTTTTAATTTGCATTTCCCTAATTACTAATGATGCCGAACACTTTTTGAGATGTTTCTCAGCCATCTTTATTTCTTCATTTGAGCACTCTCTGCTCAGATCCTTAGCCCACCTTTTAATTTGGTCACTTGTTTTCTTGATTCTTTGTTTTAGATCTTTATATATTCTGAATGTTGAACCTATAGGTCTGATGTGTCCCTGGTGAAGATTTTTTTTCCCACTTTGTGGGTTTGGTCTTCATTTCCTTGGTTGTTTCTTTTGCTGTACAGAAGCTTTCATTTAACGAGGTCCCACTTGTTGATTGTTCAGCTTAATTCCTGAGTGTCTGATATCCAATTTAGAAAGTCTTTTCCTACACTTGTAGGACATCTTGTAGGTTACTGTCAATGTTTTCTTCAAGACTTTCCAAGTTTCATCTTTCACACTGAGTTCTTTGATTCATTTGGAGTTGTCTTTTGTGCAAGGTGAAAGATAAGGACTTAATTTTATTCTACATGTGGAGAGTCAATTTTGTCAGTACCATTTGCTGAAGATGCTGTCTTTCCTTGTCTTGGGCCCTTTGTCAAATATCAGGTGGCTGAAATTGGATTCACTCATGTTTGGGTCTTCGGTTATATTCCATTAATCTATGGTTTTATTATTATGTCAATACCAGCCAGTTTTTATGACTGTAGCTCTGTAATATAGTTTGAAATTTTGGTATAGTAATCCTCCCTGCATTGTTCTTTGTGCTCAGGATTGCTTTGGCTATCCAGGGTTTTTTGTGATTCCACATGAATTTTAGATTTTTTTTTTCTAATTCTGTAAGAATATCATGGAGATTTTGATTGGGATTGTATTAAATCTACATATTACTTTTGGCAGGATGTAAGTTTTAAGATATTAATTCTTCCAGTCCATGAACATGTGAGGTCCTTCCATCTCCTTATATCCTCCAATGTCTTGTATAAGATTTAAATTTTTTCATTGTAGAGATATTTAATGTCTTTGGTCAGGTTTATTCCAAGATTTTTTTTTTGAGGTTATTGTGAATGGGAGTAAGGTTATATACTCTTTATCCAATTGCTTGTTATTGCTATATAGAAAGACTACTGATTTTTGTAGATTAATTTTATAACCTACCACTTGACAGAAAGTGTTAATCATTTCTAAGAATTTTCTGGTGGAAATTTTGGCATGTCTTAGGTATGAAATCCTATCAAGTTCAAAAGGTAAAATTTGACCTCTTCTTTTCAAATTAGTGCTCGTGTAATTTCCTTCTACTGACTTATTGTTGTAGCAAGAGTTTCAAACACTACATTAAAAAGAGGAAGAAATAATGGACAGCCTTGTCAGGTTCCCAATTTTAATGGGAAAGCTTCCCATTTTTCTCCATTTAACATATTGGGCATGGGTTTGTTGTGTATAGCTTTAATTATGTTGAGGTATTTTCCCTCCAGTCCAATTCCTCTAGGACTTTTCATGTAAGTGCATACTGAGATCTTTTCTGTATCTATTTAAATGACCATGTTATTTCAAGAATGTTGAGTTGCAATGCTAAGTCATTTATTTGTGCTTTTTTGATTTTTTAATGTAGGCACTTAGAGCTATAAACTTCCCTCTTAGATCCCAGAGGTTTTGTTTTATTGTTTTGTTCCTTTTCATTTATTTCTAGGAATACTTTTATTTCATTCTTAACTTCTTCCTTGACCATTCATCATTCAAGAGTGTGTTGTTTTAATCTCTATGAGTTCATGTAATTACTATGGGTTCTTCTTGTGTTGATTTCAAGCTTTGTTGTATTGTGGTCTGACAGAATGCATGGGATTATTTCAATTTTTTTATGTGTTGAGGTTTGTTTTGTGCCCCAGTTTATACCTGATTTTGAAGAAACTTCAGTGAGGTTCTGAATAGAAAATATATTGTTTGATGATTAGCGGAATATTTGGTAGATGTCTGTCAGGTTCTTTTGATATATGATATTGTTTAATTCAGATGTCAGTTTGTTTATTCTTTGTCAAGTTGACCTTTCTAATGGAGACAATGTGGTACTGAAGTCCCCTAATACTAGTGAGTTGAAATTAATCTGTGTCTCAATACCCTGTAGTATTTTTTTATGTAACTGGGTGCACCAGAGTTTGGTGCATATATGTTCTTGATTGTAATATCTTCTTGGTTAACTTTTCCTTTGATAAGAATGAAATAACCCCCTTTAACTCTTCTGCTTAGTTTTAGTTTGAATCTGTGTTGCCAGATATTTGAATTACAGCTCCTGCTTGCTTTGTATTGCCATTTGCTTCAACAGTTTTTGCATTCTTTCACCTGAAGTTGAGATAGGTTTTTTGAAGACAAGAAAAGATGGTTTTTGTTTCTTAATCTATTCAGATAGACTGTGTCTTTTTACTGGGGAGTTCAGTTCATTGATATTTAAAGTTATTATTGACAGATATGCATTGGTTCCCATCATTTTAATTTCTGTTTGCATTCTAGGTCTAGCTTTATTTTTCCACATTTATGTCTTCATTTAGTTTCTTTCTGTTGTCCCTTGGGTATAGTCATTCCTTTCTTCAGCTCTTTGTATTTCTTCAAGTATTCTCTGGAGGGATGGTTTTCTCAACCTGAATTCTTTTCAGTCTATTCATCATGGAAGATTATTTTCTTTCCTTAAACTATAATAGACATTTTTCCTGAGTAAAACATTCTGTCTTGGCATCTACAGTCATTTACTACCAGGAATACTTTTGTCCAGGCTCTTCTGGCTTTCATAGCTTTCACTGAAAAGTCAGCTGTGTAATTAGTTCTTTTTCTTTTGCAGCTTTCAGTATTCTTTCTTTATTCTGTGCATTTAGTGTTTTCACTATGAGATGGTACTGGAGTTTTTTTTCTAGTCCTCTCTCGTTGGTGTTCTATGTGCTTCTTGTATTTGTATTGCATGTCTTTCTTTAATTTTGTAAAATTTTCTTTTACAATCCTGTTGAAGATCTTATTAATACAATTATCTTGAGAGTCTTCTCCTTCCTCTATGCCTGAGATGTGTAAATTTGGTCTTTTCATGATGTCCCACAATTCCTCCATATTCCACTCCAGTTTTTCAACTTTATCATTCTGTCTTGATACTCTGTTTTCCATTTCATTTTTGTTGTTGTTGAGCTCTTCATCCATCTTTTCCAATTGGCTTACTGGGTATTTGGGTATTTTCCTTCTTTTTTAGTTTCAACCTGAATTTTCTTCAATATTTCTATCTCTTGGGAATTTAGTCAGAAGTTTATCCCTAACAGGACTTGTGGTATTTGGTGGGGACATATTATTTGGGTTTTTCATATTATTATTTTTCCATTGTGAGTTTGGCTTGTGGATTTATTTTGTTGTTTGCTATTTTGTTATGAGTCTCAAATTTTCTTTTGTTATGTTGAAGACTTACTTTGTATCCTTGATGTACCTTGGTTGTTTTTGTTTTCTTAATAGATATGAAAAGCTGGTTCACCTATGCTTCAAGTTCTATCTTTTAATTTTATATTGGAAGGACTATATGGCTCCAACTATTTAGGAGTCTCACAGAGTTCCAAGTCAGGCACCAATCAGTTACTATCAGTCTTCCTTCTAAGGTCTGGTAGGTCTCTACTAGCCAGTAGGCAAAGCACAATTTGAGAGACTCATTAGGTGCAGGCCAGATTAAGACACTCCCAGGCAGTCTGGAAATGTCTGGATCCCTGGTAGAGGGCTGTGGAGTCTACCCCTGCATCAGTGAGAAGTGCTTTAAATGACTCCTAAATTTAGGTTGGGCAAAGTGCAATTATCGAAGCTCACCGAATTTGCAGAGGAGGCTGGATTCAGGTACTCTCAGGCAGTCTGGAATAGTCTTGAGAATATAAAATAATTTTGAAATTAATTTGGAATGAAAAAAAAATCAAGAAATATGTATGTGGATATGCATTCATACACCAATATAAATTAGAGCTCATCAGGTACGTTTGTTATACTATGCTATGCTTTATAGTAAACAATACTCCCACGCCCTTCCCTATCACATGTCATGTTAGCTGTTGATTGACAGTTTCTATCATACACCATAAGCTTCCTTATCCTGTGGTCCAGGGATAGAACAATGGTTATTCTGATTTCATAGCACAAGAAACTAAATGGCTGCTCCATGAAAAAACATCTTATTCATGAATAAACAGCTTGAGACAAATTTTTTTTGCAGGGAAATTCATTACTTGGTATCTAGACACAGCTAAAATTTGAAATAATATGTTTGATAACTTATTTCTACTCATTTTCCAGATAGTAAAACAGCTCTCAGTAAAACAGCTGAGACTTTCAAACTTATAAATTTATACTATCTTTTGTGAACAATATCTGAGTATCTTAATTTCTTTTGTGGGTAGTCAATTTTGTAGCAAAGTAAATTGTCATGTGATTACAAATATGTACGGTATTTTATAAAAATCTGCGTCAAAATCTTCCAAAAAAAGAATGGCACAAAAATGAAAAATCAAGTATTAGAAATTTTTAAGAATTAGAACTTGTCACATATAATGAGCCAATTAAGAAGAAACTATATATATGCATTTTGAAATTTAACCTATAAAATTATAGCTATATGCCACTTGGAATTTGGATTCTCTGCCTTACCTTTAACTAACAGCATTCTGCCAAGGTTAGTGTTTAAGTAACATGAGACTTGATATCTGACATCTTATGAGACACACTCATTTATTGTCTTCGCTCCCTCTCTCTCCCATGCACATACTGAGAGAGAGAGAAAGAGAGAGAGAGAGAGGAAACATTCCTCTCTTTTCTTCTTTTATCTCATAAAAATGGATGCAAGAGAAATGATTGACAGTTTTAAATAGATTGTATGGTTAATTATTTTTCTGATTATTTTTTAAATTTGTTTTCAAGTACATTGGCCTTTTCTTTTCTAATTATTCTCTATGTATATTAAA
The DNA here is from genome assembly GCA_035773235.1 of Eospalax fontanierii. Taxonomy (NCBI): domain Eukaryota; kingdom Metazoa; phylum Chordata; class Mammalia; order Rodentia; family Spalacidae; genus Eospalax; species Eospalax fontanierii. Next base: position 67,242,827 of record CM069530.1, on the reverse strand, counting down.
TAAACTAATTTCTTAAGATATGGATGATACACATATCTTTGTTGTTTTCAGTGTTTATATTGTTTTGAATATCCACGACATATTTATAAAAGCTGGTTTTAGACCATAGTCTACTAATTTCATTGGGACTATTACATTTAAGCCTGTTTGATATTTTTTTCCTAAGTGTGTTTTCTTCTCTGGAATCCTGGGGAGTTTGATTTCCATACTGGAAATGGAAAATTTTACATGACTTGATGATGGTTACATTGTTGTAGAATGCTAGAACAGGTTGAATTTCATTCTGGCACGCAGGAAAGGTATTATTTATTGACATTTGTTCATTTGAAACTCATTGGTAAACTTTGTTACAGTAGGTTCAGAGCAGCTTTTTCTATGGTGCTGTTTACGGTGTTGTTAGTTCAAGTGCCTCAGTGTAATTGTCCCCAAACTTAACACTTTGTTCCTTGCCTTTCAGTCTTCCCTTTCCTTTCTGGTTGATTGGAAAAAAACAAAACAATAAAAACTACTCTTACCCATGTTTAAATTATAGGAATTACTCAACCCTATTGCTTTTGTTATTTTTTTAAATAATTCTGTGAATCTTTATCTTCTACCAAGTTTTCCTCCCACAACCTCCACCCCATTCCATTGCCCTATAAAAACACAACTTCGCTTCCTTATTGTTGCCTTGATCAACTACTGTTAAGGTTTATTTCAGTTTGATTTCCACTGCTATGTGTAAAACCTCTTTAGGTGGAAGTTAGGCATTTATAACACTGGCCTTATTTGATTCTTATTTTCCAAGGAACCTGGGTATATGTTATCATTGTGTTCTAATATCTGTCTATCTATCTATCTATCTATCTATCTATCTATCTATCTATCTATCTATCTATCATCTATCTATCTGTCTATCTATCTGTATCTATAATCTGTCTATGTTGATCTAGTTCTGACTTTCTAGTTCTTTATAGTGAAATAAAGAAAGTGAGAATATTGGTTTATTCTTTTTGGTTTTTTTGTTTGTTGTTTTAATTATTGACTCTGATAATTTTATACAGTGTATTTTGATCATATACAGATCCCTCACCCACCTTTACCACTAACTTATCCCCCCCTTTATGTTCTCTATTATTATTTTTTAAGGCTGACCAAGTCTAATTTGTAGTTCCCCAAATGTTCTTGGGTATGAGGCCATTCCATGGAACCTGGTCAATTTATCAGTCATCACAGTCTTAAAGAAAACTTACTCTCCTTGCCCCACTATCTATCAATTGCCAATAGATCCTCACCTAGAGCTGGGGCTTACTGCCCACTCCCTCCATCCATGCTGGGTTTTTGTCTGGTTTGTGGATACTGGCACAAGTGCTGTGGGTTGACTTGTGCAACTGTCCTCTTTTGTCCAGAAACTGCTGTCTCCTTGAAACACTGTGGCTCTGCACACATTATAGCTCTTGTTCCTCCCAGACCCTGTCTTTTGCTTCACACTTACTTTTATCATGAAATTAGAGTTGAGGCAATATGAAGGATTTGCCAGAAACTCCTTTAGCAACTTGGATTTAAAATGTTTTGTTCTCTTCTTATATTGAGATTGCATCTACTTCTGGGATGTTCCGAAATTTAGCACAGCAGTGTATCACCTGCTAAATTTATGTATTACTTGAAATGGATTGTCTCTCCACTAATTTCTGGACTAAATATTAGGTCATATTTTGGCTTTTATATTTGAAAAATTTATTCATTTTCTAGAGGAAAATGTTACAATTATTCTTGAATATATTGAAATGAATTATAGATGAGGTTGCTGAACACCTACTGCTCAACTTGTGGAAATAGAAACATGCCAGAAAGCCAGATAATGACAGGTATTATTTTAAATGTCTTACAAATTGTTAAAGAAAAAAAATACTGGTATTTCTGGGAAAATTTCTATTGCAATTGATCCAAAGTATTTCTGTAATTGATTAGATGCAAATAGATTAGAGAGAAGTAGCAATTATTACAGAAGAGAATGTTTTTAAAAACAATTCATGTGCTGGATGTACAGCACCCACCTGTAATCTCAGCACTAGGAAGCTGATCAAGGGGAGGAGATGGAGTTACAGACCCACAAGAGCTAGGTAGTAGAAGCCTGTCTTGAGACAAATAAGCCAAGAAGCAAACAAACACCAAGCAGCTCAGACTGTGCAGAATCGTCTTTAAAAGAAGGTTATTCCAGTGGGAGACCAAGAAAATAATGTAAATGCAACATGCCTACTTGTAAGATAGTAAGTAATGACATTTTATATTACTGTAGAAAATAAGCAAAGTATGGATCCACCTAATGTATAAAGACACATGATGCTTTGAACCATAGTATTCAAGTTTTAGGGGCTTAGTGAATAAACTACACACAGGAAGAAAGATCAATGACCTTATATCAAAGCTTGATGTAAACAGTATTGATTTAGTCATGATTTGAAAGTATTTCGTTATCATTACATTTTTCTATTAAAAATTAAATATCTGGGTGTAGTGGCACATGCGTTTAATCTTAGAACTAGGGAGGCAGAGGCAAGTGAATCTCTATGAGACTGAGGTCAGCCTGATCTACATAGCAAGTTCCAGACCTACTCAGGCTATGGTGGACCCTGTCTCAACTCTACCTCCAGGGAATTCGGTGCCTTTTATTTTTCGTCTCTGTGGGCACCTGTTGCACAGATTCACATATGCATATTAAGGTATCATAAATCTATTAAAGAGCTTTCTTTAAAAAACAGAGGAAAGAACTTGATAATAGTCTCCATATGTCGCAAAAAGATGCTTCCTTGGTGAGTATGACTTATATACTTGTCTTAAATGTAAGGATTTATTTTTAGCGGCTGGGTCTTGTGGCGTATGACTTTAGTCTCTGCACTCAGGAGGCAGAGGCAGGCAGATCTCTGTGAGATCAAGATCAGCCAAGTCTACACAGTGAATTCCAGGAAGTTGAGGCTGCAGTGAAACCCTGCCCCTCCCCCAAATTAAATAAAAACAAAATTACTTTTTCCTTAGGATGTGATGTGAGGCTTTCACTAGAATCTGTGGCTTCTCAGGCCTTGCATATTTGGGTATGTTTACAGTGCCATATATGAATTCCTTCCCATTGAGAGAACTTTTAAGTCCAATTAGATAGCTGTTGATTACCTCCAAGATCTAAGTGTCACACACAGAAAATAAGTGTCTGTGAGATGTCCAGGCCTCAGTCATACATCTACCATGGAAACTCTGTACCTAAAGTTCATGCAACATAACAGAATAAGGGGCAGAGAGAATGCTAATGCATCTCCCTGTTCTTACCAACAAAGCTTACTCATGCATCAATGGTGCTTAATCCAGAAAGTCACAACTGGCCAAACTATCGAGAATAAGAGACTGTAGAGTATGTGTCCCTGGCTAGGACTTTTACATTAAATCACACCCACCAGCAGGCTAGGGACCATTGTGGAAGAGGGGGCAGAAAGATTGTAAGAGCCAGGGGCAGTACAGAACAATAAGGAAACAGTCTTCCCGGCTTCTGAGAATCTGCTCATATGAAGTTACAACAACGGAGTTAGCATGCACAAAACCTTTGCAAACTCATCAGACAGAAAAGCACAGCATAGAACTGGAGAGATGGGCAGTAGGCTCCAACCTTCTGGGTGAAGGAGGGCTGATCTTCTTTAAGGAAATGACACTAGATATGCTGAACAGATATGAGTGGATGAACTCACATCGAGGAAAACGTTGGTGCACAAACTTGACTCAATATGCTTTAATGTATATGACAAAATGCATGATATCCTGTGGGTGGGCTATGAGGGAGTGCATAGAGATAAGAGTGTCTAAATATGATTAACATGTATTAATGAAATGGACAAACTTCAACAAAAATACATCGAGAAAAAGAGGAGAGGAATGTACTTCAAAAATTAAACAATAGTATTTTTAATATAAAAATGATAATATATAAGATTGTGACTAGCTGGGAGAACTGACTGAAATACCACACTCAACCCTGGAAGTGAAAAATACAGTGATATCTAAATACACTTTTCCCTTCCCCGCTGTGTACCTTCCAGTCAGTCTCTTTTTATTCCCAGATAGCGCCCCCTCCACCTACATGTCTCTAAACAAAACAACCTGGGTTAGCTTTACAAAAGAATATTTAAGATAAACTCTGGTAGAGTATTTAAGATTGTTAAATCATAGAGTCATATTGTATGTGAATAAGATTAATTTGACTATTTTTTCCTATTTATGTCACTGTTTTTCTTGTCTTATTGATTTGGCTAAGAATTTAAACATTATATTGAAAGAGTGGAGAGAATGATTGTCTTTTTTATCACTTGTATTTTTAGAAGAAATACTTCCAGTTTTTTCTCAGTTCACTATAATGTTGATTACACATTTGTTGTATATGACCTTTATTATGTTAAGGTATGATTAGTCTATTCCTAGTTTCCTTTGTGCTTTTTATTACGAGGGAATGTTACATGTTGCCAAAAGGTTTTTTTTTTTTTTCTTTTGAGATATCTATTGAGATGCTCATATTATTTTTGTCATTGTTTGTATTTCTCTACTACATTTATTTATTTGCAGATGTTGAACAATCTTTACATCCCTAAAATGAAGCCAACTTGATAATTCAATATGATCCATTTTTTAATTAGTGTACAAAGTAATGGATTTAATGAGGGTATTTTCATACACACTTCGTTGTTTTTGACCCTTTACTGCCTTTCTCCATCATCTGGCCCTGTGATGCATGATCTTTGTAATTTGACATATGCTTAACCAGTGATGTTTTAGATGGCTAATTAATTCACTCTTGGTTAATATAATTTTGAGTGTCCAAAAAGTTGCAGTAATCATAGGTAACTAAAGATTTAACTGAAATATACACTAACCATAAAAGCAGGTGAAATGAAAACTCTGAAGTTTTATGAAGGCATCAAATGCTATGTTGTAGAAGACATGTGATGGATTTGACATGGTCATGGACCATGACAATCAGTGGTCATGGGCAGGGCAGGGCAAGACAGAAACAGAGAACTATAAATACTATAAGAATCAGAGAAAAAGAGGGAAGAAGAGAGGAAAGGGAAATGACTATTGTAACCTGATAATGAGGAGACCTGCATGCCTATCTGTTACTTTTCCTGTTATGATAAAATATATTGACAAAAGAAACTTAAATAAGAAGTGGTTTATTTTGTTTCACAGTCAAAAGTTAAAGTGCATCCTGGTAGGGAAAGCCTGGTGGCAGGAGACTGAGGAAGCTTATACATTGTAACTAAAACCAAGAAGCAGAGAACAATGACAAATATTCACACTCACTTAACTTTGTCCTTCCTGTGCAGTCTAGGATCCAAGCCTAGGAAAGAGTGGCACTCACTTTTAGAGTGGATCTTTCTTCTTCAGCCAGCCTAATAAACCTAACACTTCCCAAACAGCACCAGGGACTCGCCTCCTGGCAGATTGTAGATTCTGTGAAATTGATAATACTAACCATCACAGTTCTACCCATTGTCAATTTGACATGAAAACCCTTGATGTGTAAGTCTTAACTTTTCACTGTTTATCTCCATAATCTCATGGCAAGTTAATAACTCAAAAATACATACAACTGAACTTCAAAAATCCCCATAGTATTTAAAAACTATTTTTATTGAGCTTCTGTACATTTGATATAACAGTTCTTAATTAAATTCAGATCTGCTCCCTCACTGAGACCCTACTCCTCACCCCCACCAGTCTTCATGCTCTCTGCCATACATGCTAAGTCTCATTTGGTCAAACATTTTACCCAGATGTCCTTCAGTGCAAGTTTATCCACTGGAGTCCAGTCAGTCTATCTAGAGAACTAAAGAAATATCTACTCTCCCTCACCCAGCCATAATCAGTTTCTAACAGTTCTCAGACTACGGTCAGCCACCTATTTCCCTCAGACCATAAAGGACACATTTCTGATTGCGTTTGGCATAGGTCTTGCGCTTGACACCCTAAGTCCACACAAGCAAGCTTCCAGTGGCCCAAAAGCCTGTTTCCCTATGCTCATGGGCCAACCCTGGCTTTTACAATCTTTCTGTCCCTTCTTTCTCAGTGGTCCCTGAGTCATGGTTGCATGAGGTTTAATATAGGAGTTCTATCCAAGGACACACACTTTGTAGTCTCTTACTCTCTAAAACTTGGCCAGTTGTGGCTTTCTGTGTGTATCATGCTGTTATATAAGGAAGCTTCGCTGGTGAGAGGGCTGCACTAGTTTTCTCTTGACCCCCTGTTCCTCTATGCCCCATGAGCCTTAAATCTAGAGGTACCACTGTATATATGTCACTTAGGGCTGGGCATTCTCAGACGTATATTCTATGTGTATGACCAGTTGTGAAACTCTACATTAGCCTCCATCTATTGCCAAAAGAAGGTTATTTGATGAGTCGTATACTGTATACTTGTCTGTAACTATAAGGATCCATACTTAGGATATGATAACAAATTTCATTTGTCTAGAGATATGACAAAGATAGGGTTTTCTGTAGGATCTCTGACCTCACAACCATATATATTTGGATGCAATTACAGTACCACCCATCAATTCATTTCCACTGAGAGGGTTTTAAGTTCAATTACACAGCTATTGATTACCCCCCAGATTACAGTGACACTAGTGCTCCAATAAAGGTAGTTTTCTATGCCTGTCAGTGTGGTTATTCCAGTTTAGGACTGGGCTGGATCACTGATTGATTTTTCCCCTTAGCAGCTTCCATAGTATCCTTTAGAACTATGATAGCTAGTTTTCAGGGAAAGCCTTCCAGGTCGTTCTTGCTCCACTGCTCCAAGTCCAGTGTCCAAATTATGTCCTGTCTTTAGCAGTAGGGTCTTACCTTTGAGTTATGGGAGATAACCAGGGGCTCTGGCAGTAGTATGTGTTGTTTTGGGAGTTTCTGACCAGCCACTCAGAGGGAGGTCTCTCCTGTCTGGCACTGTACTCCTTGTCACACAGCCCCCAGGTTGTATGTGTATGCACTAATGTTCAGAGGCCATATGTGTATTTCTCTGGGGGTTCTTAAGGCAACACATTTGCCTCTGTCTTCCCACACTACTCACCATTCATCTCTGTGCTCCTCCCCACATAACCTCCTTCCTCCCTCCCCATGTTAAGTGTCCCCGTTATCCACATCCTTCCCTGAATAACATCCACCTCCCTCATCCCCCAAACAGTGCTTCCAGAGTGGTATCACCCAGGACCACCTTGAGCAGAAAGACGGGGAGCTGGGAAAGTCCTATGCCCCACCCACTGTGTCTATTGGCCTTGAATGTGAGAAGAGGAGGGGCTAAAAGTATTTAAACTGGGGGCGCCAGGAGGCCGTCCCTTTTTTCCCCTCCCCCATGGGCCATTTGGATCTGTTCACCAGGAAGTTGCAAGATCCCAGCCACGTGGATTACTAATGTAACTTGCGGAGGGAAGGGTGGGCACCCGTGTCCTGTAAGTAACCCCCTACCCACTGCTCTGTTAGTAAGCCCGAGTAAACTAGCTAGAATCTGTTTAATTGTGAGTGGAGAAATTTGTGTGTTTGTTGCAAGGCCTGGGGAGACTTTTTGGATTGCAAGGCAGGGAGAGAGAGGCAGGTTAGGTTGGTCTGCCTCTCGCAAAGAGAAATTTTAATAACAATGCCAAAGAGTGGTACAACCAGATCATAAACCAAATTCATTTTTACTGTTTTAAGAGTTCTCCACATTGCTTTCCATAGGGGCTACATGAGTGTACAGGTCTACCAGCAGAGACCGAGAGCTCCCCTTTCTCCATATTCACTCCAGCATTTGGCCTCTTTTGTTCTCTTGATCTTACCAAGTCTGACTTGGGTAAGATGGAATCTTAAAGTGCTTTTATTGGCATGCATTTCTTTCACTATTAAGAATGTTGAGCACTTTTAAAGGTGTTTCCTAGCCATTTTTATTTACTCATGTGAGAACTCTCTGTTCAGAACCATAAGCCCATCTACTTATTGGGTTGTTTATTTTCTTGTTTCTTTGTTTTATGAAATTTATACACCAGAATTTGTTGCATATATGTTCATGACTGTAATATCTTCTTGGTCTTTTGATTAGAGTGAAATAACCCTCTTTATCTTTTCTGGTTCATTTTAATTTGAAGTCTCTTTTGTCAGACATTAGAATTGCATTACCTGCTTGTTTCCTAGTGCTATTTTCTGGGAATGGTTTTTTCCATCCTTTCACTCAAAGATAGAGTCTATCACTGAAGTCAAGATGAGTTTCTTGCAGACAACAGAAAGATGGACAGTCTTTCTTAATCCATTCCACCAACCTGTGCATTTTGACTAGAGAGCTGAGGCCATCTATATTTGTAGTTATTATTGGAAGATGTGTATTGGATACTATCATTTTAGTATGTTTGTGTTCTTGGTTATATTTTTTGTTTCCCCATTATAACTTCTTTTGTTTTCTTTCAGTAATTTCTTGAGTATGATAATTTCTAGCTTTGTTCTTTTGTATTACCTCAATTTCACTGTAGGGATGATTTGGTGACCCTGAATTCTTTTAGCTTATTCATGCCATGGAAAATTTCCCATTCTCCTTTCACTATGATAAATAGTCTTGCTGGATAAATTATTAAGGATTGGCATCTATGGTCATTTCAAACTAGAAATACTTTGGTTCTGGCTCTTCTGCCTTTCATAGTTTGTACCGAAAAGTCAGCTGTAATTCTGATGTGTTTTCCTTTATATATAACTTGTTGGTTTTCTTCTAGCAGCTTTCAGTACCCTCTTTTGTTTTCTGTACATTTAGTGTTTTTACTGTGTTTTACCATGGAGTGTTTCTGTTCTGGTCATGTCTAATTGGTGTTCTATGTGCTTCTTGAATCTGTATAGGTATGGCTTTCCTTAATTTAGGGGAGTTTTCTTCTATAACTTGTTGAAGATCTGATCAATGCTATTGGTCTGAGATTCTTCTCATTCTTGTATGTATATGATGCATAGATTTTATCTTTTCAAGGTGTCCCATATTTCCTGAGTATTCCATTCCTGTGTTTTTAATTTTTTTTCATGGTCTTTCATTGAGGCATCTGGTTCTTCAACTTTATTATCCAGCCTTGGTTTTCTGTCTTTTGTTTCTTTCATTGTACTTGTGAGGCTTTCTCTTGTTGTTTAAAAATTCTTTGAAATGAAGTTCAATTTACTTAATTGACTTTAAAATAATATTTTATTGATAACACATATGAAGAGAATTATATTTTCAGTATTGTCTGAGAAGGTGGATTAACACCCATCTGTACTCAATACTGGTTAAAGTGATGCAAGATCAAGATCAAGACCATGATGGTTGAGAAGATTTTAAAGAAAAATTATTTTCCAAGATTATTTAGATGTTCTGTAAAACTAACATAGATCTCCTGGCCTGGATGACATAGATCTCCTGGCCTGGATGACCAGGAGATATAAGAGTACAGACAATGAAGATTGAAGATGAAATCTCTGGCTAGATTTCATTTTTCTTGGAACTATTAGGAAGAGTTTTATAAGAGAAATTATGTGCATTTTCCTTAATTGTGTAATGTATGTAAGTTAACGTAAGAAAAGTTAGTCCACTAGAGCGTTAGTTATTAAAATTAGAACTTCTTCAATTAGAAGTTTTTATAAATTCCAACACTACTTAAAAGTTCAAAACCCACATCTCATCTGAGAAGCGAGGCACTATCTTAACTGTGACTCTTTACAAAATAAAAAATATGTTACATACCTCCAACAAATAATGACACAGAATAAACATTTTTATTCCAAATGGAATTATGAGGCATTGAAAGTAATAATCAGCCACCCAACAAGCCAGAAACCCAGTATTGAAAAACATCAAATCCTGAAGCTTCATCTCTAACATCTGAGATTGTAATGGAACCATCTGGGCCCCAATGGAATTGGGAAACCCCACCTCTCCAGCATTCTCATACAGCACACAGCCTCTCTCTTGGGCTGGCCCCACTCTGTGCCCTTCCTTCTGAATGTCACATGGTCTTGGCATTGCCAACATTCTGGATTCTCCATCGCAACTCATGCTTTGTCTTTACAGCTTCTTTCCGTGACCTTTCAGCTTCTTGCATTAACTCTGACCCTGACGCATACTACCTGGCCTCAGCTGTTTTATGGAAAATTGGAACAAGATTCTGTGAACACCTCAGTCTTTCATCGTTCACGCCTGAAAACTAGTACCATGTGAACAGCACTACCAAGTTCTACTGCCAGCTTACGATGGAGCCTAGCCCTCTTGCACCTGGGGTTGCAGTTATCTTTGTATGCCTTAGTGTCTGTACCTGCAAAATTACTTCATTTTTACAAATTGAAGACTGTTGGGTCTTGTCTTCAAACCAACTTTCCTCTTGTCTCAATGAAGAGAGTAATATTCCCCTTTAACAATTCTAGATTCTTTGTTATCTATATTTCTTTTGTCTGTTAAATTTATACAGCTTGCTTTGCTAAACCTCGTATGTCCCTTATGTTTTGCCTTCTCTAACTGTAGTTCTGAACATGAGTACTGAAAAGTAGCCATGCCAGAACTGAATGCCATTGTGAGTTGAAATCTCCTCTACTGAACACAGGATTTCTTTATTTTTAAATTTAGCTTCTCTTGATTTCTCAGGAGATGGCAGAATAAAGCCAAAATATAACAAGAATATATATATATATATATATGTACATATATATATATATATATATATATATATATAATAACGGCCCTTCTCCCAGTTTTGATAGCTTTATTCCCCTCTGAAATCTTGTGAGTCAAACTTTCACTCTTCATGTTTCTTTTAGAATTCATCTCTTCCAAGCTCCAAACATCATGGTCCAGTAAGCATCATTTTTAGTTTTCTAGGGGTTTTCTAGACAAGAGTTCTAACCATCCTATATTAAGCAAGTTGTAAGGCATAATAATCACATGGTCAGGTTTGTCACAGAAATGTACTAATTATCTATTTTATTTTTCCTGTTCCTATGAAAATATTCTGAGAAAAGCAACTTAAGGAATAAAGGACTGATTCTGCTTTCCAGTTCGAGAGTAAAGTCTAACATGGAATGGAAGTCCTGGTGGCAGAAGCTTGAGGAAGTTCATTATATTGCACTCACAGTCAGGAAGTGGAGAACAATGAATGCTCTCACTCAGCTATTTTTCACCTTTTTATGCAGTCTAGGACCCTATTTAGAGGTGCTATCCACATTTAAGGTAGGTCTTATTGCTTAAGTTAACCAATAAACATAATCTGTTACAAGCTCACCAGAGGTTAGCATACTCAAGATACTCCCTCACAGGAGTATCCAAAGTCTTCTCTCCTAGATTATTTGAAAACCTGCCAATTCACCATCAATACTCAGCATAATTGGTTTCAGATAAAACACAACATACCTCCCATCAAGATATTCATTGACTTTCTTTGACACAAAATATTTCTTCCAGAAGAAATCATCTATAATAGTCTTTGCACATGGTACACCTAAAATCATCCAAGTTGTAGTTTTAATCTTTTGAAATCTCTTGCGTGATTTTCTTTTTACCTGTGTCTTCTCATTTGTTTTTCACATCAAATTCTTCTAAGTGCTCATACTTTGTGAAGCATTCCTTTATTACGAAAACCCCATCTCACCTCTCTTGTTCTATAATTCTTATGTGGAGTGACATTCCAATAACAACACCTATTTCCAATGCCTCTTTTCTGCTGCAATTATTTCTCTATCGCTTGTCACCATTTCACATATGACATATTTTGCTTATTTATGTCGTGCATTGTCTATCTCCCATACTAGAATTGAAGCTCCGCAAAGAAAGGAATATTTATTTCCTATAATGTCTATATGAATTAGCACAAATAAAGTGTCTTAAAATATTTTATTTATTCATTTTATTTCATGTGTGTGAGTGTATTGCCTGCATCTATGTAACTGCAACCGTGTCGTGCAGTGCCATGGATGTCAGTGCCATGTCAGATCCCCTGAAACTGGAATTATGAACAGCTGTTAGCCTTCACGTGGGTGCTGGGAATCAAATCCGAGTCCTTTACAAGAGCAGTCCATGCCCTTAACTTCTGAGCCATCTCTCCAGTCCAAATAAGTGTACTTAAAGCAAATGAAATATACTATATCAAGAGTTCAATAGGAGTGATGAAAACTGAGAGAAGTTGGTTCTGTTCTTTCCCATAGCTCTTGCTGGTTGTTACAATCCTCGGCCATCCTTGGTTTGATAACTCAGAAGCCCAGTCTCTACTTTGTCTTCATGTGATCTTCTGTCTTCCTCTCTGTGTCTCTTTTCATGTTCTTCACAGGAGCATTTTCAGGAGCTGCAAATCACTGGATTTAGGTATTTACTCTGACACAGAGTGATTTCATCTTGAGGTCCTTTCTTCAATTACTTCTGTAAAGACCCCTATTGCAAATAATTATGCACAGTTACTCAGGGTGGTCTTATGGTTTGGGACTAATAATTCAACTTAATACAGAAAATGTGATTATCCTGTTCTGTTCTCTATAGGATCGGCTGCTTGGACCAGAGCTGAAATGTAGTAAGTAGTTAGCAAATATTTATTAAATGAATGTCTAGATGGCCTACAAATGTTGGATACCAAATGGACTAATCAAATCATTTAAATTTACTCTTTAACTCTAGTTTTCCTTATCTTCTTAATTATCATATGTTTTTTGAGAGCAAAAATATCTTATTGTTTTATAAATTTTGGATTTCTCTTTTTTAATTTTTTGCGTCTATGGTGTGTGTGTGTGTGTGTATGTGTGTGTGTGTGTGTATTTCTGTTTGTGTGAATGAAAGTGTGTATATGCCATGGTGTATTTGTGGAGATCAAAGGACAGCCTGAGATGCTGGTCCTGGCCTTCTTCTTTGTTTGAGACATGGTCTGTTGTTTACAGCTCTGTGTGCCAGACTAGTTGGCCTATGAATTACTATTTTTCTGTTTCTCCTTCCATCTGACCATAGGAGTGCTAGGATTCCAGATGCCCTCTACCATGTTCAGCTCTATGGATTTTTATCACAATTCTCTGAATATAGCTGGTAATACACATATAGGAGATACATGACTGAGAAGACACTCAGTGTTGATTCGTCTTAGCTTAACAGGAAAGCATTTTGTTCCTCCATCTCTGTTTTGTTTTGTTCTTTTTTCCATTTCACAACAGCACTCTAGTCAAAAGAGGAGGGCATTTTTGTTTATAAGAAGCATGCCTTTTATTTGAGTATATGAATATATTAGAGAATTACATAAATAAAATCCTACACATAAATTCTACTATTGAAATTGAATGGTGAAATATGTTATGAAGAAAACTATGATATACAACTTGACCTATAACTGATTTTTGAATTCTATTTTGTATTATCATTTTCATATTACATTTTATTTATTAGTGTGCATTCATGTGCGAATGTGTGTGTATACAGTGAGGGTGTGGAGGGGAGATCAGAAACCAACTTGTCCTGAGTTTTCTCTTTCAATGATGTGGGTCCTGGGGATTGAACTCAGGTTGTCAGGCTTGGTGGCAAGCACTTTTGTCTGCTGAGCCATCTCTCTGGCCCAATTCTTTTCACATGATAAAAAAATGCATACACACTTTGAATGTGACAAATAAAAAGTCAGAAAAGGAAGATAGAGCAAAGCCTATTACCAATAATTTAATCCTCTTTATCCACAAGTATTGGCTAAAAATGCTAAAGGTTCCAATTTACTTAAATTCGCTCCCCAAAAAGTATTCCCCAGATTGGCTATTAACTCCAGGATCTTTATAAACCATTCTTCTGTGAATGTTATATGAAGTACATAGAATAACTTCTTTTTTGCAATATTACATTCACTCACCCTTTAGTTACTTAAATAGGCCATAAATTTAGGGTATAACATATTTTTAGGGGGAAAATTCATTCATTTTAGAATGAAATTTAGAATACCCCACTCTCATCAATAAAATCTCACTAGAAAGGAAGCAGAAAATACTTTTATAGCCTTTGAAGTCTGCTATCTGCTATTTTTTTTCTATTTGATTTTATGCCCTAAATATACAACTAAAACATTACTTGCTTCAAATTTCACATACATCTTAAGCATTATAAATTTATACATGAGAACTGTGCATTGTATTCCATTCCTAACACCTTCATAAACCTCCTCACTAAGAAACCCATATGAGATGGGAAAAAATTTGGACATCATTTAAGTGAAGGTCTTAGGTTCGGGAAAGCCAACTCTTTTGCCATTGATTAAGTATACCCCCATTACAGATTTAATAGCTGAAAATGTATTTTCATGTAGACTTAATTTTGCACAATTCTGTAACGAAATCATAACTTTCAAAATTGTTTCTTCAGATACCAAAACTCTACATTCAAAAGAAAAACTAGTAACTAGCTTATTTAAAACAACCTGTGAGAAAAAGAAGTAAACCTATCATGAATTGACTGGTGGCCAGGGTCATAGGCCTGAATTTTAGCAAAGTTCTACAGGTCTGAGAATGGAGTCCAGATGCTTTCTTAGGTACGGGTGTCATTATTTTTAGCAAAAGAAACCTTTTCACCCTTAGTCATGTCAAAACAAAAAGAATTCCGTAAATCAGTGCCAGGTTTGTTTTTATTCCTAAATATCTGAGCAAATACATACTTAACCAACATAATTTTTTGTCTTATTTTCAGAATAAGGATTTAGAATAGGGAGGGGGGAGAAGAGAGAGAGAGAGAGAGAGATCTTTTTGGAGTTTTTTACATCATGAAATTTTCTCTTAGTTTGTGCAATATAATTGGAGCAGTCAGTTTAATTTTATTGCTAGTCAGTTTCCTGGAACAAGACCAAGCTAAAGCATTTCTACTGAAAACATTCTAAGAAATGCTTAAAACCAGACTCTAAACATACATATGAAAACAGTGTCATCACAAGCTTTATAATTTTATAAATGTCTTGATTCAGAAGGCAAGCCCTTTATGTCATTGAGAAATACAGAAATATTTGAAATTCCCCAGTAATCTTGGGCTCACAAGTGAAAACATTTGGTTGCATTTGTTTCACAAGCACATAGAAGTCCATCTGCTTTTGGTTCTGTGTAATTAGAATGTACAGATTTGACATCAAATGTGTTACACTTTAGTTACAACAAAATGAACTCAGGAAAAATGTGCAAAAGGTTGGATACAATTTAGATTATAATGTTCTAGAAGTGTAGAAAGAATGAACAATCCAAGTGTAATCCCTTGTGTACAAACAGCAAATCAATAAGATAACCAGCCTTAGGACTTGGCAGTTATCTTATTGAGACATAAATAGAAGTTATAATCTCCACACTAACCACAATCATTTCCCTGTTCCTAGAGTATTTAATCTGAATAACATAAAAATTTGCTTTTTATTATGTCTGTTCTTACTAAAGTCAGATTAATTTGACTGACAACTGATCAATAGACTTAATGGAATTGATCAATTTAGATATATATTAGAATTTAAAGGACATACAAGTAGATGAAAAATAATTCTGAAAACTTTCTAAACAACTGGTTCCTATTGTGTCTTTTGAACTCAAATTCTTTGTTACATATAGCAGGTAAAGAATTCTTTTCTTACCCATCACTAGATTGATGGTTGAAGTCTAATAAGGAAGAACCAGAGGAAAGAGCGCAGATTTATTATATGCAGTGTGTGACATGGGATACACAAAGGCGGGAGGGCTCTGCACTATTTTGCAGTTTTGGAAATGGAACAGCCAAGGGTACATGATCAAATGTGATTATCAGATTTTTCTACACATTTCTGTTTCCATTTCCTATGGGTATAGAAAGGCATTGTTGGATTAAAAGTTTTCTGGTCTTTTCTAGGGAGAAGACCAGGAGAAAGTGAGAGTGGCCACCCTGCGCATCTTCTCAAAGGCCATGGGACCATACCTCATTCTCACCATGATCACTTTAACTAATGATGATCAGTCATGAATGAGAAGGAACATGTCTTCTATCAAATTTCAATGCTAGGTGTTTACAGACTTAATAACACAAAGGAAAGGAAGAAAATAGGTGCTTAATTTTAATCTGAAAATTTCTACTAAAACATACCACTGAACAGAACCAGTTAGTTTAGTAAGGTGTGGGGTGGATTTTCAAAGAATTTCCAACTGGAAAATAGTTGAAAAGTAAACTAATATGAAACTGAAAATGTATAAGAGGAAAGCAGTGTGAAGAATCAGAGAAATCATTGGAGGCCTTGGTATGTCACACCAAGAAAAATTGCATCTCAGTAGCAGCAGAACAGCAATAAGGCTAAAATAAAAACTTAAGCCTAGTTAATTGACCTGGACCCTATATGTTCTGAATTTGTCTGCCAGTTATTGTCTGCTTTGAAGAACTTTCCCTTGGAGCTGAACTCAGGTATGCCGTTATCCTCAACATGGTTATGACATTGCCCAGAGTCTGTTGAATCTTTGTAAATCATACAAATGAGAACATGTCCCAAGTTCTGGAAATCATTCTCCCAGGAAGACTAATTCAACTCAAATCCTGCTGAGGGTACACTGAATTTTATCACTGGGATGGAGCAGAAAACTGTGTCTGTGTTAACTGGACTGGGACACATGAGCAACATAGCCTTGGGACAGAGATCTGAGTAACTTAGATGTTCTGGTAAACTCATTCTAACTGGAACATGATTGGAAGTAAGGTAATTTTTCTATAATCATTTAAATTATAGTATTAAGATGATTTAAAAGTAGTGGTATCTGATGATTTTCTAATTATAAAAAAAAATCAATATTCATTTTGTGGAAGTCCCTCTTTTTCTAAGGTTTCACTTTCTGTAGTTTCAGTTACCTAAGGTCATTCATGGCTGAAAATATGAAATGGAAAGTTCCAGATAAAGCAGTTCATAAACAGTGAATTGCACACCATTCTGAGCAGCATAATGAAATTTTGCATGATCAAGCTGTGTTCCTGCTAGTGTGTAAATCATACATTGGTCCGACATATGTATTTGCATCTAACATCATCCATTATTCTTAGTTTCTTAATAGCCGTTTGACTATCAGACTCAAGTACTTGCTCGATGACTACAATTATTTTTTTCTCAAGTAACCCTTTATGCATCACTTTTTTTTGCAGAAAGGGCGTTGTATGTTTTTGAGTCAGGGTTGTCCTGTAGGCCCAGTTGTCCCAGAACTCACTGTGCAAACTAGGCTATCCTCTGTCTCACAAAGATCCTCCTACCTCTGCCTCCCAAGTGCTAGGATGAAAGGTATGTCCCACCATGCCTGGTTTATGCCGCAGTCTTACCTAAAGTCACAGCATCTTCATCACTGACCTCACTTCAGCTCCTCACATATGACGTGTCATACCACATTATCATGAGGATAAGGGAGAATGGAGTACATCCTAGAATTCTTGGAGAGAGACAGTGACAGTGAGACAGACAGAGACAGCTGTATTCGTTACTTTTCTGTTGCTGTGATAGAAGCACTGACCAGGGGAACGTACAAAAAGAAGAGTTTATTTAGCTTATGGTCCCAAAGGGGCAAGATTCTATCATGGCGGGGAGTGGGGCATGGCGGCAGAGGTGGCTAGAATAGATGCAGCAGGGAAGCTCTCGCATCTTCGAGCAGGCAGCGGAAGCAGAGAGCAACTGGAGGTCAGATAAGAATGCTCTAAGCCTGCCTCTGGGGATGTCCTTCCTGCAGCATGGCCACACCTTCTAAGACTCCCAAAACAGAGCCACCAACTGGGATTAAATTGTCCAAATACTTGGAGCCTATGAGGGACATTCTCATTCAAACCACCACAGAGAGAAAATCCTTATTATATACTATTTGGATAATTCTTCAGGTTTATGACTAAGTATGGTAATCTCTTACTGTTACTAACTTTACAAATTCAACTTTTATCATAGAGGTGCATATATAAGATAACATGGTTTATATTGTTTGGATCTATCTTTGATCTCAGGCACACATTGAGGATCTTGAAATGAATCCTCCTTAGACAGATGGCTAGGCACTAAATGACCTTACAGTCACAGCAGAGAACAATCATGAAGTAAAAAAGCCTCACCCAACCCTCCAATTGGAACTTCAGTACTAACGAGAACATGATTTGTATTTTTATGTTTAGTTTTTTCACAATAATGAAATTAGTATGCTTTCTAAATGATTTGATTTTTAAATTATGAAATAAATATTACTTTTCTAACTTTTTGGTTTAATATATTATGAATATTTTTCCAAGTTTTTGTACATTTGTGAAATGTGATTTTTAAATCAATCCATGGATTATTCCTCTGAATATGATAATTTATCAGACTAATATGTCAATGATAGACATGTTAGTTCTATTATTATTATTTTGTGCGATTATAAATAGGATCATTATGTAAAAAGATTTAGGTACATGTTAAATTTGACTCAGATTTCTGAGTCTGAAGTATGCAATCTATAAGGCCTTTAATTAGAAGTTACTAATTGTGTTTCATAATCCTTCCATTAACTTATGTCTACAGAAGAAAGGTGTATGTGGTTCTCCATCCTCAAGCAAACATGGATCTTGCTATATCTTCTGTAAAGAAATACAGCAATTAATAGTTATTCAATAGTTCTTCAATTAGCAGAACAGTTTAGGTAGATTAAATTGTATTTATTAATAATCTGCATTTCCCTTTGTCAAGTGCACATTTCCTTGGCTAAAAATCCAGTGGAAGTTTTTGCATTACTTATCCATCTGAGCTTTTTGTTATATGATTGAAAATACATTTTATCATTAGTTTTATATTTCTTTTACTTCTCTGTGTGATATTTTAATATTTGAAAGTATGTGTTGATGTGATTGGTCAAAATTATCTTTTATTTCTTCCTCGTTTTTACACTTAGAAGTTTTACTTTTATTAACTGCATCATAAAATTTTGCACAAAACTAAAGCATATGTTTTACTTTAAAACCTAATGATTATTTATATTGAGTGATACTGTCCTCATTAACTTATTTTGACAAGTGGTAGAACATACAACTCTAACTTTAGTACTAATGTGTTGTTCCAAACAGTTAATCTGCTTTTATAATTTACCGAGTAACCAACACAATTCTTTCAGATCTGAAATGTCAGGTCTTGTCATTATTGTGATATTAATTGCACATACATATCATATATGTATTAGAAAATATGGTAAAACCACATTGTTTGAAAAATTGTGACATAAGTTCATATCTAGTAACAAAAGTCTTTTCCTCTTAAAATATTTAATTTTGTTTCTGAGGCCTATCATCTGTACTATAAGAGGAGATTGGGGCAGTTGGTTCATGAACTTAAGCCTGGTCTGCACTATTGAATGAGGTTAAGGCTAGTCTGTGTAACTGAGATGCTTTCTCAAAATTTAAAGATGAAAAGAAAGGAAGAAAGGAAGGAAGAAAAAAGACACAAGGCTAATTGGTAGCTCAGTGACTGAGAGGCTCCCATAAAATCATACTTTTATTCTGATTGAATTTCAGTTTACACTGCAGAATCACTACTAAATTTTTAAAATACTAATTCTCCCCCTCCAAGAAGCTTCTGATTGCCAAACAATTCTTCAGGTATTTTTGGAGTTTCTAATGACTTCCCCATGTCTATGCTGGGACTTTTTTCTTGATTGAGCTTTTTGGAACATGCAGATGTCGTCACCATTGTCGTAATTTCAAATGAATAACTATCCAGCTTTCTGGAAAGCTCTGTTTCTTGTGATAATCCAACACCTTTGGCTCTTTCAATCATTCTGCCCTCCCCCATCTTCTACAATGATCCCTTAGCCTTGGGAGGCAGAAGTTTGGGTTATGTTCAGTTTAGAGATAAGCACTCTGCAACCTCTTATTCTGTGCATGTTGGTCATTTGTGGTTTTATGTACTAATCACCGTCTATTTTATAAGGAAACTTCTCTGCTGAAAGTTGAAAGATTAATTAATCTCTAGGTATAACAGTAAGTCAGCAGGAATCATTTTAATACTGTATATTTTTAGCAGAATAATATATTAGGCTCTCTCCAATGTCCTTTGAGCTTTCTAGCCTCAGGTTCCTAGACCTGATATCAGTGTCAGGTATGGGCTCCACCCTTCTAAGGAAACCTTAAATTCAATTAGAAAGTTGTTGATTTCTCTCATAATGTTTGTGTCACTATTGTACCAGTGGGCATTCCTTAGAGCAGTTGCAGCTCTCAGGATTCACAGCTGGGTAAAGTTGATGATTAGTTTTATGTTCAGGTAGCATGCATAACACCTTCTAGCGCTATGAAAGCTAGCCAGTAGAGGTGAGGCTTTCAAGTCAGCATCAGCTTGATTTCTCTATTTGTTCTACAGCTACGTAGTGTCTTCAGCAATAGAATCTTACCCTGACGTTCTGGTGGGAAACTAAGAGCAGGTGCAATGGCCAGTATTGTTTGAGGATCTATGATATCCCTGGTAGACAACTTCAAAAGTTGTTGACTGATGGAGAAGACAGTCCATTCCATTTCTAGAACTGGGGTTTTACTTTGTTAGCCTCGAATGTCTAGCTGGCCAATGTCCCTCTGAGACATATATCAAAGGGCAATGTCCCTCTGAATATATATATATATATATATATATATATATATATACACACACACACACACACACACACACACACACATATATATATATATATATATATATATATATATATATATATGCATCCTTAAGAAGCCTTCTGTAGTGGTAGGTTTCCATATGGCTTTTCCAAGGCCTTTAGTGTCAGCTAATTCTCCCCACACTGCCTCTTCTGCCTTGTCTTCCCATTCTCCACCGCATTTAACCATTCCTACTTTATTATTCCCTTTTCCCTTTTAATTTTTTATTTTAAAAAATCTTATTGACCTTCTGTACATTTTATACAACAACAGTTCTCAATCAAATTTAGACCCCATCTGCCATCCACTCCACCCCTACTGAACCTCATGCATTCTGCTATATTTATTAAGTCCTATCTAGTCGAACAATTGAACGCACATGTCCTTTGGTGAAATTTCATCCAGTGAAATGTACCTAGCCTATCTAGAGATCATATTTAAGGTCTACTCTCCTTCATCTGATAATAATCAGTTCTCTCACAGTTACCAGGCTGGGGCTGGTCCTTTACCTTTGCTCCGCCATGGGCTTTTGTCTGATTGAGTTGGCATGGGTCGTGTGCTTGATGTCGCCATTGCTGCAATTTCACATGTGCAAACTTCCAGTGGCCTCAAAGTCTCTGGTTTCCTATGTCAGTGGACCAACATTAGCTCTTCCAGTCTTTCTGTCCCCTCTTCTGCAATGATCCCTGGCCTTGG
This sequence comes from Eospalax fontanierii, assembly GCA_035773235.1. Taxonomy (NCBI): domain Eukaryota; kingdom Metazoa; phylum Chordata; class Mammalia; order Rodentia; family Spalacidae; genus Eospalax; species Eospalax fontanierii. The sequence continues at coordinate 67,221,518 of CM069530.1, read as the reverse complement.
ATAGGTGAGGTTTAATATAGGAGTCCTATCCAGGGACACGCACTCTGTGATATCTTATTCTCCAACTTGGCCAGCCGTGCTTCTGTGTGCATCACACTGTGTTGTATAAGGAAGTTTCTCTGGTGAGAGTTGAGGGATGCTCTAGTTTTCTCTGTGCCCCATGATCTGCTATGTTCCATGAGCCTTTGTTTTGGAGGTTCCACTGTGGATATGTCACCAAGGACTGGGCATCTCTTAGACATCTGCTCTCTGCATGTGACCAGTTGTGGAACGCTATAGTAACCTCCATCAGTTGCAAAAAGAAGTTTCTTTGATAAATGATGTATGTAATACTTGTCTGTAAATATAAGGATCCATATTTTATCCATATTTAGCATATGGTAAGAAATTTCATTTGTCTAGAGAGATGACTGCTTAGAGAAGGCAATCAGTTTTCTCCAGGAAGGTGCTCCCTGTCTTAAATGTTCAGCCCTAAGCACACTTACAAATGAGCAACACTTGATGGGTTCAGCATGGTGTGTGTGTGTGTGTGTGTGTGTGTGTGTGTGTGTGTGTGTAACATAATAAAGAACAGGTCACAAATACAAGAGAGCATGGGGGAACATGGAGGAGTTGAACTTAGGAGAGGGATAGAGAGAAATAATGTAAATATAATACTTCCATATGACATCCTCAAAAAAGTGAGCTGTATCAAATTTCTAAGTCAGTTTAGGAAGTTGAGTTAAGGAACATAATCACTACTCAAGGATGTCCATTACTTAATCCTTAAAGCCAAAATAGCAAATGAGATTTTGGATGTCTGATTACAATAATTAGCTTAAGATCCTTTCCTGAATTACTGGATCAGGCCCAATGCAATATTAAGAGTTGTAAGCGACAGAGGAAGGTAGAGGTGTCAGCATTAGAGGAGATGCAAGCAGAGTTGGAGAACAGAGATGTGAATATGCTGCACTGCTGGCTTAAAAGTGGAGATGAGCTGCATGCTGAGCAATGCAAGTGACCTTAGAAACTGGTAATGGTAATTGAAGGCATTCTTCTCCAGATTCTTGAGGAGAAAAGATGCCTACCAACACCAATGCTTTAGTCTAGGAAGGCTTATTTTTCTACTTTTGATTTTTAGAACTCTAAGAGCATATATTCTTTTCTCTGATATCTGATAATCTGCTAGAGAAGTAAACAAAAACTGATAGATTACTGACATCATATCAGGATTTCTTTAAATACATATAAGGGTTTTTTTTTTAGTATGAAGTATCCTATATTTTTGGTATAAATTTTATTGAATATCTGTGCACAATTTTTGTGTATTTCAAACAAAACATCTTAATCATCTTTACACCTCTTCCCTCATCTATACCTCCCATAGACACCCCCAACTGGATTTCCTGCCTTCTGTCATTCATGGTAAGTCCTATCAAGTCAAGTTAGTGTAACCAAATGTCATTCAATGTACATCCACTGGAGTCAGGCCAGCCCATCTAGATCCACTGCCTTAAAGAAAATCAGTTCTCCTTCATCCAGCACTAATTGACTACTAGTGGTTCTTCAGCTAAGATTGGGCCTGCTACCCATTTTTCCAGTTTTATGCTGGATTTCTGTCTGCTTGTTTGTATGGGTTTTGTGCATGCTGGCACTATTGCTATAGATTCATATGGGCAAGGAACCAGAAGCCTGTAAGGTACTAATTCTATATGGTCACACACCTTGTCCTCTGGCTTTTACAATCTCCCCTTCTGCCCTTTTTTCTGCAATGGTATCTGAGTCCTAGGGAGTGGGAGTGTGAAGTTCTGTCCAAGGACACATAGTCTCCAGACTCTTATTCTCTACATGTTGGCCATTTGTTTTCATTGTCCTTTGTTGTATGAGGCAAATTCATTCATGAGAGTTGAGACATGCATTAGTATTCTCTGTACCCCCTGTTCCATTATGTTCCATGAACCTTAGGTGTAGAGGTTCCATTATAGATTTGTCATTTAGGGATGGGCATTTCATAGACACTTATTCTCTGTGTGTGATCAGTTGTGGAACTCCATAATAATCTACATCTGTTGCAAAAGAAGCGTCTTTGATGAGTTGTGACTGGCATACTTGTTCATAAATATGAGGATTCATATTTAACATATAGTAAGAAATTATATTTGCCTAGGGATGTGACAGCCTTAGGGTTTTCTCTAAGATCTATGACCTCTCCAGCCATGTGCATTTGGCAATGTTTAAAGTACCACACATGATTTCCCTCCCATTGAGTAGGCTTTAAGTTCAAATAGGTAGTTCTTGATTACTCCCATGATAAAGTGCCACTACTGTTCCAATATAGTTTGTCATGCTTGACATTTTTGTGGTTATTAGGCCTTAAAGCTGGGGTTGGACCATCACTTGATGTTTACCCTGAGCAGTTTTCACAATGTCCTCTAAAACTACAAGAGCTGGCTTTCAGAGAGGTGGCTTCCAGGTCAGTTCCAGTTCCAAGTTTTATATTTGTAGTGTGTCCTGTCTTCAACAATAGGGTCTTAACTTTCAAGTTATGGAGGCGATCAAGGGCTGCGGCAACTATTTTTGTGAGTCAACCCCCGTCCCCAGGGCTCAGATACCATTGCAGAAGAAGGGGCAGAAAGAAAGATCATAAAAGCCAGAGGACAAGGTGTATGGCCATATGGAATCAGTGTCTTACAGGCTCCTGTGACCTTACCCATATGACCTTGCCAACAACTCAAAGGGAGGTTTCCTGTAATTTTATGAAGTTCATCTTGATAACTTGGATTCTACAGTTGCTAGTATCACCAAGATGACTTACCAGTCTATACTGAGTGATTATTTAAGAGACAGGAAAATCATTGAGTCCTACTTTTGTTAGTGTTTTTTTTTTTTTCTCCAAATTGATATACTCTGTCTTGTATTTTGTTTGTTCTTAAAAACCCCTGTTTTTGTTTATAGTAATCCCTATTTTTCTTAGGCTCAATTCAGGTTTTATTCTTGAACTGAGGGCTCTTTTTCCTCATTTGGTACTGAAAACCCTTGCTGTCATAATTTTCTTCTATTTTTAGCTCTTTTTATATTTTGATATGTAACATGTAGTTTCTTAAAATATATAATGTATTCTTTAAAAAATAGCTTTGACAATTAAAGTTTATTATAAGATATAAGTTTGTTGATGTTGGTTAAAATTGACTTCTTTTTTAATTTTTATAGTGCAACCATATAATTTTAAATTCTTGAAAATAATTGAGAGTTTCTTGCATATTTCAGATAGTTCAATAAATTTACAATAAGTTCTTCAATAAAAAATAAAATTCCTAATTTGATAAGTGACAGTTGTAGATCTAATATAGAATCTGATTTCTCATTGTTTCTGCCAAATATTCAAATATTTTTATCTCATTTCTTTCCATTTTAAAAATCTATCAGCCTTGTAATATATGTGAGCAGAGTAAAACTGTGTTTAGTTTTAGCACATCATATTATTTTTGAAGGTAAAGTGTCCTGAATTAAAGAAGATGATGTCAGCAATAAGTATTTGAGAGGTGTTTTAAGAGACAGAATGTCTTGGTGACTTGAATGAAAATAGCATCATTATACAAAGTAGGTAAACAGAAAGTTTGCAGGTAGTGTGAACTCTTTTTATGCACCCAGAGAGTGCAGGTTTGACTGAGCAGAGTACAGTAGGAGAAACAAAGGAGCTCAGGCATGTGATAAAACCTATGGCTGTATTGACAGAAGGTAGAGCTTTCTGTTTGAATTGAGAATGGCATAAAACATTATATGAGTAGAAATAAGAGATTTAAGATAGAATGAAAGGAGGGCTTAATTAGTGGGCAATAATCCTGGACCATAAGAAGGTGTATAGATCTAAAGCAGAGAGATGTCCTAGAAAGAAGAACAATGTTTTATGATAGGAAGATTACAAAAAATAATAATTTTAAGTTGTAAGTTGTAAGAAGGAAAGACAAGGTTACTTATTTTTCTTTTCTATATCATTCATTCAATGATTCATTCATTTTTGCCACATCTTTAATCTGTGGTGGAATACTTGCTAAATTTTGCTGCTCACTACTTGCTACTACACTATAAAATCATCATGAACACCATCTGGTAACTCAAAGCATTCAGGGTGTACCTCTGTGGTTGGCTCTTTGTTGCTTTGTGTCCTCTTGAATCATAAATGAGAATGCTGGGCTAATTTCCTGAGAGAAGAAAAGTAGGTGGGTCCATAAATAAATTTAAGGAAAGCATGGCATAAAATCCCCCAAATTTTGTAGCAAACATATAAATCACAGTTTTAAAAAGTTGAAGGAAATCTAGACAGCCTGTATTTAGAATAATTTATACTAGAACATATCATAGCTATACCTCTCAAAATAGCTACACCTTTCTTGCAGTCAAGAAAGAATCTTTAAAGCAACCAGAAAGAAATAACACATGAGCTTTAGTGGAAAAGATTTTAATTAAGGGTGCTTTCTAGTTATAAACTAGGAAATACAAAAGAAAGTGGAACATCATTTTTACGCAGAACTTCTGCATAACAATAATTTCATAAATTGTAAATGTTATATCAATAAAATAATACATATGGATGATTTGATATTTAATAAGATAATATAACATATACTGTCTACAATAAACTCATTTAAATATGTATTTAATTATATTTTATTCATGCATATGTTCTAAGTAAACAATGGATAAAAAAGTAGAAATGAAAGCAGGAAAATTGACTTTACAGCAAGGAATATTCCCTCAGTCAGGAATAGACCAACAAATATGTCAGTTCAAGAGTAATCATAGGCCTAAAAATTCATGCACATATCAAAACAGCATCTTCAAAATACATGTAACCAAATCTAACAGAATTTAGATCAGAAATAATAAGATAATATAAATTGTTACAGATAAAAAATATACAACTTCAATGAAAATTAAACTATAACTTAAAAAATTTGGGGGATACAGCTAATCAGTGCTAAGAGAAAGTTTTAGTTTATAGTCCTTATTGTTGTAATGAAGAAAAGTATGCAGTTAATATTATATACTACCATGTCAAAAATCTAAAACAAAGCAAATAACATAAGCACACACGTCAAGAAAGGAAATAGCAGACTATCCTAACAGTGCTGAAAAGATAAAAGTGATAGGAAAACAAAGGGAAACCAAAGGAAGCTGCTTTTGAAAAGATCAATAGAATCGGCAAATCTCAAGCAAGGTTGAAATGAAAAAAGAGAAGACACAAATTACCAATCAATACAAACTGCATAGACACCAATAGAATTATTAGGAAACACTGCAAGCAGACCAACATTCATAAATGTTATATCTTAGATTTAGTGAATCCAATCCTTAACATGTATCAATAATAACAAAATACCACAGTTCACTCAGTCCAAAAGAGGTAATGCCTAGTCTTATAAATATAAAGAGATTGAATTAAACTTGAACTTTCCAAAAATTTATCCACAGATTCTGATGATTTATTAGAGAATTAAAACAAAACCATAAAAATTAACACCAACTTTATACAATCTCTTCAAGATACTGCAAAAGGAAAATTAAACAAATCCTAACTCTTTCTATGATGTCAACACTACAAACTAGATGAAGTTTGTATAAAACTGTAATGAAGGCGGCAAAACGTCTCCTGTACACAGATAAAAACAGCTTTATAATATTAACAAAAAGAATTAAGCAATATATAAAAATAATTATATAACATGGCTATGTAAGCTTATTCCACAGATGCAAAGACCAGTTTGATATAAAAAATGAGTCATGTAAACTGTAATATTATTAAGTACCGAAGAAACTCACATACCATATTATATAATGAAAAGATGTGTTTTCACAAAATTGAGTATCATCCATGGTTAAAATGCTCAGAAAACTAAGCACAGACAGGATATTCAGTGGCACAAGACAGTATTTTCTAACGAAGATTAGGAACAAAGCAAGGTCTAATCTTACTATTAATATTCAATAGGATTCTGGAAAAGCTACTTGTAATAATAAATCAAGAAAGGAACCAAAAGACTGAAAGTAAGAAACAAAGCTGTACAGATTTCAATATGACATGGTACTCTATGCAAAAAAGCAAAAACAACTTGTAAAGGAAAACCTAAGAAAACTTTCTAGAATAAATGAATTCAGCAAGGTTGTAGAATGTAACATTGACATAAAATAGCAACTGTATTTTAAACATCAGCAATAAATTTACAGAAACAGAATTATTTAAATCACAATAGATGGAAAAGAAGAAAGGCAGACATTTATTTTTTCATAACTGGAATCTAGATTTATATACCTATTAAATATATATATATATATATATATATATATATATATATATATATATATGGCAAACATGTCATGTGCACACGTGCCATGAAAAGAAAGAGGATCAGGACGATATTTAAGTGGAGAAAGAGGACTAGTGCTGAGGAGGAAAGAACGACATGGGACATAGGGGGAGGTCAGAGGAGAATTAATATGAGCAAAGCGCAATGCATATGTAGGGAAATTTCAAGTGAAGTCCATTCTTTTGGTATGCTAATTAAAAACACTTAAAAATAAAAATTCCACAACAGAATTTAGAGTCTATGAAGTGAATAGTATAGAGAAAATATGAGTATTTTATAATATAATACTTTTATTTTACACTTATTTATTTATTATTCATTTATTTATTCTATGTGGTAGAGATTGAACCTAGGGCTGTGTACATGGTGGTGAAATGTTCTACCACCGCGTTATATCTCCAGCCTTATGCTGAAAATTCTTATAAAAAACACTATGAAGAACTACAAAATGAAATGTTCATGTTCAAGTATGGAAGACACTATTCATTTGTTTAATTCCATTAAATTCAACATTGAATTACACCTGTCAGTTCACAAACCATCACTCAGAATCAATACAATTTCTATCAAAATTACAATAGAATTTTAAAATTGATACTGAGGTGCTTATTGTAAACATTACGTGAAACGGCCAAAAAGAACCAAAATGGTAGAAAATAAAACTCTTAAGATGTGAAATACAATAGGCGAACTCTTTACCAGTTTCTGAACTTATAATGTATTATGGTGATCAAAGGTGTGTAATAGTGTAGTTATAGATTCAGAAAATACGGGAATGGATTGAGATCTAAGAAAACTACCAGTAAAGTCGAGATTTTAAATATAACTGAAAAAGTAATTCAGTGGATGGGAACAGCATTATCATCAACACCCCTTACTCAAGCTATTGTATAGTCAGAGCTAAAGAGAAGAATATAAAAGACAGATATCTTTAGTAATATAAATATTCGTATAAAAGTTAGCTAGAAAAGTTAAACTGTTTAAATATTTATATTTAAATTTTAAACAGCTTAAAACTTCTAGAATAGTATATTTCACTTCACTATTTAGCTTTTAAATTTGAAAGAAATATCATCTATAATTAAAGCCTCAAGGGTGGGTGATCTTTAAAGTACTGACAGTATACAATTATTTCTCATCTTAAATTATGTCACTGGAGATTCAGTAGAAAACTTTGAAGGCAAAACTTATTTATGACTTCTCTTACATTAATTCTGGAAAATTCCTGGCCATTCTACATAAATATTACTTTGGCCACAATACAACCTCTCATTTCCGCTTTTCAGGAACAACAATTACTAATACAAGTGAAATTTAGCATGGACTGTGTGGTCATTACTTCCATTTCTGCAATATATATATATATATATTTTTTTTGGCCTACCATTAAATCCTTGCTTTTTCACTGTACTCTTTCTTACTTGACTAATTTTTTTTAAATATGAGAACAATCAGTTATTAAGATATTATTGTGTTCTTCATTTCAGTTCTTGTCTTGGTTAAGTCTAGGTTTTATTTGTTATTTTGTTAGACATTTTATTTCTCAGATGAAAAATTTTAGTTTATGATTTAAAAATACAGCAATGATAGGGTCTTGAAAATGATCTCTGTATTGCTCTTATATCTGGGTTACTGTGAACACATTTCTGTCACTTCTTACTGTGTTTTTCTTTCAGTCGAGTACTTTTTTTACATCAGTGCTCTTAACTTTGAACAAATGTGAGGAATTGTGAATGAAATATTACAAAGATATTAGGTAATTATGTTATCTCTCAAAGGATGGACTAGAGTCAGACGGAGCTTTTGAAAGGAAATGAGGAGGGCCAATGGCGACCAGCCTGATCTGAGATGTTTCATACTGCAAGCTTTGGCCTGTCTCCACTTTAACCCCACTCAAGATTTTCCACTTAAGGTTTCTGATTGAGACCCTTAATTACTTCTTTGAATCCCTTTCCACTGGCATGTTCCAAACTTCATTTTTTCTTTGGAATACTATTAGCACAAAACTTTTGCATTTTAATTAATACTGTCAGGTTGATTTCTAAACATTTTGACATGTGAAGCTTAAGAAGCTGTCAAATTTCTTGGGGCTGGAGAGATGACTCAGTTATTAAGAGGACTGGTTGATCTTACAGGCAACAGGGGTTCAGTTCTCATGACCCAAACGGTGGCTAACAGTGGTCCATAACTCCAGTTCTAGGGAATCCAATGCCCTCTTCTGACCTCCACAGTCATTGCACGATAAGGGTACACTTACATACATGCACGTATGTAAGGTATTTTACATGCAGGAATTTTACCCTCATACAGATAAAACAAAAACGATAAACAGTTTCTTTAAGTTGTCAAATTTCTTAATGAGGAATTAGCTGGCAAAAGTGTACTTGTTGTTTTTGAACTCCATTCATCCCAAAGATCTAAGTTTCTCATGTCCTGACTTCTTAGGTTATATGATCTTTATTTATCTTCCTCGTTCCATGCCTTTATGTAGAGCTTTGCTGAGTTCTGTGTTAGAAGCCACCATTTATATGGAGTCTTAACCTCTCCTTCCACTCTTTCTAAGAATCAGCACATACCCCAAGAAAACAGGAGGGACATACAATGTTAGACTCACTTTGATTAACAGAACTTACTATCTTTTAGTTTTTTAGGTCTTGGCTACCTACTGTGAAATACCTGAATCCTGTGCAAAATCCTGATACATACAGTTTTAATCAAACTGGAACAGAAATTGGGTCCATATTTTCCTACAGCAGTGTACCTGATTGTATTACAATATAGAGACATTATATGAGACATATATGAGCTAGGATGTATTGGCATCGAGCTGCTATAAATACATAGAATAATATATATTCTCTATGGACCTGCTGAATTCTCACTTCTATTATTATATAGATTTTGTTGGTAACTGAAAATGGAAAACATGGTTTCTAATATCTATACTGTTAAGGAATTGAGGATCAAATATTAGAACTATGAAAAGATATCAGTTAATTAGAAAGGGAAAAATCAGGCTGGTGTAGTTATCTCAGCCACCATCTTCAGTTTGATAAAAATTAGTAGACAAGTAGTCTAAAACTATCTCAGTTATCATGTGATATGTAGGGTACAGCATTTCCTGTGAAATATGCTTGATAAAAATATTTAAGAAAGCTAGGCCTAGTGGCATATGCCTGTAATCCCAGCACTAGGGAGGCAGAGGCAGGTAGACCTCTGTGAAACTGAGGCCAGCTTTATCTGTACAGTGAGTTCCAGGCCAGCTGGGGCTGCAGGAAGACCCTGTCTAAAAATCTAAAAAATAAAAGTAAAAATGATACTTAAGAAAAATTTTACCTGTCTGAATGATTTATAAAAACTTCAAGGAACCTTTTAACAGAAACCTTATAAATTATTTTATGTGATACCAATCAGAAAAATTCTCACTATATGTCATTAGTAAGCTTTTAATGGTCAGCATCTTTAAAATGACTGTTAAAAGGAAGTGGACATTTCTTGGTCCTCCAAAATAAAACAAATCCAGAAGGTAAACAGGTGCCATAATCAAATGATAATGGTAAAAGTCTGATTTTGATTGAATTCTTTGGTTCAATAAACTCTGCTATATAAATGCTACTTTGGACAACCTTACAAATTTTAGTATAGACTTACTTTCTATTATGGGATCATGTTTAATTTTCCTAGGAATGAATGGCATTGGAGCTATGTAAAGGATTATCATTATCCTTAGGAAAGATGTGCTGATGTACTTAGACATGATGTATCATTATCTCTACAAATGATCTTTGAAGTAGCTTAGCAAAAACTAAGGATAAAGAAAATATGTCAGTTTCTTTAGTAGTGAATATAAGAAGTAGTTATTGAGCATTCTGTCTCATCTTTTATGTCTTCAAAAATATAAGAAACGAGTTGGAAAGACTGCTTTTGTAGGGGACCCCTGTTGGTTCCCAGCTCCCACCTTAGGTGGTTCACAACTGTCTGTAATTCCAGCTTCTGGAGATCTAATACTCTTTTCTAGCCTCTACAGGTACCCACATGCACATGTACATACCCACACACAGACACACACTCCTGCACAGAAATAACAATAAAATAAATCTTTAAACACGTATAAGGAAAAGTAACCTGGTGTGGTGGCACACACCTCTTGTATTTCTTTGGGGAAGGAGTGCATGTTGAGATTACAAGCCAGGTTCAGGAGTGGGTTTTTCTCCTTCCATTATATGTGTCTGGGAGATAAAACTCAAGCTTGGCAGCCAGTTCCTTTAATTGCTGTGCCATCTTATTAGCTACATACACCTTTAATCCCAGCACTGAACAAGCAGAAACAGGTGCAACTCTGTGGGTTCCAGACCAGCTTGAGTTGCATAGAGAATTCCAGGTCATTCAGAGCTACACAGTAAGAACTTGTACCAGCAGTAAAGAAAGAAAAGAACATGAAATTTACAGGTAAGTGAATGGAACTAGAAACTTTTATACTAAGTGAAGTAACACAGACTCGGTAAAACCAGCAACATGTGTTCTTTCTCACGTGTAGCTCTTAGTTCCAAATCTCTAAATGTGAGCATATATCCTAATATTACTGCAGGAAAATAGAAATGAGTCACTGGAATATAAGGGGAAGAAGGATCTCAAAACAGAAAGAGGAGGGTAGTGGAAGACAGCTGTTGAGAGGAAAATGGGGGCGGAGGGGAACACTCAACCTGGGGAAGGAGTAGAACAGGGTCTATGAGGGAGTGAGAGAGGAGATAAATGATGCCTAGATGGCATGAAAGCCATGGAAATGTATAAGTACGATGGAAAGGTATGCATACCTTAAATATACAAGTGCATATGTGTAGCTGAGGGCTATATGACAGAAAACAGTGCAAGGCAGGAGAAACCTCCCTTTGGAGACTCCCCAAATAACACAGGCTATTACCACAGCCCTTCATTGCCCAGTATAGATATAGGGAAGTGGGTCAGGAATTCCAATACAACTAAAGGAACTTTTGGCAATTCATGGCTTTGGGGAAAGGGAAAGACAGTGTCTTACACGGACGGACGAGACTATTGGTGGGCCCAGTAGATAGACCCACAATGAAGGACATTTGGGGACACAGATCAGATTCTGTAGGTCATATTTTATTTATGAGGGTACATTAAATTGGGCGAGTGGTAGGAGGAGACACAGAGTGGGGAGCAGACTAAAATGCCATAAAACTACATTGTACAAAAATCACAATGCTTCAATTAAAAATGTGTTCTGAACCTTTTTAAAAAATAATACAGAGGGATTCCAGTTCCTCCCCCAAGATCTGTGGACTAGCTTCCTAACCCAGACTAGCTAAACAGCCTAGAACATATTCCTCAGGTGGTTTCCCCACCTCCATTTTCCTGGGCTTCTGATCAGCCAGACAAACTTGCCCACTTAGGAGTCTGGTAAGTCAGATTCCATACACCACACCTCTATTCCATTCTTCTGGCTCACCCCCACCCTGTCCTCTACCAATCTTGGCCCTAGCCAGGCTCCAATTCCTCTGCTTCAGATCTCTGGACTAATTTCTTAACTCAGACTAGCTAAACTCCCTATCATGGACTGCATTGTCTTGTGAATAGACACAGACCAGTCCTGCTACTAACCCGACCAGCCTGCTTACTACACTTTCCTGCTAACCATATAGACCAGTCTACCACCTTTCAAGAACTTGAAACACATGCCAGTTTATCTTATATTCTTAAACAAAAAGCAACCAAGCTACATAACAGAATATAAACAGAAGCAAAACTAAATTAAACAAAAGCAGAATAGAAGGTCCTACTAGACACATAACCAACAAAGAATGGCATATCCCAAATGGCAGCAAAGAAATACAAATAATATGAAAAACCATTAAAATATGTCCCCAACAATACCCACTAGACCTGCAGAAGTACACTACACTGAGAACCACCCTGAGGAACCCAAGAATGCAGAATTTAAAAGAACAGACATAAACATGACCAAAGAACTTAAAGAAAACACAGTAAAGCAGCTCAAAGAACTCATAGAGGAAAGACATAAGTTTGTGATGGAAGCCCAAGAATAAACAAATACGCAGCTTAAAGAAATATCAAAAACAATTCATGACTTGAAAAGTGAATTTACAAAAGAGAGAGAAATAATGAAGACAATGAAATGGAAATGAATGTGACATTGAAAAACAACAGCAGAAATCCTCAAAAACAGAGTGAGTGAAATAGAAAATAAGATATCAAAACTGGATGACAGATTTGAAGATCTGGAGTCGTTAAGCCAAGACTATGTAAAAAAAATTTATAACACCTGAGTGGACTACTCAGGCAATGTGGGGAAACATGACAAGACAAAATCTACAAATGATAGGCATACCAGAAGGAGAAGAGTCTCAGGTTACTGACACTGAACAGATCTTCATCAGATTTATAGAAGAAAACTTCCCTGAATTAAGGAGTGAGTAACTTACTTACAGAAACTCAAGAAGCACATAGAACATCAATTAGAAGTTAGAAACTCTGCGCAGCATATTATAGTAAAAACATTAAATGTACAGACCAGAGGGAAGCTACTGAAAGTTGCTAGAGAAAAACAACAAATTACATACAAAGGAAAACTCATCAGAATTACAGCTGACTTTCCAAAGCAAACTATGAAAGCCAGAAGAGCCTGGACAGAAGTATTCCCAGCTCTAAATGACCATGGATACCATCACTGACTACTTTATTCAGCAAAACTATTTATCATGGTCAAAGGGGAACTGAAAAATTTTCATGACAAGACTAGGCTGAAAGAATTCATATTCATCAAACCAGCCCTACATAGAATACTTGAAGCAATAAAAAGTACCAAAGAAAGGAATGAGTATGCTCAAGAGGCTACAGAAAGAAAACAAAGAAAGATAATAATGGGCCACAGAATAGGGCCACAACTACAAAGAAAATAAAACGACAGTATCCAACACACATCTTTCAGTAATAACATTAAATATCAGTGGCCTCAACTCTCCTGTTAAAAGACCCAGGTTTATTGAATGGATCAAAAAAGAAAACCCATCATTCTGTTGTCTTTAAGAAACCCATCTCACCTTCAAGGATAGACACCACCTTAGGATGAAAGAAAGGAGAAAACATTCCCAGAAAATGGCACTAAGAAGCAAACAGGTGTTGCAGTTCTAATACCTGACACAATATATTTTAAATTAAAACTGATCAAAAGATATAAAGAGGGTCACTTCCTTCTAATAAAAGGAAGAAACAAAAATGGCTAAGAAACATGTTAAAAAGTGTTCAACATCCTTAGCAATTAGGGAATGCAGTCAGACTGGCTAAGACCAAGATAACTAATGAAACTAAATGCTGGAGAGGATGTGGAAAAAGGGGAATTCTTATGCACTGCTGTTGCGAATGGAAATTCGTGCAATCCCTGGAAAGCAGTTTAGAGACATCTCGAAAAACTAAAAATGAATCTACCATCTAATCTAGTTACACCACTTCTTGGCATACACCCAAAGAACTCATTCTATTGTAGAGATATTTGCACATCCATGTTTTTCTGTGCTTCTCACAATACCTAAGAAATGGGAACAATCTAAATGTTCCTCAACTCAAGTGAAAATGTAGAGCATTTACACAACGGAGTTTTTCTCAGCAATAAGAAAAGATGACATTTACAGGTTAATAGATGAATACAGAGTGTAATACTAACACAAACTCAGAAAAGCAAGCAATGTATGTTCTTCCTTGTTTGGGAGCTATAGCACCAATCCCGTATATGAGAATATGTATCCTGGTGTATCACCAGGAGCCAGGAAAAGGGAAAGGATATCCAGTGGTAAAAGATAAAAGAACCCCAAAGGGGGATAGTAAGAAACATGTTACAGGAGAAGAGGTCAGGGAAGGGGAAGTATTTGACAGGGAAGTGATGAGGGAGCTACATGCAGAAGTCACAGTGTAGGGGACAGGTGAGTTAGGAGAAGGGGATGCCAGGGACAGGTGTTACTGGGGGGCTAGGGATATTTCTGATGTTGGGACTGGGAAAGGAGGAAGGAAGTCAGATGGGAGGTAAAAGAGCAGAGATGAATGAATCTTGGAGGGCTGGGAACCCAGAGGGAAATGTGATGCCACAGGAACCCCTGAGAAATGCAGTGTGTAAACATTAATGCATCTGTATACCCCGGGGGTTGTTTGGCAAGGATCACAATTTCAGACAGAAGAAACCTCCCTGTGTGTGGGTTGGGGAAAGTGGTCCAAGAGACTCCCCAAATAATTCAGCCTATTGCTAAAGCTCCTGGTTATCTCCCAGAACTAGAAGAGAATACCTTATTGCTGAATACAGGGTATACTTTGGATACAGAACTCAGAGCAATGGGGCAGGAACTGACTTGGAAGCCTTTTACCTGAAGTTTAGTTCCCATAATGCTATATAATGACATACACTGCTAAAGGAGAAAATCAGTGTTCCAATCCAACTTAAATTCTAGTAACCATAACAACCGGCACATTACACTACCTCTATTGGTGCAACAATGGCACGGTCATCTGGGGGATAATCTAACTGGACTTAAACCCCTCTCAGTGGGAGTGAATTCATGGTATCACTGTAAACTCAGCAAAATACACATGGTTGGAGGTGACATAGATCCTAGAGAAAACCCTATTTCTGTCATGTCTCCAGAGAAATGAATTTTTTTTTACTGTATGCTAAATGAGGATCCTTATAGTTACAGATAAGCATACAGCACACCACTCATCAAAGAAGCTTCTTTTCACAGCAGATGGAGGCTACAGCAGAATTACACAACTGGTCAGACACAGATAATATATGGCTGAGAGATTCCAAGTACTGGGTGACACATCTACAGTAGAACCTCTACATCTAAGGCTCACTACACCACGGAACAAGGGGTAGAGAGAAAACTAATGCAGCCCTCAACTCTCACTAGTGTAGTTTCCTTAAACAACACTGTGCTATGCATACAGAAGGGTAGAACTGGTCAAGTTCTAAAGAATAATAGGCTGCATAGTGTGTATCCCTGGATAAGACTACTATATTGAACCTCACCCACCCGTGGCTCAGGGATCATTGTGGAAGAGGAGGTGAAAAGATTGTACGAGCCACAGCTGGTTCATGAACTTAGGGCAGCAGAGACCTTCAGGCCCCTGGAAGCTTGTACATGTGAACCTGTGACAATAGTGGCACTGAGCACGGGACCCCCACCAACTCAAATTAGATCAGGGCCCAGAATAGAACAGTAGAAACTGGTGCTGAGCCAGTTGTTGACTAAGAACTAATTGAGACTGATTACAACCAGGAGAGGGAGAGGATGCCCTATTTACAATCTCTAGATAGTCTGACCAAACTCCAGTGAATGATTTTGCCCTAAAGCACAAATGCTTTACTGGATAGGACTTAATATATATGGTGGAATATGTGGGGCCTGGTGGGAATTTGGGAGGGGATAGCTGGGAGAGGGGGGTCTAAATTTGATTAAGAACTGTTGTTTGAAAGGTATGAAACTTTAGAAATTTAAAAAGAAGAATACACGAAGAGATTAAATAAAAAAGAAAATGAAAGACTAATATAGCTGATTGACTAGTCAGTTGGAGGGAGTCATCAGTGATGACATCATTGAAGAGTTAGGATTGAGGTTGGGTACCCAGAATTGGATAGATGGACTAAAAGTAGGACCAGAAGTGCCTGACGGGGAAAGCCGAAGCAAAATCCAAACCAGCATGTCATCTTCAGGTTGGTTCACTTTACAGTTTTCCTAGGACCTCTTTTCCTGTGCATGGTCAAGCTGAGTCTCTGAACCTGTGTGACTATGTTGTAGCAGTACCAATTTCTTCCTAACAAGATGTTCCATATTCCTAAGAGATTGGAAGATCATTTCAAATATCTTCCTGAAGTATGAGTCAATCTATTCTTTGTCACTTCTTTCATTAAAGCTTCCATTTTAAGGATCGCTGATGTCTCTACTCAGAATAATGCTTCTAATTTACAAGGTGACATATGAAATATTCTCTACCTGTATGGCCGTCATTGTTTTGTTATTCCCTCTGAGTATTTAATAAACAAAATGTCATAAATCTGTGAATACTATCCAAGCTTGCAGTTATGGCTTCAGTGTTTGATGCCTTACAAAAAGCTTAGCGAAACTTCATGTTTCTCAGGCATATTTCCTATGGCCCTTCCTACTTCTCTTGCCAAATTCTTTTGTATTCCAGTTACAAATAATCATAATAATAACTCTGCACTCAGTTTCTTGCCTTCTGAATAATGGCAGCACCTAGCACTTACACTGTATTTGGTTTTCCATTTTCAAAGTGCTTTGCAATCAGTCACTAGCTGAGCTCCCTTACCCGTAAAATTTATTTCCTGATGACACAAGGAAAAGGTTCTTGGCATATGGCTATACCTACTACTGCTACCAGGGCCCAAAGAAGAAATCAGTGCAGTGGATTGAGGAAGAGGTGAGGGGTCAGGATATTTGTGTCCAATTTTTGACTCTGCACTTGATTTCTGCACATCCTGGTTTAAGGCAGGCAATTGCTCACTGTAAATTTCACCACCTGTAGGAAAAGGAGGATGAAATCCACACTGAAAAGATGAGACACTCATCTGCAATACATAGGATGCTCTGAATTTTTAAAAAGACTTTGGTACCTAAGAACGCTACCTACAGAAGGATAAATGGAGACTCCCCATCTCAGGGTGGAATTTCTGATTAAAAGATTATCTAAATTTCTGAAATTAGGTCATGAATAAAAACATTTTCAGTATGTTTTCATTTATAGACTTTCCCTCCTTAGCAAGAGAGAAGTAGAAAGACAGATACACCCACACAGGAGAAAGAGAGGGAGAGAGAGAAACTAGACCCAGTTCCCAGTTAGTCGTATTTAGTAAACTATGTTCCCTTTTTAAATGCCACAGTAATTGTGATAATCTTTAAGGACTATAAATAATAATTAACAAGAATTTCTAGTGACACACATGACAAAGTCATTGGTGATCAAACTGACAGACTGCTCTCATATAGTATTTAATATTGTTTTTTCGTTTTTAGTGCAAGTGGCAGATTAATTTGTAACAGATAGCTATTAATGCACAAGAAATGAAGACACCGCAGACAACAATAGATAATGGTTGTAACAATGACTGTAATTCAGAAAAAGGCTAAGGCATGTACTGGGATATCTGTTTTAATGTGATCAATGCCATCTAAGTCCTTTTTTAGGACAGGTGTGAGTGGAGTGACAGCATTTGCCTCAGTGAAATTCCTGATAATTCGAAGTCTTTCTGCCTATTTCTCATCTAAGAAAATATGTCATAGAGATATTTTGTTTAGAATTATAGATGAGTAATATCAAGAATGATCATATTTACTAGAAGAATGAAAGAAATTCTCCTTCAAAAGTAAGTAAAGTAGATTAAATTTTGATTTTAGGAGAGGAATTGTAAAGAAAAATGTGAGTTAGTATGTAAAATGAAAAATAACCATTCTGTGATTTCATGTTGGTCAGAAAACACAGCTTTCTCCATGTACAGAAACTGCCCTCTGCTCCTTCTGTCTCCATTTAACAGGAGGGGCTGTTTCATTAGAATGAAGGACATTGAATGCAAGCTGAAGTCTTCTCTAAGAAAATGATGCAGAGGGCTTCAAAGGCCAATTGCTGAAATTATTAACTCTTCAGAGAAGTAGCAGTAGGCACCCACCTCAGCCTGTTTGCCTCTGTTCTGAGGTAGTAGATTATGAGAGACTGAGGATTAAAATAAAATAAAAAATTCAGCAAGGGAGCCAAATATTTTCATTTATCTAAGTTTTGACACGTTTGTAACCACATCTAACTAGCTGATCAAATAGTCCAAGTTTTGACTGATGCTTAGCCAGAGGAGGAGAAGAACTGGCTGATGCTACAAATTCACTTTGGTGGTGTTGAATTATTTCTAGCTGGGTGATTCATATCTAATCCATGACACTTGAGAGAATTAATATTTTTCTCTGCTTTATTTTTTCAACGTTGGGCTAATTGGAATAGTACTCACCATTTTGTTCCTTGCTTAAATCCTATGCACCATATAGAAAAGTTCACAAATTTAACCTACCTCACAGTCTGGAAAATAAAGATTACTGACTTACTCCTCTCCATAATTCAAAGGCTGAAGGAATAACTCTAAAATTTTCCCATTGTTCTATGTTAAGTTTTCTGAAGAAGTAAAATATTTTATATTATTTTCATTTGTTAATTTGTGTTTGTGTAGAATGCTTTCATTTCATTATAATGAAAACAAAAGCTTTGGTCATAATTAAAAGATTTCCAGTGTAATATAAGATAACTACAATCAGCATGGTAATATTTTCCATTCCACTTTTTATTTGTCTCATGCTATAAAATTTTAGGTTAAGGGGTAGAAGCATAGTTCACTGACAGAGTGCTTGCCAAGCCCTGGCTTCAATCCCCAACAGGGCAGATAACAAAGAAATACATCAAGGCAAAACAAACAACAACAACCCCACTGATTTGACCTCCCTTTCTCCCTGTCTCTTTGTCTCTGTCTCTCTTTCCTTTTCTCCCATTTGTGCTTAAATCTATGGTAAATTTTTTACTTAATAACCTTCAGCTTTGCTGCAAAAAAAACAAAATAAGTGCTCTTTCAAAACAAATGCTAAGCCAACTTAAATCTAGGCTTCCTTATTGAATATAAAAGATGGCCGTGCTTTCCCTCTCCCCAAATATCTTTATGAACATCAATGTTATACTGCTAAACTTATTTTGAAATAGAAAAAGCTCTTTCTTCAAGACATACAGCACCGCAGTTTGACTTCTGCGTGGTCTTTCTTTACATGTTAGTTGCTCTTAGCTCCTTCAATGGCTACCTTTAAGTCTCATCTTGACATTTTGAACATGGCCAATAAACTGAGTATTATCTTTAACTATTACATTGAAGTTGAAAGATTCAAATTAAAAAACAATATAAGGTAGGGATCTGCCTTAAGAAGTGTCAAATACTTTAATCAAACATTGATCTTATACTAAATTCATTGCTTCTGAGCACACAAGCAACAATATTTAATTTATTTAAAATACCCTAAAAGTTCAACACATTCTTAGGAAGACTAATGGCCAATGTCTAGGAGAGGCATAATGCTAAAGCAGAGAAAATCAACCCTGATGATTCATAGGTAAATGTTGTTCCTGAACCATTTATATTAAAGCCGGTGAGAGCATTTTATCACAGACTCAGATGAACAAATACACCAAAAAGAAACCAGCTTGTTTTAAGCCATGTCCTTGAATAGACGGGCTTTTCAACTGGGAATTGGAGCATATTGATTGAATAAAGTTTGGCTAAATAACACTTCCCAGTAGAGTCTTGATAATTGAGGTTAGAAAGAACTGTAAGAAAATATAATCTTAATTAAAATAACAATAAATACCATTAACCTGCATGTATTTATAAAGCTACTTTATGTATGTCTGGATATATTTAGATTCATATCTGAATGATCCATGGCATTGTATTTTTATTTTCGTATTTTTCCTCTTTTGATAGACTTTTTTGACCAACCCAGCTTTGGTACCTAATTGTTATACACATTGGATAAAAGTATTTTTTCAGTTATCTTTTCTATTAGATGCTATCTAACTGTACTATTACCTTATAGGTTGTGAGAATTAACACAGTGCCACTGAGTATCAGGGATTATAGATCATTTCATGTTTGATTTCTGTCGTCACTCTATTGTATCTGTTTTTTTATAATAAACCTGTGCACATTTTATGAGATATAATTGCTAATACAAATTATTTACTCAAAATCTCATGGGGGGCTCATGATACAATAACATTAGAGCACATGTTTCCCATGTGTGAGGCTCTGTGTTCAACTGTTGGCATCACAAAACAAACAGCAAACACAGGAGAATTCATCACTGGTTTTCTTCCTTTCTTAATTGAAAATGTCAGACTCGGTTGTTACATAATTATTATGCTGATGGGTTGTCACTTATGTCAAATGCACATGCAATTCATCATGCCAGCATTATTTTGAAGCTCTTCTAGATATACTTTATTTTCCTTATCCTATGTGTAACTTCTGCTTAAAGATTTTACTCTGCCTTCCATTGAAATGAAATCTTTTAAACGGATGTATCACAGATCTTTATCAGCAGAACTGAAAAATACCCCAATGTAGCTGAAGAAAATTAAGAATTATCCTTTGGTTCAAATACAACTTAAGAATTACTTTTGTCTGATCAGGTCCCTAGGTCTGCCTGCAAGTCATCTTCATAAAATACACTGCAGGCATATGTGTTTAAACGAGATTCCCCCCACTGTTTAGCTGAAACTTGCTGTATAAGTACAGCCCTTCTCACGGTCAATTCAAACCTGACTTTATGGCACTTCAGCAAGGAAGGCCAAAGCAATTTAGACATTCACAATAAGAATCAACCTGAACCTTATTTAACTTCCAAACTGTTTAAATTTCTTTAAGGCTTAAATAATTCCCACAATGCCTTGCCCCACTTCCTCTGGACACATAACTGCTTGCCCGTTGGGATATCAAATTGCTTACTTAGTGGTAGAAACAAGCACCATTTATATGCTTCTAGATGCCATAGGCTACCACATACTGCAGCAAAATTTAAAGAGAAGGCTAACATTTTCTCTTAGCTCGGTGTGGTAGTTCATGCCTGTAATCCCAGCATTTTAGGAGGCTGAGGCAGAACGGTAGCCATGAGTTTGAGACCCACCTTGGTAAAGTAACACAGTGAGTTCTAGACTAGCACTATCTACAGAGTGAGTCTAAATCTTAGAATAAAAAAAATTCCAACACCTCCAAAAGATTTTCTCTTAAAAATAGTACTATTAATAATGCTTACTGGAGATTATGTTATATATTTAATGCCCATGTTCCATATTCCAATCTTTAAATGTCTGTTGGTAAAACAATGCGTGAGAGATCCTGGCATAGTCAAGTGGTGGGTTTTCATATGAGGCTTCTGACATTGTATTTTATTTATGACTCTTAAGAAAAATCCATATTTGTTAAGGTATTATCAAAAACGATGTTAACTGAAAGCCATCAACAAAATGGAGTTATAAGTTGATCTTTCAGTGGCTGTGTAAATCTTGCTTTTTGAACTTCATAGAAAAGAAATTTTGGATAGAAAACTCCCTAAGTAATAATGTTGTAATTATGGCTTCCATTTGTGAGTATTCTCTGTCTGATGCCTATAGCCACAGAACTCTATGCTGGTTGCTAAATAAAAGAGATTTATATGGAAGTAACATATAATTAAATGTAAACCCTAAATAATTTTGAAGGCAGGAACCAATAAGATAGTGAACATATCACACCCAGAATACCTGTGTCATAGCTGTATCAACCTCTATTGCTTTGGAAGCTTGGAGTCAGAACTTTACTCTCATTCATATATCCCTGTGCATGCTCTCTGATCAGAAGTGAAGCTGATTGGTGACAGAACCAGCTTCAGATGAGCACTTATTTGTCAAATGAATGCACAGCTATAGCAAAGTGGGGCTTAACCTTAAGCACCGCAAGAATGTCAGCCTCTGATGATTGTGGAGTTGTCTGTATAAGGATTGGTCTAGCCTCAAAAATACATTTTTGTCCTCAGAAACCTTTTTTACTTCATGGATGCGTTCCCAAAGCTTTTTATGTATCAAGATCAATGTGCATAGTCTCAAAGGGCAGATGCAATCACAAGAAAAACCAAAGTATTCAATTAATAAGTTTAGTGGAATAAATGTAAAGTAATGATGTAACATAAAATGTTTTATTCTTCATTAATAGTTCTAATGTGAGAATAGAAATGAAAAAGAGACACACACATCTAAATTTTAAAATATATAACGTTAACTACTTTTGGTTACATAATTGTCACTTATTTTTACTGTGTTTTATATGTATGCATATTTCCTTTTAGTGAATTTTACAGGGTTTCCTCTATTTCCTGGAGCCAGCAGTAGTATTTGTAACTCAAATGATGCAGTTTTCTTCAATTTTGGAATTCTTTTAGAGTGCCTTAAATAGTCAAATGAAATAATGGTTCTGCAGGATAATGCATAATGACTCTGTGAAAACATCATTCCGATTTTAAAACATCAACTTCTGTTCACATATAAAATGTAGAGCAGAAATGCATACAGTGAGCGTACAGATGCTGGATTTCTTAGGTAAAAGGCATTCACACAGTTCAGACGGATGGAACCAGTCACTACTAGCCTTCAATAAAAATAAAACTGCCTTGACTTCTAATACTGTCCTAGTTTCATTTCTGTTGCCGTGACAAAATACCCTTACAAAAACTGACTTAAGAGAAAAGGGTTTATTTTAGCTCACAATTACAGGTCACTGTACATTATAGCGGAAAAGTCATGGTAGCAGGAACTTAGAACAGCTAGTCACATCATATACATAGTTGCAAGCAGATGATGTGCACTACTATGAAGTGCACATTTTCCATTCTTGTAAAGTCCAGGACCTGGACCCAAGGAATGGTGCACCTCTCTGTGGGCTGGTTCTTCCCACATCAATGAACATAATCAAGATAATTCCCTACAAACAAAAATCACAGGTCAATCTGACTTAGAAAATCCCTCACTGAGGCTTTTTTGCCTGATAATTCTGCATTTTGTCAACCTGACAATGAAAACTAACCATCACAAGGATCACCTGTTCACCATATTCAGATGGATCATACGGTTGATGTTGTGTTGTTCTTTCTTTCATCACTATTAAGGTTGAGATTATTTTTGTTTTCATTGTTCTCTAATGTTTGAGGGTACCATTGTTCATTTCTCTGTTCTAGAGCATCTATGTATTGTTTCCCATTGGTCCTGTTGTTAATAATCTGTTAGGAACATCCTTGACATATTTTGGGGGTGTGTATCCATGGAAAGGAATTTTGGAGTCTAAGTTGTTACATATGTTGATCATTAATACACACTTCCTAAGTGTCTCCTGGGGCAATGTGAATCAATAACTATTCAGCTCATATTGGACATTGATGATAGTCCAAAAATACAATTCCAGTGACATCTAGCTGGATGAACCAGTAAGTTTACTGGAGTTACTTGTAAGAGATGTGTCTGTGTTTATTAGCAGGTTATAAGGTAGTTGTCTTACCAAAGAGTATATACCATGGGTGGCAACTCATGAAAGCCACATCCCCAAAGCTCCCATGCAACCTGCAGGCAGCACCACTAAAGAATGTCCTTTTTTTTCCAACCACAACTGCATATTGCATATATAACCTTGGAGTTGAGTCCCATCAACCTGCAATTGTAATATGGTCAAATTTATCAGGTTCAAAATTTATGATTCATGCCTCAGTCTGCCTGTTTACTGTAAGATCATGACTCCATTCATTTACTTAGTGTTTCGTTTTTCACATTAGGTATTCAAAATATTTGGTACAAATTTTTAAGATTTATTTTATTTTTAATTATGTTTCTGTATATGTGAATGTTCATACGTTCATGTGAGTAAAGGTACTCATGGAGGCCTGAGGAGGGTTTCAGATCCCCTAGAGCAGGAGTTGTAGGCAGTTCTGAGCCCCCATCACAGGTGCTAAAACCAAGTTCCAGGCCTCTACAAGAACAGTGCTTACTCTTATCCACTGGGCTGCCTCTCCAGTGTAGAGCACGGATTTTTAGTATGGAATGAGGCGAGAGGTGAAGACTCACCCTTTTCCATATGTCTACCTAATTAGTCTGTTATTTACTAATAAAAGTATCCTTTATTTACTATCCTGTAGTTTTAGTTTTATCATAAATGCTCGTTTATCATAAATACAGGAAGATCCATTTCTTGACTTCCTTCTCTGTTTCACTGGTCTTTTATGGACTTGAAAATTTCATTTAAAGTGTTCTGATGATATTCAGAATGCCTCCCTCTTCTGCACCCCAACTTTCTAATCCCCTTGACCTCCCGTCCCCTACTATTATTTGTTTTACTTTTCTGATTTTTTTTAAGGACTGTGGAGTCTAATCTGTGTTTCCTAAGTGCTCTTGTATGTGTCTTTCCCTTGGAGTCTGGTCAATCAAACAGGTGTCAACACCAGTAAGGAAAGCAGAAACTCTCTCTCTCTCTCTCTCTCTCTCTCTCTCTCTCTCTCTCTCTCTTTCTCTCTCTCTCTCTCTCTCTCTCTCTCGCTAATAGATGTTCAGTGATTTTGAAGGCTTCCTGCCTATTTCTCTCATCTATGCTGGGATGAGTTTGTTCAGGTTTTATGCATGTTGTCATAAGTACTCTGGGTTCGTAAGTGCAACTATCCTGTGCTGTCTAGACAACTTAGTATCCTTGTATTTGTCTAACATCTCTGGCTCTTACAGTCTTTCTTCTCCCTTTTCCTCAATGACCCCTAAGCCTCAGGAGGAGGGAGAAGTGGATGAAATACAGGTATCTCAGTTAGGGCTGAGTACTCTGAAGTCACTTATTTTCTATACATTGACCTGTTGTGGATCTCATTGCTCAATTTTCATTGGTACAAGAATGAGCTTCTCTGATGAGAGCTGAGAAATGAACTAAACTGTGGGTATGAATCAGTTTGCTACTATGTCCATTAGGCAGAAGGACAGTAAGTTCTCCCCTATGGCCCATGAATTACATACACAGTTACAGATTCTTGTCTCTGATAGTAGTATCAAGTATGGATTCTATCTTGTGTTGTGAACCTTAAATCCAATTAAAAGGTGGTTGGTTAATCCTATACCATTTTTGCCATTATTTCACCGGTTTGAGGTTGTTGTTGTTGTTTGTTTTGTTTTCCTTTTTTTAGACCTTATTTTCCTGTAGGTTCAACTGTTCTGGAATTCACTCTGCAGACCAGACTGAGCTCTATCTCACAGAAAACCACCTGCTTCTACTTCCCAAGTGCTTGGGATTAAAGGTATGCACTACCATGCCTTGCTTACTAATTCACAAGTTTTTACACTGATTTTAAAAGATTTTTAAATGGTGTCTCACTATGTGGCTCAAGGAGGCTTCAAATTACTGTGTGATACTCTTCCATCTGCCTCTCAAGTACTGGGATTATAGGCATGTTCCATTACAGTCAGGTTTTGAATTATCTTTGTAATTAAAACAAAAGCCTCATGAGATACTGATTGAGAGTATCAATTTGGCAAGGTGAACTTTTTATAATATTGGACCTAGTATTCTTATCCATGAACATGGTATTTCCTATTATTAAAAACATTCTCTGTCTGTCTCCATGTTTGTGTTTGTGTATGTGTAACCTGTAGTGTATGTGTAGCCTGTACTGTATGTGTAGCCTACAGGAATTCATCATCTGGAGCAGGAACTTGATAGGCTGTCTGCTACTGAGCTACAACCCATCTATTGGTAATGTATGCAGTATTTCATAGTAGCATTAGTATGTACCTTCCCTTAAATACACTTCTAGGATTTTTATGCTACAAATGGTATCATTTCATAAATATAATTTCCTTCTAGCATATATAAATATAATTGATTTTGTATGTAGTGACCTTGATAAATTTACTTATTAATGTAAAAGATTTTTTTTGTATTTTCTATAAAAACAAATGTGTCACTATAATTAATAGTCTCAATTTTTACCTTCCCAGTCCCTCTATTTTAAAATTAGTTTCTTCCTTTACTGGATCAGTTAGGATTTAATAAAATACTGAATTAAAATGGCAAAGGCAGGCACTCTTTGCAACTGAGAGTAAGAATTTTTTCAGTCTTTCAAGTTTCAGTGTGTGGTATGTGCTAGAATGTCTTAAAATTCCTGTAATAATCTGAATTTTATGCCCTTTGATCATCCTTTCTCCTTATTGCTCCATTCCTATAAGCCAATGTTCCTCAGCACTTGTGCTTTAACATCAATTTGTTAACACCAAGATAGATCTAATTTGACTAAGAACAATAATATTTTAAAGGGAAACTTGTAAAATCAGTTGATTCATTAGCAATAAGAAAAAAGAAATTGGTGGCTTAGCTGTTAATTACTTAAAAAGTCAAATAGCACAAAGGTACAGACACATATGCAGTGACCAACATAATCCTGACCTTGCATTCAATAAACATTTTGTTTCGAAATAATTTGGAACTAGCCATAGGAGGATGTAGAATGTAATAGACACATATTATACATAATTCAATTTCAACACTAAGGAAATCTTATTTAATCTGTTTACATAGTAAATTATTTTTAAAAAATTCCAGATAACATTTCAACATCTGAAATATAAACTTCCATATATATATATATATATATATATATATATATATATATATATTTTAGAAATCAAGTTAGGAGTAGAAAAAGATACTGTAGCTGTAGCGTAGCATCAAACTTTAAAAAATATTTTGTAATGTTTATTTAATTCTTTGATAATTTCATAACGTATATAGTACATTCTTATTTAATCTTTATTTTTAATTTTTTAATTTGTTAAATACCCAATATACAATTACTACACAGTTTTCCATAGTTGTTATACATATTATATGCTTTATAATTTGTTATTTAGTTAGATCAAAAGAAAATTCCCCTTAGTTTATATATTTCTTAATTTTTATTTAACTCCAGAATAATTTTCTTTTTGTCTTTTTTCATTCCAGACTTATGAATGAATGAATGAATTGATATTTTGGTCTTTTTGAGACAGGGTCTTCCTGTAACTCCAGCTGGATGGAATTCACTATGAAGACCAGACTGGCCTTGAACTCACAGAGATCCACCTGCCTCTGCCTCCCCAGTGCTGGGATTAAAGGCCTTCACCACCACGACTGGTGTTCCAACCTTTTTATTTATAGATTTACAGTCTGTATTTATCTTACAGCATCACTACTAGTCCATTTTGTAATTTAATATGCTTTTCTGTCATTTAATTTACTATAAACTGGTAGTATAGCTATATAATCAATCTGAATTAAGTTGGAATTCTGTGTTTTCTTTTATTATAATTTTATTCATTTTGTTTTATGTGTATGAGTGTTTTGCCTGCATGTATGTAAATGCACCAGGTATGTGCCTGGTATCCATAAAGGCTAGAAAAGGGTGTTCGATTCCCTGAAACTGGAATTAAGAACAGGTGTTAGCTATCATGTTGGCGATAGGAACAAAACATGGTTCCTCTGAAAGAAAAGTAAGTGTTTTAACTACTGTCATCTCTCCAGTCACTCTGTTTTCTGTTTATGGAAGGGGGAAAGGATGAGACCTTGCTATTTTGCCTAGACTGTTCTCAAACTCACAAGCTCATGTGATTATGCTGCCTCAGTATTCCCAGTAACTGATTATGTGCATTTACTTTGACACTTTACTGGTTGTTGGAATTATTTTACACTCAGATCTTTAGCTTCAGAGAATAGCTTTGTTGTAGAAATAAATAGGACTATGCCAGTGATAAGCAGATTCTGATTAATGTCTCCTTGTTATGTTAGGGAGTAGTTTTGAGTCAACTTCAGACTACATTCATTCAAATCAATGAATATACACAAACCTCTAAGGCTGAATTGCACCAGTGATATGTCTTCTTACATGTCCGTTCCTAAGAGTGGCTGGCATTCTTTATTATTATTATTATTATTAATTATTATTATTTGATAGACACAGGGATCAAGAATTCCAACCCTTGACTATATCTAAGGGAAATACAAAAAGAATATGAATTAGATCTGGGCCATTTGAGGGCATCATTTGGGCTAAAGATCACTTCGAATATCGACAGTAAAAATCTTTCATTAACATTTGAAGAGACAATTCTTAATTCTTTAAAACAGGGCTATTTGAATGCAAGTGCTAACAAAATCTTAGAATACATACATAAATGTCGCATATAAGAAACACTTTAATTGGAGCTGTACTTTTTCATTTTCTTGGAATGAAGAAAAAAATACATTGTAAAAATACAATTGATTAACTTCATTTCTAATTTCACGCACTGACTCAGAGACTATAGATTACACTAATAGTGTTTTGTTGATCATATTATTAAAGCAAAAGAAAAGACAGACACTTGCATTTTCAATCCGCATGTGGTTTATTTGAAAGTGTTAAATGAAGCTGGCAGTTTGGTACTTTGTTCCATATGCTGAGTGCTGAGTCCATTGAAACTTCTGTAATTGCTGTGTTCCATTAGTGGAGACAGGATGCGGCATGCCACCTAGTATGAAAGCTAACTTAGAAGCCAGGGCATAAATATTAGGAGAAAAAGAACTTGTTCATAATGGATTTCTATCCATTTAGTTTTTTTCTTCTGTAGATTTTGACTCTTAAAACCTTTGCTTCTTGTTTATTTAGATTCTGGTTTTAATTTAGTCAGTGTCATTGTGATTAGTTGTCATCAGTGTATTTGTCATTTCCAATATACATATTTAAAAAAAATAAAGATGACATGATTGCACTTTCAATATTTACTCCCAGATACTTCCCAAAACACCACATTTGTCCTTTAGCACCCACTTCCTGGACTCTACCTTTCAGCAAATGAATTAGGTCATTTCTTACTGAGCATTGCTCAGAACTAGGTTATGATAAGGTCTTGAGACACAGAAGGGCATTAGTATATGCCCTGTCTAATATGGATGCTGTATTTTCCATTCTCCCTCATTAGTTAAACATTGTTATTTGGTTTTTCTATTTTAATTAACAGTTCAACATTAAAAACAACTGTTACTTGAAGTATTACTCATTTGGCAGGTTTTGATAAGTTTACAATTTTCATTTGTAACCTATGCAGATAAACTCTCCAGTGAGTTAGTTTCTTACAATTGTAGCATACAAGGAATATTTTAATAATAAATCTTTGACTGAAATATGTGAGATATATTCAACTTTTTGACTAGTATACTTATTGTAAGAAAGTTAAAATATTTTCAAACTTAAAGTGAGAAAGGGGTCAAACAATCATCATTAACTGAATGTAAGCTATAGTAATGAGGGTATAGTAATATACTCGCTTTAGATTATAAAGCCGGCATTTTAACATAAAATTTTCAACATAATCACCTAAAAGCGCATAATAATAATAATGCATGTGCTTTTTACAGGTAGAAAAAAAATCAAAGTAAACTGACACAGCTGGGACAAGCAAGCACAATTTGGGGGATGATTTTGAAAGACAATATTGACAGATGTTGACAGTTATTTAAGCTGTGAAACACATTTTGTCTTTGAGTAAAATCTTAGGAAGACCCTCAGTATTTCACCAGAAACCAAAATTTAAATGATTTGAAGCAGGATGAAGGATTCAGAAGTTCAACTGCCTAGAACCATCCTGTCCTCTGGGTACAAAAGCAGACCTAAATAAATATCTAATAACAGGGTCTGAGGATGTGACATAGAGCTCCTCAACTTCAGTGTTATCCAAGGGCTACTTCTTGGGGGCTATTATATGATCACCAAATCTCTCTTCTATAGTAAACCTGTGGCCTTGTATGGGCATACTATAGTCTCAGAAGCAACACAATCCATGATAACATGTAATTGGTTTTGAGAAATCCCATTGTTGAACAAAGAAGAAAACTACTTGATTTTCAAAAATAAGTTCCCTCAAATTACTTAAAATATAAAGTTGCATATTTTGGTGATTATAAACTTACAAAGAATCAGCATTTTCCAGAATATAGTTTTATACAAACATTCATCCTTTGATCTAGTTTGTTTCTGAAATATTTAAAATAGATAAAATTATGATCATAGAATTTAGAGACAGAGAATTGACTCTCACTGTTGGGAAGCTGTTTTCTATTTAGGAAATTCTAGTAGAAGGATTTTTACTATAAAACTATTGACTAAATGAGAACTTATGGACTTAGCAAATAGTAATAAAATTTTATATAATCATAATGCCAGTTTTTTTCCGAGTACTCCTCATCTTCCTTCAAATGGTTTGATGCATTTACAGAAATGCATGAATAACATGTATGCAATTATTTTTATTGCAGACAAGATTCATTGGTATCAGTGATTCACTCATAATTACAAATCCAAAGACAAAGATGAAGTTCTGTGCCCATCTCATGAGAGACTTCCACTGGCTTGGGAGTGTCTTGTTTTATATCTAAAGCTTTAGAACCTACATTTGTTAGTTTGTAGTTTCTGATGTTAAGTGATTCTTAGTGATTGTGCAGAACTTGGATCTACAAAGTTGCGCACAGTTTGTACAAGATCTACTTGAATATCAGGTGTGCAGATCCTGTGCTTTTGATAAACTTAACATTTATGATATCATGTTCAAAACTACACAAGGGGAACAACAGTCATGTCATACTCATAGTCCATATACTTCCACCTCAAAAATATATAATAACATGTCTTCAGAATTTATTTCTTTTGTTTGTCTAACATTGATTTACCTACTGAATTAAAACTGATTCTCTGTTCTTGGAAGGAAGACCGTAGTGAATGTAAGTGTATCACATGAACTTGCCTCTTACCTTACTTTTATAGAACTTACACTCTAACTAGCAGGAGATTAACGAATGTACAATAAGATGCCAGAGAGTGGTCAGAAAAAAAAATCTCAGAGGAGGTGACATTTGAGCCAGGACTTGGATGAAATAAAAGAGCCTTAGCAGATGGAGGCACAGCCTGCCAAAAACTGGCCATTCTGTTTTATTTGAATAGTTCAGAATTCATTCATTATTATTCATATAGATTAACTCTGAAAAATCTCTCTGCCTTCTATTCAAAACCTACACTTTACAATGTTGAGACATTTGGCATAAGAGACACTGAATTTTTAGGTAAGAGTAAAAAAAGTACTCAATATGGAGATACTAGGAATGCTCAAAAGTATATTTTTGTTTCTTCAGATTGTTATCTTGATTACAGAGAATTCATTTTACTAATTTTATTTCTTTGCTAAATAGAGCTCTGCAGCAAAAAATACTGTGAGCTATATGCTTGTATGTTATACTTATTATGAGCAACACAGAAACATTTAACATGAAAATACTCTTTAATAGATTGATAGATAGCTCAGGCAATATAGCCTAACTGTGGTGTATTGACACTAAGAATGGTGGTAAATTAGTAAGGTCAAGTAGATAACTATGAAATCAATGCCTGACTATGGTCATAAATGTGCATGTGAAACTGCTTCTGTCTGCACCAATCTAAGACATGGTTATAAGTGTGTACATAGAATGTCAAATATTTATGAGAATTCCTTTGTTTTTCTAAAATATTATTTATTTTAGAGATGATTCCACTTAGAATTCCATGAAATACCAAGCTAATGAAGATAACTTAAGACATATTTCAGTTAACAAAATTTCCATCAACACTGCGGCATTTCAGGACTATACCTATTGAGTAAAGTTAGTAAAAAGTATCTAAGAACAGCCAAATAGTGCTAATCATAACTTCTTAGAAGTTAATTTAGACATTTTAAACATAACCTGTGGGGTATTAGCCATGAAAGTAAAACACCACTTTTAAGGGAATGATAATCTTATACTTCCCTAATATTGAGTGTGTTATTTCTTCAAAGACATAAATATTTTTGTCTACAGATATATTTAGAAATGCAGTGTGTAAAATGATGAAATCATAGCATGCTTTCTTGAAAAAAAACATCAAACCTGTGTTAGTCACAAATGATCTGATAAAATTATATAGATAAACAAACATTAATCCTACCCTACACAGCCTTGCTTTCTGTTAGGAATATAAGGACCCAAACGCCCCTCCCTTCTCCCTGAATTTGTCTTCCATATACATAGCTGCCTTTGAAATCTGTGGGATATGAGCAAGTGCAGTGGGGGATGAAAATCTCTAAATTCCATGGCCATTTCTCAGGTGGAAGATTGGGAGAACTGCCATCTTAATGATGCTTCTCAGTAGGAGATGCAGTTTGATAAGGCTGAATAGCCTGGAAGAATCGACTTCATGATATAAAGAAACAGAGAATCAGAGCATCTCCTTGCTTTCAGGAGGAATCTTGCAATACTGAGTGGATAGATTCTCTTTCAAGTTGAATTAAATGAATTTGTGTAATGTTCTGTCTTTTTAAGGAATGCTCGTCATGTTTTTCAAACCATCAACTAGTGTCGGTTATTTCTTAATATTGGAGCTCATTCCTTTAATTATTTTTTAGCACTGTCGATAAATACCAATCTCATAATTATTCTCTTGCATTTTATTTAAGAAACCAAGGCATAGTTTTCCTTCTAAGATGCACACATACTAACATATAACTCTCATGGAATTCTGTGGCTCTTGAGGCTGTTTCCGTTGATTTTCGAATCTTCACAGTTCAACATTATAATTAGAATGGCTTTTGGGCTGTGTGAGGCTTCCTTTAATCAGAGCACTTATGAGAGGGGCTTATTTTTAAAAACTTTAAGCAAAACCATAAAATTTTAAGTGCGTTTTCTCTCTTTCTCTGTCTCTTTCACTCTCTTTTTAATCTCTCTCTTAACTTCAGAGAACTAGGATTTCCAGTGAGACCTAAGCCTCACCTACTTTTCCACAATGTTAGAAGAAATACATTTGCCTGTCTTGTTTTTTTTTTTTTTCAGAGAGGGTCACCCTTTAGGCATAGCTGGCCTGAAACTCACCATTTAGACTAAGATGGTGTTGATCTCACAGAAAATCTACCTATGCCTGCTTCCTAAGTGTTGGGATTAAAGGAGTGTACCACCATGCCTGGTTTCTTACAGTCTTCTTAATCTTTGCTTCCAAATATTGTGATCTTTCTTTCCATATGTATATGGAAAGAACATTTAAAGTTATAAATATATAAAATCTATTATACATTATGTATATACATATATAAAACCTATTATGTGAAAACAGAGATCAAGAAATTGAAGTTAATAAGAATGGCTCTTATAAACACATGACCCATTGAAGAAACTTTATTCCTACATACTTTGGGCCAATAACTCAATGGAATCTGGAGCAGGCAGTAGGTACTCAATACTGCTGAGTAAATTCAAACAGTAATGAGCCATTTGGTTAGAATCCCTATGGAATGACTATAGGACACACTACTAAATGATAAAAAGAGAAGAGTGTGAGGGGCACAGTCAACAGTCTGCCTAAATGCAGCTGTTCTTCTCAGGCTTTTCTCAAACTCCAGAAGCCAATTGCAATGCTTATCATAATCATAACGTTAAAGAATTTCAAAGAAGACATTTCCCTCAGCTGTCCTTACTAGCCTATTTTAAGTGATTAAAATTCAGTGCTGTCAAGAAGTCCTTACATTATGTCAACTTAAATTTGTCTTGCAAGTTAAGCCATTTCCTGCTGTAGCCCTGAAGAACAGCTGGTCACCATCTTTATGATCACTCTAGTTAAGTTTGATAATAGCAATACAAGCTTCCAAAGATCTTTCTTTTCTTTTTCTTTTAGTTAAAATCATCACAGTGTATTCATATTTTTCATAGGTTTTTATTTTTCTAATGATACAATTTATTTTCAGGGCTACTAAGCTTTCCGATATCCCTGGGAGATTAGTGGATGGCAGCTTCTGGTCATTTCCATTACAGACAGTAACTTGCCAAGATGATTTCAAATTATGGCTGTCTATCTTTTAATACACTGCCAATGACATAATGTTCCCTAAACAACACAAATATAATTGACATCTGTAATTAACATTAGGTCACACTTTTCTCTCCCACATTAAAAATGTCATCTTTGAAACATTATTTCACTGGTTATGTTTGTGCCAATATAGATATAACCCAGATATATTAGCAGTGAACCATGCAACAGGGAAAGCTTAAATCTCCAAATGCCCTTCACACACCAACTATTTTTAAATCCTTTGAAACATGAGGTGAATCGTTGCCTATGATATAGAAGGGTTTTTGTTTCTTTCTTTTTTTTTTTTTTTAAACTGGACATAGTAGGTCTGTGTCCTTACCATACTCTTCATTAGACTGAATGGGGAACAGTTGGGTCATATACCTTCTAATGTTAAGATTGATGCCTGTGTCCCCAATTTTCTTATGGTTCTTGATGGTCAGCAGTTAGAGTCTATGCAGCATTATATTACTGATGGAATTGTTCTGGTACATTTGATGAGTGCAGTGAAGTAATCAAAAGAATACAGACTGTCTGGCTTTATTTATTCAATTGTATGTTTCTGATTTATATATTTAACTTTCCATAGATATATTTTTCATTTATTTTTTAAGCTTCTTAATAATTATTAACACAGTTTTGATTATGAGCTTGAGTAAGTTTATCTGGTTATTAGACGCAAGATTCTAATTCAGAAAGAAAGAAATGTAAGATGTATTAGAATGCTGTGTGCTACAAAAGCAAGAAACCGGAAGCTTCAGACTGTGTCTACAGGACTTTATCTACCACACTTACCATTATATTTCAAACCAGTGGTATATCAAACACACAGAATGAAACAAGTGGTTTATCATATGAGACAAAGATCAAAATCATGTATTTGTTTTTAAAAGGCATGTAAGTGTATTTATGCAAAAGATAAGTCTGGAAAAACACCCACAGTATAATTAAAATGCTTATCTCTGAGGGTTGAGATCATGGGTTATTTTTATTTTCTTCTTTTTGTGTGTATGTTTCTCTAATTTATATATAGTGAACATATATCCTTATATAATAAGTAAAAGCTAGTGTAAAATATTTTAAAGATGAAATGAGCTAAAAATGTTGTTAAACCTAACATTTAAACAGTTGTCTAAAAATTTCAGGATGTTTGAATTAGAGACTATGCATGTTAAAGAGACAAAAAGCTCGCTCCGCTTCATGTGTTGGTCTTAAGAGCCTAGCTTACTGTGAGTGCTCAGATGCTACGTGCTCTTCATTCACACTAGCCAAGCATCTTACCTGGGGGAACAGAGCGAAGTTGTGAACCATCCTTTGCCCACCAAGCACATTAGATTCCATTTTAAATCAGTGTAGTTGTGTGGTTGGGTAATGGAAGCTAAGAACTGACAGTTGGTGGGTGGAGTTGGAGCATAGGGGGAGATTTCAATTCCCAGGAGAATATTCTAGGGCATTAGTTTTCTAAAAATAAACATGGAGTTATGTCAGGAATGTCATGTAGCTATACTGCTGTCCATTCCAGTGTTTGCGACTCGACGCACCGGGACAACATTCTGAAATTTCAGTTGTGAAAACAAAAATCCTTCTCAAAACAACCTAATTAGAGTTACTGCTAAATTTTCTTTGGATACTGAAATATAAAGGAACTACATAAAAATATTACCGGCGTGAAGATTCTAGTTCACTGCATGTTCCAGGAGGGGCAATATTTCACAGAAAATGAGGAACCAATCACTTCATGCTGAATTCTTCCTCAAGTTAAAGTTCAGATTTTGCTGTTTGGTGCCTTTGATCTTGAAGACAGAGCTTTGGAAGAAGAATTAAAGCATGCTTGTCAATAAAAAGAATGATGGAAAAAAACGGACTAATTCAAAAGACATTTCTTAGTCATTCCTTCATTTTTACAGAGAAAACATAATTGTGTAGCCTGATTGTGTAGCCTAACTTACAATTTATCCTTTGTCAAGTAGTCAATTATAAGCATATTTGTGTTATAGAATTGCTGTCATCATTACATAACATAAAGTATATGAAGATATCAGACCATTTCCATTATGGGAAAGTATTCTATCAAGGTTAGTGATAATTAATTCAATATACATCTAAGGAGCCTTACTATGTGCTGGAAAATATGTTACGTGCTAGAAAAACAGGTATGAGCACTGAAGACATGGTATTTAGACTCACTGGACTTTTAATCTCTGAAATAACAGGAAGAAACAAGCAATTCAATGTCATTAGGATGAAGATGATGATGAGAGTGATTCGAGGTGCTGTCAAGGGGAATGCAAGGAACACCCTCAGCAGTCTGGGAACGATTTGTAATATCAGAGATAGATACACTCAGATGAGCAAAGTGAACAGAACTTGCTTAACTAAGTGAAGAAATGTGACACACTAATATGTCAAACTGCCATTCAATAGACTGAATCAAGAATGGATAATGTAGAGGAAAACTTCACTAGAAGGTGAATGATGAGCAGTATATCGTGTCAAAGAGTTCAAATGAATTCATAGATAAAAGAAACTTGGGTCACAAGAGTTGAAACATGGAGAGTTTTGAATTGGAGAAGTAGAAGTAAGGCCTGATAAAGGTTTTACAAAATACTTTAAGATTTTACGCCATGTGTTATGGTGTATGCCTTTAATCCCAGAACTTGGGAGGCAGAG
The DNA here is from genome assembly GCA_035773235.1 of Eospalax fontanierii. Taxonomy (NCBI): domain Eukaryota; kingdom Metazoa; phylum Chordata; class Mammalia; order Rodentia; family Spalacidae; genus Eospalax; species Eospalax fontanierii. The sequence continues at coordinate 67,184,971 of CM069530.1, read as the reverse complement.
ACTGGTGGATCTCTGTTAAATTAAGATAAGCCTGGTCTACATATTGAGTTCCGGCTAGCCAGGGGCACACAGTAAGACCTTGTCTCAATCAGTCAATCAATCACAAACAAACAAACAAATATATAAACAACACTTTATTGCTTTCAAGCTGGAGAAACCACTCAGCAGTTAAGTGTATTGGCTGCTCTTCCAGAGAAGCCTAGTTCTCTGGCAGCAGCCACAATGGTCAGGTGACCACCACCTGTAACTTCAGCTCCAGGGAATCTGACACCAGAAGAGTCTGGCCTCCAAGGGTACCTGCCCATGCATGGCAGAAACATGGGCATACACAGGTACAGATAATAAATAAAAATAAATTAGGTGGTTTTTGTAATATATATATATATATATATCTTCTTTTAAAACATTTTTTATTAATTCTTTGAGAATTTCATGCAATGTACTCTGAACATGTTAATGCCTTTCTCCAACTGCTCTCAGACCCTCCCCACCTCCCTACCCACCCAGCTTCCTAGTCTTATTTTTTTAAAGCCCATTGAGTCCAATTTGTGTTCTCAGGTGTGGGTCCATCCCCTAGGGTGTGGTCTACTTTCCAGGGGTCGCAATTTTTAAAAAACTGGGTCTCCTCCCAGCAACAATCGATTGACTATGACTCCACAATTTAGAGTGAGAGCTCATGCCACCTCCCTGAGCTGTGTTGGGATTTTGTCTGGCTTGAACTCTCTCAGGTCTTGTGCATGCTGTCACAACCACCCTGTGTCTGGAAAATACTATTTTGGAAAGTTATTTGTGTTGATCCAGAATTACACACAATGTATTTGATCACATTCACACATCCCCAGTCCAGCTACAACCCACTCCTACTTCATGTCCTCCATTATTATCTGTTCTTTCCTTTTCTCTTTTCTTTCTTTCTGTTATTTTTTGGCAGTGTCTAAGTCCACTTAGAAGTCACTATGAGGACCAGGCTGGTCTGGATCTCACAGAGATCGGTATCCTCTGCCTCCTGAGGGCCTCAGCACAAGTATACTGCCTGCATATATGTAAGTGTACCTCTGCCTTACAATGCCCATGGAGGTCAGAAGGGCTTTGAATTTCCCTGAAACTGGAACTACAGACCATTGTTAGCCACCATATAGGTGTTGAGACTCCAACTCAGGTCCTCTGCAAGGGCAGCCAGTGCTCTTGACCCTTGAGCCATCTCTCCAGCTCCCTCTTTCCTTTATTTTTAATTTTTGTTTTTTGAAGTCCTATTGATTACAATCATTGCCTCCTAAATACACCTGGATGTGGGTCCACCTTCTTCTCTCAAGGCTCAGGGATCATTTTGGAAGAAACGGCAGAAAGACTGTCAAAGCCAGAAGGGGATGGATGAATACAAGGGAACTGGGTTGTCTAGACACCACAAGTTAGTTGCACATATGAAATCCATAGCATTTATTACAGCATACAAAAGACTTGTGTAAACCCAAGCCAGTCAGGGGCCCAGCATGGACATGGGAGGTGGGCAGGAAGCCCTGGCTTTAGCAGAGGGGCACTGGCAATGGATGAATGCTGGGAGAGGGACAGTCCGTTTTCCTTACTGATGCCTGGTAGTTTGACCAGGTTCCAAGACACAGAAAACACTATTGCACTGTAGTCATGTACTGCCTCTGAAAAATCATTCCACCCTAATTTCTGTGATGATCCCTGGGATCTGGGGTCGTAGGGGGCATAGGGTATAGGTTAGGGAGGGTTATGTGATACAGAGATTCCACTTAAGGCTGAATGCTCTAATCAGAAAGTGTATGGTTACTCCCATAATATCACATGAAAAGCATTTTATTTTTGTTTTGAGAAAAGGATTTTTGGGGGGTGGAGGAGGATAAAACACAAGGTCTGTAGGTATTAGGTAAACACATTTCCACTGAGACTTATCTCTAGCTAAAATGAACTTTTTAAATCAGTGGAGCAAACAAATTTGATTGTAAAATCTACTGCAGAAAATGGACAGAAGATAATGCAGGAAACAATTAACTCAAATGTAAGTTATTGGTGATTTGAGCAGGTGAAGGCACTATGACTGTAGGAAGTTAAATACAACGACTTGTTTCTGGGACAGAGTATGGAAGGTTGGTAGCTTACTGATTGAATGGTACTGAGAGACTGAAAGGAATCCCAGTTAATACCCACATTCTTGGTCTAACAGGTGTTCATACTTCACAGAGACAGGAATTTCCAAAGGAAGAATAGTTTGAAAGTTAAGATAATGCTGTTTCTGTGGAAAACCTGAGTGGAACTATCAACATAGGTATATGATGATAGTTTATGAGCTTGACATATTTTTAGAAGGAGTTATTCGAAGAATTGACTGAGAAAAGGTAGCAAAAGAGAAGAAAATAAAAGATGGGTTGATCAAAAATTGGAAATGGTAACAATTAAAGCAATAGAGATGAAGATGAGACAAACAGGTAATATTATTGTCGACATTTTACACATGAGTCAGCTGAGATCTGGAGATCAAAGTCCCTTGCTGGTCAGTGTTACCACCTAGTAAAGTGCAGAGTTGAAATAAAACTAATGGCAGCCTGAAGTCTATGCTCTTCACTGTTAGGCTATGTTGTCTTCCTTGGGTTAGGTGACCTTCATTTCACTATCATAGAACAAATTAATGGTAGCAATGAATGTATGGCAGAGAGAAGACATACCTGTCTGAAAAAGCTGCAGAGGTTCAGGCTCAGTTTCGTATGCAAGAAAACCTAGGATGACTTTACCATCAATAAAAATAAAGTTCATGTTTTTTGTTAAGTACAGTCCAAATAAGGAGTATGGCACTGGTATAATGATACTCTGTGAATAATCTGATTTTCTTCTATATTGTAGCTTCCTTTTGCTTGCTAAAATCCTCAAGGTTGAAGATCAGCCCGGATACTAGTCAATATGATGGCAGCAGACAGAAGCACAACTGAGCATCTGAAATGTGGCAATTTCATCCTGGAGAGTGATATAAGTGTAAAATAAACACTATATTATTGACTTTACTATACTGTAAAGACTAGGTATAAAGAAAAGTAAACATCATTTTTTTCTTAGACACTGAAAACTATGATAAATTGGAAATATTGTATTGAACAAAATTTCTTATTAAAAGTAGTTTTGCCTGTTTCATTTTACTTTTCCAGTGTGAGTGACAAGCAGGAAATTTTAAACTCCTGCTGCTTGGGTTTACGATTTGGGTTAAATATTTATTGGACCTTGCAGCTCTCAATCCTACATCTATGTGGTATCATGAAGGAAAAGGGGAACGATGCATCAAGTACCTATCAAAGTACTTCTCAGAAGATATGCTGTTGTTTGCCACTCGATGTTCAGATTTATGTAAAAGTGAATATGGGAGTTGTAGTCCGGGTTTTGGAGGAACACATGTCGACCATAATTCAATGGTTATGTTAGTTTAGAAGAAGGGAAACGGATATGTTGAGAACAACAGGCAGGCTCAGACACTACTAAGAATTATGACTAGCACAGTTTACCTTAGGTGTAGGGAAAACATCTTTATGATTAGAACAAAAGGACCACGTGGTTGGTATCATATCTGTCTTTGTGTTTGGTATTCAGAAGTTAAAATGATTTGTGCCTGGATGATACTACTTTCTCTTTTCTTGAAAAGATGCCATTTGTTGAAAACATGGGTCAGAATGAGCCAGCTGAGAAGACTGATGGAGCTGAAAAATGCTGTCTTGAGAGTCAGGTTGAGAAAGGAGACCATGAGTCTATGATGAAACCAGACAGCCCATTTGTGCAATTTTCCTCACAGGTGCTGAGTTGATCAAGTTTGATGATAGAAAAGCTATTGCCATGTTATTCAAATCTGAGGTGTTTTTGAGAAATTGTCAAGGAAAAAAACCAAGTTATAAAGAACAATGACTGCTGATGGTAAGGAATGAAGGACTGCAGAGCTAAAGGAATGTGGATGGTGAAGAAGAGGAGCCACCAATGAGAAGGGTGAAATGGGAGGACGTTATGCGCAGTGACTAGATGATCCTATGTTTAAGTTTTCAGAGGTGTAGCAGGTTCAGGTAATAACATGGTCCACCTTGATCTGAGAGAAGGAATATGTGAATAAGAGCAGAAAAGAAAGTCATTAGAGAAGCAGAGGTAAAAAATAGAGGAGTTGAGTGTTTAGCAGGGAAATGTGGCTCTTCAAGTTCCAGACAAGCCTGGTTTCAATAATTATGAAATGAGATATTCACAGCCAGTAATTACTGAGGAACAATTTTCCCTTGTTTCTACAGATTTTGCAAACAGACACTAATAAATTATCTTTGGGTTTCTCATTAAATAATTGAGGATAGAGCAGTAGCATCATAAGCTTGACATTACACCTAGATTCAAGGCTGCTCTTCTATAGAACAATGCACTGAATGTCCAGATGTTTCCAGGCTCCTGTCACCCTGCTGTATAGAATTGGAACTTGAAGACATAGCACAAATACTCATACTCTGATTATTACTACTGCTCCAAGTTACAAAGTCCTTTGTTTATGACCCAGCAGCCTTATGTCTTCAAGCAGCTTCCATGAAACGACAGCATGCTAGCATTTTAGATAATATATAGTATAAACTCGTTCTTCATGGTACATGACAACTATTTCCAATGTTCATCAAGCTCTGACCTCTTATATAACTCTTTTCCTTTTCATTGTTTTCCATTAAGGATTTTTTCTCTCTTTTCCTTTATTACACTGTAGTTCTAGAAAAGAGCACCGTATTTTCTTTCTTATGATTGTTTTTTCTCTTTAATACAAGAAAATAGTTCTATGATACTTGTCAATTTTTTACCATGTGAATCATTCTGACAAAATAGCATATTTCACTTTTATTATTTATGCTGTATAATTGATCTGTGTATTTTTCCCTATTAAATTTGATATACTTGCTCTATGTATGACTATGTTGGCAGTTATAAAGTTTCATGCCAGTCAGGTGCAATCTTTGTATCCCATGTACTAACTACAGTAGGTGGATAAAATCAATTCGATGTGTAAATTCTTTAAATAACAGCAAATGGAGCAAATTGAATTTCAAAGTGGAAAAAAAGGTGAACCTGAAAAGCACTGGTAAGAAGGTCATCAGCAGAATTAACAAAAAAAAGTCTGGCAAAGTTACAGTGAGGCAGCCAGTAATGCTCTATTGATCAGACTTTCTCAATCAATGAGGCTGTGCCTAGATTATTGATGCAAAGGTATTAAGCAAAATTTTATTTCAGCTAACTTGTTGGCTCAGATGTCAACTGAAAGTCATTTCCCCAGTCAATCAAATATACAATAAATCTGAGAAGATTTAGCTCTTAAACATTCTTGTGTCTATTCTACTTCAAATCATCTTAGAGAGGGCAACAATTAACAGAAAAACTAACAGAAAGCGCTGTAATTCTGCAAAGAGAATCAAAGGACATATCCTAGAAGAAAAAGAAATATAAAGAATATTATTTGCTTATTGAAGAAAACATAATTGAAATGTTTTGAAATGAAATGTGTTAAGAAGTCTTTTGTTTTGTTTTAAAACATTTCTATTTCTTCTTTGCTATTTTCATGATAACTAGAAAGTATTTGGATCATACCTTCCCTCCATTATGCCCCTCCTTTTCCTCCTGGGCATCCTCCCACACACACCCCTCCCAACTTCATGTCTTCTTTTTTCAATTTATTTTATCTTTTTGTTTTAGTGTTGGTATAGCCATTCAGTAGAACACTTATTGCCCCACCCTTCAAAATGAATTCCTTCTTCCTGGGGGTGATTGCTTGGATGGATGTATTCTTTGTCTTCTTTTATTATTTCACATATGTCTGAATCAATAACGCTTCACTATTCCAAGAATCACCTGGCTTCTAATACTGATGTTCTTATAGCATTGACTGTTACATAGTATTAACCTTACAGGAATACAGCTCACAGTTTATGATTTGAACATTCTTTCCCTCTCAGTTCTCACTTCTGTCTTTGAATGGGCTTGCTTTCCTTTTTTTTTTCTCTCTCTCTTTTGATCTCACTTAGACCAGTTTCTTCAGTTCTAAGAAAGAACAACTATGTACCATGATCACTTGCAAGGTAAGCCCCGCTGTGACTAGACACAAAAATCCTTAAAAATCCTATGGTGCCAAAATATATATTTTTATGTAATGTTTTTAGATGTGTAAAGAGTGTCTATGTAAAATAATACTAAGATTTTAGACTAACATCAGTAATGTGTCATGGGAACCATTACTGTAGAAAGTCATTGTAACACATGACTTGAGCATCAGTCTATCATTTTATAATTGTTATTTTTTTTCAAATAGATGATAAATGTGTCAAGTATATGAAAAAGATCTATTTCTTTATTTTCTGTATAAATCACAGTAAATGTAAAGAAAATAATACTGGTACTTGTGACGACTTTTTCTCTATGACTCTGAGACCACTTAAGCCAACAAAGGTACAACTAAAATAAGGGGGACAAACACTTTTCTGTTGATTATGGCTCCTTCAGTATGTCACAATAAATAAACATATGTTAAAAATCACTAATCTCAAATTGAAAAGCAGTTTCCTTGACAATATTATTAAAAATTCATGTGTATTAGATCAAAGTTGTAGTTTTTCTCTTTCTCATCTTAAATGAGAATGGGTCAAGAATCAGAAGAGAGAATCACTAGTGCTTGAACTAATGCCTTTTTTCACCAGACTGGCCATTTATAAATGGTTGTATAGTGAATTTTGTCTATGTGAATTCTTTTTTAATGAGCCATTTCTAAAGAAAACATACTTTCACAAATTGAAAGTAAGAAATTACCTGTCAAACTGAAGGTGGATTTACATCTTTAGCAGTCACCTGTTTCTTGATGTAAGGCAATCACTAGTCATACACTGAACTGCAAAGCTGCTGTTCATGAATTCAGGGTGACTGGTAACATAGGATTATATCTGAGTAACTCAGCATTCTTCATGTTTTCTTTTACAACCAACATGATATGAAGAATGCTGGATAAAACTGTCTTAACGCTATTCTTACAGCCTCCCTAGAAGAATACTACAAACCGGGTGCTTAGAAGAGGAGGAGTTCATTCTTGTAAGCTCAGGAGACTGGAAACTGGAGATGGACATTGATATAAAGGACATACTGACATGGATGTGTGTGACAATGATTTTAACTATAAACTATGGAATTTTTTTAAATTAGGAAAATATTTTAAGGATAAAAACCTCTCAGCAAATCATAAAGTTTTAACATGAAATATAATGTTTTCACATTTGTACTTCCTTTTGTTTTATCTTTTCTTTTTCATTTATTATATTAATCTTTGGAAAATAGATCCCAAAACTTCAAGTTTTCATTTTTTAATCCATTTTACTTCTCTCCCAATGTTTGAAAATTCCTCTTCTGTACAGTTATCTTTCTATACTACCCGTTGGAAGGATTTATATGTTGTAGCACTTATATTTAATTTCTAATTGATTACAAAATTTTAGAGGTCACTATAGTAACTTGTGTTGAAAATTACAAAATTAAAAATATTGACCTCCCAAACACTTAAAAGTGGATAATGTTTCACATTTCAGCTAAAGATAGATGCATATGGTCTTGTCTTACTTATATTAAATTTTTTGACACCCACATGATTGCATTTGTTCTCTTTGGTTCTTATCACAATGTGATATTTCCTTTGCATTTAGAAATTGCCTGTACATAAATATAAAGTAATACTCTCAGAAGTTTATGAAAACTGGGAATATAAACAAATAACAGGTTTGAGAATTTATACTTTATTTCCCTGAAATTAGATTATGAGATAAATGCTCATTTTACTTACAGTACCTCCAATGTGAAAAAAGGATTAAAAATGATTTCCACATAAGACAGCAGGTTAATTTTTTCTACTGCTTCTAAGGCTAAGTTGACTGGATAATTTAGGTCCTTATGGTCTTTGTCAGAGAGATTAAATTGGGTTTTCAGTAGCAGATAACTGTATATGTTATGAAATGTTTCAATTTAAAAGTATTCATAAAACTAAGTTCAAATTTGAGATGTGTATTTTGAAATTTAGCCCCTGTTTCTAATTTGGTGTCAAATTAACAAGCAAAATATAACACCACTTGTTGATTTAGATTTTTTTAACTTATTGTAAAAATTAGAAATTACCTTAACAATAAAATGTGTGCAAGAAAAACCTAGTTGTATCTGTTTGTGATTAACCATAAAGCTTCCATATGTTGTTTCTGCTTTTGGATTTAGGTTGTCCATAGTAACTTGATCAGGGGTATAATTACACCCTGCCCGAATCAAGAAAGTCAAATAATGTCAGAAACAATCATTTTACTTGTAGATGTTTTGAGAATTAAAAGCTGAAAAATGCAGATGGTATGATGTTAACATGTCAGTGAGTTCAGCTAACTGGTATACCTAGAAAGTGACATGTCTGAAAGCTCTTGTTACATAATACTGGAGGGAAACTTAGAGAACCCCCTGCCTTTAAAAAGACCCTTCTGCTGACTTTTAAATCATATACAAACTGTTAAACTGATAACTTTTTTGGACATATTCTCTGACAGTGAGTCTACATCTTCTGATATAGAATACTTAGTATTTATTTTCTTTTGAATGCTTTACTTTCTTGGAACAATCAAAATGATGGCATTGGCCATAGTCACATGTAATGATAATTTCTACAATCGATCTTAGACATACAATATAAGCATTCTATTTCAAAACAAATAAATTAAGACAGAACAAATCAGTTCATTTACCAAGTCCAGAGTACATTTTTTACAGACCCAAAAGAGAATTTCTCAGTTCTTGAACATAATTTATCTTTTATGCACTTCTACACTTGAGACACTCAGTTATTCAAGGAAGACAGGATGGTGGAGACTGACGTTGAGTATTAAATTGAAGAAGCCAATTTAAAACCAAGATCGAGGTGAGTGAAGCTACTAGCAAAGACCCTAAGTTAATGTGGCCAACGAGAAGGCGTAAGTCAAAGAGAGCATGTGTGGAAACACGTGGTGAGGTACACTTGAGTCAGAGAATTCACAGGACAGCATTTTTGTTTGTTAATTTTACAGGTATCAAGGTCATAATACCTCTTGCCTGTACCTACTGGATTTAAATTTTTTTTTTATTTTAATATGTATGATTTGTATCTGTTGGGTGTATACATCAGCAAGTTTCAAGCTTCAGCAAGTAATGTGACGTCACCACCTAGACCAGCAATAAATTTATAGTGGCAACTCTATTGCTAGAACTATAGAGGTATAATTAATAACTACTGAGAAATTCTAAAATGGAGAATCAAAGTAGAGATTTTCTTTATGTATTGTATATCAAATTTTGTAAAGCAATATTTTAAATTTATACAAGTTAGATTTTATTTAATGTCTATACGTCAAGAGTGACATGTTTTTTTTCTTGTATGTTTAAATGAGTCCTATATCATGCATGTAATATACTAGAATTTAATTTCTTTTTGAAACAAAGGATAACAGTACATCTTGCTCACATTATTTCTATACAAAAAAGCAATACCAAAAATTTAACTCTTTTAAAGTCAAAATGATTAGGTTTTTATATTAATTTGATAAAAGTCAGTAGCTTTTCTTGTTAGGCACAAAACTATAGACCATTACTACTCTATCTTCTATCTCTAACATCCATATTTTTTTTCTCTCCCCTGAGTTCACTGAAGTAGTTACAGAAGCAGAGGAATTCAGTTTTAGACACTTGTCAGAAAACATCTTACCTGCAATTCTTAATAGGTTAAACTAGGGACAATTTCTGACTGAGTGCATTCTAAGTGAGCTGTTCATAGACCAACCTGGGTTGTAAGTTGACTCCCTAGCTCTAGAGGTCTTGCCCCATTATTTGACATTCTTGATTCAAGCAGTGTGTAATTATAGGCCTAATCAAGTTTCAATAGTCAGCCTTAATAAGAATCAGAAGCTTGAATTTCATTGTCAACCATCATTTAGTTTCATGAGGATGGAGTGCCGAGAAGGATGTGGCTTCAGGAGCGAGCACACTGCATTCCATACCCACTGAAGTCTAACGTGCCACTTCTCTAGTCTCCTCATAAATAAAGCATGTAGGAGCAAATCCATTGTATCTAAAGACTGTGAAACTGAAATAACTTCGGAATGCCAAAAACGTTTGCTCTTAGGTGCTTCTCTAGGTTAAGTGGCTAAGGTCTGCATCTGATGTTTTCACCCTAATGCAATGGAGATAGAGCAAGCAGTTTCGGAGATCTCTTGAGTTATTTGTGTCTTAGCATAAATGCATTTATCTACTCATTTCCCGAGATGAATTTTAATGCAGAGTTTGGAAAAGGAGTAAGTAAAGGATGTCAAGGATGAGACAACTTAGTCTTTAGCCAACCTAACTGCGATGATTTTACCAAGAAAAATTCTATGATGTAGTCTAGGTATGTGAGATGTTCTGATTGGTAGAGCATAAGAAAAAATACTTTGACTAAACATTTGCCATTAAGGATAAAATGTAACAATTTTAGCATGTCTGAAAAAGGATGATCTGCTGGCAAAAATCTCCATCTATCACAAATGTTATTGACCTTACACTGTACACACAGTCAGAATGCTTAGTGTTCCAGAGTGGAATGGATGCAAGATTTGTTATACTTTAGTGCAGATTAGTTTTTTTTCAGCTTCACACAGCTAGAGTCACCTGGGAAAAAGGAACCATAATTGAAGAACATCCTCCATCAGCTTGGAATGTGGACCTGTTTAATTGTTAATTAATGTAGGAAAGTTCAGACCTCTGTGGATGGGGTGATTCCTGGGCAGGTGGGCCTCAGCTGTATGAGAAAAGTAGTTGAGCAAGCCGGAGGAATTAAGCCAGTAGGCAATCTTCCTCTGTGGTCTCTGTTTCAGTTCCTGCTTCTAAGTTCCTGATTAAGTTCCTATCCTGGCTTCCTGCAGTGATGGTCAGTAATCTGTAAACTGAACGAACATTTTTTCCTCCCTAAATTGGTTTTGATCTGTGTTTGATCACAACAGAAAACAGTCTAGAACATCTAAGATTATTTTTTTGAAAAGCAATTGTTTACTGTCTCATCTGTTCTCTGATATGCTGAAGGATGATTTTGACAGGAAAAGTCCTAAAATATACTGTGAGACTTTTAACCCTAAATTTACAACTCTTCCTTATAACATATTTCACAAAGAGCAAAAATGAACACATAGTTATTTTGCTCTCTTTCTAAAAATTGCACCACCAGATTTGAGTTACCATTTGGAAGTTTCTTTTCTTTCATAAGTAGAATGGATGAATGTGATTGCCTGTATGGTCCTTCATGCTGCCATATGTAATGAGTTTCTCAACTGTAGTGAGATTCTCAACTGCCATATCACATGAGACACCAATCAGTTCCCCAACTCCTGAAGATTAGAGCAGTCAAGAAAGTTGTATACAGCTGGTGTGGTGGCACAAGTCTTTAATTTCAGCACGCAGGAGGCAGAGGCAGGTGGATCTCTGTGGGATTGAGTCCAGCCTGGTCTAATAATAAGCTCCAGGCCAGCTGAGGCTGTAGTGAGACATTGTCTCAAAGAAATAAAATTTTTTTAAAAAAATAATATGTGGGAAAAATTTGTTGAATTGATATTTATTGCTATTAAATTAGTATAATAGGACTATTTGATAATTCTAATGCATCAGTAATATCATAGAGGAATAAACTAAAATATTCTCTTTGCTTGGCCGTTACATTGCAAATTCTTTTTTAAATATCAGCATATACTCATTGTTTCTGCATTAAAAGTATTACAGAATTATTCATTCAGTGTTTTCTGACTTAAATAGTAATTATAAAATATATATCTTTATTTGGTACACTTACCAACATTGAATCACACTCACCACTAATGAGAAGTCTTGCATGACTATCCATTCCAATTGTTTCTTATGGCCACATTGAATACAAGAGCTAAAATAATTTCTCTACCAACTTTCTAGGAAATTTCACATACACCAAAAGCAAAATCACAAATTTTAGATGGGAAACTTTAAGGATACTAGCTTTACCATTCTTGTTTATATGCACACTAGAAAGTGACTTGAATCTTTACTTCTGTGAGATGTTTCACGTGTTAAATGGAAACAATGAAAAATAATGTCTTCATACTTCATGTTTATCATGAAGAATAATGTTGTCTGTCTTAAGGATGAACTTGACTCATCAAGATGTCATAGACTTTAGGCTTATGTAGAATATGATCAGTATTATTTGGATAGTATTCACAAATTTAAGAACACATCAAGGACTGATGAATATCTATAAGTAAAAGAAGTAGAAACACTTGAATTTATAATACAAAATCAATTGTCTTGCTGGAATGCTTAGCTATGACTATTTCTCAAAGGAAAAGCACTGTACTCAAATGAGAAGCCAAAGAAAGTAAGATAAGGCATGTAGTAGGATGTTCCTCTGGGATCAGGTTCCTGTAATGTTTATCAGTTCTCTGAATGATAAATGAAAAAAGCCCCCTCGTTAGACTTTCTTAAAACCCATTTTCTAAGGAAAAGAGAGGAAATTAATTCAAATTCAAAGAAATGGCTTGTCAACACAAGTTCAGAAAAGGGCAAATACAAACCAAGTATTAAGTTCAGACTGTCACTAATCTGATAGTAGATGGAATTGACCAGAATGAGTGGCCAGAACTAGATTATGCACTTGCAGTAAGGTGAATAAGAGTAATATGTTCTTCCACTGTGAAATATGAACTTTCAAAGTATTAGAACATAGACAACTGTAATGAAAAACACACTGGAATGGATGAACAACAGACCCAACACCTAAGAACAAAGATCGTGCACCCTAAATAAGAGATGGGGAGATATTTTGTCATTACATACTCTTCAGTTATTCTTTTTGTTCATTTACCTGTATATGCGTGTTTGAACCGTGGTCTTACTGTGTTGCCCAAACCTACATCAATCTTCTTGCTCAAAAGATTCTGCTACGGCATCTTGAGTAGCTGTTATTTTAAAAATCTGCTGCTATACCTCGATCATTCTAATTTTTGTTAAGCCACAGGAAGTCAACAAATTGTAGTGTTAACACCAAAGTATTTTTCATGCGTACTTATCATAAAGACCTGGTTGGAGTTCTACATCCATTGCTACCATCGATACAATGGATTATCAGAATGCCTAGTCTATTTAGAAAATATATATAATTTTTTATTTTTTTATTTTACGTGTATGAGTGTATTGCCAGCATGTAAGCAAGTGTATCCATGTCCTGAAATGCCCACAGAGACCAGAAGAGTGTGTTGGATCCCCAGGAACTGGAGTTAATTGACAGTCATTAGCTGCCACGTAGATACTAGGAACTGAACCCAGGTCTTCTTAACCATTTAACAAGCCAATGCTCTTAACCACTGAACTTCTCTTTAGCCCCCTGGAATGGCTGGTCTTTTAAATGAAGAACCCATCAAATTCTCTTCTCTCTCCCTCTACCTTTATTTCCAATCAGAATCATACAAACCACTGTACTTGGTCAGCTCTTTGGTTCAGTCCAATACTCAACTCCATTCCTGAGTCAAGCCCTGAATAGCTACCTTGCTTAGTGCCAGCTTCAAAGTCTAGAATGCACTTTTCAGTATATCCTTATTTCTTTTGTCACATTTTTAAGGATTTGTAAGTTATGAAGCTAAAGTCTTCATAAATACTTATATTTGTGGTGCATGGTGTGATTTCCACAATGAATTCTACTTATTCTTCACTTGACATACAAAGCAATATTTTGCTTTTGCTTTCGTGATTCTTTCTTTTTAAATGTATAAGTTATGCTTCTAATATTCCAGGAGCTTATAAATAATACTATCCCCTCTTCAAATAATCTTGGTATATCCTTTTCTAGAAAACAGAACCCTGTTCACTCCCTGCAGAGAAGCCGTCTATTCATACCTCATTTCCCTGGGTATTTTATCTCATTTCCTTAGGCTTCTTTGGATGTTTAACTGTTGACCCAAATAACTTATTTCTTCCTGTGTTTGGTTCTGTTCCAATATCATAATATGCAAGAAAGATAAAGGAATCTGGAGGCACAATACATGCATTTTGTGTATATGGAAGCATTTCAACTGGTGGAAAATCCGCTCGCTTGCATTCTGGAAGCACAGTCTCTTTTATCTCTAATCCAAGACTGCCACTATGTGATTTCATCTTTTGCTCATTCTGTAATCCCTCCCTAACTTCTTCTCATACCCACCTTCAAGGGAGGATATGCTGTAACTTGAATGTAACTTTCTCCAGTTCGGTTGACTCTTTTCTTCATTTTTGTATGATATTTTTTCAGTATAATGTTATCAACCTAAGAACACAAGTCCATGATACTTCACCAAGAGCAAGAAGGGAGCAGAACCCTTAAAGCTATCTCTCAACTTCATATACTTTACTAATTCATTTTGATACACTCCAATTACATACTTTATTTTTACTTTTGCAATTCTAAGAATGAACACATTGTTTAATCTGTGCACAAAATGTCAGCTTTCCAGACCATCTTAAAATATTTACAGTTCCAAAACTCTTTGTTGTATGAATTCATTTTAGTAACTAATATTAATATAGCTGTCTTCTTCAATACAACTGATCGTATAAAATTGATCCCCACATATCTTTCTAAATTCCTTACCTCTCTTTAAAAAGAAATCTGTATTGTAGGACATTTTCTTAATGAGGTTAATATTGCATGGAATAGTTACAGATTGATGCAATATCACTCTGAATAATGCAATATTATTTAAAGTATTATCTCTTTCCTGATTTTTTTAGTAAAACAGCCTACGTCTAGTGAAGAACAGCAAATTTTTTAAAATTTAGTTTCTATTGTCTTTAGCAATTGTAAACTATTTTCCTCATGAGAAAAGCTTGGGTCTTTTTAGGAAAATGCTTACAATGAGGATAGTAATTGAACTGAGGGCTACCTGAGGATTCAGTCTGTTTTCCCAGAAGTATTTTTGGAGTCTTGGTTTTTTTATAATACTCTAGTACAATTATCAAGGTTCTTCCCTATTTTAGTCTGGCTTCCGAATCTGCCTACCCATCTATCCAAGCTTCTTTCTTGTTTGTTTCATTTGTTGAATGCTTCAAACATTTGTTTACTGTTGCGTATATAGATGATAGCATTCTTGTAATTAAAAAGCCCACAATTCATTCCTGTTATTAGGCCTTCATTTGCTAACTTGTAGTGTGTGTCTGTTAGAGTCACTGAATCCCTGTTATAGGGTAAACTACATTTAAACATTTTTTATTTGCACAATCCTTTTTATGAAATGTCCAGAAGAAGTAACTCCATGGAGATAGAAAGATTATGACTGGTAAGAATGAGGGAGAAAAGAAGATGGAATGTAAATGTTCATGGTTTCTTTTGGGAATGATGAAAATATTCTGAAATTACATAGCAATGGTTGCAAATTCTGAATACACCAAAACCAAAGAATTATACTCTTGAAAGACAGAATACTTTATGATATGTAAATGACAGACAAAAGTAAGGCCTTCCTAAAAAAACTGATTCTTCACCACCCTTTAAGATCACCCACTGTGTCACAAAAACACAGATATAACTGCAACAACATCTGACATGTATCACCGCACTGCAACTAATAAATTATTTCTTCCTCCTGCCTTCCTGCCTTTCCCTACCAGCCCTGAGAATCAAATCCAGGGCCTGATATACTAGGTAAGTACTCTACCACTGAGCTCTCCCCAGTCCTTTTAACTCTCCAACCCCTTTTGAGTCAGGAGCTCATGCAGCCCAGACTGACTTTAAACCAAATTTGAAGTGCTGAGTAGACATATGGAACCATACCCAAATACAATTTCATTTAAAAATATTTTATTTATTATTTTTGTTTATGCGTATGAGTGTATGTAAGTGTACCAACGTTGTACAATGCCTGTGGAGGTCAGTAGAAGCTGCTGGAGCCCCACAGACTGAAGTTAGGATGGTTGCTAGCTGCCATTTGGTGCTGGGATCCAAAACCAGATCCTCTGTAAGAGCAGCCAAGGCTCTTAACACTGAGCCATCTCCTCAGCCCCACAATTTCTTTTTAACAAAAGTATTTGCAGTTACCAGCTGATAGGTCACATGCCATATTTATTTTTGCTTCTGAAAGTTTCTCTGAGCTCCTGATTTATCTCACTGTTGTCTGGGAAAATTTATACTTTTAAGTAGCTGAAGCTGCAATGAAGGCTTTCAGTGCAGGAATTTTAGCAATACCATCATCTAGACACAAGCAAAAGTATTGCTCTTATGATGTTATTCAAACAGTCCTGTAAAATGCAATTCCTGTTCACAGGACAACAGAAAGGCTAGGTAAGAAACAATTTTTAGATACTGGCATGACCATATAATATGTACAGCCAGATGCTTGAAACGATGTAACAAGGGAAGGTTTTCCTCCTCCTTTACCCTGATCTTTTTATAATATATAAATTATATATTTATTATATTATATGTTATAATTTATTGTATATTATATTATATTATATATACAGAAGCTTCTGCAGTAGGTTTCATATGACTCTTTCAAAAGGCCTTTAGTGTTAGTTATCACTCATCTTACACTTCCGCTTAATGTTGTATTCCTTTTTTTGAATTCTCAAACAGAGATATACATAGACTGTCGAACAATACTGGCTATTTCCACTGCACTTAGTTACCCACTAGGACTTGATGGTAATATTCAATTACTAAAGATACTACATACCTGGGTGATAGAAAAAAAACAAGGGGAAATTAAGTTGGTGCTGACTGACCTCAGAGTTTCTTCTCTGCCGACTAGCTTTTGGAATACTATAAATTGCTGTGTGTGTTACTGACAGAGAAGGGTAATCACCAATCTTACCCAGCTAAGAACCTTCCAAACTACAATAACAGGTGGCTAAGAATAATATGCCTAATGTTGCAATAGTGACACGAATGGTTTGGGGTTTAGGGGATATTTTGTTTTGTTTTTAAGATAAAACTCCTTGTAGCCCCTTCATGTCTGGAACTTGCAATGTAGACAAGGCTGGCCTTTATCTTACAGAGATCTGCCTGCCTCTGCTTCCTGAGTGCTAGGTTTAAAACAGATGCCATCATGCCTGACTGGTTGCACAAATTTTAGTAGTAACCAGTCACTTCCCAATTGGATTTAAGGTCTGATTCACAAGAAGTCCATACCTGTCATTGTTATCAGGGCCAAGAACCTTGGGCTAGACAGATCATAGGCCATAGAGAGAGGCTACTACTATCATTCTGCTGAATAAACATAGTATTAAACTGACTCACAATGACTAGTCATTGTATCCATATTTTAATCTCTCAGTTCTCACCAGAGAAAGTTCTTGTAGCGGATAGTGATTAACACAGAGATGCACAATTTTTCAATAAGCAGAGACGCAGAGTGATCAACCATAATGGGACACCTGTATTTCACTCTCACCTCCCAAGGCTCAAGGATCTTTGTTGAAGGGGCAGAATGAATTTAAGAGCCAAAAGTAGTAGATGAAAACAAGGAATCTGGGCTATCAAGACACTACAGGGTAGTTGCACATATGAACCCATAGCACTGATGTCAGCATGCACAAGACCTGTGCAAACCCAAGCCAGCAGGGGCCCAGCATGGATGGTCAAGGAGAGCTGAAGCCTGATCCCTTGCTGAGAATCTATGAACAATGGACCAATGCTGGGATAGAGACAGTCAGTCTTCCTTATTGGTTTGATGATACCTGATAGGATGGTCAAACTGCAAATGAAAGACCCATACCCAAGAGCATTTAGGAAACACAGGTTAAATTCAATAGACCTTAAAAAAAAAGATAAATAATAATAGACGACATGAGGTTGCGGATGGGGTGGTAAGGTGAAGTTCAGAGGAGGAGAGCATCTCAATATGATCAAAGTATGCTGTATAAAATTCTCATATTAATAAAAATATTCATAAAGTCCATAACCTAATGGAAAACAAGCATAATGACCTGCTCAGCAAAAATAACTCTAGTGGTACAATAGTGGCATTTTTAAACTGGGGATAATCAACAGCTGTTTAATTCGACTTAAGGCACATTTAGTAGTAGAGAATACATGCATAATTCTCTAAACACAGCCAATCAAGTACACATAGTTGAAGTGATCAGAGACCCTAGAGAAGACCCTACTACTGCCATTTTCCTGGAACAGTGTAATTTCTTACAGTGTTCTAAATAGGTATTCTTAAATTCACAGACAAGTCTAATTCACACCATTCATCAAAGGAGCTTCTTGTCACAATAGATGGAAACTATTTCAGAGTTCCACTTTTGGACAAAATACAGAGAATAAGTGTTCATGGGGTGCCTAGCTGAAACTGATACATCTTCAGTGAAATCTCTATACTATATTTCCTGGAACATCATAAAAGACAGGTTAGAATGATTGTAAGTACCAGAGAACCAGGATGCCTCCTGCTAGAAAATATCTTCTGACATGACATGGAAGCTGCACTCGTGAAATCTCAACAGCATGGTTTTCTAAGCAAGACCTGTATAGTGACAACACCAGTTGACATGCCAAATGTAGATGGGAGAAATTTCACAGGGTCTCACCTCTAGATGAAGAACTCCAGTCAATCAGTGGATGTTGAGGGAGGGAGAATCAGTTTCCTCCAGTGATATGATCCCTAATGTGTTACCCAATTCCAAATGGTCACCGCTAATCACACCCACACACCAGCATCACTAAATGGACTCAGTGTATTTTAATGTTTGTGTGTGTGTGTGTGTGTGTGTGTGTGTGTGTGCATGCATGTGTGTAAATACCTGCATGAAAGTAGGGGACTTAAAAAGGGGGCTTGGCATTTAAGTGCATCTTCTGCTTTTGGAGAGAACCTGAGTTTTATTCCCAACAGCTAGCAACCATCAGTAATTACAGATCCAGGCAATCTGACACCCTCCCCTGGCTTCTGCAGGCACTACACACATGTGATATAGTTACATACATCGAGCAAAACACTCATACATCCAAAACAAAATTAAAATATTTTTAAAATATAATGTATGTATTTATATGTAAAAATAATCCAAGAAGAACAAAAAATTGATACGGAATAGTGGAGGACCATAGGAACAGTGGGAGGAGAGAAGAAGGGTGGAGATGTAAATATAGTGTTAATATATGAAATTGTCAAAATCTTAAATTGCAACAATACATTCCATATGATCCTTAAACTCTTCTAGTTTTCATTAGTTTGGTATTTCACTCTCCAGACAAGCTTAGGATTAATTGAAGACAGTGATTTCATTCTATACCATGTATTTTAGATAATTTATTTTTAAAGAAAAATTAAACAACTTCACTACACATTTCAAGGTGAAAATATTTCATTCATTAAAATTGCCATTAACTCATAAAACTTGTGCTGATTTTCAAATGAGTAATTTATCCTTGATAAGATGATCTCCAATTCTTTGATAATTCTTTTCTCTAGAATAATTACATTGAAAAAAAATCCCCTTACCTTCC
Organism: Eospalax fontanierii; assembly: GCA_035773235.1. Taxonomy (NCBI): domain Eukaryota; kingdom Metazoa; phylum Chordata; class Mammalia; order Rodentia; family Spalacidae; genus Eospalax; species Eospalax fontanierii. The sequence continues at coordinate 67,165,449 of CM069530.1, read as the reverse complement.
TTTATTACTCTACTTTTTAAAAAATTCCTACATCAGTGAAGATACTGGAATATTGAAATAAAATAATCAATCAAATCAATATGGAAAAAAGAATATCAATAGACCCACAGAAATGTAGTCAATTGGTTTACAATAAAGATGTAAAGTAAATCAAAAGAAGGAAAGATTTCTCAAAAAACAAAATTTTCCTAGAATCACTGAATAGTCACATTGGGAAATGTATGTTAGAATTTATTTTACATTATTTATGAAAATTAACTGAATGGATCACAAAATAAAATATTTAAAATGTAACTTATATCACTCCCTAAGAAGAAATCTTAGTGTAATTGAGTTAGACAAAGATGTATAAAATTCAATAATAATAAATTTGACTACAAAATCTGTAACTTCTGCTACTCAGTAATACTTATGGCAATGAAAAGGTTCACAGACTAATAAATGGCCTTTAGTAAGACTACATTTGATGATGAATTTGAACCTGATAGACATCAATAATGATTAAGACTCAGTATTAGGAAAATGAGCCTCAGTCCTTTTGTCACTGGAAAAGAATCTTCTTTACCAAAGAGACATGGGCAGGAAATTAGGATACAAAACTATGCTGTACCTCATTGCCTGTTAAGAAAATATAAATGAGACTATATTATGATATGCAAATATTTTCTATATTTAGAAATGTTTATGCTTTCTAAACTTATTTCAATTGTAATGTAAAACTTAATTTTCTGTAATATAACTTACTAATTTTTTATCACTTACTTCTGAGTTTTGAACAGTAAAAGCACCAACTGCATACAAAAATTATAAAGAAATGCAATGTTACAATGTAATGACTTTTATTTTTTATCTTCTCTGTTTCAAAAAATTTAAAATACAAATCTAATTTTATATTTTTTATATGACTGGACAGGTTTTCCAATAATATTGATTGATTAGTCTGCAATTTCCCTACTGTCTTAAATAGCCACTTTGATCACGTTTCTAAGAGTATGTAGGTTTCAGCCGTGTTTCCTTCATTTGTCTTGTTTCTTTACTGCTGCAAAATGTCATCCTCTCTTAGTCTGTGGAGCTTTGTTATAGTTCACTATGTGATAAGGCTATTTTTCACATTTCTTTGTCTTATGAAAGAATATTCCTAATAATTAATGTAAAATTAACAAAGTTTTGCATGTTGAAAATACAATATTAGAGGGGACGTACGTATTAGTTGGGAGACAGCAAAGAAGTCAGAAAAGGATAAAAGTGTCAAAATTTAGAAATTCTGTTACTGAAATTTTTCACTGCAAAGAAATTTTACAATATTTTTCATATGAATTGTAGCAGCATTGTATGTCATAAGGATGCACAGTAGAAATAACCAAAATGTCCATTCAATTGGTGTAAGAATATGTAAAAGTCTCACATATCCATTCAATGAAATGCAGTCTGGCAGGAAAAATATTTGGCAAAGATATTTTTCCAGCATATATAATACAAGCCTGATGAATCCCCACAACATTAATGGAAAGCAAGACAGAGAAGTCCATGTCTGGAATAATTTCACTTATGAAAGGTAGAGTATGAAATCAATAAAAAGAGAAATTAACATAGTGATTTTCAAATGAAGGGTGGTTGTTAATGTGCATTGGGCTTTTAGTAATAGTGATAGAGGCTCTACCACTTTGTGGATATAGTAAGAATTCTGAATTTCAATCTTTCTGTGTCACCTTCATCATTTGTAATTTAGATGTCAGTAAAGTTACTATTTAAATATCAAAGCATAGTAGGTATAATGACTGGAACTTGAATGTAAATCAAAGCAATAACTAACCTTTCTATATATCCATTAACAAATCACAGTAAGGAAAAAATAATCAAATCTTTTTCACTGAAGGATGTCTGAGAAAGCATTAGCATTGTTTTATTGCGATTCTACCCTTAGTATATATCTTTTAACATTCTATTTGACAAAAAGTGAAGTATGAATAGAGTTCTTTTTGAATAGTCAACTGTGATGTAATCTCTAGGAGATACTTTTTGAAGTACTTTAAGCTGACATGCCAGAGTTGTACATGTATACATTATACAATGACTTTATCCATCATCTCAAATATCTATCATCTCTTTGTGATAAAGACACTGAAAAACTGGGACTGCAGAGTTGGCTCAGTTGGTAAAGTATTTACTGTGCAAACATGAAGATTTCCTATCAGATCCCCAACACCCAAGTAAAAAACTAGTATAATCGCACACACATTTATAACCACCATGAGCAACGGGGCAGCCCTATCTCTGGAGATCGTTGGTGATCCACTTTAGATCTACGTTATGAGTGCTAGGTTCACCAAAAATTTCTGTCTCAAAAAGTAAAATAATGAATGTACTAAGACACTCAACGTGGATCTCTGGCTTCCACTAGGAGCATGTGCACATGCACATGTACATATACATGTACACACTTGCATGAACACACACATGCATATGCATGAGTGTGTATAGACACATAAATATTGAAAAATCTAGCTATTTTGAAATACCCAGTATTACCATCACTCTAGTGTGAACAGAACAGCAGCACTTGCTCCTCCTGTCTGTCACGTTGTCCCTGGAATGCACACTGGGATGCTGCGCCCTGCAATCTGGAATAGCTTCCTTTTCATGAGAGATTGTTGCTTCAAAAGAGGAAAGAAACTGGCAAATTATAGATACTCAGATCTGGTGGAAAATTTCTCTGAAACTAATGAAACAAACATTAAGGACAAGAATTAGCCATTTTGAGGAGGTGTGTAAGAACAAGTAGAATTAGTTGTTCAAAAAGACTTTATATGAGGTTGCTCACTCATATATTTATTCTAAAATGACACTTTTTCAAGGAAACTCATGAAGATGTGTTTAATATCATCTGTTTCCCATTGTGCCAAATCTCATATTTATAAAAATGTGCATTTTGTTGTGATTTGTAGGCTTTACAACTGGGTAGGATCATAGTTTGGTTTTCTTTCTTGGCAGCTGGCATAGTGTTTTCTGATAATACAGGAGCTAGTCTTCAGGAAGGAGGCTTCTAGACCTGCTCAATTGCGTGCCATGTGCTATGTCTGAAATTTGTCCTGCCTTGAGTAAAAGGGTCTTCCCTTTAAATTCTGGAAGGCAATCAAGGGTTATGAGAATAGTTTGTGTTATTTTGGGAGTCTCTTTGACTACCCTGACCAAAAACTTGAAGGGAGATTTCCCTTGCCTGACACTGTTTTATTTGTTTCGTTGTTGTTATTTCAGCTATACACATTCACTCACATTTATATTATGTATATTTTTCAGCAAGCTTATTAAACACTACATTTCCCTCTGGTTTTTCATATCACCTAAGCATTATGCATTTATTTTTCCTCTCTCTCCCCTTTTATAGTTTTATTCCTCCCTCCCCAGTCAAAGTACCTCCAATTTCCCCATTTCTCCATCGACAATACTTGTATCTGTCTATCCTCCTTTCTCAAGCTCCTTATTTTCCTTTATCCCAATGGTTGCCATCTCTAATGGTGCCGTAGTGGTACCTGGGGGTAATCAAGAGCCATCTAATTGAACTTAAGGACTGTTCTAAAGGAGTGAAATCATACGTGGTCATGTAAACATAGCCAAGTGCAAATGTCTAGGTAATAGACTACAGAGAAAAACCTATTTCTATCACTTCCACACAGCCAAGTAATTTTTTACTATAGTCTGAACACATATTCTTATACTTATAGACAAGTGTACCTCTCACCACTCACCAAAGAAGCTTCTTTTTACTAGAGATGGAGACTATTACCAAGTTCCGCATCTGGTCACAATACAGAATATAAGTGACTGTGAGGTGTCCAGCCCAAGTTGATACATTTACAATGGAAAATCTGCACCTAAGGCTCAGGGAACATCACAGAAGAAGGGCTGGAAAGAATGTAAGTGCCAGAGGGAAAAGATACCTGCTGCTATTTAATGCATCCTGGCCAGGGTAAGAAAACTGAACCAATGAAATCTCTACAGTACTGTGGGTCAACAAAATCTGCCTAATGACAAATCAGTTAATTTGTCAAGGTGAATGGGGGAAAGGTCACACACGGGGTCACCTCAAGATAAAGCCCTATAGGGATCAACGGGTGCTGGAGCAGGGAGAATCCATTTTCTCCAGGGACTAGCTCCCTGAGAGGTTATCTAATCTGAACAAAATAAAACAAAACAAAAAGTGTCAGGTGAGGGAAATCTCCCTTCAAGTTGCTGGTCAGGGTAGTCAAAGAGACTCCCAAAATAACACAAGCTATTGTCATAGCCCTTGATTGCCTCTCAGGATTTAAAGGGAAGACCCTTTTGCTCAAGGCAGGACAAACTTCAGGACAAACCCTAAACACATGTACACACAAGCACCACTGAATGGATTCAATGCATTATATATCTATATTTATAAATATATGTACATATATGTAACAATAATAATTAAAGCAGGGAACAGGAAATTGAGAGGGGAGGGGGAGACATATTGGAAGATTTGGAGGGAGACTGGGAGGGATCGAAATAATGCAAAGACGATACTCATATCTGAAATTCTCAAATAAAATAATTAAAATTAAAATGTAAATGTTATCAATCAATATTTTTAAAACTGTGTTGCTTTCCAAAAAACTATTTTGCTAATTTATTTTTTAGCTCTTTCTCTATTAATTAAAATTGAAACACTTCAATCATTTTAAAATTTGAAATACAGTAAGTTTCAATGGACAGAATTTACAGATTTTTAATAAAAAGCACTTTGAAGTCTTTAAGAATCTAAAGAGATCTAAAACCAAACAGGTTGCAAAGTCCTGCCCATGACAGTATAGTTTTCCAAAATTTTATATTTATTATTATTAATGAATGAGAGAGACAGAGAGATAGAGAGAGAGAGCAAAAGAGAAAGTATGTGTGTGTGTGTGTGTGTGTGTGTGTGTATGTGTGTGTGTGTGTAGTTGATACTCTGTTTCCACCTTTACATGGGTTCTGGAGATCAAACCCAAGTCACATGCGTGTGTAGTAAGCACTTTATCTGTTAAGCTTTCTCATCAGCCCTGAAAAAGGCACTTCAAACATTTTTTTAAAATCTATCCATTTAGAGTAAGAAAACATAACTGTCCTTAAACAGTGCTTACAATGTAATAGACACAATCTGAAGAGCCTTAGCAATATTGACTTATCTAATCTTCTGCACAACTTCATGGAAATTGTATTGTAATTGTATTGTTATCTTTTCATAGGTTCTCAAACTCTGAGATATGAAGTAAACTCAAGCTGCAGAGCGAGAATGTATGACAGGCAAATTAGAATCTAATCACACTTCCTTCAACATTTGTACTGCCTCATTTGTCAGTAGTAATTGTGATTACAAGAATGTTGACCATATGGAGTCTGGTGGCCCAGGCCTGTAATTCCAGATACTGAGAAGACAAAGACAAAAAGATCACAGGTTCAAGGACAGTCTAGAGTACAGAGTGAGTTCAAGGCCATCCTGGGGAGCATAGTCAGATCCTTTCCCAGTCTAAAGAGTTAAAAAAGAGCATAGATATAATCAACTTCTCCAGCATGTGTTGAGATTATAGATTCCACTCCAGGACTAAAAAATAAGAATGTTGACTGCAGTACACACTATCATATGTTATAAAACATAACCACTGCTTATCACCTATATACTCATAACCATTGTAACTTTGCCATATTTCTTGCATTTAACAGCAATACTGACACTGTACTTTTCACTTTGTTTATGGGAAATAAAAAAAGAGAGATTCATTAGATTGTTCACTGTAAAAGATATTCTAAATCCCAGGCAACCTATTTGGGAATTTGGCATTCTGTTTAGTTATGAAACTACATCTTGCATTTTTCCTTACACCTGTAAAGATGGCTATTCCAGTATTCTATAGGAAAATTGCCTTATAACAAACCAAATCTCATTCAGCATATGATATTCTAACTATCTATTCACCCATCTATCTATCTGCCATTTATTATTTATATATCATCTATAATCAATGTTTCTTTTCTGCAAATGAAAAGAGAAAACTATATATTTTGCAAAACACAGAATCAAGACTTTATACATACATAGGGATAGACTTATAATTAGAACAAGTACAGGACTGGAAAAAAGGCCAAGCAGTTAAGAGCACTACTGCTCTTGTACAGGACACAGGTTTGATTCCCTGCACCTACACATTGGCTTACATTTGTCTAAAGTCAAATCAAAATGAATCAAAGACCACAAGGTAAAACCTGAAATGCGGAAACTGTTGGAAGAAAACACAGGCAGTACCGTACAAGATATAGATGCAGGAAAAGACTTTCTCAATTGGACATCATTTGTCAGGAATTAAGGTCAACAATCTCCAAGGGGGGAAATGTTTCTGTATAGCAAAGTAAATAACACATCAGGTGAAGAGGAATACCACTGTGAGTGGAGAAAATCTTCACCAGCTACACATCTAACAGAGGATTATTATCCAGAATGTATAAAGAACTCAAGAAAACAAGTGACCCAATGAAAAAAGGGGGAAGTGGGGTAATGGGTCCGAACAGAGAACTCTTAAAAGAAAAAATAAAAATGACTAACAAACACTTTAAAAAGTGATCAAAACTCTTAGTAATTAGGGAAAAACTATGCAAAACCACTTTATGATTTCATCTCATCCATCATAATGGCTAAGATCAAGAAAACAAATGACACCACATGCTGGCAAAGATTCAGGGAAAGCTGAAACCTCATTCACCACTGGCAGGGTTGCAAACTGACGCAAACACTCTGGAAAGCAGTATGGAGAACTCTTAAAAAACTAAAAATAAATCCTCCATAGGATCCAATTATATGACTGCTTGGCATATACCAAAAGGACTCAACATCCTGCTACAGAGACACTTGTGCAGCCACTACTCTGTTCACAATAGTTAGAAAATTGAAACAACCTCAGGGTCACTCTACTGATTAACAGATAATGAAAATGTAGTACGTTTACCCAACGGAGTTCTGCTTAGTGGTAAAGGAAAACAAAATCATGAAATCTGCAAGTAAGTGGATGGAATTAGAAACTGTTATGCTAAGTGACGTGACAGAGACTCAGAAAAGAAAAGGGATCTATGCTTTTCCGTTTGTGCATCTTAGCTCCAAATCCTTACATATGACTGTATATCCTGATGTACCTGCAGGACAGAGGGAAGTGGGAAGGAACAAAGAAGAGGATATTACGGAGCGTTATTAGCTGCCATATGGGTACTGAGAACCAAAACAAGATCCTTTTGCAAGACCAATCAATGTTCTTAACCACTGTGCCTTTTCTCCAACCGAACATTCCCCTTAGTTATTAATTTTAAATTTCAGTTTTCAACTTGTATAATCTTCATTCTATAAACAAAATTACAAATATGAAGAAGTCTCTCTTGCTCTTTTGCCTTTCTGTTTTTCTTACCGTACTGATTTAGTTGGTCTCAGTCAAATGATATTTCTTATTTCAACAGAACAACTTTAAAAAACTCCCAGTTACTTTAGATTTGTAAAACATAAAACAAAAGCTAATTTATATACTCTGGCCTTTTTTTGAATCTATTATTTTTCCTTTGGTGTAATCATAAACATAGCACAGCAAGTTCTGCTCAAAGTGTCTTTTATTTGCTAGTATGGTATCATCATTTGCACTAACCTAGTTTCTTTTGTGTTCAGACTTCTGTTTAGTCCTATTGTAACTGAATTTTTAGCCATGTTTAACTGCCATTTCAGATCCTTTGCACATAGAAGACAATGAGCATACTGAGGCCAACATTCATTATGAATAAGCCAGAGTTTCCCATTAACAGCTCATGAGTTCTTATATTGTCCCTCTGATTATTGCTCCTGTTGCATTTGGTAAGGAAAATATTTCATCTTTTTTATTCTGTCTTTGCAAAGACTATCTTCAGGGTCTGAGTGTTTGTGAAGAGCCTCCCATACCTTCAAACTTGCTTTCCTTCATTCTCTGTTGAGAGAAGTGGTATAACATTTTAGAATATTAAGAATGCTGCTTCTTAAATAATTTAGAGTATCTATCAAGTCCCTGCTTTGCCATTTGTTGCACACATCCTATTGTGTATCTCATTCAGTCTTGCCGTGTGTCAGTTTCTTAATAATACTTGCACTATTGGTGTATAGTCATGGTGAAATGCAACAGTAAATGCAAGTACTCATCACATAGCCCCAGGTATCATCACATGGTAGTTATGACTAGGAGAATACATTGATTCTCTTGGGGACTTTTACATCCACCATTCATAATTTTCCTTCCCGGGTCCTGGCTATTCATTTAATTTTTTTTTCAGTATTGAGACTTTGAACATGCTAGGTGATTGCTCTATCAGTGACATATACCCTCCTCCTGGCTATTTAAAATAATAATTCTATTCATAGATGAAGAAAAAATAATTTTAAAATATTTTATCTATTATTTTTATTTTACATTATGAGTTTATTACCTGTACATATGTATACAGCCCTGTCATGAAATGCCTGTGGAGGTCAGAAGAGGGCATCAGATCCCCTGGAACTGGAGTTACAGATGGTTGTTAGCTGCCATGTTGGTACCAGGAATGGAACCTGGGTCGTCTGCAAGAGCAGTCAGCACTTAACTGCTGAGCCATCTCTCCAGTCCCAATATTTTTCTTCCAAATATGTAAAAGTTTGCCTCTGCTCTTGATTTTATATTAAGTAAATGGAAATTTAGTTAAATTTTAAGGGAAAAAAAACATCAGAATATATAATTAGAGCAATAATGGAAAATGAAATAGTCAAATACAGAATCACACTCTTTAAATTTCAGAATGGTTAATAGAGGAGGAAACAATTTTATTGACTAATTTGCACTAACACTGTGAAATCAATGAAATAAAAGCTTATAGTCAAATCCTTCGAGGGAAAAGAGGAAATACTGAAATTGTTATAAAAAGATAAACCATTATTATTTAGAAAGAATATTCAAAAATCAGCAAAGTTCCTGAAAATTATATAGAAGATGAATTTTTTTTAAAAAAACAAACCAAACACTTGAGAGCAAAATTAAGAAAATATTTTATAAATTTAAGAAAATATTTTATAGTCAGAAGAGAAAATGAAGCATAAGGTAATCAGAGAATGATTTCAAGATACAAAACTTCTACAATAACTATCCCAGGAGAGAGCAGAGAAAGGCATAAAAGAAGACATTGTCCAAAATATGCTAGAAGAAAATGTTCCCAAATGAAGAACTCAAGTGTTCAGAACAATCCAGACAATTATGGAATGGATTTAAATGGAACTAGCTTAAATCTACATATTGCTGTTATTAATTTATTTCTCAACTTGTAAAAATTTGTTGCTAATATGATCTCTTAGATCATTTCTACTGTTTTTATAGTAGATTTCTTGACATTAAATAATATCTGTTACTTCTCATTTATATAAAACAACAGGCTATAGATGTAGCTAAGTTGGTAGATTCTTGCCTAGCATGCATGAAGCTACGGGTTTAATCCTCAGGACCATATGATAAACAGTTCATACCTATAATTCCTGTAGTCAGGAAGTAAAGGCAGGAGATTTAGAAATGCGGATCATCCTCTGCTACATAGTGAGTTTGGGGTGGTGCTATATAAAATGCTGACATAAGAAAAACAAAAAGCATAAAACAAAAATTCTCCACAGTTTAAGAGAGAGATAGAGCCTCAGTCTGAGAGCATGTATGTGCTTAATGAGTAAGTGGGCAAAGTTCTGACCACCAGGAGCATGCCATACTGATAGTACTTTTACTGCAGTTGGAATGGTAGAGAAAATTATTCATAACTGACCTACCAAACTCCTGAAACATAGAAGACAGACAATAAGTGTTATTAACTAGTCTCCCATCCCGTTTTTGGACACACAAACCAGTGTTCCTGGATCACTAGTCTCAGGAACAGGACTTTTACTATATTTGTGGTCAGTAATTAATTCAAAGCCTAATTCTAATTTAGTTAGGTGTGTGCAAACTTTTTATGAGATGACAAAGAACTTTATCAATATAAGTGTAGCTTTATTGAGAAAGGACACAGGAAATGTGTAAAGCTCATGAAGTTGTTTGGGATCAATTTCACCTATAGAAAAGTTATTAAAATGCAATAGATATACTCAAGATTTAGCGATCTAACCTGGGAAGTTTTACAAAATTGATTCCTTTTAATAATACGATCTAGTCTACATATTTATTTCATTAAAACTAAGATTTTAAAAGGAACAAATAAAAAGTGTTCTAGGAATTCTCCCTTGGAAAATAATTGCTTCCCTTGCCTTCCTGTAAGTTGTTCAATGACCATCAAATCTGAAATAAGTTGCACAACATTTTTTAAATAACCATTTAGATTTTTAGTCATTATTTAAATATAAGCACAAAAGGTCCTAATTATCTTCTGTTATTCAGGTATGCACATTTTATTGTGTTCTGAGTCCTGAAATACTCCTTTATCACTAGGAGAAATATGATTGCAAGTTCATTCTAATCTTCAGATGAGTTGTAAGAAGGAACAAATAGGATGTAACTGGGAAACAAGAGATTGCAGGTCTGGTTTACCACTTTGAATAACTATATTTAACCAATTAGTATAGGTACAATGAGTTTTTAAAAGGTTTCTCTCAGACATAAAAAATAAAATAATCATTTGTCCTCTACCTTCTGAAGATTTATGCTTAATAACTAATATAATGAGTTGAATTTTTCCTTTTTTTTTTTTACAATAGAGAGGATGTTCACTGAACAGAAACAAAAAGGAACAATATCTATGCCCCTGATTGCCTAAAAAATAAATTAAATATAATTAATTTGTCTATATCAGATGAAGTACCTCCACTTTTACATTCTGAATAAATTGCCTGTGGAAAATTACGAGAAGATAGATGGGGTTGATTTAAAATCTAGGCCAGAACATCCTATGAATTATGTTTAAAGAAGTGTCTACCGAAAATTATCTTAATTATTTCAGTATCTAAAATATTCACATTAGAGAGTCAATGTGTGGATTAAGTAATACTCTCATTACCCTTCAAATTTTTTAATTAGCAATTAATTAATTATTTCAAATGGAAGTCTTTCTTTCTGTCCACTTTGGCATCCCATTCCTGAATTCAAGAGATTCTTCTTCCTCAGCCTCCCAGTAATTAGGACTATAGTTCTGCACAAATATATCTCATTGTCTTTTCCTTTCTTAATGAAAGAAGATAGGATTGACCCATTACCTTGGTTTCAAAAGGAAGGTGGTGAGAGTTCAGGCCTAGACACACAATATGGCAGTACGAGGTCAGAAGAAAATGGGGGATACAGGGAAACAAATGAAGGGCTGATAGTCTACTTGTTTTATCCTCATTCCAGAAAATAAAATGCTGATAGGACTAGCAAAATAAGAGCACCGAAATGTGTAGGCAGCTCTACTTTCCTGTAGTTCTGATTTTGCAAGAAAAATAATTTTTATTTCTTTTGGATGTGTATTAGTTAATATTTCCATGTTGTGACAAAATACTTGAGAAAAGCAATGTAAAGAAAGTAAGACTAATGTGGACTCAGAGTTTGAGATTCCAGTCCACTGTGGCAGTGAAGGCTTGACAGCAGGAGCCTGATGTACATGCACATAGTCTCACTGACTCTGCAATTTGGAAGGAGAGAGAGATGAATGCTAGCCCTCATAGATTCTCCTTTTTATCCAGTACAGGACCCAATTCTCATAGACTAGGACTGTTAACACTCAAGGCGGATCTTCTCACCAGTTAAACCTCTCTAGAAATTCCCTGAAAGACAAACCCATTTTGTTTTCTAGGTGATTCCGAATCTTGATAAGTTGTCAATAAAGATGATCTGTCACAATTCCACCTCTTGTCAACATCGCAAGACAAACATATTGCTCCTTCCTTCATTGTATGCAAAGGCACATAGCTATCTCTTAATTGGATATCCAAAAGTCCAATTTCAAGGTGTCCTTAGTTTGTTTTACTATTATTTAATTGACTCAGGTGTGCTTCATACGGACCATCTCAGTCAGTCTTAGCCATCCTATAACCCTATTCCTACTAGCAACTCCCATAGCCCTCCAAGTGCAATCCCTACATTCTTTCATCTGTGTTAAGGTCTATTGTGTCAGCATAATATCTCCAAATGACCTCAGTGCAGGTTTATCCACTGAGGTCTCATCAGCCTATCCAGAGACCCTTGCTTTAGGAAGATTAGTTCATCCTCACCCAACAGGAATCAGTTGCTAATATTTCTTAAGCAAAGGTTGAGGTCTGCTGCCCATTTCCCCAGTTCCATGCTGGGTTTTGTCTGCTTCAGATTTCATGGGTCTTGAGCATGCCCAAACCATATGAGCAGAGTCCCAGGAGCTTACAGGACCCTATTTCCACTTTGTCATGCCCCTCCTCACTGGCTCTTACAATCTTTTGGCCCCCTCTTCTGCAATGGTCCCTGAACCCTGGGTAGGTGAAACTTAGTATGAGTCCTGTCCAGGAACCCACATTCTGCAGAATTCCAATCTCCATGATTTAGCCATTTGTGACCTTTTGTGTTACTAGCACTCTGATGTATGAGGAAGCTTCATTAATGAGAGTTGATAGATTCATTACTGATTTCTTTAGCCCTTGTTCTATATTGTGTGAGCCTTATGTATAGAGGCTACAATGCAAATGTACTGCTTAGGAATGGGCAGTTCAATAGACAATGTCTGTGTCTGACCAGCTGAAGTACTTTGCATTAGTCTCTGGTACAAAAGAAGATTCTTTGTGAGTGGTGACTGGGATACTTGACTGTAAGTATAAAGATATATATTTTGCATTTAGTAAGAAGTTACCTTAGCCTAGAGATGTGACAGCTTGGGGATTTCTCTAAGATCTATGACCCTTTTAGTCATGTGTATTTGGCCATGATTACAATACTACACATAAGTTTCCTCCCACTAAGTGGGCTCTAAGTCCAATTAAGTATCCTTTGATTGGTTCCAAGATAAAAGAGCCACTGCTGCACCAGTGCTATATGCTGTGCCAATCATCAGTGTGGTTATCTGGTCATGAAGCTGGTGTTGGGCCATTGATTGATATTCTACCTTGGCTACTTGCATAGTACTCTCCAGAGATATGAGTGCTAGCCTTCAAGGGAAGTGGCTTCCAGGTCCGATTCAGCTTCATTGCTCCAGATCCTCAGTCTGAAGTATATCCTGTCTTTAACAAAAGGGTCTTACCTTCAAGTGCTGGAAGGCAATTAAGGGAGGTGACAATAGCCAGTGTAATTCTGGAAGTCTCTTGGACCACACTGGCCAAAAACTCAAAGGAAGGTTTCTCTCGTCTGACACTGTTTCTTGTTATGTAGCCTTCAGTTATAGATATGGGCTCATGTAGAGATATTATATGTGGAATTTGTCATTAGATATGTCCGACAAATATGATTCCCTCTGGTGTCTTATACTAGCTAGGCGTTATTTATCTCTACTCCATCTCCCTGTCTAAAATTTCCCCCATGACCACCCCATTTAAAGGGTTCCCATTTTCTCCAATGAAAATACCAATATCCTGAGGCCCCACATCTATGAATTCTTTCTTTCCTTTTATAACAACAGTTTCTTGTATAACATTCCTCCCCCTTCCATTTAAATACCCCCCTTTTGGGTATTTATCCCTTAGTAATAACTGTTTCCTATTACTCCTCTCTCTTAGGTTCCCTCTTTCCCTTTACATTCATGGTTCCTCTAAATTTTCCTGGATTCTGAAGTTAACAACATGATAAATACTCACATATAAGGGTTTGGGGCTAGGATCCAAGTTGATAGAGTGTATACATCATTTGTTTTTCTGAATCTGTGTTACTTCACTTAGCATAATAACTTCTAGTTCCATCCATTTACCTGCAAATGTCATGATTTTGTCATTCTTTACCACTGAGTAGAATTCCATTGTGTAAATATACATTTTCCTTATCCACTAGTCAGTTGAGGGGCATTTAGGTTGCTTCCAACCCTAGGCTATTGTGAAAGGAACAACAACCAAAAACGGATATACCAGTGTCTCTGTAATATGATGATTTCTTTGTGTATAGACTGAGGAGTGTCATAACCAGGTCAAATGGGAGATTCACTTTTAGGTTTGTATGAGTTCTCCACTCTTCTCTCCATAGGGATTACACGAGTTTATGATCCCACCAGTAGTGAATTAGTGTTCCTCTTCCCGCACATCCTCTCCAGCATTTGGCATCATTTTCTCTCTTGATCGTAGCCAGTCTAATGGGGTAAGATGAAATCATAAAGTGGTTTTAATTTGTATTTCCCTAATTATTAATCATATTGAGCATTTTTAAAGATTTTTTCAGTTATCTTTATTTCTTGCTTTGAGAACACTCTGCTCAGATACTTACCCCATCTTCTAGTGGGTCACTTGTTTGCTTGATTCTTTTTGAGTTCTTTATATATTATGGATGTTGAACCTCTGTCAGATGTGTCGCTGGTGAAGATTTTCTCCCATTCCGTGGGTTTTTTCTTCACTTCTTTGATTGTTTCTTTTGCTGTACAGAAGCATTTTGCTTTAATGAGGTCCCACTTGTTGATTATTGACCTTAATTCCTGAGCAACCACTGTCTAATTAGTAAAGTTCTTTCCTACACATAATATTTTGTAGGTTACTGCCAATATTTTCTTCTAAGTTTCAGAGTTTCAGTTTTCAAACTGAGGTCTTTGATACAGTTGGCATTGACTTTTGTACAAGGTGAAAGATAAGGGTCCAGTTTCATTCTTCTATAAGTAGAGATTCAGTTTTTCCAGCACCATTTGCTGAAGATGCTGTCTTTCCTTTAGTGAGTATTCTTGGTCCCTTTGACAAATATCAGGTAGCTGAAACTACATGTACTCATGGTTTCATTTTCCAATTATATTCCATTGATCTATGAGTCTATTTTTGTGTCAGTTCCATGCTGTTTCTATGATTATAGCTCTGTAATATAGTTTGAAATCTGCTATAATAAGCCTCCCCTGCATTGCTCTTTGTGGTCAGGGTTGCTTTGACTATCTGGGGTCTTTTGTGCTTGCATATGAATTTTTCTTATCTAATGCTGTAAAGAATGTCATGGGGATTTTGATTGGATTGCACTGAACCTATATTGCTTTTGTAGGATGGTCATTTTCACAACATTAATTCTTGCAATCCATGATCATGGGTGTCCTTATTAAAGATCAATAAATATCTTTAATGTCTTTGGTCAGGTTCATTCTGAGATTTTGTTTTTTGAGGCTACTATGAATGAGAGGGTTTCCTTGTCCTCTTTATCTAAATGCTTGTTATTAGTATATAGAAATCCTACTGATTTTTGTAGATTAATTTTGTAACCTGCCACTTTATTGAGAGTATTGATCATTTCTAGGAGTTTTCAGGTAGAATTTTTGGCATCTCTTGGGTATAATATCATGTCTGCATAAAGGGATAATTTGACCACTTCTTTTCTAATGAGTACTCCTTTAACTTCTTTCTCTTGTCTTACAGCTTGAGCAAGAGTCTTTCTTCTGGTCCTGTCTAGTTGTTGTCCTATATGCTTCTTGCATTTGTATGGGAATGTCTTTCTTCAGTTTTGGGAAATTTTCTTCTCTAATCTGGTTGAAGATTTGGTCAATACCTTCATGCCGAGATTCTTCTCCTTCTTCTATGCCTATGATGCATGAAATCGGAGTTTTCATGGTATCTGACATTTTCTGCATATCACATTCCTGTGCTTTTTTTTAAATTCATAATCTCTACTTGAGTGATCCAATTCTTCAACTTTATCATCCAGTCTTGATATTCTGTTTTCTATTTAATTCATCCTACTGATGAGGCTTTCTCCCATTTTTTCAAATTAGCTAAATGAATTCTTCAATTTCTTCTTCATTTCAGCCCCAGTTTTCTTTAATGTTTTTATCTCTTTATTAATTCACTCAGAAGTTTATCCCTGTCTTCTTTTAGTTTTTTGGTTTGTTTGTGTGTTCTTTAAATTCATTGAAATTTTTATCAGGCTTATGTTTTTAGCATGCTTATGCTTTTAAACTCTGTGTCCTGGGTTATTTCTATGGGGTTCTCATTGTAGAACTCTTCTCTAGGACTGGTGATGTTTGCTGAGGCCATATTATTTGGGTTTTTCATATTATCACTTTTTCATTGTGATCTTGGTATGTGGATTTTTTTTGTTGTTTGTAATTTTGATGTGAGACTCAAGCCTTCCTTTGTTCAGTTTAAGTCTGATTTGTTTATATACTTGACGTGACTTAGTGGTTTTCTTACTGGATATGAAAAGTTGGTTTGTTCAAGGCTTCTGGTTATTTCTTTTGATTTTATATTGGAGGGACCAGATGGGTCTAGTCCAGCTGATCCAGAGTACCCTCAGTGGCACAGGTTAGGGAAGATCAGATGCTTTCAGGTTTTCTATTAAGATCTGGGTCCCTCTACCCAGCAGACACAGCAGAATTTGAGAAAACTGCTAGATGGAGGCTGAATTCAGGCTTTCTCAGACAGTCTACAAAGGACTGGGCTCCTACAAATGAGCTCATATGTCTAGCCCTGCAGCTTTGGGAGGGACTGTAAACGGTACCCATGTAGGGTGTTGGGAAAGGTGCAATTTGATGAAGCCACAGCTGGCCAGAGTTAAGAGGGCAGTCCAGAAATCTGGGAACTGAGTAAGAATTTGCTCATGTCCAAGGCTAGATGGAACACAGGATGTGGGGCAGAGAAGAATGGAGTTGCTCAAGTAAGAGGGGAGTGGAAAGGCAATGGGTGGGATCAGACTTATCAGTGAAGAATGCTGTTCACAGAAATCCAAGATAAGTTGGGTAGGTGTCAACCAAGGTAGATGGGAGGTCACAGGAATGCAATGGCAAGTTGGTGACAGCCTGTGAAGGTTCTAACAAACTAGACTTAAAAATTGAGGTCCTTAGTTTAAGTAGCTCCTTAGTTTTTAAGTCTCAACATTTAAAAGGTCCAAAGTCCAAAGTCTTTTCTCAGATTCATGGCAATATCTTAACTGTGAGTCCTTGAAAAAAAAGACATTATGTACTTCTGTTACACAGTAATATAAAGTAAATGTTCCTATTATTAAAGGGAGGACTGGGAGGATAGTAAAGAAAGGTAAGATCAAAGAAAGAATGAAGCCTAGCAGAGCAAACACTGAATCCTATCGTTCCATGTCCAGCTTCAAATGATCATGCTAGAATCATTTGTGGATGATTCCGTCTCCACCCATCTTCTGTGTCCCATCATGCCATTATCTTCTTTTGACCTGGTACTCTCACATCCTATATCTAGGCCTTTACTCTACCTTTTGAAACCAAAGCAGTGGTTAACGCCATCTTCTTTTATTAAGGCAAGGAAAACCAAGCATGCTTATGCACACATATAGTTCCAGGTAGTTTGGAGGCCAGGTCTCTTGAATTCCAGACAGTGATGCCAGATAATTCTCACCTCTCCAGCTTTGTCATCTATAACACCTGTAACTTTACTTTTGGACTAGATCTCCTCCCTGCCTGCAGGTTTCCTCGGCAGAGATCTCATGATCTTTCATCTCCATCATCTTTATCTCTACACTATAACTTAGGCTATCCCTTCCCAGGTACATGTAATAGACTCACAGGGCCTTGTTGCAGAAAATCAGACCCTGATATACACTGCTTAGGCTCAGAGACTTTCTGTAAGCTTGATGTATGTTATGATCCCCACCCCCCATTTTCATCTTTCATGCGTGAAAAACCAGTACCACCTGGAAGAAATTCTCTAGGTTTAGGATCTTTTCTTTCTAATGACTTTATGTCATTAGATGTTAAGAGCCCTTAATATGTACTGTCGTGTCTCGGAACTCCTTTTATTTGTTGTTCAGTGTTTATATTTTCTTCTGTCCCCATCCATGCCCCTATTTCCCCCATCAAAAATCGTGTCCACCAGACATGTTAACTCCTATCCAGTCAAGCATTTGTACTCAGATGTCCGTCACTGTAAATTCATCCAGTGGAGTCTAATCAGCCGACATGAGATTGTACATAAGGTCCACTCTCCTCACCCAGTAGTAATCAGTCTCCAGTAGTTCCCAGCCTAGGACCAACCCATCACCTCTTTTCCTAGATCCACTCTGGGCCCTTGTCTGATTGACTTGGCATGGGTCCTGTACTCAATGGCACCATTGCCTCAAGTTCACATGTGCAAGCTTCTAGTGACCTGAAAGTCTACTTTTCTATGTTCCTGCACCTGTCCTGGCTCTTATAGCTTTTCTGATCCCCCCTTCCTCAATGGCCAGCCATGTGTGGGAGAGATTTAATCTTGAAGTCCTATCTAGGTACACACATTCTGGAGTCTCTTACTCGTTAAAAGTTGGACAGTTAAGGCCTTCTGTGTGCATCACATTCTGTTGTATAAGGAAGCTTCACTGGTGAGAGTTGAGGAATACTCTAGTTAGTTTTCTTGATACTCCTTGTTTTGCTGTGGTCCATGAACTTTACGTGTAGAGGTTCAACTGCAGATATGTCATCTAGGACTGGGTGTCTCTCAGATGTATATTTTCTGTGTCTGAATAGTTGTGGGATTCTGCAGCAGCCTCCATCTGTTGCAAAAAAAAAAAAAGCTTCTTTGATGAGTGGTACATGATATATTAGTCTGCAAATATAGGCATCCATATTTAGCATACAGTAAGAAATTTCATTTGTCTAGAGATATGACAGAGGTAGGGTTTCTCTAGGATCTATAACTCTCCAGCCATGTGTATTTGGCTGTTCCGCAGTGGCACTCATACGTTCACTCGCATTGAGAAGACTTTAAGTCCAGCTAGATGGCTGTTGACTGCTCCCAGGTAAGTCCAGCTAGATGGCTGTTGACTGCTCCCAGGTAAGTCCAGTTAGATGGCTGTTGACTACTCCCAGGTAAGTCCAGTTAGATGGCTGTTGACTACTCTCAGGTAAGTCCAGCTAGATGGCTGTTGACTGCTCCCAGGTAAGTCCAGCTAGATGGCTGTTGACTGCTCCCAGGTAAGTCCAGCTAGATGGCTGTTGACTACTCCCAGGTAAGTCCAGCTAGATGGCTGTTGACTGCTCCCAGGTAAGTCCAGTTAGATGGCTGTTGACTGCTCCCAGGTAAGTCCAGTTAGATGGCTGTTGACTACTCTCAGGTAAGTCCAGCTAGATAGCTGTTGACTACTCCCAGGTAAGTCCAGCTAGATGGCTGTTGACTACTCCCAGGTAAGTCCAGTTAGATGGCTGTTGACTGCTCCCAGGTAAGTCCAGCTAGATGGCTGTTGACTGCTCCCAGGCAACAGTGCTAGTACTGTACAAGTAGTTTCTTATGCCAGTTATTGTTGTTATTAGGCTTTAGGGCAGGGTTGGACCATTGACTGTTTTTTCTTCCAAAGAAGCTTGCATAGTATCCTCTAGAACTAGGAGAGCTAGTCTTCAGAGAGAAGGTTTCTAGGGCCGTCCTGCTCCATTGCTCCAAGTCCCATGTCAAAAGCATGTACTGTGTTCAGAAGTTCTGGAAGATTACAAAGAACTCTAGCAATAGCTTATGTTATTTTTGTAATCTTTTGAAATACTCTGAACAACCACTTGAAGAACAGTCTCTCTTGTCTGGCACTGTGTTCCTTGCTCTACAACCCCCAGGGATACATATGCACTAATGTTCAGACATTGTGTGTACATTCCTCAAGGGTTTCAAGGACAGCACATTTCATTCTGGCTTCCCTAGTCTCACAAGATCCATTCCTTTCCACTCTCTCTCCATCCATCTGACCGCCCTCCTCCTTGCCCATATCAAGCACTCCTCTCTCCACCTAACACCAGTTTCTTGCCGTTTTCCACTCCTGAGTTCTCTCCTCTCCCACCAAGTCCCCCTGAACGTCTCTCCCTCCTCTTCTTCCAGCTGAACAGCTCCACTTTACCCACCTGACCTCTGGTAAACTCTGTTCCAGATTATCCCCCTTTTTGGAGGTCTTTCTTTGACTTTATCTCCACGTTTCCTTTCCATTTTCCACTTACATCAGAATATATACTCACATAGAACATATTGGTGCTATGATCCATAAATGAGGGGGAACACAGGTCACTTATTTTTCTGCATTTTGTTACTTCACTTGTATAAGATTCTCAATTTGTTATGTATAAGATCCATCCATTTACTTGAAAATTTTATAATTTCACATTTCTTACTGCTGAATAGAACTCCATTATGTAAATGTACATTTTCAATAACCATCATTGAGGGCCGTATCATTTCCATTTCTTAGCTATTGTGAAGAGACCAGCAACAAACATGAATATGCAGTTATCTCTACTATAGAATGAGTCCTTTGGGTATATGCCAAGGAGTGGTATAACTAGATCATATGGTAGAATCATTTTTATTTGGGGGGAGTTCTCTACATTGCTTTCCATAGTGATTGCATTCCCACCAGCAGTGAATGAGCATTCCCCTTTCTCCACATCCTCTCCAGGATTTGGTGTCTTTCATTCTCTTGATCTTAGCCAGTCTGACTGAGTAAGATGGAATCAATGTGGTTTTTATCTGCATTTTTCTAATTGCTAAGGATGTTGAGCACTACTTTATAAGGTGCTTCTCAGCCATTTTTATTTCTTCATTTTTGAACTCTCTGTTCAGGTCTTTAGTCCATTTTTTTATTCAGTCATTTGTTTTCTTATATCTTTGCTTTGAGTTCTTTATATATTCTGGATACTCGTCCTCTGTCAAATGTGTAGTTGATGAAGATTTTCTCCCACTCAGTGGGAAGATTTTCTCCCACTCCTCTTCAATCCTTTATTCCTTTTGCTACACTGTATTTAATCTGTATGTATTTTGCGAGAAGCTTTGTAAATTAATGAGGTCCCATTTTTTATAGTTGACCTTAATGCCTGAGCAACTGATGTCCAATTTAGAAATTCTTTTCCTCTGCCTGTATCTTGGAGGATACTGCTTATGTTTTCTTCTAGAATTTTCAGATTTTTGGGTTTAATATAGAGGTCTTTGACCCATTTGGAGTTGACTTTTGTGCAGGGTAAAAGATAAGGGTCCCATTTCATTCTTCTACAGGTTGAGATCTGGTTTTGCCCATTTGTTGAAGATACTGTCTTTCATTAATATGTGTGCTTAGCAATTTGCCAAATATCAAGTGGCTGAAATTCAATGTACTATAATGTATATCATTGGTCCATTTTTGTTTCAGTTCCATGCTGTTTTTATGACTACAGCTCGGAAATATAATCTAGTATGATTATCCCCTCCAGCATTGTTGTTTTTGCCCAAGATTGCTTTGACTATCTGGGGTCTTTTATGTTTCCAGATGAATTTTGGTATGATTTTTTTTTCTAGCTCTGTGAAGAATATCATGGAAATTTTAATTGGAATTGCATTGAATATATAAATTGCTTTGGTAAGATGATCATTTTCACAAAAATAATTCTACCAATTTGTGGGCATGGTAGATCTTTCTATCCCCTAGTGTCTTTATCTCTTTGTTTAAATATTTAAAGTTTTCATTGTAGAGATCTTTAATGTCTTTGGTTAGGTTTATTACTAAATGGTTTTTGATGTAGTTGTGAATGGAAGGGTTTCCTTGAATGTTTTTACTGATCACCTGTTATTGGTGTTTAGAAAGGCTACTAATTTTTGTAAGCTGATTTTGTAACCTGCCACTATAATGAAAGTATGAACCAATTCTAATTGTTGTTTTCTTGTCAAAATTTTGGGAGCTCTTATGTATAATATCACCTGAAAATGGTGATAATTTTAGCTCTTCTTTTCCAATTAGTACTCTTAGTTTCTTCTCTAGTCTTATTGCTCTTACAATAGTTTCAAACACTATATTGAAAAGGAGTGGAAATAGAGGACAGCCCTGTCTGGTTCCTGATTTTAATGGTAATGCTTCTAGTTTTTCTCCATTTAGAATGATGTTGGCTCTAGGTTTGTCATGTGTTGCTCTAATTATGTTCAAGTATGTTCCTGTCAGTCTGAGTCCCCCCTAAGGCTTTTAACATGAATGCATGTTTTATTTTTTTTGTATCTATTGAGGTGGCCAGATGATTTTTGTCTTTAAGTCCCTTTATATGTTTTATTACATTTATTGACTTATGTATATTAAACCACCCCTGCATCTCTGGAATAAAGCCAACTTGTTCATGATGATTAATGTGCGTCTGTATGTATTTTGTGAGTATTTTGTTGATTATCTTTGCATCAATGTTATTAACGATAAGGGCCCATAGTTTTCTTTTGTGTATGTCTTTACCTGGTTTTAGTGTTAGAGTGATATTGTCTTTATAGAAGGAATTTGGGGGTTCTCCCTCTGTGTCTAATTTTTTGATCAATTTAAGCAGTATTTGTTGTAGATCTTCTTTCAATGTCTGGTAGAATTCTCCTGTGAATCCATCTGGGTCTAGGCTTTCTTAGACATGAGGATTTATATTACTATTTCAATTTCTTTATTTGTTATGGATCTTTTTAAGCTATTGATCTCTTCTTGGTTTAAGTTTGGTGCTGTCCATATCTTTAGAAATTCATCTATTTCTTTTGCATTTTCAAATTTAATGGAGCATAGATTTTTTAAAGTATTTCCTTATACTGTTTTGGACTTTGTGTATATGTGTCTATTGTGATGTTTTCTATTTCATCTCTGATTTTTAAAATTTGTATTTTCTCTTTCTTTCTTTTGGTTAACTGAGCTAAGGTCTGTCTCTCCATTTGAAAGAGCCAGCTTTTAGGTCCATTTATTTTTGTGTGTGTGTGTTGTTTCTGTGTTTCTATTTCATTCATTTCTGGACTACTTTTTGTTATTTCTTCACATCTACTAGCTTTGGTGTTGGTTTGTTCTTGCCTTTCCAGAGTCTTGAGTTGTACTGTTAAGTCACAAGAGATCTTTCTTTCTAATTTCTTAATGTAGGCACTAAGCTCTATATACTTTTATGACTTATCTTGAAGTTTCCCAGATGTTTTCTTGTGCTGTAGTCTCATTTTCATTTTGTTTCAGTAATACTTTTCTTTCTTAATTTCTTCCTTAACCCATTCTGCATTCAGGAATGTGTTATTTAATCTACATCAGTTTGTGTGGTTACTAGAGCTTTTCTACTATTGATTATGAGCCTCATTGTACTGTGGTCTGATAGCACTCATGGAATTATTTCAAAGCTTTGTATTTGTTGAGATTTGTTTAGTATCACAGAATGTGGTCAATTTTAAAAAATTTGTATGGGCTGCTGAGTAGAAAGTGTGTTATTTGGTGGAAGATTCTGTAGATGTCTATTAGGTTCATTTCATGACAGATGTCATTTAATTCAGAGGTCTCTGTTTGTTCTTTGTCCATTTGACCTGATTTGACCTGTCTATTGAAGTTAGTTGGGTATTGATGTCACCTATTACTACCGAGTTGGGGTTAATCTGTGTTTTATAGTCCTGTAGTACTGTTTTTATGAAACTGGGTGAACCAAATTTGTTGCCTATATATTCATGATTGTAATATCTTCTTGACTGATTGTTCCTTTGATTAGAATGAAATGATCCTTTTTAAAAATATTTTAATTATTATTTTTATTTTATGTGTATGAGTGTAAGGCCTGGGTCCAAGGCTAACAGGGGACGGGCTTGGGTAGAGTAGATCTGAAGTATTGAGACTGCAGAGGAATGAAATAGAGACACAGTGGGTGGGATCTAACTTACTAGAGTCCCAAGTGGGTCAGTCTGTCTGTCTGATCAGGGGCCAGTGGAAGAGGATGGCAGGACCACCTGGGCAGGAATTTAGCAATCTATGCTAGGAGGATTAGCTAGTCTGAGTTAAGTAACTAGTCCAGAGATCTGAGGTAGAGGAATTAGAGCGAACCTGGGTCCAAGTTTAGCAGGGGACAGGGAGTGCTTACTGTTTTAACAAGTGTACTTATCTCATCTATACTCTTCTTGTTTAAAACTTTAAACTCATGCATCTTTTCTGGCCAAACTACACTTTTTCCATATATTTCTGTTTTTTTCCACTGTAGATATAATAAGAGAAGTGAATGATAATTATACCATAGCCTACATAGTATGCTGTCTTGAAATTTTATTTGCCAAAGAAAGTGCATTACTTTTAGATTGAGATTAGCCTGTTTTTAGGACATAGGAAAATGCAAAATATGCCATGGATAGCCTATAGCCCATCCTGATCAGTTCTTGCTCCCCTTTGAAACCTTAGAGGCTAGGCCTCTAGTGTCTGCTTTTCTCTCATAACTCTTCTCTTCTTGACTACCACCTTAAGCTCTGCTTAAAGTATTCTAAGGTTCTCTAGGTCATAGCTCCAAATGCTTCCTCATTCCTTGGGAAAACCAGTTCCAGAGACTTTAATAACCAGAGCTGTGTCCTACTCCTTGATGACAAAATACCCTAGACAAAAGTAAATAAAGGAACGTTTGGGATGGTGAAGTCTTGATAACTTTAGGTGAATGTTCATAGCCATACTGCATCAGAAGTCAATAAATAGAGATGAATATTGGTGCTTATACAGTATCTTCTTATGCAATATACAGCCCCTGCCCATGGAATATTATCAATCACATTCCAAGTTGATCTTCCTTCCTATTCCAGCTAAATCAATATGAAAATTATTGCATAGACATGACCCAAGATTTTTTTTATAGATGATTTCAAATCCTGTCAAGTTGTCAATGAAGATTAACCATAACAGAAAGTGTAAATGAAATTTACAATATTTCATTAAGGAACTTAATTACAATAATTATCAGACTTTCCTATAAGCACACTAAATTAGTGGAAGAATCCACATTTATATAGTTTCCATAAATTTTTATATATAATATTTTAAATACATTACATCTTAGGAATAACGACTCAATGATATGATAATAGTTGTGTTTATGTATCAATTATTGTGTTCTTAATAGGCATGGATATTTATAGCAGCATGAAATAGCATGCACCAGTCTCATTTAATGCAGAAGTTCCATAAATCATATCTTCATCCATGTTTTATAAGAAAAATGGGGATAAAGGTTTCAGTGTTTTCCAAAGTTTAGATAAGTTAATATATTGCATCACCCATAATGAAGCCCAACTGTCTCTTTCAAGATCTTCAGTCCTCAAAAATCTTGATTCCATATACAGTTTTGTTATGTGAAAATACACTATGAAGATGTAAGATATTTATAATTACTTTGGGAAGAAGTTTTTAGTAATGAAGGATATGGAAAGTTCACATAGATTTCCAAAAGCGTACGCCAAGTCTTTTCTTAAGCTACTAAATATAGGCTAAATGATCAACATTAATTATAATAACTAGTGTTAATGAATGTCAGTTATGTTCCCAACAACATGCAAAGCATTTTCATACACAAACATGTGGGGTAGATGATTTTATTGTCATTTTGTCAATTAAACAACAAACTCAGAAAGCTGAAATCTGTATGCAACAAAAGATCCAAGAATTTTACCTCAACTGTTTAGAAATGGAAAATATATGCTACTCAAAATCACCCATGTAGGACAAAGTTGTTGAAAACCTGAATTAATCAGAAACTCAAATTATTCTTGGATAAGGAGATTCAATATTGTAAGAAGGCCAATTCTCCCTAAATTAAGCTGTAAATTTAATGAAATTACAATCAATATTCCAACTAGAGGGCAGAAATAGGTCAGAAAGGTGATAGCTGTAAGGGAAGAGTTTTCAGTTCAATATAAGAAAGCATCTTCTACAAGTTAGTTATCTAGAAATAGAAAAGAATTGTGAAATAGCTAACTTTTCATTGCTATAAGAATTACAGCAATGTGTGAACTTATCATGTACGGAGGGATACTCAAACAGTATTATAATGAAAAAAAATTCCTAAGAGTTCATTTCCATTTCCTAGGTGCTGAGCCATCTACTTTCATTCTTTATCTATTTAATTTTCTTAATTTCCATATCTGATTAGCATTCAATATGGTCCATTTTGAGCAAGAGCATAGTTTGTGCATTACATGGATTTGGACTTGCATTTAATGCCTACCCCGTCCTACCTAAAACTGAGAGACATCTGGTTCCTTGGTTGTCAGTTTCTTAATCTGTAATTCAACACAGTAGAATATTAACCTCAATAAACTCTTATAGGACTAAGTGTAATAATATTAGAAGAACATTAGCACATCATTGTCTACATGTTAAGTTTTAATAAGCAAGAGTTATTATCATTGATATGGAGACACTGAAAATCAGATGAGTTAAGTGATGTGGTTAGGAAACAGGAAATATTCGATTGAACTAACTAATCTTTACATTCTTCTAACTTTATGATCCTATGAAATTGTGGAATTATAATTGTCTCTTCTCAGTATTGCAATTTAAAAAAAAACACGATGTGAAGAAATCAGAAAGGTGTTAAGTAAAATGCAGGTATTACCTAATCATGCATTACCAGTTTAATTTAATGGTACATATTTAAATGAACTAATTTGCCATTTTAAAATCCATTACACAAAAAGAAATGAAAAGAAAATAATTTAAAACCACGCAATTTGTCAGGTTATTAACCAGTTTAAGATCCAAGTTCCTTAAGAAAATGGAGAATATCTATTTTTATGGTTGGAGAAAATAATTGTGGAGTATCAGTAATACTGAGAGGTGAGTGAATTTTTATTTCTTTTTTGCTTCTTG
The DNA here is from genome assembly GCA_035773235.1 of Eospalax fontanierii. Taxonomy (NCBI): domain Eukaryota; kingdom Metazoa; phylum Chordata; class Mammalia; order Rodentia; family Spalacidae; genus Eospalax; species Eospalax fontanierii. The sequence continues at coordinate 67,138,813 of CM069530.1, read as the reverse complement.
GTAGAATGAAAAATTTCTCAGTAATAGAGATAATAAGACAAATCTCTTCCTCTCCACTGAGAATACTTCAGATCCAGGGCTGCTAGCAGAAAGTAGATAAATGTGGATTTTGGATTTTGACCGTGTTGAAAAGTAATATTCAATATCATGTAACCAAGCTAAGATACACTAGTGTTAGACTTTTCCAGGCTTTTTATGTTTATTGGACATCATTAAACTGTAATTTCTATGTGTTTTCCTCATTACACACACACACACACACACACACACACACACACGAACACACATTTAACATGGATGGAAACTGATATATAACTTCAGAGACTTGTAAGCTGAGTGAATGAGAGTGATATCACCTGCTTTTTTCATCCAATAAAAAGGAAATTAGGGAAAGATATTAACTGCTAGATTGTCTATAGGGGATTTATGTGAGCAGGGACTGACTGTGGCAATTTTCTTGCACAGCCAATTTTCTTGGCAAAGACAAACAAGCAATAGTCTCGACGAAATGAAAGACTAAAAGCAGTTGCACGCTAAATTTTGACACATCTGAAGAACGTAGTCAGTCCTGGTCAGATTATACCTGTCAATAGATGACCAAATAAAAGATTTTCCTAATTGTAGCAGGTACAGCAATGATTTCTCTATACCTAGTAATTTTAAAAACAGCCATGTTGAGCTAAAATTAACACAAAATAGATGACACATTTAAGGTGCAAATTTTGATTAGTTTTACGCATGTATAATACCTATGACATTTCCACAATTGAGATAGGGAATATATTCATCACTGTCAATCTTTGTCTTTTCCATTTGCAGTCCCTCCCCTCTCCTTTGACTTCTGCTTCCTTCAGTCCCATCTTTGTCAAACCACTGATATCATTTGTCTATAGGTCAATTTTTAATTTCTAGAGTTTTCAGTCAACAAAACCATATAGCATGGATTATAAGTAGTCTGGTTCCTTTCACTTAGCATGATAATTTAAAGGAAAACATCTTAGATGTATCAACACTTCTTTCCTCTGATTGCTGATTAGTGTCATATTACTTGAGAAGGCTAGAATTCAGTCACCCATTATTCTACTGATGATGATCTATTCTCTATTTTCTAAATTTTCTGTGAATAGCTATGTTCCTATGTTTTTACTCCACCTGGGCTGCCACAATAAATTGCTATACATAGAGCTACCTTATAAGCAAAAGAAATTTATTTCTCACAGATCTAGAGGTTGGGAAGTCCAACAGTAAGGCTTAAATAGACAGTGTGTGATGAGGTTCTGTGTCCTAGATGTGTGCTAGATATGTCCTAGATGGTACCTTCTCACTATGTCTTTGTGTGGGATAAAGCCCGTTTGGTCTGCTTTGCCCAGGCCATGAATCTCATTTATGAGAGCTGAGCCTTTGTAACATAGTAACTTCTCCAAAGTGCCCATGACCTAACACTTTCACATTCATAGTTCAATTTTAACATGAGAATTTTGAAGTTTCACATATATTGAGATAACAACCATATGATTATATTTCTTTTTGCATCTTAGGTCAACTAGAAGTACAAAGTCTGAACTTCATGACAGAGTGGGTATGTATTACCTTTTAAAATTTATTGCTAAACTGTTTTCCAAAGTGGTTGGACCAGCAGTACATGAGAGATTTACTTGCTCCATCTGCTAGACAATTCAAGGAGGATTAGCCTTTTGAATTTTAATCAATGTAATATTCATACCACAGCATACAATTCAGGATTGCCAAGCAACTTTTCAAATGTAGGTTGGATACTCCTATACATTTGAGGGGAATATCTTTTACCCATTTCTTTAAATTGCATAGAATGTCACAATGACTTGGAACATTACATATACATTTCTTTAGATACATGACTTTCAAATGCTTTCTCTCTGTGGCATCTCTGTGGTTCTGTTGTCTTGACATTATTTTCCAAAATCACATTTTTAAAAAAAATCCAGAAATATTTGCCTGAGGTTTTCTTTTGTTGCTATTCAAATCTTTTGTTATGTTTGGTTTTATACTGAATTTTATGGTACATTTAGAATTAAATTTTGCATATTGTGCAAGGAATGTACTGATTTTTTTTAATAAAAAGATTTTAGCATGTGGTTTTTCTAGGACTGTTTTCAGAAAAGAATATACTTTTTATGGAATTGATGGTCACATTTCAGCTTTCCATATGTATACCTATGCTATCCTAGACACTACTCTGCTGCACTAAAGTATCCTTTTTTTTTCTACCAATGCCACATTATCTGAAAAACATAGCAAATAAGAATTTAAATCAGTGAAATCTAATAAAGTGTTTTTCAGAGTAGTTTGATTATAATAAGTTTCTTGAATTTACATGTAAATCTTGGAATCAGCTTCTCAAAACATTTTTCCTACTTTTTTGGTTTTTATGATTTACATACAGTATAATTTCACAGTATTTAGATCACTCCCCCAGTACACCTCCCCTTATTGTCCACCACCCAATTTAATGTATGGATAGATAGCTCAATATAGATATATAGCCTGTAAGTCTAATTTATGTTCCCAAATGTCTTTTAATATGGATTCATCCACTGGAGACTGGTTAACACACCAAGAGTCCCTTCTTTAAAAGAGACCAACTTTCCCGCTCCCAACAGCCATTAGGTGCCAAAATTATCTTGGGTTGGGTTGGGGTTTCTTACCCATTTTTCTATGTATATGATGGGATCAAAACTTTCTTTTTATAAATCTGTTTTACTCCTATGGCCTCTATTAAAAAATTTTTCACCAATTTTAACAAGTTGATTATCATGTGTTTTGGAACTATATGCTTTTTCTGTTTTGTGCTCACGCTATGTTGAATTTCTTTCATTGGTACTTTAAATATTCACCAAATTTGAAAATTGCTTATTCTCCTTTTTTTTCAAGTAGTTATTCCATTAATTTGCAGATATGTCTTCTAATAGCTTTGGGGAAATTATATTAGGAAATTTTAAAATGTGCCATAGTTCACTGAATATTTGTTTTAAATTTTGCATTTTCTTTTCAATATATGCTGTTACTGCTTTTTCAACACCTGTCATTATTAATGCTTTTACCTTAGATATCTAAAAGATTGGTTTATTTTATTTTGAGACAGAGTCTCAAACTGCAGCTCAAGATGACCTGGAATTCATGGAAATCCTCCTCCCTCTGCTTCTCTATTGCTAAGGTAACAAGTATGAGAGGCACCACATACAGCTAATCTGTACTCTCTTAACATTGTTCCACCTCTTCTTAAGTCTTGTAACATATGAACAGTAGTATAGCAACCATGTGAATGGCCTCACAGGTGAATTAAAACTATATGGACCCATGAGCCATTTGGACTTATTGATTACTATTATCATGGGTCGCATTTTCCTTCTTTATGTGATTGGTATATCAGCTACTTTTCTCATTTCTGTGACAGAATGCCTGACATAACCTACTGAAAAGAAGTAGATATTTGACTCATTATTTCAGGAGATTCAGCCCATGGTTGCTTATCTTCATGTATTTAAGGAGAGCTTCATGGCATCAGGCCCATGTGGCAAATGCTAACTGTTCACTTTCATATTAACAAAGGAAGCAGAAAAGGAGACAAGCATGGACCTGGGACGAGGTATCTCCTGAAACATGGCCCTGGGGACATACTTCCTCCAGCTAGGCACTAGCTACTAATGCTTTGCACATAGGACTATTCTCTGACAGGCATCTTTTTGGGCTCAGCTGCATGCCTAAGGTCCACACAACTGGGCTTGCTGACTGTTCATGCTCCCACTTACAAGGGAAGGGCAGGGAGAGTCACAGGGCCTTCTTCTGAGAGTCTAGCCAACTCTCAGAGAGTCAACCCAACTCCTGATTAGCAATTATGAGGGGGCATGGTGGAAATGCTATAGTAAACAGTACAAGGAAAACTAGGGGAGAGTGTCTCACCATTTTGTGTAACTACAGGGAAACAAACACCTATTTTTGTGTGAACTGTCTTGTGTGACCTTAGATGGTGAACACACACGTTCCTGTAAGTAAACCCTCACTCATTGCTCTGTAAAAAAGCCCGGTAAACTCACTGGTTTCCCAGAGTGCACTTTGGTAAACTTGGACTCCGTTTGTTGTTGGAACAAGGGAGAAAAGGGTGGAAGTTGTTTATATCCCTTCAAAACACATTTTCCTTTGGTGACTTCCTACGCTTCTTCCTATCATCGTAGCAGACAAAGGTGTGCATAAAATGCCCAAACACTCCGTTGCCAGCAGTTCTTCCAAGGATCTGGGCTTCTGGATTTGAACTCTCTTCATTTGTTAGTTATCATCTGTTACTCCCTGTCACAAGGGGCTGTAAATTCTGGCTAAGGTACTAGAGTTTGGCTAGATGGTCCCTGTAAGATGCTGCTTCTTTGGATGAGTCCGCAGACAATGACTCTGCCTCGCCTGCCCACAAACCTGAGACAGAGCTTTCAGGTCAAGGTCAGGTCCCACAGATCCAGTAGGATAGTGGTTGAGTTAAAATGTGACCATCGCTTAATGATTCTATATTTATAAATGTATATATATATATATATAATAAAGAAGAGCACAAAATGTTGAGAGGGTGTGGGGGGCACATGAGGAGTTGGCAGAAGACTGAGAAAAATGGAAATAATGTAAAGACAATGGTCATATATGAAATTCTCAAAAATAAGTAAAAGGAAAATATTTTTAAAAACTTATCATGGCTGGGAATATAGTTTAGTTGATAGAGAACTTGACTACCATAAAGGATGTAATTATCCCTGGACCTATACAAAACTGGCTGTGGTGAAGCAGGCATACAATTCCAGCATTCAGCAAATGGAGAGAGGGGAATCAGAAGTCCAAGGTCATCTTTGAATATATAGTGAGTCTGAGGACACCCTGGGTTACAACGATCCAGTCTCCAAAAAACAAAATAAAACAATACAAAATATCTTATCTAGCTCTAGCTATCAGTCAGACTTTTCTTAATAAACAAAAGGACTAGGTCATGTTAAATTAATCTTCACAAATATACTAATATATATATGTGTGTGTATGTGTGTGTGTGTGTGTGTGTGTGTGTGTGTGGTTTATCAGACATAATCAGTTCATAGCTACTTTTAGCAGTTTTTAAAAGATTGTCATGGAGTCTATTTTCATTGCAAAGTAAAGCATTCCACAATGCCTCTGTACCAGAAAACATCTCCCAACAGCACTGGTTACTGATTCCATTTGACAAGTGGCTGCTTCTCGATAATTACTGTACAAACCATTACTTCCAAAATAAATTAAACTCTCATCACTTTATCCTGCTCTTCTACATTCATTAATAAGAATCTTGTAAAATAGGTGACTGCACCTGCATTAGTAAGTGTACAAGCTACATTAAATGATGGTGTGTGCTTTTGAATATCTTTTGTCTTTGAGAGCCATGCTGAACTCATCTATGATGAAAATCCTAATGGTATTGGGGGTGGGAGTGGAAGCACGTCCTAAAATCGAACTGAATTGAATCATTTGAATTTAGTTAATAATTTCTGCATTATTTGTTTAAGGTCAATTTCAACAGCTAAAGAATCTGCTTATCTGATGCTGTACATTCTATTGATTTACCCTAAGCAGAGGTTCTGCTAATATTTGAGTTGGGGTCTACTCCTATATCTGGCCTAAAGGGGACTGAACTGTAGTAAAAGTGAAATGATATTTTTTATCCTTTTCAAATCTGATCACAAGTAATGCCTGTGATTTACATTTGTCAAATTTTATTATTATTAGTTTCTGTTAATGTCAAGATTTTTCTGATGTTCCCAAATTGAGATCAACATTATACAATAAATGTCTAAAGGTGATATGATTTCTCTGTGTAGTAATAACCATCTTCTGTCTTCTAGCTTCTTTCTGATATTAAAATGTATGCTTGTTTCTAAGGATAAATGGACATTTCTGTTCTCCAAACAAAAAACTTCAAATTCTTTCTTTATCATTCCAATTAATTAATTTTGGATTTTTCTTTTAACATTGATTCATTTATTTCTTATTTGTAGAATTGACTAATTGCTAGGTGCAGGCTAGGTGCTAGATATAGAAGATGCCAGTTTTTATTTCTACTCTGATTTCATAGCGTGTATCAACTTAACCTTCAATGTCTTCAGAATGTTTTTGTTGTGGAGAGTCCATCCACGTATTTGTCATTGAAATTAAATCTTAGCCATGTGAACATCAAACTGAACGGCAGCGTCTGATTTTGACAAACTACACATTTTATAGCAAGTATTGAATATGCTTACCTAATGTTACTTTAAGCTGCTGTCTTCCTTTTTAAAATGTTCCAAATTTTCTCACCTTTCTCTGTAAATAACCTTGCCTCTAGAGATTTTAGAATTACTGCAAGACCCCAAAGCAAACAATTATTCTCCAAGACAGTTCTGATATGAGATATAATGTCTCAAAAGATTCTCTGACAAATAGCTACACCATCATGACAGTGTAAAATGAAGTACTTGTGAAAAACTCTGGAATTTTCTTTCTTAGAACATACTTTCTCAGCATACAGAATACTGTTATTTCATGAGCTAGGTCATGTATCTACTTCTTGATAAAATACCCGAACAATACATTTCTGAACCACCACATTTACTTCTCTTTACGTATAATGAGAATATTCAGACATGTTTGGCCATTCACCCAAAGGCATTCTATAGTTTATATAGCAATCAGATTCAAATTCCCTGACCCTCAGAAGTTTTTACAAATTGGAGGATGTCAAGATTATTAGATTACAAGACCATAAACAATATTAATAACATCCGTGCTTAACCATAACACATCTTTCTTTCCCATCCTTCATCCTTTATCTGCATTTGTCTTCATCTTTCATATTATGTTTTAAACATAGGACTATGTCAGCTTAGCCTGTTCTGTACTAACTCATTTAATTTCTTTTCATAGGTAATTGGGATAATATGATATCTGAACTGGAAACAAAAATGACAAGCAATATCTTTTAAAGATATTTTATTATTTCTATTTTATGTGTATGAGTGTATTGCTACCCTGGATATAAATGCACCCGTGTTGTGCAATGCCCATGGAGGTGAGAATTGGGTGTCAGATGCCCTGGAAATGGGTTAAAATGGTTTTTAGCTACCATGTGGGTGCTGGGAATTGAACCTGATTCCTCTTCAAGAGCAGCTATCTCATCTTAAATGCTGAGCCATCTCTCCAGTCCAGATAAGCAATTTCTAATAATCTAATTACATTTACATGGAAAGGAAGGAACATTTTCCCCTTTATTTTAAAAATAATTTATTATTTCTATGTTATGCATATGAGTGTATTGCCTCCAAGCATGTAAGTGTACCTGTGCTGTTCAATGCCCACAGAGATCAGAAGAGGGTGTCAGATATCCTGGAACTGGAATTAGGGATGGTTATTAACTTCCATGTGGGTGCTTGGAACTGCATCCAGGTCTTCTGCAAGAGAAAAGTAGAGGGAGAGGGAGAGGGAGGGAGAGGGGAGGGGAAGGGGAGGGAGAGAGGGGAAGGGACAGTGAATGAATCAGAGCATTTAGTTTTATTCATATGTACATGAGTTTAGGCTGGGATTGGATAACCTGGAGAAAGCATATTCTCCCTCTCAACAATAATTTATTGACAGTAGATCCTCATCTTGAAATGGGGCATTCATTGTCAAATGTCCTTCTTCCATGTTGGTATGTCAGGTGGGAGTCACATTTTAAAAAAAATTCAAACATCCTCAGCAAGATACATTTTTTTCAACCCAAATGAAAATAGAAATGAAGACCGAATTAAACTTAAGTGAGACAAATTGATAGAAACTTTCAGAGTGAAATCTGTCCATTTATTGATACTCTAATATGTAGTTGCCTAAACAATCACTATACCACCTAACATTCCAATCTTCACATCATTAAAGATAAGAAGAATTAAAAATATTCATGCAACATCACCACAAAAATGTAGATAACATGTCTATTTTATGAAACAAACTAAGAGAGTTACTTTGTCAAATCAGACAATGTATTACATATAAAGACAGGATTAATATCTGTCTGTTATAACAATAGCACATAATTCTGGTCTAATTTATCTATGGCTTCATGAAGGAATCCAAAATCAAAATCAAAATAATAAGTAATCTTTGATTTACCTTTATCTCGAGAATTCATATACTATTTCTGATCCTTCAAATTCAACTTGATCTCTCTGATTTGCTATAACGTTATGTAAAGTGTATTTACGGTGTTCAGTTTGTGATGTCTTGTCTTATAAACACTCGTACTGGTCTATGTATCTCTTCTATAATATTGAGCTGGGTTAGTTAGATTTTCCATCACTGACTGAGACAAAATACTAAAAAAAAAAATTAAAAGAGGAAATATTTATTTTGACTCATAATTTCAGAGGGTTTAGTCCATAGATATTGGCTCTGTGTTTCTGGGTTCATAGTTCATAGTAAGGCAGAAAACAGTGGAAGCATATGGTAGATGAAATCTCTTTCATTCATGGATCTAAGAAGCAAAGAACATAAAAACATGAACCAGGGACAGTATATACCCTTAAAGGACAAGCCCCTGTGACCTATTACCTCTAGTCAGATGCCAACTCCCTACCATCCACCACCTTCTAATAATGCTTCAAATGATGAGTGCATTAATGGATGGACCTATTACTAAACTTAGACCTCCACATGATCTCACCATTTCCCCAAAGCTCATAATATGGGAATCATGGGACATTTCAAATTCAAACCAAAATAACCCTATTTTGTAGACACCATCATGCTATTCCGTTAGTTACCTACATAAGTTCTTGTATGGCATAGATATTTTTAGTAAATGTATGTTGAAATGAATTGAAGAGTATCAGAATGAATTAGGAACAAGATTCTAAAACCTTGAATCTTTAAGTTTGGCTGAATTGTTAGAGACATCCTTAAGAGACGGAACAAAAATTAATTTCTTAGTTTGAGGTAAGCACAAAATAATTATCTGTAAACTTTTTCAGGACATTATTTAGAAATAATTTACAATATAATGTTTATTTCATTTTCATAAGTATTTGTGTCTAAAACACACATGCTGTTAATTATAGTTTTGTTTTTTGAAAGATTTGTCTTTTAGGTTTCTGAGGATATTGATTAACACAAATGATAACTGGACACTTTAAAACTGGATTTAATCTAGTCATTCTTGGTAACTCAAAAGGGTTTACTGGATACTTTAGAATTCATTTAGTATTAATTTCATTAATACATAAAACATTTAACATCTCTTCTGTGTCTATTTCTTCCTAAATTTAATCACCTCCTCCTGGAAGGAGGAGGGATACTAAGCAGATTCAGGAAGATAATGAGCTAATCCTGTCCATTGCCTTTCCACTCCCCTCCCATACAAACAGCTCCATATCCTCATACCCCCAAGTCTTGTTCTACCTAGCCTTGGGCACAGGTCTACTCTTCCTCTTAGCACCCCAGATCCCTAGACTACTCTCTTAGTCCTGACCCACCCACTCCATTCTGAATCTGGTACTCAAACAAGCACAATTTTTCAGTCTTGTTTGTTAGAGCTTTCAAAGGCTATCCCCATCCTCAACTTGCCATTGCGTTCCTGTGACCACACATCTACCTTGGCTGTCCCATACTCCAGTCTACCTTGGATTTCTGTGAGCATACTTCTTCACTAGTAAGTCTGACCCAGGTCACTGCCTTTACAAGCCCCTCCCACCTGAGCAACTCCATTCTCCCCTAACCCACATCCTATTTTTCTTCTAACCTTAAGCCTTGGACACAGGCCTGCTTTGGCTCTTAGCACCCCAGATCCCTGGACTACCTTCTTAGTCCAGACCCACCCAATGCAACCATTGCCAGTCTCAGCCCACAGATCTCTGGACATCCCTCTTACCTCTGCTGGGTTCTGAGCTCTCCAAATTACACCATGCCCATGCCTGTACATTGATACTGTGTGCAGCTGCTCCTGCTGCTGCTGGGCTATGATTCTGTGCCGTACCGTAGGGGTCCAGACATTTTGCAAACTGCCTGAGAAAGCCAGAATTCAGCCTCTGCCTAATAGTTTTCACAAATTGTGCTGTGCCTGCTGGCTAGAGGGACCTAGAACTTAAGAGTTAGCCTAAGAGCATCTGATCTTGCTTAACCTGTGCCGCTGAGGGGAAAAAGTTCAGTAGCCTTTCTATATATCAATAATGATCAATTGGAGAAAGAGTACAAGACAACCTTCCCATTCATAACAGCCTCAAATAAAGTCTCAGAATAAACCTGACAATGACATTAAAGATCTCTAGAATGTAAATTTTAGATCTTCAAAGAAAGAGATTGATTAGGCAACAGAAGATGGAAGGAATTCCTATGCTCGTGGATTTGAAGACTTAATATTGTGAAAATGACCATCTTACCAAAAGCAACATATAGATTCAATGCAATCCCAAGCAGTATTCCCATGACTTTCTTTACAGAATTAGAAAAAAAAAATCCTAAAATTTTTTATGGATGCACCAAAGACCCCGGATAGGAAAAGCAACCCTGATCATAAAGAGTAATGCAGAGGGGATTACTATACCAGATTTCAAACTATATCACAGAACTATAGTCATAAAAAGCAGCATGGAACTGTCACAGAAATAGACCCATAGACCAATGGACTATAATTGAAGACTGAAACATGAGTTACATGCAATTTCAGCCACCTGATATTTGACAGAGGGACCAAGAACACTCACTGCAGGAAAGATAGCATCTTCAGCAAATGATGCTGACAAAACTGGATCCATACCTATAGAAGAATGAAACTAGACCCTTTTACCTGGTACAAAAAACAACTGCAAACGGATCAAAGACCTCAAAGTGAATCCTGAAACTGTTAGAAGAAAACTAGCAATAACCTACAAAATACAGATGTAGGAAAGGACTTTCTAAATCAGACAGCAGTTGCTCAGGAATTAAGGTCAATAATCAACAAGTAGGATCTCATTAAACTGAAATGCTTCTGTACAGCAACAGAAACAACCATGGAAATGAACAAAAAACCTAGAGAGAGAGAAAAATCTTTATCAGTGACACATCTAACAGAGGTTTAACATCCAGAATATGTAAAGATCTCACAAAACAAAGAATCAAGAAAACAATCAGCCCAATTAAAAGATGGGCTAAGGATCTGAGCAGAGTTCTCATAAGAAGAAATAAAGATGATGAGGAACATCTTAAAAAGTGTTCAACATTGTTAAGAATTAGGGAAATGTAAATTAAAACCACTCTAAAATTTCATCTTGCTCCAGTCAGACTGACTATGACCAAAAGATCAAATGACACCAAATTCCCAAGAGGATGTGGGATTGCAAACTCTATGGAAATCAGTGTGGAGACCACTTATAAAACTAAAAATATTTGAACTGGTTATACACCTCCTTGGTGTATACCCAAAGGACTCATTCTATGGCAGAGAAACTTGTACAACCATTTTTGTTGCTGCTTTTTTTTTCTTTAATAATAGCTAAGGGATGGAAGCAACCTAAGTGTCCCTCAACTAATGAGTAAATAATGAAAATGTGATACACTTGCACAATGGAGTTCTATTCAGCAGTAAAGAAAGACAAAACCATGACATTTTCAGGTAAATGTATTGAACTGGAAACTGTAGTGATTGTTGGGCCTCTCGCCAGCGCTGCCTTGGCTCCTGCCCGCTCTTTTAGGGCAGGGTTGCAGTTCCCCGTGGGGCCGACTGCATTGGCGTTGCTGACGATTGACCCCTCCCGGGCCTCCGCTGATGACGATCACCCCCTGCGGGGAGGCCGCGCCAGGTCACGGCCCCCAGCTGCCCCAAGCTCCACGCTCCAGCTGCAGGTGGCACGGGATATTGTGCCAGGTGGCGGGATGACAGCACCTTGTGTCTGCGTTGCGGCGCGGCCATCAGGCAAGAATGGCATCCGCTGTCCAGCACCCAGGCCGCGGTGTGGCTAGGCAGCTCCAGGCAAGGAAGGACACCAGCCGTCCCCGCTATGGGCTTCTTGCAGGCTGCCGGGGGCCAGGTGTGGTGGCGCACACCTGTAGTCCCAGCTACTTGGGAGGCTGAGGTAGGAGGATCGCTTGAGTCTAGGAGTTCTGGGCTGTAGTCGCTACACTGATCGGGTGTCTGCACACGATCCACTGGGAGCTGCAGGCCAGCGCGGGACAAGCACAACTTGGCCTTAGCACGGGCCTTGCCTCCCTGCTTGCCATGGCCAGACTTCTAACCGTTTCCAACTGTCACAACCAACCGTCACCAACTATTTGGAATGTAGCTGTCTGAGCCTCACCCGAGTCTGGTGGCCTATCAAAATGGACTTTGCCTGGCTGCAGCTTACGTGACAAAAAATGATTGGTCCTTCACTCCCTTTTAGCCCCACCCCTACCCTATATAAGTCATTCTGTAAGCTTCAATAAACGAGATCCTGCTTGGACAGCCTCCCGGCTTGGTGTGGTTTTTTTTCTCCAGTGTGGAGAGGGTCCGAGTTGTCAACACTCACCATCCCGCTCAGCCCCTGGAGGAGGCCGGCTGGACCAGCTTCTCCACCGTCCTACCTGCTGGCGATCCCGGCAAGTGGTAAATGAACTAACTAACACAGAATCAGAAAAGTAAATCACATATGTCCTCTCTCTTCTGTGGATTTTATCATCAAACCATTATGTGAGTATGTATCCTGATGTAACTGCAGGTACCAAGAAAATGGAAAAGAAATGCATGTAAAGGGCAAGAAGGAACCTAAGAGAGAAGAGTAATAGGAAACAAGTTTTACTAAGGGATAAATAAATAAATAAATAAAAGGGGTTAATTAAATGGAAGTGGGGAGGGAGAGGATATATAAAGAAATATGGGGTAAAGGGAAAGGTGGTCAAGAAAGGAGGATGAGATGGAGGTGCCACTTTACTATTTCTTCCCAATGGCAAGATGCAAAGAAATGAATGTAAATCAGTTCTATGTTAAAGGGACTTCCTGGAACCCAAAATATTGTAAACTATGGGAATAAGATATTAAAGGAAAAGTAAGAGATTCTAGTAATGATGGACAATAACCATCAACCCTAACCTCTTTATAGAACAAGTGAAGAACCATGATCTAACATGAACCATAACAGCCTTTACTATTGATTGCATTCCCAAACAAGATGGTAAATTCCTACTGTGAAAACACCAAACGCTTTGGTTATAGAATGTGCAGAAATGGAAGCCCCTCCCTGGTGGCTGGCTTTCTGTCTTAACAAAAAGTACTCTACTACCTGTGGGGAGACAGTTGTCACTAATAGTCCTTTTCATTTACAGACCTAGTATGCTGTACATTATGTTAGTCAAGATGTATCTGGTGATACAGTAGTAGAATGACTACTATTATGAGCTTAACCAACAACTTTCTGATTAGATTTAAGGCCATTCCACAGAAGGGAACTCAAATTAGCCAGGAGAAAACCCCTTGTTTAAGGAGGTCACATGTCCCATTTGGGAAATAACTGCTATAGTTTTGTTAAATGGATGTGGTGTCCTATCAAATTACCTTCTAAATATTTGTATTCATACACATAAATTACTGTGGCTATCAGTCTCCATTGGTTTTGGAAGGAAACTCCTTTTGTAAGTGGTGTACAACAGAGATTCAACACTGGTCAAGGTCCTAAAATAGGTTACCATTGCTGTAGCATTGTAGGCAAATGATAAGAAATAAATGGAAAAAAAATCAGACATCTTTCTATATCACTGTCCTCATGGCTCAGGGATCACCACAGAAGACAATGCAGAAAGAAGGTAATAGGGCAAGAGTGAAATGTTAGGGAGCTGCGTCCTCTGAAGTGAAGCATGCCCTCTTAGAAGGAATAGGGGAGCTTGTAAGACTCAGCAGCCTAACAAGACTTACAAAGTTCAGACAGTTAAGCAAATACATGATTTATTACATGATTCAGGAGAATCTTCCTTAAGGTTTTATAAGTAGCAGCAAATACTAGGTAGAAGAGACTCCCTGGCCAGCTGTGTTACAGGGAGCTACAGAGATGGACCTTTCAGCAGCAGTCACCCATGCAGGAGTGGGCCCTCTGGTGAGGCAGCTGTCTTTGAGTCATCTACATTCCTATAAGTAGCCTTGTATCTACACTCTTGGAAATAAACCCAGTCAATTCATTGGTTCACTACACTACATTTGAATGGAATAATTTCTTTGGTGTGTTGTTGGTGTCCTATGTGAGGTAATTAGACAATTGTTCACGTCTTCCTAGGAAAAGTCACACAGCAGCAACATATTCAAAATATGCTGTGTCAAGGACTGGAAATCTATGGAAGATGACAGTGAAATTTTCCCACTTCAAGCAACTCTTATTGGACATAATGTAAATTCAATGGGAAAATGGCTTATTACCACAAATGAAGTCAACATTCACAAGCTTGCTGGTTTCAGAAAAATCTTCTTATAAGAAATGACCTCTACATTATAAGATTAGTAAACATTAGGCCAAAGTCATGTTGTAGAAGGGAAGAGAACATTTGAACAGAGGAAATGGAAGGAACTATGTATTCAAATTCAGTGAAATGTCTTGCAAGGAGTGTCTAGGAAAAAGTCCAGAATAGGCTCCAGAAGCTACATTGGAGGGCAACCTGCAGATAAGACGTGGAACTTTGGCCCTATCTCTAAAAGTGTGTCAAGAATAAGAGTGTCATATTTGAATGTGCATTTAATTGTGTTTCTTTTATGCCTAATAAAGAAATGATAAGTGATTGAGTTCAGTCAACTAGAGAAGAAAGCACAGATTGTATTAAAGCAACAGACCTTCGTGGTTAATTGACACAGCAGCATGAGGATAAGTAATATTAAGAAACATTAAGGTTCACTTGAACAAGAATGATTGCCATTTTAGATGTGCTGAATCTAAATTTGCTGGGAATCCCTGCACTGATGTGGGAGTGGTAGTTGAAATCTGGATCACTGAGAACTCACTTATGTAGAGTCAAAATAGCAGTGTGCCAAGTGTGGGACCCTGATGAACATGGTTAATAAATGAATGGTGTCAAAGAGAGAAATCATTGAGGAGACAGAAGGAAATGCTGTTGATCAAAAAGGAGATTGGTGATAATGTGGCATCACAGACAACAAAGTTATTGGTATTTGTATAATGCTTGAAGAATCAGTAGTGTGAGATTTTTCATGTAGAAGACAAAGAAGAATCTGAATTATAAAAAGAAGACAAGGAAATAAGGAAGGAGAAATTTCCATCTGAGCTTTTACTGTGCAACACAGGTCTCTTAAGTGCCTTATACACACCATCTTCTATAATATTCCAAACAGCTTTATGAAAAAAGTATTTTTCAGTAAAATTCTAAGATACTAGACTTCCTATGTAATGTAAATGCTGTAGTTCTCAGACCTAGAAATTCTAACATTCTGGCCCAGTAGTCACTTTAATTTTACTTTTTAAAAGAATATTTTTATTGAGGTTTTGTGCATTTCAGATAACAGATCTTAACTAAATTTAGATCCCTCCCTCCACAAGCTCCTATAGTCCCCCCATCAGATTTCATGCATTCTTTCATATATATTAAGGCTTATCCAGTCAAGCATTTGTACCTAGATATCACTTGGTCCAAGTTCATCCATGGGAGTCTAGTCAGCCTATCTAGAGTCACTCCTTAAAGAAGATCTACTCTCCTCACTCTGCAGTAATAAATCACAAGAGTTCTTCTGCTAAAGGTTGGGGTCTACTGCCCATTTCCCCAGTTCTATGCTGGATTTTTGTCTGGTTGAGTCAGCATAGTTCTTATGTGTGTCGCGACTGTTACAAGTTCCCAGTAGCCTGAAAGCCTCTTTTTCCTTATGTTCATGCACCAACCCTGACTCTAGTAATCTTTCCACCTCCCACTTCCTCAGTGATTCCTGAGCCACAAATGGGTGAGGTTTACTACAGGAATCCTATCCAGGGACATGTACTCTGAAGTCTCTTATTCTCTAAAACTTGGCCAGTTGTGGCCTTCAGTGTGCATCACATTCTGTTGTGTATGTATGTAACTTCACTGGTGAGAGTTGAGAGATGCATTCGTATTCTCTCTGCCCTTGTTCTTCTATGTTCCATGAGCTTTAGGCATAGAGGTTCCACTGTAGGTGTCTCACTTAGGATTGGGTATTTCTCAGACATATGCTCTTTGTGTGTGATCAGTTGTGGGACTCTGTAACAACATCCATCTATTCTAAAAAGAAGCTTCTTTGATGAGTGGTGTACATTATACTTTTCTAGAAATATAAAGATTCATATTTAGGACATAATAAGATATTTCATTTGCCCAGTGACATGACAGAGACGGGGTTTTCTGTAGCATCCATGACCTCTCCAGTCATGTGTATTTGGCTATATTTAAAGTGCCACCCATGAGTTCCCTCCTATTGAGAGGAATTTAAGTCCAACCAGATAGCTGTTGATTACCCCCAGACTGCACCAATAGAGATAGTTTGAAGTGCCAATTATTGTGGTTGTTAGGCTTTATAGCTGGGTTAGACCACTGATTGATTTTTCTCCTTTAAAAGCTTGCATAGTATCCACTAAAACTATGAGAGCTATTCTTCAGGGAGAAGAATTACAGGTCAGTTCCAGCTCCATTGTTCCAAGTCTCATGTCCAAAGTTTGTTCTGTCTTCAGCAATAAGGTCTTACCTTTATGTGCTGGAAGGTAATCAAGGGCTGTGGCAATAATCTGTGTTATTTCGAGAGTCTCTTGACCAACAGTCCAAATAGAGGTTTCTTCTGTCTGGTTCAGTGTGTCTTGTTATATGGCCTTGAGGTTTACACATGTACTCATGTTTCAATACTGTTTGTGTATTTTTCAGGGAATGGGATTTGAGTTAATACATGTCCTCTGGTTTTTCATACCACCTAAGCTTTATTTATGTCTCCTCTCTTTCTATTCCTGCCTAAATTCCTAATAGTAATGAATACCTAACATTGCATGGTTGGGTTTTGGGATCCCACTTAAAGTTAGGATGGTCACTCCTAGTTTACAGCACATATAAGAGATGACATGAATTCACTTCTTACAGTCATGAAAATATCAGGGAGGCATCATTCTAACCAGACTCCAGAAACCTGCACTTCCCAGGAACCTCTACATTACCTTACTAAAATACAGTGTTTGCTATTTTAATGCAGCTTCAAAAGTCCTTTATACAGAAATTTTGAAGTTGCCATAGGTGATAAGAACTGTGTTAATTAGCATCCTACAGTGCCATGAACTTGAATATGTTTTCTATTGTATAAACACTAAATTAATTATTCTTTAAATATTCTACTTCTGATTCTTCTTCTAGTGCTGTGTAGTCCTTAGATACAAAACGAGTGAGTTTTTCTTTTGGATTCTTTTTACATTTTGTACTGAGAGAACTGGGAACTTTGGAACACCAGTATTAGAATTCTCCAGAAACTCCATAACTGCTCATCTTTTCTCCAGGCAGAAAAAAGGTGACCTATTTGTTAAGTCTGTTGTTCCCTTTCATATGTGATACACTAAGTAACATTTTAAAGGTTCCTCCCTCTCCTCCTAACTGATCAAAACTGGATATTAAAATATCACAGGCCAACATATACCATGAACAACTTAAGGGCAAATTTACACTACTGATGCCCAAGATATCGCAATAGAAAAGATATGCTGAGGTTTCGGCGCACTGTTCATCATTTCTAATTAGTAGCTCAAGATACCCTGAGACTGTTTGTTTTGTTGTTGTAGTTGTTGTTTAAGCTTCTTAGTAGCGAACATATTCAAAGAAACTACACATGAGGCAAACCCCCTTCAGGAGATCAGATGTCTTATACCATGAATTTTCTATCATGTGCAAAGAGACAATTGGTTGGAGAAATTTTACATACACTGGGAAGAAGACAGTGGATACGGCAGAGTATTAATATTAAAAGGACTCATAATGGCTTTTGATACCCGTAGATTAGTGCAGCTCTCAAATCTCTCCAGAGACGCTTCTTTTTGCATTATATGGTGAATGATACAACTAGTCAATGTGCAGAAAATAAGAAACTGTGGAGTGCTCAAATCTAAATGGGACATTTATATCACAGCCTCTCCTCCAAAGGTTTAGTGAGCATTGCAGAAAGGGGGATGGAAGACCGTAAGAGCTAAAGGTGGTAGATGACAAGGAAACCGCATTGTCTGGACAGAACAGGGCATTTGCACATCTGAACTCATAATGCTTATGACATTATGACAACATGCATAAGACCTACAAAAGCCCAAACCAAACAAAATCCCAGTGTGAAGGGGGCGATGCATATAGAACCCCAGTCACAGCTGAGACTGTCCTGGCAACTGATAATTGCTCAGAGAGAGAGTCCGTTTACTTCAAGAGTATGGTTTCCTTGTAGGTTGATCACACTCCAGGCAGTAGACCCACACCCAAGGGTATTTAGGGAACAAAAATTGAACTGTATAGGCCTTAAAAAATAAAGGATATGCAGTGGGGGCTAGTAAGAAGGTAAAGAGGGTTTGAAGGGAGATGGAGAGGCATCTGAATTTTACCAAAATACATTGTGTGAAATTCAAAAATAATCAATAAAAATATTTTTAAAGAAGAAAAAAATGAGGTTTTCTAAATATAGTCCTTTGAGAAGTTGACCAGTTTGTTACAAAATGCAACAAAAGGAGACATATAGGTACAAATATGCTATAAAATTCATATTTTTGTAATATTTGTCTGTAGGGAGAATGGATATAAGAAACTTGGCAGTATTTCTAGAGGAAGCAGATGTCTCAGTGGCCCAAATAAGGGGGACATTTTATAATTAGATGTCATCACTACCAGTTTAATTAGATTTTAAGAGAGGGAGTCAGTCCACCTCACCCTTGAAAATAGACATCAGGTCATGCCCCAGAATGTGGCCATGATGAACTATGATTGTGGATGTCCCTCCTAAGAAGGAGTTTTCAACTGTCAGGTCTTTAGAAACATAAGAAGCCACATCAGAAATTAGAGCAGTGGCATTTGATTGTATTTCAAATTATTTAAAAAAAAATAGTAACTACTAACAGGGTCATTGTCTTAGTAGTAAAGCCTGTTATATTCAATAAATTCAGACTAGAGTGTGCCTTCCTCATTTACTTCACTTCTCTTCAGCAAGTAGAATTGAGCCTCCACAAGGCTCTGGGTTCTTGCTAGTAACAGGAACACTGCGCCATTGTGTAGTCGTCCCCTGGTTCTGCATGTATGAGTGACTACTTGTTGCTGTGACAAAATCCCTGACAAGAGTAATCTAAGGAAGGCGTGTCTCTTTAGTCTTACAATTCCAAGGGGATGTATTGCCGCATGGCATGGAAGGAAAAGAGGCAGGGGCAGATGATGACATGCCACCCACAGACAGGAAGCAGAAAGAGAACAGGAAGCGGGGATGGGCTATATAGCCTCCTCACCAGCCCCTAGCTCCCCAGTTCCTTCCTGAGGCTCCATCTCCTGAAGGTTCCATAGTCTCCCAAACTGCGCCACCAGCTGGGGACCATGAGGTCCAATAAGTGAGCTTGTGGGGGACATTTCACACTCTCTTCACAAGCCACAGAGAGAGAAAAACAGTTTATTGCATAGTGGGAATGATAGTTCAAAATACTCCTAAAACAGAGGAGACATATGTCACTGCCTTTCTTGGAACCGAATTTAAAATCTTTCCCCTCCCACCTCTTATCATTCTCTCCCTGGCCTTTGTTTATTTTAATTTTATTGATCATTTTCATTGTATTTTATGTGTATGAGTATATTGGTTGCATGTATGGAAGTGCACTGTGTGGAGCAATGTCCACAGATGTCAGAAGAGGGTGACCAATCCTCTGACCTGGAACTGAAGTTACTGATGATTGTAAGCCACCATGTGGGTGCTGGGAATCAAACCTGGGTCCTCTGTAAGAGCAGCCAGTGCCCTTGACCTTTTAATCATTGAGCCATCTCTCCAGCCCCCTCGGTCGCCATTCTTTAAGTAATAATTTATGTTGGAATGTCAGAATATGCCTTTCCCCTGTTTGCATCTTGAGGGCAGGAGCACCTCTTATCATGAAGACTCTTCCTGTGCCAGCCTTAGCCCTTCCAACCTCACCTCTTCTTGATCCCTCTCTGCTTCAGCAAGGCTAGTCTCTTGTTTCTTACAACAAATGTCCAAATCTACCACATGCCTTGGCTTATGCTCTTTGCATTACTAAACATTCACACCTCCCCTCAGTTCTTGAATAGTTTGCCCCTTCTAATAACAATAACATAAATGTCACCTTCACAAGGGTCTACTAGACCAGCTGTTTACAGCAGTCCCTAGAACTACACTGTTTTACTGTCTTCCTAGCATAATCTGAAAATATCACACTTACTGTTTTTGTCTTTCTTGGCCCACCCAACCAGTGTCCACAGATGTGGCTTCTGTAAATTCAAGAGTCCTGCTTTTGACACACAGTATAGTATCTCCACTTTGAGAACTGAACTACTACATTCTGGAACTCAGTTGTTGTAAATGAATAAACAATCTGTACCCTTTAAAATTATTCTTCTTATTTAAATCATAGTAAAGAATTTTACTGAGCTTTATCTTTGTGTACTGTATATACCAATTTGCATTGGGGTATAGTTCTTAACTGACTAACAATGATGTGTCCTTAAAAGAATGCCAAAACTAACATAATGAAATAGAAGATGGAGTGTTTGTGGCATCTATTTCTTGGAGTCTTTGGCTAGTGCATTAGCTTTTCCCAGCACTCAATTCACAAACGTAAGGAAAATTAAAAATAAATTCCCTCCTCCTCCTTTTTTCAGCAGTACCACTGTCTTTGAGTGTCCCCTAAAGAGGGTACACAGGGTCAGTTTGCACATAACTAGCAAGGTTAAAACACTATTTCAGTTTTGTTGTAATCTTCCCTTTATGGGAAGGCTAACATTCCAATATTATTAAAAATGCAAACCAATAAGACATAAAACGGCTTGCTTATTGCTAACATTTATGCAAAACCACTTAAAATGTTAAAAATATTAATCTCCTACCCTATGTAGCAATTAATGCTGCACAGACGATTACAATTGTTTTCCCTCCACTGGAAAATCACCAGCAATCTACACTCTCCTCTTTTACTTAATTAACACAACTATATATATCCTTCAAAGTCACAGGAAACCAATGTAATTGCCTTTGTAAATTCAACTACTCTCCAATGAAGAACAGACTGGTAAATTAAATCCAAGTAATCTGAAGCTTAAAAAATCAAGACTGTAGACATTCTTACCTCCATAAAGTGTGAGGTGATACAGAGGTGCCGTGGTGAGGGGAAAATAAGTGAAAATAAGAATTCTTGGACCTACCTTTGATTCCCTGTCGAGTTATCAGGAATATTTTAAGGACCATTTGTCAAGCAGTAGTCCTGTTATATAAAACAATTATACTTTATAATCAGCTCTAACATTGTTGACAACATAGATGTGTACTGAAATGATTTGGAGTCAAAAACTGAGGGTGTATGTGCTTAGAATAAAAGTACGGATTGTGGAAAATCAAATAAAATGACCACTGAGTGCATAAACAAGAAAGAAAGTTTGTATATGTTATTTGCTTGTGTCTTTCTAACATAAAAGAGAAGAAGACAAGCAAGCAGGAAAGGAGAGAAGCTAAAGACAGAGGTCAGAGGGAGACTGTGTAGTGTGCATGCTCATTATTTACAGATACTTTATTTGTGAATTTGCCTACTTGATAACTCTTATTTACCTCTCCAAATCAACACTAGGGATGCTCTTAGGGTCTTTACAGACATGCACATCTTTAGAGCAATCTGAGAGTTTCGGTGTTGGGACACACATTCTCACCTGAGGCTAAACAAGGTAATATTCTCCCTGCCTGCTTCAGCTATATGTGTTATAAACAAAATGTCTTCTGTGTGCTGTGTTTAGTTGTATAGTCTCTGCAATTTTGTTCTTCCTATTGGTGACTTTGCTGTTTAAAAAGTCCTCAATCATAGTACTAAAATATTTAGAGTGTCTGCCTAAGTACAAGAAAGCTGTGATCTGTCTTACACAGAAAGCATTCATGCCAGATAACCTCAGTACAACATAAGTAATATTGACTTTGAATTCAATGTTACTAAATTGACAGTAAAAATCGCATAAGGGGTTTTAAAGGAAAAACATACATAGAGCAAGGTTATGTACATATCATTGATGAAAATGTTCTGATCAGGGACTTACAGGAACCTAAGTCTGCATTTCCCCTAAGAGTCACTTATTCACTTGGTAATTCTGTTTTGTTGTAGCTTTATAGAACATAAGCATTTCAAACAATAAAATTGTGTGTGAGTTCATGTGTGTAAATGTATACCAAGAGAGGTAGAGAAGAAAACTGATATTGGCCAAGGGAAAGCTATGCACCTAGGAGCAGAGTTAAAGCCATACAAGCATTGTAATCAAAAGAAAAACGAAAAAAAAAAATCAGAGTGGAATCAGAGTTACAGAAGCTAAGGACTGAAAAGGACTTCAGAAGTATACCTCTGTAACTCTGTTAGGCAGATGAGGACTCTAGGACTGGGCCGCAGAACACTGGAGCCAGATTTAAATCTCAGCTCTCATCCTCTTCTCTGAGGCTTATTTCTTCATTTTTAGAATTATGAGGAAAATTCTGTGTATGACAGGATTGCAGGAAGAATAAAATATGAAATTAAAGATTGTAATAGAGTGTATAGTATTAGTGTCATATGAACACAGACCTACTTAGAGGCTGTGTGTAATATTTGATTTATATTCATGTGTTTAATCCTGTTACTTCATATATCAAATGGAATAATTTATTGTACAACTACTATGCTATGATATTTAGTTCATCTTTTTTATCCACATGAATGGCTAGTCCAGTGTTATTGAATGCAATCTGTGTTTATCTTTGGTTTCTGGATTAGATGAAATAATATTGAATAGCCCTTCAAAGAACATTGCTTTCAATTTTCACCTTCTGTTCCACAGGGATTCTGGTAAAAGTTCACATTTTCATTTGTAGAAGCTTACCATTTTCTTAAAAAATACAAAAAATTCACTTTATACAAACTCAGATAGTTGCTTACATTTGTATTAAACACAAGCTATTTCACAGAACACTGGCAAGCAGAAAATGTCTGTAACATAACTCTTGTAATGGCAATGGCTTCAGTGAAAAAAATGTGGGCTTATTTTACATTCTTAATTAAATAATGCTACATTTTAGCCATTTATGTTGACATTGATAAAGAGATACACTCATGAATAGTATGCATTCTGATTCTTCAGAACCTAACACATAATGTTAGTGTCAATTTCTACAAGTATTCCATCAATTGAACAGTATAAATCTTGCTGTTGTTAAATTTTGTAACCATGTAGATTTGGGCATATCATAAGAGAAAAGACCATATTTCAGTAAATTGTCCCCAGTGTGCACTATTTATTATATATTTGAAGGTTAATGAACTCTGAGCCATAAAATTTCACCTCATTGAATTTCATGAATATTACAAACAGGTAGACTAAATAAGTCACCATAGTAGTTAAATCTAAATGTTTATTTTTATCATTTCTAGAGTAAGATGAAGACATTCCTCACCATTGGAATGTAGGGTTAATGCATAAAAAGACCATTAAACTCCAATCATTTAAGCATGATAACTGCCTCGTGTGTCGACATAACATTTCAAAGCTATTTTAAGCCATTTAAGCTTTTCAATTTATATTAACCATCCACCAAGAGAGTTTCTATTAAATTTAGTGTAATATTTTAAATGATCAGCACGATTTGATTTGAAGTAAATTTTAGAGTAAGAGTAATTTCTAAAGTTGCAAATTATACAATATTTTTCTCGATGCATCACTGGTTTTCAATAGTGGCTTCCAAGTTTAAATCCTTAAAAATGTTTTGGAATTGCCAGACAGTTAAACTTTGTCTGGATCTAATGTATATTCTGAGTCAATCAGTTCTTAAAAGAAAAGGTAACTTTGCAATTCGCTTCCATATTTCTGGATGCCAAAAATAAAAGAATATTTTACAAAGTGCAAACAGAAAAAGCAAGAGACATTTTCAGGTAAGATTCAAAATGATACCTGTTTCCTGTTAAAATTTCTGGTTTGCTAAGAATATTGCATTGGCCAGGCTATGACGTTGAGAAGAAGTACATGGCAGGACCAGGAGGTTTGTGAAAGGGAGCTCAGCATTTCCACGTGGAAGGAACAGCTGAGGCCTTGGGCCCACCAGTGAAGACAGAGCTGATGTGGAACACACAGGAGCCATTGACCGCCTTTGTCTGCAGCGCGCGGAAGCCTAAGGAAAGGGCCGCAGAGCTCTCTTCCTGTGTCACGAATGTCACATGATAGAAAGTTTTATGTTTGTTTCTGGCATTGGGCAAACAAAACCCTTTTGAGTACTGAATTGGGCTCTTGTTTCGAGCCTAGAAGCTGCTGCTCATTCTGAGAGCCGAGCTGATTGCTCCACTCTCAGTTTTATGGTGTTAGCTGTGTGGAGAATGTGGGCAGAAGCCCTGAGACAGGACAAGTGACCACAACCTCTTGAGTGCACATATCTTCTCTAATTTTCTTCCTTTCTTTCTTTTTTCCCTCCTTCCCTTCCTTTTTTCCTTCCTTCCTTCACTTTAATTCTTCAGGGGAGGTGGCCTTCTCAGGTTTTTTTGCAATTTCTTTTCTTAAATGAACAACATGTTAGGCCTCCTAAAGCCAGTTAAGCAAAAGATCTTTTTTCTTTTCCCTCTGGAGCAGGATAGAACACTATCACCAAGATTCAGCTTTGCTGATCACGGTCTGTGCAAATTGTGAAGGAAAGCATGCTTTGAGGAAGCCCTTTCTCCTTTCTTTGGTCCCTGTGATCTGAATTCACTTGAGGTTCTGAGGTTCAAAATTCGATGACTTGGCAGGAAAAGATAAATCCGATTTTTTTAAAGGCGTGGTAAGGACTGTGTTCTTGTTGAGGGAGCCATAGATTGGAAAACTGGACTCATATTTTAAATCCCTTGATTATGGCAGGCTTTTAAATATATACATTCACTTTAAATTAAAAGAATCCAGAGAAATGAGAAAAATTTCTCCTCTATGTGGCTAGACTTTGAAGTGGAGAAATGTGGACCTAAAAGCAAATAGCATAACCTGTTT
Source organism: Eospalax fontanierii (assembly GCA_035773235.1). Classification (NCBI taxonomy): domain Eukaryota; kingdom Metazoa; phylum Chordata; class Mammalia; order Rodentia; family Spalacidae; genus Eospalax; species Eospalax fontanierii. The sequence goes on along the minus strand of CM069530.1, from coordinate 67,113,646 downwards.
TAATCAAAAGGAGTCTAGCAAGAAACAATCAATTAAAGAACAGTCTGATTCTCTGCGACATCAATGTATGAAAATCTGTTAGACGCCAGATTGTGTCTCAAGACACATATGATGAACTGAACAAAATGACCTGCTAATAGCTTTTACGGGTAATAAATGCATCATGTTATTGGTAATTCTGCAGATGGTAAATCAAGCTAATATTGAAGCTGAAACAAGCTACTTGTTAAATATAGCTCAAAATGATCCTCTCTGTTATTCAAAAACTGTATTGCAGATAAAAGAAAGATGATTACTCCTTATATTTCTAAGCATCTTAAATGGATAAACATTCCCTTCTGCTATAAAGGCATTTTAATTTTTCAATCCTTTGGAGAAAGCATGCCTGAAATAAAGCTAAGCCGTGTAACATTATGTTTATTTAGATTATGAGTAGGAACGAAAATGTAAAACCTCTGCTGAAATTGGAGTGTGACTCTACTGCATACAATGCACATTAAGGGATATTTCCCATCAGCGTTTGGAAGACTAACCTGGCAATTTTGAACATGGAGCACAATCCATAGTAACAAATGATGGAGAGAGGGACTTGACTTTCGTATTATTGACTCTCATAGACAGCCAAATATGTAAAGAACACTTTAGTTTGAATTTCATTGCTATAAGGTTTGACACAAGAGCACATCTAGAAAGAATGGGGAGGTAGAACAAAGAGGAAATAGGACAATAGGCTAAGAAAACATTCATAGGAAACAAGACTATTGCTACTGATGATTTACAAAAGGAAGGGGTCAAATGAAAGAAGAAATGAGCTTTTCAGACAGATAGGTCACAGAGGGGAATCCCAAAAATCCCCCTCCTATTTTTGTGTTGATTTTAAATGGCCTGTTTTCTTTTAGTTTGATGATCTATATGTCACCTCCACTGTCTTCTCCCAAGCTTTAACTTTGAAGTGGTGAGCAGTCAAAATTAGTTCCAGTAACTGACTGAAAAACAGACTTATCAAAGGATAAGTAGACCAATACCTTACATGTTCCCAAGATGGCAATCAAAGTTCTTTGAATCAATTAGCAATAATAGTATCTAATTTTTTAAAGAGTAAGAATATCTACAGATTATCCATTTGATTTTCTCTTAGATATTAACAAAAAACATGTCATATACTCAGACTTAAACTTTTCTCTTGTTAATGAGAACAAAATTACCATTCTCAGCTCCAGCCAATCGGAATCTATATATTAAGCAGGGGAAGGACAGTTGGTGGAAGGAAATCAGCTGTGTTTCTAAGCAAACACCCTGAGGAGATGGGAGGAACCATTGAACTGAGTTGCTACAAGGGCACTTGCATAGGGAGGAAGAGGAAGTGCAGGAGGTCATGGGCTAGATGACTACATCCTAAGAAGAGTCTGCATGTGGCATGTCAGCTTTAGCAGAACACTGTAATCAGCCACACCTTCTTACAATGAGTTTCTATAATATTTTAGTTTGAGTGACTTGAGTGATTTGAGTTTGGAGATTATCAGAATAGATAACAGGGAATTTTGTTTTAATCAGTTGGGAATTTCATTTGGCTGCCAGCAGCATTTCTTTAACACACAAAGGGGACAAAAAGATGTATTTTTAAAAAAAAAAAAAAAAACCCAAAACTAGGCTTATGACTCTGGATTTCCTTTGAAAAGAACCTCTGGCTCCTTCAGTTTTCCTTATCTACCAGTTTCACTGTGTTACCTGATTCTTAAAAAAAAAAAAATGCATGTAATCCAAAATGGTGGCCAGACTGCTGCTCTCACCATGCCATTAAGACAAGAAATAGAATCCATGATGGAAAAGAGGAAGGTGCTAAAATGTCTTCATATAATTTTTTATCAGCACTTACTGCATGAACTCGGATAGTTGCAACAGAAGTTAGGATATGTAATCTTTCCACTGAGCCCACTGATTAACACACATACAAAGTGGACTTCTTCTGGGAAAGCACAAAGGGATGAGAGAAATGAATTACTACTAAACTGATCCTGACATGGAGATCAATTAGAAGCACACAGTGTTCAAGTAAATATTTTAATGTTAAAATCTAGTTATAAAGCATGTGATAAGTTATAACTGATGCCCATGTTTTCTTCATCTAGGCACTTATTCCAAATATTCTAAAGTTGATGATCAGAAGCATCAGTGAGTCTCAGAAGAAAGATTATTCATAAATAAGTATACCATTTGAAAAACTATGCAACCTGCTTAGCTGTTTCTAGGTCAACTAGTTTTTGATAGTCTATTTGCCTAGCATTCCAAAGACCATGGGTTGGATACCCAGCACTGTAAGCAAAAAAAATTTATTCTTTTAGACATATCTGGATGATACGTCTTTTTAAATTGCATTGAAAAATGTTAATAAAGCTTTAAGACAATAATGTGGTGGGTCCATTAACAGACTGGTGTAGTACCTTAATTACACAGGTAGGAAGTAGTAAATGTGAACAGATGGACAGGAAGGCAAGCTTCAGTGTGGAGAATGTTACATGTGTGTTCTCTAATAGCTTAATAGCTTTGACCTACATCAAGACCTTGCTTTTTCTTTCGTATCCTCATCTGAGATCTATGTACAATCTATGCTTTTTCTTCTATCTACAGTTCTAGTTTTCTGGCATGGAAAATATCTTCATCAGGTCAATGAATTATTATGTTTACTCTAGTCTTTGATTCTGTATCCAACTCCTTTATTCATGATGGAGATAAAAGTACAATTTTGAGTCAGACTTTTATTACATATATAATGGAGGTAAATGCATCCACAACCACTTTTTCATGTAAATTTTAACACCAGAATGATCTGTTTTTGTTTACAAGACTACTAGCCACGCAGGTAATGGTACTAGGTTTAGAGGCATTTCTTCATAGCATGTTGATTGAACGCCAGGCTCAATCATAGCAGTTGCTTCCCCTTTTTCAGTTGGATTTTGTCACTGATAGTATAAGGGCTACACGATCAAATGTTCCATTTATAAGATGACTTTACTATGTAGAATCCAGGACCACATAGACTCCTTCAAATTATTAGTAAGTCATTTATCACTAGGCTTAAATAATTTTAAGAGCTTTTACTAATCCTTCTCCCATTTATGCACTATTAGTTATAAGCTATTAGCCACGAGGGAGGAATAAATGAACTTTTGACAAAGAAACTTGAAAAACTTTCAGACTTTCTTTTTTTTCTTCTAGTGTTCAGAGATTTTGCTGTCACTGACTGATGTGGAGGTAACCTATTTACACTGACTCAAACTTGTTGACATTTAAGTGTTAAAAAAACACTATCTAAACAGTGGAAAGAATACGAGAATGACATTCACAAATACTTCAGCTGTCAACAAGTCCGTTTTCATACTAACTGTGAGCCCTTGAAGTATTGTGTGCTTTGGGAGAGTGAGAAATACTGTTACCTCAGGTTTCTTTCTTTATTTTTTTTTTTTTAGTTTTTGTGACCATATACTTGTCTGTACTAATTAGCAAAATATCATGAGCTATTTTCCTCCTCCCCTCGTTGTGTGCATGAGTCACCCTTTAAACAATAGCAGAAAAAAATCTCAGGCACTCAGCAGACAGATGGAATAGGTGATCACTCACACAAAACCAAGGACACCATCATCCCATAAGAAAATTTAATTGCCGTCTATTTTTAGTAAGTAGGTAAGTAGTAGTATAAACTGAAAAATATCCCTACACATACAAAGTGTGGGAAAGATTACAGAGGAGTATCACTTTTCTTCTATATTCTGCCAGAAATTGCAATCTTTTATTCAAGCATTAAATTTTTTAAAAATAACAAAGGAAAGTAAAAACCCACCTGACTTGTGTCTCTGTAGGGCACCCATCCCTGTGTGTGTTCCCTCTGTCACTGAGATGAATGGTGCTATCTCTGTCTTCTGTCTTCTATTCTGAGACAATATAGAGACAGAAAAACAAAGAGATGGCAGTAAAGTTTATACCACACCCTTCTTCTTTCCCAGTAATGATGTCACTATGAAGTGAGTTTCTACCCATTGCACTGTCTTTCTGGGAAAGGATGTTAATTTAATACTTGGTTAAAAAAATAGATTCTAGGTATGGTGGGGAACACATTTTAATCCCAGCACTTGGGATGTATGGGCATGTGAATCTCTGTGAAATTCAAGCCAACCTGCTCTACATAGCCAGTTCCAGGACATTTGGGGCTATAGGGAGACCCTGTCTCCAAAAAAACAGATTTGTGTGATAAAAGTAGATTGTATGATAGAAGGATTAGGCAAAATGAGCTAGCTCCCCGGCTGCTCTTCCCAGATCCTCCACTTATTAAATATGGAAGTTTAACTAATTGTTAGATTTTCTTCAGCCTCGGTGTTCTCATCTGTAACATGAAGACTATAATAGGAGGTATCTAACAGTGTGAGGTTAAAGTGTTCAACACAGTGTAGGGCCCATTCGAATCCCTATTTAATCTCCAGTTCATCTATCTTGTCATTGTCTTAACTTTTAGTTTTGGAAGATGTTGACTAAAAATTTGTAACAAAGTCATGAATCATATAAGTATGATTCTTATATGATTCTTATATTTCCTACTTGAAAGATGTAGGTTAAAAGTCATTGGTTTGAGGTTGCTTTGTGGGAGGATCCAGTAATTTGAATATCTTAGAGTAACTGAAATTACAGAATTAGAAGGTTTTTAAATAGTATTTCCATAATCCAAATTCATCTCTTTTGATTCCAGTAGTATATTTACCTACATGTATGGTATGAAATAAATTGTTTCAAAACATAAGGACTTGAAACACGCACATACACTTTAAATCTTGAAGTCTTTTGTAAGCATACTTTAGCTGGGTACTTTGACTCAAGCTTTCTGATGATTTTTATAGGTTGTCTTCTGAGACCATCTAAAGATGTGACTAGGGAGATATCTGCTTCTTAGTTCACAGTAGAATCAACTGTAGTATCATGAAGCAGCCCTCGGAGAGGTTTGGGGGCTCCTAAAGACCACAATTTACATCAAAATAAAACCAGAAATGCCAGACTTTTAACTTAATATTATCTGTTACATTACTTTCCTGAGTACTTTCTGAGAATAGAGGTATACATTTTTATTTCAGCTCTTTTTTATTTTTGGTTATTCACACATATTTATTTATGAAGTTAAAGATTTAGCAGTTTTAAATTTTAAAATGAGACTGACCTAGCTTGAACTCACCTTGTTGATAGTATACTTAATTCAAACAAGATAAAAATATTTTCAAATTCAAAAGAAGGAGACAATAGCAAAGGGCAGTTTAATGTATGAAATTACTGGAAAGGAAAAGGTTTTCTTTTCAATTCCTGCTAACACTAACCTTCTGAAATTCCCAACATACATGGCAGCATTACCTTTCGCTACCTGGTTGTATTCTCTTATGAAAATGGTAGGAACTATCAATTCTTAAAGCAACTTTCCTTTGACAATCATTAAGCAGTACACTTAAATGATTGCCATTCAGATGACATTAAGAACATTTTGAGAAGGACTGGAGTTAAGAGGAGGGGGAACAGACTTTCATTCATGTTAATCAGAAACAGAGCGGACCCCACCTCCACATTCAAAAAGTGCTGCTCTCAACCTACTGATAGTTTTCTACTTGGAGCACCTGATCCTGTGCTACAGACACTTTCTAGGGATCGCTAGGACAAGTTAGATTTTAATAGGGTAATATTTCTAGGAACGATGATTATGTCTCATTGTTATATTTCCTACTCATACCCACAGCAAGAATAAAATAAACATGCTGACCTAGAAGGAAAACTAAGGCACTAAAGTTACCTGTAAACTTGACCACAACGTAGCGTACTATAAAGAGCAATGTCAAGGTGTAACTATATGCATAATATAAATCTATTTTCCCCTTTCCTTTCATTTGAAAATTCCCCTTTCATTTGAAAATTATAAGCCTCACTATAAATCTAGGAGGAGGTTTATACTTTTTTAATTTTTATTTTTTTACATTTGAGAATTTCAAATTTGAGCATTATCTTTGCATTATTTCTGTCCCTTTTAGCCCACACCAAATTATCCCATGTCTCCCCACTAACTCAATTTTTTGTTTACTTCTTTGATTATTATTGTAGCATATACAAACATACATTTATACACACACACACACACATATATATATATATATATATATATATATATATATATATGTACAGCATCCAGTTAGTGGTGCTCATGTGCACCTCTGTTTAAAGATACCCACTTAAGATTAGATAACCTCTCAGGGAGTGAGTCCCTATATAGAACTCATTCTCTCTTTCTCAACATCCTGTGGTTACCCCTAGTTCTTCATCTTGAGGTAGGGCACTGTGACATATCCCCCATTCACCTTGGCATGGCAACTTGTTTTTTCATTATTCAGATCTCCTTCGACTATCATACTGTTGAGATTTCATTGTTACAGCTTCCCTATTATGTCTAGAGTGCATTAACTAGTAGTAGGCATCTTAGTTCTCCCTTGGCCCTTAAACTTTTGTCATCCCTCCTTCTTCAATGTTCCCTCACCTTGAGTATAGTGATTATACTCTAGATGTGTTGATTAGGGCTAGATACCACACAGTAACTTTATCCTCTGCATTTTGACCAGTTTTAGAACTTTGTGATAGTTTCCATCTATTCCAAGACAATGCTTCTTGATTAATGGTGAATTAGCTTCTTGATAAATTAGCTGTGCTAATCTGAGATGATAAGAAAACATATTCTTAGAATATAGTAAGAAATTATGTTGGTCTAGTTAAGTGGCAGTTGTAGGTTCTTCTTTAGGGTCTATGAACTATCCAACTGTATATATACTTGATTGTTTTTCTTTTTTGACAGCTTGCATAGTACCTTCTGAAACTATGAGAACAAATCTATGGGGAGGAGGCTTCCAGGTCCGTTCCAGCTCAAACCTCCAGGTCCTATAAACGAAGTATTTTATGTCTTCAGCAGCACAGTCTTACCGCCCCCATCTCTGGGGGACAATCAAGAGCTGCCACAACTGTCTATATAATTTTGGAAGTCTCCTGGACTACGCTGACCAAAAAACCAAAGGGGAGGTTTCCCTTGACTAGCCCTTTGATTTTTGTTATATATGCTTCATCTATTTACATGCATATACACATGCATGTGTAGTTTTCAATATGCTTATTAAATACAACATTTCCCTTTGGCCTTTTATACCACCTAAGCATTATCCTCTCTCTCCTTCTGTATAGCTCTCCCTGTTCCCTCCCCAGTTAAAGTATTCCCTATTTTCCTATTTCCCCCTTGATGACACCTGTCTCTTATTATCCCCCTCTCTTGAGCTCCTGCTTCACCTTTTCTCCATGGTTCCTTTCCACTTTCCTGGCTCCTGCAGTTATATCACAATGTATAATCACACCTAAGGATTTGGAACTAGAATTCACAAATGAGGGAGAACATATTTTACTTTTTTTTTTTTCTGAGTCTGGGTTTTCTCACTTAGTATAACAGCTTCTAGTTCCACCCATTTACCTGTGAATTTCATGATTTTGTTTTTTCTTTACTGCTGGTAGAACTCTGTTGTTTAAATTTACCACATTTTCATTATTCATTCATCAACTGAGGGGCATTTAGGTTGTTTACATTTCCTACCTATTATGAAAAAGCCAGCATTAGACATGACTGAGCAAGTATCTATATAGTATATTATACAGTCTTTAGAGTAGATGCCAATGAGAGTTTTAGCTGGATAATATGATAGGTCCATTTTTAATATTTTAAGAGTTCTGCACACTGATTTCCTTAGTGGCTTCAAGAATTTGCAATCCCAGCAGCAGCGATTGACTGTTTCTCTTTCCTCACATCTTCTCCAGCACTTATTGTTATTTACTTTCTTGAAAATGTCATGGGAATTTTGATTGGGGTTGCTTTTAATCTGTAGATTTCTTTTGGTAGTAGCACCATTTTCACAATATTAATTTTCCTACTCCATGATCACAGGAGATCTTTCCACATGTTAGTGTCTTCTTCAATATCTTTCTTCAAAGACTTAAAGTTTTCATTATTAAGAACTTTAATGTCTTTGGCTAGGTTTATTCCTAAATAGTTTCTTAAGCTATTGTGAATGGCAGTATTTCCATTATTGTTTTCTCTGACTGTATTTTATTGGTATATTAAAAAAAATCTAGTGATTTTTATAAATTGATTTTCTATCCTGCCACTTTACTGAAAGTGTTGATCATTTTTACCTTTCTGGTGGAATTTGGAGGATCTCTTTTGTATAATAATACATAATCTGATAACAAGGATAATTTGACATCTTTTCCAATTAGTAACTGTTGAAGTTCCTTCTCTTATCTTACTGTTCGAGCTAGGGTTTCAAGCAATATATTGAAAAGGAATGGGGAATGTGGGCAACCTTGTCTTGTTTTAACAAGAAAGCTTCAAGAGAGGAGCTGCAGAGATCAGACAATGTGTGGCATGGTTGGGGTCCTTGCAAGAAAGTTATTGAATAATGCTAAGAAATTGAAGCATAAGTTGCAGTGGTGACCTTGGAATTTTGGAGATGCCAGGAACATGGGACATTCACTAAGGAAAGCTTTATGTTAGATATGGAACAGAACCAAGAGAAAGGGCATGTGTTCCGTGGGTGGCCGAGGAGAGAAGGGTCTACCCAAGCTCTTGCAGTTCAGATGATTCCAGCATCTACTCCAGATGGTAGACATGGATCTGTAGGACTTGTTGGATTTTCCTACTGGGTTTTGTGTCTCCTTTGTTTTGATCTTTCCTTGCTATGATCATGGTCCTCCCATTTGAAATGGGAGTGTTTACTCTGTGCCATCATACTTTGAAAGTATGTAAGTTTCTAACAAGGGTTCACATGAAAGAGATTGCCTGAGTCTCAGAAGAGATCCTATAATTATACTTTTGAACAATGATAAAGCTCATAAAGACTATGAGAATTTTTGAAGTTGAACTGGATACATATTTGCACTGTAATGTGGCCATGGCATGAGGCAACAGGGACAAGAGATGGAAGATTATATTTTAAAATAATATATTTGAATGCCAGTAGAAAAGTGGTGGACTTGTGATGGCTAATATTGATTGTCAACTTGACAGGATCTGGAATTGTTATGGAAATTAACCTCTGGGCAAGTCTGTAAGAGATTTTTCTAGATTAAGTTAATTGAGGTGAGAAGACCCACCTGACCGTGAGTGGCAAAATTTCATGGGTTGTGATTCTGAGCTGCCTAAAACAGAAAAAGCTAATTGAGCATGGGTATTCATCACATTCTACTTTCTGACAGCAGACACAAATAACCAGCTACTTCAAGTTCCTTCTGCCATGAACTCCTGCATGGAACTGTAAGTCAAAATATCCTTACTTCCAGTTGCTTTTGTGAGGTATTTTGTCTCACCATCAAGGAAAATAATTAACACAATTCTTTACCCCTGTATTTTTCTTTATAGTCACATTTTCCCTGGGTGGTGCTTCTCCTTTTAATAAAGACACCATACATGTGAAATTAAAGGTCCACCGTACTCCATTATGACCTTGAGTTAATTAGCTGCAACAGTCACAACTCTCTTTCCATAAAGATCACATTCTAAGTTTACCAAGAGTAAAGCTTTCAATATATGAATTTTGAGAGACTCAATTCAATCCAGAACAGTTTCTCTAATGTGAAAGAGATTAACTAATATTGCCATAGTTTTTCTGCTCAGGAAGATTTACTTTTAGCAGGTCTTTATTAAAGCTAAAAAAGAGATAGAATGCTACCCACGATTGGCAACAGGGGAAATTTAAGTTTCTGGAGTTAAGTTAAGTTAAGAGAAAGTTAAGTTTATATTGGAAGTAAGGAGGACTGGCTGGGGCATAGCTTAGTAGTTGAGTGCCTACATGATTTGCATGCAGGAAACACTGCAAAAACTGAACAAAACAACATAAAATGTAGGTAATTTTTATAGTGAAGGATGGTCAGTATGTGAGCTTGAAAGGATCTAGGTATGACAGAGAGATGGGAAACAGCAAAAATATAGTGGGATACCAGGGCAATATGTAGAAGATCTTTGAAGGTATTGGTTGGTGGTATGTTCTGATCCAATATCCTAATGATATTATAATATTGAATGGTGTGCCTAATGCTCCGGAACAAAGACCCAAATTGGCTTTATAACTGTAATATTCATTGCAAGACTAGGTAAAGAAAAAAAGTAATTGTAAAAAAGAAGTATAAATGGAAAAAGTGAGAGATCAAAGATTAGAATGCAGACTCATTCTTGAATTCATCAAAAGGTTTAGCATCATTATAAATAACATCTTTGGGATGACTTTTATTCAGAAAACCACTGTTGAATATTTAAAATGCAATTAGTGATTTTTAAAATATACATTTCCTGGAAACCAATTGGATATAATCAGCTTTGTCTACAATATTTTTCTATGTAAGTAATAAATAATGATGCTTCATAGAATGTAAGTTGAAGCATCATTATTAATGGGGTTCTTAAATAAGCTAGTATGCCTTGTGCATAGCAACAATGCATAAGTGTTTGCTAGTATTATTAGGCAACTTTTAATATTTCACAAGGAAAATGAAACAAAGCAAGACATAAAAGGACTAGAGTGATTTTTTAAAATACCTGTCTCATAAAAGATGTATTTTCAGGGGCTGGAGAGATGGTTAAGTAGTTAAGAGCACCAGCTGCATTTGCGGAAAACTGGTTAAATTCCCAGCACCAATATGGCTGCTAACAACCATCCAGTTCCAGGGGATCTGACACCTTCCAGGGAAGTTGCACAACATGAGTGCACTTACATGTATTCAGGCAATACACTCACATAGATAAAATAAAAATAATAAATAAAATATTCTTTTAAAAGTTATATTTTCAGTGGCTTCAATATTCACCTCCAAGTTCCATATCAATAATATGGCAAAAAACCTCAGTCTTGATGTATGCAACAAGACCTATGAAAAACAAAAGGCCAGCATGAATTTAGGAGATTGGCAAGGAGCCCAGAAATAGCTGAGGGTCTATTGGTGATGGACAGCTACTAGGAGAAGGAGGGTCAGTTTTCTTTAGGGACGTGAGACCTGGTAGGTTGAACAATCTCAAAGGGATAGACCCACATTGAAGAACATTTAAGGAATACAGATTAGAGTTTCATAAGTCATAAAAAAGGTTACATATTTCTTTACTTCAGAGTGGAACTCCATTGTGTAAACATACCACATTTTCATTATGCATTCATCAACTGAGAAACATTTAGTTTTTTTTTTTTTTTTTTTCCATTTCTTAGCTACTGGAAATTTGCAGGTAAATGGATGGAACTAGAAATTGTCGTACTAAGTGAAGTAACACAAACTAAGAAAAACAAGTGGAATATGTTCTCTCTCATTTATGAATTGTGGCTCCAAATCCCCAGATGTGAGTATATATCCTGCTATAGCTACAGAAGCCAGGAAAATGGAGAGGAACCGTGAGAATAAAGGGGAAGAACAAACATAAGAGAGCTGGATGGTAGGTGACAGGTCTTATTAAAGGGAAAATGAGGAAAATTGAGGATACTCCAAGGAGGGGAGAAAAAAGGTATAAAGGGGGAGGGAGGGGAAAGGGAAATAAATAATGCTTGGATGGTAGAAGAACTAGAGGGAAATATACTGGCTCAAAGTCCTACTGAGAAATACATATACAGTAAATACATGAGTGTGTGTGTGTGTGTGTGTGTGGGTGTGTGTGTGTATGTGTGTGTGTGTATAGCAGTGGTTGGTCATGGTAGTCCAAGAGATTACCAAATTACACAGGCTCTTGCTGCAACCCTTGATTGCCTCCCAGAATTTGAAGATAAGATCCCATTGTTGAAGACGGGACACATTTTGAATACAGTACTTGGAGAAATGGAGCTGGAACTCACGTGGAAGCCTCCTCCCTGAAAACTAGCTCTTATGGATACTATACAAGTTGCCAAGGAAGAAAACAAATCAATGGTCTTATTCAGTTGTGAATCTTAATAACGATAACAATCACTGACTAAGTAAACTATAGCTTTTTGTGCTGAAGTAGCACTTTTATTTTGGGTGTAATCAACAGCAGTCTAGTTAGAATTAAGGCCTGCTCTATAGGAGGGAACTCATGTGTGGTACTGTAAACATAGCCAAATACACCAGGCTAGGATGGTAATGGATCCTAGAAAAAAACAACTTTTCCCACATCCCTAGACCAATATAATTTCTTACTTTATTCCAACTATGTATCCTCATATTTACAGACAAGTAAATCTTTCATCCATCATCAAAGAAACTTCTTTTGCAACAAATGGAGAATTTTACAGAGTTCCAGAACTGGTCAAACACAAGCTCACAGCAATGGTATCAGTACACACAAGACATATGCAAGCTCAAACTGAACAAAATCCAAGCATAGACATGTGGGAGTAAAAAATCTCAACCCAACCTAAGTAATTTTTGATAATTGATGGCTTCTGGGAGGGGAAAAGACTGTTTGAAATTGTTGTTACTCTTGGTGGTTTCTGTGGATGGACCTTCATTGATAAACATTTGGAAACACAAGTAAGACTCTATAGACTGGATACATGGATAGACAGATGATAGATAGATAGATAGATAGATAGATAGATAGATAGACAGACAGATAGAAAGAAGTACATCAAACTGGGCAGATGGCAGTGGGGGCAGGTACACATGGGGGAGGGGGTCAAAATACTATCAAACTACATTGCATTAAAATAGCAAAAAATGCAATAAAAAGAATGAGGGAACTTCAAAAAATTGATTAATTTTTAAAAGTCTTTAAAAGAATGAGAGGCAGTGAAAAGAATGGTTGTGTAGAAATTCTGAAAAGACTTCAAACAAAAAGGAAAAAGAATCTAATAAGCCACACACTGCTTTTAGAAGTCAGAATAGATCTTCCTTGTTCAAGAAGCTTGGGTTTGCCTTTTGTCCATTTAGGCATTTTCACATACAAATAAAATACAGATGGGCCATTATGCTAAGAAGCACACACACACACACACACACACACACACACACACACACACACAGATTAGATTCATGTCCTTTATAGAAGCCATGAAGTTTGGGCAGGGTTGTATGGTGAGGGTGACAGGGAGTGGCTCTGAATGTGATCAAAATTCATTGCATGAGATTCTCAAAAAATCAATAAAAATATATAAAAGAAATGTTTCTTAAATGTTGGGGTCCCTCTGCTTGGGGCCAGCTCCAGCGGGATGCAGGATCTGTGCCGTGAGGGGGTGTGAGGCTTGAAGTCAAAACACTGAATGGAAGCAGCACACACTGAATGGCGAGCCACAGCAAACTCGTTCGTTCAAGGAAGTGCAAAGGGTTTTATGATTTTGGTGAGCCCATCTCGTGCAGGTTCTCTCCAGGCACTGGGTAGAAGCTGGTGTCATGCCTGGCCTGAGTGGAACGCCATGTCCACAGGAGTCATTCCTTTATTCCTCATGGCAGGTGGCCTGGCTAAGGCCCTTCTTGCATTATGCCATACACATAAAGAATATTGTATTTATTATTTTGATTATGTGTGTATTAATATATTGCCTGCATGTGTTTAAGTATACCCGTGTCGTGCAGTGCCCACAGAGGGCATTGGATTCCCTGGAACTGGAGTTATGAATGGTTGTTAGCTGTCATGTGGGTTCTAGAATTCAAGCCAGGGTCTTCTGCAAGAGCAACCAGTGTTCTTAACTGCTGAGCCATCTTTCCAGCCCCAAAAAACAAATTTTATGCTGCCTTTCTTTCTTCTTTCTTTCTTTCTTTCTTTCTTTCTTTCTTTCTTTCTTTCTTTCTTTCTTTTTCTTTCTTTCTTTCCTTTCTTCCTTCCTTCCTTATCTCCTTAACATACATTTGGAAAAATAAATTGTTTTTTTTTAGTTTTCTAGAGCACTTTATTAATAAATCAGTAAAAGTCATGCAAAACCAAAAATACCTAGGAGTCTAAAATATTAGTTTAATAGTAAAAAGTTAAAACATTGATAATTTTTGTTGATATTACTTTTGAATTAACTGTTTTATATCTTGTTCAGGTGATTACAATGAAAAATTATAACATTTAACTTTGTAATTCTTAAGATTAAGCAAATGCATTATTATAGCTTAATGTACATTACACATACATGCTTAGATTTGTGTGTGTGTGTGTGTGTGTGTGTCTGTAAGAGAGAAAAGAGACAGAGAGAGAGAGAATTTTTAGTTGTGGACTGAAATCATTAAGAGGTTTATAAATGAAGTATAAGTAATTTACTATTAGTATTATTATTATAAATCACATATATATGTGTTTAATGATTTTGATGGTAGTTTTAGAAGTGCTACTTACATAATTTTTGCATAATTCTGTTTTTCTTGTCCGAAACTTGTTTCGTCTAGTTTGCTCCCAATTTCTCTGATAAAAAACTCTGACCAAAACAACATGGGGAGAAAATTGTTTGTTGTAAAATTTCCAAGTGACAATTCATCTCTAACGGAGTCTGGTAGGGACTTAGGGCAGAAACCTGGAACCAGGAGCTGAAACAGGGACCATGAGAAGTACTGCACTGGTTTGCACTTCTGGTCTATGCTTAGTTTGTATTCCAATAAAACGTGGGACTACCTTCCCAGAGGTGATGCCAACCGTTGTATGCTGGGCCCTCCCCATCACTGGGCAATCAAGAAAAAGTATTACAGATATGTCCATGACCAGAAGAAATGCCAAAACATGAGATTTCCTCCTCCAAGGTATGTCAAGTTGACAATGGAATGCAACCATGACAAAGTTTAATACTATTGCTGTTGCTTTATGTGACTTTAGTTGATAACTACTTAATGTGTATTTAAAAAAAATAATCGTTGTTTAAGAGTTGTTCATAATTACTTGTACTGGATTAGGCAAGGATCTTTCAGCCAAGACTAAAAAAAAGCACAGGCAAAAAAGGCAGAATTACATACAAACGATGATATCAAATTAAAAATTGTTAATACAGCAAAGAAACAATGAAGTGAAGAGACAACCAATATTCACAAAATGAAGGTCAATATACAAAATCAATAATGAACTTAAACTTTTGAGAAGTAAAAAATAAAATAAACTGAATTTTTAAATGAGAAATGATTAAATAGACTATTATTTTTCAAAATAAGTTATAAATGACTAACTTTTGTATGAAAAAGCTCAGTATCACTAATTATTGACTATTGAAGCATATTTGGAAACCCTTACACACAGTTTGAGAACACAAATTATAGCCATTTTGAAAGCAATATAGAGATTTCTTTTAAAAAAAACTAAAAATAAAAAAAATTGTTTGATCCAAAAATTCCACTTTAAAGTACATGGTATATGTCCAAAGGAAATGAAATCAATATGTCACAGTTTGGGTAGGAGAAGAGGAATTTGATCAGAATCAAGAGTGATGACATACCAACACTTGATGTTCTAATTCATTTTGCTCTCCTTTTCTTTTATGTTTCTGACTTTCCAGGATGTTGACTGACTTTATCTTTTGATTTTATCTTCTTTACTAGTAAACTTTTTAAATCTTCACCAGGGGTCTTGCCTATTTCACTATCTTATAGTTCAGTAATTAAGGAGTTACCGTCCCCTAGAGTAATCATGCTGCCTTGTTGCTTTTTGTTTCTTGTGTTTCTATGTTAGTCCACATCTTTTGGCTTCCACACCTCTTCCAATTTTGTGTGGGAATCTTCTTATGAGCAACCCACTCTTAAAGGTTCAATTCCCAGTATCAGTAAATGAAGAGAAAGCAAGCTGCTATGTCCACAGGGCCATGAAGCTACAGTAGAGAGAATCACTTAAAACCTAATAATGCTCATTGCTCTATTGGTTGTCCCTAAATTAAAAGTCACAAAACCACTTCAGAATGTAATATAAAGTAATTAAGTATTTTGGGTCAATGTGGAAATAACGAATGAATGCGGTGAACAGAGAGGACAGGGAAAGGGGAAAAGTAATGAAGGAAGATTAAGTAAAGGAAAAGAATCAGAGAAGGACAGAATGGAAAAGAAAGTTCAAAATGGCTGGAAATTAAGAAAGAAAAGATAAAATAAAATAAAAATGTTCCCAATAATGGTAAAGTTCAAAACAAATTTATATAAATGTAAAGAGTGAAAAATAAAAATAGAAAAAAGTTCTAAAAAGATATTGTCCAAATGCCACTAAAAATAATAGAAGAAAGAAAATGGGAAACAGAAAAGGAAAAAAAGAAGAAAGGCAAAGGAAAAGATTGCCAAAGAAGGAAAAAATGCACAAATTAAATGTGTGATGGTGAAAAACAGAATAAAAATATGAAAGACCTTCTTAATGAAATAAATTAAAAATTCTACTAAAAGTGCAATAAAAGACTAGAGTGCAAAATAAATAAATAAATAAATAAGTAAAATATTTAAGAAAAAAAATATTGTTTCCTAAGCTTTCTGTGACTTCTGTAAATGTACTGAAGCAGCGGAAGCCCTTGCAGAATTGCAATATGTACAGGTGGAGGACCTTTCTGTATATCCCTATAGGAGCAAAGTCACTGTGAATATCAAGCATTTCACTGGAGCTTCAAGGAGGTTTTGGAATCTGCTGCAGTAAATGGCAGTAGATGGCTCTAGAGGTCGATCCAGCCACTATTAGATGCAGGATCATTCAAATGAAGAGTTATTATCAGTTGATGGTGTTTGCTCTTGGTTATCTAGGGTGGGACTACCTTGTCCTGTGAGCTGAACTGTCTGCTGGCCACATTTTTTGATTTGTCAGTGTCTCTTTCCTCACGATCCACAACTGCCTCTCAGGGCTGTGCCTTACCCTAGGGCTGTGGCAGGTCAAATCCAGGCTCCCAGACTTGTGACTCTTTCATCTCCTCAGGTCCCCAGGGAGACTCAGCTTTAAATAATAGATTCCATCTTGAGATGGTACCCAATTACTGCACTCCAATCAAATCTAGTGACAAAATCAGATTCTTCTTCACTGCTAACCTCTTTGCCAGAGGAATCACTGCATCACCAAATCCTGCAGCTGGATTTGGACATGTGATGACTGTGGGAGAAACAATCTTTTCACCTCAGCCCTCTGGTTTTCCTTCTGGAAAATGATTCTGCTTCTCTCCCCATGGGGAACTACTGGCTGGACCTGTGTTTGGCTTGGCTCCTTTTCTGTGTTAATCATCTATGTCTTGGTTCTTCTGCTTCCATCTTCTTCTTCCTTTGACATGGAGTTTCTTCCCTCCATTCCTCCCTTCTCTTTCCTTCCTTCCTTCCTTCCTTCCTTCCTTCCTTCCTTCCTTCCTTCCTTCCTTCCTTCCTTCCTTTCTTTTTTCTTTTCTTTGACATGGTCTTAGAATTTTTGGAATTTTTGCTATGTAGACCAAGCTGTCCTGAAACTCATAGAGTTCTGCATGCCTCTACCTTCAGAGTCCTGGAATTAGAGGTCCACACAGCCTGGCCTCCTTCTTTCTCATACTAGTCTTTTTTTTTCCTTTATTGGGTCATAGTGAGACAACTACTCTCTGTTATCTTACCCCCAAATTCCCTTAAGTCCTTTTAATGACTTACTTGGAACCAGCATCACACAGACAGGTTTAAAGTGGGATTCCTATCTTTCTGTGAAGTAGAATCTCACCATGTAATCAAGGCCTTGAACTCATGATCTCCTTTCTTTAGCTTCCTCGGTGATAAAATTATAAGTGTGAGCTATCATGGTGGGCAAAAAATGGAATTTTAGGGCACAATGTGAGCTGAGATTTAATATTTCCTTTTGTGAACACTGGTGTTTCTCTGTGTATATGTCCATTGAAATTTTAAATAGTATGAAGTGTGAAAGCAGAGACTTTAGTTCAACAGATTCTTATTTACTACAAGAAAAGTAAGAACACTGAGATTTACATAAAAATGAAAGTATGAAGGAGAGAAAATGTTTGATAGTAATAGGATCAATAACATGATCTGATGGTCAGACCCCAGCTTTTAGTCCCAATAACCACAACAATGACCAGTACAGCAAACTTCATTGGGGCAGTAGTGGCTCTTTTATCTTTGGAGTAATCAACAGCTATCTAATTGGACTCAAAGTTCACTTAATGTGAGGAAACTCATAGTGGTACTGTAAACATAGCCAAATACGTATAGGTGAAGAGGTCATAGATCTTAGAGAAAACCCCAAAGATGTAACATTTATAGTCAAGTATAATTCCCTACTATATGCTAAATATAAATCCTTATATTTATAGACAAGTATGCCAGTCACCAGTGATCACAGAGTTCCACAACTGGTCACACATAGAGATTAAGTGCCTTTGAAATACCCAACCTTTAGTGACATATCTACAATGGAACTTCTACAGTCAAGGCTCAGACAACTTAGCGGAACAAGGGATAAACAGAATACTAATGCATCTCTCAATTCTCATCAACAAAGCTCCCTCATGCAACATGGGGCAATGAACACAAAAGGCCACAAATGGCCAAAGCATAGAGACTAAGTCTGAAGAAATGTAGGGTCTCTCTTTGGGTGCCAGATTTTGTCGTCCCTCTCCTCGGGGCCAGCCCAAGGGGGAGGCAGGGTCTCTGACAAGAGGGTCTGAGAGACTCAGAGTCAGAACACAGACACCAGGAGCTGGGAAGAAGCATGAGGAGAGTGAGCCACTGCAAGCTCGTCTGTTCAAGGAAGTGCATGGGACTTTATGGGTTAAGTTGGCCAGTCGCCCTACAGGGTGGTTCCCAATTGCGTCCAATGGTGTTCTGTCTCGAGGTAGAAAGCTGGTGTCACGCCTGGCTGGAGCAGAGCAGAACGCCACGCTCTCAGAAGTCATTTCTTTTTTCCTCATAGCAGGCGTCATGGCTAAGGCCCATGCTGCATTACACATTACACTGATCTTCTTAAAGGGAGTGACTCTAGAAGCTTGAATAGATACCAGTGGATGAACTTGCATTGAGGGCTGTCTGAGTACACTAATCTGATTCAATAGGGCTTAAGGTAAATGACAAAATGCATTAAACCTGGTGGAGGGAAGAAGAAGGGTGCAGATTGGGAAGGGGGTATAAAGAAGATTAAGAAGTTTTGCATGAAAAACACAAAAATTACAAAAAACACCATAAAAAAACAATTTTTCGATTTTTAAAGTTTCTTTTACATTTTATTGTAAACTGACAGATTAAAATGGTATGTACTTATAGGATAATATATTAATATATATTATAATGTGTAATGATTAAATCAAGCTAACATGTCCATGCCTTCAAATAGTTTTGTGGTTAAAATAATAAATTTACTCTCTTAGTAAATCTGAAACATGAATTACGCCATTGTTAACTAGCATCATCACCCTCTACAATAAATACCTAACCCTTACACCTGCTGTCTACTTTAGGTCCTCTCACTAGCACAGTTTTGTTTTCCAATTTTGTATTAGCTTTTTAAGGTGTTCCACATGTTCCTTATGAATATTCTTTAATCAAATATTAAAATGTGTGGGACAAAAAGATTCTTATAGACCTGGAAAACCTCTAGAAACATTCTCATCAAAACTAGTGACAAAAATATAACATGCTATTTCACCATCAAAGGAGTGTCTGCTTGTTACCTGGCCCATTTCCTCCAGGAAACTCCAGCTCTTGACAAAATAGTTTCTTCTTGGTATCAAATGTCCATGATAGTTTGACACCAACATCAACTTCTGGGTTTCTTTCCTCAGATCTTCTACTACTGGGCTGAAATGATTGTTGAATTCTCCCCAGAAGTCTTGCTTTCATATACCCATGAATGGATTATCTTTTCTAGCTTAGAATATGCTCAATCTCACATTTTCTGTTAATTCTACCTAACCAATAAAGTCCTACCTTCTGTTAAAATTCTTTTTGTTGTCCCATACCAGAGCCAGTCGTCATATAACATGTACATTCAGCAGCAATTTCTTGTGTGCCAATACATTGACATTTATTATACATGGCTTTAAATAATTTGAGTTTCCCTGGCATGCATACAATTTCTTTATAATACAAATCTGTTAGATAATTATCTGGATTCTTCTCAGCACAACTTGAATATATAGCACAAAGTATTCCACATCTTTCTATGAAACAGTAAGTTTCATAGACATGTTATAGACATGACAGAGCTACAGCATCAGTAAACTTTCAGACACACAAATAATCCTGTACATCTCTATATAATGGCAGTTGAGAGGCTCTGACATGGGTATAATTCAAATTTCAGCTCCACCACTTATCATGGCAAGTTTTTTAATCTCAGGTTCTTAATTTCCTCACCTCCAATAAAGAAATAATACTTTATAAAATTATTGTGGTGATCAAATGAAATGCTGATTAAAATGATTCTATAGTACTTGTTTCAAAATCTCAATAAATTGTAGCTCTTCATGAAGGTTCATCATGTTTTTAGATGATTTTGATTTTCCTGCTATAAATACAGAAACTCAATGATCCCTAATTTACTAACACAGAAATTGAGACATAATTAGTTATACAGAATATATTGAAATTAAAAGTTTCTAAAGTTGTACTTTTTCTAAATTTTCTATTAATGAAGAGGGGATAATAATCATCAAAGTGTGATAATACTTCCAAATTTGCGATCCTAGTCTACCTGTATTAGCTAATTTTCTGTTGTTTTGTTTTTTTAAAAAATGACCAAGTCAATATATAGAACGAAGAGTTTATTTGGCTTGTTATTTCAAAGGCATGAGTCCATCATGGCAGGGAGGCATGACAGCAGAGGCAACTGGAGCAGAAAGCTGAGTATTCACATCTTCCCTCATGCACAGGAAGCAGAGAGAGACAAACTTGAAAATGAGACAAAGCTATGAATTCTTACACCTGCTCCCAGGGACATGCTTCCTTGAGTAAGGCAGAACATCCCGAGTCTCCTCAAACAGTGCCACTAACTGGAGTCAAGTATTCAAATACTTGGAGCTAATGGGGTATGCTCTCATTCAAACCACCACACCATTCCAGATATTTGATAATGTAACTGAATCAGGAATGGATATATGGTCCAGTTCTGAGGTGGATAGAAGGGTACGAAAAAGGACTACGAGGGATTCTAGGAAAATTCTCTTAACTCCTAGGATCTTATAAGAAGAGAAGCCCTCCCATTTATGGTGTTATTCTCCTGAAGTAATCTCAGCACTCTGGAGTCTGAGGCAGCATTGACAGTTCCTGACCAGCTTGGACTTCATAGCAAGGCCCAGTTTCAAAAATAAAAACGAAAGGAAAAGAAAAAGAGACAACTGTCTTTCTTCTTCTATCTCTTACTATATTTAGATGAACATCAGGGAATAGCTTCCATGATCACTTAGAAGTTCCAGAGGAATCCAATGACTACTTCTGACCTTCTCAGGAATTATAGAACATGCGTACACTTACACACATGCAAGCAATACACTCACACACATAAAATAAAAATACTAATGAAAACATTTTAAAAAGAATGTTGTTCTTAGATGGAAGATTATAAAAATATCCTAAAGATTGGACCTAATAACAGCTTTTAACCCAAGGACCCATTCACTCTTATGATTGCACTTAACATCATTTCCAAATGCGGCGATCATTTCAAACTTACCTGCCAATGTATTTAAAATGGGCATGACATTTTCAAGGAGGGAAAATCAAGTAATTGCTTAAACTAATGGAATTTTGGGTGTCATCTTTTACAGATAGTCCCCTTCACTGAGTGAAAATAAAACGTGTGACTGGAGGCAGGGAGAAGGACTTTGAAAGGACTTTAAAGCCCTCAAACATAAACTGCCTACTGCGAGATAAAAAATAGTAGGAACACTTAAGATGAGATTTGATTAGCAATCAGACTAGAAACTTCATTCAAATTTGCAGAAGACTGTGTGCCCTGTTAGCTGGGATGAATTGCCACAGTAGAATTTATCTAGCTAATGGTTTGGTATGAACTACATTTTAAAATCTCTTTGTCTTACTATTGTCTCATCATGTAACAAAGACATTAATTCCTGTTGTGAGCACGTTCCACTCATGGTTCAGTAATGCCAATAGACTCGTCACACATTTCCTAGCACACAGTCTGGCACACAGCACTCCTTCAACCAATATGTGGAAAGTATGCAGAAGAGTTTGAATTTATAGTCTGAACAAAATCAGGACCTTGACTGCCAAGTCTACATGGAAATGGTGTTTTGCTTGATATTAATTATGATCTCAAATGACAAAGAGCCAACCCAGTAACCTTATTTTGGGCAATATCAAAAACTAGTTGTCAGAAGATTTTGATATTGTAAGGCTTTGAATTAATATAGTTCATTGGAAATAACTTGCAATATAAGATATTTTCCATCACTGCATTTATTAAAAGATTATTTATATTTCTATTTGTGTGTATGTGTCTGTGATTTTTGAGGTAATAAAAGGTAGGAATTCCCAGGAAGGGTATTTGATTAGCAAGCACATGGAGACCAGAAGAGGATATCAGGTTCCTTCCTCCATTACTCTACCTATTCCTTAGAGTCAGGGTTTCTTCCTGAACTCAGGTCTCACAATTTCTGAATTAGACTACAAGACAGGAAGCCTAAGGGATCCTCTTGTCTCCACTTTCCCCTAAATTGGGGTTACAGGTACCACCATATGTCTAACCTTTTATATGAATGGTGAGATCCAAACTCCATCCCTCATTATTGCATAGCAATTTCTGTTAATTACTGACCATATATAGTCAGTATAGTGTTAAAGTTGTATTGCTTTTAAAGTTGTGAAAGTCATATTACTTTTATTTACTTCATGTACACACACACACACATACAAACTTGTATATATATATATATATATATATATATAATTTAAAGACTGTTGATACCTTCACATTTTAGGATGAAGCATGGAAAGCTTCTTATATCCTCTGTCACTGGCAGTTTCACACTGTTTGACTGGAAAGAATGTGGATGAATTTGGGAGCATCTTCAACTCTCTGCATTAATAAATATTTTCTTTGGGTTCTGTCAATTCTTCCAGAAAGAAATCTTTCAAATTTCTCATTATTCATGATCTTAGATGTTCTTTGATAATAACAGATGATTGGGACCTCCTATTCATTGAAAATTCTGTCTCACCCCTGTAGTTGCTTGCTATCTCTGAAGTCTCTTTGATACATTTAATGGAAATTAGAACTATTGTCCTTTTCTATGGTTCCTGAATCCCTTCAATGCACATATACAGGTATATATGCATATTTATATCTACATAAATGTATAAATTTTCAAACAATTTTCCAGTTACAGTCCCAAACACTTTCTACTTCTACTTTCTCTATTCAGTATTTTAAATTATTTCTGGGGTTCTTTGATAGGCATTACAATGATTAAGAGGGTTTCCAAAAAATAAAACAAATAAACAGTGTGTCTGTATCTCTAAATCTTTCCCAATAATAATATGAGCTCTTATATTTAAAGCACTCTCTAATCTAGTATGATAGCATCTTACCTTGACTGTTTTTGAAAGGACCATTTTCCAGTGTGATCTCATTCAAGGAATCTGATAAGGGCTTCAGTGTGGCTTAGGGCTTGGAGGACATAGTCCAATGCACAACAGCAGACAAGATTAGTAAAAATGGTGAAGCAAGATGAGAGACTGATCATATTTTAAAAGCAGAGCCAGGAGAATTATCAAAGGAATGGTTGTTGGATGATGTGAAAGAAAGTGACTAAGCCACCAGGCATCTATCAGGGGTCAGTCACTTAGAAAATGGTAGTAAACAAAACCAAATTACTTTTCCTGAAAGTGCTTACAGGATATAACAAATTCCATGAAAGAATTTATAATAGCTAAGTAGATTATTTAATATTTGAGGTACTGATTTGGGCCATGAGGAAATGTTTACAATGTAACAAGTATATTAGGGGTACCAGAGAAGAACAAATGGAAGCTTTTAAAGGAGGGTTTATAATAGGCCTCATTAAGACTGTAACTTTTAAGTAAGATCTTTGGGGCTGAGAATATACCTTATGTGTCTGAGTGGTTAACACGGACACCAAAATGGCTGAAGTGGGATGGGTAGAAGGATGTGATCTTAAGAGAGTGATGAGTGGCAGGTTTGCTTGACAGAGGAGTTCTTTGTTTACATAAGGCTTTGTGTGCCCTTGTGTGGCCCTTGGCTTTTAGTTTGAAAGAGACAGCATGCCAGCATATTGTTGAGCATAGAAATGTGGTCGGCCTTCCATTTCAGGCAGATCATTGGGTCTGTGTTGAGAATAGATGGAAGTAGAATAACAATAACTGTCTGACTAGTCTAGATAAGAGGTAATGGCAGGTTTTTTTATTTCTTGCAAGTTCTGTAACAAATTACTTGAAACTGGGTAGCTTAAAACAACCAAGCTTTGTTTTCTCACAGTCCAGAGCTAGAACTAAATGCCTGAAATTATGGTGTCACCCAGCTCCCACCACCAAGGCTCTAGGGAAGACTCCCCTTTTCTTCTTGGAGCTCTAGCTGTTGCTAGTCATACCGTTTTTCCTGAGTAGTATACAAATATCATTGTGCTTCCAAGTCTACATGGCATTATTCTTTCAGTGTGTCTGTATCTAAATCTTTCCTAATAGTGGTAGAAGCCCTTAGAATTAGAGCCCTCTCTAATCTGATATGATAGCATCTTACCTTGACTGTTTCTACAAGGACCATTTTCCAATGAGATCTTATTTGAGGTACCTGATAAGGTCTTCAGCACAGCTTAGGACCTGGGGTACAGCAGCAGACGAGATTAGTAAAAATGGTGAATCAAGATGAGACATTGATCATATTTTGAAAGTAGGGCCAGAAGAATTATCAACGGTGGATGTTGGATGATGTGAAAGAAAGCGTGTTCAAGATAGACTGATGCTTAAGTTTAATTTTCATTCATCTGTCAATTCAACTTCCATGCTCGTATCTATCTGCTTTGATATCTTTGTGTATGGTTTTTCTTGTTTTGTCTTGTCTTCTTTCTAAATTCTGATATTGTTTTTCTTTTTCAGGCGTTTTCCCTTGAGAGTTTAGGACATAAAAAAATATCACCAGTTCATTATTTCAGTGAAATTTAAAGAGAGCTGTAAAACATACATGCATGTATAATGTGCTGTGTTTATTCAGAAGTTTTCTCCAGGGGTATAGTCAAGTTTCATAGAAAATGAAGCTTGCATATTTTCAGAACAAACCTTAAAAATATATCACAAATACAAAATAAAAACAAAAGAAATTTAAGCTTTCTGTTGTCAGTTTTTCCGCATTGAAACAAAATACCTGAGGTAATCAACCTGAAAAGAAGATTTATTTTTGCTCATTTTGGGAGGTGTCAGTTCATATTTGGCCATACTCCTTTTGGACCTCTGGCGATATAGCACAGCATGGCAGACACGTGGTGGATCAGCTGTTCACCTCGTGTCATCCAGAAGCAGAAGTGATCGAAGGCCTCCCAATATGCATTCCTCCTTAAAAATTCTGTCACCTTCCACAGTGCAGTATTCATTACTATTGTTATGAAAGACAGAATTTGGGGGGGCTTACAGCTCCAGTGGGTTCGAGTCTTTATAGTTGGGGATGCACGAAACATGTGACAGGGAAGCATAAGACAAAAGCTGAGAGAGATCAGATCTTACCCAGAAGCAGAGAGAGCACACAAGAAATGGGGTGAGCCAGTAAATTCTCAAAGCCAACCCCTAGTCACTTTCTTCCTGCAGCAAGGCTGCACTTCCTAAACTTCCTTAAACAATAACACTAACTGGGGACCAAATATTCAAATACCTGAGCCTATCGCAGAGCACTCTTATTCTAACCACCACAAGTACCCAGCTTGGACCAAGCTTAGGTCCTAAGAGGTATTTGGGAAATATTCTGAATCAGGGACTCTTGGCTGTTCAAAGTACTAAGAATAAGGCAAAGATGAGTGCTCAGTCTTAGCCAGGACATTTATAACACTCCCTCGGAGAATATCATGGAAACAATGTTCAAGCCAGAAGACAGGGAAAAGGGATGTGAAATATTGTTTTCTCAGCATGGAATAGCCAGTTCATTCATGAACTCACAAAAATTGTGGTTGCTTGCATTGGGTCTGCACCAGAAGAGACTTGTCAATAGCCAGTTAAAGATGTAGAAGTCATGGGGTAATACTTCTTCCTGTTAAAGTACTGGCTACTGATGAATTCTAGGCGATCAGAAGTCATTATTTTCAGATATAGAGCCACTGTGATCCCACTGTATTCTTCCAATGGACAGCTCTATATCCACAGTTACAGAAATGGCATCAGTTAAATTTAGAGTCCCAAAACAAAACACAAAGTTATGAACATGGAAAAGGGAACTATATGGATGTGTTGGGTTGACAGTGGTAGGAGAGAGATTAGAGAGGGTTGAAGGTGAGAGTAATCAGAAGGCATTATATACATGTATTAAAGTTTAATTATATGTATTGCTCTCTAGATAGATAGATAGATAGATAGATAGATAGATAGATAGAATAGCATTCTTTATCCTGGAGAATCATGGCTCCTGTCCTAGTCATACATACATATAACATACACATAATTGATAAAAAGAACTCCAAATCCTCTGTCTACTGGGATTAGAAACTAGGGCATATACACAGAGCTACCTATAGATCCAAATAGTGCTCTTACAACTGGTACCTTTAAGGTCTCTGGAAAAGGCTTTCTTACCCCTCAGATTTTATGTCTTCAAGATAAAAAGTGACTATTTCAAAACATTAGAAGAATTTTAAGTATTGCTGTTGCCCACTTCTAATATAGACAATATCTAATATTGCTAGCTTCTAATGAGTTAAAGGTGATTTCTGCGATTGAGAGTAAAAACAACTATTATCTTGTCAATTTTCTTTTCCTTTGGACAA
This sequence comes from Eospalax fontanierii, assembly GCA_035773235.1. Taxonomy (NCBI): domain Eukaryota; kingdom Metazoa; phylum Chordata; class Mammalia; order Rodentia; family Spalacidae; genus Eospalax; species Eospalax fontanierii. The sequence goes on along the minus strand of CM069530.1, from coordinate 67,086,782 downwards.
ATATTTACATGAGAGATTTTAGGTTCTTGAGCTTTCCTGGTAGTAAGTCAGAGATACATTCACTCATTCTTCCATTTATTCTTTTACATTTATATTCATGTTCTATGGTATAAATCCAGTTATTACTATAATCAGAATATTCATCACAAGAGTTGAACTAATGGAAACTAAGGAGCCTTTTTCAATTCATGTCATTCTTAAGTTTACATATATGTAGCTCTAGGTGCAGGTGCTCTAAGTAAGTGTGTATTATTTACCTCCTATATACCACCTTAAGAAAGCATGAGAATACAATCGCCATTTATATAATGAGATAAAACATTAGGGATGCTTTTTTTAGTACAATCATCATTCCTCATTAGTAAAAACATTACTTATTGATTAAGCATGATATTTAAAGCTTAAGGTTTATTTCATTTTAGGAAGATTACTGATAGTTTCAGTTATTACTGACCATAAAGCAAATTTCTTCAATTGCATTCAATCTAGAAAATGCTCACATGTTTGAAAAATATTATCAATCAAATACAATAAGATACAAATTATCTAAAAGTCCTTAATATCACCATATGTGTTCATTCTAGAAAGAAAAAAATGAGAATAAGTGCCTTTAATTTTTAATTATATTCATCTTTGTTATTGTCTTTTAAAATTTGGCAGGCTATCAGCAGAGTATCAATATTTATACAAAAACATCTCAGTCATGAGATTTTGCCAACTTCCAGTCACCTAAAACCAACTTTTCACAAGATTATTCCAAATTTATAATTATGGAACTGTCACTGAGAAGAGTTAGAAATATATTTTAATGATAACTGTTAGCACTGTAAACCAACTGGAGAAATGCTTCCTGAGTTACAGTCTCTCATTGTTAATATGTTTAGCTTAGATGTTTAGATGAGAATTGTGGGTATAGGTATGTGATACCCTTTCTAAGTTTCATAGATCTTAGGCCCTGGATGGATTGGTTCAAACATGAACATTTAGTCTGAATGAGGAAAATGTCAGGAAAATTAAAAAATACAGAAAGTTGGGCCAGTGAGATAGCTCACAAGGTAAAAGAGAATTTGACTTGAATTTGATCCCTAGAACCTGTGGTGGAAGGAGAAAATCAACTCCTGAAAGTCCTCTGACCTCCACATGGATATCATAGCATGCTTGCACACACATACACATACATATATACATACACACTCAAATATATTGAAATACAAAGTAATAAAACACACTACACCTCCAATTCCAAAAGTTCCTTTTTATGAAATCATTGATTGCCTAATGCACCTGTATTTTTATAGGTTTCTTTCTTTCAGTCTTGATGAACTCTTTATAACAAAAACATATATTGTAATAGAAAAATGACTCATATAATTGCATGCTGAACTGGAGTACAACTTATATTGGACTTAAATCCCACAGGTGGGTAAGTATACAGAAACATACACACTGTAAACACACTGCTTGGCTCTGTCTCTTAGAAGGGGCCTGTACAAAGGAGCACTGCAGTATAAGTGTCACCAGATTCACCGTGGAACTGCCCTGCTTCCTGTGCAGAGTGACTTTGCTATTACCACTGCTTGCTCTAAGAGCCAGGCTGACCAACAACTGGGGGTCCTTAAGTCCTGGTGGTTTCCAGCTCCTTATATACTGAGTACTAGAGCAAGTTTCAGTCATAAAGCTTTTCGTAAGAATGAATCAGTTTTTAGGCAACCAATTTTTGTTTCTCAGATGCAATAAATTAATTAATTAAACAAATAAGCGTGCAAGCTCATGAGGTGGCATACAGAGAAGAGTGAACTAAAATGGAAACACAATCTGGAAGAATAACTTCAAAACACTGCATGCAGGAGGAGAGCCCTGCTGATACCCTTCATGACTCTCTGAAAACGCTGAGCTCATATCCTTTGCTGTTAGTATGGCACACTCCTAGGCAACATGAGGGTCAGGGGGCACAGGCTCTGGATTCTCACATGGTAATGTGAAGAAAATCAATTTCAATCCTCTCAGGATGATATACTGCTTCTGAAGGTCACTAAACACTATCAGTTCTCTGAGACCCTGAGACTTGAAAGATTTCCAAAAATTACCACACCTCAAATTTTAGCTGTTTGGTTGAAAGCAGATACTATATTTCATATTTCATCCAAGGCTTACCTATATGAATGGGAGGAAGGGGAAGAGGTATGAAAACCATGAATGCCTACATGAACCTTTTGGTTCAAAACATCTGACTTACAATAAACTTCAGAATTTCTCATCAGTTCATAAAAAGACTGACTGTTGGTTGCACGTATAAGGAAAAATGACTTGCAGCTTTTGGGAGCAAATATGGCATATTTTATCACTAATCACAGACATTAACCTTTTGATTAATATCATGACAAAGTAAAGTATTTGAGTAATATTTGGAATGGTCAATGAAGGAATTAGCCCAGTAAATAAGAAGCTTGAATCCTACATCAGTGTCCTGTGGTATCCCATTCTGCTACCCATGTATGTGACCTACATGGATTCACTTAATGTCCGTGTGCCTCAGTTTTCTCATTTATAATATGTGATAGATTATCCATTCCATCAATCAATACAAAAAAAAGTTGCCCTGATGGTGAATTAAATAAGCATAAATATGTTTTCTAGTGAGAAATTTTACCAGCCTGAGTTATATTTCTTAATAGAAGAAACTAGTGTTCCAAAGGAGTGAGCTTTCAAAAGTGGGGATGAGGTGCCAAACCGGGAAAGAGACCTTAGAGCAAAGTACAGAGTAAGGAGAAAGAAACCTAAGTCTGGGGAGTTGAAATCTGAGGGCATCTCAAGGTTACAGGAAGCCTTTTTGAATAAGAAAGTTGGCTATGTAGTCAAAGAAGATGAGGTGAATGGGGTGAGGGAGGGGATCACAAGAGGGAACTGTCTCCCTTCTAAGCCAAATCATTTTTTAAATCAACTTCTTAAACATTCAGGATGGAATGCATTGAGGCAACATATTACTGCAGAGAACTTCCTTTATAAACAGAATCAGAAGATGCTGAACTTCTCCTATTTGCTACCCTTTCATAGTTGTGTAGTACAAACTAGCTGTTAATCATTACTCCAGGATATTTGCCCACAAAACTGGCTAAAGACCTGGAAAATGTGGAGAAGAATATTTGTTTCCTCTCTATTCAGTTCTCTATAGCTAGAGGAAATTGAGGAAGAGTGATATGGGATCTGTCTACTTGCTTCTCTCCTAACCCTAGAAGGTTTGACAATGTGGTTGTTACTTTTAAAAGCAGGTTGTCTAAAGGGATAAGTATGCAACATGTTGCAGTTAAACTAATGTAGTCTCGAAAAAGAATATTCTATCCTTAAAATAACCAGTGTGTTCTCATATTAAAGATTAGGAGGGCAATTACATTGGCTTTAGGATTTGGGGGGGGAGGGTGGGACTGGGGGAAGGTCTTTTTGAGACAGAATCTCCCTGGAGCCTCAGCTGACCTGGAACTCACTATGTAGACCAGCCTGACCTTGAACTCACAGAGATCTGCCTGTCTCTGTTTCCCCAGTGCTGGGATTTAAGGAGTGTACCACCAGGCCTGGTCTACTTTAGGATTCTTATTACAAGAGACTTTAACTCTGACAGAATGAAAATACCTGACCAGAAGAGTTTTGTTACTGATGCCTTGTCTACAGCACCTCAGATTAAGGTTCCTTACCTCCTTTGCCTTACCAAGCCCAAGATGTTTGCTAACATTACCATGTTATTCTTGTACCACCAATATAGAAATTTCAGTTTCACTGATAAAATAGCCATCTTAGTCTTCCTTGATGTTCTCAGTAGATGGCCCTGCCTGGCCCAGGCAGTTGACCATGGTGTTCAACAGCAACGAGTGGAATCCTAGCAGTGGTGGACCATAGGGAACTCTGGCTGAAACAGTTATCATCCAAGAGGTGCAAAATTGGAAATTATATTTCAAAGAAGAAAGAGAGCCTTGTCCCCCAAAAGATAGAGGGCATTGTGACTAAGAGCTTGTAGTCACATAGAAGGAATTTCAGCTAAATGTGAACAACTACAGAGGTGCTCTAGAACAGTCTGAAAAACTAGAGATGGTTGTGATGTTACAAGCTGGCACAAGTTTAGCTGGTAGATGGGCCAATCTAAATGCCGGGGTCCCATCTTTTGCAGAATTCTTGTGTAAATGCTTTCTTCTGTGTCCTTTGAATCCACAAATAAATATGATAAATAAATACAATCATAAAACTGTAACTACAGGGCTCTGTGCGAGCATTGCCACACAGTACTCTGTTCTCAGCAAATTACTCATAGAATAAAGGTAAATATATGTATAAAAATTTATACTTTCAATAATTATTACATCATACTAGTTTTGGAAGCTTGGCAATGGATACGACTGCTTCCCTGGTATTCATTTCCTTTTCCTTGTTTTTAGGAAACTCTGTCTTAAACATACTTATTTTTGAGTAGTCATTCCTTTCCCTACAGCCTATGAATCAAAGCACTTCTGTCTTGAGAACTAAGCCAGGACTAGTTCTATACACAATATTACCAGTCCTTTGTTCAGATTCCCATATGGTTTGAAGTTTGACATGTGATACAATTCTGGCCAATAAATATGAAATACTTTCTAGTAAAAATCCCAACTAACTCTTCCATGAGGGCTTCATAGAAGAACTGTATTCAAGATACAACAGGTTGTCAGTGAGGCTTGGGATATGGTCCTAGAGTTGTGGGATTGTTACAAAGCCCAGACTCTTTTCCCTGGAATCTTCCTTAGGTATTTCAGGTGTATCACCTCATGTGTCAGGCAACTTAATGTTTCCCTCCCTCAAATATTACCTGTCTTGGTGCTTAGAGCCTGTGACTAAGTTATCTTATACAGCATTACTATTTGGTACTTACTTTCTTTCAGATGTGACTAAGCATTTCTGAGACTAAATCATCCAAGTCGGCACATGGTCATTATCTTCGAAGGTGAGGCAGGAGAGTGCATGTTATAGGCATGGTGATGAATGGAGATATCGCAACGATGCAGCGTGAGCTGAGGCAGGTACAGTCTGGCACAGTCTCCACATCCAGGAAAAGCTGGCTGGCGCTGTGCCTTCCCTTCTAGCCTCTGAAATGAATGCAACTTATTTCTTCTGTGACTTCCTTCGTTTTAACAGTTTGCCCTCGTCTCTGATTGCTACTGCCAGAACAGCAAAGAAACAAATTCACACCGTTTTAAGCTGTTAACTTTGAGGATGTGTATCATGGCCACAGAAGAGTCTAATATCTATATTGAAAAAATTGCCAAATTTATAAAGAATCGTGAAGTAATTGTCAATTTTAGAATTTAACTAATTTATAGTCCTACTTTTCTGGTGGCAGTGCATTTTCAAATCTTTTATTAACAGAAAATGCAAACCTACTTTACTATATTCAGGTAATTTGACCTCTACTGTATTTGCTGTAACAATGCACTATGTATGTCATCTATAAGTTTTTGTAAAGGTTTTGTGAGTGCTTACTTACTGTGCTGAGTAGTTTTAGTTGTCAACTTGACACACCTGGGTTGAGGAAGCACCAACTGGGGAATTGCCTCCATTGGACTGGCCTGTGGCCGTGTCTGAGGAACATTTTCTTGGTCGTTGGGTGATGTGGGAGGGCCTGGCCCACTGTGGGTAGTGCCACCCATGGGCAGGTGGTCCTGTATTGTATAATAAAGCAGGCAGAACATAGGACAAAGGAGCAGGCCAGTGAGCAGCATTCCCATGATTTGTGTTCCAGGTTCCTGCCCTCATTTCCTTCCTTGGCTTCCCTTGATGATGCCCTGTGTTTGTAAGCCACGTAAACCCTTTCCTCTTCAAGTTGGTTTTAGTCAGAGTGTTTCATCACATCAATTGAAGGCAAATCAGAACAGGTACCCTCAGTCTGAATAAACGCATGATATTCTGAATGATGCCCCTTGCAGATCTTGGAACAGCTTACTACCTCCGTGCTGGGTGTTTAACCACTTCACTTCTCAGGCTACATCATTCTTCCTGATTAGAAGAAAGAGAATTCCTGTGGAATTTATGTATTTAAAAAATATGAAATAACTTACCTACTACAAACAACACATTTTCTGGTTAAAATTATATGCCTTTAAAAAATGCATCTTTCCTGTTTTCCTGGTTGTGCTTTCTACAATGTGTTTTGGAGTTATTTTTGGAAGAGGGGATTGTTTCTAAGAATGGTGACTATTGTGGTTGCAGTGATTTCTATACTGAAAAAAAAAAGTACTTTTTACTATATATAATCTTCCCAAAGCATCCACTTTTCCATGAAAATGTGAACAGTCAAAAGCTTTCTTATGAATATGGATTTTTGCAGGACCCCAGAAGAGAATTCTGTTAGATCTTGTTCTCAAAGCATTTGGGTCCATAAACACAACACAAATGAGTGCTTAATTCCAATTCAGGAATAACCAGATAGTATTATTTCTGACGTATAACCTTCAACTGAGCTTATGGACTTTGTTAAGTATTTGGTAGAAGTTGTTATGTCTATGTCAAGAGGATAACACCCAATAGCAAGAGCAGGATTGCTTTGCCTTCCATCCACCACGACTGCATCTATGCTAGAATGCAACCTTGAATAAACACTATATAAAGTTTTTCCGCGCTTCTCTCTGTAGCAGTAAAAGCTAGGAGTATGGGACCTATTGGGCAGTAATGGTATCACCCTTACTCAACTAAGTTTAGTAGATATGATTCGTTTCTTTCTAAGTATCAATTTTCTGTTTTGTGAAATGAGGTTAAGAACAGTACCAATAGCCTAGAATTCATGACAAATAAAATAACTCATTTATAGAAACTGGCATGCATTGATTATTCTATATATACCTGTGGCTTTTTTCTTTAACGTGATTTCATAAAGAATACATGGATTTATATGTAATTTACATGTCCTACAAAAGTGTATATCATCATGATCTGGGTTTATTATTTTATTATATATACAGCCTCTTAGTCCTTTCTAGACACTGTGGACTGGATTAAGGTGAGTGTCTATTAATCTAATTGAGATCACAAGGGCCTTTCCATCATGTAATGCTGTCTTCCTCCTTTGAACTCACTTGAACCACAAGGTGAAAGACACAGTAATTCTTTGGGGGCTACCAAAATAATACAGTGGGGATACCTACTAATTCTATTTCTACTAGAAAAGCACATCACTCAAAAGGCCTCCAACAGAGAGAGATGCATAAATATTTTTGTTAGTAAATATGGGAAAGGATTAGTTTCAAGATTGGAAGAATGGGAATATTCTCAGAGTCTGAGGCCATTCATATTTCTTTTGGTATCCTTAGCATCCTATATAGAAGTATGCATTTGTAAACATAATAATGATGAAGTAATTTCTATTCACTTTAGGAAGTGATGTCTGTAACTAAGTTCTGTCCTGCAGTCAACTAGGCTTCTGTAGGTTCATATTTGTGCAAACAATATAGGTGCATAGAAAGATGCCCTCACACAATTTATGCCCTTAAGGAGGCTGAAAGGGAAAAGAGACTATTTGAACATAAATATACATGGAAAAGGGCAGATAGACGATAAAATGTGAAGAGGATAATGCCTTCCTGGAATCTAAACGTGTGTTTTATAGTGTACATTAAGGACAGAGGTGGACCCACTGGAGCAGCTGTCTGGATGTGCAGATCTGAGCATATCAGACTCACTGAGGAGTTCTCTCTCAGGAGAGGAGATCAACCTTAAATCTCTAACAATAACATCTAACACATCTAATCTAATCATAACGCTGAAAACGATAATGTCGACTTGAAAGTAAAGACTTGCTTTGCTATTAAATTGTATGACAAATATTTTTAATAAGCAAAATAAGTCAGATTAAAAGGTTCAAGGTTTGGATAAAAAATATGAAAACAGAAAATGCCACTTTTCTACCCCAATCAACCTTTTTAGAAGGTGTGTGTATGTGCAATGTGTGGGCATGTATGTATGTGTATGTGTATATATTCTAGCTAACTAAATTGATTTACCAAGGAATATGTTTGTGATCCATGATGGTTTTTCTTTCACCATTGCAGTTCTTATTCACCTACTTTACCAGAAAAACGTAACTCATATTTTCACTTGTCCTGAATCTTAATGCAGTCAATTTTTCTCCTGGGTGTAGAGACATTCCAGTTCCAAACAAAGAGATTTCATAAAATATTGCATTTGGAGAAAACTCCTCTAACCCAGATACCTTTTAAAAACTGCCACCTGACTTAGTCTATTAAGGAGAACACATGACATTGAAAGTGGAATAGTTTTACTATGTTGGAAAGTGCTAAATTTAAATAATTATTTTCACCTAGGTTTCTTCCTATCTACTGGTTACTGACGAGTAAGAGGAAGATTCTGAGGAGCCCAGAGAGGATTTAACAAAGAAAGGGACAATGCCTTATGCCATCCTTCAAGGAGCAAAATTGAGATTTACCTATCTGTCTTAGAATTATAATCCAAAACAGATACTGCTTTCATGGTGACCAAATTAGCACAGTTATTTTGAATGAAAAACAAAGTGATATTTATACAATCGGAAGCCAGAGTGATTGATTTGAAAATGAAAGCTTGCTTTGTAATTAAGTTGCATAGCAAATATTTTCTCTAAGTAAAATAAACCAGATCAATAGTTCCAAGGTCTCTTCAAAAGATATGAAAATATACAATGCTGTTTTCTTGCCTAAACAATTATTTTTAGAAGGTATGCATAAATGAATTACTATTTTTATTTTTCCTAACACTTTTATAGTCTATAGAGTTAAGCTGGGTGCCCACCAAGTAACAGGATAATTGCCATGTGATAAATCTTGGTTTGTTTTCAGGAAGTCAGAAGAGGACTTATTCAAGGATAGAATAACCCATTCTTTTTAAAAACAGATGATTGCTATTATGGTTTGAATCTTAAATGTTACCTGCAAGCTCTTGCTTTAAAGATTTAGTTTCTATTTGAAGGTGCATTAGAGATTATTGAAATTTAGGCAAGAGGCCTAGCCAGAGAAAGAAGTAGTTTCCTGGGGATTTCCATGGATGGGTACAGAGAGGTAAGTTCTTTGCCACTTGTTTGCTTCCTGGTCACCACAAAGGGAGCTGCTTTGCTCTGACACACACTTCAGTGTAATAAAGTCTCTCAAGCAGAACCAAAGGGAGGAGGGCCAGGTGGTTAAGCACTGAAAGTTCTGAACCTGAGTCAGAGCAAATGTTTCCACCTTTTACTTCCTCACCTTGAGGATTTTGTCAATGTGAAGAAAACTGACTGCCATGACTACCTTGATAGAAAATAAATGTGAGGGGCTGAAGAGATGTCTCAGCAGTTAAGAGCCTTCTACATGGTAGCTAACAACCATCCATAACTCCAGTTCAAGGGAATCCAATAGCCCTTTCTGGCCCCCATGGGCATTATGTACATGAGTGTACTTACATACATGCAGGCAAAATATTCACACACATAAAAAATAATAAATCAATAAAATAAAAACATATGTGAAACAACATTGTTTAATTACAACATTAATTACCATGTTGTAATTAAAATAACTTTTTCTAATGCCTTGTCATCACCATGTAACTTTTATAATGAGTTCTAAGGATCAATAAATAATGCTATAACAAATATTCTTTGCATTTTCATACTCTGATTTATATGAGCTAGTTTTTTAATGATTACTTTGCTAAAAGATAGGAATAAATTTGTTACTGAGTTATATTATTCCAGAAACAGGTAATTTTCCTCCACAAATACATAAAATAATGGAATGGGAAAAGATCACTCATTTCATTAAGATATTTTTTTTCTAAATGAAATTCTAATTTTACCCCTGAAAATATACTAATCAGCACTTCTAGTATATCCAAGATTATTTGATCATATTTCAATAGTAATTGTAATGTAATGAGGACTAATTCCAGGGGAAATTTTTGTTTTAATTCTATTTATTTGGGTGGATGGCGCATGTGTCACAGTGCATATGTGAGGGTCAGAGACTAGTTTGTGGGAGTCAGTTATTTCCTTCTACCATCTGGGTGAACTCTGGGGGTCAAAATTAAGTTATCAGTTTTGGCAGCAAGCACTTTACCCCAATGAGCCATCTTGTTGGTCCCAAGAAGACTTTCTTAAAAGAGAAATTTATGGTTATTCTGGATATGGTGCTGTGCCCCTGTAAACTGAGAATCAAGGCTGAAGTAGGATCCAGGTTAGCCTTGGCCTTTGAACTCCCACCACAATAACAGATCCAGGGGCAGAATTTCTGTCTGGCTTTGTGGGTTTGCTTGTGCTTGTATCTCCAGGAATTGTAGTAGACCTTTGCCCATAATAAATGATCAACAAATATGATGGATAAATTAATAGAATCCTGACTTTCCAAACATCACTCTTCCTGATCAGCTCACTTCTTGGGAACCAGATCAAACCACAGATGTCTGGAAGCTCATGTTTGAAAGCCAGCATTTCAGTAGGTGGATTTCCTCTCTGCAGGAATCAAAGAACTCTGATCTGGCCTCATGGCTAAGAGTATACCTGGCTCAGCAGCAGCCATACCCTGAGCGGCTCTGCCCTTTGCAATTCAGGCACTGCCTGGGTGCACACTCTGTAGCTGCTCTGTTCTGGAGGGTTGAAATTAGAAGGACCAGGAGCACCTCCATAGACCATGCTTATAAGCAAAGTATCTGGAGAAGTCGCTTTTGCTTTTTTTTGAAGGGACGTGCTAAACTCATTTGTTTGTGGATAATAAAAAAAATAATAATGTGAATGGCAAATCTGTGCAACTAGAAAAATATATAGTTGGAAAATGGAAAAAAAGCACCAACAGATTAGGACAGGATAAATTCTACCTAGAAACTACAGAATGAATAGGGGAGTTTCTGTGACTCCCTCAGCAGTTTCTGTCTCCTCCCTTTTCATACCTCTGTGTGTTCATGCGATGCATTTTGAGATCCTGTGGTAGAAGAGGTAGAGCACTCTTGTTATGAGTGTGCCTAGATTGACAGATGATCATGTTTTCCTTCATCTCTACTGACAGTGTCTAAATTACCTTTGGCCCTTTGCTTCAGTTCTTTGAGCCTCTGTTCTCCCATCTATAAAATCAGAATGATGGGACTATCTGCATGACGAGGCTGTTGCATGGACTCCATGATGTAAGACTCATAAGGCTTTAGAGTATCAGTCATAACTGTTGCTATTTGGTCACAGATCTTTTATACTAGTGTCAATAGCTACATCAACTTCAAGATCGATACTTAGTGATTTAGAACATGAAGCGATCTTGGGGGATGGTGATTCCATTAAAAAGTGGGATTGTTTTTTCCCCAAATTTTCTTATTGATGAAATTAATACAAAATTACTAAGTTTTAAATATTAGATAGATTAAACATGTTTTAACATAATATCTATACATTATTTTTGTATGTGATTTTTAAAATTTAGTTGATGTCGCTTAAAATTTCATATTTTAATAAAGACTTTTGGTCAAAGAAGTTCTGTTTTTCATACTGACTCTCTTTTCTTAAACACAACCTTTTAGAGGTTTGGTATGTCTCACAAAGCTATAAGAACAATGTGTTGTGAAATCGACTTCCTGAAATAATGATTAACCCTTCTGGTGACAGAGGGCATGAGCAGCAGTGGTAGAAATCCTGCTGTTAGAGGAGGATGTTCTGAGAGCCGACTAGTACTGGGGAATGGGGCTGTTAGGGAAGAAGGAAGGTGACGGGAAATCTGCCACAATGAAGAGGCATATTACAGATTCAGAAACCAAACATCTGAATTGTCTGACCAGGACAGACAGGAGGTTTTCTGGTTCAAATCAATAGTTCTGTCTGTTCCTTGGTTAAAAACGTTCCTCAATAACCCCTATACCATTCTAATGTCTTGTTGCTGTTTGCCATCTTACAGTCACTTCTAAAGCAGACAGCCAAATGCTGATGAATCTGCGTAACGGTTTTCCTAGGAAATGCAAAAGAATTAATTGAATGTCTCATGTGCAAAGCCTCAGAGGCCTACCTAGTGCCTTGCCATCCCTAGGAAGAAGCTGGCGGAGAAATGGAAAGCTGCCTTTGCCTTGACAATGGGAAATGGGATGGTTTGGTTGAATTTCCTGGTCTACCTGCTTTTTCAAGCTATTGCTTTTCCAACCCTCTATGGTTCCATTTGCTGGGAAGATACCTAGAAGTTTACATTTCCTAATACAGAAAAGTTTTTCTCTCTGCTTATTTTCATGACAGATTAGTTAGGCCACGTCTTCTGTGAGTTTTCTGGTTGTAATTTTCATTGTCTAAAAAGCAAGCAACCCTTTGAAGCTGCTGCTTCTTGCAGCAGATTCTGAGCTTCCTTATGTAGCCCTTAGAATAGCCTTTCTAAAAGGCCCTAAAGCTTTGCATCCAGACACAGATCAGTTCAGTTCAGACCCACACAATGACACCCATCATGAAAAGGGCCAATCAAAGCGCTGAGCAAGACTCATCAAACTGGAAACTGAACATGCTTTAAAAAGATAAAGCACTTGGTTAATCCCTGCCTTTCTCTTTTTAATCAGAGATATCGCACACACACACACACACACACACACAAATGCACACTATATGTACACCACACACCAGACAAAAATACCACACATACACACCAGATGCACCAAAAATATTTTGCTTGTATTACTAGAGTCTAAAAGAAATGCTGTGTCAGTGTTTTGATGCATCCAGGGACTGAATGTAAACAACATGGTACAACTCTAGAAACCGCCATCATAAAATATTTTAAGAGGCAGAATAGAGTAAAATAAAATAAAAATGTCTTTTTATGTGATATCGCAGAGTAATTCAGGATTTATGGTACCTTAACCTTTAGAATCCAAAATATTAAGCTATGTTTCTTAGAGATAATAACTCGGTTGTCCCTCACTTATGTGTCTTAGATAAAAGCCTACTGCCACAGAATCCATGAATGCTCAAATACCCTTGCGGGCCTTTAGTAGTAAATCTTATGGAATAGCTTATGGCCAATGTAATGGCCCACAGTAGCCTGCGAATATCATGAATTCTAATAATACTTACATCAGTAGAAACATGAAGTAATGTCTCCATTGTAATTAAATGATGTATTTAGAGCAGTGGACTAAATGGTCCCCTAGTGTGTTGGTGATATATTCTAATAGTCTTCTCTTTACAGCCCCACACGGTAATATTCATGCTTTATTCTGGAGGGCTTTGCTTCTGACTGAACATTTGAATTGCAACATTAAGTGGTAAAGTGGATTACAGCGAGACCCCATGAATATGGATCCTGATCAAGAAACTAAGTGCTTAAAAAAATAAGATGTTACTATTTAAATAGAGTGATTACAAAAACATTTTTATATGGAGGAATGTCTGGAGTCTTTGCTTCGCTCTTTATTCTACATTCAGAAGCAGAAGATATTTGCCACAATTAAAAATTTAGTGGGTGAAACCCCAGAACTTAAATCACTGTAATTTCTACTGCACTTATTGAATTTAATTTGGGCTGTTTGAGGTACAAATTAGTTTTGATAATAATTACTGTATTCCATTTTTAAAACATGTTCGTTCCAAAGTGTATAGCTGACCGTTGATGTAGATGTAGGAAGAGGCTATCTATTGCAGAGCTGAAAGGAAATTATCCTGCAGTTGATTAGTTAAAAGAGTCACATTGTAGGTTTTCATTCTTTATTTTCCTCTTGAATCAGTCACTAAAGCTGTAGCTTGAGGCAGTAAGAGCCCACGGCAAGCTGAGGGCACTTCAGTCTATCCAGGCTAGTGGGTGAGAACAAGCCAAAGAAGAATCCACGGTATTTGGTAATAGAATAAGTCAGTGCATGATCCTATAAAATACAAAATTGTAATCTGAAAGAATTGTGTATGTGTTTATTTGATAAAATTAAATGTCTATGAAATACTTTCTATCACTTAATAAATACTGTATTTCTAAATGTTTTTCAATATATTTGCAAAGAATAAGGCATAATTTCTACCACTGTTAATAATGTTTTCTGTTCATTTGTCTGATCAATGTGGATTCTAATGATGAAGTGCTGAGTGTAGGTTCTACTGCCTTTTTTACTTGAGAGACCATTATGTTGAGCTGTTAGTGTACATACTGTGTGTGTATGTGTGTTTACTTGTGTGTGTTTATGTGTGCATGCAATTAAGTGTGTGGTGTGTGTTTTAGTGTCCATTTATCCACTTAAGGGCTTGTTGCTTTACATTCTTGAACACTTGCAAAAATACCATTATGCCACTGAAATTACGCTTATGATGGCTTTTGTGCTTGGTTGTTTTCCATTTCAAAGTATTTGACTGGCCTTATATCCTAAGTTTGTCTTCATTGAATTTGAGAAATTGGCGTCTGTTCTCTAAATCGAGGAACAGAGACAATTACCCCACACAGGGGAAAACTGGGAGATTGGGGTAAGTTTACATTAATCTTTATTTTTTATTTATTCCCTTGGTATCACTTTAAATGGTACAGCATTTATGTTATGTACTGAATATTTTGCAAAATGCCACAAGAGTTGTCCCTTTGGGTTGTGCTAACAACCACCACCACCACAACAGCAATAACAATAACAACAGAAATGTACTGTTCTAGGAAAAAGGAAAGAACATGCATAGGAATATGGGGACTCTGGTCAAATACAGCACTCTAGCTAAATGAAGAGCTCTCTATTTGGCCAGTTTAGACATGGCTTTGGTTGGCAAGCTAATTCTTTGAGTACTACCCTTGAAAATCATGCTAATGAGGCTCTTCACTTCATCAAGTAGGATTGTGGACCTTTTTGTCTGCATCATTAAGGCCCCAAATTGCCCCATTAGCAAGGCCTGAAATTGCCCCTCAGGGTCAATATTTAATGCAGGTGAGCTTAGGTTAACTACCATCAGAACCCTCTGGACAACAAACAATGTGGAGTACCTGCTCCAGGGAAATTCATTTTCCCCCTAAATTTCTCATGTGTAACATACCAATTTCCATAGTGGAATTATGTTTTAAAGTCGTATGGGGGGGAAAATAAACACTTTAAGCTTATTTTATGTTGCTGATTCCAGAAAAGTGAATTTTTAAGTGGAAGACTGAAACGTTTCCATGAATACTCGTCTGTGGCTCATAGCTTTAATTTTTCCACCTGCAAAATGGGGATCACTGACCTTTCTGGAAACTTGAGGGGAAAATTTGCCTTTAAATAAAAAATAAAGAGTCACCAGAAAATAACAAAAGCAATAGTAAAACTTAGCAAGATCTTCTGGGATTTTTCTGTTAGAGTTTATCAATTTTATGGTTACCCATATTAATCACCATGTTAAAATTCATAAAAAGTTAGAACTGTAAGGAGTAATCTGAATGTGTGCAACTTAAAAATTCAAGATAGGAATCAGTGCTATTAAGAATGAGACAGGAAAGCCAGGTGCTGCACATTTAAAATCATAAATACACACTTTTCTTACTCATTAAAATTTGAAGTGGGAGGGAAAGCAAGATTATTCTTCCTGGATCTCTATTGTCTACTGGGCTTCCTGAAAACTGGTTAATAGTCTTTTGCTGCTGGTTTTCTCTAGAGATTCTCAGTGTTTGGGGGGAACAGCAATTATTTCCGTGAGCATGCTCAGCAGAATCCACTGGTGAGGCCAGGACATGAAACCTTTCATATGTAGCAACTGAAAGATGAGAGCCTCAGTCACACTTTCCAACAAGGACGTGAAACAGAAGCTTCAAGATTATATTCCACATCTGAGTAGAAGTAGCATTTATGTCTACTGTGTTAAGGTTAATTCCCGTGCATTTAGGGCCCCTGGAATCCCCATCACCTCTGTGGCTGGTACCTGTAAAGCCAGTTTGCTATTGAATGGGGCCCCAATTAAGAAGTGCTTGCTGGTGTCCTTCCAGCAATATCTCGTGAGTTTGAACAATTTTAGTGAAATAAATGTAACAAGGAAAAATGAATTCTCTTTAGCCTCTATTCAGTCAAAATTAGCCTCCGTGGATTCTGGCTTACAAAAGCACCACGGGCTTCTGGCTGTGCTCTGTAGCTGTGAAATAGAATCAAGATTCCATTAGGCATCCCAAGCTGCCTCCTTCTCCAGGGCAGACAATAAAAATGACAACAGGGGATTGTCCCTCAGCTAGTCTAACAAGGAGGTGGGTTCTTTTCTAAATGACTAGATGTCTGTTTAGCTGAGGGAAAATTTAAAGGGGCCATGGGCTAGATTTCCTTTAATTCTTTAATTCACACATTTGCTTCTTAGACACTTTTAGAGAGATATTGAATTCTACCTCTGTTAGCATATATAGGCCATAGCAAAACCCCCAAACACACACACACACTAACACTTTTAAGACTGTGCTCAAAGAATACAGATAGTATCATTGTTCTCCAAGAAATACCAGATTGTTTTAGCAGCTCTTCATGCATTATTAATCTTGTCATTTGTTTTTTTTTTTCTTTTAACTTGGGGATAAAGAATTCCCCCTAAAATACCCAAATTTTACATTGAAGACAAATTTTCTGCCTTCAGAATTTCCTTATAAGAAATATGGATATGGATGCATGTTCACAGATAACCGTGTTCAAATGTGAACTTGAGTACTATAGTGCTTTGTATCCTGAACTTTATAATACCATCACATACTCCTATGCCTCTCCTGGAAAACTTGCCCATTCTTTCTGTTGGAGGAAGTCAGGTGTTCAGATCATCTGCATGAGGGGACCCCAGTAGACTATGATATTGTAGAAGTTCTCTTTGTCATGATCCCTGGGTCAATATCTCAGCTCCTAATCCATACAAAAAGTGCAAAAGTCTAAGAGCATTTTCTTGCCCATCCAAGGATAAATTTGATATAACTTAATCAGACCTCGAATACATTGGATTAAATAGTCCTTCTCTTTCTAATTGGCCGCACAAATAAAACTGTGTATCTCCTTGATAGATGATATTGAATAAAATTTAATACACCCTGTCAATGTCTATCAGAAAACTAAAGAATTCATCAACTATTCCTAGTGATTGTACTAGTTCACATGTGTATTTCATGGTCACTTCTTCTTTGCTTCAATGAAAATTACTGGTGGTAAATAATATTATATAATCCATGGTGCCAAATACTAATGTTGGGTGGAAAGTAAATCACAATGTTTTCATTATTGAATTGCTAATGCTTAGAAGTTGTAATATTCCATATATAAAGTCTTTAATAAGCAATTATTTATGTGCTCACTTACTGGATGTTGTTGATCCAAGGCATTCCTTCAACATAAAGTGAAATTTCTACTCAATAATTCTTTCTATAAAGTCATTTATTGATATTATAGTTCAGTGAACTTTCACAAGGTAGCATGTTGCATTTTTATTATGATATTGTTGCTAAAAATTAATAAGAAACCAAATATCACTGCAAATATTAAAACATAAGCTACATATACTATTAGTATATAGCTAATATTAACAGAAGAGACAACAAAATTTATCTTGGTTTTAAAATTTAAGCCTAGAATTTAAATCTAATGGATTTCTAGTCAAAAAAATCTTGAGTTCTGAAACTACTCTTGCCATTTCTAACTTATTGTATATCCTCATGAAATATTCTGAAAAGCTTTGAAACTCAGTAAACTTGTCTGCAAAATGAACATATTTTACTACAAAATATTTTATCATAGTAAGAATTAACATTACTTTGTGAAAAATGATCTTTATAATTATAGTAGATCAAATAAACCTCCATGTTTGTTACATCCAAAATGTTGTAGATAGAAGAAAGAGTATTTAGAATGCTTCAAACATTTGTTAATTACAAACCCAAAACATATTCAAAGGATATTTTTCTGTATTTGATCTGGAAAGAATCTTTTGCATAGTAGAGCTTTATCTTTTGAACTCAAAATAAATTTGTATATAGAGAGATTACATTAGTGTCTATAAGTTATATGCTATAAATATTATTCATTGAATATACTTGTGTATTATATAGGTGATATATATTTTTAAAACACATACACACACAAATACTGTCTTTATTTCTTTAAGTTTATTGGTTATTATACCTATTTTGCAAGACTATAAAAAGCAAACCTCTTGGGTTAATTTAATAATTCTAAGACAAAATGGAAGTATGTGCATAATCACTGTGATGTTTTGTCTTGTTCCTGTTTTTTTTTCTTTTTTAGACAGGGTTTCATGTATGTAGTACAAGCTGGACTTGAACTTGTTGTGTAGATTGTATGGCTCTGAACTCCTGATCCTAATACCTACACTTCTCAAGGCTGAGGTTAGAGGCCTGTACTACATCCAGATCACCATGATGTTTTTTGATTGGTCATTGCCACTTACACCTGTGGGGAAGAAACAATTATCTGTCATAATCCTTAGGAATTTAAACTTTGATGAATTAACCAATTTATCCTTAAGTATTTTCATCATTTTTAGCATATGTATACATATATATTCTATTTTTATATATCATGAGCCAAATGAAATAGACAAATGGATTTGAAGATAGAGTTCTTTGGATAGAAACTAAGTGCTGCATACAGACGAGGAAGTAAAATGAGTTTGCTATTTAAAAGTAAATATTAAGCCAAATTCTTGCCTTTTAAAAAGGAGTTTAAAATAAAGATGCAAACTTTCAATTGGCTTATGGTCTGCTTTCAGCAAATGAAAACTTCATGATACAGAAACAGATAAAACAACAGCACTGGGTCTGCGAGTAGCTGCCCATTCATCCTTTAATTGGATCCTCCTTATTCCTAAGAGCACGCTAACACAGGCTCACTCAATGCAATGATAAGAATTAGTTCAGGTACAGAAATCAATAAAAACAGATGCAAAATAGGTAAATCAGTAGGCTTTGCCTTGCAGGCGAGAGCAAAAGAGAAGAAAGAAAAAATGCCTAGAACAATAATAACAAACAAAACACCCAGAAGTCGATAACCAGCAGCTATAGAGAGAAACAGGGAGTAGGTAAGTGATTGCTTGGGAGTGGGTGGCCAGAAGTGGGGGATGAACATTAATGGTTGGTAGAGATATGAAAAAGTTCTAAAATTGATTGCAGTCATGTTTGCACAATTTGGGTAAGCAAAGGAAAAACATATACTTCAAATCAGTGAGAGTCTGGTGTGATAGCTCAGTGAAGAGTGCTTGTTTTGCAAGCATGAGTACTTGAGTGCATATACCAACAACCACGTAAAAAATCTATGCACATGCTTGAAACTGCAGCATTGGGGGACAGAGATAGAAAGATCCCGGAACTGGCTGGCCAACCAGTCTGCCTAGAAGTTCAAATTCTAATTCTGTTTCAAGGCAATAAGCAGAGTTCAGTAGAGAAAAATACCCAGTGCCTTGTTCTGGCTTCTGCATACGTGCATACCCACACACTTAAAGGTATACACCACACACACACATACATCATGTACACACACTAATACACTATTCCCCCAAACGGATGAGTTGTTTGATGTGCAAATTATATCTCAGTATATAGGAGATATACTGAGATAAAATTTCTTTATTCTATCAAAATAAATTCACAGATAACAATTCCAAAGACACAAATATAACAGCAATGGTGGAGGCAAGAGTGGGGGAAACCATCACAGGAAAATAAAATGGTGAATTAACTAAATAAGTAAGGAAACCCCTCACAAAGAGTCCAATATTAAAGTCTACCAAACTACCAAATCAGGTCGAAAGAAATGAAGTCAACAAAATTCACAGTTGGCATATAGATCACTCCACATGAAACTAATTTCAAGGAATAGATAACAGACAGATAACAAAGAATAGATAACAGTTGGGATGTAAATCACTCCACATGAAACTAACTTAAAGGAATGATCAAATTTATTTTATTTTATTTTATTTTATTTTATGTGTATGTTTGCCCGCTAATGTATATATGTGTACCATGTACATGCCTGGTGTCCCCAGAGGCCAGAAGATGGTGTCAGGTCTAGAACTGGAATTATACATGGTTTCAAGTTGTCATGTGGGTGCTAGGAACAGAGGCCAGGTGCTCTGCAAAAGCTGAGCTATTTCTCCAGCCCTAATTAGATAGATTATTTTTTAAAGAAACAGAGTGGGCTTACCTTAAGATCAGGTAAGAAGTAATTATTTCTTCGGTGTTGCAAGACTTGATATGTTAAGTGTACAATTTTGTTAGTAGTTTTTATGATCACAAAATATCCTATTACCACAACACTTGGCTCATAGTATCTAACCAATGTCTTCTTCCTTTTTTATGTTATTCTGCCTTCATTTTGTATCCTGCTGTTTCTACATTCCCTTTTAGACTGAAACTGATTATCATTTTAAATCATTGGAGACTGCCTTTGTGACTTGGGGCTACCTCCTTCCTATACAGTAGAGACTAGGCAATATTTAAGCTCCAGGGAGGACTAAAAAAGAACACTCTAGAAACAAGCTTTGGTCTTGTGATTTGGAGCAAAGGTGAAAGGTCTGAAGCATCTCTGTAATGTACAACTGAATGTAGGATCCTTTTCATAAAAGGAAGTTGAGAATGGTTCTATGGATGTCATGAGAAAAAGGGAGAGATGTTCTGAGCAAAAGAGGCATGTTTAATACGAATAATGGAGCTGGTGGGCAGTCAGAAAGTTTACAGCTTAAATGAAGAGTCTAAGACGAAATGGTGGGATGAGTCCATGTATGAATAGAGGATCAGAAGGCTTCCTGGTGCTCATGTTGGATGAGAACCTTAGATCATCTAGTATAGTGATTTTCAAAATCATCTCATCCACATTTTCATCTATACACCTTTAGTGTATTTGGACTACATTGGACCCTAGCTGCTCTACATCCATGAGAATTCTGCCCAGTTGACAGCTCTCACTCAGGCTTTGGAGCAGCACACAGATCCCCTCCAAGGCGATCTTACAGTTAGGCCAAAGAGAACAATTCAGGTTTAAGAATGGCCCCTAGTTTATATGACATCTTCCTGTAAATGTAAATAATGGCTTTTCATTAAGTGAATGGACTCCTTTGAATGCATGGCTGGCAAGAATATAGCACTTGAAGAACTGGAAGATGCCAACATTCCCAGTAGAACTTCTAAACTATATGGCAAAATTTCTTCCACACTTCATATACAGCAATGTTTGGTCATTCCAATAGCGCTGTTGTATAATCATCCTCCAAATCATCTGTGTTTTCCCCTTTTCATTTTTTAAGTTCTACTTATGGTACCATGTACATGTCCACACATGCCGTAGCCTGTGTGCAGAGGGCAAAGGATTGCTTTCAGTTCTCTCCTTCTCGCATGTGCTTTTTGGGGGAGAGGATCAAACTCTAGTCCTCATACTTACTTGTTGAGCTATCCCACAAGCTTCTCTGTATTTTGAAGGGCAGAAACAACAGTTGCCATGTGGGAAGCAGGTTCAGACTAGCCAGAACAGGGAAGTCTTATGCTCTGTACATTCATATTATGTCAGACAAGTAGAGAGAGCAAGTTTGGGGTGAACACATAATTTTGGTCTTGAAGATTCACCTCACACTAGTCAGAGAGCTCTCTAGAGGAGAAATAGAGTTATGGAAAGTTCTGGGCTCACAGCAGAATGTCTTGTGCCTTCATCTAAGAATGGCAATCACTACTCTAGCCTAACAGGGTTTGAGGTCTCTGAAAACAGAAGGCCTAGTATAGATGAAGCCTTGCAGGAACTGGCCCACAGCCTAAGCAGGCAGAAAGGCTTCACCAGAAAGGAACAGAGAATTAAGGCCACCAAGCAGGCCCCTTCTATTCTGATTTCTAGTCCATGCTTTCCACTAGCCAAACTCAGACAGAGCCCGGAGGACAAGCAAGATGGTAGATATGTTCACATAGCCCCTGGGACAAAATCCAGGGCAGAAAGAGAAGGGTGGACAGAGAAAGGAAATGAGGGAAACAGAGTCCCACAGTGCCTGTTAACAGAGAAGAACTCAAAATTCAGTATTTCTTTATTATCATGTGGGATGGCCGAAGACTGGAGAGGAAACACTGTGCCATATGACTAGTTCATTCTGCTTATCATGTTACTAATTCAGTTATATAATTTGTGATATGAAGAAATGACTACCTTTCCCTGCCCTTCCCTCCCTTAAATGAGTAAACCAACATTAAAAGGTGTAAGTGCTTATTGAAGACCATTTTGGCCTCTCTAATATCCTGTCTATTTTTCTGAGTAGTGTTTTTATCGGCTGAATCTTTGGTCTTAATTGTGTGTCTCAAAATCCAAGATGACATGACTGAGTGGGACGGCTTACAAATTGTGCTTACTCTTAGTTTGCTTTTCCATTCTGAAGATGTGAGGTCTGATGGAGGAGTATGGTATTGGGAAAAGCATTTAAAATATTATGTAGCTAAGTACATTGTGGAGGTTATCCAAGTCCTAGTATTAAATCCACAAGGGTTTTCAGAGATTTTATTTTCAGATTTTAAAAGTGATTTTCTATTTTGTTTGATCTATTTTCTTTTGTTGAGACAAGGTTTGGCTTTGTAGCCAAGGCTGGCCTGAAACTCGCTATGTATCCTAGACTGGTCTCTCCCTTAAGCCTCCTGAGTATTGAGATTACAGACATGTGACACTACCCACTTCTAGATGATTTTCTTACTGGTAGTATTTTATAAATAATTAATGAATATAAAAAATCTGAAGATTGGCCCATATAAGACCAAGCTGCATATATATATATATATGTATATATATATATCATATCTATATCAAAATCATACATAATGTACCTTCAAGATATTGAAACAGAAAGGTAAATAGAACTCAGCCCATCTGTAAGTCTTTATTTGATACATGTTCTTTTCATTACTATTACTTTTTAATTAATTTTTACTGAATTTTTGTGTATTTCATACAGAACATCTCAATCAATCTTAATCACTTTTTACCCTCTTCCTCACTAACACCCTCCCACAGACAGCCTCCCTTCTGTCACTTGTGTTAAGACCTATTGTGTAAAGTTAGTGGCCTATAGGTTCCTCAGTGCAGGTTCATCCACTGAAGTCTAGTCAGCTGAAACAGAGTCCCTCACTTTAAGAAGATAGTTCATCCTCACTTAATATTAATCAGTTGCCAATATTTCTTTGACAAAGACTAAGGGTTAGTCCCCATTTCCACTGTTCCATACTGGGGTTTCATCTGCTTGCGTTTACATGGGTCTTGAGCATTCCAACACCATTACTGTAGGTTAATATAAGCAGGTTACCAGAAATTTGTAGGATTCTGTTTCTATATGATCATTCTCCCTGGCTCTTATAATCTTTCTGGCCCCTCTTCTACAATGGTCCTTAAGCCTTGGGTGAGTGAAGATTGACATAGGAGTCCTGCCCAGTGACACAGACTCTATAAACTTCTATTCTCCACTCTTTGGTCATTTGTGACTTTTTGTGTTCCTTGCCCTCTGTTGCATGAGGGAGATTCATTAATGAGAAATAAGAGATTCATTATTGTCCTCTTTACCCCTTGTTCTATATTGCATGAGTCTTATGTGTAGAGATTGCTCTGTAGATGTGGCACTTAAGCTTGGGCAATTCACAGACAATGTCTGTGTGTGACGAGTTGTGGTATTCTCTACTAGTCTTCATCTGGTGCAAAAGAAGCTTCTTTGATGAGTGATAACTAGGATACTTGACTCTAAATATAAAGATCCATACATCGTGCTTACTAAGCAGTTGCTTTAGCCTAGGAATGTGACAGCCTTGGAGATTTCTCTAAGATCTATGACCTCTTCAACCACATGTATTTGTCTATGGTTACAGTACCACACATGAGTTTCCTCCCATTGGGTGGACTTTTAGTCCAAATGGGAAGCCATTGGTTGCCCCCAAGATAAAAGTGCCATTACCTACCGTATGAATGCCATATGCTGTGCCAGTCATTGATGTAGTTATTTGATCATGAAGCTGGTGTTGGGCCATCGACTGGTGTTCTCCCTTAGCAGCTTCTGTAGTGCTCTTCAGAGCTATGAGAGCTAGCCTTCAGCGGAAGTGGCTTGCATGTCAGTTCCAGCTCCATTGCTCCAAATCTGGTCTCTGAAGTATGTCTTGTCTTCAGCAATAGAGTCTTACCTTCAAGTTCTGGGAGACAATCAAGAACTGTGGCAATAGCCTGTCTAATTTGGGGAGTCTCTTGGACCACCCTGGTTAACAACTCAAAGGAAAGTTTTTCCTGTCTGGTACAGGTTTATTGTTATGTAGACTTTGGTTATCCACATGGTCTCATGCAGAGACATTCAATGTAGAATTTGTCATTAGGTTTTTAGACTAATATGATTCCCTATTTTATTTTACATTAGTTAGGCATTATTTATCTCTTCTCTTCTCTTGTGTCTCTTTTTCTCTCTGTCTCTCTCTCTGTATCTTTATCTTTCTCTCTCTCTCTCTCCATGTCTAACCCTCCCTCCATGCCTTTTTAAAAGTTTCCCCCTTTTGCCTTTGTCTCCTTTGATAATACTGGTCTCCTATCATCCCACCTCTCTTGAGCATTTTCTTTCCCTTTATCCCCATAGTTCCTTGTATAACCCTCCCTCCCCCTCCTCCTTTAAATATTCACATTTTATCTCTTTCTCTCTTATTAACAACTGTCTCCTGCTTTTCTTCTCTGTCAAGTTCCTTCTTTCCCTTTACCTCCCTGTTTTCTTCCCATTTTCTTGGTTCCTGCAGTTACATCAGGATACATACTCACATATAAGGGTTTGGTGCTAAGATCTAGAAATGAGAGAGTACATACATCATTTGTTTTTCTGATTCTTTGTTACTTCACTTAGCATGACATCCATTTACCTGCTAATGTCATGATTTCGTCTTTTTTTACCACCAAGTAGAACTCCATTGTGTAAATTTACTACATTTTCATTATCTATTTGTCAGTTGAGGGACACTTAGGTTGCTTCCATCTCTTAGCTATTTTAATGGTTTAAATTGAAGAAATGGTGATTTCCTGTTATTTTTGTCTACAGTCTTATCTCTGGTTTGAAGTGTGGTTCTTTATTAATATGATGATCAAAGTTTTTGTAAATTTTCTTAGAATTAGTAATGGGAAGTTTCTTCTTGAAAATGTGAAGCACCTTAAAACTTTCACATATTAACTTAATAGTCATTTGGAGAATTTTCTACAATTCAACAATTATATTTTTTCATTTTTCATTTGCAATGCCTAAGGTTGGGCAATCTACAGTAAGTTATTCCAAATGTTTCAGTAATAACTCAAAGCACTTTGTCCTCATATTATTTAGCTAAAAATACTCATTCAAGTTGTTATAGAAGTTAATGGAATTTGAAAAATAATCTTTATAATGAAAATAATTTATGCTTCTACTAAATATGGCTACTGTGCACATGTTCTTTCCAGAATTCTTTTTCATTACTTCTGGTTTAGACCCATCCTGCCCTCCCTGAGCTCTTGGATGGAGTGTCCTGGTACTCCATCTTTCTCTGATTGTCATTGTCAAAGAGCCCACACATTAATCCTTGCTATAATTGGATTTCACAATGGATATATTATAACAGCAGAGGGAAAGAAAGGATTCACTTAAGGGGGGCTAGAGAAATGGCTCAGTAGTTAAAAGCACTTGCTACTCTTCTAGAGGAACTGAGTTTGGTTCCCAGCACCAATGTCAGGCACTTCACAACCACCTACAATTACAGCTCCAGGGGATCTGATGCACTCTTCTGGACTCCGTAAATACCCATACTCATATGTGCACATATCCACCCACAGACACTTACATACACATAAACTGAAATAAGAAAAATAAATCTTTACAAAAGAATGTGCGCAAGGAGGAAAATGAGTAGAAAGAACTCAAGCACTTACCCTGTGTTTTGTTAAATGCTGGAGTTGAGATTCTGACACAACTAAAAGTGATCTGCTGAGCACAGAAAGAAAAGCAAATTTTTATTCTTATATTTCTCTAACAGGTATGGAATTCTCTACCTAGAAACTCACTATACAGAAGTGACTCACTGTTGTAAATTCCTTTATTTGAATATGCCAAAAACATAAGAAAAAAATACCACTTGTAATTTCTTATAGTTTACTGTATTTTTCCTTGTGTTGTAAAGCAAGTTTGTAGACTACATAGAACAATGCATGTCTTGACTCCCCTACCACCTGGGCAACTCCACTGTCCCCCACCCCACATCCTGTTCTCCTTCTAGCCTTGGGCACAGGCCTGCTTTTACTATTAGCAGCCCAGATCTCTGGACTACCCTCTAAGTCCAGACTGCCAACTGTGTTCTTTTTCCTTGTTCTCAGACCAACTCAATTTTTCAAGTCTGGTTTGTTAGAGCCTTCACAGGCTGTCCCTACCACTAACTTGCTTCTGCCTGCTTGAGACCAGTCATCTATCCTCATTGTTCCCATCCCCAACCTGCCTTCGATTCCTGTGACCAACATTCTTCTCTGTCAAGTCCCAGTCACCACCCATCAAATAAGTTTATTTTGCACCAGACAGAGACTAATATGGAATGCCACAGCTGTTTACACATAGACATTGTCTGTGAATTGCCCAAGTATAGGGGCACATCTTCAGTGCAACCTCTGCACCTAAACCTCAGGTACCATACAACAAAGAGGTAAAGAGGACACTAATGAATCTCTCAACTTTCATTTATAATGCTCCTTCATGCAACAGAGGGCCAGGAATACAAAAGGTCACAAGGGTGTGGAGATTAGTTGTCTACAGAGTGTGAGTTCCTGGACAAGACTCTTATATTAAGCTTCACTCACCAGGGCTCAGGGACCATTGTGGAAGAGGGGGAGGAAAGATTATAAGAGCCAGGGAGGAGGAGTATAACCATATGAAAACTGGTTCTGAAACAAGCTCCTGGGACCCTGTGCACATGAACCTATAGCAATGGCATCAGCATGCTCAAATCCATGTAAACTCAAGCAGAGAAAAACTCAGCATGAAAGAGTGGAAATGGGCAACAGACCCTAATCTTTACTGAAGAAATATTAGTGGCTGATTACTATTGGGTGAGGAAGAGCCAATCTTCTTAAATGAGGGACTTGGGATACAATGACTAGTGCTCAGTAGAAAAAATTGCACTGAAGAACATATGGGGACACTGACTTGACACAATAGGCCTTAACACAGATGGTAAAATGTATAGATTCCAGTTGAGGGGCCATGGAGGGTGCTGGTGGGGAAGAAGGCGTACAGATAATTAAAATTGATTAAGATGTTCTTTATGGAATATACAAAGATTCAATAAAAAAAGAAAAATGTTCATCTTGTTCAATATTTCATAGGTCTAAAGGACTGCGAAAAAAAGCATGAGAAATCAGTAGCCTTTGGTCAATGCATATCAACACTAGATCACACTTCACCAGAAACAGGATTGCAACAAATCAGGGTCTTAATTATCGAGTAGTGGATTGCTACTTCTTGAGCATTCTGCATCTTAGTAAATTTATATCCTTACTTACAAAAGCAAATAGCAGGTGTTTGTCCTGCTCTTTTCTGCCAGTCAGAAGACGGGTATGCTGAAGACTCCTGGTTGCTCTCTGGGTTTCAGTCTGTCTGTGGGAAAGATGTGTGAGTTGTTAACAGCTAAGCAGTGAACAACAGCTGTATATGGAACACACCGAATGGCAGTGAGGGATAACATTCTAGCAACACCGGTTGCTGCCATCCTTGGTGTTCTGAAGTTTAGCTACTGTTTTAACCTTTTCGATGCTCTCCACTTAATCTCTTCACTAACAGCAACTTGCAGTTATTATGGCTGAAAAGCTCTTCCCAGGCCTCACTGTAACATAAACGTGAGAAAATTTTGTCCCTTCTTATAGAGAACATAAATAAGAATATAGAGATTCCTTGGTTTTATAATATCTAGTAAGTAAGATAGTTGTATTAGAATCAGATGCTTTTGACCTTAAAATCCTAAGCAGTTTCAATCTTGTCTTTCCTAATGAACAACTAGGTATCCATTTTCCATTTCATTTATTTCCTTTTATCATGACATTAAAGTACTTAAATAATCCTCATGCTATTGAAATCAATTGTCTTCATAAGAAGTCTTTCCACAGTTCATTACTATACTGTTCATTTCTGTCCCCCAAACCAGGCAAAATGAAACTGAGGATGCAATGGGAGGATGTCCCCTCGTTTGCACTGCCTTTGTCATGTAGGGTCATGTAGGTCAGCTTAGGGCCTACCCCAAGTCTCTCCACTTGACCACTTGTCCAGTGGGGAGATGAAAAGGTTTATTGGAAAAAGTTTGACATTTTAGCCCCAAACAAATATTGGATATTATCTGTAGAATTAAGTTATCCATATGTACACAGTCTAAGGAATTAACTCTCTCTGAAATGGTGGATTATTACAGAAATTGAAACTAAGTCCTTAAGGCACTCTTTTTTACTTTGTCCTCTGTATTTTTGAACATGAGCTTTTAGGTTATTTGGTTATTTTGATAGCTCCTTTCAGTATGTTCTTACTCAGTATGTATTTGTGCACTGCTCTGGCTAGTCTGAACAATTTTTTAAAAGTATTCCCCTGATAGCCCTAGAAGCAGACAAATATTTCTTGAAAGAAGAAAGGGAGATTTCTATTAGGTTTGAGAGTCACAAGTGAACAGAAGATATTTGAGAAGTATAAAATACTCCATAGACTGCAAATCTAAAACCAAAACACAACTAACAAGGTTTTGACAAAATAAAAATCCCAAGTGATTTTTCTCCTGCCTTATCATAAGTGGCATTTTGTAGTGTTATTCTTTTCTGTAGATATGTATTTATACATGCACATGACATATATGTTGTGTATATAATGTACACACGATTTTTATTAAATAATTTTCCAAATAACTATAGACACGAACAGGAATTGGAAAATTAAGTCAAATAAAAATAAGTGTGATATTGTCCTAACAATTTCTTTGAAAGACCAAGAAGCTATTTCAACAGTAGAAGCAGTATATATAAACAGTATATAAAAATAGGAAAACTTTCCTCTCCTTTAGCTGACTCTATGCTAGGATTGTTTGTTGGCATGTTGTTATCAAATTTGATATATTCAGCTTTTGTCAGTTACTGAGTTTATCAGTATGTCACAAGAGCAGCAGAAACACTAGAACGGACCAACGGGGAAGGAGTTCACCCAAAGAATCAGCTCTGTGCCTCTTGCTCCTGAATTTTCCATACAGCAGAAATGACACATGTGAACTTAAGTATGTTCATGCCCTTACCTGGGAAAATGTACACATTTTAAATGTCACAGAAAACAGATGGTCTTCACATTTCCTTAAACTTTGTCTTAGTTTTTCATTGTGAAGCACTTTCAGCAATCGTTGTGTAGTATGAGCTAATGAAATGATCTGCAGAGAAGATGTTTTCAGGTCTTCTTATTTGCAGGATAAGATGCTCAGTAACAGGTGGCAGGACTTCATGATGTCCTACCATGAGCTGGAAAGTGACGAGGTTCTACCTCAGCAAGCTGTGCTCACCTACCAGCACCTTGGATTTATTCAGGCTATCAGGACTCTGGCATGCTGTTACACACTCATTTGGAAACTGAGATGTAAAATCCATATGTGATTCTGTGGTTAAGAATAATGGCAACACATTGTAGTCAAGTACTAATAAAATAATATCCTTTCCCAGCTCTATATAATACCAGCCAGGTTTAGTATTTCTGTTTACTGCTTGGTGGGACTCTAAGACTTCTGGAAGACTCTTGTCAATTACCTATTTCTTTTAAAAATATTTTATTTATTATTTTTATTTTACATGTATGAATGTATTGCCTGCATGTATACAAGTGCAACCATCTCATGCAAAGCCTACAGAGGTCAAAAGAGGGAGTCAGATCCCATGGAACTGGTGTTAACAGATGGTTGATAGCTGCCATGTGGATGTTGGGAATCAAACCTGGGTCCTCTGTAAGAACAGCTAGTACTATTATCTGCTGAGCAATCTCTCCAGCCCAATTACATATTTCTTTTCATTTATGCTTCAACAAATGCTTTGTTGAGTATATTGCTGCTTACTGGACTATGAGGTTACTAAAAGTGAGTTGAATTCTAAAACAGCTTTTTGGTTACATTTATTTATTTATTTATTTATGTGTGGACAGGTTGCGTGTGTGCAGCAGCCTCCAGGTGGAAGTCACAGGATATCTTGAAGGACTTTTTCTCTACTTCCATTATGTACTTCACGGGGATGGGGATCAAACTCACGTCATAAGCTTCATAGGAAGTGACTTTACTGACTGAGTCATCCTACCAGCCTGAAATCTAAGACCCTTACCTAAGTTTAGTTTGAATTTTAGTTACCAAGACTTATTAAAATGCATTTTGGGGCCTCAGTACCAAGGGATTATTTTCACTCAGATGCTCTGGTACATAGACCAATAATTTCCTTTTTTGACAGATTTCAGTGTAAGGCTGATGTTGCAAGGGTAGGGATAATACATTGAAGTCATTGCTGAGCTACTGCCTACATTGAATTTAAGTATTTATTCTTAGAGCTGGTTATAGTCAGAAAACTGACAACTCTTAATGTATCACAAGCTAGCTATTTGATCAATTATACAAATTCATTCTTAAACAATAGCTAAGACAATACTGAGAATAATATATATATATATATATATATATATATATATATATATATAAAACATAAGGAAGAGATATTCAACAGAAGTTACTTTGAGGACAATTAAGCTTGAGGGATTGCTCAGTGTTGATTGATTTCACAATAAAACTATACTGACAAGGATGAGAAGAGCTTTTAAATTCCAGATCCTGCGCAAGTAGTTTATACCAAAAAGTACAAAGTAAAATGTAACCATCCCAAGACTGATTTCAGTGTCCTGATCCTCCAAGAAGACTTGACTTTGTAAGAGTGAAGGATCATTGAAAATCTAAACTAAATTATTCAGGCTACTAAGGCTTTTGGAGGTGTTCTAAATTTTTCACTGAGAGCCAAGCCAGAAGGCCATTGCTCCTCTTTAAAATAACTCATTCTCATGAACTAGCCACATAGTGAGAATTTACATGGCTTATCTGAATACTAAAGAGTGCACTTTGGTGAATAGCTGGGTCTCACACTTTATCAAGAAGTTTTTATAAGTATTATATTGATTTTTTTCCAATTGTAACAGTTTTGTGAATTTTGCATTAAATTGTTTATATATAAGAAAATATACAAGAAATAAAATCATTAGCACAGTTTAAAAACAGTAAAACAGTATTAATGTAAGCAAATCATAAAGTATAGCTTAGCAAAATCATTCTATATATGCTCTTTGAAAGAAGAAGAAGGTAGACTAGACTCTCAAAATTAGTTATCAGGGTTTTCCCTACATATGAATAACATAACTAAATATTAATTTTTATAGCTATTTCCCACATAAAATATTTATATTATACAGACTTTCATGTTCAAATATTTCTTTTAAAATTAATTTAATAAAATATTTTAGTTTTTTGTTCCCTTAAAGCTCTTGATTGCATCTTATAAAATGCTGCAGTTGCTAGAGTTCATTTCACCAGAGGAAAAGAACATAAAAATAACAGATGGGGGAAAAAGAAGGATTTTGTATGTGCTTTAAATTCTAGTCTGACTCAAAGTTGGTAGTTGGTAAAAAAATTTTAAAAATAAAAATAAATAAATAAGTAATGAACATTGTTTAATATTATACACAAGAAGTTAAAATAGAAATACCTATAGCAACTATAATTCAAGAGGCTTGAATATAAAACATAACATTCTCTTGATTTAATGATTGAATTTAAGATTTCATAAGAAATCTCTGATACTTGCTTGCTCTAGAGGTAGTTTGATTTCCCGTTTTCAAAATATCACTTCAATGATCACTTAATTTGCTCTACAGAATAAATTCTTATGGGACATTAGATTGTTGGTGCCACTGGACATTACATTTAACACATGCTTAGCCAGCATATGTGGAGTAGGAAGTCTACAGACAGGCAAAGTCAATGTTTCATTCTAAACCATCTGCCTGACTTCTAGAGTGAGTTCTCATAAAAAATGAAAGAAAATAGAAGACGTCTAGTGTCCTCTGTCTAAAAATCCAATATATATATATATATATATATATATTGTGTGTATATATATATACACACAATATATATATACACACACACACATATATAATCACAGTCTGTATGAGACTGCCAGATCTTGAAAAAATTACCGTACAAATTCAGTCAGTTCAACTAACAAGCTTAGATGGTGACTGTATTTCTAGTGCACCCAGGCTTCTGCTTCACCCAGACCTCCAGTTTCAGCTCCAAGATTTGTGCTATGCCACCTCAGACATAGCAAATTTTCCTGAATATCTTACTGTCAATCCATTACAGCCATTTATTTAGGCTCCAGTATCAAGAATGCTGGTGGAGTGACATGGAAATGCACACATCTGCTGCTGCTGCTGCTGTTGCAATTGTACAGGAAGGACTATCTGATGGACCACAGTTTTAGATGGATCACTGCATGTTCCTCTCCATTGAATACAGAGTTATTACTAATCTCTGTCTCATGAGCTCATTTTCCTCCACTATAGATGATCTAACCTGCTTGTGTAAAAATGAATCTAACCTGGACTTGCTCAGTCTTGTCTGCTATCCACCACTAATTCCATCTTTCTTTTTCCTAGTATTCCAGGTTGGCAAGTGACTTGTCCCTTATTCTCTAACTTTTCTTATTTGAAATCTATCACCTAATCTGTTGAATGTGTCTCTTAAACAACTCCTAAACCTATTTCACCGGCGTTCCTCCCTGCTTACCCATTGTTACTGTGTGGACTACATTTCTGACTTTAAACGTTATGTATGACTTAACTTTTCTTGACCATATCAATGCCCCCTGATGAAAGCTGGACTGTTTCTAACATCCTAATTATTCAGTTTAAAAGCATGGGGGACAGGAGAAATGGCTCAGTGGTTAACAATACTTGCTGCTCTTGCAGGGGATAAGAGTTCACTTTCTAGCATGTATGTCAAGTGACTCACAACTGTCTGTAACCCCAGCTCCTGGGATCTAATGCGCTCTCTTAGTGTGCCCTGGCCTTTACTCACAAGCGCATATCCTTACACATGGATAAGTACACACACATAGACACATAAATAAAAATAAAATTTTAAAATGTTTAATAACAAAACATTTATTTGCCCTTTGTATACAGACAAAATCTCCGCAGTAGCCGCGGCATCCTCCTTCAAGGTAATGGCTTCCCATAACTTTTACTCTAGTTTTCATGTACATAAATATTTGGTATCACCACCTTCATGGGGAAAAAGAAAACATTTTCTCTATCCCAGTTTCCTCTCTCTAGCTCTTACTTTCCTTCTGGCTGGGTTGAGCTAAGAGGATATCTGAGGGTCGACAGATGGTCCATGATCATAGGCTCAGCCTAGAAAGTGGTATAGGCTTTATCTTCCCACTCCATTGACCCCTTAGACCCACGGAATTTTTATGGACTGAATGAATGAAAATTTCAATGAATACAATTTTCCACACATGTATTTAAAATTGATTTCAGGTGAACATCAGTAGCTGATTACAATATCATAGAAGAAAAGATGCTGCATAAAGTACCAGATTCAAAAGCATTATTTTTGTCTTTAGGCATCTAATCTCATATTCCTCATATATAAAATGGGGATCATTATGATCTATATGTATTAACTGTGCAAAAGGGAAATATACATGTTATATGTCAATTGCATATAACTAGAAGTTCATTGCCTTCCTGTCTGTCTTAGTTATTATGTATGAGTGATACCTAGTATAGAGTAACAATTAGTTTAATGACTTTTAGCTTTATATATAGTTAAATCTGACCAAGGCTTTCACATATTTTTATGTCATGGGTCTATTTTGAAGTTCATGTCACATTCATATAACCATGCATACTGTATCTTCCCTTTGTGCACACACACACATGTGTGCACCTACACACAGACATACACATGTTATGCAAGCACATTGCATCCCTCTTCACTTTATTCCCAATTTCAGTTCAAGTAAAGAGGATTGTTATTAGGTGTTTTAAAATACTGTAAATCTTCCCACATTTTAGAGACTCACTTTAAAAAGCAAGATCTGTCTCAAACAACCAACTTTGTTTCTGTGGAAAGTAAAAGAGAATGAGCATCCTGTGAAAAATAAATTATGAAAATTTGAGACCCAAATATAAATGTATAAACAAAATCCTTTCACTTCACTGATATGTATATATAAAATTTTATGCATAAATAAGATATGCCTTTCGTCTTGGGGCATTTAGAATGAGTGCAGAAGGCAAAGTTTCAAATGCATAATGACTGAAGACAAATGGCTTGCCTGGATATGATGTCCACATCTTTGTGATGCAGCCTGCAACTGCCTGGCTTCAGCATGTCTCATATTTTGCAGGTTTATCTTTCCGATAAAATCTTGAAAATTCTAAAAAATATTCACCTGTGCCCACGTGCAGACACTCACTTGTTAACACTTCCATTCGATGATTTTGCAAATTTCCCAACATGCCAGGAACTTTCAAGCTGGGCTTTAGCTCCTGATGTTTTGCCTTTTCTTGTTTCTGTCAGTGATGTTGAAAGGCAGTGAGACAGGAGAGGCCTTTCACTTGCTAGCATTAGATCTTTACACGTAATTATGCTTGACAGTTAATTGAGAGTAAGGAAAAGTCTTAGTGAAGTTGTGCTCATCTGAGGGGTTACAGTGATGAGGCTCTCGCCTTTAGATCACATTACATGGGGCTCTAGATATAGTAGTGGGTACTGAGATGCTTATCCTGGTCCCTCTCCACAGAAAGAATAATATTTGGCTTTAAGGGATGCCCTCAGCAACAGCTCTCAGCTCCTTCAGTGTCTCTTCTGGCTGCACAGAACTTCCACATTTAATGTGACATCCTTCTCAGGACATCATGAGATGCAAAACTGCTCTGATGAGCGGATTTTGCCCAACATCTCCCAGTTACATTGCTCTCATTACCTGACTTGCTTCTTGCCTTCTCCTTTCTTGAGTGTGTGTTGATCACTAGTAAATGCCATGCACACCCCAATCTGTTTCATCTTGCTTCTGAAGTGGTTCATCTGGTATTAAGATTCTGACCACCGATTCTACTACCAGATCCTTAGACAGCAGTTTCTCCCAATTCCCTCAAGATTTAAAGCTTTTGCAGGAGACAAGTTCTCTAGTGTTCAAAGTTGTGCTTGACGCCTCCATTCCTCAAAGAAACTCTCTCCCCACATGCACTGGAGAATAACCCTTTCAATGTGCTCAGGCTGTGGAAACAAAAACCAGTGAAAACAGTTTTCTACAGCAATTCCTGCTTCTAACTTGTTTTCAATTTCTGTTCTTCAAGAAGCCCATGTGTATCTAATAGTTTGGAAATATTTCTTTGGAAGAAAAGAAAATATAGTGAGAATAAAACACAGTGATTTCATTTAAAAAAAATCATCCTAAGGTTGAAAGCAGGAAAAGACCAGAGCCTTCTCATGCTTTAGGAAAATAACTATGCCAAGAAAATAGACTGCATTTGGTGTTGCCTGCATTAGAGAGTGGAAAACAAAGAAGCCAGCATTAGCTTTGGCTAGAGCTAAGGAACATCTGGATTATAGAAAAGATATGGAAATGAAGGGAAGGATATAGGTGTCCTACTTAGAGCTAAGCACTCTGCAGTCTATTATTCTCTGCACTTTTGCCAGTTATGGCTTTCTTGGTTAATCGCCATCTGTTCCATAAGAAAGTTCCACTGGCGAGAGCTGAGTGGTGCATTAGTATTTTTTCCACCCCCTGTTTGACTGAGCCTTTGGTGTAGTGGTTGCATTGTAGATTTGTCACCTAGAGTTGGGTTACTCACAAAACACCCCCTTTCTGCTTTTGACCAATCGTGGAACTTCGTAATATCTGTTGCACAAAGAAGCTTCTTTGATGATTGGTAAGAGGTACACTTGTCTAAAATAGAAGGATGTGTATTTGGAATACAGTAAGAAATCACATTGGTCTAGGGATGTGAGAATAGTAAGTTTTTCTTTAAAATCTATGACCTCCCCGGTCACGTGTGTTTGGCAATGATTACAGTACCACATAGTTCTCTCCAACTGAGTGGGCCTTAAACCCAATTGGACAGCTGTTGATCACCTCTAAAATAGAAGTAGCACTGCTGTATCAATAGATTTTTATTTGCTGGGCTGTTCATTGTGGTTTGTAAGCTTACAGCTGGATGGGATCAATGATTAAATTTTTACCTTGGCAGTGTACATAGTATCTTCTGATAACAATGAGAGCTAGGCTTCAGGGAGGTGACCTCCAGATCATTTCCATCTCTATTGCTCCAAGTCCTGTGTCTGAAGTACATCCTATCTTCAGCAATAGAGTCCTACTTTCAAGTTCTATGAAGCAATCAAAGGTTGTGGCAATAGTCTGTGTTAATTTTGGAGTCTCTCAGATTATTCCTACCAACTACTAGAAGGGAGATTTCACCTCTCTAGCCCTGTGTTTCTTGTGATAAAGTCTTCAACTATACACATATATCATATGTATGTGTGTGCCTTTGTCTCTATGTGTATGTATATATGTATGTATTGCACATGCATTTTTCAATAGATCTTTGAACCGACACATTTCCCTCTGGTTTTCCACACCACCTAAGCATTCTTTTTCTCTCTTCTCTCTCCCCCTGCATAGCTCTTCTTATTTCCTCCTCATGTAAAATATCCCCACTTCCCTTTTGTAACACCTGTCGACAACTATCCCCATCTCTCATTCCCTTTATCCCCATGGTTTCTTTCCATTTTCCTGACTCCCATGGTTATATCAGAATATGTACTCACATCTAAGAATTTGGAGCTAAGATCCATGAATGAGAACATTCGTCACTTGTTTTTCTGAGACTCGGTTACTTCAGTTACTATAACAATCTCTAGTTGCTTTGATTTACTAGCAAATTCCATGATTTCATTTTTCTTTCCTGATGATTACGACTCCATTGTGTAAATGTACCACATTTTCATTATCCACTCATCCATTAGGGACTTTTAGGTTGCTTCATTTCCTAGCTATTGTGAAAAGATCAGCAATGTGAGATGTTTCACTTTTTTTCTTTATCACAGAAGGTTGACAACAGGATAAATGGAAGATTGAGAAGTGAAGAGTGTTTGAACTTTTAGGATTAAAATGAAAGAAAAAGCAAAAATTGTTCAATAACAAGTACAGACTTATTTCCTGAGTCAGCTTGTTTTCTCAGGAGAGATGGCTGAAGAGTATTCTATCTCCTCATCAACTGGGACTGCACTGAGCTACAGGAAGGGAGTTCTGCAGTCCTTTGGCTTCATTACATTAATAGAAGAAAGCTTTGACCCCAAATGAAAAATTTCTTTCCTGTCATTTAAATATTAGCTATTAAATGTCTGCTTCCTGGAATCTGAAATAACGACGCCAAATCTTTTGGAAATATCCACGAAACAATTTTCATTCATGATATATCTTCTTGGTAAGCCACTGCAGATGCTAGTATGATAATTCACACTATTTTTTATCTTAAGGGTTTAATATCATGCAGCTTTTATAATGTAAAGATTAGTTGAAATAACATACTTGAAAAATTTAGAGTTAATAATTATAGCACTTGAAAACTAAGATTAATTGAACTTTCATGTGTCATTTGATCTGCTTTTCCTTACACCTTTTCTTTCTCACACCCAACATTGGAGAGAGATGTAATTAATAAGCGTATTTTGCACATAAAAAAAATGAGGCCAACTGAGCTTCTCTCAAAGGCACGTGGCTTGTTAGTACGGAGAATAAGACAGAAAGATGAAGTTACAAAGATAAAGCTGTGGAACTGCAAAGCTTCTTCTGAAGTGGTTGAGACCAGTGGATCGGTCAGGGATTTGCTCATAGTATCTACGCCCAGAACCTGACTCAAATTCTTTGACTAGACTCCATATTACACCACCTTTTCTGCATGGATCTGATCCTTGAATTCAGATCATTTCTGACATAAATATATATTTAGAACAGTATTGAATAAATTATTAAGTAAGTCATTATCTGTCATAATCACTGCTAATTACTCTGAGAGAAGGCAACACTATAAGGAACTTTATTGCTTCATATTTCACAGCATTCAGAGAGCGTAAAACACTATTATTATTCATTATTTTTATTGAATCTTTGTATATTTGATACAGAACATCTCAGTCAGTCTTAATCATCATTATTCCCCCTCCCCACCAGTACTCCCCCCAAAGCCTCCCCAACAGAAATCCATAAATTCTGTCATCTGTGTTAAGACCTATTATGTCATTAGTGTCCCCAGATGTTTCTCTGTACAAATTCATTCATCTAGTCAGCCTATCCAGAGTCCCCCCAGTTTAAGAAGATGAGCTCTTCCTCACCCAACAGTAATCAGCTGCCAATCTTTCTTCAGCAAAGACTGGGATCTGCTACACATTTCCACAGTTCCATATTGTGGTTTTGTCTACTAGAGATTGCATGCTTATTGAGAATGCCAACACCATTGCTACAGATTCATATGTACAGGGTCCCAGGAGCTTGTAGGATTCAATTTCCATATGATCACACACCTCCTCCCTGGCTCTTAAAATCTTTCTGCCCCCTCTTCCACAATGGGTCCTGATCTCTGGTGAGTAAAGTTTAATATAGGAGCCCTGTCCAGTGACCTAGACTCTGCAGACTCCTACTCTCTACTCTTTGGCCATTTGTGACCTTTTGTGTTCCTGGCCCTCTGTAGCATGAGGGAGCTTCATTAATGAGATTTGAGAGATTCATTAGTGTTCTCTTTACTCCTTGCTCTATGTTGTGTAAGGCTTAGGTGTAGAAGTTTCACTGTAGATGTGGAATTGGGGAATTCAGAGACAATGTCCGTGTGTGACCAGTTGTGGTACTCTGTAGTAGTCTCCGTCTGGAACAAAAGAAGCTTCTTTGATGAGTAGTGACTAGAATAATTGACTCTAAACATAAGGATACATATTTTGCACTTAGTAAGAAGTTACATTAGTCTAGGGATGTGACAGTCTTAGGGATTTCTCTAAGATGTATGACCGCTCCAGCCATGTGTATTTGGGTATGATTAAAGAACCACACATGAATATCCTCCTGTTGAGTGAGCTTTAAGTCCAATTAGGTAGATAATGATGCCCCAAGATAGAAGTGCCACTATTGTACTAGTGTCATCTGCTGTGCCAGTCATTGATGTGGTTATTTGATCATGAGCCTGGTGTTGGACAATTGATTGACACTATCTCTTAGCAATTTACTTAGTCCTCTCCAGAGCTATTAGAGCTACCCTTCAGAGAAAGTGACTTCCAGCTTAGATCCAGCTCCATTGTTCCATATCCTGTATCTGAAGTATGTGCTGTCTTCAGCAATAAGGTCTTACCTTTAAGTTCTGGGAGACAATCAAGAGCTGTGGTAATAGCCTGTCTGATTTTGGGAGTCTCTTAGACCACCCTGGCCAACAACTCAAAGGAAGGTTTCTCCTTTCTGTAGCTTTCAGCTATACACAGAAGCTCATATAGAGATACTGTATGTAGACTTTTTATTAGGTAGTTAGACTAATAGGATTTCCTCTGGTGTTTTATGCTACCTAGGCATTATTTTTCTTTCCTGTCTCTCCCTGTCTAACCATCCCTCCATGAATTCCCCATTTAAAGTGTCCTCATTTTCCCCATGTCTCTCTTGACAATGCAAGTCTGCCATGGCTCCACCTCTCTTTAGCTACTTCTTTCCCTTTATCCTAATAAGTTCCTTGTATAACTCTTCCTTGCCTCTCCCATTTAAATACCAACATCTTATCTACTTCTCCCTCAGTTAACTCCTGTCTCCTACTATTCTTCTCTCTTAGTTTCCTTCTTTCCCTTTACTTCCCTGGTTCCTTCCCATTTTCCTGGTTCCTGCAATTATAACAGGATACATACTCACATATAAGGAAATGGCACAAGGATCCAAAAATGAGTGAGAATATATGACATTTCTTTTTCTGAGCCTGTGTTACTTCACTTAGCATAAAGTTTCTAGTTCCATCCATTTAACTTCAAATTTCATGATTTCTTCTTTGTTTACCACTGAGTAGAACTCCATTGTGTAAATACTCCACATTTTCATTATACACTGATCCACTGAGGGTCACATAGGTTGTTTCCATCCCTTGGCTATTGTTAAAAGAGCAACCACAAACATGGATGAACAAGTATCTCTGCAATACGATGAGCCTTTTGGGTTTATTCCAAGGAATGGTATAACTGGAGCAAGTGGTAGGCTCAGTTTTTTTTTTAGTTTTTTAAGAATTCTCCACATTGTTTTCCATAAGGGATGCACGAGTTCACAGCCCACCAGCACTGAATAAGTGTACCCACATCCTCTCCAGCATTTGTTATCATTTGTCCTCTGGATCTTAGCCAGTTTGATTGGAGTAAGACGAATTCCTACAATGGTTTTAATTTGCATTTACTTAGGTTGTTGAACACTTTTTAAGATGTTTCTTAGTCATTTTTACTTCTTCTTTTGAGAACTCTCTGCTCAGATCCTTAGCCCATCTTTTAACTGGGTCACGTGTTTTCTTAATTCTTTTTTTTTTACATCCTTTCTATATTCGGGATGCTAATCCTCTGTCAGATGTCTCACTGGTGAAGATTTTCTCCCTCTCTGTCAGTTTTCTCTTCACTTCCTTGGTTGATTCTTTTGCTGTACAGAAGCTTTTTTCTTAATGAAGTTTCGCTTCTTTATTGTTACCATGATTGCTGATGTCTGATTTAGAAAGTCTTTTCGTACATCAATATCTTGCAGATTGCTGTCAATGTTTACTTCTAAGAGGTTCAAAGTTTCAGATTTTACATTGAGGTCTCTGATTCACTTGGAGTTGTCTTTTATACAAGGTGAAAAATAAGGGTCTAGTTCTATTCTTCTACAGATGGCGATCCAGTTTCCCTAGCACCATTTGCTGAAAATGCTGTCTTCCCTCCAGTGAGTGATCTTGGCACCTTTGTCAAACAACAGGTTGCTGAAATTACATGTACTCACATTTGAGTTTTCAATTATCTTACACTGATCTACAGCTCTATTTTTGTGTCACTACCAGGCTCATTTTATGACTATAGCTCTGTAATATAGTTTGAAATCTGGTACAGTAATCCCCCCTGCATTGCTCTTTGTGTTCAGTGCTGCTTTGGCTATCTGGGTCTTTTGTGCTTCTATATGAAGTTTAGCATGTTTTTTTTCTAATTCTGTGAAGAATGTAGTGGGTATTTTGATTGGGGTTGCATTGAATCTATATATTACTTTTCGTAGCATGGTCATTTTCCCAATATTAATTCTTAAAGTCCATAAGCATGAGAGTTCCTTCCATCTTCTGGTGTCCTCATCAATCTCTTTCTTTAAAGATCTAAAATTATCACTGAAGAGATCTTTACTGTCTTTGGTCAGGTTTAATCCAAGATATTTTTTGAGGCTATTGTAAATGGGAAGGTGTCCATATACTCTTTCTCCAGTTGCCTGTTATTGGTATATAGAAAGGCTACTAAATTTTGTAGATGAGTTTTGTAATGTGCCACTTTACTGAAAGTGTTAATCATTTCTAAGCATTTTCTGGTGGAATTATTGGCATCTCTTAGGTATAATAGCATGTCATCATCAAAATGGGATAATATGAGCCCTTCTTTTCCAGTTAGTGCTCCTTTAACATCCTCCTCTTGTCTTATTGCTCTAGCCAGAATTTCAAGTGGA
Organism: Eospalax fontanierii; assembly: GCA_035773235.1. Lineage (NCBI taxonomy): Eukaryota > Metazoa > Chordata > Mammalia > Rodentia > Spalacidae > Eospalax > Eospalax fontanierii. The sequence goes on along the minus strand of CM069530.1, from coordinate 67,045,046 downwards.
GATAGTGGGCAGCCTTGTCAGTTTCCTGATTTTTATGGGAATGTTTCCAGTTTTTCTACATTTAGAATGATGTTGGTTGTGGGCTTTTTTGTATACAGATTTAATTATGTTAAGGTATGTTCCCATTACTCCATTGATTCTTTTTATTTTTTTCTTTGTTATCATTTCATTAAATTCTGCTCTGATTTTTGGTATTTCTTCTTGTCTGCTGGGTTTGGATTTAATTTGTTGTTGCCTTTCAAGATTCTTGAATTGTAATGTTAAGTCATTTATTTGTTTGCTTTCTGATTTTTTAAATGTAGGTTCTTAGAGCCATAAACTTTCCCTCTTAAGACTGCTTATAAAATCTCCTAGGGGTTTTGCTGGATCTTTTTCATTTAATTCCAGGAATACTTTTATTTATTTCTTAATTTTTCTTTGACCTATTCATAATTTAGGAGTTTGTTGTTTAATCTCTATGAAGTCATCCATTTATTAGAGCTGTGATTACTGGTGTGATTATAAGCTTTATTGCATTGTGGTATTATAAAATACATGGAATTATTTCAATTTTTTTGTATATGTTGAGGTTTGTTTTATGTGGTCCTTTGTGGAGAAAGTTCCACGGAGTGATGAATAGAATGTGTATTCTTTGGTGCTTGGAATATGCAGTAGATGTCTGTTAGATCCATTTGATGCATGGTGTTGTTTAATTCTGATATCTCACTGTTTATACTCTGCCCAGTTGAGTTGTCTAGTGTAGACAGTGGGATATTGAAGTCTGCTACTATTAGTGAGTTGGGATTAATATGTGTCTTACAGTCTTGTTGTACTATTTTTAGGAAAATGGGTGCACCAGAGTTTGGTACATATCAGTTCATAATTGTTAGATCTTTTTGGTTAATTGTTCCTTTGATCAGAATGAAGTGTTCCTCTTTATCTCTTCTGATTACTTTGAAGTCTATGTTAGAATGGCAACACTTTCCTGTTTCTCAGTATTATTTACTTGGACTATTTTTTCCATTCTTTCACTTTTAGGTAGTATCTGTACTTGAAGGTGAGGTGGGTTTCTTGCAGACAGTAAAGATGGATTTTGTTTCTTTCTAGCCTCTGTCTTTTGACTGTGGAGTTCAGTCTATTAATATTTAAAGTTACTTTGAAAGATATGTATTGGTTCCCATAATTTTAGTTTCTGTTGTCATCTGTGTCTAATGTTACTGTTCCCCAGTTATATCTTCATTGAGTTTCTTTCTGTTATCCCTTGGGTATAATCTTTCCTTTCTTCAGTTCTTTGTATTGCTTCAAAAATTCTCTGAAGGACTGAGGTCATGAATTCTTTCAGCATATTAATGTCATGTGATATTTTTCATTCCCCTTCAACTATAATAGACATTTTAGGGGGTAAATATTATGGGCTGGCATCTGTAGTGATTTAGAACTGGGGATCCTATGGTCTAGGTTCTTCTGGTTTTCACAGTTTGCCATGAAAACTCAGCTATAATTCTGACAAGTTTTCCCTTATGTATGACTGCTTTTTATTTTGCAGCTTTCAGTATTCTCTCTTTGTTCTGTACATTACTTTTTTTATGATGATATGGAATTTCCTTTCTTGTACTGACTATTTGATGTTCTACATGCTTCTTGTATTTGTATTAGCATGTCTTTCCTTAATTTCAGAAATTTTCTTCTACAATCTGGTCGACGATCTGGTCAATACCATTGTCCTGAGATTCTTCTCCTTCCTCATGTCTATGATGCATAAATTTGATCATTTCATGATTTCCTACATTTTCTGCATATTCCATTACTGTGTTTTTTTTTAATTTTCAGCATATTTGCTTGAGTGCCCCAGTTCTTCAACTTCATCATCTATTCTTGATATTCTGTTTTCCATTTCATTCATTCTATTGGTGATGCTGTCTCCTGTCATTTCAAATTGGCTTACTGAGTTTTTACTTCCGTCTTCATTTTAGCCTGAATTTTTTCTTTAATATTTCTATCTCTTGTGGGAATTCAGTCAGAAGTTTATTCCTATCTTCTTTTATTTCTTTGATTTATTAGTTTATGTGTTCTTTAAATTCATTGAATTCTTTGATCATGATTATATTAGTTCCTTTTAACTCTGGATTCTGTGTTATCTCTATGGGGTACTCATTGTAGAAGTCTTCTATAGGACTGGTGATATTTGGTGGGGACATATTATTTGGGGTTTTCATACTATCATTTTTTTTGTTGTGATCTTGGCATTTGGATTTCTTTGGTTGTTTGTGATTCTGATGTAAGACTCAAGTCTTCCTTTGTTCAGCTGAAGTCTTATTCTGTTGTATACTTGATGTGACTTCATTGTTTTCTTACTGGTATGAAAACTTGGTTGGTCAGGCTTTGGGTTCTCTCTTTTTGTTTTTTATTGAAGGGAGCAGTTGGCTCTAGTTCAGCTGCTCAGTAGTTTCCTTGGTGGCACACATTAGGGGAGATCAGATCCTTTCAGGCTCTCTCTTCATATCTGTATCCTTCTAGCCATCAGGCACAGCACACTTTGGGAAGATTAAGAGGCAGAGATAGAATTGAGGCTTTCTCAGGCAGTCTGCAAAGGACTGGGCCCCTACTAAAGTGTCCTGCAGCAGTGAGAGTGACTGCAGGTAGGACCAGTGTTGGATGGACGTAGTGGGATTTGGAAAGTTCACAGCCAGGCAGAGCTAAGAGGGTAATCCAGAGAACTTGGGCAGCTATGAAAAAACTGGCTTTGTGTCAAAGGCTCAAAGGAGAATAGGATGTGGTGTGAAGAGACTGGAGGTGCCGAGGTGGTAGGAGAATGGAGACTCAATGGACAAGTTCTGGTTTACCAGGGTAGGGCTGGTGTCAGTAATCAAATGCAAGTTGAGAGTGGGGAAGCCTGTGAAGGCTCTCACAAACTAGACTGAAATGTTGAGCTGGTCTGCGTACAGTGGATAAGGATGCAGTGGGCAGGTCTGGACTAAGAGATAGTCCAGAGATCTGGGGTGCTAAGAGCAAAAGCGGGCCTGTGCCTAAGGACAGAAGGAGAACAGGATATTGGACTGGGAAAATCGCTACAACACTATTTTTTTTTAATATGATGTGTATTAACATCATTTAGTTCAGTTCAAAACTAGGTCAATTACAAGGAGAGATACAAAATCATGAATGTAATCGGTAATGTTTCAGAAAACTTTAACTGAAAACCTTTTGTTTTATTTTTTTAAGTTAGAAAGTCATTTAACCTTTTGTAAACATTGTCTTAAAATTGCACATTTCTCTTTAGTGTAGTTCACCTCAAGCTTCATTTTTTTTCAGTAAGAATACAGCTCATTGAATCTAGTATGGGATAAAATGCTAGCCAAATAATAATTCTTGACATTCATGGTGAACTTTAAAGTTTTACTAAGTTGTTTATATTTTTAGTCTTTTGACTTAAATTCCTTGAATATTTTACAATTGGAGCATAATAATTTCGCATATCTATGGGACACAGTGTCACAGTAATTCAAAGCTGGCCTGGACTACACAGTGAGTCCAGTTCATCTGGGACTAACACGCAATTTCCAGAGTCATAGAGGAGCCTATGAAATGTTTCATAAATATGTTGCTATACTTTGGATTAGATAGCCAAGCTTTTAATTATTTCAGAATATTATAATATGAGGTCCATTAACTAGAAAATTTTAGTGTTTGACTGTTCCATTTATCTAAGTGGGGTGGAACAGTTAATTTCATTGTAATGCTAAGGCAGGAGGATAGCTCAAGTTAAAGGCCAGCCTGAGATACAGAATGAGATGCTGTTTCAAATCAAAAAGAAGGTTGAGGTGGAGGGGGAAGGAGGACACCCATTATTCCAAATATTTTCTTATTACTCAAAATGATACCAAAAAGAAAACCGAAGATATCTTTTATGTACATGAGTGTTTTTAATATTTTATTTATTATTTTCATTTTTATGTGCATGAATGTATTGCCTACATGTATGTAAGGGTAATATGTACATTCATTACCTTCAGAGGTCAGATGAAGATGATATATCCCCTGGAACTGGAGTTACAGAAGTTTGATAGCTGCCATATAGGAGCTAGGAACAGAACCCAGGCACTCTCAGAGAGCTGTTAGTGTTCGTGGCCATGTAGCCATCTCTCCAGCACCTTGTTCATTACTTTTAAAAAATATTTTTAAAAAATTATAGATTTTATGCGTATGAATATATTTCCTGCATGTACATAAGTGTACCTGTGTCTTGCAATGTCTGCAGAAGTCAGAGAGGGTGTGGGATCACCTGGAATTGGAGCTACAGACAGTTGTTATCCACCACGTGGGTGCTGGTAACTGAACGCAGGTTCTATGTAAGAACAGCCAGTGCTCTTAACTACTGATCCACCTCTACAGCCCTTGTCTATTAGGTTCTAGGGTTAGATTACAGGATATGTGAGGAGCCTTTGCTTGGACAATGTGATTTGAGCTTCTTGTGGCATTCAGAAGTCATACACAACGAGTTGTAGTTCTGTATGAATGTGATTCAAATAGAAGAAGGGAATAAGATTTGGGGGCAGATATTCTGATGCTAGGTGAAGTTGGAGACTGGGTGGAGAACCATGGTAGGTGAATAAAAGGACCTTAGGTAACACTGATAAAGAGACTTAAGCCTACTGGATAGCGAAATGCTGCACATAACCTTGTGAAATATTTTCAGACTGCTAATAGTGCTTCTTTTTTAGCCACCCAGTAGATACATCCAATGTTGTCACTTCCAATTAAGAATAATTTATGGTTCATATTTGAACTAAAGCCTTTCTTAAAATTTGCACACATGGCATGGACTTTAAGGATGCTAATACTACTGGTTTCTTTTCAATGTCGAATTTAGGACTCTGTAATACACAGTAACAACAGCAAGCATAGCAGTGCTGGAACAAGTGCCGTGAGGAAAGGAGGCTTGCTGTCTGAAGTGGAATCAAAGCTCTGTGGCTAATGCGACAATGCTGTAACTCTCTTGAGCTCTACTCCAGCAAGATGTAGCTCCGTGAAAAGCAGCAATTACCTTCAGTCTCCCTGATCTGAAGTATTTCTTGCTACACGTGTTCCTCATTGTGAGTGATGAGGTCCACTCTTTTCTGAGTTTAAAACCAAATGATCTTTCACAAACAAAATTTAAACTCGAAATAGGATTCTCTGACTCCCCATTCTGAGTCTATTTTTTTTCCGGTGTACTTTATACATTCCCAAATCAGGTTCAGACTGGCCACAGATGGTTCTAGTGTGTAATGAGAAGGTCTGGGAAGCTGCTCCAGCTCCCAAGGGAAGACTCGGTAATGGAACTAACTATGTATTGTCCACCTTATATACTAGATTTGACTTTGGACTATTTGACCAACTGTGTTTGTTTATTTCTCAGCACTGAAGGGCTTCCATTAGCTCCAGCCTGATTGAACATGGACTATGGAGTAAGAAGGAATAGAACATCTCTCTCCCTGAATGCTGATGTAATCCCCTTTCTTTTACTGACAATTGAGTAATGTTGGCTGTTGGAAACTGTCTTTGAAATGATCCGATATTTGCAGTCATTAGTGGAAAAGAATTGTTTTGATCACAGGGAACAAGGCGAGCATTATATTTTCGATGACAACTTTTCAGAAGATTGTGCCTAAAACTTGGGTACTCAAGACCCTTAAAGAGAAATTGATAACATTTTTAAGGCTGGAAATTACCTTGTTTCAGTAAATCAAAAGATTAATATTTAAGACCTCATAAATTTTGCTCACAGAGCATAGCCAAATATTATTATCATAAGGAAAACAAAAACCTCAGCTCAGCAAATTAGTCACCAAAGACCACATGGAAATTGACATTTTAGTTTCTTAACTAATGGAATCATTTGTCATTTTACTGAAGCAGTTCATTACAAAAATAAATTAAGAATAAGTAAATTGTAGTCATAGCAATCATGATGAAATTATTAGTAATCACATTTACCGGCAGGAAAGTTTTTGCAAGATTCTCATCAGTAGATGTTATTCAAAATAACTTCGGAAATAAGCATCAATAATGTACCAAGGTTTGTTTGCTTGTTTTTTTGTTTAATTAAAGAAAGCAGAGTGGAAGTAAAAAAGAAGGTTGCTAATTAAAAAGCAAAGGAAAACATCCTTTCCCTTCATATATGCACAAGTTCAACTGCAATTCTAATATCAAAATGAAGAAAATGAGAAATTCCCTCTACTACCTTAAATAGTAAAAAGAAAATTAGGAAACAGAAACCAGCTCATGCAGTTTCTAAATAAGTGAAGAGGAAATTACATTTCTCTGGGTAAATATTTACTTCCTAAAGCCTGCCAACAAAAGCTACTATTTTAGAAATGAGACATGTAACTAACTAACTTGCACTCAGTTGATTTAATTGGAAATGTGCTGTTTTCTCTTTTAAGTCTTTGCTTTAGTTGTAGAATAAGAAATTTTCAATCTGATTTGCTAATTGCACTTGGGGCCTGATATCCTGCTTACATATATACTAATCTGTGAGCTGGCCTCACATGTACCTGTGTAAACCAATTAAAAGAAAACCATTTGATTCATTTCTACTTCAGCATCCACTTATAAGACCTTTTTTTATTTCTATGTTTTTAAAGGTAACTAACATTCTCTTTATGTAGATAAGTGTCATGACTCAGACTTGAAAATTCAAGCAGAAAAATTTTAGATATAAACATGTACAATATAAATTTATTAATAATTTTTTGAAATGTAACTTAATGCTGATGTACAGAATAAATCTCATTGTCTAAAATTATGTATAAATCATTACAATATACACACAGAACATTTTTCATGATTATAGTTATTTTCTAGCTAAATATTGATAAATTAATAAATGAGATTTTTTTTCCTTCGCCTTGACTTATGTGGCTAATCTGTAGAAGAAATAACAAAGATCACAAAAGCTCTTGTTTTTCTTTAAGCATGAAACATTTGTGATGCTTTTTTATGGATTTAATTATAACTAGTGTCAGCATTTTACTAATTTTTAATTTTTGTTTCAAGAAAATATAATGTTGGGCCTATCAAACCCAATCATCTGAAGTAATACTTAAAGCTAAACTGATGTGGTTAAAAAAATTATATTTAGAAGAATTTAGGAAAAGACAGTATTATGACCACATAGTGGAAAATAGCTGTTGACGTCCCCTGGACTAAGTACCAAATATGAGGCTGCAGAATGTGGAACTGAAAGGGGAAGGATCAAGTGGGAGGAGCTTTGGCCAGTCAGAGAGAGGAGAGAATAGGTGCTTAAAACCACAGACTGGGTGTGTGGGACCTGTAATTTAAGAGCAGGCATACTTCTTGATATTTATTCTTTTACCTTAGAAATAGATATATCTGGGGCTGGAGAGATGGCTCAGTGGTTGAAAGCACTGACTGCTCTTTCAGAAGATTGGGTTTGGTTGGTTCCCAGCACCCACATGGAAGCTAACAACTGTCTGTAACTCCAGTTCCAGGGGATACAAAGCCCTCTTCTGACCTCTGTGGGCATTGCACAACATTGGTTCACTTACATATATGCAGGAAAACACTCATGACATAAAATAAGAATAATAAATATATTTTTTAAAAATAAAAGAAACAGCTATAGTTCCTTCTTTACATAAAAACTCACTAGAAAAGTGCAGCATTCCTAAGGACTCTTAATCCCTTCTTAAAGTGGTGGGTGATAGCTTTGGGACTATGATTAGCCTTTTATGACAGGCATACAGGTTTCCTATTAGTTGGAAGGAGAATATTTTTCTAGCTCATATATATATATATGTGTGTGTATGTGTGTGTGTATTATGTTCTATATGTTTGTGTAAGAACATATGTGTGTGTATTATGTTCTATATGTTTGTGTAAGAACAAGGACAGACAGTAAGAGAATAAGTAGATAATAAAAGGATATTTAGTTTGTAAATAACAATATATTTACAAGATGTTTATTTTAAATCTTTCAACTCAGGGGAAACAACTTCAAGAAAGAAAAACATCACAAAGTGTTTCCCACTCTGGAACTCTTAATATTTGTAGAATGTGAATTGATAACATTTTATCACAATGATCCAATACAAAATTACACGAGGGCCTGGTTGTTCTATTGCTAGATCTTTCTGAGAAATTTCACGAAGAAAGTGAATTTAAATATGCTTTGAATCATAACCCTTAAGATTTAACCTATAAACAAGCTGATTTTTTTTCATATTGATGAATGAAGAATTTCTATTTAAACACATCTCTGACTACTCTTTCATTTTGTCAGTGGGAATTTTGTGTGAGTGGGTGCAAACGCTCATGTGAGAGTGTGTGTACATGTGCACACAAGGCTACTTTGGGGACCTCATGCAGTAAGTTACAATGATGGAGCATGACAGTCAGAATAGCACACACTATTAGCTGGACCTCAACTCTATTACAGTGCTGTGTTTGGTGACATAGAATCAAGAGACTCAAGGATACAAGGTCAAAGGTAGCAAAACATTACATTAATCTGTTCTCTTCAGAAAATATCAGCGTTTCTCCATGTATAATACAGCACTGGCTGTTTAATTATGAGAAACCAATGGCCAAAGATATCATTTAACAAAAAAAAAAGGAACGAAAGAAAAGAAAATTGTCTCTTAAAGATTTGCAGATTTTTTTTTTCTCCAGGCTGTTACTGTTTCATCTGTTTTATGACCTTTACAGTTATTCCTGGAACTGCTCATGATACTGTAAATTGACTTGAAGGATCTATATTCATTTGTTTCTTCATTCCCAATTGTCCATGTGAAAATGACATGAAAAAAATTCAATCTAAACTAAACCAAATTAACAGATCACCCAGCAATGTGCATATTCTATTTAAGTGCATATAGATTGACTGATACTATGTTCAGAAGCAATGGAAAATTAGTAGGAGACAGCACTTACCATTTTTCTAACCAATAAACATTAAGAGTACTAAATAATTTAATGGTTTTCATAATACTTCACAGTACATAATCGTGTTTCAAGGGAGTACGTTTTATTGTGAGATTGTCATACCAACTTTACATTCTTAAAGAAATGAAAGCAAATTGGTCAAGTAACTATTATACTTTTCATATTCAGTTACAGTACTTAACAAAGACCTTTTTACCAAATGTGCTTGATTAATATTCCTATTAGTTTAATCTGCTAAGTGGTCAAACAGCTCTGAAGAGATATGCAGAAGCTAGCAGGGTTAATCAAGCATATTTAATTATCACTTAGTTTTCTAAATCATAAATCGTAAAATCATAAAAATATACTTTTAATCGTTTAAATTTTGCATGATTATGAGGTGTAACTTCTCACCCTTCCTCTAAAGACTATGGAAAGGTGTAATACATATTCATATTCAAGGATAATAATAGACGTTCATTTGAAAGTGTGCTCCGGATCTGTGTACACCCCCTGCTGCTGTCTCCCCGCCTGCGCTTTCTATATTTTCCTTATCTATGCCACAGGTACCTAGCTGTAGGAGACATGACTCAGAACGCCTACCATTTTGAAGGGAAAGGAGGCATGTACTCTGAGCAGTTCAGCTAGCAGTATGCAGTTGTTCTAAGTGGGGAAAATAGGCTTCAGCCAAGGCAACCTCAAAAAATAAATAAATAAGAGAAGAATCAAATCCCTCTGAAATTCTTTCACATGGTCACTGCCTTTAACCTCCTGCCTCAGTACAAAGTTACTCTGTGTCCTTCACTTCTCTGGTTACGACAGAGCTATTTTCTGAGAACCAATTCATAACAAAGAATTTTCGTTTGTGAGAGCTGTGCCTAGACTGACGCCACGGGCCTTTCCCCACCCTAAGAGCCTTTTGTTTTGTACCAAAAGAATTGCTCCATTCATTATCCCCACAGATGCTTGGCCTGGAGGCAGAGAAAGTCAGTAAAAACAACAAGAAGCAGAGTTCTCCACTAGCCTAGGCTATCATTATCTACACAAGAGACGATGAGTTTGTAATGAAGTTGACGAGGCTTATTCAGACGCGCACAGATTGGCAAGAGGATAAAAAGTGTCTTCAATTTTCGTGTTGTCTGATGTTGAAGTTAGCTGTCATCCGGCACTAGATTAGTCACACTTTGAGGCAGGGCTTTGGAGAAGGGGTCAGAACAAAGCTACTGTACTATGGTATTTCACAGTCTGAGGAACAGAAGCATAATAAATGTGCTCTGTAATTTAAATCAAGGCGCTGCTGTGGGAAATCGCTGCCTCTTTCACTGGAGGTATTAGAGCTGTGCTCTGTGCTTCTTGACATCACATAGCATAGAAGGAGTCTGTACAACTTTGCTCTTGTAATTGCAATGAATGCAGTGATTATATTGGATGAGGCTCTTCTGAATTCAGCAAAATAAAGACTCGCTCGTCACAGAGGATACATTAGATTATGCGTGTTTTATGCTTTTTTAATTCAATTGAAAAATTGGCTAAACATGAATGAAATTTTAATTGGAAACATTTCACACTTTGGCAATATAGATGGTAGTTGATAAGTGTTTCTGTTTTCTATTCAGTAGGGGATTCTTAGAGCTGAAAAAAAAATACTTTAAGTAGAATTACAAATTAGCCATTTAGCACAGTAAAATCCATGGCGCTACAGAGAAGAAAAATCCTTAACATTCTTAGAGAGCAAACTTTTAAGGAAGGTGATGTGGCCTGTTTTAGAGGGAAGGACAATGCTAATAATTTACAAGCTAACTGTAAACATCTCATTCAAAACAATTCCTCAAGATACAGAAGCTCTTTTTCTTTCTAAATTTTTAATTTAAAAAGCCCAGGCTTACAAGACATGCAATGAATTAAAATATCCCAGTGAATTCTTGCTTCAAACATTTAAAAGCTTAAAAAGAAAAGTTTCGTCCAGGGGGCCTTGGTTTTCCGGCAAATGGAGCATTTCACATATTCTCGCTTCCAGTGTAAACTAGGATAATTCAAACGACTTTGCCAGGATCTTCCACCATAAATGTGACTATCATGAGCTATTTCATTGTGTGAGAACGCTTCTCATCACCTTCTTGTTCCAGTTGACTGGGTCAGAGGGGCCATTTCTCTTGCTGGTTCCAAGTGCCTAGCCATGTATGCAGGGCAAGGTTTACCATCCAATGGTCCATTGAAGGATGTGGGTGGAGAGGAGGAAAGGGAGGGAAACTTCTAGATCTAACATCTGTGTAAAGGCTGTTACGACGATAGCTTACTGTTTTTTCTGATCTGTTAAGATCACCTTGACTCAGCAGATCTGTAATCCAATGGAAGAAAGAAAATAAAGACATTGGAGGAGGCTTTGTTGAAGATCCTCAGTCTTGATGTTGATTATCGATCAGGTGATTAAGGCAGATGAAGAGGTTTTTTGAAAGCCAAAGCCTCTGATTGTGTCTCTCCAGTGTGCCCCGAAAAGGGTTGGGAAATCAATACCCTCAATCAGAGCGGAGAGCATTTCTCTGTCAGTCACACAGCTAAAGTGATTAGAATTGAGTTGTAAGGCAATGAATAACTCGCACAGGCTTCCTGCTCCTCTTTTTCACCTCGTAGACAGCCTAATGAACTCTCTAGGCTGAAGGGACAGGCTTACAGCTCCTGCAGCACAATTAACATACCATCAGATAACGACAAACTCTGAGGTTAGAGTCAGAACTAAAGATATTAATTTCAATCTATTGAAAGACTGATGCTGGAGAAATCTTCAGCATGCCATGTAAATGTAAAAGTCTAAAAAAGTAATAGCAGCTTTACTTGCACTTCTAAACCTATTGCTACATTCAGAAATAGTACAGGTAGACCATTTATCAAAAGACCTCACAATTAAAAATGACAAACCTCCCACGTTTTATATGTGATGACTACTATGCCAGAAAACTCCAAATTTAAATGTGTTTGAATATTAGTAATTTGCTCTTCGTTTTATTATTTTATTTTCTGTGTTTGTCTATATGTGTGTATTTATATATGTGAGCACATGTATGCCTCTGGATGTCAGAGGACAAGTTATAGGAATCAGTTCTCTCCTTCCACCACCTGGAGCCCAAAAATCAAACTCAAGGTCTTCAGGCTTGGCAGCAAGCACTTTTACCAATTGATGCATCTTGCCAGCCCTGTTTCATTTTTTAAACACATATTTGTTTTTGGACTTACAACAGCTTCTTGCATATGTGGGCCCCAGCCTTAGTTTATGGGAAAAATAAACCAGATGTGCCAGTATCCAAAATTTATTAGACAGAGGGTTCAGACTGCCTTCAATTTCTCAGACTAAACCTGCTGAGAGAAACTGTGTGTCACACCTGATCTCTTCAGCAGTAATACGCAAAGCCTTTAAAAGATTCATGTATAAAATTCATATATAAGATTCCTGACCCCAAGCAACCAAATACTAACCTTCTGATAGTGTGTGCTGCTAACTAATGACTCAACATATGTAGCCTTCTTTAACCTGTTGGTAGCTTGACTTTGAAAGTGGAGTCCTCAAGCTTAGGACGGAAAAGACTGAAGTTAGTAAGATTCTTCCCCTCCCCCATGTTGCTACAAGCTCTTGTCACATCTGTGTCCTCAAGGATTTTTTGCCTATTAATCAGAGACTTTTTCTGTATAATCACCATACAACTTCCATTTCCAAGTCACTGACCTGACAGGAGTCTCCACTCTGTGCCAGTTCTCTTGTCAGGAATGCAATTTGCAGGAATGAAGACAGGCCAGCCTGTGGACTGCCCCTCATCTATTCTTCTCAGTAGAGCACTTGCCTTAAAGGTTCAACTTCCCTGCTTTGACTGCAAGGCTAGTAACAGGAGCAGATTAAAAGTACATACAGAGGGGACTTGAAAGATGGATCAGTGGTTAAGAGCACAGGCTGCTCTTGCACAGGACCCAGGTTCAACGCCCAGTGCCCACACAGTGGCTAATAACCATCCATAACTCCGATTCCAGGGAATCTGACACCCTCTTCTGACGGTCACAGCATCGCACTCACACCACTGCGATTACAAACATGCAGTCAGCACCCCACACATAAAACAAAAACAGTAACTAAATTTTTTATTACGGAATTACGATCTTTAAATATCTCACAATTTAAAAAAAATTACAATTAGAGGAAAACGAATGATCTATTTTAACCACTGGCTCATAATCGCATAGGAAAATACCAAGACGATCACCAAATGGTCACATTCTGCTATACTGTAAAAAGCCTTGGACTGGGAAAAAGAGGACACATCTCCTTAGAGATATTTTCCAGTCTTTTAGTTTGGAAGCTTTTACAGGTATAGTTTCATTCCTTGAAAAAAATAATGCAATGTGGTAGAATTTCATATATGTAGTGCTGAAAGAGCAAGAATATCCTGAATCCTGGTTCTTATACATTCTGTGTGGTGAGTGGATTTCTCTCTACATCATAGTTTATTTGCCTATGGTACAGTTTTTAACATCATTAGAACGGAATAGCATATTTATAGTCACATAAATAAATGTATGTGAACACACATGGACATGTATATTTATATATGTATATAAACTTGTAAATTCTTAAATGTTAAGTATATGTAAACAAGAACATAAGCATGTGTCTTCACATTAATATTAGCAATATTCTTTTTGAGTGTTATCACATGGCAAACACTTTAATATGAATTTTTAACTTAATTTTCTAAAGCCATGAAATATGTACTATGTCTTCATTGTGCATATGAGGAAACTGAGGCTTAGACGGTGAAGTGGCTGACTGAAAAGCTGTGCTCTAGGATTTGATTTGTTGGAGTAGAAATTCAGAGCAATAAGGGTTGGCTATACAGCATTTAGCCTTATTAACTCTAGAGAGGAGAGAGAAATTGTGAAACCATAGGAGGAACATGGACACTCAATTTGATAGACAAGTCCTCAGTATTTACTTCTGATGACACTTCAGTGTGACATTGAATCAATCACAGTCATCTTCCTTTTTAAAATATAGTTAATACTATTCCTCTCATACAGAGCTATTACAAAATTCCACAAGGATCAAGTGAAATAATATCTAGAGGCACTTAGCATAAGCTTTATTTGCTCTCTAAGTGTCTTCAATTATTAGTAACAAATGATACCAACTTTAAGACTGATCTCTAGAAAAATGTGTTCAAAATTGATCATATGAGACATCTCACTATTTGACCCTACACTGGACATTGATATAAAGACAAAAAACTACCATCAAGAACTCATTATCCAATGACAAAAAGAAAAAAAAATAGCACACATTTAGGTTGTTTCCAAATTAATGATGACATCTCTTCATCATCTTAGATAGTGACTTAAATTCAGACACAATCAATAGTTGGATATATGCCAGCATAAATGCACAGATGTTTACCAAGTTTCTCTGTCTGTTAAGCCTTAGATTCAAGCAAGGTAGAAACTTGCATAGACCACTCATCTGATGGCCCTACTTCCCTTTATGTTATATAACATGACATATATATTTAAACATTTGGCCTTATTTACTAGACTCCCCATGAAATAGAAATATAAAATATTCTCATCTTAAAAATGGATATAAGCAGTAGTAATAGTAAAAATTTGTAACGGATTATCGTTTAATGTGGGACAGTCTGAATACACGTTGGTAAGTTAGAGTGGACTCATCCAGAGACAGCTATGGTAGCCTTCCTTGGGCCATCTTTGCTGAATACCAGGCATGAGTATAAATTCCCAAAGGAATAGGAGTTATCTTTGAATGGTGGCTTTCCAAATGCTTTGTCTATTATCGCTGTTCTCTATTTTTACAATCCAAAATATCTACAGTGTAAATACATTCACTTTCTAACTAGGAAAATGAGTTTTTAAGTATTTTAAAAGTAAAATAAATAGGCTTAGAGAAGCAAACTTGGATTTAGGAAAAGGTTATTAAGATTTAACATTGCATTTAGATATATAAACCCAGTATATTAAAATTAAAGATAAAAAGTAGTATTGTAAAACACCCAAATTTTTTTTTTTAAATTAAACTTCAAATGTCAATTAATGAAGGTTAACAAGTGGGAGCAGAGAGATAATGCCTGAATATGTTTACTTTTATGCTTATCATTTATGATTATTCATTCCCTTTTCCTGACGTAAAGTTCAAAATTATTCAAAAATTATCTTGAAAATCTCACATGTGACAGTTTTATTAATCCATTTTGTAGAATGGACTGAAATCTTTAATAGTTTACCGTTTTCACTTCCAATACTTTCTTTCCCAAACTGCTATCATCTTTATAGAAAAATTCATTTTATCAATTTATCATCATTTATCATTAATTAAACCTTCTTTCTGCTTTTCCTGAAAACTTCAATTTGGAATAATGAATAATGAAATAACTTGCTTTCTAGATTTCTAATTTCTTTTAGTTTCCAGTTTTAGAATTGCATGAAAGTATTTATACTTATGTGTTCTCTAAATCATAATATAAAGGGTAAGTATAAACAGAAATGAACTAAAATTTCTAAATTCTTTAGATCTTTATTTTCATAATTGACAATATGGCTCTACTTCTCTAAACCTACCAATAGGCCACCTTTGATTTCTTCAAATTTTTATAACCCCATTAATAAACATTCTGAATTGATTCTTCTCTCCTCTCCATGGCTTACAAATTATTCCTTGAAACCCATTCCAGACAAGATTGTCCCCCAACCTTCAGTCAATTCAAACATTTCTCTAAATGCAATTTTTCTTCCCCTCAGAAGTGAGCATCGATTCTCTCATCTACTTGGGCTTCCCCATCTGTCCAAAGTGCCCCACACTATTTTGCAATTTCCTATTCATTAACTCATTAGCTGACTAATTCATTTCAATAAATATTAGATATGATCTTTCAAGTACCTGAAAAGTACTGTGCTCTCAGCAGCTTGGCAGGCTCTTCCACCCTGAAGTGACAGCAGCCATAAGGTCTAAGTGTGGAGGTTCCCTGGGTAGAAGAGAATTGTCATTAAATCTCAGTGAGAGCGTGGGATTTCTGAATAAATAACTCATCCCTAAACCAGAGGGTTAAAGCAACTTGTGGGAAGGCAGAGCAGAAGAAGGACTTGCATACATCAAAATCAAGAGACTACAGGAGTTTGATATGTTTGGGAATCTCAAGGGGGTTGTGCTTGATGGTATGTTTGTAGGAAAAAATTGTGGAGATAAAGAACAGTAGGGGAAAAGGGGCCGTGCATTTTGAAAAATCAGTCTGGCAAGACAATCAGAAGTCAAATGATCAGGGTTTGGCTAGTCTGAATTGGAGAAATGGAAACAGGGAGAAATGTTCTAAGGCACTTGCCTGGATCATTTGGATGATAAAGGGAGGCCCAGCTACAATGGCACCAGCACCTTAGAACAAAAGGCAAAAAGCATCTGCATTCCAGCTCTAACAACTGAGTAGACAGTTGCATGATTCTTTGGCAAAAGGTAACTAAGGAAGGAAACTTGCTGGGCAGAGATAGAGAGGGTGGGTTCAGAATTAAGATGTTCAGTTGTAGAGTTCTGTTAGAATTCCAAGTGGATTTGTGAGTGTATGGCACCAGACTGGGTTTTCAGCCAGGACCATAGTTTGGGTATGATCACCAACATGGTGGTAGGTGAGGAACATGGATAAGTGATTCCTAAGAATAGTGCTCTAATGCTATCTGTTTTGAAGGAAGAAAGTCTGTTTAACTTGCTTTCTAAATAGGTAGCTCAGTATAGTTCCAGAAAGTGAAATTTTGGGTGTATTACATGCATTTACATAGCTTCCAAGTCACAGTGTAAAGCACAAATAAGTGTAAATGGGACAGCATCAATTCTTCAAATGTTGTTAATTCGCATGCATTGCCTACTTGTTTCAAAGATTACATATGAAAATCATAAGACTGAAGATGCTATGGTGTTAGTATATATTCGGTCCAGTTGTGCCTGAATGGGATCTTTCCCCAGACCATTTAGTTAGATCATTATGATAAACCTTGGTATTTATGTTAGAGTGTTTTATGTGTTTTAGTTTGTATAATTCGTTTTATGTTTTATTTATATCCCAACTAATTCCAGAAATATTTTAAGTAGGTCATACAAAACAGAGGATATAAAAGGAACTTAGATGAAAACTACTTACAATAAATTAGTAGTTGTATTTAGGGAAAATATCCAAAGTAAGGATTTCTTTTAATGGCTAATGTTTGCAAGACATGCAAATCTAACTTGAATCTGGTTATTACTGTGAAATTTTCAGTATTTATTCATTTTTAATTAAAATATTTTCATTTATGCTTATTACAACAGTAGTAATTTCTATTTTTCAAAATGATGTATGTAGATTTTGAAAATTTTAGAGAAAAATGTGTATCAACAAGCTTTTCACCACTTCTACACAATACCTGAGATGACTAAATAAGGCAAAACAATTTATTTTGTATCATGGTTCTGACATTGCCAGCTCCTTATCTAAAGGGCACATAGCTGTAGGTCTGATGAAACAGCACATCATGGTGGCTGAGTGTATGCTGGCACAAACCACTCACATCACAGACCACGGAGCAAGAAGGAGGAAGAGAAAGAAGGAAGGGCCAAGACATAATGATCTAAGGACCTCCAAATAGGTACCCCCACCTGAAGGTTCACAACGTGTGAACCTTGTGGGAAACATTCAGCAAACTATAATAACAAGAAAATGAAGAAGGCTAATACAACTTAGAAGGTAATGATCCTACAAAAATTGATGTCTTCAATTTTTTTTCAATTTTTTGTGGTTGAATCTTCAAGACCAAAAATATTGTCTAATGTACAATGAATATTAAAGGAGATTATTACTAATTAGGAGAGAGATTATCGCCTATTTTATGGTCATTATGAAAGAAAGAAATCATAAAAAACATAAACGTAAGGACCCTTAGCAATACTATTCATCCTGACAAATATGTTTGCGCACTTCCGTGTGTTCTAAACACTTTTCCACTCAGTAATATTAATTGGAAAGGAGATGTTAATAGCCTTTTTCTTTGAAAAGTTACAGGCGTCTTAGTTTTAACTTAGTTTATCATAATTTGTCTTCTCTTTCCCATTTTCCAATGAACTCCGTTTCCCCATTCATTTCCCACGCACTGGCATCATGATACGGGAGAGAAGCGCATTGCATGCCAGGCAGTACTAAAAGTGCTAATAAAAGGAAATAACAGCACAATACAGGGCAGCGCAGCAGCTGACAGCTGAGGAAAGAGCATTCCTAAGTAAGTGAGGGGAGGATTGATTCAAAGGAGTCACAGAGCAGAGAACGAAGAATGTGCAGGAATAAGCCAAGTGGATAACTGTAAGACCATTTTAGGAGAAGACACAGGTACCTGGTGTTTCTGAGCAGCATCACATGTCCACTGGGCCTGAGAGGGAAAGGAAGTTGGTGATTTGGATTAAGGAAGCTATGCCTCACCTGGAGGAGAGGTCATTTCAGAGTAAATATTGTAAAAGTAAAACTGAGGAGCTTCTCCAGAAAATCGTAGATGGACATAGGCAAGCAAGGTATACAGACTACATATTGCAGGAATGGATGATGGAATTGCTGACCTTGTGATTTCTTTCTTTTATAATTATCACAAAATACGTGATAACCTTTTAAGTTTTCCTTGAGAATTCCATAGTTATATACAATGAAATATGATCGTATACCCCCATTTCCTCATTCCTGCGTGCCCCATTGCCCTCCCAACACTCCCCAACCCATTCATGTCTTGTTCTTCTTTCTTTTCTTTTTCTGATAGCCCACTAAGTCAAATTAATGCTGATCAAATAGGCATGGCTTAATTATCAACCATACTTACTTAATGACTACTGTAATTCAGACATTGCGATAGGGCTTAAAGATTCTACTTACTTGAGATTACCATTTACTTGAAGTAAAGGGTAGAAAAAAATCAAGTATGTTCTTAGGTATCTAAGTTTTGGTTATCTGTGAGACATAGTGTTTTCTATAAATGAGTTGCTGCGTAGTCACACATGGGATGCTAAGGAAAATAAAAAGCAGATTTGTTACTTGGGTGAGAGCTTTCAAAGAGATGGCAATTATGCCAGTGAAATGTAGAACATTGCCTAAGCTCAAGGTCTGATGAATGAGCTCTGATTTGCTAAAACAGATCAGAAAGATAAGCAAGATCCCACAAAAGTACTGAGAATTGGGCTGTGACATAGAATGTGAAGAAGGAATGGCAGAGAGACATGTGAAAATATTTAGGCATAGAGCATGATGAACGACCATCTCAATTAGCAGTTAGATTCAGGGAAATAGAGAGGAATTGGTTCTGAAATGAAAAACTAACTGGGAGAAAGAAACTGGAAGCATTGTTAATTATTTTTGAGAAGTTTCACAAGAGTAGAGATGGAGCATTCCAATAGAGAGGAAGTAAATGATCTCTGCAATGAAAACTTTAAAACTGAAAAAAGAAATTAAGGAAGACAGTAAAAAATAGAAAGACCTTTCATGTTCATGGATTGGCAGAAGTACATTGCAAAATGACCATTCAACCAAAAGAAATTCATAGATTCTGTTCAGTTCAAATCAAAATCAACATGCCATTCTTCACAGAAATAGAAGAAACAGTCATAAAAACCATATGAAAACATAAAAGTCTTGAATTTCCTAAAGCAATCCTGAGAAAAACTAAGATTACATTATAATATAATCGCCAATTATATTTTAGAGCTACAGTAACAAAAATAGCATAATTATAGAACAAAAAAGATCTGTAGTACAATGGGGCAGAATAGAAGACAAAGATTCAAGGCCATGAAACTATAGCCTCCCGTGGTGCTGGGAGAACTGAATGATCACATGCAGAAAAATGAAAACAAACTCTTATCTCTCATCTTGCACAAAAATCAACTCAAAGTAGATGAAAGATCTTAAGTAAAACCTGAATCTAAAAACTTCTAGAAGAGAAGGTAAAGTGCACATTACAAGAAGGAAAAGGTAAGGACATTATAAATAAGACTTTGACCACTCAATAGAAAAGATCAACAGTTCATAAACAGGACCTCATGAAACTAAACTATCTTCTGTATACTGTAAATGTGGTACCTAGACACAAATGAAATATTACTCAGCTATAAAGAGAAATAAAATTCTCAAGTAGGTATAACTAGAAAAATTATACTGAATGAGGTAAACCACGCACAGAGCGACCAATGCTACATGTTCTCCTTCATATGAGGATCCAAGAGTAGAATCCAATTTTGTGTGTTCGATTTAGAATACCATAAACCAGAAAGCTAGAAAGATGACATTGGAAGAGAAATGTCCTGAGTGATGGTGATAATTAGAACAAAGGGAATATAGAAACCATGAGGAGGAATATGGGAGAAGAAGATTTTAACTTGGGAGGAGGAGAAGGAACAGGGAAATGAGAGAGTGGGGGGCGGGTTACCAAAATGAAGTGGACACGAAAAGCTCAAATGGAAACCTACTGTCTTGCAACCAATTAAAAAAATATAATTTATATTTTAAGACTTTGAATGGTGATATCCTGAATGACTGGGAAAAAAATCTGTTCTCAGAAACTATGGGTTGCTAAACAACTCCAATGCAGGACTGGAATACCACCTTGTGAATTACTGGTCAAGGAGGTTCTGAAGCCCTGAAAACCATACAGATACTTGTACTTTCTCCTGACTGTCCACCACTAAATGCTAAAGTAAAGCGATCATAAAACAAAATCAAAAGTCATGAACCTGGGAAAGGGATTGGTAGGGATATGGAAGAGTTGGTAGGGATGAGAGTGAGATAAGAAAGGAGGTGAGAACAATCAGCAAGCATTGCATACACTTATGAAATTATAAAAAAATCACCAATTTTAAGTCTTTAGATATTTTTAATAAAAATCTTGAAAAAATATGAGAAAAAGGCTTCAAAAGTTACCTCTCAATAAAGATAGACAAATAGTTAACAGGCGTGTTGGGAAAATGATCAACACCAGCATCCATCTGGGAAAAAAATGGCTCTTATTAAAAGAGGAAAGGTATGTGAAGAAAGGAGAACCATTATGTACCCTTAGCAGATCCATTATGAAAATATTACAGAGGATCTCAAAAAGAAAAAATCACCATGTGTCCCACAACCCCTGTACTTGGTATACCTCTAAAATAAATGAAATTAGTATGTTACAGAATTATCTGCAGTAACACATTTCTTATATATTATAGTCAAAACAGAAATAATTTTGTTCACTGACAGAAGATTAAATAAAGCACAATGTATATGCAAACACACACACACACACACACTCAAACAGGTTGGAATATCTCATTCAACCCTTAAAATAAGAAATCCTGGGAGCTAAGAGATGGCTCACTCGTCAAGAGCACTGGCTGCTCTTTCAGAGGACCCTGTTCAATTCCCAGCACGCACATGGCAGCTAACAAGTGTAACTCCAGTTTCATGGAATCCAATACCCTCTTCTGACCTCTGTGGGCGTTGCACAACATGGTATACCTACCTACATGCAGGCGATACACTCATTCATATTAAATAAAGATGATAAACAAAATATTAAAAAGGAATGTTAGAAAAAGGAAATCAATCTTGTCACTGGTGACCACATCAATAAAGCTAGATGAAGCTAGAGAAGATGAGCATGGAGAGGCAAATGCTGTACGATATTGGTACTTGTTGAGTCTACAAAGAAGTCAAACTCACAGTAGCTGAATATAGAACTGGTGGTTGCCAGGAGCAAGTAAGGGCAGTGCAGTGAAGTGAGGAAAGGGACAACATCCGTCAAAGGTCATAACCATTCCATTAGGACAGCAAGTAGGACAGAACCATTATTGTACAGCACGGCTCTAAGTTATACCTCCCAACTGCTACAAAGTAGATTTGAAATGTTCTTACCCCACAGGAACAAGTTAAAAACAAAAATCCACCCCTGTGAGCTGGTAGATATGATAATTCTCTGACTGTAGTTCTCATTTTTCACTGTACAGACATGAACATATGAGAGCATCATCTGGGACACAGGGTTATTCTTCAACAAATCTGGACAAAGTTCTCATCCAAAATACAAATACTTGCGGATAGTCTCTGTCCTACCATCTATCCTATATATTCCAAAGAATCAGAATGGTTTATGGACGCCTTCCTGGGAGGAGGAGAGTGGAGCTATTTTAACAGCATTTCCAGGATTTTTCAGTGACTCATAGTTCTAGGCATTCATGTGAATTCCTAACTTGCATTTTAAACTTTGCAATCATTTAAAACGAGAATGTCTTCCAACTTTTCATGATAATGAGATAAAAACTTCCTTTTAGAGAGCTTTAAAACTGTATGCCTTCTTGCCCCAGTAGACACACAGAGGCACAAACACACACACACACACACACACACACATTGATGCTTTCAGTTATATTGTTAGCAGAACTGCTTTTTGAGTTTCATAGGAAAAGTGGCAAATAACAGAAATGTAATATGTAATTGCAATTACACAGAAGGGTAAACTAGAGTTTTTGCCAATCTTCAGATGGTGCCACACTGCATTACATTTTTTCCTGGTTTTGTTGTTGTAATTTGTCTACTTTCACTCATTAATATGACTATCAATCAATTTTTCTATAATAGCATTTTTTAATTTTCAGTGGCTTAAATATCAAACATTTTTATCATTTTATGTTATTCACAAAACCGAAAGATCATAAAAATAAATTTTATAAAATTTATAAAAGCTAAAATTTGATCAAGTTAAAATTTTAAGAAATTTATCACTAAAGGCTTTCAGAAACTTGTTACTATACATTATACACATCATAAAATGAGATTAAACAGCGTTATTCTGTAACAGAGGACACTGGTCTTTCTAGATATCATAGGATTAATGAAAAAATAAACCCCAAACACCTCGATGGCTGGAAAGAACTCCCTCCCTAGGAACTGCCGATCAGGAATCCCATAGACACTAAACAATATAAACATTGCCCCTGTTCTTCATTGTCCACAAGAACTCCTTGGTAAGATCCTAATGGTGAAGATACGGATACATGAGCTATGTAGAACAAACCAGGAGAAATCAAGCTGGTGTTGGTTTAAAAGCCTCATCTCTAAGGGTTCCATGGTGTAGGAAGGCACTATATACGCCACTGGAAGGAAAAAAAATCATCAACCTTACCCAGCCTTGAATCCTGTGAAGCAACTGGTCTGGCAAGATATGCCCACTGGTGCAATAGCAGCACAAATAGTATGGAGTAACCAATCACATTTTATTTGGATTTATGGTCCACTTCCTGTGATGGAGTTCATACCTGACACTGGTATAGGCTTAGAAAACTGATGCTAAACAGGTCACAGAATATAGAAGTGAACCTATACTAGTTTTCTACTAAATAGTTACCACATTAAACTTACTCTTAATGACTTGTTCTTACACCCATAGATTAATGCATCAAATCTCAGCACAGAAGTTTCCTTAGGCAATAAATGATGATTAACAGAGAATCCCAGAACTGGCAAACATGCAGAGAATAAGGGACTGCAGAGTGCTTGTCTCTGAATAGGAAATCCATATCAAATGTATGTGTCACCCCCACCTCACCCTGCCAGCACCAGCTCTCAGGGAACATTGAAGAAGAGTGGACGGATAGCTGGTTAGTCACCCACATGAACTCACAGCAGTGCTGACAGCATAAGCGTCACACAAGATAAAAGAAGAAGCAGAAATCCCAGCATAGACAAGAGGAAGTAGGTAAGAAGCTCGAACCCCATCTAAAGGAAATTGTGTCAACAGATAGTTACTGAGCGGAATAGAGACGGTCTCTTTCAAGCACAGGACTCTTGGTAGGTTAACCAGGCTCCAGTGGATAAACTCACACTGAAGAACATTTTGGAGACTATATTATATATATATATATATATATATATATATATATATATATATATATATGAATAGAGTACACTATATTAGATTAGATTAGATTACATTATATATTTACATTTACAACTTATTTACAATATAATGTAATATATTTATAATTACATTTACATTATATAATATAATACTTTATATTAGGTGGGGGGCAATAAGGGAAGTGAGGATCAGAAATGGAATCAAAATACCATTAAATTATATTGTATGAAAATCGCAAAAATCTAATGTAAAAATGAAAAATCAACAAACTAAGACATGAAAAATGTTTATCACATCTACAAAAGAGCAATGTATAAACCAGGAAACTGAAAGTGCTAAGAACAAAGTCAGAGGCTTCTAAGTGCAAAATAAAGGAGTTAGCAAATCTTTACAATGGAATGTCGTTAAAATGGGGGTTTTCAGACATCAAGGGATTGATTGGAGATGTACATTTTATATCATCTTTGGAAGGTATGTTAGGTAGATAGATAGGAATTAATGCCCTTGGAGACCCTTAGAGACCACTGAGGATGGACCTCTCCATGGTGGTCAGCTTTGGACCCTACTTTCTATTTCCCTAACACATCACACACACACACATACACACACACACATACACACACACACATCACAACTGCCCCTACTTAGACTTCATGGTCAAGAGAATGGAATCTGCCTTATGCCATTCAGTTCTGCTCAAAAGATTAGAATATATATATACATATATATATGTATATATATATATTCTTTTTTCTTAAAAATCCAGTTCAGCCTATCAATCACCTGGCCAAGGACCACACTCAAGAAATCTGATTCACTCGAAGACATGCTAAGGAGATGGGAAGAATAATTATCTCATTAATGAGATAATGTACTTTTACTTCCCCAAAGCTCTTTCCCCATGCAGTAGCTTGCAGATCTTCACTGCTAAGCCTGCCTGCTTTTTAATAAATAAATATACCTTCTCTCTGTCTTTTTCCAGAAGCCTAAGCTTCCGTTCACTGAGCACCCTTTTGCTGTCCTAGCACTCATTCACTGATACTCTGGGCTTTCTCACTCATGCTCTCTGAAGCTTCCCTCACCCCACCCTTCCACTGTGCAGTTGCTTCCTGAGTCCACAGCTAAACATACCAGCATTCTTGGACCCTAACTCAAAAGAGATGACTTTATGTCTTCCATTATTCTATCTCCTTGATAATTATCTCTTGAAAATTGCTAAGATTTACCATTTGCCTGTTTGAGGTTTCCCCCACAAACATTAATAAAATTGATCTTGAGTTTTCTTCAAAGTTTTTAAAAATTATCTTATTAATTTGTTTTTTTAATTATTTTATTAACAAAGTTCCCAAATGGGAACCACAATCTTTCCAATAACAGAATGCATGTGTCCTTTTTCTTATTCTCACAGGCATTTACAGGAACTCACTGTTTTGCTTCCATTACCCATCAGGCTTTGTCGACCAGGATATTCTCAACCCTGGCATTCATTTTATTTTATCCTACTGTTGTGGAATTGAAACACATGATTCTTCTTATATATTCTGCTCCTGTGGCCTTTGATAGACCAAATCATATCCCACTGATCAAAATATGTTATAGTGACAAGTCTAAAATCACAGGGGGCAGGAATTGCTAATTTTTTCCATAAAATATTCTAAAAATAGAAAAAGAGGGATTGAATAATAGTAAATTACCCAAAATACATAGTATAATAGAAAGTGTAAACCTTACTTTTCAAACCCAAATGGGGAAGAAATGTAGCAGTTTTTATCATTAATAATATAATATGAATCTTTGAGTTGCTAGCCAGTGAGTTGAAAGAACTTTATCAAATTCTCATTTTAGTCCTACACTGTGTCTCAGCCTATACTACACAACAGTCTCAAATCTTACAGTATGCCACAAATCCAGAGTAATATGGACCTCATTAATTTGTCCATATAGAGTATTGCTGAAACATCAGATTTGCAGCAGTCCTTCGGGTCTTTAAACCCTGCCCCTTTTATGGCAAGCTATGGATATGGGTAGTCTGTGAATTTGCTGTAGTCTTGCTTACTTAGGCAAATATGAAACTGTGTCTTCTCTAAAGTTTTACCATATCACTGTTGGTTTCATCCAAGAACTGGGGTGTACAGTGCTCTTACTCATAAATCCTGTGTAATATTCAGATCCCTGCTGTCCTAGTTTTCTTTCTGTTGCTATGATAAACCAACTTGAGGGGGAAGGGTTTATTTCATCTTACACTTTACTGTCCAGCATTGAGATAAGTAAGGCAGGGACTCAAGGCAGAAACTAGAAGCAGGAACTGAAGCAAAGACCATGGAAGAAGGCTGCTCACTGGTTCTCCTTTCCTGATTGCTCAGTTACCCTTATGTGGCCCAGATCACCTGCTCAGGGATGGACTGATCACAATGAACCAGACTGTCCAGCATCAATTTGAAATTGAGAAAATGCCACACAGACATAGTTACTGTCCAATCCAATAGGGGAAATCCCTCAGCTGAGGTTTCCCCTCCCCAGGTGTCTCGAGTTTGCATTAACTTCAAAAGCTAATCAGTACAATTGACTACTTGTCAACTGGACACACAAATACATCACTATGAAATTGAAACCTTTCCTTTCTTGTCTGTTGTCAAGCTCCTATGTTAACATCATAATACAAATATAGTATACCTTTAAAAGTCCCACAATTGTTTTGGAATTGGAACAATTTAAAAGTACAAATCCTCTACAAGTGCATCCCTCCATTCTCACCAGTGAAGCATCCTCATACAACAGAGTGTGATACACACAGAAGGCCACAACTGGGCTAAGTTTTAGAGAATAAGATACTGCAGAATGTGTGTCCTTGGATAGGAAGTGTATATTTAACCCTACCCACTCACAACCTAGGGACCATTGCTCAAGAAGGGGCAGAAAGATTCTGTCAGAGTTGGTCTATGGACATAGAAAAACAAGAGGCTTTCAGATCACTGGAAGCTTGCTCACATGAACTTATGGCAATGGTAGCAGGGAGCACAGGACCCATGCCTACTCAGTCAGACAAGGACCTAGAGTGGTGTGAGAGAAATGAGCGGCAGGCTGGTCCTAGCCTGATAACTGTTGGAAACTGACTATGGCTGAGTGAGGGAGAGTGAACTTTCCCTAAGGTTTCTAGATAGGCTGAGTAGACTCCAGTGGATGAACTTGCACCAAAGGACACCTGGGTAAAATGCTTGATTGGATGGCACTTAACATGTATGGCAGAATACATGAGGCCCAGGGGAGAGGCTAGGGACGTGGATTGGGAAAGGGATCTAAATTTGATTAAGAAATGTTGTATGAAATGAAAAACTCAATACAAATATTAAAATAAAAAATTTTAAAGTAAAAAATAAACGTTCAGTCCCTTAAAATGTCCAAAGTCTGTCAACTGTAGGCTCTTGTTACAATCAAAACCAGGTTAAATACTTTCTTATTTCAAAAGGGCAGAACCAAGAACATAAGCAAAACCGAAGTCTAATAGTGTAAATGTCTGACATCAGGGATTGACTTTCTTCTAAGCTTCCAGAGGCTTGGGCACTTATTCAGCTCTGCCATCCACAGCATACACAGCTTGCCTCCTAGAGTCAGGCTAACAATGCTCCACACCTGCCTCCGTCCTTGGTGTCCAGGGTATCCATGATCTTTGTATCTCTGACATGCTGAGGTCTACACTGTAATTGGGGCCTCCTGGCCTCTCTCCAGGGATTCCAACCCTGCCACATAGTACCAAGGCTCACCTTCTTTCTATGATTTCTTCAGTCCTGGGATGTCTAATGCAACTGATGATATACATTCACCAATGGCGTCTTCTGGTCTTTCTACAGAGACTGCAACCCTGCCATAATGTACTAAGTATAAATTGCTCTCTAGAGATCCCTTGATTCTTTCAGACCCAGTATCATGTAGAACACTTACACATTACCAAGTTCGGCTACCAGCCTGAGATGCAGCCTTAGTTTCCCCACTAGAATACAGCTTCTCTGTGTAGATCTTGAGGAACTATTTCCCAGAAGACTTTACTTCAGTGATGCTGGTTTCTTGTTAACAGCTGATTTCTTCAGCCCCAGCTAACCAGCATTATTTGCCAGAATGAAGCACACAGATTTCACTGTCACATTCTACAGTTAAAACATCACAGGAACAGCCCCATAAAGTCTTTGCTTCCCTCTGAAACTTCACAATCCAGGCCTCCATCATTTTCATTTCTCCAGGCTCCCACAAAATATCTCACTAAACTATGAGCCCTCAATGACTATTCTAACCCAAGTCAGGTCTGTCACAGTAACATCCCACATTCCTGGTACTAATTTCTTCCCTAGTTTTCTTTCTGTTGCTGTGATAAAACAATGACCCAAAACAGCTGACGCCCGTTTTGGCCCAAACTCACCTACCCAGGGATGGTTCTGCTTACAGTAAGCTGGATCCTCCATCATCAATTACCAATTTAGAAAATGCCTCACAGACAGGGCTTCAGGCCAGTCCAACAAAGGAACTATCTTAACTGAGATTCCCTCTTTCTAAGTGTCTCTAGTTTGTGTCCAGTTTAAAAAACTAACCAGCACACCTAGAATCTCCTGAAATAAGTAAAAGTAATCTCTGCCTTAGTGCCCATTTCTTTCCTTGGCTTAGACTGCCCCAGGATCCGGCCTTGCAACAAGGACACAAATTCATAGGGATTTATTATTAAAGTTCTAAAAAAAAATCAGTAGGCATGTGGAAGAAATGATACAGAAGAGAAAAGACTGTATGGAACTTATCACTGATCCAATTGAAGATTGGAGCTTTTTCTCACATAGAAATGCTGACAGAGGGTGATCCTACCTGAGTGAAGATGGAACTGGGATTCTCACACACCCATTCTTGAGAGGTGTGGTATATACTAAGATAAAAACCACTCCCATATACCATTGCTTTTCAAGTGTTCCTGGACTGGGGTTGATTCCTCTGATTTTCCAAGGGGCTTCTTCATGGAACAACAAAGCTCTGCTCAATCTGAGGGAATGAGGCTCTGGGTTCAAGATGTGGATCCTGAAAAGCCCTGGTTAAATGAACTTCACTGAAAGTTTGAGGGGCGAGAGCAGGAACAGTGCACCATCCCCTTCCTACACACCCAGGGCAAGCTCTTGTCTAGAGGAATAACTTTTTCCTACTTGTCCTTGGCTAAAAGGTTTTTCCCAGGCTCAGAATCTCTTCTGGTTCTGGCCTTAGGCTTTTGTAAGTAAATGAGAAGAAATCACAGTGAATTTATTTATTGCTCTGTAGCTTTTGCCACTCCTCAGTGCATACTGCCCTCTGATCCCAAGACGGTGCACGCAGGGCTATCTGCGGAAGGGAAAACCACGGGCAAAACAAAAATGGCAAGAAAAACAGGCTGATATTTCAAAGTTGTCTATTGTTGCAGCCTTGTTAGCCTACTGAGGCATAATGTGGGAGGATTGTGAATTTGGTGGTCAAGGTGATGAACAGCAATCTAGTTTCTCAGTGGTTTAACACAGCACAAAATTATTTCTTACTCAGAGCACAATAAAATGCAGATTGTTGGTGCATTCAGTGGTAGGCCTCCCACCCACTCTGTTGTTTGACTCTGCATTTTCTGGGTTCTCTCAAGTGTCACTATTAAATTTTTTAGATGGGGAAAAAAATCTATAGGATTACATATAACATTGTTTTGTGGAATTCTCCCACATCCTGCTGGTCAAAATTCAGCCATATGACTGACCAAAAAGCCTAGATCTCTTTTACACATGTAAAAGAGAAAGAGAAACACAAAAGCTAACAACTTTGTCACAAAGTAGAAACTGGCTTAAGAGCAAAATGCTGAACTTAGAATTTGAAGGGATCATTTGTGCAATTGCATTTCTCCCCTTAGCATCACTGTGAGTCCTAAGGCAGTTAGCCTCACCACCATGCTGTGCTACGACCTATAAACTTGGGCCAAATAACCTGCACTGCTTATTTAGACCCCTAGACTATCAGAACCCAATGAGTACTAGAAATTTTGGAGTTCCTGTATACTCCAAAGGCCACCTTCCTTGATTATGTGAACATCAGTAGGAACTCCTAAAAGCCAATGTTGGAGGCAAGGCAGGAGGATCTCTGTGAGTTCAAGGCCTGCCTGATCTACACAGCAAGTTCAGGAGTATTTCCAGGCAGTTATGGAACTTTGGGATTCACTGTCCTAGTCTAAGTTTTGTTATTCAGTTAAAGAAATGAAAACCCTTGATGGAGCAGAGTTCTCTAGATTGTGCTAGTTAGTGTTGGATTCAACTGGGAGTCCTTGTCTGCTGAGTCACTCTCTGATATTTTTTTGTTGTTCTTTTATGCTAAACTCTTTTGGCCAATGTCCACTTCAGGGCTTAGCATCAGCTAATGGTTTTATGCTGTTAGGATGAAGGTATGCTTGACTCTCGGGTTAGTTATAAAAACTGAATTAAATTGTAAAATTTCCACTGTAATTAAGGTGTAAAATGTCTTTAATCCCATCACTGAGGAGGCAGAGGCAGACTATGAGGTCAAGGTCAGCCGAGTCTATATAGCAGGTTGCAGGCCAATTGGGGTTACAGAGAGATCCTGTCTCAAAAAACTAAACTAAAATAAAATAGATTTTATAACTAATCAACACTGACATTACTAGCAACTATATTTATTCTCCACTATTTTGCTGAAATCCTTACTATGACTGCTGCCAAGAAGATAAGTAAGGGAAAATGAAGGTTTGAAGGAAATGGAATGAGGTAAAAATGCTACAACTGAAAACAAACACATAAATTTGTTTCATTTCTCTTGCTTTTGACAGGGTCTCCCTAGCCCCAGTCTACCCGGAAGTTACTATGTGGACCATACTGGCCTTGACCTCACAGAGATCCACCTGCCTCTGCCAGAGGAGTGGAATTTAAAGGATCCCACCACCATGTCTGTTATTTGTTTCATTTCTGTAGAAACTTACATGGTTTAAATAATATACTACAAATATCTCAAATAATGAATAGCTTGTGAATTAAGAAAATATTAACTCTGAAGCTATTTTACTAAACAGTGAAATCGTTTAAGCAGTTTAGTGCTAAAATCAGTTGCATCGGTATCTGCCAGTTACACAGATCCCAACACTGGAAGAAGAAAAAAAGAACACCAAAGAAAGAACAAAATGCCTCCATTATACAGAACAAGGTCAAGTTTTTTCTTTCTTTTTACTATGTTGTACTCTTCCCCCCAAAATGCTATTTATCACTACTCTTGAATCTTGGAAACTTTCAGGATGTTATCTATCTCTATCTACCTATCTATCTATGTATTTATCATCTATCTAAGACAGTTCTCATGTATTGCAGGCTGGCTCAAACTGACTGTATTGCTGGAGATGTCTTGGAACTTCCTGATCTTCCTACTCCCTATTTCCCAAGTGCTGTGTTTACAGAAATGCACCATCACCATGTTTGGTTTAGTTGGTACTAAGAGTCAAACCCAGGGCTTCTTGCATGGTAGGCAAGCAGTGTACCAGCTGAACTATACTCTCAGTCCCTTTTAAAAAAATATTCTTGCAATACTGGGGATTGAATCCGGGGCCTTACACATACTACAAAAATACTCTATCCTGAGGTATATTTATAGCCCTTTTGACACAGCATCACAAAGTTCCCTAGGCTTGCCTTGAATTCTCTCTGTAGCCAAGGAAGGTCTTGAATGTGAGATCCTTCTGGGTCAGCCTGCTGAACAGCTGGGTGTATAGGCAACTGCAACCAGGTCTGGCTAAGAAATCTTGACATTATTCACACAATGAAATTCAAGACAACATACGTGTGTCATTTCTGAGAAAGATTAATTTGTTCCATTATTCACTTAACAAACAAAATCTGCCTGGAAGTCAATGGGTACTAGGCAGAGGAAATAGCAAAGAGCAAGAATGCTCCAAAGTGCAATGATAGCCTCCTTCTGCACAAACAATGTGCACTCCCCCAAACAATGGCATCAACAGAAAGAGGAAGAATTTAAACCTTTCAATACTGCATAAAAATTTCTATTCAGAAATATAGGCACACAATTAATTTGATTAAAATAGAGTAGTTTGTTCAATTCATTTATTAAACAAATCTACTGTTATAAATACCTGCTAAATATGAATCAGGTGATAAAATGCATTAGATATAAACAGACAACTGGCCAAAGACAGGCTTGTGAAGGCTGAGTGGTCATTGTTCCTAGTTAGAAGTAAAAGTCAGATTCGGAGTAACCACGGGGCATGGCAGTACTGTGAATAGCTTTGTAGAAAAGCTTGGCCCTCAGCGATATGAAAAACAGATTGTTTGTGGGATCTGTATTTTCTGTAGAAAATGACAGAAAAGTACATTTCCACTGAAGGTTTGCACTGAGGTCATGTGTGATACACACATTTAAAATGTGTAGTTTCTTAAAGGAAGAAACCTCACAAGTTAGGATGGTTTCAACGGTGGATAAGAATGACCTCCTTTCAAAGTGGCAGGAATTTAGGCAAAAAGAAAGCTGATTGTCATACGTTTAAAATGAACACAGCAGAAGAGGAAGTAGAGGAAATTTAAGAGCCGAGGTTGGGAACAACAGGAGTTGTGTTTAACCACAAGGAAGACGTAGAACACGAGCGGCACTGCTCCGGTCGCTGGCACGCTGCACAAGGAAAAGTGTAGATCTGCAAAGACGTCAAAGGCAAATTTTAAAAGAACCAAGCATTCTAATCAGACATATTCAACTGGAAGAAATGTTTTTACTTCTAATCATGTATTTAGAGATATTAAGATCTGAATTAGAGTTGCATCCTTTCTTTCTTGGATATTTGCTCTTAATTAAAATGCTTCATATCCTTTAATCCTTTCTTATCCTTTAGTTTTTTGCTGTATATGAAATTTTAAATCATGCAGAATTAGTGAGAATGTAAACTGTCTTACAATAGCTTTATTTTCATATTACTAAAATCGTATTAAAATGTGGAAATGTTAAAATACTAAGCATCTGTAAAATGTGATTCTGATATTAACTTTGGAGGGTTTAATTTTTGAAATGGATATTAATTGCTCTGAAGAATGAAGTGTTATCCTTTGATGTTTCTGGAATGTATTCATCCCTTGAGACATGCCATTACACACCTTTCCTTCCCAGAAATTCTGCATTTAGGAACATGAAAGTTTAATTTACATAATTGACTCTTTTTCATTTTTTTAACCCACTAAATTTAAAATATATCTTACTACCCTAGCAAAATTTCTGTGGTTTTACAGAAATATTGACAATGTTTATTTAGAGAACAAATTTAATTGAAAACATTTTTGTAATGTATTTATTATGTACTCGATGACCTAGCACTAACCCAGAAAATAATTTACATAAAAGGGCTCTATTCTCAAAGACTGACAGCAATGGAAAGGATACAAAAACAATTAACAAAAAGAGTGATGTTGAGAAAACATGAGGACAATGAATGGCAAATTATTACAGACTAGGATGATTGTGGAGCTGTGCTGACACTTGAAGGAAGGGTCAGCTTCAGAGTGGAGAAGAGGCTCTTCCCAAACTCAAAATTCAAAATGAGTATATAAAGTTTATTTCTGCTGGAGAGAAACTGTTTCCCTTTCTGGAACTATAATTCAGAGTCAAATTGTAGAGACCCAAATTGAAGGCAACAGAGAAAAGAAAGAGAAATTGATTAACAGACAAAATATGCCATATGAAGGTCAAGGAAAATTTGGATTGAGATGGGGCTGCTCAATCAGGTGAACTCCAGAGAGAAGTTTTCAGGAAGCACTAACAGTCGAAGCTAAGTTATAGAAGTCCAAGAAGAAAAACAGTTAATATAAATGGGGGCGGCAGGAATAGCCCACTCATCTGAGGAAAAGAAAATTAGGGTCAAGAAAAGTTGTGGAATTAGATCTGTGTATTGGGATAGATAAAATGTGCTGAAATGAAAGACAAATATCTAGCATGCACATGTGGAATATATGGCATTTCTTCAACACAGCAACTGGACAAAACTGCATCATTCAAAGTATTCAATACATTTAATACTCAATGTACCATGAATACATTTGATACATGAACACTCTCACCTTTCAAACATATATTTTTGATAGTCAAATTTATATTGCTATTTTCCTACAGCAAGGAATCATCAACAATGACAATGTGCCATTTATATAAGCAACAATGATTAGCACTGGGGAGAGTCAGGGCAGTTACTGCTCAACTAACAAACAGGTCTGTGTGAGTAGCTACTTGCCAAGGTCCTGTGGGCCTAGAATATGAACAAACTTACCATTCCTAGTCCCTCAATGGCATCATCTCCTTTGGAGTGAACACGTGTTACTATTTAGCAAACTCATCATTGAGCAAATCTATGTTTCTAATAATGGAAGTGGTTAATCAGTGGCCTCTAGCATCCCAATCCCCAATTGACTACAGTCTTTAGCACAGAAGTTATCATCTGATTCGCTCTGCCCTTGTTGATGGAAAATGGACTCAGGATAGAGATGCATGTGACTGAGACAGGGAAGTCTCTGTGTTCCAAAACCTTTCACTAATATAGCCAAACAAAAGAAGAACAGTTTTGATTTGCTATGAGCTTTCTGGGCTATGTGATAGATAAATTCAGAGCTGTCAATTATTGTTGCAGCCATAGCAAAGGAACATTCTTCAGAAGGTGGCCAGATGAGCACATCTGTGACACCTGTGTACTGTACACTCTGCCTGTTGTGGATGTTAAAGAACTTTTGTCACTGGTACTTGAATGTGAAATAGTAGAAATAGTCTCTGGACTCTCCCCACACTGACTGTCCTGAAGGCAATCTCTTAGCTTTCCATCATCCCAAGATCTTTCTCTTTGTTCATTCTTTACTACTATAGAAGTGGCAAAAGTCACAGACTCATGTTCTTGTAGCTAAAGTGAGCATATAGCCCAATTCTATTACTTGAGATATAAGTCCAATATCCTTAGGAAAAATACTTAGTTTTCTAATAAAGGAAAAGATGTGCTCCTGACGTTGCCCTATGTTGGTGTTTGGACACTGTTCTAGTTACTTTTTCCTATTGCTGTGGTTAAACACCATGTCAGAAAACAACTTGGAGAGGGTTTATTCCATTTTACAATTCCAGGTCATAATTCACTATTGAGGGAACTCATTGCAGGTCAGGAATTTAAGGCAGGAACTGAAGTAGAGACCTTGGAGGGGCAGCACTTACCAACTTGCTTTGTAGAACTCCTCAGCCTTGTTTGTTTGTTTGAAAGCAGGGTCTCCCTGTTGGTCCA
Source organism: Eospalax fontanierii (assembly GCA_035773235.1). NCBI lineage: Eukaryota > Metazoa > Chordata > Mammalia > Rodentia > Spalacidae > Eospalax > Eospalax fontanierii. The sequence goes on along the minus strand of CM069530.1, from coordinate 67,009,921 downwards.
GCTGGCCTGTAACTTGCTATGTAGACTAAGCTGACTTAGAACTCATAAAAATCCATGTGTCTATACCTCCTAAGTTAGGGGGTTAAAGGCATATACCACCACACCTGACTTCAGTCTGGTTTCTTAAACAACTCAGTACCACCTGCCCAGTAGCACCACCATCTACAGTAGGATGGGCCCTTCTGTGTCAATCAAAAAAAAAAAAAAAAGAAAAAGTCATGCCCACAGGCTGATCTGATTCAGGAAATCCCTCAACAGAGACTTCCTCTTCCCAGGTGACTCTGGTTTGTGTCGAGTTGATAATAAAACCAATGAGTAAGGGTGTGGATGGGTAAAGGTCATAAGAGGAGAGGAATGAAAGTGACCAGAAGCCTGATTATGTTTAATGTCAAGTGTACCAATACAGAAACTACTTGCTTTCTAGACTTCCCGTTCTTTTCTCAAGTGTTAATTAAAATTGGACCATATTTGCTTACACTCATTTAGATCCTGACTTATCATGTTAGTGATTATGTTCCAAACTTGGAATTCTTCAAATGACGAGTAAACTTTAGTCTGGATATTATTCCTATGATATATTCAAATCAGTATTTTAGGACTGGCACAATAATACGCTAGAAAGCACATACAGGTCAACATCCCGGATCTCAAGTAGACTTCTATTGTTTAAAAGTTAGTAGCTTTATGACAGGCTCCTTTGCAAGTTTATGATGCCCTAAGCATTTACTTTCTTGTACATAGCAATGACACCATTCACTATGTACAGAGTTGATAAAAATCAAGCTGTAAATTTCATATGAAGATATTTGATAAAATATAGAGAGCTTAACAGGTACTCATTTGATATTTGGTCTGTTTTCAAATTTTATATTATATTTATGTGTACGTTTGTGAGCATCAGCATTTATATGAGTGTGTGAGTGCCACAGAGGTCTCAGTAAAACTTGGAAGAGTAAATTCCCATATTCCAACTTGAGGATCCCCAGTCAATTCAAAATCAGGTCATATCAAACCTGGTGGCAAGCACCCTTACTTGCTGAGCCATCTTACTAGCCTAACCCTGCAGTCTTCTTTTAACTAGCTTTTTACTATTCTAAGTTGCATTTATGTAGTGATGGTAAGTGGTAGAGACCTAAGAGAATATTATTATTCCCAATTTTTCATAAATATATATTCTCTCTGTAAAGTAGCATATGCAGGCAAAGGAAGGAGTTCACTATAAGAGAATCTTATGTCACTCTGTTTGAAAAATCGTATACTTTTACCATAACTTGTTTTTGATCCTCTTTCTTCTGTCATGGCAAAGGAATACAGCACTACCTTGAAATGCTTTGTCTGTGTTGTACAAAGCTCCTGTTTGAGGGCAACAGTTTTAAGGGACCAATGCTGATGTTTTAAATTTAAGTGCTGAATAATTACGAGTCTTATGCTACTTTGATACTTTTACTAGAGAAGTAATATAGAAGAGTCCTTGAATCTGTCCAGAAAGATACCAGAAAAATTCAATATTTGTGTAAAATTTCATAGGATCAGCTGTTTAAACAACAGCCTGATTAAATATCAATACATGTTTTGCAAGCATTGTAGATTTTACCCTATTGTTATCTGATAACACAATTTTCACCTGGTAAACGGGTTTTTCTGAAAAAAACCAAATTATAGTATACTGTGTCCTTGTCCCAAAATATAAGTGTACCATCAAAACATGGCAGGGAAAACAGCAAGCCCTTATCTTGCCTTCTTCTCTGTAACAAAGGCTACAAAGGTCACCTGCCTGGTTTTCAAATAATTTCATTCCAGACATGCAAGAGAATTTATGCCTTTCTTAGTCTTACAATGCATAGTGTCCTCTGCCATGTATTGTGGGAAACAATGCATGTTGCTATAAGAAAACTCGAATTCTGAAAATAAAAGCTAGATAGAGAGATGAAAGCTTTTCTTTCTGTTTAAGAAATGTCCTTTCTTTATCAAAACTTCTCTTGATTTCTTAAAAGGTTATTGTGACACACTTTTCCTTTAACTTTGGTGATTTTACTTTGGTTATCTCCTGTTAGTTACTTAGAGAATTCATGATTAATTATCATCATTTTGGATTTAAGTCAGTATGGTTTACTTCTTATATAGATCGCAACTTGAGTATGCCTCATTTGATGGTAAGCTCCGTCTCAGTAACAACAGTGTCCTGTTGTTAACCTTCTTGCTCAGTGATGTGGAAGGCCCCGGTGATCACCAGCCAAAGAACCAATAACAGAATCTACTAACACTTCTTAAGTGAAATGACTCATTAAAATAAAAATTTTTGAGAAATATTCTGCTTTTAATATTTTCTTTCATTTTCACTTGTTTTCTGAGATAAAAGTTCTTATAAATAGTCATTAGTAGTATAAAGTGTGAAATGTTATTGATTTAACTCAGATTGATATAAGTTGATAAGCAAATGAACAAATAGAACTTTGTGACGTGAGTGACCAAAGGTTCAGGGTGAATTTCATCATTATTGATACTAAGCTGAAAAATCTATATTGTTGTTTTCTAGACAGAAAAAAATAAATTAATTTCAAAATTAAATTGCCTGTTATTTCAGCTTTGAAGAACTGGTTTATTTTTATTTGTAAAAGAATTTTTTCATCTATTTGGTTGTCTTCTCATTTACACACATACCCATGCTCTTCAAACATCCTGGCGAACCTAGAAAACGCAGGACATGAAGTGCAAACCAAACTCATTTCTGTGCTATTTAGTTTTGACTTAAAATGGTGTCAGAAACTTGAATATATATATATATATATATATATATATATATATATATATTCAAGATATTTTACAATGTATATATTTTAAAGCTAGATTTAGTTTTCTGTATTATTCTGATGGGCTCTTCAGCAAATAGCAAAAAGAAAAAAAAAAAAAGAAAGAAAAAAAATTGCATGTGCACTAGACTGCCAAGAATTCTCCTTATGGATCTTTGTAGCACTTCTAATTTCTAATGGTTGCTTTCATAGCTTTTGGAGTGTTGCCATTGAATTTCCCCTTAATTTATTGTCAGATGGTTTCTCATGGATTCATCTCAGTGGTTTGCTGAACTCCCTCCAGCAACCTGCTCTGAAGTCACCTGAGCCTCAGCCAACAGAGGACTCTTGACCCATGTCCATGGGCTGTTGAGCTCAGCTTAGGGAACTGCCTGTCCTGATGGCCAGAGCTCTTCCAGGTAGATCTTCTACTTCCAAAGAGTCACTGGCCCTCTCCCAGCACATTGGCAAGCTGACTACTGAATGCCCCAGTGAACTGGCAGAGGAGAATCTGTTCATTGCTGCCAGTAGCAATATGGCCCAAACCACTCAAAAGATGACACTCTTTTTTCATACTGATTCAGGGAATGTAATGTAGTCACGGCTATGTTTTCAAAGCAGCAAAACTAGTTTTTAATGTGGAAAAGCAATTGTTCTATCACCAAACAAGTTGACAAACTAGAGGTAAGTTAACTGATTTTGAAGTACATATTTTTTTCTGCTATTGAGTCTTTTTTTTTCCCCTGCCAGTCTCCAGTTGTAGTCCATCATTCTATCGTCTATTTTTATTTTGGAGGTTACTGCTTTTTTTTTGTCAAATACAGACTAATACTTACAATTGCATTTTGATCAGTATCTTTTCTACATTTCTAGAGACCTATTATGAATCTCCACAACTTTCTTTTAAAAATTTTTATCGAGTTTTTAATACGTATTAGCCAAACATTTTCTAAACTCGTGGGCTGAAATAATGCATGATTCCCTAGAGCTAATTCCTAAATTCCGTGAACAGACGATTAGATCATTGAATTAAAGAAATTACATAATAAAGAGGTAAATCAAACACCTAACTTCTCTTTATGTCTATTTTCAGGAACAAGAATGCAGATACAACTCCACATCTGTCTTCTCTAGATTATTCCATGAATTCACCTGAGAATTAGGAATTAAGAAATGTTTTATGAATATTTGATGAAAGTTGACAACCTGTTAGCGTCACTCTTAATTTAGAGATTTACCTTTGAAGTCAGTACATGGAAGTTTCTTTTTGTTTAAATTTTAACCCATAAGTAGTATCCATAAAGTATATTGTTGGGAAAAAAACTACCTCCAAGAGAAGTATATTGAATTTCCGTGGAGACTTTACCTGAATTTCCCAAATGTTAATAACACATATTTTAGAATTCTCTGTTCCTGTCTCTCTTAAATAGATAGATAGATAGATAGATAGATAGATAGATAGATGATAGATAGATGGATTATTTCTTCTTAATGTTCTAATAATAAATTGTGGGTATTTAAAAAAAGAAATTGAGTTATAAAAAACTGTGTCTCAATCAAAGGAAAGTTTCTGTAGTGAGCCCTGATTCAGGGGGAACAGTCTGCATCTCCTAGGATTTCTTGAATAACAGACAAGTACTTTTTATTCATAGGGTTCCTAAGACACCTGGTGGTTATACTAACAAAGTCACTGCCTTTAACCTCCTGGATAGATTTTGCTAAGTGACTCAGGGTTGGAAATGACCACCAGAAAGGCCAAGCATGTGATTAGTGAGGAGGAAAGATGGCACTGAGGATAGATTTCAACCGCGTGAGCAATGATTCATGCCTCCTTCGTGAAACGTCAAGAAAAACTAGACAGCAGTGCTCTCAGAGCTTCTGCACATGCAGGTACCAGGGAGGTTGATGTGTGCTTGCATATGATAAGAGTTTAGTGTTTAAAAACCATTTAAGACTTCATCTCTTCCTCTCTACTTTTGGCTAATTTTAATTTGTGTCTTTTTCTTACAATACACTATAAAGATGTTATGAGTTCTGTGAAATTTTCCAGGAAATTTCATAACTTGTAGGGAATCTTAAGAAATCCTTAGTTTCTGGGTAAAGGGAAATTTCCCCTAGACTCTCGAAGGATTTTCTGGAGACAGATGCAAATGGATTGATTAAACAGAAGAAAAGACAAGGTTATTATGTGCATGGAAATAACTGCATAATTGAGCCCAACATGATGAATAAGTTCACACACCCCTTCTTCAAAGGAGAGGAAGAAAACAGAAAGAGTAGACAACCTTAGTAGGGTTGGAGAAACATATGAATGACCTGGGAAAAAGTCGCTGTCCACCTATAGAATTCTTTTTCCTGGGTAGCCTTTGTGTTTGTTATAGAAGCCGATGGCCTTAAGTAATGGTACTTTAGTTACAACTAGTTTCAATTGAGTCATCCACTTACCCTTACATAGTATGAAAACACTGTGCTATGGTACCATGGAGCTGGTCAGGCTCTTACCTAGTGCTTCGCTCTGACGGGTACTGGGGTTACGAGGATTGTCAAAGTTCTATCTGGGCCTTAAGGAGTTTGTGCAATGTTCCTTACCTTAGAACCTTAAGGAAACCATGCAGCATTCCAGAATCTCTTCATGCAGCTCCAGAGCTTGGGTGTGAATGATATTTTGCTAATTTTCACAGTTAAAGGAGAAGAAAAGAGAGTGCCTTTAGGGCCTCAAACTGGCCTACTGGTCACTCAGACTGTGCCGTTTCATGCTCTCAGGCAGGGAGAAGAGAATACAATAGTACTACTGAGAACAGTTGCACTATGCTCTTTGTATTATCTCTTTTAAGCCAGTCACAATCCTGTGAGGTAAGCAAAATTATTATTCTCATTCGCATCTGCTGAAAACAGAAAGACCTGGAAAGATTTAACAAGTTACCAAAGTTCAAATTTGCAGCTATAGAGTAAGGCTGGAAATGAGAAAGTCTGAGGCCAAAGCTTAACTTCCCAGCCACTAAAATGTAATAAGAAAAGTGAGACCTGTGGTCTTACCTCACCAGGATCTTAAAACATGGGCTATAAAAATATTAAAAATGCATTTGTGAAACATCATAAAAGTAAGTAAAAATACAAAGTGAGCCATTAAGTGCATCCTCTGGATCAGGGAGGAACCTTTATGGATTGCTGGCAGGATCCTTGAGCTTTGTGCTTACCCTCTGACCTCTCCACACGGCTACAGGCCACTGTCCAATCAATGCTCTGCTCTCTCCTCCCAGGGTTTAGGAGCATCCCACCCTAGTCCTTACTACAAGCTCACTCAGGACCCCTTTTAAATAAAAATCTGCATCTATAGTTTAAAACCCTTTGAGGGCAGGCACTATTCATAGTCATATCTCTGATGCCGAGGGAAGTGAAACTGACTTGCCAATGAATAATCTCATAGCTATTACATCCATTTTGGTAAGTGAGCACTACATGCTTGCATGTCTTGTTCATGCTGCATGGTAAATGCCCAGGAATGAACAATGGCCCAAATCTATTTGCCTCTACATCTTAGGACCTTCAGCAGAGCTGAAACAAGATAAAAGAGTGAAGTGGGGTGGAATAGAAGTCCATGTCAAGGCAGGAAGAATTGAACTGCTTTGAGTGTAACTGAAGAAAGGAGGAAAAGGTTTTACTAGTCTTCTTGTTTTATCCATAGAGACAAGAAAAACGTAATTAAGGAAGAAAAATAAATAGCAGCAAGCAAGTTCCAAGGAATAGAGTGTGAGTTCCTGTGTTATAACAAGAGTGTCCAGGCACAGTTGGATTTGAAGACTGCTAAATTTTCCATAGGTTAGTTTGAGTGGTGCGCATACAAATAAAGTCCCAGCCTCCCTATGCCATTTCTACCCCTAGCAATGCTGAGTAAAATCAGTACGAGTACAGGGTTTACAAATTTGTGGTCAAAACTGCAAGAGGAAATATGATTAATTTAAGTTTTCAATATGCCATGGGTGATCGGTTTAGAGTCCATCTTTCCATGTTGGATTAACCTGACGTCTGCCTGGGGACACAATCTTCCCCATAGGGCTCAAGTTATGCCCTGGAGCATCCTCAAAGCTTTGTCACCATATCCAGCTTCGTAGGACACGATATCTTACACAACCAGCTTGATGTCACGTTCTTCCTTTGAACAGCTATGTGCCAATTCAGAGGTGAAGAGACAGATAACTGGCCACTGGAATTGGATCTTGTATGATACAGAGTTAAAAAAAGAAATTCTTTCAGTATAAACTAGGGAGTAAAAGAGGAAAACAAGCAAACAAAACCTTGTATACAGAGCAAATGAAGACAAAGGGACATTTGAGAACAGCCTAGGTCTACATGGATATGACATCACAGGCCAGAAAATTCTGATGGGAAGTTATTATCAATTCGTGGTGTAAAGCTGCAGCCCAGGACTAGGGGTGGTGCTCAGTGACAAAGCCCTTACCTAGCCTGTGCAAAGGCCGAGGCTTAATCCCTAGCAGGACAAAGACAGGAAGGGGGAGGGAGGAATGGACAAAGGGTGGAAGGAAAAGGAGGGAAGAAGAAAGGACAGGCTATTATTTTTTTTTGCATCTGAATTTACATGTGAAAAGTTACTTAAGCATAAGCTTTTGTTTTAATTTTTGCAGTATAAATTTTCTCTTACAATATTTTCAAAGATTAAAGCGAACCATTTCCAAATTCTGCCTCTTTGAAATGATCACATGTATTACCTTCCTTACCAGATAAATTCTGCATGCTTCATTTAGGCTACATCACTGGTAATACTTAATGTGCCTCAAGTCGGTCAAATACAGACTGAAGTCTGCATACTGAAAAGATATTTATTTTGAGCGAATGGATGACCAAAGTGAAAGCTACTGTTTAAGCAATATTTGCAGAATTTACAAATCCAATCAAATGATAATTTTTGAATTGATGTGGCAGACCAAACAATGTTGTGCTGGGGACTTTCTGAGAAATTATACACATAATTCCACTGTGTCTCAATAATTTCATTGATTTCCTTAGTTTTTTTTTTTTCTTTTTTGCTTAATGAAACTGGTTAAGTAAAATAAAAAATAATTTAAAAATTGAAAATTTGATCAAATGATATCTTGACCAGTGCTCCAAACTGCCAGTATCTTAGTATTATTTTTACTATTGAAGAAATAAACACATCTTTTAACACAGTCATTTTAGAATATTGTATCAGTTTAAATAATGAGTTGTTTCCTCTGAGAATTTAATGATGACTTTTAGGTTCATACTTTAAACCTTGACTTCTTATGTGTCATCATGATAGACTCAAGACCTGGTCTTGAGACAAGGTCTGGTCTATTAAGAAAAGACCAAATAGATGGATTTGTGTTCTATCATTGCCTTAATCAAATTGCCAGAAATATGGTGGCTAAAAAACCACACTTACAGTTGGTAGGTCAGAAGTCTGTCATGGGTCACTCAAGAGTAAGAAGGCCATGCCAGGCCACATTCCTTTCTGGAGTTTCTGGAGAGAATCTAATTTTGCCTGTCATGTTTCTAGAGTGTCTGGCTTCCTGATTCATGCCACCCTTCCTCTATCTGCAAGTCAGAAATTTTCCAACTCTTCCACACTTTGACTTCCTCTGGACATACTACTCCCCTGATCACAGCAAGGAGTACTCATTATGTTGAATTGGGCTTGCTAGAATAACAGAGGTTAATTTATGCAGGAATTTAGCATTCCAACTACTACATACTTACACACTTTAATTTATTTTTACTCATTATATCATTTTTGATTCTCACTTGTAGGAAACTTACGAAGTATCTGCTCCAGTCCACCTAGAAGCCAATTCATCTTTTTTTCTTCTACTTGCTCTTCTGATCGAATGTCTTATCTTTTAGCTTCTTTGAGTTACTCTGTCTTCTTAAGCATCATAAATTCCATTAGATTGTGGAACATATACGTAGGAATGCAAGAGTTAACAGAGTGTGATACTCAGTACCCCTGGAAGCTTTCGTGGTAAAACAGCTGATTATATCTTGAAACAATAGAAAATACATTGAAAAATTTAGTTTTGTTTCAATATTTTATATTTCTAGAGTAATATTAAAGGTAAGAAAAAGAGCAAAGTGAATTAGAATTAATTGGAGTTTGCAGTCACATAATAAGAAAATTCTTGTGATTTGCCAATTTTTGAGGCCAAAATGGAGAGTTATGGAGAAATTTCCCTGCAGATCTCTTGCAGCTGCCAAAGGAGACGGCCAAAATGAAGTCAATCGTTATTTTTTCAACAGTGTATCTCCCATTGCCAATACAGACATGCCTTCTCCGCAACCTTGAAAATGCCATTTATTTCCTGATCAGCTTTGCATGTAATAAAATTAGGTTAATTTCTTTGGCAATAAATTGTCACCCTGATCTATGATGCAGTTTCTCCTGGTGAATGGATGTGTGTGCCTTTTCCACCGAACACTAGTAAACTGGGATAGTACAGAGCTGCAGGCTGTCAGGAGTACACGGATTGACAGACAAATTACAGGGACGGATCCCTCAGCACTCATCCCATCGGAGTCACTCCCATTGCCTCTGCTCTGCTGTCCTGTGGAAGAATGTCCCTCCCACGTGTTCTGTTTCTCTTGCATATCATTTTGAAAAGACACTATACAGGCTAATCCACATGAGAACATTTGTTGCTGCCTATTAATTTCTTGAAGCCCATTTTTTAAACAACAAAAGGGTTTTGAAAATGAAAATTCTATCCTTAAACTAACCAAGAATCCAGCTCATTGTTCAAATTGGACTCAGATTCTCATCTTTGCTGAGCCTAAAATCTCTTTTTAAAATTTTGTGAAAGGAAATAATTCCCATTCTATAAAAGAACCCCCCCCCCGCCCCAATTATCAGGAAATCAGACTGCAAGGACTGTTTAGAGTTAAGCATAGATCAGCTTTGGAAACTAAGATTTAAAAACATCAACCTGTGGGCTTTGGTGTGAGACCTATTTTTGTCTCAAAGTCCCATTATGGGGATATCATGTTATTTATATATTATTTTAGCTCTTTATTCTTCAGCTCAGTGAAAATTGATTTCTACCTCATACGTAGATGAACAATAAACAAATTAATACACAGAAAACTCTCAGATATTGCCTGACACAGAACTAATTAAATCACAGGCACTGCTTACTTTCTTTCACTAGTAAAATAATGACTTTGTAAAATAACTTTTAAATGGCAATGAATTAAATGAAAATATGGTACTTACCAAACTTGAACTATTTTGCTTTATGGACAAATTTACTGTGAAATTTTCTTTGGATTGAATTTATTAGCCTAAGAGAGAGTTTTATCTATGAGGAGAGATTAAGAAAAATAAAATTAACATAGACTGAGAAAAAAAAATTAAAACACAAACACCTTGACTTTTCATATAGACAAAAAGATTGATAATTATACCCCAAGTTTGGTCAAATACTTGAACATCATAGTGCTGACTGGATCATATATATACTTAAAGCACCACCAAGAAAGCACCACTTAAAGCAAGAAATTTAAGAAGGATAGTCAATTTGTTTTATCAATACAGAATTGATAAAGTATCTTTGATCTGTTGAATATCTATACTAATGCTATTGAAGTTAATGTGATGTATCCCCTTTAGGGAGGGGAAAAAGAAATCCTATTCCTTGATAAGAATAAAGAAAATCCCAACAACACCAGTTTTTATGTTGTGCCCTATCCAGCTGACACTGTCCTTTTGGAAAGCCAATGACTTGTTAGTACCCCTAGCAGCAGTGTGAACAGATGCGTCCCTGACAGGCGATGGATGGTCAGGGTCCATCTGGCCAGTGCAGCTCGGACAGAAATGATGTATACAGCTTCATCAGCGAATGACTGTCATCAATCCTGGGCCATGGATAGCGTAAATGACAGCTATGCTGCAGCTGAGACCCCAGGTGTGAAACTGAGGAGGACTGATTTAAGAATGCTGGGTAATCAGGAAGTATAGGCTCTTGGACTTTAATTTGTATCTTTAACCTCCTATAAATATCCTGCTATACTGTAGCAGATATGTGTTTTTTAGTGTCTCATCATGAAATTAGCTTCAGGATGACGGCTGTTCTTGGCTCCCTTTTAACCAGTGATGACTTCAGCTCCTAGGCTTCCGGTCTCTAAATGCATGGAGTGTCCTGACTGCTCTGTGGTGTGCACACAATTTAATTATTATCTCATTGATTTTTCATATATTTCAATTTTCTCTTCTTTAAGTCACAGTGACTGTCCTATTGAGGAGACTGTTGCTTTTTCTTCCATGACTTCCTTATGGAATCATTTGAAATTAAAACTGGTTTTGTTGCCTCCCCTCCTCCCTAGTCAAACCTCTAGTCCACTCAGTAATGTCTGCTTGCAGCAGTCTGGAATAGACTTGTCTAAGCAGACCATCCACAAAGGAAACTTCTAGTTAGTACATGGTCTTAGAAAGCAAACAGTATCTCACTGCTTACTCACCAACAAAAGGTACCTGGTTTTTAAATGGCTTCCCCTTAGTATGCATTAAGGATCATGCATAATTTGCATCTATTAGCATTTTATTATTCCACTGGCACTGGGGAAAGGAAAATGAAAACAATTATTGTATCCTCAGAGGACATTTCTTTACTTATAACTATTTTACAATAAATCATTTTTGTTTATCAGTTTACTGGATGCCGCAAATGCAGAAACTGGAGACAGAGAGTGTTCTAAAAGCCTCAGAATTTATAGAGCGGCTCCACATGTTTTCACAGAAAGCTCTTCAAGTGCTTCTAACTCATTAAAATGAAGTATGTCAATTACCACCACTAGATCAGGAAACATTTGAATCTGATGGAGGAGGATTCCCCTACCCCAGCAACAGCAGCCACAAATATTGAGCTCTCCCTAACTCAAGCAAGTTAGTACAGCCAAAATGATCTCTCATAGAAGTCAATGTATGAGAATTACTTTCCCCAGATGAAAATAAAGTCTCTTTGAAGAGTCTGGTCAGTAATTACGAAGTCAGGTTAGGAAGAGAGGCAATTTGATGCATTCCACTAAAGAAGGGGGTGTCAGAAATATCCCAGACTCAAGAAAGATTACTTAGTTTTAATGCACTCTGAAGGATAAGAAGATATAAACCCACCAGGCACCCTCACATACATTTTAAAAGCATACAATTTTTGACATTCTCCACTGATCTTGACCATGTCCCAAAGCAAGCAATATAACTCAGATAAAACATTTCATTTCCCTTGTTCTCTCTCTCTCTCTCTCTCTCTCTCTCTCTCTCTCTCTCTCTCTCTCTATCTCTCTCTCTCTCCCTCTCTCTCTCTCTTTCCACAGGACTGGCCTATAACCCCATTTGCTCTGGAACTCACTATATATACCAAGCTGGCCACTATATATACCATGTTGGCCTCAATCTCACAGATCCACTTGCCTCTGCCTTCTCTGTTCTGAGATTAAAGAAGTGCTTCAACACACCTGGTTCTATTTCTTATAAAGAAGACTTAAGTACTCTTTCAGTACCCAAAGCAAAAGTCACTCCACCTATAAGTAAGAAAACATAGTTATGTGAAGTCAGAATCCAGGAAAATTCAGCATGTGGCTGCCATGTTTTAGAGATAAATTTTAAGGCTATGAAGTTGCAAATACTTTGTGAATTAAGAGATATCATTACAATAAATTAGTGTTAGAATAGTGGACAAACAGAGGGAAGACAGGAGGTGGGAAAGAAATAGTAGGGAGAGAACGAGAGGAAGTTCACTGCCCTTTACAAATAATTTCTAGAGACATTTTGTTTGGGGGCATGAGAACCATGTTGAACTTCAAGACAGCTTCAAGAATGGAATGGTACATCTGTCATAATTAAGGACTGTGCATCAACTCATGCCTGCAGTCTGGAAGCAAAACTGAGCAAATTAAAAGAGGTCTACTGTAGTACTGAACACAAATCTGAAAATTTATGTTTCAGCATGCCCAGAATAAAGTTAGGAGATTGAAGAGTCTTTAAAAATACAGTGATTGTTATATTAATAGTTCTCCATTTTAATTTTACTTCACATATTTTTATGAGCTTAGAAATTTGGTAAGAATAAACTTATTGTAATAAAATAGGTGGTTTTGATCATAGAAAGTCCTGACTTCATGAAGTTAATTTGTTTAGATGGAGTTCATATACTTTCAGCATGATAAAAGTTGATTGTAGAGAATATTATTTAATAGATATTGATGGAAGACGAACTGTATGTACAATCATTTGCAGTGTAATATATCCTCAATTTCTATGTTAAGTATCCTTATCTAGCAGTAGAAATTGTTCTTTTCATTAAAGATCCTAAAAGTCCTTCTCTATCCCAGGACAAATTTCCTTTATATCTCATGAAGTAGGTAAGTGGGAAACTGTCGTTTCGTCTGATAGACATACCTAGAGGATAAAAAGCAGCTTGTATGTCTGCCGGCAGGACACTGCCCTGCCTTTGCTCTGTGCCTAGCTCTATCATCTCAAAACCAAGTTCTGACAAGAACAAATGATAGAATCTTCTAGAAACACAATTTAATACTTAGCTTCCTTCATGATGTCTTTTTCTGGGATCTTTTCTTCTGTGGATTACCTATTTCTCATAGAAAATTTCCATTGTGTTTCAGAATTAATTGTCGTCTCTCTTTGGAAAGAGTTTTCCCATCCTAAATAGTCTAAGTAAGGTGTGATAGGACAATATTAAAGTCACATCAGCCTATTTCCAGCTTAGGCAGATGGAGTCTTAATGACACTCCAACACAACATAAACCACCGGGTAGGGATGTTATATGTTGTGAAGGATAATGTCTGTGCTATTAATAATGTGCTATTTGATAAAATGGAGAAACATTGATTTCTCAGAGGATCTGTAGTATTGTGTGAACAATGAAAAGATTCAGACCCTCTGTTGTGAAAGTACAAGGTAAACCCTTGGTTTGGGGCGGAGTAAATCCAATGAAAATCCTGGATTTAAATGCCAAATGTATAAAAAATGATGGAATTTAAAGAAAGTCATGAAATATAGTCTATTTGATTTCTTTGCTTCAGGGAAAATTCTTTTTTTTATTTAATGTGATGACAGACACATTTTCATTTAGAGAGTGACATGGAAGTCAGTGGAAGTAACTAGTTGATTATTAGGGATGTGATCTAAAGCAATTTCACATGAAGAGGAGTACGAAAATTGAGTCCTTTGGCCCTGATGTATTAAGTTAACATAGGAGCAGTGTATACAGATCTTAATATATATATATAACATATATAATATAATATATATATATATATATATATATATACTGAATTGATGGCTTTTTATTTTTCTTTACCTTCAAACTCAGGCTGTTTCATAATACAGGAACTTAATATTCATTAACTGAACGATCAGGATTTTTAAAATCTAACTCAATTTATTACATTAAATCTATGCAAATTTTATATCATTGCTTAGAACTTCTATCATGCAACTTTTTTTCACTTTGCAGGTGGAAAGGCTAGAATAAATGTCAATGACTGATTGTAGAGTGCTATCTTCTCACTGGTTCAGACTGATTAACGTAGCATCTTTCTCCAAATGGTGGCCAACCTTAAGAAGTGAGCAGAGCAGGCAGCTGGATGGCACCACACCCATGCCTCAGATGACAGAGGCCAAAAAGCAAGAAAAATGAAGGTTAAGATCTTTGCATTGTTTTGAGCTTTAATGATTTTTAAGCAACCTGGTAAAAATGTCATCATCTTATCCATACCATAAGGATTATTTTAATGTTGGAGTTAGTTTCTATCTACAGAATTATTGAATACATGTCATCTTCCCATTTCTGAAACTTAAGTAAATGGACCGAGAGAACTGGGCACATTTAGCTCTTCTTTTTATTTTTTTTTTAAATCAACCTAGTACCCTTTAGCCAAGCACCAGTGGAGCCCAACATCATGGCACATTTCCTCACAATATACTCACACTCAGCCACCACCTAGGAGGAAAAGAGTGAGAGGGCTATTGAGCACTGAGAATTTTTCCAATGAATCACAATTATGTGAACACCTGTGCTAACCAAGTTTGTGCTGATCCACTGTGAAAATCTGCAAAGTGCTCAACAGCCCTGCGAGGTTCTCATTTATTATCTCAGGTGGGGCGATCTGCAACTGGGCATTAGGTTGCAACGTGAACCATGTAAGGACACGCATTCAAGACCTCATCTAGGACCTTTTCATTCTACCTGCAGGGTACAGCTGTGCCTCTTAACAGGCCAGAGTTCTGCCTCTGACTGTCTTCCCAGAAAAGGTAAGGGCAAACAAGAGTCCTCCTTCTATAAACGAAATTATTTTAAAACAGGCAGGACCTTTGCTTACATTTCAGGATGTCCTCACCATAGGACTGGTCTTGGAAAGAACCTGAAAATCAATGGTATTTTATGAATCTGTAACCTTGTCTTATAGTAAAGGAGAAGGTATCAAAACTCTAAAAGATGAGTAGGAATTTTACTCATAGTCATGAATTTTAAATTGTCCACAAATTCTTCTCTTGGAAGGTAACAGTAAAGCTGAATCTAGAGATCAAGGAATTTATAGACCTGGGTTTTTTTTTTTTTTTGAGTGAATGATTGATGAGAATTGGAAACATAATTTGTGAATGAAGTCATCAAAATAGCTAAAGTCTTGATGTAAGCAGTGAGCTTGAGATCACTGAATAAGCTGCATAAGGGTCAATTGTTTATTCCACAATAATGGTTCTGCATAAGCCCTAGCCAGTGACTTTTGCTGAAAGTATCTTCTGTATTAAAAACTACAAATGACTGTGTGGTTACTGAATGTTAATGCAGTATTTAGAACTGAATTTTATGTGTAGCTCCATAGACACAATGGATATATTTAACCAAGATACTTCAGTGAAAAATTAGTTTGCTACTTTGAATAGCTGTTTGATAGAAGATAAATTCAGATACAAATATTTTCAAATACAAAAGCAAGGGACTACTCTGGCAGTTATTTCTTTCAAGTATTACTCTGGAATTTAATTACATCTCTCAGCATCTTGTTTTATGCCCAGGATAGGTATACAGAGTGCTCAGTGGCTAGTGAAGCTGTTACTGGTGACAACTGTGTGGTATAAAACAGCAGGAAATTACAGATAGGGAAATCCTGAAGCTATAGAGCAGCCTGAGGGTAACATAGTCATTGGATCCCAAGGTAATGAGTGTGAATTTGGAAACACACAAGAGAGGATGTTATGGGATCATACAGTTTTGCCACTTGGTTCTGGTACATAGTTGGGAGATATGGCAACCTTGAGTGGATATGCACTGATCTCTTTCCCTTCAAGATTTTTCTCATCTGGGTTTCCATCTTTCTCTACCATTATATGAAAAGATACCTTCTCCCTGCTATTGTCCCTGTAATTAGATAAAAGGAGAAATAAGAGGTGCAGGAGATGCAGTACTGATAGTGCCTTGGCTTCATGCCAGCATCTTCTAATGAAAATTAACATTTTTTGCATCTGGGTCTATGTCATTCATTTTGAAGACAGGAGTTTATAAAGCTAGGTGGGTGTAGGAGGACGATAGCAAGGGATTAGTAGGTTGGAATAGATCCATATATCATCTAGAAATTAGATTTATTTTGGTTTTCATGAGCACTGAGCATATGCTAATCACTGAATACACAATATCTCATTTAATCTTCATGACAGACTCAAACAGTCATGGGTCTTACCCCATTTTTCAAGAAAAGGGAAATGAAGCTGAAAGAGCTTAACTTGCCCATGCTCATGTTTGCCTCAGTCTGGAACCCTTGCCTAGCTGATATCAAAACCCAAGATTTTAACTACTACAAAATGCTGCCTCCCAGTGGCTGGAATTTGGTAAGCAGCTAGTCAATATTAGCTGCCACAGGGTAGTGTTTTCCTCAGTAGTCTTAGCTCTTCTAGCTAATTCTCTACTTGAGAAGCATGAAGAAAGTGTTTATCAGAATTATCTAGATGTTGACTATCACATATAAATGTGACTAGTTCCAACAAAGCTCCAAATGTGACTGCATGCAAATGAGGGGCTGTATTGTTTGCCAGGTAAATATGAGGGATTGATCTCTACGCAAATGTAAAAGTGCTTGGTATTCACCTGAAGCATAATTTGTGCAAACAAAATTCCACTAAGGAAAGAGGCTCCGTAGTACCAGAATTTTAAATATTCAGTTATCATACAGCATAAACACCAATGGACAAAAAATACAATCTTTATATACACTATGACAATATATAATATGTTTAAAAATATTAATAAAATTTTCTCCCTAGTTTTTAAATAAATGAAAAATAATATGTGAATAAGAAGGGACAAGACTTCACTGCAAACAGAAGGCATAGGAAAATTCATAAAGTAGGTCTTTTCCAAGTCCAGAAGAGAGAGAGAGAGAGAGAGAGAGAGAGAGAGAGAGAGAATCACTATTCTGTGCCTATGCCCTTGCCTCAAATATCAGTATCTTCTCAACCTCCAAACAGTCAGTGTTTGGTGTTCCCTCTGCCTCCTAATATTCATTCTTAACTTCAGAATATTGCCAGAGGGCTGAGGTCATGGCTCATTTTGTAAAATACTTGTTACATAAACATGAAGAAAGAAGTTTGGATTTCCTGAATCCATGTGAAGAACCAGGTGCAGCAGCATGCACCTGATCCTAGTACTGGGGAGGTAAAGACATGCATGGGGATCCCTGGGGCTTTCTGACTAGCTAGCCCAGCTGAATCTGTGAGTCACACATACAGTGTGGGCTCTATCTCAGAAATAAGGTAGAGAGTGACGGAAAGGGACGCCCAGAATCAACCTATAGCCTCAACACATATGTGTGCATGCACTCACACAAATCCACACACAAGAACATGGACTCATGTTCAAGCATACAATATTACCATATGGCATTTTAACAATATAGGCATTTTGTTCCTTTACCCATCATAACAGGTAATTGAACTATCAGAGCTTTGTCCTAACATTGCTAGGTTATTGGCTAATAATGCTTTGAACAAATTCTCACTAAGGTCCTCAAACTTGAATTTTTAAGATTTACTTTATTTTTCATTCATTAATATGTATGCATTTCTTTGTGAGTGTATGCCATGTATGTGTCTAGGTACACAAAGGTCAGAAAAGGCCATCAGATCCCCTGGAGCTGCAGTTACAGGAAGTTGTGAACTGTCCAGTGCGGGCACTGGGAACCAAACTCCAGTACATGTTCTTAACCACTGATCCATCGTTCCAGCCGCAATTCCTGTTGGGGGTCCCAGAACTCAGGGCCAGCCCGAGGGGGACCGAAGGATCTCTACCATTGGGAAGGGGGTGAGTAGGTGCAGAGTCAACACACAGACTCCAGGAGTTGAGCAGAAAGCCAGCAGTGGTGGTCTGCTGCAAAACTCATTTATTCAAGGAAGAGCAGAGTGTCTTATAGGTCTTGTTAACCAATAGCCTTATGGGGTGGGGTCCCGACTACAGCCAATTGCAGTTTGTTCCCAGGTGGATTAGGTTCTCTCCAGGTGCTGGGCAGAAACTGGCTTCACAACCAACCAGTGTGGAGCACCACACCCACGAGAGCCATTCCTCCATTCCTCCTGGCAGGTGGCCTAGCTAGGCCCACCCTGCAGTATGCCCAACAAATTCCCATTAATGTCTTAATGAATGTTAAATGAATAATGTGTTATTAATTACTTAGTTATATTTTTCTCATCTTATAGACCTCTAGATCAAAACCTTCAAGTGAGAGAAATTGATTCTAAATAGTAAGAACTTCAGGCTTTATGTCAGATTGGTGGGAAAGAGAATTCTGCAATACTAGCTTTACTCATGTTCCTTGAAGCAAGTTTGCAAGGTGAATGTTTACATTTCCTGTGCATAGGGCTGATCCTGGGGAACAGGTGTGTTGAAATATTATGCTCCCTGAGAACAGAGACTGCTGAAAATGGCATCAATGCTGCCATTCTTAGCTTCCTACTAAATGATGCCTCACTATGTAACACTTTACAATTGATCGCTGGTAAATGGATGTTTGTGACCTGGAGTCAACAAGGTTTTCTAGACACTGGGTAGCACTGTAACATTGAAAATTCATAGTAATGTCTACTTTTTAAATGGAGCTTAAAGTCTAAATGGTGTAGATAGAAAGATTCAAGAGAAGACACAGAGAGCCTTTTAATGTTGGGATTGATGCTACCTATCTAAATAGTTACAACTCCGCAGTCAGTGCATTGAGAGGGCAGAATCACCAGACTACAGTGCATCAGTTCAGGATTCGGCATCTTTAACCACCTGAGCCGTTGACACAGTGCATTACTGATCCCTTGGCCACCTCTTGTGCTAGTGCATTGTCGTCACTATCACTGGATGTGGACTGTAGTGGTGGAAGCCTCACTGTAGTTGTTTTAAAGAGTGCTGTTTCTGGTGGTTTTCATCTCTGTTCTGTAAGGTGTGGCCAAATTTTTCTTCTTTTTCCCCTCGGTTTTTTCTCCACCATGTCTGGCACCACCATATTCTCTCTAAAATCAAAATGGCCTCAGGGTGGATTCTTCCTCACATGGGTGTAACTAGAAAAGCTTACAGTTTTTGCTCACGTTTTGTAGCGTTCTAAATCACAGTTTTAAGCAAAATCTAATATTGTAAGTATCAAAATGAATGCACAACAAAGAATAAAATAATGGATTACTGCCTAGCTACTAAATTGCTCATTATAAAATACCTTATTTTCTTTTGCACAATCCATCTATAAATTATGTTATATTGAAAATTGCAATGAAAGACTATTTGGCAATTAAAATAAGTGGGCAAATTCTATAAGCAAAAACAAGAGAACGTTTTGAAGATGCAAGTAGAATTACAGTATTTATATATATTTAAAAATCAGTGAACAATGTTAACATCATTTATGGATACCTATGTGCAGTTACTGTGAATAATCATTGATATCAAAGCAAGTAAACAATTTCAAGAATGCTTCACCCCTTGCAGAAAGAGATTCATGATATCACTTTTGCGTACAAAGGGTCTTCATTCTTTTTGAAGTAGTTTATTGGAAAAAAAAAGAAACATGAAGCAGATATTTAAAACTTTTGATCATGTATCACAATTTTTAAAATTTTTTTTTTAATTTTATGTGTATTATCTGCATGGATGTAAGTGCATTCTTGTCGTGCAATGTCTGCACAGGTCAGAAGAGAGTGTCTGATTCTCTAGAACTGGAGTTATGTACAGTTGTTAGCTGCCATGTGACTGCTAGGAACCAAATCTGAGTCTTCTGAAAGAGCAGCCAGTGCTCTAAACTCCTGAGCCATCTCTCCAGCTCCTGTATCGCAATGTTTGAACTGTAGTTACTATGTGTTTACTATTTTCTATATTTTAAGATGTTTGAAACATGTCAAAATAATAAGAATGAAAATGGTAATAGATACTTCAGGTTAAAAATGGAAATGGATAGTAACTCTGAATACTTTCTCCTCTAACTTTTACTAAGATTTCCAAGGAGACACAGGAAAAGATGAAAAGACACGATTCCATTTAGGGCAAAACTGTGCATCTGGGAGGAATTGACTTATAGTGAAAGTCTACCAGGACTAGCGAGAGACAAATCTGCCAGCTTTGGGACAATGGCCATCTGTTTCCTCTGCTTGGAGGGGAAAAAGCAATGTGCCTCAGTAGTATTCAAGAGAATGGGAAGAGGTGCGCAAAATAAAACTTTGAAATAAAGTACTGACCTGTGCTTGTTGGTATGTTTTTGGAAAATATAGAAAAGGAGAATGGAGGAAAGCAGAGGCCATAACTATACCATGTAGTCAGCCAGTCCTATTTCCAAACTCTGAGACACTGGAACTTCTGACCACAGGGAAAGAAAGAAAGGAGAAAGGATTGGATGCTGTTCCTTTGATTGTACAATGAAGAGGTGTTCAGCCACTGGGGATCCTCATTTCATGTCCCCCTTTAGCCTCACAGCTCAAAAGCCACTTGGAATATATATATATATGACAGGACATTTTCTTTTCCTACATGAAAAGTTTTTCCTGAATCTCGTTATTGCCTGCTCCTTTCTTAACTTTAGTTCCCTATAGAAACATTCAGTGTCTGGAGAATAAAAAGGGAAGAAAAGACAAGATTTTTTTTATTTTTTTAAATTATAAAATAACCCTAAAACATGTCATAGCATTATCAGAAGTAAGTAACGAGTGTATTTTGGAGATCTGACTTTAAATCAAGTGATTTAGTTTGCAAAAGTAACATTTGTAGAGATAAATGCAATACAAAGATTGAATTTCTGAATTTAGAACTTCTCCCGTTGTTTCTATTCTGAAGATACTTTCCCCCTTATGAACAGGACATACATGTCTCAAAAAAAAAAGTGTTGTTTTTTTTTAAAGGAAACCCTTGCCCACCTTTATGTGTAATGCCCCGGCTGGGAGTTACTATAATAATCCTTTTGCTTTTATGTGGCCATCTGGAGGCCTATTAAAAGAAGTGTCTAAAGCTGACTCTCCAAGTGTGCTGAATTTGTCCATTTTCACATAGTCACCGAAACAAGAACATCTCTCCTAATAGAGGGTGACAGGGGTTTGCAGAGTGACAGTGAAAGAGGAGACACAGAATCAACACAGCCCGGCCACTCAGCCCTGCCCTTCTGAGCCGGTAGTAAGAACAGTGGTTGTTCTTGGCACTTGCACTTGGAGGGTACAAAGTTTTCTTCTGCCTTTGGGGCTCTGTGAAGAGATGGAAGAGGTTAGGGAATGTGGGAATGGACAGCATTGAGAATTTAATGAAGCATCATGTTTCACCTAGATAATATTCTTTTCTGATTTGCGGTGGAAAGCAAATATGAAATATTGAAATAATATCTCAAATTCCCAGTTTTGTGGTGAAAACAAATATACAGAATATTCTGGTCTTTCTGAAAAGTACACCTTCCATCACAAGCATGATACAACCAAGTTTAGGACAGAAGGGCAGGTTGTGAAATGAAATTAGATAAAAGTTGGCATTTGTCTTTACTAGATTATTAAAATGGCCACGGTAAGAAATCTGCTCATAAAGACAGAACAAGTTAGCAGGGGCGCAAGATCATTTGTCCCGAACAGAGGTTTTTCTCTTCACTCATTAACCATCTTGCCCAGTAATGTGCTTGTAATCCTATTAAACCTGATACATCAAAAAATTTAAAAAAATTAGTTGCTATCTATAACTGCACTGCATCAGATCTAGGACCAAATAAGATACATTAATTGCTTTACTGCTTCACCGCAAAGCCACTCTTAAAACATAATTCCTTAATGAAGTCCGTTAATTTGTTCATAGCAGTACACAAGCTGTTCAAAATGACACAGAGTTGCACTCTGTTTTCTAACCCCTGCAGTTTCTTCTGTTAGTCACTCTGTCTTGTGTTGTTATCCCATGGATAGTAATTATTTTATAGTGGCTGTAATTAGGAGAGAATTAGGCTTGGTAAACAAAACCTGCCTTCTCCTGTTAATAGCTAAGGATAATAAATTTGGCTCTGACATTCACTATATTTGGACAAGGCTTGGCCTACTTCCAGTTTTCCCAATAAGAACTTTATTATATAATTATGCCTTGGAGGGGCTCATATTACAAGGTAATTTTTTTTGTAAGGACACATATTGCATGGCTTCCAGCCAGTAACTGATATACTGTAATATATGCCTCCAATAAATGTTTTAAACCAAATCTCTCTAAGCAACATTCTACTAGGGCTGCACACTGCTCTTCAGCATATATTATTTACAGGATTTGTTCGTTGAGTTTTTCATAATGTAAATTATTTCCTTTTGCTTACACTGTCCAATGTTATGACAAGTGTCTTTTAAAAAGGCCTAAATTACCTCTATCAGTAAACGATATATTTAATTTCCCATACTCCAGTTCCTGTGGGTGATCTCTATCAAATGCTAACCCAAAAGGGGCATGTAAGCCACGTTTTATACTTTTATAAAGATTAGCTGTTGTTTTTGCCTAAGTTATCGTTGCTGAAACTGATTTATTTTTTCCATTTTTAACACAAATGAAATATAATTATTTTATGTCACTGCAGGCCAGATCTCTGAGATTCATGTGCCTTTTAGTTTACCCTTTACTAAAAAGGTCACTTAAACTCGTATAGATCAGTGATAATACATGAAATCCCAAAATGTCAAAGTGAAGAGAACAGCATTTCAAGCAGGTTCAAAACCAAGATCATAAAAACATAACCTCTGCTTAGGAAAAATCATGAGAAAGTAGGCCTAAGTGACATTAACTTCTGAACCAGAATTAAAAGTATGAGATTCTAAGTAAACAGAAGTAAAGGCACGAAGTGCTATTTTCTTGGATGTCCAATTCAAAATAGGAGCCATCTTAAGTCTAAAATTAAGCATATACAACCTACAAAAAATAGATAATATATCAAAGCATATATATATACACACACACACACACACATATATATACACTTTGGAATTTTTACCCCTAGGCACTAGGGTTGTAGTTAAACTGAACATGAGGTGTAAAATTCAGACAACCAGCACATACGCTCTCCCTTCCCAATGGGTATGAGACATCTACCAACTAAAGGCAAGAGGTTTCGATGGCTTGGCTTGATGTCCATCTCAGTTACCAGGTAGTACTTTGCATGTGTATCAGGACTTACAAATCACCTAAAGATGGAGCCAACTGCCTTTCTATGTGTTATTCACAGTGATTGGAGGTTCCAGCTTTTTGGCCATAATTTCTAGGTCCCTATCGTGTTTGTCTAATAAGTCTCCTTCAGGGGAGATTCCCTTTTCAACCTCTCTGTTCCCACTTCTGGAGATGATAGACTTGGGTGATTTGGTTTTCCTGACCTTCTATCCTCACTCTCACAGCAGGTCACATGAATTGTGGGAAGTGTGCTTTGGATTCAAGTGTCCTTCCCTCTGTCCTCCTCTTTTCCACCCTGGTGATGGTCAGAATATAGATACCAGAGAGCTCTGTAATCATTCTCTCACTGTCCCAACATTCCGTGCATTGGAAATGAGGGCACATTTATCTTTTTGTTTTTTATGCAGCACAGAGTTTTGGCATTCAGACTGAATATTGTTTTTTAGGAAAAATCATTATAATTATTCTTCTCTTCCAAGAACAACATTCTGTAAGAGTAAGGTAAAACTGTTAAAGCCACGTATTCCAAGCCAACATAACTGCTGAGGAAATTATTGGTACTTCAATTCCAACATAACATTTCTTGAGTGTCTACTGGATGTACTGAATCATCATAAAAACCTAGAAAACTGTCAAGTCCATAACATCCCCACACATACTAGTTTAAGTTGCTCAAAGCACTTAATATAACAATCTTGTCTATCCTCAGAAAATCCCCAAAGAATGCCAAAATCCTGTCTTCGTTCTGGCAGTGACTGCTGTTGCTTTTCTTCCTTGCTCTGCAGAAAACACAAAAGCCCAGTGAGATTAAGTTGCATGCTCAAAATGCCGCAGTAAATCAGAGATTGCCCAAGACCAGTGTTCAGCAACGCATTCTCAGCTTGCAGTTGCTGCCCCATTCTGTTCTTTCTCTGTTGTACTAGAATTTTATTGGTAACAGCTTCACTTAGACAGTACAGTTCATTTTGATTTCAATGATCTGTTGACAAGAAAAACATCATTTCAAATATGAACAGAAATGGTGGCTATATTTACATTGAACAAAGTACTTTTTCCAGTAAAAAGTACTTGGAACTAGCTTTAAATGACAGGTTTTCACATTTAACCAGAAAGCTAGTTTCAAGTTTTTCATCTATTATTATTATTATTATTATTATTATTTACTATTATTATTGAGTGTTTTATAAGCATGAAAAATATTACCTTTACTATATTTCCTAAGTGACTGAAATAATTTTGATGACTCTGCAAACAGAATGTCAGAAAGATAAATTTAGGATTTTAAAGGAATGTGCTGGAAAATTAGAGCCCTTTTGCCTTGAAAAGCAAAAGCAATGATTCAAAGAAGAGAGACTCCTAGACTCTAAAGATGGAAAAGACCTATTAAGTCATCATCCCATTTACCCCCTCCCGTCTCAGGCAGTTCCCTAGAGAATATTTATCCATTTGAATTTTAACATCATTGTAGAGTTGTCTTTCACTTAAGTCAGTTCCCCTGTATCACTTGATCAGTTTACCATCCTGGTCATTGCCCTAAACACAGCATCACAGGTAAAATGTTTCTCTGCCCCCTACCCTGACCACACTGTCCTTGAAGTTTTTCTGCTCACAAAGTCCCCTTCCAACTTTAGTGCATGGCAGTCTTGTGGAGCTTAGTGGAGATCTGGCTGCTCTATTAAATTGTTTAATCCATCCTCCTAAATCAATCCTTTTAGCGCCTTCATCATGCTGGTGGCTATTGTGTGACATCCTCCCATTTTTTTTTTTGACTTGGTTTTCATACTGACATCTCTCAATTCCAAACAGAAGCTGAAATTAGAACTGTGTCCTGACAAGCACACGTCGTCATCACCTCCCATGACTTTGCAAAGGGTGGTGCATCTCGAGGAAGGCAAGTAGCTGCTGCGTTGAATGGGGAAATAAAAACCTCACACACAGTGTTTTGCTGACCCTTTATTCATATAGCCCAATTGTCAGAACATGTGTGCCCATGCTCCGGCATGCACAGTAATATATAATCTGGCTGGAAAAGGCTGAAAATGTCAGTTTGTATCAGAGCAGTTAACTTGGCTTTCACAATTCCTCCCCTGCTGCTCTCCCTGTCCCACTTCAGCTGTATTTCACTCCATTAACTACAGCAATGGGTATTTGCTCTCAATAAATGTGTGTGGGTGTGAATGTGTGTTTGTATTTGGGAAGAGTTTATGCAGACAACTCCAAGTAGCTCCAAAAGTAATTGCACAATTAAAGAAACGATTTCCCCGCTGTTGATGCTTATTTCTTAAAACATCATCTGTCAGCCTAGCTGCTGAGATTGATGTTCTGAATATATTTTTTTTTTCTTTTTAAACCTTAAGGAAATATCTTCTTCATGTCTCTGCCCTAACTCTATCACTCTTTTTCTGTCTTTCTTGTAGTCTGATGGTGAGATTAATTCCCAAAGGGCTATCAACATCCGCTGAGGATGTTAAAGAAACGAGTTCAGGTTCAGGTCTTGTAAGGTTCTGAACTCTCCGCAGACTGTTCCAAGCACTTTGAGCTTAAGTTTTGAAATTTTCTATTAGCTAGTGGAAATGGTAAAATAAGTTCCAACACAGCGACTTCCAACTGTGGCAAGCTAAGCACAAATCTGATCTGCTTACATGGGGCAAAGGACAATTTGAGGTTCACCCGAGGTGGGTGGGGGTTACTATGGTCTCAGTGTAGTTTAGGTTTTCAGGAAAAAACCGTGCTTGAGACACAGCCTTCGTGCTAATAACTTGGGATATCAGTTAGATTAATTTTTCATAGCAATGAAATACAGAACACAAGATGGAAGCACAAAATACACTTGCGAGTATCCCTGGCCTCTAGTCATTAGCTAACCATCTTTATTAGTTAAAATTTCATTAGTATTAAGAAAACCAATCTAGTATCTTAAACTGACATACGAATAAGTACCTGACGTACTTACAGGTACAGACCTTTTAAAATGTGCTTGAAATTCATTACAAAGGGCTCTATAGGAAAATATGAGCTATATGTTGTTCGTCAAGCTTAATGCCTTTGTAGGAAACATCTTTGAGCAGCAATGCCCTTTCATTGTTCCTAAGTTTTTCGGGTGTTATTCATAGGGAATAATGGGATTTATGGGTTTTAACATATGATTTACCCTAAAAATACATACAGTAACATTTGAGGTCACACCAAGCTAAAATGGCTGATGATTCACAACGTACAAGTTCTAATAAAGGTATGTAATGATCCCAGAAGTGAAGATGAGGTATCATCAAGGTAGATCAAACATTAGATGACCTTCGGGATAAAATCACATTGACTTTCAAACTTTAATTTTTTATTGTGTGTAAATTTTGAGATTTGAAGATGATCTGTGTAGTAGCCTGGTTTTTGTTTTTGTTTTCTCAAAATAAAAACAACACTCCCTTCAGTTGGCAATGTCTGACCTTTAGACTACAATCCACACCACACTCTTTTGAGTTTCTCTATAGAGGTCAGTTTGCGCAGAAGCAGAAGAAAACCAGGCAATTCCCAGAGAAAATATACACAGGTCCACAAATTCACCTTGAATATCTCTGCAAGTCTTTGCATATTGGGATCTCGATCAGTAGTTTTCCAGCAGACTCCCTTTCTCTACCTTTAACTTTAACACAAGGGAGAGTTCATTTCTGTTGCCCCCAGCCAAGGAATGTTCATTGGCATAATTATCTTACTGGAAAATATCCAGTCTGATACGAGGAGAGTGGTCCCAGCTCTGGCCCAGTGTCTCTCCATGTTGTCTGCAGAGTTTGCTAAATGGGGGGAAAGCCCATCCAAAGCAGAGGATGACCGTTTTGAGTCCAGCTGTTTACCCTGAGGCAGGACACACACTCTTGAGTGCCAGTTTCATTGTCTTGTTAACGGAAATTCCCATATCCACCTTGCAGCGTGAATTGGACCTTCTTTGAGGATGATGTCTCAGAGCATAACTCACAGCAGGTTTGCCCTCAGAAATGGGTAGTGGCAGGGAGTCTGACTGGATTTCAATACAAGAATGCTTCTTTATTTTCCTGTGAGCCTCTGGAAATTTTGAAAACACAGTGGACCATATTTCTCATGGCTTTTCAAGTGGCAAATAGAGCAACTCTCTTTCTGTATTTTTGTGACTGCTAAACAATGGGTGTCCATGTAGAAACTGATGTTATTACTGATACTTCAACACATTTGCTGAAACAATGAAAAACCAGAAATCAAGAGTCCATCTTCCCAAATAGTTTTACCACATTATTATGTGTGTGAAATTACTGAGTACACAGGCTTTCCATTTCGTTAGAAAGATCATCCCAGCTAATTTTTCCTTATCCTGTTAAAACCATCAAAAAGGCAAGCACATGTCAGTATGCCTTCCCAAATACTGGCCATCCCAGCCTTCTGCCTCCTCAGTTCACTGCTGCCCCTGGGCGTCTGTGCTGACTGATGGTTCTTTCAAGTGCTCCTCTTCCAGTTTCTCCCACAGCCACCATTGTTCCTGTACTCAGCCTGTCTTAATTAGAGTCTCCTAATGATCAGGCTTTCTCTATCACATCCCAGGACTTTGTTTCCTTCACTGTGCTTAATCTTATATGAAGTTATCTTTGATTATATGTTCATGCATGTATTCTCTGTGGCCCTTCACCAAACTATAATCCCATGAAGACAAAGATTGCAGCCTCTTTGGAGTAACTAAGGCGCAGCACATAATATGTACTCAATAAAATGGTAAAGGAATGAGTTAATAACAAATAAAGTTTTTGAAAGTGCTTAATTACTGTTAAAAGTTGACATATCTTGGGACTACAAAATACCGGTTCCTAAATCATAGATGTTTAAATCTGCCCCAGAGAAGAGACAGCATAGATGACTTTCCTCATTGGTGGCATCTGAGAAGAGCCCTGCAGAAGATGGGAACAGGCAGATCCTTAAAGAAAAAATATGGATAAGTATGCTAATTAGTTAGATCTGCCCAGGCCCTAGCAGGCAGAGTAGAAGGTGAGTGTGCTGTTGATCTGAGGGGAGATGTAGAGTCCTTAGCTTGATAAAAAGCAATCGTAACCCATCTCTACAGCCTCTTGGGTTTTTTTTTACTTGAAAGATTGACTTCAGTGTGCTCCACTGAAACTACCAAGCTAGATCAGACATGCAGGAGACTCAAGTGGTAGTCACATGCTTCTCCTTAGTGATGGGTCTGCCTGGTGACCAATTCCAGGGAAGCGTTATGCAGCCTGGGAGCTTGAAAGGCCAGAGCAGCAGCTATCTTTTTTATGTTTTTCGTAACGAATAATAGAACATTGTGAAGAAGCACACGGGAGAAGGATACCAAGCAGGGCCCTTGCAAATAAAAGCAAAGATCCCTGAAGATACTGAGGTTAACAAAGGAAAAATGCAGCTGTTGTGAATATGGTTTGTGTCCCAGTCTTCAGCCTGGTGCGGAAGGGGACGCCTTCACTTAGCTAGTGCTGTCCCTGAGCAGAGGTGAGCGGGATGCTGTTAATAACAAAGACAGTCCCCGATGATGGCAAGTCTAATTACAGCAGAAAAAAGCGCAGGGAAAGAAAGGGTTTGGTTTCCCCAAGACATCATTTTATTACCAGCCTGACACGGCAACTTTAAGGGTCATTTCTTTGCAGTCACTAAAATACCAAAACAGTCATGCAAGCAGCACAGAGGCCGAGCCAGAGCCCCTGGTGCTTCGTTTAGACAGCATCTTCCCTCGGTGGCAGCTTTTAAAACATTGTTTTTCTACTTTTAATTAAAGAAACAATTTTGTTCCAGAGGTAGGATAGGAGGAAGAGTCCTGAAGAAACAAATACCTTGGGCAAGGTAGTGGGCAGAGAGAATAATGCAGATGTTTAAAGCTTCGAGGAAAATAACACATAATGTCATTTTGTTTTGGAAGAATGTTCAGAATTAAGAAAATCTCCTGTCACATACATTAAGTTATGGTTTTTTATTTCCCCTCCTTTCAGATTACCTATCCTTAATTATTAAGAATTCTGCAAAAGAAAAGATAACTATTGTTTCAAATTGGTAGGGGATTCTTTTGAAATATCACTGTTTCACCTGCAGCATATTCTGGTAGGAATGTTGATTATATAGTTATCCGATGATTATAGATGACTAAAACGCCATTTTTTAAAATATGTGCCATAATTATAACTTTAAAAATCCAGTTAGGACCTCAATTAGTCTGAGTACATGAGGGTGAAGAGAGAAAAGTGTTCGTAAAGAGGAGGTAAACTTCAGGTTACATGTATGTGCTTGGAACTACAGACTGCCTCAACAGTGAGCATCAACTGCAGACTTGCTTATAAAGCAAATTTCTGCACATCAATTCCTATAATTTCATTACTTCCTGTATGGAATATGACATGCTTCTTCTGTTAAAGGAGCCTCAAAGAACTTAAAAATCATATGTGATGATACTATAACCTTTGCAGTTTGAGCATGGAAAAACCAAGTGATATTTTCTGGTTACAGCAATAATTATTAGAATTAAATACATAATGTAATACATGGTTTAAGCACAAATGCCTGGCAGGTGTTCTTGTTTTTCCTCCATCAGTAAATGGTACTGGAAAATGTAGGCATGGAAGTGAAAACCCTTAACCCCTTTGACATACTGGACACGAGCTTTAGCTGTCCCAGGCATTCACTGGTAGAAAACAGAGCCCCTATCAGGATAGGAAAATTTCTCTAAGTGTATCAATGAAGAATTTTTTTTTCTGCATGATGTTGTTTGCTTCTACAAAGTACATAGCTCATTTCTATTCTCCAGGCCTTATATGAAGAAATTATAGACTTTGGTTTGCAGGATTTAGAACAGTTTGGCATTATACAACTGATCCTGCTTATCTTTCTTGTTTCCATCTGCCTCTGCTGTTCTGCACAGTGGAGGCAAAGTAATCTCTTAAAAAGAAAAATTGAGATCATCTGAAGAAGACATTTGAAAAATCTTCCTGTGAGTACTCATTTTACTCAGAAAAAAAAAAAAAGTTCATTGACTAGACCAGCAAGGAGCATCACTCCCAATGTACAACTCATCACTTTTCTTAGAAGAGTTGATCTCTCCAAGGCTCTTTCCTTTACCAGATTAGAGCCTGGCTCATACTTCTGTTTCATTTCACACATCATATCTTCATAAAGAGAACCCTAGCTAAACTTCAAAAGTGTTTTCTTCAGTCATGGGGCTCTCCTTCAGTATTTCCTCCACTTGCTCTCTTTAATAATGTCATTCTTTATATTGTACCCCCACTTCAACCTACAAGTAGAATAAAGCTGTCTGAGAAGAACCTTGGCTCCCCTGTTTATTTCTATATCTTCAGGACCCAGCGTGATGTTCAATATAGAGTAAATAGTCAACTGTTAGATGGAGGAATGAGTGAAACAAGAGCACTTCCATTTGTTTGTGAAATCACTAAATGTTGAGAGAAGTTATTTGGTACAAAGGAAGACTTCCTGAATATTTATTAAATCTTATGTATGGAAGAACCTGAAGGAAGTGTAACATTTTCACTGAAATGACTGAAAAATATTTAGCATGAATCCTTGCCTAATTTAGGAACCTCTGTTGTTTCTATTTCTCGTATAACATAATATGTATCTATGAACTTGACCAGGATCAAGTCATATTCTTGACTCCAGAAGCACAAAAGACACAAAGAACTGGTATGAGAACTAATTTAGGTCTAGAATTACTCATCACTGGTTCCATCCCTTGAGGAAGTTACTTATTCGATTCTCATCTTTTGCAGAGACTGTACCAATGACAGTAAGAAGACACATAGGGATTTTTTTTCACATTAACTTTTGGATAAAATTTTGGAAATCAAAAGGATAAAACCAATAAGGAATCAACTGAAATTTAGCAAATAACATTAAATGTTTCCATTGGCTATACTGAGGTCTGGTTGAGTCTATATTTTTCTGAGGTGTTGGAATGGTACGAGTGTCTTTGTTAAGCTATTGAGATGACTCATCATGAACTCCTAGCCTCTTCAAGACAAGGGCTAGTTACCTAAAGAACAATTACACTCATTGGTGAAATGGGCCAGCTACAACTCCTGAGGAATAAGGAAGCTGGAGACTGAACCAAAACCAAAAGACTGCCTTGGATACTATATTGTATATATTAGCATAAATATCCTTTACTTTGACTGATTCTCCTGATCCATCTTCTTTATTATATATGTATATATATATATATATATACACACACACACACATATATATATATATTAGCACAACATTTTATTTCTACTTCTATGATTTGCTCTAGTTAATAAAAATTGAGAGGTTACAGGAACTTTCAAATTTATAGTTAGTCATTCAGAAGCACAGGTGTCCTAGAAAGCACCAACCTTCCAACATGCCACCAAATGCTTTAGATTATTCTCTAAATAATGAGAAGACCCTTTTCTTCTCATTAAATAGACAAAATCCTAAAACTCTGACGATCTATTTTGAAGTATTCTCTTCTGTCTCTGTGTCTTTGTTTTAGAAAATGTCCAAGAACTGTGGCTACGTATAAATCACCTACAGGTTCATTGAAAATTACCCCCTCTTACCATAGCAATCTTCTTTCTATGACATTCACTGCCCACACCAAATAAGAACACAGAACTGGAAATGTGTCACACATGTAAATCTGCCTTCATTTTTCTTAAAGATTTCTGTTTTACTACATTATTCTTCCTTTTGCCTATCTGTAAGTATCCATAATTACTCAGAATATTTTGAATGTAATGTTTAGTCTTTACATTTATTAATAGAAATGTAATTATGCATGTGAACAAATTTCAATAATTCTATTTTGTACTTTATTAGAGATTATTTAAACAATTTTAGCTACAAATTCCTGTATATAGAGAGACCTACCAAGTTAGTTAACTTTAGATCCAGAGCACATATGTGTGTGCATGACATATGTGTGTGTGCATGATATATGTATATATAATGATTCTGCAATTAATATTGAAAAAGCAAAAAACAGATTTTCAACATAGCTTCATTCATTGTTTTTCTCATTGAAGCATTGTTTGTTTCTATATGAGAAATCCTTGAGATCATTTTTTCTTAAAATAACTGGTCAAATAAACAATTTGAATATTTATGTTTTCCAAGAAACATAAAAAATATTATTTCTTTTCATTGACTAATTAACTTTGCGTAACATTGACATAGCTGTTGCCTTAATATTCCCTCTACCAAGTATACTTCCTATTGAGATGACGTCAAAGGACTTTGCTGTGTGGACAGACCCATAAATCTACCTAGTTTCAAACTGAGATGAAGATCTCCAAACTTAAATTCGGTATAGGTCATGAGCAGTGCAATGAATCACATTCTCCAAAGGCATTTGACCTGACTGCAAATTATTCCCATGTTTTGTAGATGCAACAGACTGTGTAAGGAAACTCTGGCCCTTTTGCCTGTGAGCCTCAGGAGATGATGTATGGTCATTTGGAACATACATAGAGTCAAGTACTGGATCCTTACATGGTACCGTCTCACGCATTAGAAAGATTTACTCTGCTTTACCTGTAACAAAGATTTCACTCGGCTTCTAAGAGCAACTTTTAAAATGTACCAATACTCATAGGACAGCTTAGAGCAAAGCATAGCCTTCACTTTTTAACAGATAGTTGAAACAACAAACAACAAAATACCAACACATCCTGAGGCATTCTCTTTCCAGTTTTTAGAGAAGACTTAACAGTATCCTTGCAGTTCCTCTCAGTGTAACTCTTGACAAAGTTGGTTGCCAGATGCCGCTGAGCTTACGATAGCACACAAATTTTAAAGCTATTAATTCCATGTTTTTAAAGAAAACTCAAAGCACAGAGAAGCAGTAGGGTAATTTTGACCCTAGTTAAGGCTTCATGTCTTAATGAAACAGCAATATGATAAACTACTGTAAAATCTGCTTTACAGAACAGAAGTTATGTTTTGTTCTGTAGACATCCAAAGTTATACTTTGGATGGTTTGTACTACACAGACTCTCACAAAAGCTGTTAGCAGCTGTGGAGAAAGTCTCCAGTGAATTTTATGTCAGAGTCAGACCATCATGTATTTCTATAAGAGGTTTGATTTATTAAAGTCAAATTGTAGTTATAGCTGATACTTTTGTTAATGTACAAATGGGACAAGATGTCATTTTCCCACCACTTTCTTTCCATTTATGTACTTTAAATGCATTTTAAAGCAGACAATCTTTACACAAGTGAGCAAGCTTCACTGTCTTTGGTATGTAATCTTTTAACAATCATTTAAAAGAAATCACAGAATGAATGGGTAAAAAAGTCATTGACTCTCCCACTCCTAGAAAATGAAATGAGCTCTTATTTACTTCCATGTAAATCAGGTATGGGAGATATGAAGTGTACAACAAGAAACATTTGCTTTGTACAGCATTGTTGAAAGCATTTAAAGATGAGAGTTTGGGTTTCTTGTCCTGCGGTAAAGCTCTCCTACAGTTCTGCAATTAAAACATAATGTTCAAAACTAAAGATAATTGAATTCTAATTTTCTTTGAGGCAGTAGCTAGTTGGATCACCTTGAATGAGATGTGGAACACATCTGAAGTTCTAATTCAAGAATAAGGGGAGTTCAGTGCAGAGTTTTCAGAAGTACTCCACAGGGCTCGAAGGAACATTAAAAGAACACAGGCTAGAAACCCAGGCTCTGTGAGTCCAACTTCAGTTAAAGCAGCCTAACTCACTCAAAACCATCTTGATTCTTAAATATGATTGTGTTTGGCAAGTCTTATATGTTTTTGACATTAAACAGACAATTAGAATAGCCCTGGCCCAGGATGATATCATCTGTCACCCAACCTCCCGTTTTGGTCTCTTGTTTTTAATTCTGCTTGAGCTACAAGTTGCCAAGCAGTTCATCTTTCTCTTTCTGGTAAAGGGATTGGAGTAGGGAAGTTAAATTGAGAAGGTGGGCTTCCTTTAGGACAGGCTATGGATTTCATTTGTGCAAGAAATCTAGAAAATCTACTGATATCTAGAAAATCTATCAAACTCTTGGAGAAGAATCATTGAAATCAGTGAAATAGATTCAGAGACTATATGGTGGGTTATTTTCATTCTACATTGTTAATTCATTTTTTTTGATGTATCGGTTCCTACTAATGTCAAGTTGTGTGCTGGGATTTTGCAAAACAGATCATACTTAAACTTATTTTTTCATCCCTCATAACAGTACA
This sequence comes from Eospalax fontanierii, assembly GCA_035773235.1. NCBI lineage: Eukaryota > Metazoa > Chordata > Mammalia > Rodentia > Spalacidae > Eospalax > Eospalax fontanierii. The sequence goes on along the minus strand of CM069530.1, from coordinate 66,975,243 downwards.
GAACATTTTTGCAGGATGTTGTCCAGTCTATAAAAAGCTGAAAAGATATATTTTATACCCTCAGTACTAATACCTGTTTCTCTTTGCCTCTCGGCTCATTTCAGCTCCATCTTCCAGCTTTCTAGCATTTTCCCTTCCTGACTCTCTTCCACTACGCTGCTGTTGGACGGAAGTTGTAACCCACTGCTTTAGTATTAAAAAGTTCATGCCTTCACCTCGTTTTTCTGCCTTGTCACCAAGATTTTTCTTTTTACTCTCTCTATATGTAGCTTCTAGATGAGAAGATTGTTTGGTTGACTCTTAAAATCATACTGTCCTTCTGTATCTTGTTACTTCTCATTGGTGGCATCAACTCCAAACTACTGTGGTATTTCATTTATACTATGCAAACTACTGTGGAATTTCATTTATACTATACAAAGTACTGACAAGTTGTTTACAAATTAACATAAAATTTCAATTTTTATTTTTAAATTTTTTACTGCTTTAGTATTCCGTACATAGCACTATGCATTTATATCATTACATCCCTTCCTCTCCCCACAATATTCTCATCTCAATTTCTTGACCTCTTCTTTAATTATTATTGTTAAATATATAAACATATGTATACTATATGTATATATGTACACATACACATAGCCTACTGTCTCTGTAGTCTATGCACTTGTATTACATGTGTTTAGCGCTGAGCACTTGAGACCAAATAACATATCAGAGAACTCATCCCTGGAGAAAACTGATTCTCCCGCTCTTAGCAACCATCAAATACCTCATCATCTATAGGTGGAACTTTGTGAAATGTTCTCCGTGCACATTGTCATGTCAACTGTACTGTCATTATGCAGGTTTTGCTTATGAAACTTTGTTGCTGAGATTTCATGGGTGCAGCTTGCTAATCATGTCTAGAAGACACTCACAGCAGGCATCATAGTCCTCTGGCTCTTACAACCATTCCATACTGTCTACCACTCTGTTCCCTAAGCCTTAGGTGTAATGATTGTATTGTATATGTATCCATCAGGCCTGGGCACCCCATGGCCACTTGTTCTCTGAATTTTGGCCAATTGTGGATTTGTCTCCATATGTTACAAAAAGAAGCTTCTTTGATGAGGGTTGAGAGCTACACTTATCTGTAGGTACAAGGATAACTATTTAGAGTGTAGTTAGAAAGTATATTGATTTAGGAAGGTGCTAGTAGTAGGTTCTTCTCTAGGATCTCTGACTTCTTCACCCACTGGTAGTTGACTAGGTGTACAGTACTAGACATGAATTCTTTCCTCTCTAGTAGGCCTTAAGTTCAATTAGACTTTGTTTACCTCCAAGATAAAGATGCCACTATTGCATCAGCAGGGACACTTTTCGGACAGTCATTGTTATTCATAAGCTTTACAGCTGGGTAAATTTGTTTTACTCAGCAATATTGATTGCTTTTCCTCTGTGACAGATTGCATTGCACCTTCTGATTCTACGAGAACTAGTCTTTAGGGAGGAGGCCTCTAGGTCACTTTTAACTGGATTCTAAGTACTGTGTCTAAAATGTGTGTTTCTTTCAGTAATAAACTCTTACCTCCGCAAAAAAAAGACAATGGCAATGAATATATTGTCTTGGAAGTCTGTTGGACTGCCTAGATGAATAATTCTAAGGGATATTTCCCACGTCTGGTACTGGTACTGGGATTTTTGTTAGACAGCTTACAGCCCATGCACATAGACACACACACACACACACACACACACACACACACACAAATACACACGTGCGCGTGCGTGCGCACTTGCTCATACAAAAGGAAGAGGTTGAGGGAGACACTAGAACATGGAAAGACCTCTCATGTTCATGGATTGGTGGAACTATTACTATGAAAATGACCATCCTACCAAGAGCAATTCACAAACAACTCAATGCAATCCCATTCAAAAACCCATGACAATCTTCACAGAAATAGAAAAAAATATCCTAAAATTCATACGGAAACACAAAAAATAGCTCAGATAGTAAAAGCAATTCTGAACAAAAGAAACCATGCTGGAGGGATCACCTACTATACTGTAGAGGTATAGTAATGAATACAACTTGGTAGTGGCACAAAGCAGACGTAGATCAATGGAACAAAATAGGAGATCCAAACATGAGTGCACATAATTATAGTCATTTGATATCTGACCATGATGTCAAAAATACACATCTTCAACAAATGGTGTTGAGAAAATTGGATCTTCACATGGAGAAGAGTAAGATTAGATCCTTATCTGTCACCCTGCACACAAATCAACTCAAAATGGATCAAAGACCTCAATTTAAAACCTGAAATGCTGAAACTGTTAGAAGAAAACATAATACCCTGCAAGATACAGGTAGAGGAAAGGACTTTCTAAATAGGACTCCATTTGCTTAAGAATTAAGTTCAGCAGTTGACAAATGGGACCACATTAAACCTAAAATATTTTATAGAGCAAAGGAAACAATAAGTCTAGAAAGAGGAAGCTCACAGTGAGAGAGAATCTTTGGTAGCTATATACTCAACAGACGATTAAAATTCCAAATATTCAAAGAACAAAACAAAAGCTAAATCAAGAAAACAAATGACTCAATTAAAATGGCTGTAGAGCTGAACAGAGAGTTCCCAAAAGAAGAAATAAAAATTGCTAAGAAATATCTTTTAAAGCATTCAACAGTCTTAGCAATTAGGGAAATGCAAATTAAAACTACTTTAAGATTTCATCTTACCCCAGTTGGAATAACTAAGATCAAGAGAACAAATGACACAAATGCTTATAAGGATGTGGGGCAAATGAACCACTCAGTCACTGCTGGTGGGAGGGCAAACTGGTACAACCACTTTGGAAATTAGTGTGAAAAACTCTCAAAAAGCTAAAAGTAGATCTATCATATGTCCCAGCTAAACCACTCTGGCATATACCCAAAGAATCTGTATTCCATTACAGACATACGTATCAGTCATGTTTGTTGCTATTCTTTTCACAGTAGTTAAGAAATGGAATGTCCTTCAGCTCATGAATGAGTAATAAAAATGTGGTATACACACACACACAAATACACACATATCTGTGTAGTTGAATACATGCATACAATTATGCAAAATTTGAATTGGGAAAAACATATCTACCTCCATGGGGTCTATAATTTATTTATGTTGAAGATTTTCATATCTTTTTGGAATATAATATGTAGTATATTATTGTTATCTATAGTCACCATCCTATAACCAGAAAATCAAAATATGCTATGTTTTGGTGGACTATGACTTAGTACTTATTGATCAACCTTTACCATCCATTATTCTCCCCATCTTCCCCAGCCAATGATAAGTATAAACATAAACTCTCAATATCAATGAGACAAATTTAAAAACAATATTTCATAAATAAGCTCATGCAGTACTTGTCTTTATGTGCTTTGCTTATTTTCTTTTAACACAATAATCTCCTGTTTCAATCATGTTGTTATAAATGGTAGAATTTAGTTCTTTTACTGACCAAATATTCCATTATATATATGTACCATTTTCAAAAATTCATTCCTCAGTTGAACACTTGAGTTGTTTCCAATTCATTATTGTGAATAGTGTACAATATACATTCCCTTTGGAGGTATGCCGAATAACTTTAGTTGTCAACATAATACACCTGGGAAGAAGGAATCTCAGGGGATTTCTCGGTGGGCTTATCTGTGAGGGGTTTCCTTGATTACTGAGGACGTGGAGGGCCCAATCCACTGTGGGTGGTACCACCTCTGGGCAGGTGTGTCTAGGCTGTATAAGAAAGCAGGCTGAGCACAGTTCATAGGAATAAGCCTGTAAGCAGCATTCCTCTCTGGTCTCTGCTTCAACTTCTGCCCCAAGTTCCTGTCCTGTGTGAATTCCTGCCTTGGACAGCGATTGGTACGTGTAAGACCAATAAACCTTCTCCTCTCCAAGTTGACTTTGGTTAGTGTTCATCACAGCAAGAAAAAGTAAACTAGGACAGGATGGAGACCTAGTAGTGGGACTGCTGGATGTACTGCTATCATATTCTTGATGCTTTAAGGATACTTCATATTTTTCCTTAATAGCTATAAAATTTATATTGACAATAGTATACTTTTTTTCTCCACAGCCTCACCAGTACATGTTATCTGTAGTCTCCTTTGCTAATATTTGTTAACAGCCATTCTTCCTGGAGTAGAATAAATTCTCAATGCAATTTTGAACTGCCTTTCCCTGATGATTAGTGATGTTGGGAGTTTTCAGGCACTTGTAGGCCATTTCTATGCTTTCTTTTTTTTTTTTTAAGAAATGTATATTTAGGTCTATTATTTGTTTTTAACTGGGATACTTGCTTTTTAGGTATTGAGTTGTTTAAATTCTTTTGCATTTTGGATATTATAATATTCCTGTTATACAAATATGTTCCCTTATTCTGGAAGAGTTTTCTTTTTAGTTTTATATCTGGAGTTTCTTTGGTGTTAGATTTAGTCACTGCACAAATTGTTATTCACCAAGCATTCAAAAATGACAGGTTCTTGGATGTAGGATTCTCTGGCTAAAAGTAACAGAAAAAGTGGTAAAACTAACCTAAAGAGTGACCAGACTGCGTTTTTCTTAAGAAGCACAAAAGTTAAGAAGGTTCCACTTTGTTTAATTTAGTAACATATAAATAAAAGAATTAGAACCTCTTCTATTTTTCTATTTTTCAGTGTTCATCATGTTGGTCTTATCTGCATATGGCTCTCCTATTGAATGAAAAAGATGATTATCGTGCTTTCAAGTAACTACTGTAGGGGAAAAAATCTGCAAAAGAATGTCTTCTGTATTTAAGAGCAAGAAAATCCTTTCTTCCAAGGATCTCATCTCCCCATTGCTTAGAAATGAGTCATACATACAACCCTCATCAAACTTGAAAAGATAGAATCACATATTGTGATTGTCTTAGATGATTAAAGTTTGTCTGGGAGACTCATAGACACTTAAGCAAAGCCAATGTTCTACATGTGTAAGAAGTTACAAATAAGCACCAATATTTTACAGATGGAATATACAATGGAGCCCTGATCCTTTGTTGTTCTCTTAAGTTCCATTGTCCATAAAATAGAGGTATGAACCTTAGAAGTTTGGCTCCATTCCAAACTGTGTAATTACTTTCTATCTGTCTCTGTTGTCTATAATTAATGTAGAAAATAATTATTATTTTTTCTTAGCATATGTGTGAAGAAATGATCAGAACTGGCTAAAGGATAAAGAGAGAGAATTGGTTTAAATGGGAAAATTAGAGTCACATGCTTAAATTTTAGAAGTGTCTCTTTAAATGTTGTACTATACACCCTTGTTTTCTTGACCCTGATCAGGCCCTAATGCAATATTATAATATGCTTCTCTTTGTGGTATACAGCATAAGATTGATGTTGATACAAGTGTCATTCATTCTGCAGTACAACTTTCATTTTCTATGAGATAATTTTAAAATAATTCTAAGCTTTTGGAAAGTCAATTCTGGCCATTGGGTATTTAAAAAAAAAAACACAACACATGGTGATAGAAATTTTTCTTTTTTCTTTTTCTGGAGACAGTAAAACTCAGTTATAAAATGATTTTTAAAATTCTCTGCTCTTGAAGTCCTGACATGATCAGCACTGGACGTGACCCAAGGATGGAATGAAGAACATGAATGGATGACTGTTTCCTTAGCAACAAGAACCATATATTTCCTCTGAAACAGAAAACCAAAAGAATCTGTTCCTTTCCATTTTTCTTTCCATCAGTTTAATAGTTTAAAGAGTAGTGATATAAAATTTTAATATTTATTCTACCATGGTTATCTAAGGCCTGCAATATTCAAAGCAGTAATTATATTTTAAACAGTTGATGGGCTTTATTTTACATATTATATGTCCAGCTTCCTTATTAATGGATAGTAAACTCTGAAATGAAGCTATCTGCTAAAGCATGACTCTCAACTCTGTCTGCATATGAGTCACCTAAACAAATTTTAAAAACAAAGATGCCCGGTCTCCCAGGGAATACATTTTAGTGTTCACACTCAGTATCAGTATTTTATAAGTATTCCCCAACACACACACTCACACACACACACACACACACACCAGTTAAATCTCATCTCCACACAGGATCAAGCATCATAGCCCTGAGAAAATTTGAACAATGACAAAAAAACTGAATATTTTTATTTTCATCAGTTGGAGATTAGAGTTTATAGAAAATTTCAAAAGGGAGAGATCACAATTTTCCATGACTTAATTGTTTTTCAATCTCCAAGTCTACCTTGGGCATTTGAGTACAAAAGGAGCTAGCAAGATGACCTCAGCTCTTAAAATTGCCACCCTCATTTTTTTTCTCCTCAAGTTTCAGGAATCTGATCCAGAAGAACAATTCATAAGATTTTACCCAGGTACACCCCAATGGGAATATAGCCCTGGAGACCTCAGAGAAGAATTGGCTTCTGTCTCCTCCCTGGACCCTCCTGACCAAATTGATGCTCACAGATCCTGCTGGATGGAGCCAAGGTTTATAGTTCATAAAGGTGGGGGTTAGCAAAGGAAGGCTTAGCCTCCATATCCGAATCCAGAACTTGTGTCACATCTTGGATACAGTCAGACAAGGTGTAATTCTTAACCCATTTTTTGTTTAGTAAAAGACACAAACAATATCCTTTTCAGTTTGAGATCCCGAATGTGAAGAAGCTGATCACTTTTAGAAGGTCACTTTCTGTTCATGTATTCATCTTCTGCCCCTTTCTAACAGAGTTTAATAGTAATGCCCACTATGTGCTTGTGGTGGGCCAAATGATATATTTGTAAAAGCAAATGATACATGGGTTTGACTCCTTAGCATCAGAAAAGATAGGTGAGAAGGCAGACAGACACTGTTTGATATATGTGTGGTAGAAATAAGTTGGGGGCTATCAGTGAGGTAACACATCAACCAGAATTTGAGGATGTAGATGGAAAACAGTCATTAAAACATTAGTAAAAGTGATAATGATAATAAAATAATATGGATAAAATAACTTTTCAAACTCTGGAAACATTCTGCTAAATAGTGGTGAATAGAGCCAAGTGTGGGGGTGCGTGCCTTTAATCTCAGCACTTAGGAGGCAGAAGCAGGTGGTCTCTGTGAGTTCAAGGCCAGCCTGGTCTACATAGTGCGTTCTAGGCCAGGTGGAGCTACAGGAAAACCCTGTCTCAAAACAACAACAACAACAACAATAATAATAATAATAATAGTGGTACATAGAATAGCAAAACTGACCTCATTTAGGCACTTGTTAGAGAGGCAAATTCTATCCTAAACTATTGAATCAGAACCTCCATTTTAGCAAGAGTCTAAGGAGAAATAAGTACATATTCATGTTTCAGAGGCAATAACCTATAATATGCTAAATGCTTTACATGGATTGTCACCATAAAGTTACACAGCAATCTTAAGAAGGAGGCAGAAGTTTGAATCTACACTTGATACCAGAATATCTTGAATTTTAACCAAGATCAGTAATTTGGCCAGGGTTGCACAAATGTACAGTGGTAAAGCTATTTGAAGCACAGTAGGTTGACTTTCAATCTTATGCTCTGTTTATCTTCAAACAAAACAGTCCTTAAAATGGTGACAAGAACCAACCAGGCAAGTAGGTCAGTGTCTTGAAAGCTGGTTTGGATTCATTCTGAAACTATCAAAATTCAGAAATGTCAACTTTTAAAGATTTACCAACCATGGACCAATTGTCTGCCCAATCTCACTAGGTGCTACACTGACATAAAAGGCAAGAATACGAAAGTCCCCATGAGCCTCATACAATTCCATTGGGTCCAGCAGTTTTTGTACCTAAAACTCCCCAGGAGGCTTGAGAAGCAGCGCCTTGACTCAGCCATCCCAGTGATTAAACTCACGTTAGTCCCCAGACTCCAGGAATCCTTGGACGCTTTAGAGACTGAAGAACATTTTTACTTCCTCCTACAATTTAAATCCAGATAGCATGCAGCCTCTGAAAAGCCATTCACAATTCTATCAGCTGATAGGTTAGGGGAGAAAAAGAAGAAATTACCATGTAACACTGGGGGAAAATATCCAAACAATTCCTTGACTCATTTAAGTCAAGGAATAAATTCTTCCAGCTAAACTCAAAGCAAAATAGTTCTCAAAAATGTCTTTTCAGTCATTGGAACAACCATAAAATCTTGTTTTCCTAAGGTCTTTTCAAATTCAAGAGGTGACATGCAGCAGAAAAAAAAAATTAAGTCAAATTTATTTGTTTGATTTTAGAAAGACAAGGTAGCTCTCACTCAGTTTGGATGACTGTTTTCAAGTTTTGTCTAACAGCAACTTAAAAGCAAATGTCTATAATTAAGGAAAAGATGTGGCAAAATTCCATAATGAAAGATGATGTTTTACTCCTTTCCAGCTCTGAGAGAGTTAAGCTGGAAAGGCAAAACAATTGCTTTTGAGATTGTATTGTCTGTCCAGTTCTACACGTGAACTGTAGTAAGAGACTATTTTCCATTGTAATCACAAAACCCTTTAATTACCTTCTTTCTCTTCTTTCCAGGTTTGTTGGTAACACTGATAAGGTTATAGCTGACTATTCCCGTCAACAGAAAGACTCAGAAAGGTTAGATTTTCAGAGTTGCACTGGCAGTATTTCTAGATCATAATAATTTATTTTATTTAGGGGAAATTTTTTGATGTTAGTGGGGATATTTTATAGATAGTTGGTGATGTAACTGCATGGACCTTTCACATATACTTTTTATGTGTTTATGTATGTGTTCATATCTAGGTTGGTGTGCAAATATGTATATGGATACATATGTATCCTCATGTGTGGATGCAGGGGACAATCTCAGGTATCATTCCTCCAGCACCATCTACAGTTTTATTTGTGTTTTGAGACAGGGTCTAGATCTCACCAAGTAGGTTAGGCTGTAACCTTGCTCTAACCAGCAGGTTCCCAAAGATCTGCCTGTCTCTGCTTCTAGAAATACAGTCACTTCTCACATCAGCTTTTTCACTTGGGTAATATGGTCCAAACACTGGTCCTCATACTTGCAGGGCAAGTGCTTTACAGACTGAACATCTCCTCAGCTCCCTTTTTCTGTGCTTTTTAAAGAAGTTACTAACATGAGTGTGCTAATGGCATCACTGAGACCTCCAAAAATGTCTCCTGTGAAAATTTTAAAAATTAATGTGGCACTTTAGAATGTGTATTTCTCTTCAGTAGCAAATTATCATGTTAGCCTTCATAGAAGATAACAGAGAGTATGTGGCAAATCTGGCAATCTTGTACCTGCCTAAGTGGATTGCAGGTGTAATGCTGATTTGTACTGATGACCTTACTCAGGAATCAGTTGTGATCTCTGTCCCAAATGACTGTGGTTGAGGCAACCACATTTCAGATATTTTACAGTATTTGACTGTGGCTTTTGCTTCTCATAGGAAAACTATTACACATTTTTCCTTTCCAAAGGATTTTGTAGTATTATCCGCATCATGTTTGTGATGCTTAGTGTTGTCAACTGGGTAGAATCTAGAATCACCTAGGAGACAAGGCTCTTGCTAAACCTAAAGAGGATTCTCTTGATTACTTTCACTGATGGGACAGATTGTGGGAAATCCTGGGTTGTGTAAAAATGGAACAAATGAACTAAGCACTAGGAGACACTCATCCCTTTCTGTTTCTTGATTGTGTCTATGGTGGCCAATTCACTCTGTCTTGAAGTACTATGACTTCCCTAGTATGACTATAACCAGTAACTGTGAGTCAAAATAAACCCTTTGTTTCTTAAGTTGCAGTATATTTTATCATAGCAAAATAGAAAGTCAGACAGAACATGATGCTAAGAATTAGGGCCGTAATTGTGATAAAACTATGTGTCCTTGGGCCATTAGAGATGTTTGTAGCTAAAGTTTATAACTTTAGGCTAAAATCGCTTGAATAAGAGCTGAATGGGATATTCTCATAGGAGCTTGAAAGACAAAAATGTTGAGAAAAATATGGACAGTGGGATTCCAGTTCATAAGGTTTCACAATGATTCTAACCAGATCTGGACTATTAGTCAATCCTGTGGTATTTTAGCAAAGAATCTGGCTTTTATCTGCCTATGTCCTGGAGAACCTGAATGGACAGGAATGGCAATAAACTAGTTGGTCTGGCAGGAGAAATTTCAGGACAGAAAAGCATTGATAGTGGTATTGAGAAAGCAGCTGTAACTGTTAAAAGATACCAGAAAACTTCTGTGCTGCACTGGGACAATAGGAAAGGTGTTCTGAGGGCAAAACTCCGCTCCATAGCTCCATCCTATGAAGACCAAGGTTCATTTAAAGGAAGAAAGCCTAAGCTGAAGGAGTCACCCTTTCTCAAAAGCAACCGCCTAAGAAAGTGTTCCCCGGAGTCAGCAGCAGTCACTGATGGAGCTGTGGTCCAAGGGAGTCATGGGATCTTGAGATTAGCTTAAACTTGGCAATGTCATCCATATGGTGCTGATTTTAGAGGCATGAAAAATGTGAGCTTTAGGATGTCATAGAGTCTTTTACATGGTTTCAGAGAGAAGCCAAGGCCCAGTGACGTGTGACAGCACTGTAGTCCCTTCTAAGACATCCTGAAAGACTAGTTTTGAAGACATGAAGGTGGAGCCGAAGATGCAGAAAGACTCCAGGATATTGGAGATGCCAGGACATCCATCAAAAAGAGCTGTGGGGATGAACTGGAGCCGGCCTAAGAAAGAATCCATGTTTTTTGTTGGAGGCAGAGTTGGATGGGTAGGATTGCGGAAGCCATTTGGAGCCCAGAACATTACAATATGAGACCCAAATGCAGGGTATGGGGATGCAGGATTTGGTGTTTGCACTGTCAGAATTTGAATTTTCTTTGAAGTGATAGTTTCTTTCTATGTTTTAGTTCTTGCCTTTTGGACTAGACATGTTTACACCATTCTATGTTGGACACAAAATATTTTTTTTTATTTATAGGAGCTCACAGTTAAAAGACTTTGGACTTTTCAAGTATTGAAACTGTTCATAAGTATAGGGAGTTATGATGTTGGACAGAATATGTACTTTACATTAGAACATGGTCATGAAATAATTCTATTTTCCCATCCCATTTATTCATTTTCTCATCCCTTTTCTACTCCATCACTACATATCAAAGCCCAGCCTTTGATAGTTTGTTAACTGGTGGTATAATCTAGGAATAGATTGAAAACTAAATGCAGAAAATGACACCCTGATGAAACCTCTTCTTACTGTGATTGAATAATGTACATGATGTGATGTGGAGTGGACTCAGCATAGACCATTTGGGTCAAATAAGTTCCTCCGGTCTTCAGTGTATGCTCCAGAATCTGATGACAGCAAATTGATTGCTTGTGACATTCAAGTTGAGTTTTACATGATTCACATGATTGTCCAAGAGTAAGATATACTGAGGTGGCTTAGTATGTTAGTTACCTTTCTTGTAGCTATAAAAAAGTATCTGATAGGAAATACTTACAGGAGGAAAGGTATACTTTGTCTTACAGTTTGCAGGGATATAGTCCATCATAGTAATGAAGACAGCATGAATATGAGACCCCCGTGACTGCATTTATCTGTAGACAAGAAGCAATCAGTGGACAGGAAGTCGGGTTGTCTGTCAAACCTCAGGACTGATCACCAGTGACTGACTTCCTTCAGTGAGACTCCACCTACTAAAGGTTCTACCATCTTCCAGTGTTACAAGCTAGGGATCGAGTGTTCAAATGCATGAACCTAAGAAGGACATTTCACATTCAAACCCCAACATGCAGTGAATAAAGTGCTAGCTGATAATTCTTCTGATTCTTTAGCACTGGTAACACAACAGACACCTCAGTGTAAAACTGGTATTGCTGTATTACTAAAATTAACTCAAACACAGTAAACATATTTTTAAATAAATTTTGTGAACCTGTTATTACTTTAGAAAATCTGTCAATTGATTTGTCATTCTCTGTGATGTGTATTCACTGAAAGAAATAACTGAATTATTTTTCTGTTGATATATTGGCCTATATTCAGTTCCTTGATTTATTTTAAATATGACTGTACACTTTCCAGTCCTTGGCCAATATCCAAGTGAGTATACCCTAGAGATTTGCAAAAACACATAATATTCTTTCTTTATTTAAAAATCATTCTTAATGGTTTGATTCTGAAAAGTAAAATTTAAAACATCTTGTCAAGTGCTTTCTATGACTGTTATTAAAAATACATTTATATTTCAGGGTAGATCCCAGCCATATGTTCTTATTTGCTTCCATTTAGCACATTAAACTGCTACTTTGGAAGAAGCAATCGATATCCAAGAAACCACAGAGCACCCTCTTAAAAATAGCTTCATATGTTTCTTCTTTCAGCATAAAGTGATACTTTTTCTTCCTACCTGCTGGATAGAGCACACCTGAAAGGGTTTATATTTAACCCAAGTTCAGACCTCATGAAACAGGGATCATTTCTAGACTCAGCCAGCTTTTACTTGTTTGACTGAGGTCTGAGATAGAAGTTAGAATTCTCCCTTAAGTTTCTTTTGGTCGTTTTCTTTGAGTTTTTCCAACACTTTAAACAATTAGAAGATTGGATATGAAGCAGCATTTATCTGAGTATTTTAGAACTGTGCCAAAATGAAAGCTAATCATTTTGTAATCATTTTGTAATCAGTATGCATAGAAGAGAAGAAGCGGCAGCAACGCAGTTACTGCATGTTTGCTGACAAAATATTTAATCCAAACATTTAATTTCAATCTGCCACTGTTCTCAGTCAGGATAATTACTTTAAGCAAATACCACATTGGAGAAAATGGTCTCAGCCACTGAAATGTAAATAATACAATATAATCATCATTACACTCAAATTCATATACTATAATTTATTTGGATCAATTTCATAAACATGGGTGTAATAAATGTTTAAATTATTGTAAACATGAAGATCTAGGCCACCCTCGTAAGACTTGGTTTACTTATTCTTGCTGAATACATATATCTGGTTAGAGTGGGTGAACACAGGCAAATACTGTGGACCTTCAGGTCATGCTAATAGAGATGAAGGAAAAGACTTTTATACCTTGTTGTCAAATGTCAAATTCATACAAAATGTTTAATCTAAAAAAGTTTGCAAAATAACTTATCCAATATGTATATGTAACATACTACAATGATATCAAAATTGATAGGTTATAGAATTATATATCAACATATATGGCATGTTTTAAATAAATGTTTCAAAATATAAAAGACTGATACAGTCTTTCTTAAAATAAGTTAGCACCAAAAAGGTGTTAACTATTTTTTTAAAAAAATAGAATCAATTTAAATATAGTAGAATGAAAATAAATGCATTAACCTAGAACAAGGTCTTTGCATTTACAAAATTTTCGGGGTATCAAAGGTGAAGTTTACAGGATATGACCATTAAAGCACCAATTTGCAGTCCCAAGCAATCATGCTGAATCTGCCTCACCTATCATACCCTTCATACAAACTGTATCAAAACACTGTTCATGACTAAGAGGTCAATTATTGTACCAGAGGGCAAATGTGAAACAGGCTGTTCAGCAGTCTATATGGTGGTTAGACATGTGGCGTTTTCTGCATAGAGTTCTGAATCAAGCAGATGAGATTCCACTAAACTAAAATCATAATAAATACGCAATTTTTCAATTAATTATGGCATGTTTAAAAAATACTATAAAAACTAACACTGTCAAAGTATTCTTATTTTGATTTGTGGGATGTGTTTCAAAATCATATGGGAGCATGCATGCTATTACCACAACCCTTCATTTCCTGTCAGAACTTGAACAAAGACAAGACATATTTTATAGACTGACCTGGAAGCTGCTTCCTTGAAGTCTACCTCTCATAGTATCAGATTATATTATACAAGGTACCAGGAGAGAAAACCAGCCAATGGGCCCACCCAGCTGTAAGACCTAGCCGTCCAACATCACCGAGATCTTCACAGTATTGTAGCCTAACAAGATCTGCTTAACAACAAAACCAGTTGACATGCCAAGATGGAAATTTTATGGGGTCCCACCTCAAGATGAAAAACTACAATCAATGGATGCTGAGGTAGGGAGAATCAATTTTCTCCAGGGACTAGATTCCAAGACAAGTTATCTAATCCCAGCCCTAAACACAGATATGAAAAAGTACCACTAAATGGACTCAGTGCATTATATATATATATATATATATATATATATATATACATTCATACTATAGAAAAAAATAATTGAAGAGGAAAAGAAAATAAGAGGGAGTCGGGGAATATGTGAAGAGTTGGAAGGAGACTAGAAGGGGAGGAAATAATGTAAATATAATAGTCATGGATTAAATTCTCAAAAAAAAATAGTATGGGAGCAGGCAATGAGGCATTTTAGAGTTATATACAATTTGTCATGTGTTTATAATTCTTAAATATGTGGATATAATTTGTAAAAATTTTTATTTCTATTTTGCCTATTTTAAATAATTTTCAACATTAAAAAATTAAAACCTCAATAACCAGGTGTATTTGGCAATGTTTACCATGCCAAACATGAGTGTCCTCCCACTGAAAGTGCTTTTAGTATGTGGCTATGTTTGGTTAAGATTTTTGTTAGATTTTATGAACAGTAGTCTACTCATTTGATTTAAAATGTTTTTCCTCTACTTAAGAACAGTTGGGTTTCAAGTCACCTGCATGTCAAACTTCTAGCAGAATTTCTCTATTCTTCCAGATTTTTCATCTAATTTGGCAATTTGTATATTTTTGTAGATGGTTATTTTACTAAGATTTTTTAAAAATTTCACATAAAGTTAATAACTTAGTAATGCTTTGTCCCTGTTTTGTGGTTATTTCTACTTTCTCCTTACTTTTGCCCTTTATTCTATGTCTCTTTTGATTAGTTTATCTAAGGATTGTCTTTTATGCTTTATTTTTCTAGGAGTAACCCCTTCTTAACAGTAAACTGCTACTTTTAATGTTTAATAAGTTTAATGTTAATTTTCTCCCCTTCATGCTTTTTCTACTCTTTTAGATACTGAAAACTTTTTAACTTTAAAAAAACTCGGTAATTTTAAAGAAAGGAATTTTCCTCTGTGCTTTGTTTCCCTTATACTCTCAAAATTCAGATGCATAGTGCTTTTACTGTTCTTTTGACTCACCTCTTTTACTTATTTTGGGGGAACTGAGTGACCTCAGAAACTAGGATTATGACATCTACATCTTTTCCTGTGTTACCTGATAGGACTTTGTCATCTTTTCTTAATATCTTTGTTTATCTGCCTATTCGAACATAGATTTGCTAAGGCAGGGTGGGGAGGGGACCAAGAAACCTAGTGAAGAGTGTGGCCACCTTGGAACACATCAGTCAGATCACTGAAGACACTGAACCTGCCTGGAAGACTGCCAGCAGTTAATTGCCTCTGGCTGAAAGCTCCTCAACACTCCTCCATTCTTCTTATGGACATCAACTGACACGCCAGGCAAGTTTTGCTCAGGGAATGACTCTAGCCACCAATCTGTGCTAAGCTTGCTGTAAATCTAGATTAAATTTTGGTAAATGCCCTTCACTGAAGTGCCTCCTAGCCAACCCTGTTTCCTTTCTTGAGTGCCTTACCCGCATCATGGCCTGAAGCTTCTCCCTTCTTGTCTTCTACTCCTTTCTGCTAACTTCCACAAGCGTTTCCCCTGGGAAATCACACACCTTATCCAACGGACCTAGGCTGACAATGAGCACCCATTACATTCATCAACAGCACAGATGTGTCGTTATCAATCATTTCTAACGTTCCACTCACTATCTTTCGCCTTTATTCTAATACCATCTCAGTCCTGAGTTCTAGCATTTCTGTCCTGTATTTTTCTTTTATAAATTTAAGTAACTAAAACAATGTCAGCAGTCTCACCTCCCTCTTTTGCCGTGATCTGCTGTGTGTTTTTCTGCTCTCTGCTCTCTGCTCTTTCGGCTCTCATTCTGTTTCCATTGTTTCTGTGCTATTTCGGTTTTCATGATTTACCACTGAGTTTGTTTTTTCTAAGAAAAGCTCTAGGCAGATGGGGTGTGTGTGTGTGTGTGTGTGTGTGTGTGTGTGTGTGTGTGTGTGTAAAATCTGGCAGAACAGACTTCAGAATGAAACTTATATAGCCAGATCTAACAGCTGGTTCCACTTCACAATACCCGGGCATTTTGTCTACTTTGCTGGCACCCACACAGCATGACTCCTTCAAATACGATTCTGCCAAGTGATTCTTTCTGATGCTTTATTACTTCTCTTTTTAAAAATCAAACTGGATTGAGAAGGGCTCTTTCTACTAATTCTGCACTCTGTTCTTGCTACATTATAGCATTCAGTAGGTTGCTCGCATTTGGAGTTCCTCTCTCCACATCCTTAAGTATAAATTTTCTTTATAATTTTTCTTCTGATCCTTACTGCCACTATGCTATCTGAACTCCTTCTGCACTCCCTGCTTCCGTTCCACTGGATCTCAACTACTCCTGAAGCATCTAGGCATTCTTCTTGTTTATTTTTGAACAAAATCATGCTTATACTTGGACTCTTTGCCTCCATATCAGTCATTTTATTACAAAAGAATTTCAACAGAGACACTGATGTTGTGGGATAAATTATTCTTGCTGGGGGTAGGGAAGGCTCTTCTGTCCTTTGGAGCTCTGCTCTCCATCTGCTAAATTGAAATTGTCATAACTAAAAATACCATCATACATTACCAAATAGCCCTCAGAGTCTAAACTGGTCCTAACAAAGAGCCACTCTACCAAAGATACAATGTTACCTACTATTCATTATTTTTATTTCTATTGTTCATCCAATGGTAGCAATACGGCAGCAATATTTTGATGTTATATATTGCTAACTGGAAAGATTACAGTTTCAGATTGTTTACTCTTGTTTGACTCCTCTTATATCATGAAACATGTTGATCAACTAAGTATTTTTAGGAAAAATGTCGGTGAAATCATTATCTTTCAGATATGAAGGGACCTTTGGAGATAATCTGGGACAAAGTTCTGACTAAACAGGTGAAGAAATTGAGGCCAAGAGAATTTATATTTGATTCTTCATGACATAGAATCTAGTAAATCTGGACCAAACCCCTGAAAACAAAGTCACTACATGTCAGGACTTTTTGGAAACAGCAAGATATATTAATCCAATATTGAACATATTTGATAATATACATATAATAGAATAACATACTTTGGACACAGGACTTGGAGCAATGGAGCTGGAACAGACCTGGAGGTCCTCCCTAAAGACTAGTTCTCATAGTTTTAGAAGATACTAGGCAGGCTTCTAAGGAAGAAAATCAGGTCCAACCCCAGCTGAAGAGTCTAATAACCACAACAATGGCCAGCACAGTAAACAGCATAGGTGCAATAGTGGCACCTTTGTCTTGGGGATAATAAGCAGCTATCTAATTGGAATTAAAGCCCAATTAAAGCCCAAAGTCACAAAATTTAGGTAAAAGAATGAGACAAAAGTGAACACTAAGCTATTTAAAATAACAGTGAATTATACCAGGAAATGCATTTAACTAAAAAGTTCTGTTTAATAATAGTTAAAATAACCAAGGACCCAAATAGCCCATACATAGTACATGCAAAGATGTTGTTCTCTGTTAACACAGAATGGGAAGAAGTTAGGCATGCTGACTGGCATGAGACGGACAGGTAACAAGCAATGATTGGCTGCCAATAGTTTTTTCCAAGGGAAAAACTCATGTGTAGTACTGTTAGCATAGCCAAACACATGGCTGGAGAGATCAGAGATCCTAGAGAAGACCCTATGCCTGTCACATATATACCAGTCACTACTCATCAAAGAAGCTTCTTTTTTGCAACAGATGGAACACTATCACAGAGTTTCACAACTGATCACACACAGAGAATAATTACCTACGAGATGACCAACCCTAAGTGACATACATCTATAATGGAAATTCTAAACCAAAGGCTCATGGAACATACTGGAACAGAGGATAGAGAAAATATTAATGCATCTCTTCAACTCTCACCAATGAACCCTTCCTACTGCAACACAGGGCAGTGAGCACTGAAGGCCACAGTTTGACAAAGTGTAGAGAATGAGAGTTGCAGAGTGCATGTCCCTCCTATATTGAACCTTACCCACTCACAGCTCAGGAACCATTTCAGAAGAGGGGACAAAAAGACTGTAAGAGCCAAGGGTTATGGTGGTGCATAACCATAAGGAAACAGTCTTCTAGGCTTAAGGGAACTTGCTAATATGAACTTAGAACAACAGCAGTTGTGATAACATGCACACGACCCATATAAACTCAGACAAAATCCTGGTGTAGAACTAGGGAAATGGGCAGCAGACCCCAGCCTTTAAATGAGGAACTGAACTATTGGCAGCCAATCATTGCTAGGTGAGGGAGAGTTGATCTTCTTTAAGGAAGTGATGCTGGATATACTGAACAGGCTCCAAAGGTTAAACTCTTAAGAAGGAACATCTGGGAACACAAACTTAACTGGATAGGCCTTAATCTAGAACAGCATCCATGAAATCTGGCGGGTGGGCTACGGGGAAGGTGAAGATAAGGAAAGACAGCATCTAAATATGAATGAGAGGTATTACATAAAATGCACAAAAATCCAGTAAAAAATAAGCATCAAAAAGAAATATCTGAAAACAAAAACACTGAATTAAAACTAATTTTTGCTTTCATGATTCAGAGAATAGGTAGATCATGAAAAAATGAATTTATTTCCTTTTTGAAAAAAAATCATAGCTCATAGCATGTTTTCTAAGCATGCTAACTTATAAAGCAGATATATTCCTCAACATCAAAGACAGAATATGTAGCTCTGAGTTTTAATCAGTATATTCATTATTTCACTAAGCATGAGCTCTTTGTCCATGATGTCACTAAATTTAGGTAATAGAATGAGACAAAAGTGAACACTAAGCTATTTAAAATAACAGTGAATTATACCAGGAAATGCATTCAACTAAAAAGTTCTGTTTAATAATAGTTAAAATAACCAAGGACCCAAATAGCCCATACATAGTACATGCAAAGATGTTGTTCTCTGTTAACACAGAATGGGAAGAAGTTAGGCATGCTGACTGGCATGAGACAGACAGGTAACAAGCAGACACAGGTCATTTAATGCATGTCATTCACTTTTTCCTCCACGGTAGAATTTAGGGAAAGAAGGCAAAAGTGGAATTTTATCACTAACAGATTTACTTCTTTTTACATTTTTTGAGTCGTAAGAATTTTTTTGGCAATATCTTCTGTGAAAGCAATATTAATAACACTGGATATAACTACTTGTTTATCGTTCATTTTCTCGGCTGAAGTAGGAAGTTTGAGAAACTCACAAAAAAATCAGCCTCTTATTTTAGTGCTATCTGTGGACTATAAACCATTCCTAACTGACAGATGTCAATCTTTCTAATTGAATGACGCCAGGTGGAATACAGCATACATAAGAAAGAAGCTGTTATATTCTTTGAACTTTAATCATAACAAAGTCATCGAAGCTTTCACAGGAAGATGAAAATCTCCACATCTTACCAAGTGATAACAATTTCAAGATCAAAGGAAAATGTCAGTTGAATTAAGGATGAAATGATTAGAAACGCTCTCTACCTTATGAAAATATAGAAGTAAACTATGACATCCTTAAGATAAATTTATGCTTAGTATAAAAACAAGTATTGCAAAAAGAGTGCCAATGCTGTGAGTGCCTTACAGGAAGGAACAAGGTGTAGGTACCCTTCAGTTGTTTATCATAGATAGTTGGACTGGCACTGAAGGGAAAAGATGAATGTTAGCAGAAAGAGTTAAATAGTCAGATAGGTTGTTATAGATTTCTGGCACAGTGTATATTGTGAGAAAATGCACTCTAAAAGTAACCTGATTTTGAAGTTCTTTTTGCATACGTAATCTATTTTCATTGCAGAAAAATCAAGAGATTATAAAGAGTAAATAAAAAATCCATCATCTTGTGATAACCGCTGCTAAGAATTAGAAACAGTTTTTCCTAGACATTTTTATTGCTAGAGCAAGGCTTTTATACATATTTCGAAGAAGATAGAAGAATTTAAGGAGAAATAAGTTGTCCTGAACACCTATTGCCATTCATTCCTTCAGGGAAAGCTTTTATGTTTGACTACTAGTAAAAATTTACCCTTAAGAGGAGGTTAAAGAAAACCTTACTTGGCCTCCTCTTTTGGCAGGTGTCTGTGGTGTCAATCATCATAGTGATCCCCAATGTGGTGAATTCAACTATCCTTAAAGTGAATACTAAAGGAGGAGAGAAAGGGAGAGGGAAAGAAGGAAGGAAAGAGAAAGAGGCAGGGGAAGAGGGACAAGGGGAGGTAGGGAGAGGTAGAAGAAGGAGAGAGAGAGGAAGAAGAAGAGGGAGAGGGAGAGATCAAGTCCGGGCTTTGAAAAAGGTAAACAGCTTTGCATTTAAATTTCTGATTAAACATAATAATTTTTAAGAAATAAAAGAGGATTCACTGTTCTAAGCAAATCAAATGGAAAACATCTCTTAAAACTTACTGACCTTGTTAATAATTGAAATCAAACAGATTTTACCCAATTTCTTTGTTTTCTCTTTCCAGTAAGCCCGTATCTGAAGAGTGCTTGGAATTTGCATCTCATGGTGCCAGATATTGTAGAGTCACAAATACAGGAACAAGTATAAGTAGAAAATATCAAGCATATGGTATGAAACACATTTTCGTTCATTTCACAAGGGGGGGAAACATTTTAACAGAATGAAAAATATTGTGCTCTGATTTACTTGCCAACTAGAGAAAAGTGTGAATTTTAACAAGGAAACCCATGGCTACTTTGAATTGTAGGAGTTTAGAGTAATTGGTGTTATAAGCAAATAAGTAGGTTGTGACTTGAATTATAGAACTCAAGTAACTGGTAGGGGCCATTAGATAAATTTGATTTTCATAGCAATATGAATTTTGGGTGAGCAGAAACCATCCAACCTAGTGCTACACATATGCAGTCTTATTACATGTTGTCTTATTTTGAGACTTCTAAGTGATGGAGTTCATTGTTTTATGGAGTACTGCAGGCATTTGCTTGCTTCCTCCAGGTATAATTATTGGTTCCCTTGGTGTAACTGGACAAGACTAGTTAAGATAAAATATTAAGTAATCAATCTGCAAAAATCATAAGCAACCACCAGTTTTCACTTGCTAACTGTAAACCCATCATCCAGGGATAAGTAAACCAAATAAAATGAGTATTACAAAAAATGCTTCAGAATCGACTTACTTTCAGAAAAATTGCACCATAATTCTCAGAAGTAAAGACTTGCTTATATTATATAGGCCAGGCAGATGTGTCAAAAATAACTGAACAGCAGGGGCTTTTTGTTTCCACATCAGATTTGTTTACATGTGGGGTGGGGGGATCTCCTGCTCCTGAAACTCGGCAAAGAAGAAAAGACTGACTCAAGACGTGAACCAGAGAGGAACAAACCCACCCAGGCAGACGCACTTCTCTATTTACTGCTCCCAGCAGGTGTCAGATGCCACAGTTTCTTTGCAACCATCAACACCCTGGGGCTTTTTAGTTCCACATCCAAGACTAGGAAGAAGGGGAATGGTGACTCACCCCAAGGGATTAGGTACCTGAATCCTATCCCAACTACTAGCAGGCTCCAGCTGTGTTTAAATGTTCTGTTTTGGGTTTTTTGTTTTGTTTTGTTTTGTTTTGTTTTAAGAATTTCTGATGTTCAGGGGTTGCTGATTACTTCCAGATTTTAGTTCTACCCCAGTGGACATTTCCTACAAAGAGTTTATCTGTTGTTAAAATTGCAGTTGCTACAAAGAAATGTCTTCTCTTAAACCAGTTCCCTAAACTGTTAGAAAAGTTAAACAAACTAAAACAAAACAAAACAAAAACCTATCCACTTAAAAAAAAAATACACCTCACACTGACAGGACAGTGGGTTTGAATATCTCATCAAATACTCTCAGAAACCAAGATTTGATTGCAGAGTAATGCCCTGACGGTGCAATGCATGGTTTTGATACAATTATATCTAAACTGGCAAAATTAGCATTTGAGTGCCAGAATAATATCCTCACTAGTAAAGAGTCATAACCATTCACACTTTTGAGTACTCAGAGAAAAATTTTACTTCGTCTCTTCCACTTCAGTATATAAAAGTACTCAGAACACTGAGTAGTTGATAATATTTCATTGAAATTACAAATAAAATATTAATTTCAGGAACTTGAAGTTTTCTGAGATGAAATGTATGTATCTCCATATGTGTTTGTGAAAATGAAATCTAAGCTAGATACCACACATAAGAATCCTCTAAAAGGCTTAGTATTTTTACTTAGGACTATGTTTTAAAATTCCCTAATGTACTAAATTGAACTGATTTGTGCTGATTATCTCTGGTCAGATGTCACTTCTGTGGCTGCAGCAGCTATTTTTAGCTTCCTGGAATGCTGGAGATTCTGTTTCTTACAGGCCTATTCTGCCTGAAAGTTTTCCTCTACATTTCTTTTTAAAAAATATTTTCTTGATTCATTATTTTTACTTTATGTGTGTGAGTATATTGCCTGTATGTATGTAAGTGCCCTCGTATCATGCAATGACCATGGAGGTTAGAAGAAGTGTATCCTCTGGACCTCGACTTATGGATGTTTTTTTGCCCCCATGTGGGTACTTGAACTCAAATCTGGGTCCTCTGCAGGAGCAACTGGTGCTCTTAACCACTGAACCATCTCTCCCACCCCTCCTTTGGATTTCTTTATCTAAGCGTTAACTCTCCAGGTCTATACATGCCTCTTCTGATGCCTGGTTCCCTCTCAATGCCAGTAACTACATAGCATTTTCAAAATGTTTTCTCTTGAGAGTTTTTCAAGAGCATATAACTCAACTATGAACCACATGACAAGTCAGTATTTTACAAATATAAAATCACCTCATTCCATAGATTGGTGATTTGCAGTCTGTTACAAAATAGTAATAGAAAAGAAAAGAAAAACTGTACAAACTCACCTATGGTTATTAAGCTTTCCTTAAACTATTTGTTTTGCTGGCTTTTAGCCATGAGAATGCAAATATGTTACTAGGTCTGATTTCATCAGCCTTACAATCACAGCTATGCAATGTGAATTACATAAATAACTGCAGGCCATGTCCATACACGCAAAGTGAGGAAACTGAGCTCCTTGGCCATTGTTGCTTCTATAGTTCCCCAAAACGACAACCTAGAGGATTATGGGAAACAGATCACCTCCTGCTACAGTAGTTATCCATATGAGCTTTCACAGAGAAGGAAGGGTGGCATTGATAATCCATCTTCTCATAGCCTTCCTCTTTCTTCCTATATCCTCAAAGAATATCACAGTGCCTACTTCCAGGTAAGTACACAGATATTGTTTCCTTCTTCATAGTAAGCCTGTCCCTAGGAGGCCTGTTTTCTAAGAACCCAATTATGCATAATAAATTTTCCTTCTTAAGTTCTGCCTGTGGTTTACCATGTTATAAGGCTTAAATTGTCCAAGAAAAAGATTCCATTCCATGAAGTGATACCACAAGCTACCATACCAGAAAATAGAGATACAGCCTTGCCATTACAGTTGACTTTAGTCATCTGTGTTTATAGGTCCCTGAAGTCAATTCTCTGAACTTGAGTTTTGCACTAAGGAAAGGACATTTGTCTTATTAAAAAAAATACTCAAGGCAGAAAAGAGAATGCATTAACTACATATCTGTAAGGTAATCTCATTAATCATAAGCATGTTCATTTGTATATGTATTTGCACATCCTGCTGCTTTTTGTATTTTCTCTGAATCTCCAAAAGGACAAGAGAATCAGATGAAAATTGAACAAAGCTTTATTATTAAATTCTTACAGTGTTTGAATAGGGTGCTGAAGATAACATCAGTTAAGACGGGGACGCTGAGTTACAGGACTTATAGACAGCAGGGAAGACAGACAAAAGTGTAGCGAATGATCATGAGAGGATCGGTAAGGTAGCTCCAGGGGACTGGCCCTGGATGTTTCCAAAGGGCATTAGAACTAGCTTCATGCCATCACTGTGAAACTGATAGTTATGGGATTCATGATATTTGGTGGTTAAAATTTCAACTCAAACTAAGTTTGATTTGTTTGAAAGCATACATTTGTTGTTTCACAAATTGAAAATTTTAAGATATTCATGCCATAAAAAAGAACTTAGCATAAAAACAGGTTTTCATCTCTTCTGTTTTTCATTGTATGCCAGTTTCACTCTCCACCAGAAGATTCTGTGGATGTGCAACTGGGGACATGGATGGCTTGGTTCACAGCATTAACATTTTATGAATAGAGAAGAAAGTAGTTTTCTATTCTTACTTTGAAAAATTAAACTTAATACTCCCTGGTCCGGGTTGTATCATATGCACGCATCTGAGACCAAGTACCAGGGCTGAGTGGGCAGTGTTAGAAAAGGCAATGATGTTTTCACCACAAAGATCTGAAGAAAATGAAATGTAGATTAAGTAGCTAAAAAATAGTTGTAGCATAAGCCTGGAGATGATAAAGGGAAAATATTACAGGTGATAGTGTACATAACACCACAGAATATTTAGGGAACAGATGAGAAGGCATGTTGAGAATGAATTGAAGAGCTTGAAAGCCTTTTTCTACATAGGAAACTCGCAAAAACTTAAAGACATGTTCAACTATATCACAGACTATATAGATATGGGGTTTATGTGAAGAGGAGAGAGGAGAGAAGCAAATTAGCTTAGTATCCGATTAGATTAAAGAAAAACATGTTGTTATCTGCCTTTCAAGAATGGAAATCAAAATATTCCCTCCATCTCTCTCATAATGGTATTGCAAAAAATGAGGATGATTGATTACCTTGAATAACTTAGAAATAATAAATACAGGTGCTATTTTTCATAATAGTGCCATTCAACATTTCTTTCCATTCAAACATGCCACCACAGATAACCACTACTTGCTTAAATTGCAAACTCATCTCAGCTGTATAGGAAATAGAAGAAAATAAGTAAATGCCATTGCAAGTTGATAAAAAACAGTTTAATAATGTCTGATATCAATATCTCATTCTAATTCCTCAAGACAAGACGTCATGAACAAAAATAAAAGGTCAGTGTGCTATTATGGAAAGCTTTTGAGTTTTGGCAATAGACTTGCATGATATTTAGTGCCTCCTCACAGCACTGGGAAGCAAGTTAACCTCTACACGTCATAAACAAATGGGAAATGCACTTCTTTGGTTGATAAATTAATCTAACCTTATCTGTAAGATATCCGTATCTTGCAAGGATTAAAAATACCAACCACTAATAAATTATCTGTCATTCAGTAAATGTTCATCTTTAAATATTTTTGGCTCACAATATTTCCTGTTCAAATCATTGGCCTCAGATAGTAGCTAAACATGGCAAATAAAATCAGTATTGTAAATAAAGCTAGCAATCCATCAGATTGAGGACTCTTGAGCAATCTCTCTACATTCATTCAAACAAAAGTATTATTATACATCCCCCAAGGAAGAACAGTTCTCTCAGTGAGCAAGATATGCTCAACACTAGAAGATGATTTCATAGAAGAAAATGATTAAATACAACATATAAAAGTAAAATACATCTAGGACTTTCTTTGCACAGCACTGAAAACAAACAAACAAGAGACTCCTCTATTTTGCCTTCCTCTGGAAACCAAGTCTTTTCTTGATAAAATAGTAGACCTTTGGCATTTGTTTAAACAAACACTTTTCTTTCAAAAGGAAAATTCTATTATACATCATTAAAATGTGGCGATTTTTAGCCTGCATGAAATCCATGATGCTGTTACTAAGTGACCCAAGATTAAATAAAGAGTAAGATGATTTCTTTTTTTTTTCTTTTCAACTCTTAACTTTTAAATCTGGTTTAACATTACACAGACAGTGAATGTAAGCAATAATATTTTCCATTGTGTGGGACACATTTCAATGCTTATCTAGATTCTGTTTATTGAAAACTCTCCTGAACTTTTGAACTGTTTTAGTCATCTGGCCAAACTTTGCCAGTATTACAGGTTTCTGTTTTGAAAATACTTAAATAGTCTTACTTGTAACTTGATTGTTCAAGGATGTTGAATTCTGGAGAATAAATAATAATGTCTTATCACTTTTACATTGAGTACATGGAGTGGTTTATCTAAACTCCTAATAATTGGAAATTCCTCCTCCAAAAGGTGTTTCGCCAGGAATAGTTGAATGATTTCTGTGGCAGTATACCCAACCATATGTATACCCAGTTCTATGATTCGTCTACTAACTTTGGGTGCACTGCAAGATCAAAAAGAGAACAAAGATAAGGATACCTTTTCCAGACTAACTTTTCACATACTTGCCACCGGAGAAGTTCATTTTTAATTTATTTATTTTTATGTGTGTGTTTTGCCTGCATATATGAAAGTTCACCATGTGCATGCAATACCTGAAGAGGCCGGAAGAGGGCATCTGATCCCTGATTTAATGAAAGTATGTATTTAAATCTTATTGAAACTAACTCATCTTTTGTTGTATATGTTTGAGCACCTGAAAGAATCTACTGATATAAATTACAGAGATTGAATCTTTCAGGTTTATGATATAGGCTATGAATAAAGAGAGGAAGATCTGGATTTTAAAAAGGTATACATTAGAATAATGAAAATATAATTTTCCTTTGAAGTTCTAATATACCCAACAGTTTTTACTGTTACTGTATATTTTAAAGAAACAATACATCTACTTTGTAGATGATAAAGTGAACAAAAATAAAACAAGATGGGATGGAGGCAGGGGAGAGGGAGGTTGTGGCTAAGTGGTAAAGTGCTTGCCTAGCATTTGGAAAGCCCTGGATTCAATTCCCACCTTTTCAAAGTCAAGCAAACAAATGAGAACAAAACAAATATATGCATAATAGCAGTAATAACTAAAAGAATCAAATTTTGTTTGTTCAAGTGCTTTGTGAACATCCTAAGGGTTCCCTGTGACAATACCAGGAACACGAAGGAGAAAGCTGGGACCCAGAGTGGTGTCTTTCCAGCACCTGTCATCATATTTATTTGGCAGTCTATGTTTTGTCTAGTTTATCAGAATTCTAAATTTAGCCTACAGTGATAACTCATTCCTATCTCTGAGCTCTTGTTAAGCAAAAGGAGTAAACTACTATAGGTCTAAAGGCAGCCTGGGCTATAATAATGAGTTCTAGGCTAGTTAGGGTTGCATAGCAAGATCCTGTCTCAGAAAATAAAGAATGAAAGAAAGAGAAAAAGAAAAGAATGAAGGAAGAGAAAGAAAGAGAGAAAGGAAAAATATAAACACACATGGTGAGCATTGCCAATATGGATAAGATTTTTCCTCTGTCCTTTGAGAGGATAGAAAAATTACTTATATTAAACACATTATGAATCAGGTATGGTGGTGCATGCTGTTAATTCCAGCACTCACGATGCAGAGGCAAGCAGATTTCTGTGAGATTGAGGCCAACCTAGTCTATCTAGGAGTTTTCCTGAAGTTACAGGGAAAGCCTGTCCCCAAAACAAACAAACCCTGTAAATGGCAATATATAGGTAAAACTATAGTTCTAGACAGTTCTAAACAGCAGACTGAAGAAGCCATTAATGGCTTCATGAGTAGGTGATCTAGATTTGAAGGATAAATTAAATATGGGCCTTTGGGAAAGGAGTCTTGGGCCTAAAGTCAGGGAATCAAGGTCAATATATGAATAAGACTGAGATGAATATGTCCTGAGTATTGCTTTACATTCACTTAGTGGTATTACAATAGACCTTGAGCCTTATGGTTCTTAATCTGGTGCCCATTAAGTGTATCCTGTCAAAGCAGTTATTGTCTAATGCTCCACAGAACTTTGTGGACTATAACTGTAACCAGTTTTCAGCTCACCGTTCTGGAAACTGGCAATGTGCCTTGGCTCAGGGGACTGGTTCTTCTGGTTTGGGCCAACTTTCAGCAGTGTCTAAGATCACTCAGCAATTTGCAATCTGTTAGAAATCAACTAGGGGCTGGGGAGACTGGGATGGCTCCAGCTGGGATAATTCATCACTGTTCTCCGTGTCTTTCTGTGTCTTTCTTCTGTGAGCAGGCTAACCTAGGTCCAGTCCTACAACACTTGGGCCAGGGTTCCGGAGAGCCATTAGAAGTCTAGGTTCCACCCTGGTAGACTATCACTTGTTTCCCATCAGCCAAAGTCCCAGGCCCATCCAGATTCAAGGGATGGGAAACCAGAAACAATCTCTTAGAGTAAATGCAACAAACTCTCAAACAAAGGGTGTAGACACAGAAAGCAATGTGGGATTGGGGGTCATTGTAATCCATCTATCAGACATAGAGTAAAAAAAATAAAATAAAAAAGGAAACCAGATTTGGACTGTTAATTTTGTTAGTTAGATGCTAGACTTTAGACCACTGAGAGTATACGCCTTTGTAAACATTTCAGCACAAACACACCACCAGCAATGCTCTTAATCTCGGAACCTGACACGGCTTCTGTCCTCATTTCACAGCAAATTTTTATCCACTCACTGGCAGACCTGCAGTGACTGAACTGAACATTTTGTTTTCTTTCTTCCATTCACTGTCTTTTAACTTATCAACTGCCATGACAATAAGGGAACATCAATTAATGCTAAATTACAAAGGGACTCTGTGGGATTGCCTATTACAGCTGCCTTGATGCCAAAACTATTCAAAGTGATGAATGGTTTACACTGAATACCAAATACGCTCATAATTATTTTGCCATTTACAGAAAGTGTTGCCAATCTACCTTTGATTCTAAAGAAACTGCACATCTTTATCCACTTGAAAATAAAATCTTGTACTCATGAGATCTACACAAAGGCTCTTTTATGTGGGTCAAAAGGATGCTTCCCCATGCCCATTTAATGTGTTTTCTCTGAAGTTCTCTATGCTGCCCTGAGGCCAAACACACACTGGTGATAAGCATGTAACTTGCATAGCAAACTCCCATCCTTCTACCGCACATCTCAATATTCAGTGTTACTGAACATACCATAATGAAATCATGTATTTTTTGAATGCTCTACACATATAGTTAAGGTATTGCTTTGTGAATAGAGCCCTACAATACAGCCGTGGTTTACCAGGGACTTAGCATTTCAATGATTTTCATCTTGACAATGACTGACATGTCTCGCTGAGATTATTATATATTTAGAAGATTTTTTTGAAGGCTCCATACTTAAGAATCACATCTCATCATATTCAGTGAACTTCTGAACTAAGTCTTAAATGTTTAAAAAAGGGTCACAGAGCCACTCTGCTACAAAAGTCTGCAACTTGCACCCAACTCGTATCACAGAAGAAATCCATGCGCAGAATAATTTTCCTTAAGTTTTCTTTCCATTAGAAAAAAAAAATTCTTCTATTTCTCACTTTGAATATTTATCTGTGAGATGAAAACTGGTGCTAAAGTCAAAGTAAAAGACAAACTCAGAGGGGGGTGGGGAACACATCACATTCTTCATAAACTTTAGGAGAATTTCTTCAACCCATGCTTCTCCATTTACACAGCAGATCAGGGAAGGCTAGAATCCAATTTCGAATCAAATAACCCCCATATCGACGTGCAGGATAGTTGACAGGGCCCTCTCATCAACTCGCCGCTTTCTGGTGGGTAATGTGCTCGGTGTAACTTAGAGTAGCCATTTGGCAGAAAAGCTCTCTAGTCAGACTGAAATAGCCTTTAGAGGCTTGGTTAGAATGGAGAGCCATAATGTATGCTTGTCATTTGATGAAAAATAGTGCGTTCAAATTAATGGGAGAAAAAAATCTGCAGTCCAGATCGGAGCCTGCACAATGACACAGGTGTCAAGATCTTATTTAAAAGTGTTAAGGTACAACACTGCTCAGTAGCACAATTTGTAAGGAAACATAGGATCATGTGCTGGGGACTGAAGATTTGCTGCCTGATACCAGCTATGGGTAGTGATAAAATATGTTTCTTCCAGATAATTACTTGCTGCTCAAGGAAAGTGGCATTTCTAAATTGATATTTCAAATGCAGCATTCACAGATTATGCTATACAGGTGGACGTGGTTGGTTTTTGTCACACCATCGGGCTTGCAATCACTCAGTGCCACCTAAAACTAATTTTATTTTATGCTTACAAAGCACTTCAACATCTCCAGAGTTAAGAAAATGCCCATTTATATGGATATAATGAAAGATTTACACTTCATATGGCAAAAACTAGTTTAACTTTATATTTTGACTGTATTATAAAAGGATTTGAAGAATATTCATACTAGATAAAGCTCTATAAACATTCAGAAATAAAACAATTCTACTATATATAAAACTTTTGTAAAGGAATAATAATATATTTTACAGCCACTATGATAAGGAATTTATATGGACTGCTTTTAATTGAAAAACAATACTTGTTTTACATAATTTTTTTTTCTATAGGTTAAATACCTTGTCAAAGTTCTCACAGCTAGTAAGGTGTGAGTTCTCACATTCAGATATTCTGACTTCAAAACTCACAATATATAATATCAAATACTTGAGGTGTTTGTTCCCAATTAGAATGATTAAGAAATATATTTCAAATTAGTTGCTTGTGAATATAAATAAAAATGTTATATCCAAGAAGTGTTAGGTGTTTCTCAGGTAGCCAAATTTTCCTGCTTTCTTTCTAATTCTTTTGTTAAATAAAAACACAAGAAAGAACTGTGTAATGTAATGTAAAATCCTAATTGTAAAGACAGTGATAACCTTCAAATTCATTGACCACTTCCTAACTTTTTCTTTTAATGAATAAGCAAAAGTTTGAATAGTACAGGAAAACATGTAAGCCCAGAGCTTCACCAGTTTAAATTCTTAAAATTCTATTTTTAAGAAATAGAATTATGTAGTCTCCAAAATTTATCTTAAGTAAGAGTTGAAGCCAATGGATCTTTTAGTTTTTAATTGAAATTTTAGTCTTTGATATTAGCTGAAGGGACACAAAGTTGAAGTATGTTTAAAACTGCCAGTGTTCTTGGAACCAAGTAGATTGGAACCAAGCATTCCATAAACAAGGCATCACGCCTTTGCTATGGTAAGCCTTCATTAATTCAATTGTGCCTTCTCTTCTCAGTCAACTGTTAGGATGGTCTGGGAGGTGTGTTCCTGGATGGAAGATGAGAGACTTAGAAATTTTATTGCTTCTTCTACAGGTTTCTCAATAGTCCCAATTCAAGTTAATTCCTCTCTTCTAATGTGGCCCATATTTTTTTAGGATTTTATTATTTTATGTGTATGAGTGTTTTGCCTGCAAGTAGGTGCACCCATGCCATGCAATACCCACAGAGGTCAGAAGAAAGTGTCAGATCCCCTGGAATGGGAGTTTCAGATGGTTGTTAACCCCCACGTGGGTGCTGGGAATCAAACCTGGGTCTTCTGCAAGAGCAGTCCATGCTCTTAGTCACTGAGCCATTTCTCCAGCCCCTATTGTTTTATATTTTTTATTTGTTCTTTGAGAAGTTCAAATATGTATATAATGTGCTTTGATCACATTCACCCTAGTCTTCCTCTACCTCCTCCCAGATTCATCCACATTCCTCACATCCCTCCCAATTTCATGTCCTCTTACTTCTCCAATGGTTTATTTATCCCTTGCTCTTCTGTAAAATAGTCCACTGAGTTTAATTTGTACTACCCATATACTTATGGGTGGTGGGGCCCTCTACCAAATCATGGTCAGGATCTACCAGGGGTCATACCCCTAAAGCAAACTGTTTCTTCATTCCTGACTCATTGATTGTCAGTAGCTCCTCAGCTAGGGGGTTAGAGCTCTGGAGCCCCTCCACCTCCATGCTGGAATGTTGACTGCCTTGATCTTATGTAGGTTGTCAGGCTGCCACAGATACTATGAGTTCATGAGTGCAGGAATCCTCTCATTTCCAGCAGGCACAGCTTCACCCTGGTCCTTCTCTATCTCTAACTCTTGTTATCTTTCTGCTCTTTCTTCTAGGATGGGTGTCTGAGCCCTAGAGGAAGGGGGTATGATGTAGATGCCCAACTTATGGCTGAGCACTCCTTTTACACTAATTTTCTGCACTTTCACAGTTCTGAATTTCTGTGTTAACCGCCATCCACTGCACAAAGAAGCCTCTCTGATGAGATCAGAGAGTCTCACCAATCTCAGGTTCTATATTTTCAATTTTTAGTCATATCCAGCATTCTGTTCCCCAAATTTGCTTGGTTTTTTTTTTTTTAGCATCTTGGTATGTAAACACTTAATTTTCAGGTTTATTTTTTTCTGAACTACTACTCAGCTATGACTCTTTCAAACCTGTTCTAGCTTCCTAATTATGTTTTCATGTACAGATGAAAGAATATTCTATCTCCTCTAACATTTCTTTAACCTCAGATATGTTGTTTCATTGGCCAATCAAACAAGCAATGTTTCAACTGAGGATTTTGAAGGAGCATAAGAATAAGTATGTATGCATTTGCTTTCTGAAGATTTCTTAGAAATGGTACTAAAGAGACTCATCCCGGACAAAGATGTCAGACATCAGAATACAAACAATATGACTTGAACCTTAGCCTATCATTTTAGCAGCTGATGTTGTATTCAATGAGATCTTCTGCTAGTAATGAAATGTGCTTTTAAAGAGTCTTCTAAGTGTTTATAAACTTTTCTTCTTATATTACTCATGTCATTTCTTCAAAAGATCACCACATAGTTCTTAACTTCCTTTGGTCCTTAAAACCCATGACAGTCATTTTTGCTTTTCTAGTTCCTGCAGATTTAAGCTGGTCAAACCATAGGCTTGTCCTCAGTTATGATTTTTTTCTAATCTCTTCAGAACATTTCATACCTTCCGTGCTGCACCATTAGAAATTACTCATTCCTGATTTCTGTGACATTCTGGTACCTGATTCCCCACAAAGCTCTGCAATTTGCTGCTTACTTTCCTGCTACCAAACCTTAAAATTAAGTGAAGGCTTTTGTTAAGGTTCTGCTTATACCTTCAAATATCAATTTTAAGTTATTATAGTCTAAAATGTAATCATAAGCAGATTCCTTACAGAATCTTTTCCTTATATCTTGACTAATCACTCACTTGACTATATTTGTGGACACCCTACCTTTCCAAATCCAGCCTTGCAGATTTAGTGTGTCACATTCTACCTTAGAGCCAGGGCTGTAGCATAGTCTCAGTTTGGGACTAGCAGCACACAGGTGCCAGTTCTTAGATGTATGGCTTGAACAGAATGGGCCATGTGCTAACTACAAGGTTTCCCAGACTTAGTCATGTTGCAGGTCCCTGTGCTTGGGGCCAGCCTGAGGGGATGAAGGGTCTCTGCCATGGAGAGGTGAGTAGGTGTGGAATCAACAAACTCCAGGAGCTGAGTGAGAAGTATGCGGACAGCAAGCTGCTGCAAGCTTGTTTATTCAAAGAAGTACAAGGGGTCTTATAGGTCTGGTTAGCCGGTTGCCTTATGGAGTGGAGTCCCAACTACAGCCATTCATGCTCTGTCTCTTAGGCAGGTCATCCAGACGTGTGGCAGAGGCCAGTGTCATGCCTAATCAGAGCACAGCATCACACCCATGGGAGCCATTCCTCTATTTCTCATAGCAGATGACCTGGCTAAGACCCATCTTGCGCTGTGCCCTACGTAGCTTCCTTTTTGTTTCTATTAATTGAGCGACCCTGGGAGGCATAATTCTTTGCCATGCCATTATTGACCCAGGCCATCAGGGATCACCTTAGGCAATGGTGCCTGTCTTAGGTTGCCCAGACTGTCAGGATCGTACCCGTCATTGACTACCCGCTGGTGAAAGAACCCAATGGGTGATGCTTGTTGCTCAGGAGGGTAATTAGGATGGCATGGGAGGTTTGAAGGAAGGCTCCTGTGTGGTGTATGAGGGTCCTTGTGAAAGAATGTTTTTATGACCTTTAGAAGACTTAGGAAAAATTGAGAAAAGTTAAGTATTGCAAAGAAGATGGTGTTGTTAAGTGACCAGTTAAACAGAATTTGTAGTGTCAATGTGTCTGAGAAGCTCTGCTTTGATGCAGTGTTTTCCAAAGGCAACAAATCGTCAGCAGTGCTATCAAGAAGGCCACAGCAAAAATTCTTCACGTTACCAAATTGAGAAGCAAAAAAATATGGCTGAGATCCTATTTTGTCTTAGCAGATGACTCTGAAGTCCCTTGTGTTAAAAGGGTCAGTTGTGCCTTTTCAAATGCATGGTGGGGGAGGTCTGCTGAGGGAAAAACAGAGGGAACCATTAAGAAGCCTTTCCCTTATTCCTAATGGCAGGTGGCCTGGCTAAGGCTCAAGAGCCAGGTCCCATTAATTCCCTATAGCCACAACTCCACAGTGGTGGGGGCTGTCCAGCAGGCACATCCATGGCAGGCTTGACATTTCTGGCGGGTATCCAAATGGGGGAGGGTGAAGTTTCCTGTGAGGATGAAGCATATCCTATGTTAAGAGTGGGTTAGGTCCCTTCCATTCATGTGTGAAAGGATCTCTCCAGCAGACAAGGGGCAAGGGGGTAGTGGTCAGTTGAGATCTTCAATGTTTGTAAGCTGGAAAGAGTCCTGCTTCATCAAAGGTGAGAAAATTAAGAGTGAAAAGGGCTTCCACCAAGGTCAAATAGTGGCCTCTGGGTGTCATTGCAGTTTTCTGCTTCATAATGAGTTCCTTGAGGGTTCTATTAGTCCTCTCCACAATGGCTTGGCCCTGAGGGTTATAGGGGTTGCCAGTGGAGTGTTTAATCCCCCAGGAATCTATGAAAGACTTGAATTGGGCAAATGTATATGCTGGGCCATTGTCTGTCTTAATCACCCAGGGTACACCCAAGACCAGCATAGCAGTTTTTATCGCCTTAATGGCCTGGGATGCCTTCTCACCTGAAAGGGCGTTAGCAAAAACAAATTTGGAGTAGGTGACCATGATGACATGGACACATTCATGGTTGCCAAAAGAGGGTATGTGACATTTGCAAGATGGCTCTTGGCATAAGGCCTGTAGCGTTAATTCCCTGTGGCTGCAGTGGGTTCAAGGGGGCAAAAGGGGAACAGGCTTTACATGTACAGACTAGGTGCTTACATTGGCTAAGAGAATACTCAGGGTAGAGGACCTGCAGGTCAGAGGAGGAGAGATTAAATCTTTGGTGTAAGCTTCTAGCTTGTTCTAGGAGCTGCAAGGAAGTGACAGCAATAAATTTATCTACCTGTGCATTCCTGTCAGCAATGAAGCCAGGCAGACCAGTGTGTGAGTGTACATGCTCAATGAACCAGGGATGCTGTCTATTATCCATTAGTATTTTTAAGGCACTAATGGCAATATCTATTGGTTTATGAGCAGGTCATATCTTGCTAGGGTAATTGCAAAGAGTTGGTGAGATATCTCCTATAAAAGTTCTTTGCTTGTTTGGTTAAAGGGATTTTCTGGGAAGGACTGTCTGAGGTTTTAAGAAGGTCAAATAAGGGAAGGAATTATCTGGAGGAACAGGCAAAAATGGCTTAAGCCAATTAATTTGGCCACAGAGTTTTTGGAGGTCATTGAGAGAATACTTATCCTTTACTAGATGGCTTGCAGTGAGGGGTTGAATATTAGTGGAAATTTTAAACCCTAAAAACCCAAAAGGGGAAACAGAACAGAAAAAAACAGAATGTTTTCCTTGGCTATAGTTAAACCTGTTTTTTTAAGGTCCTCAAGAAGTATTTTGAGGAGATCCATGAGAACAACTTGTGAGGGGTGAGCGATTAAAAGGTCATCCATGTCATGTATTATGAGGCATTTTGATCTGATTCTCTCAGTGGCAGTTGAAACAATCAATTGACAGGTGGATGGGCTATTTTTCATCTCCGGAGGAAGGACCTTCCATTGATATCTCTAAGCTGGGACATTATGTTTAGGTTCTCAGACAGTAAAGGCAAAGAAGTTCCTGTCCTTGATCTCCAGGGGCATAGAGAAAAAGCAGTCCTTAATGTCTAATGTGACTGTGTGATATTTAATAGGAATGGCTCTGGGATGAGGGAGGCCAGTTTGAAAGGAACCCGTCTTTATCATATGTTTGTTGACCTGGCAAAGGTCCTGAAGTAATCTGTACTTATTATTATTTTTTTTTTTTGAGATGATAAACATAGGGGAACTGATGGAGGGCTCAATATAGCCAAGATCAGGTTGTTCTTGCACAAGGGATTTGAGGATGGTCAGTTTAGGTTCTAAAATAGGCCACAATTCGACCCATATGGGGTATGTGGGTGAGAATCGAACTCAGAACTTTGCATATGCTAGCAAGCACTCTATCACTGAGCGGTACTCTCAGCCCAGCAAATTGGGGAGTGAAAAAAAGCTGAAACCCTATTAAGTAATTGTTGCCTAAACCTCAGAGAAGTTATTGGGTCAACTCATGTGGAATTTATATGATCAACCTGGTAATTAAGGGACAAGGATTAATTAAGAAAAGCCTGTGACTATAGGACTTTGATGTAATAGGAAAGGCATAATTGAGCTTCAGTGATGCTGGAGACTTTATAGCTGAGGGCTGCAAGGCCCATCTGTGAGGCCTGGCTGTAGGAGAAACCTCGGCTATGGGAGGAAGTGTTGCTGTGCCATCTGGAGCCCTGGCTCTCCCTGTCAGCCTCCGGCCTTATGGGCCTCAGGGCCTCTGCAGCTCCCCGGGCTGTGAAGCAGCATACCCACCTACCTGTCTGCCGAGGCCACTGTGGTGAGCCTCGAAGCCCAGGGCACTGGTTTGGGTGGAGCCGCCACAGGCCCAGAATGCAGTGGCAATTGGAAATATTCAAATGCTAAATCCACAGAAATGCCCAGGGTGGGGAGGGAGAAACAGCATGGCATGCCCAGAGTGGGGCAGGCAAGGCGGGTGAAGCTCTGTCCAAGGGCTAAGAAAAGGCTGAGCCTGTAACAGCTGTGCCAGCTTTCCAGCCCACATTGGGGGAGAGGTGGGTCTCATTTTATCCTTTTTTTTTTTTTTTTTCTTTAAAGCCAAGCTGTAGAAGAAAGACTTTAACTGCTTGCAGCTGTGACACTTCCTGTTGGGAGGGGAGATTGTTCATCACTACACAAACCAGGAGGCCTAATACTGGGGCCCACTGAGACATGCAGACAGAATGCTAGGGCCCAACCGCCCCACGCCCCAGTGGGGGACCTCTGCAGATCTCCACTCCAGCCTCTGTGGGAGTCCTGCAGGCAGCACACATGAAGCCTCGCAGAAGGTGTGTGCCAGCTTCTAAAAGTTTCACAATTGCACCAAGAAGCAGTGAAGGACGTGTGCACCAGCTTTTAAAAGTTCCACAGTGGAACTTGGCTTAGGTGCCAGAATCCTTGCTGAAATGTTAGTGTAGCAGGTCAGGGCAATTAAAACTTAAAGAGGTCTGAGCCTGCTTGCCAGCAAGAAGGAGGTTTATAAATCAACGATGGGAAACTTAGCCCTTCCCACGGCCAATTGCCCACACTGTGTCTCCAGAAAGGCTTAGCTGATAGCCTGCCTCCATTCTGAAATCAGGAGGGGGTCAGGTCCTCATATGATTTTGCCGGGATGAACCAAAAAGGGAGGGGCTACGTGGATCTCAGGGACCCGGTGGTGAGGTGTGCTTCCTTTGGGGTAGGGAGACAAACACAGGAAAAGGGAAAAGGGAGGGGGTTTGCAGAGTCCCTGTTCAGGCACCAGATGTTGTGTCTTCCTGCCAGCCTGAGGGGATGAAGGGTCTCTGCCATGGGGAGATGAGTAGGCGCAGAATCAACAAACAGACTCCCAAAGCTGAGTGAGAAGCATGCAGACAGCAAGCCACTGCAAGCTTGTTTATTCATGGAAGTGCAAGGGGTCTTATAGGTCTGGTTAGCCAATCGCCTTATGGGGTGGGGTCCCTACTGCAGCCACTCGTGCTCCATCTCTTAAGCAGGTTGTCCAGGTGTGTGGCGAGGCTGGTGTCGTGTCTAGCCAGAGCTGAGTGCCATGCCCATGGGAGCCATTCCTCTATTCCTCATAGCAGGAGAACCTGGCTAAGGCCCATCCTGCATTGTGCCCTAAATAGTCACACAGTCATAGTGTCAGAATTCCTAATAAGGGGTGTCACATCTCAGAACAGAACACTTCTCAATTCTCTAGGTATGACACATTTGCTGTAGACCTGAAAACTAAAGAAAGTCACATAGCTAAACTCAGACTTTTTATCACTAGAACTGTTCAAAGGCATGGATAGTTAAAGAACAGCAAAAGAAAATTCTATATACTCTACAGTGTTTCTTCTTATACTTGATATTCTTTTCATCCTCCTATTCGCCTTAATGTGAAGGGTTCACAGTTCTGCATCTCCTAAGCATATTCTAATAACGACCTTCAGTCATTAGTTTAGAACCCAAGGGTTCATATTGAAGATGCAATTTCATTTGTTTTACTCAGACTTTTCAATTTGTAATTTGGAAATAGGTCTCAGAAATATGCAATGTAGAGTATATCTATATAATCGTATATATAATGACATATGAGACCAGGAAAAAATTTTAATGGAACCCAAGTAGAGAATATTTAAATAACTCAAGGTCTATTTATGTAGTTTTAAAAATATTTTATTTCATTAGTATTATTTTATGTACATGAGTGTATTGCCTACATATGAGTGCATTCCTGTTCTGAAATGCCTGTGGAGGTCAGAAGATGAGTCAGATTCCTCTGGAGCCGGAGTTACAGACATTATTTAGGCTCCTTGTCAGTGCTGGGAATCGAACCCTGGTCCTCTAAAAGAGCAGTTAGTGCTCTTAACTGTTGAGTCATCTCTCCAGCTCCCTACTTATGAACTTTTAAGAACACTACTGAGGCTCTTTACGGAGTATATAATCCTTCGGGGTGACACGCATTGCAGACATGGACTAGTGTGATGTCCGCAATGCTCATCGTTTGCGTGTGGTCTCCCTCTCCTGCTGCATCTTCATCCATCACCCTCTGCTACGTCACCTGCCAAATCGCCTGCCACAAGTTTATAGCAATGCCACAGATTGTTCTTAATTCCCTTCCCTCGGGATCCTTCCCCGAGGATCCATGACAAACTACCTTAGACTTACAAAGGAATTAAAATTGCCAAGTGCTTTCATGTATTTAACTCAATGGATACTCACGGAGCAGTGAGGACTTAAGGAATTGTAAGTATTCTGTTGTAAGTATTCATTTGCTCAGGTTGTTACTATGAAAAGCACCAGTGGAAAGCCATTTAAGAGGGAGGATTTATTTTGGTTCAGAGTTTCACATGCTTCAGTTCATGTTTGCTGATTCCATGGTTATAGAAACAATGGCATGGCAAAACATTACACTGTCAGGAAATTTTTGATATAGGCATCAGCTCACCTCATGCCAGATGGGCCACAGGGAGAGAAAGGATGAGAAAGAAGATATACCCTTCAAATGCATGTTCCCAGTGACCTATTTGTACCTACTAGGTCCCATCTCACAATGGCTTCCCCACCTCCCAATGATGCCATCAAATTGAGATTAGATGACTGGATTCATCAATTGATTCATCAGTTGTCCATATAATCCAACCATCTTCCAATTCCCAAGACTTTGGGAGACATTTCATTTATTAAAATCATAACATTATTTTATAGTGCAAGAAACTTGAATTTGTAAAGCTTTGCAAATGAATGACAATAGATTAAAAGTAATTCAAGTTTCTAGAACTTTTTAGCACATTTCTGCCAAATCATAGGGTCTCAACTGAGTCTTCACAAACTTGGACCTATTACATTGTTTTTGCTTTGAAAATTTGGGAAAATTAGAATGATATTAGTAGGGCTTTTCCTTCAAATCTGTAGTAGTCCACTTTGAGATGTGTCTGTTACAGTTTATCATTCACTGTGAAGGATAATCGGGAACAGAAAGTATAAAGCAAAGAAATTCCTGCTTAGGAAAAGTACATTAGAGTTTGGGAATTGGCCAATGAAGTGCAGAAAGGACTGGGTGTTTCTAAGGCTTCAAAGAGTCTTTGTTATTTTAATACACTGTTCTATACACAAAACAGAGAACAAAAGAATTTCCTGTCAGAATCACATGCTGTGTTGTATTCAAATTGAATGAACTGGGGCTGCAGAGATGACTCAGAATTAAGAACACCTGCAGTTCTTCCAGAAGAAGGGTTTTAGTCCCAGCACCTTTATGGCAGCTAACAACTGTCCAAAACTCCAGTTCAAGGGGATCAGACACCCTCTTCTGGCCTCTGCAGCCATTGCACAACACAGATGTACATTATACACACAGGCAATGCACTCATACACATAAAATAAAAATAAATTAAAAATCTGGGTGAATTGTAATATGAATTTAAATCAATCATACAAATAATTTGAAAGAGCACTTACCCATTGGGTTGCAGATAAACATTGGTTAGAATTGCAGAAAGAAAATTTCCTAGTCCATTAGCACAATAACAAGAATCACAGTATCTTTGGAAGCCATGTTTAACAAGATTCTGGTCTCTTTGTTGTTCATTTTACTAGCTAAATTGAGAGCTTCTGTACTACTGACAGTGTGAGTCACATATTGATAACCCAAAACTGCAGGAAAGTCTATGGAGGAGAACAAGTACCTGGTAGCTCTAATCAAACATCCCAGTCTCACCTGAAAAGAAAAAAACATGTATCCATCTTAAAGAACATTTGGATTTCAACACTTGCTTATTTGCCTTCCATGTCATAATGGTTCAAATATGATCTTAGACATTAATCTTGTTCTTAATACCATCAAATAGTGCATGAATTGTTGAGAAATAAAATGGGAAGTAGATAAAAGATCTATTTCTCACAGTAATTAGATCAGAATGTTGGGTCTAGGAAGATGGCTCAGAGGTTAACAGCACTGGCTGCTTTTTCAGAAGACTGGGGTTTGATTCCCAGCACCCACATGTCGGCTAACAACCATCAGTAACTCCAGTTACAGGGCAACCAAAAATGCCCTCTTCTGACCTCTGTGGGCTTTGCTGTCTGGGGTACAGTGTCTATATTTCCTCTCTGGTGGAACAACAGGGCTTCATGTTGCCAGACATCCCCTTTAGCCTGATTCTCTTAATTTAACTTTGCTGTGCACTTGTAATTTTTTCAAATGTTTCTTATCTAGATTTATTTCAACAGATATATCCCCTTTGTAATTTCTTAAATTAATTCAATTATGTTTAAATTAAAAGTGCCCTCACAGGATAAAGTTATTAAAAGCAATTTCTTCACCCCTCTGTTATTACTATATTTATAAATGCCTCAAATCTTAATATATCCTTGAGAATGCTTACAACCTAAGAATTAAAAATCACCAGTGAATTCACTTTTACTCATCATCTCCCAAATTTTCCAGTAATGTTCAAAGCATAGTAGATAAGTGTTAGGAGTAAAAAGCTGGTCTCTCCACAGAAACCAGGGCTTTCAGAGATAGGAGTTTGGAAGTACTCGTACCTTAGTAACTGGGACAGTTATAGCTAATGAAAGCTGGGATTGGCCTGTTTTACAGGTTTTCTGCAGTGCAGACAGCAGCAACAGAAGCATCACCAGGTGAGAAGGGATAGGGTATGGAACAGGCGTGACCATTCGGATACATTTAGTACTGAAAGTGACAGCTTCTTGTTGGAATGCCCTTGACAAGAATATGTAGTTGAAGTCCAGCTTGTACTCCACTGACCATGGCCTACAATGTCTTAGAGTACGCATAATACCTAGACATAATTTATTAATTTCTCTTATGAAATTACAAAACATACTGGATCAAAGAACAATGACCACAGATGCCCTCAGAAACTGTTAAGTTTGCCTGTAAGTTAATATACATTGCAAATAATTTCAAGTTTTGAATGTGTCTCTTCTCTCTCTCTCTCCTCTCTCTTTCTTCTCTATTGCTATTGCTCAGACCTGTAGAAGCAGTGGGAACTTGGCAATATTTTAAGCAAGGAGAAGAAATACCTTTTTTTAAAAAAAGAACCTTATTGCTGTACTATTTTATGATTGTGTAAAATTCCTGGATTTTCTGAATTTTTAGCTTTCAGTAATCCAAGTTCAACCTTCAGAGAATTAGCCTTAAATTTGTATCCCTGACATGCTCTCTAGTGGCTGGCATGGGAGTTCACAGTCCTGCACACTAGTGCTTATTAAATACCTCAGGAAATTATTTGTTTGCTTGGATCTTGTCTTTTGGCTAAAATTTCTTTGGAAATTATTTTATCTTTTCATGTTCCCTATTCAGTTTTCATTGACTGTACTGCATTTTGCCTCTTGTCATAATTATCTATAATGTTGAGTCAATTTTGAAAGTAAGCTTGAATTTGCCCTAGAGGTGGCAGAATTTTCTGTGATGGGTAAGTGAAATGATTGCTCCATCTAACTTTATAAAGTGTAAAGACCTCTGAGATGAAAGGAGCTATATAAATGTAAGGCTGTCATTTTAAATTGCCATTACCGTTTGAAATTCTCAAGAGAAGCATTACTGAAATCTGGCGTATGCACCATATTAGATTGCTTAATATCATTAAAGCATGTGCAGCAAATGAAAATACCAATTTCCTCTTCTGTGTAACTCATGTTCAAGGCTGCGTATCCAAAGCCAGCCTGTCTCACAGTTCATTTCAGCAGACTGATATGGAGAAAGCAGCAGCTAAAAAAGTCTGAAGAATACTGACAGCTTATGTGTGCATGCATCCTTGTGAAGACAGATGCCAATTAGATAGATGGATAGATAGATAGAATTATGTGATTATTATAAGCTTTGAGTAAGGAAACCAAGAAGTAGCATGTATTTACAATAGCAGAAAAGAATTAAGAATTATAAGAACCCAAAGCTAATCATGGCAATGGAAGTAGACTGCCCTATAATGTGAGATCACTGTACTGTGGACTCCCTTTGCAAGTTTGTTTTAGAAAGGAGGAACACTTCATATTCATGTTACTGGAGCCACGCACAGCCTAGAAATACTGAAATGCCGAGAAATAAGCAAGGGAGAGCGAGGCATCAGTGGCAAATTGGAATCTAAGGCCTTTTGTGCTTGTTAAATGGTGGAATGATTATAATTGGAAAAAGTGATGTGCATTAGTTCTGAGTGAATGTACAAGAAATGACAAGCGTGTAACTTAATGATTACTTCACAACACTCTGGACTGCCTTCTAGTCTCGCACGGAAGAGTTCAGCCCTACAGCAGAGAAAGCTACATGCTTTTTCCTTCTATTCGTGGCTATTCTCCACAGGTCACATGGAAATAACCCTGAAGTGATAAGTCTTGGTTTAGGAAGTCTGCAGCTTAAATTCCTATAAGTCATTGTAACAAAAAATGGTGGAATGTATGCTTTTTCTTTTCTTGCACCATCACAGTCACTAGTAAACAAGTAGATAGGATCTCACTTTCAAGGAAATAGAATACATTTATCCTCCTGAGAAGAGAGGATGTGGGTGAGTTTCCTGAAATTCCAATATAGTATTCAAATGAGTGAGAGAGACCCACTTTCTCCTCTCTTTATATTTGTATATCTTGCATATTTATTTCACAATTATATCAGCTAAGCACACTATTTGTTATCTGAATA
Organism: Eospalax fontanierii; assembly: GCA_035773235.1. Lineage (NCBI taxonomy): Eukaryota > Metazoa > Chordata > Mammalia > Rodentia > Spalacidae > Eospalax > Eospalax fontanierii. Next base: position 66,931,630 of record CM069530.1, on the reverse strand, counting down.
AGAAAACCTGAGGTATCTAGAAACATTCATTTGGTGAAGAAATTAATCAAATACTGTTTTCCTCAAGCACTATTTTAAACTTTTTTCAAACATGATTTTGGACAGGATATAGAAGGGAATGAGTTGACTGCAAAGAAACAGTTCAAGGGAATACGGACGTTGATAAAACAGCTCTGTGTCTCCATTTTGCTGGTTTGTGCAAGACTGTTTTAGTTAAAACCACAGAATTGAATCCCCAAAGAGTGAATTTCAGTGTGAGTTTTAAGAATAATTGTTTCAGGAGATATATTTAACTGGATCAAAACATTTTGCAATATATGCCTTAGAGGAACATCATATTTACCCCATAGATATGTATAATTTGTGTATTTCTATGTATTTGTTAATGTAAATATAACTAAGAAAGAAAGAAAATGAAAAAAGTTCACGTACTTTCTCAAACGTTGTCTTATTAAGAAAAAAGCATTTATGCAATTTTTTAAATTTAGAGCACAAATAACAATAATATTAAGAACAATAGTCAATCAAATAAATTATTAACTCTAGCCAAATAAACACACATGAAAGTGTCAAGCCACAGTTTCTGTTCATTTTGTCTTCAGAACTAGTTCTGAAACTGCTGTTTATCATAAATTAAGATTTGCATATCAATATGCATATCTAGAGGATGTTTTCCTAAAACTCAAGCAATAGTTGTAGACACAGCATCCATGATGGAATGAGTGTGAGAGGAAAACATATGCTCAATCTAGTCTCAGTCTCTGTCTTGTTGCCATGTAAAAGTTGAAGATTAAGTAAGACACCTCTTTAGACTTTGTGTATTTTAACAGTACATCACAAAGGCCTACATTCAAATTCTTTCTGTTGTCAGTAGGTGGTATGTATTCTTTCCCAGAAAAATAAGAAATGCTTCACTGAAGACTACTTTAAATATAGCCTAGTGCTGAAGACTAAAGAAAACTAGAAAAGTAAAAATCCTGTTCTGGCACCCATAAGTAATGTTATACTTTAAAATAAGCGACCGTATACAACATATGATTCAAGAGTGATTTGGCAAAGGTTTGAAAAGATGCTCTCTTTGATTTTGAAAAACTTCATGATATTCAGAATGGCAAATTTCTGAAGAGGGTTTTCTTGGCATGAAGGCAAGAAAAGTCTTTTATTATCTCTTTTTAAAAAGTAATCTTCATTTAGATAGGTGATTTACTGTGAAGGTTTAAGAGAGCTTTGTTCTTTTTTAATATCCATTAGTAGGATGAAGGAAAGAGAGTTACAATAGAGAATATATTATCAAGACCATCGTGCAGGTAATATCCTGCATATTGAATCTAATCACCCATTTAAGTTAAAGTAAGAGTTGTTAAGAATCTGGAGAATCATACTTTAATGATTAGTGATGAGAACCACCTGGATAATGAAATTAGTATTGAGAAACATATTTTTAGGTAGAATGATTATCCTGGGAGATTGATTAAAAGGATAATTGAAGAACAATGTAACCTTTCCCACAGTTATCATGTTGAACTTGTTTAAGGTAATTTATCATAATAGTGTAGTTAATCCTAACCATAAAAGGACTGACCACCGCTTCAAAAGATGTTTATTATACATTAAGTCTGACATGTTGTCATACCAATGAAATACCTCCAGTAAAAAGGAGGATCATAGGTATAAATAAGTGATATCTCAAGATATCTCAATCCCTCACAAAAAAGCACCTGCAATTTTAAAAGAATTTGCATTGCCTAAAAGGAAGTTTCTGGAAAGGAAGGATGATTCAGTGGCCCAAGCTGGTAGTGACAGCCTAACTCTGTGGCATACTTGAAATAGTAGCAAGGATTTAAGATACCTGTCATTCTTAGTGCCAATTGGTGTAAGGGAATAATTAACTGATAAGTCCATCTCAAGTTCAAGGAGTGGTGTGAACCGCCCTCATTGAACCTGCTTGTGCCTGTGCCTTTTCTTGGTGGGTCATCTTGCTAGTTCTAATTTTGGGTGCTTGAATTGTTGTCACTTGTGTCTCTTTCAAAGTTTTTATTTTTAAGACTAACATATGATAAATTTGATTTATGTCATCAAGTTATTTTTTTTCTTAAAGCAATGTTAGATATACAGAAACATAGAATGAAATGTTTGAGGAATTCTCATATATTCTCCTGGCCCCTTTGCCCTAGCACATACACAATGTTTCCACTGTTTCCTTATTATTGCCTTTCATTAGTGTGGTCCATTTGAGCCAACAGTGATGCATTATTATTAGCTAAAGTCTACAGTGTGCATGAAGTCCACTAGTTATAGTACTCTATATGTTTTGCCAAATGTTTCATGTCATTTGTCCAGCATTAGTGTATCACACTGGGCAATTTCACTGCCTTCAAAATTTCCTATATTCCACCTTTTAAATCTTTTCTGTTTCTAATCCCAGCCCCTTGTAGCCACTGAACTTAATATATATATAGTGCTACCCTTTTCAAAAAAAAATATATATATATACTTGGAACATGTGCTATACAGCCATTTTCAAATGGTTTCTTTCCCTGGAGAACATACATTAAACATCCTGAGTGCCATTATCTGATTTACTTGTTTGTTTGCAGTTAGGGTCACATATATCTCAGTCTGCCTTCAACTTGCTTTGCAGCTGAGGATGATGTTGAACTCCTGACATTCCCCCTCCACCTCCTGATTGTGGAGATTACAAGTATGGGCCACCACACTCTGTTTATTGCAGTGTTTGATACCCCTTTCTTTTACCATTGACTCATATTCCATAATGAAATCATATCATAGTTTGCTTACAAATTCACTTACTAAAGAACATCATGATTACTTCTGTTTCTTAAAAATGATTAGTAAAAGCTCTATAAATATTTACATGCAGGATTCTATGTGGACATGTTTCAATTCATTTGGGCATCTAGGAGGTAGGATGATTAGCTTTAGGAGAAGCATTTAGCTTTCTAAGAAAATATCAAATAGTTTTCTAAAATATCTATGCCATTTTGTAACTCAATAGCAATGAATGAGATTTCTCTCCTTCCAAACCACAGCAGCATTTAAAGTTGTTGGTGTTTGGAATTTAAGTCATTCTTATAGGTACACAGTGGTATAAAATTAGCATGTTTTGGTGTTATATGATTTTTAACACATGAACATATTTAACTACCAAAATCATGACACAAGACAATTCTACTATTTTTCAAAACTTCCTTATAATTCAAATTGGATGACACCTTCATCCTCTAACCTTTTAGCAATCAGTGAAGAAGTCATAGATCTTAGAGAAATTGCCTTGGCTGTCACATTCCTAGGCTAATGTAACTTTTTACTAAGTTCAAAATATGTATCCTTATACATAAAGTCAGGTATCCCAGGCACTACTCATCAAAGAACTTCTGTAGCACCAGACAGAGACTACTACAAAGTACCACAACTGGTCACCTACAGACACTGTCCATGAATTGCCCTTGCCTAAGCGGCACATCTACAATGCAACCTCTACACCCAAGGTTCGTGCAACATAGAAGAAGGGGTAAAGAGGACACTAAATAATCTCTCAACTCTCATTAATGAAACTCCCCCATGGAACAGAGGGTCAGTAACACCAAAGGTCACAAATGGCCAAAGAATGGAGATTAGAAATCTGTATAGTGTGGGTACACTGAACAGGACTTTTATATTAAGTTTCACTCACCCAAGGCTCAAGGGTCATTGCAGAAGGGGCAGAAAGATTGTAAGAGCCAGTGAGAAGCTGTGTGACCATATGGAAATAGAATCCTACAAGCTCCTGGGACCCTGCTCATATGAACCCACAGCAATGATTTTAACATGCTCAAGATTCATGCAAACTCAAGCAGACAAAACCCCAGCATGGAACTAGAGAGATGGATAGCAGACCCAAGTCTTTGCTGAATGATTATTTGAAGTTGATTGCTGTTGGGGGACGATGAGCTAATCTTCCTAAAGCAAGGAATTCTGGATAGAATGACTAGACCTCAGTGGATGAACCTGCACTGAAGAACATTTGGGGACACTGACTTGACACAATAGACCTTAACACAGATGAAGGAATGTATGAATTTCTGTTGAGGAGGTATGAGGGTGCTGTTAGGGAGGCAGGTATAAAGGTGATTAAGATTGATTGAGACATTCTGTTTGAAATACACAACAGTTCAATAACAAATACATGTCATGTGAGTGGCACCAAACAGAATGCAATCATTTGAGACCGGCTTCCTTCGCTTAGAATGACATATTAGAAATTAGTCGAAACTATTGACGGTAACTATAATTTATTCCTTTTTATTTATTTTTTTTTTGAGTATTTCATACATGAGTATTGTATTCGCATTAATTCTACACTTCCAATCCCTTTCCTTTTGCCCCATTTCATTTCAATTTCTGTTTAAAATTTCATTTATTGTTTGTATTTTATTTTATGTGTATAAGTGCATTGCCTGCATGTAGGTGCACCCTTGTCCTGCAGTGCACATGGAGACGAGAAGACGATGGCTGATCCCCTGGAACTGGAGTTATGCATGATTGTTAGCTGCCATGTAGATGGTGAGAACCAAACCCAGGTACTCTACAGGAGCAGCCAGTGCTCTTAAGTGCTGAATCATCTCTCCAGCCTCCAACTTCAATGTCTCACCCTGTTCTCTGATTATTATTGCCACATACATCATACATATATTTTAAAATACATATATATATATATATATATATATATATATATATATGCAACATGCTGAGCCCATATATTGGTTCTTGTATGTACCTGTGTTTAGGACTGCCCACTTGGGACTAGTCCCTGGAGAGCACTGATTCTTCTTCCCTCAGTATCTATTGATTTCCTGTAGCTCTTCAGCTTGATGTAGGCATCCGTGAAATTTCCCCCATTCATCTTGAATGTCAACTGGTTTTGTCATTATGTATACCTTGTTAGACTTCCACACTGGGGAGATTTCATGGATGTAGCTTCCCTGTTATATCTAGAATACATTAACTAGCAACATGTGTCTTGTCATTCTGGCTCTTACAAGCTCTCTGCCCCTGACTTCTGTGATGTCACCTGAGCCTTAGGTGGAGGGGTTGCATAATTGATGCATAACTTAAGGTTGGGCAGCTCAGAGTCACATATTCTCTATTTTGACCAGCTGTGGAACTTTGCATTAGTCTCCATCTGTTGGAAAAAAAAAAAACTGTTTCTTTCATGAATGGTGAGAACCACATTTATATGTAATGATTTGGCGTTAGGATCCACAGAGAGAGGACATATGCCCCTTGTTTTACTGAGACTGAATTACCTCATTATAATAGTCCCTAGTTCCATTCATTTACCTGAAAATTTCATTTCATTTCTCTTCACTGCAGAACAGAACTCCGTTTTTAAAATTTAACACATTTTCATTGTCCATTCATTGGCTGAGGGACATTGTGATTGTTTCTATTTCCTCGCTATTGTTAAAACAGGTGCAATAGGCATGGCTGAGCAAGTATCTCTGTAGTAGATTATACAGTCCTTATGGTATATGCCAAAGAGTGGCATAGCCTGATTATATGGTAAATTTATTTTTAGATGTTTAATAATACTCCACACTAATTTCCATAGTGGTTTCACCCTTTTGCAGTTCCACCAGCAATGACTGAGGTTCCTCTTTCCCCACATCATCTCCAGCATTTGTTGTCATTATTCTATTAGCCATTTTGACTGGGGTAAAATGAAATCTTAGAGTAGCTTTCATTTACATTTCCCTAATTACTAAGGATGTTAAAAACTTTTAATGGTATTTATTAGTCATTTTTTATTTCTCCTTTTCAAAACGCTTTGTTCAAATCTGTAGTCAATATTTTAATTGGGTCATATGCTTTCTGGATTCTTTGTTTTTTGAGATCTTGTATATTCTGGAAATTAATCTTCTATCAGATATATAGCTAGAAAATATTCTTTTCCATTCTATGGGCTTCCTCTTCTTCCCATTGGTTGCTTCTTTTGCTGTACAGACGCTTCTTATTTAATAAGGTCCCCTTTGTCAATTGCTGGTCTTAATTCTGGAGAGAATGAAGTCCCAATTAGAAAACCCTTTCCTGCAACTGTGTCTTGTAGGGTACAGTATATCTTTTCTTCTCACAGTTTCAGTGTTTCACATTTTACACTGATGTCCATTTGGAGTTGATTTTTATGCAGGGTGGTAGATAAGGGTCCTATTTCATTTCTCTACACATAAAGATCCAGTTTTTCCAGCACCATTTTTGAAGGTGCTACCTTTCCTCCAGTATGTATTTTGGCATCTTTGTCAAATATCAGGTAGCTGAAATTGTGTGTATTCAGGTTTGGGTCTTATATTTTATTCCATTAAAAATGTCTATTTTTGTGCCAATACTGTGCTGTTTTTATTGCTATAGCTCTGTAATATAGTTTGAAATCTGATATGCCAATCTCTCCAGCATTGCTTTGACCATCTGGTGCCATATAAATTTTAGGATATTTGTATATTGTTGAGAAAAATATCAAGGGGATTTTTATTGGAATTGTTTTGGGGGGAAAGATGATTTTCACAACATTAATTCCATCTTCTAGTATCTGTATCAAACTCTTTTTTTCAAAGATTTAAATTTTTCATTGTATAAATCTTTACTGTCTCAGGCTAGGTTTATTCCTAGATGTTTTATTAACTAAATGTGTGTTTATTTTTTTTATTTGATACTACTGTGACTTGGAAAGTGTCTATATTCTCCTTCTTGAACTCCTTTTCATTGACATTTAAAAAGGCTAGTGATTTTTGTAAATTGATTTTATATTCTGCCACTTTGCTGAAAGTGTCCATCATTTCTAGAAGTTTTCTAGCAGAATTTTTGTGATCTCTTATATATAATAGCAGATCATCTTCAAATAGGGATAATTTGACTTCTTTTTGAATTAGTAACCCTTTAATTTTCTTCTCTTGTCTTATTGTCTAGCTACAACATTAAACTCTATACTAAAAAGGAGTGGGGATTTAGTGGGCAGTCTTTTCTGTTTCCTGATTTTAATGGGGATATTTCAGTTTTTCTCCATTTAGAATGATGTTTTCTTTGTGTTTTTCATATAGTCTCAATTATGTTTAGGTCTGTTACCACCAGTCCAATTCCAGCTAGGAATTTTATCATAAAGACATGATGCAGTTTGTCTAAGATCTTTTCTGCATCTATTGAGGTGATTATGTGATTTTTTTCTCTTTACATCTGTTTATATGATTTACTGCATTTATTGACTTGTATATACTGAACCATCCCTGAATCTCTATAATGATGGAACCTTGATGGTGGTGGATGGTCACTTTGAAATGTGTCTTTATGCGGTGTGCAAATTTCTCACTGAGATTTTTTTTTCATCTCTGTTTATTCTTATTTTGGGTATAAGATGTGTAAGTGACATCTTTGCATTCTTCCTACTGTTTTTGGAAAGCTGTAAGTGTCTCATCATTAACAATGATACTAATTTATTTTGAATTTTTTATTTGTAAATTTTTTTGTATAAGTGTATGTCTGTGTGTCTGATTGTGCACATGTGAGTGCAGATGTTCAGAATAGGATGTTAGATCCCCAGGAGCTGGAGTTACAGTTGGTTGTGAGCTGCCTGATGTGTGTGCAGGGAATTGAGCTCAGGTCCTTCACAAGAACAGTAGGCACTTTTAACTCTCTGCTGAGTATCTATCCAGCCCTGTGTTTTAGTTGAAATACCTCTTTTTATTTACAGAATTCTAAGTTAACTTTTAAAGACCTGAAGAAACTCTATTTTGTTGTAGTGTATTGTTCTCTGGATATATTCTTCAATGCCAATTGTTAGAGTTTTAAAGAATATTTACATCTGTGTCCCAAGTGCTAGTATTATATTGTCTTAGTTTGGTTTCAGTATCAGGATATGCTGGTATAAAATGAAATGGGAAGTTCCCTTCATATTTTCAGGAAAACATAGTGCAGAATTGATGCTATTATTTCTTTAAATGTTTGTGGATGAAATCATCTGGTCAATAGATTTCTTTTCTACATGGTCATAAAATTAAATATATTGTATTTGATATTTGGGTTATCTATTTCATTATGACAGAGTTTGACTGTGATTTTGAGGGGAGTTTGTTTTTCTTTTTATTATTTTTGGGGTGTGTGGTATGTGTCTATTATATGTGTATATCATGCATACACATGAATATGGAAATGCATGTGCCCATGTGCACATTTGTGGAAGCCAGAGCAGGATGTACAGGGTCCTCCCTATTGTTCTGTCTTGTTACCTGAGAGCAAGTCTCTCACTGAAACAGAAGCTTGACATTCCAGTTTGGCTGGGCGCTCTCAGGATCTTACCTGCCAACCAATGTTGGGGTTGTAGGCATCTGAAGTCATGCACAGAATTTTAGATGATTGTTGTGGATTCTGACTCAGGTCTGTGCTTTCTGAGCAAGCACTCTTACTAGCTGAGTCATCGCCTGAGCCTCCATTTCTGATTTTTTGAAGAATGATTTCCTTTCATTTGGATTGCTGACTGTATAGACAAAGAGCCATTCATGGTATTTTTACTGTTAAAAAATACTTTTTGTAATTGTTTATATTAATATAAAATGAAATTATTCATCTTTATAAGGTAGAATTTATGTGTCCATATATGTGCATGTTGTGCAATTTTCAATTTTTTACATTTATTTATATTTCTTGTAGGTATATGTGTGTGTTTATGTGTGTGCGTTTGTGTGTGTGTGTGTGTGCGTGCGTGTGCGTGAAAGAGAGAGAGAGGCAAGAAGCACACATCACCACAGTGTGCATGTGGAAGTCAAAGGACAAGTTTGGGGAATCAGTATTCTTGTTTTAGCATGTACATCTTGGGGATCAAACTCAGGATGTCAAGATTGGCAACAAGTGCCTTAACCCACAGAGCCATCTCACAGACCTCACAATGTTTAAATCAGGTTAAAGATATCTGGTTCCTCTGGCATGTATCATTTCTATATGATGAAAACTCAAAATCCTTTCTCCTTTTTGAAGCATATAATTACATAATTATGTATCATGTGTTCAATAGCATGTGAGACTCTCCTGCTCATTCCGAACTGTAACTTAGTACCCACTCCTCAGTTTCACCTTCTTAACTTCCTGCCTGCTGCTTCTCCCAGTCGGGGTGACTGTCATCTTACTCTCTGTTTCCATGTTTCAGTGCTCTTAGATTCTTCCTATGAGTGAGATCATGCAGTACTTGACCTTCTGAGTATTGCAAATTTTACTTTACATGATGATCCCTAATTCCCACCCATATTATCTCAGATGACATGCCTATGCTGAAGACTGTTCTGTGTAGATGTACAGAATTTTATTTTTCATAATTGGTGGACATTTGGGTTATTTTCATATTTTATATGCTTAAATCTTTCCTTCCTTCCTGATATTTATTATTTGCATATTTATGGGATTTGTTCTCTATTAATCTCAAAGTTTATCTACTACATAGATTTTTCCTTAAAAGTTCATGTTTCAGGTTTACCTATTTTCATATTGCTTTCTTGTTTTAGATTTCATTGATTTCTCTTCTATAACATGTTTATGTTTATTATTTTTAATTGTGTGTTTATGTGTATGTGCGCATGAGCACAGATACATGCACAGGTCAGAAGCCAGTCAGATCCCCTGGAGCTTGAGTTAAAAGCAGTGATTCGTCTATTGTGGGTATTGGGAACTGAACTTGAGTTCTCTACAAGAATAGCAAGTGCTTTTCACCTCTGAGCCATCTCTCCAGTCCTTGATTCCTATTGTCTGTATTTTGTCCTTCCTTTCGCTTGCTTTGGGACCACTTTTGTACCCATTTCTCTACTTTCATAAGTTAGAGTATTAACACTAATTTGAGACTTTAATAAAACAGTTAAGCATCTGTGGCTAAAGATTTCCATCTATGCATCTCATTGAAATATGCTTTCATTTTCATCAAACTCAAAAGTTCTTCTAATTTCCCTTGAGACTTCATGTTTGTGCAATAGGTTATAAACACTGTACTTAATTTTTCACTATCTGGAAAAGTTCTTGTTAGTCATTTCTACTTCTCCATTATGATAAGAAAATTTACAGATAAAACAATAATTTTTCTCATTTAAATTTGAAAATTGCATTGAAATTTGTTTACAACCCAGGTTATCTCCTATTTTGGTCATTTCCCCCTGTGTATTTTGAACATTTGGAAGTTTATATGATTCTTGGGTGACGTTAATGATGCTCAGTTATATCCAGTTGGTTGATGCTGGTGTTAGTTCTGTACCCTTGCTCATTTCTGTCTGCTATTTCTGTCAGTTATGTGATCTCCATTTATATTGTGCCTTTATGTTCTATTTTGGTACTGGGAATCAAACTCAAGACTGCATACACACTAGGAAAATATTCTGCCAACAAGCTGCATTCTTCAGCTTATTCTTGTGATATTTCCTCTTTTTCAAGTCTGGCTTTTCTTGCCTTATGCATTTTCACACCGTGCTATCATGCACATTAATATTTAGAATAACCATGTCTTCTCACCAAACTAATCCTCTTATCATTATCTAATGCCCCCTTTTTTCCGTGGTCACTTTCTTTGCTAAGAAACATTATTTGTGACACCAATACAACTCTTCCTGGGTTTCTAAGTACTTGCTTGATAGTTTCCCATTCTTCTTTTCTCCCTAATGAACCATTGTGTTTGAAATGAGTCTCTTGTAGACAGGATATAATAGGTTTTATTTTTTTAACTCTTTCTGAAACTCTTCTTTATTAAATTTAATTTCTATTTGTTTTTATTTTATGTGAATGAGAGTATTACCCATGTGTTTGTTAGTGCACCCGTAAGTGCAATGCCTGTGGAGGTCAAAAGAGGGCATCAGATCCCCTGGACTGGAGTTAAAGATAGTTGTTAGCTGCCATGTGGGTCCTCTGTAAGAGCAGCCAGTGCTCTTAGCTGCTGAGTCATAGACCCTGAGAATCTCTTTTACCTCTTATGCTTAGGACAGTGTGTAGTACAGTTATATTAGTATGCTTGTTTTAGTCTGTGATGTCTATGATTTGGCGATTTATTTTTGTGTATTCCTCTGACTTTCTTTCTCCTCTTCTGTCTCTTTTAGGATATTTGAACTTTTAAAAAATTTTGTTTTGTTTTTGTGACTTTGGATACTTAACATTATAGACATTTTGTGGTCACCTTATATAAGAGGATAACTTGCTTTTTACAATATATACAGAATAAATACTTATAAGACCAAGAAGCAAGCAGAAGTTTTACTGACTAGTCCCCTAACCCATTTATTTCCTGTTGGCTTATGTATTAGAGAAACAGTAATGATCCTGCCATCCAATGGTAGAATGTTTGCCTTCAGTCAATACACATATTTTAAAGAATAAAGAATAGTTTATTATATTTACCCAGATATTTTACATTTTGTTACATTTTCTTCACTTCTGTGATCTAAGTGACTTCCTGTTATCAATTCCCATAAAATATGAAGAATTTCCATTGTGTTTCCTTTAAAGAGAACTTGAAGGAAATGATTTTTGCTAGTTTTCTTTTAAATGAGAATTGCTTGATTTTACCTTTATTTCTTAGAGATATCTTCACTGCAGATAGTACTTTGGGCTGACAGTCCTATTCTTCCAACATGCTAAATATATCTTTATACCTTCTTGTGTCCGTGTTTTCTGGTGAAAAATCTGTAACATTATAATTATATTAGGTACTCTTACCAAATGTGTATGAGACCTTGAGTTTCATATATGCTGTTGCAATAAAAATATGGCAAAATTATAGCTACATATTGAATCATTTGCAGAATAGTGAACATCAAACCAGCCAGTATGTAGGACAATTAAACACCATTAGCAACCAGTTTGATATAATTGAGATGCCTACAATACTTGATCTAAAATTATAAGTACATACATTCGTTCTGGGCATGCATGGAAGAGGTACTTTCCGTGAATCCCTATATGTACATGCTAGTTAGTTACATGTATGCCTGAAACGATGAATACAGATTCTTCTGTTTACTTTGCTCAAACAATTATTAGAAATATACTAAAATTACCTCCAAATAATAAGACATCAACCAAAGCTAAGACTTACTATCACTCTAATTTTTGTGATTATTTTTCATTGTAAGAAAGAAAAAAAAAAACTGAAAGCCTAACCCACGAGGAAAATGGTCCATGCACAATATGATGTTTCCCCATAATATGGTTAGACTGAATACATCTGTACAGATTCTGCCAATTCCTTTAAAGTTAATCTATCTAGCCATAGTTGACTAGACAAGGTGTGGACACCTGACACAAGGTCCCACGTAACCTTACTCTTTCATCACAAAGATCTAAAACATGTTTAGTTATCACATGCATCTGAAAGTTTTTTGACTGTCAAATAATATTCAGGTAAGGAGATCTTTTGAGCCTGTGAAACTACAGAGTCACACAGCCAGTTGCCATGTCCTCTGCCATTATGAAATGCAAACTCCACTTCTACAGGAAAAGAGGCACAAAACAGAAATCAAGAATGTCTGCTGGGAACAGGAGGTTCTTGAATTATCTCTCATGTTGGCTTCCTTCTATTGGCTTAGACACATGAACCCAGCATCCCCTCTGAGCCTAAGTAAATTTTGTTTGATTTTCAGTCAATTGCAAAAAACAAAACAAAACAAAACAAAAAAACTACACACTGATAATACTTAGAATCTTGTGTTATTTCTGAAACAGCAGGAAGTTCTCTGTAAAATGGTACAGTGAAAGAATAATGGATCCCTAATAGGAACTTGGCTGTGTGCACTGTAAATATTTATTTTCATGTCTCCAGAGTATTGTATGTATAGCATAATGCCACTGTATTACATGTATTTTATATCACTTCTGTTTCTGAAAAGCCCAAATTCATAGTCCCAGTGATATTTCTCAAGCACATAACTCTAAGAAGATAAATTATGCACATATTAAAGTTACTTTATATAATGGTTATTTCCTAATATTGAACTGCTTGTAATTTGATAATTTATTATGGAGAGAAGCATTAATGTTTCACTTATTAGTCAAACAAATATTTATCATGCTTCCACTCAGTCCAGGAAGGTATTAAAAGATCACTGCATGAAGGAAATGACAAATAATTTATGTGAAATAGTTAAAAACTAGGCAAACAAATAAAAACTATATATATGTAAACTGTTATTTCAGACATTGGTATTGCTATGAAGATCTAATAGAGCAGGACAATGTCACTGGGATGGAAGAGTCACTTTTGATTGAGGGGCTAGGAAAGACTCTGAGGAGAAAAAAGGCAGGTGAGCATCAGAATGGCAAGGAATCAGCCAGTGGAAATCATCCTAGATTGTGAAACTTGAGTGAACATGGTGGTTAGTGGAAACTGAAGGCTAGGTGAGCAGAATTACAATAAATTCACATGTGACAGCTCTCAGTAGATCTGTTCTCTGGACAAATAGAAGCAAGGAGCTAAAGAGAAACCAGAGAATGAGATGCCCCCTAAGTATATCCAAGAATATTTTCAGATTGAACTCTTGGACATGGCTTGAAAATGGAGAAAATAATTTTCTTGGCCAGTGGCATCTCCTTCCTATAGTTGAAATGGTCTTTCAGTTATAACGTTAGTTGCTTGTGTTAGAATCTTCCATCTGCTTAATATTTCATCAGTACCTCTCAGAGTTGTCTACATCAGCTGAGCTACTCTCAAGACTCTGGAATACCATGTCAAACATGGTCTTCTTGGCCATGACATGCTAGAGTCTTGACAAAGCCAGAGTTTCAAGTTGTGTCACAATGGGTAGGAAATGATTGGTTGGCCTCATGTAGTCATTTACAGTGATACAACTGAGCTCCCCTCTTCAAGATTTACTTAACCTCAGGATGCCATGTCTTAGTATAAATGATAACTACTACAAAAACCAGTAGCGCATTTTGACACAGTTCCAATTGAGAGATATCTTTTAGAATACAGGAAGAAACCAGAGTTAGGACCAAAGACTTGGCCCCCTGATTTTGAAGTTTTTGCCACTTTCCCATCAGTCATGTAATCTATTCTTACTAGGCATGCATTGAATATATTTTTAAAATATATTCAAAAGTATATATATATATGTATTATTTATATATTATTAAATTATATATTTAATATATTATTTATGTATTTGAAAGTTTGTCCCAAACACTCCTACTTTCTCTAGCATCTTTTTAACACAATTTTAGAATTTTGAATCTTTGTAACATCAGTTATCTGAGCAAGCAAAATAAAGGTCTGGACCAGCAAGAAATCTCAGCAGGCTGTGGCACTGGTTGCCAGCCTGATGACATGGGTTTGATCCCCAATCCCTGGGCCTAATACGATGAAAGGAGATAGCCAACTCCCACAGCATGTTCTTGGAGTTACACATGCATCCCACGGTATGTACATGTCCAGACATGTACATATACTCACACACAAACACACACATAATTAAATATAATGATAAAAGTGTTTTAAAAGGAAGATAGCAAGAAAACATTTGGGTAGCATCAAAGCTTGCATAGGTTTCTCATAGGCTTCTGCCAACCTTTCCTCATTTCTGTGGCTTTTATTAGATCCAGTTTGGGAAAACAAGCACATTTGAGGAATTGCCAAGCGTCTGTGGACTGAGGATAAAGTAAAAGAGAAATGTTTACTTACCTTTTCAAGGAAATGCAATTTTAATTGTGAGCCTGTTCACAATGGTTAAGGGAGAGCTAAACATTAATTCCTCTTGAGAGATGACCCATACTTCAGCCTGACTATGAAAAGTACCTTAAAATATCAAGGACTTCTCATATTAGACCAAATCTCCTAGTCTAGGTTAGGTTTTCAGTCGTCCTGCCTCTGAGAGAGGAAGTATGAAAGCAGCCAGAGTCTGCTCACTCCTCTGAAGCTAGAGATAAAGCAGTTGGGAAGACGTTTGGTTTAATCTTTTTTCACTTCTTTAAAAATATTTCTGAATAGAGTAGCTAATAATATGATAGGTAGGTGGATAGCAGGGACTTAACTAAAATGTTCAGAATAGCTCTAACTACAGTACATTTAAAAATAGAGAGAACAGGGCAGCAACAAAACCCTACTAACTCAGGATAACTAGCTCAGATACAGCTGACATCCCTACTTAGCATCTTAACATTGCTCACACTTCCCTCACCAACCTGAGAATGTGCCTCCAGCAGTGAAGAGCCTGCCAAGTCCAAGGACAAGAAAATGTGAGTTATCAAACAAGTTGGGATGAAAGGTGCTCAAATCATCATTTTAGAATATTGCCAAAAAGCAGCTTGAGTTTCCACTGTGCTAATTGCTGAACTATGTTTTAGCTTCTGAACTCATTCTGAGCTATGACCTACTAACCAAGAGGCAAGAGGTGTGTTCAAATAAATGAAATGTTTAAAAGATGGCCATAGGAAGGAACAAGATGTGTTTCACCAGAGGCTTCTAGGAAAACCACAGGAGGATAATAAAAGGAGAGTACCTTACTTATACTAGTAATAGTATACTAACTTGACCACTGAAGCAGGCCAGTCTCCTAATTTGTTCAGCCTCTATCTTTTCTGAAAGGTGTAAGTTAACCATGATATTAATAGAAAGGTATTAAAGGTAGTTAGTTTTTTAAATTCACTGTATTTTTTCTTATTTAACTTTTTATGAAATTTATTTTTGGAGGCTAGACAGATGGTTCAGCAGTTACGAGCACTGGTTGCTCTTGCAAAGGACCTGGGTTCAATTCCCAGCACCCACATGGCAGCTAACAGCCAGCTGTAACTCCAGTTCCAGGGCATCTGATGCTCTCTTCTGACCTCCATAGACATTACACAACACTGGTGTACTTACATACATGCAGGCAATACACTCATGCACATGGAATGAAAATAATAAATAATATATTACATTAGGGGATGGAGAGATAACTCAGTGGTTAAGGGAACCAGCTGCTCCTGCAGAGGACCTGAGTTCAGTTCTCGACACCTATATGGCAGCCAATAACTATCTGTAATTCCAGTTCCAGAGGATCTGATGCCATCTTCTGACTTCTGTGGACACTGCAGGACATGGTGCACTTACATACATGTAACCATACACATGAAAATAAAAATAATAAATAAAACATTAAAATCTATTTTCCAAAAAAGTTATTTGTGCCTCACAATTTGTTATGGAATTAAAAAATAAAACTCTGGTTTGCTACAGATGAAACTGAGGCACAAGGAATCAGAATAAATTGCCTTAAGAATATGACTGTACAAATATCTGTTCAGTAGACTATGTCTTTTGGGTATATGCGAAGGCGTGGTATAACTGGATCATACAGTAGGTTTATTTTTAGTTTTTTAAGAGTTCTCCGCACTGATTTCAGAGTGAGTATTGCACCAATTTGCACTCCCAGCGGCCATGAATGAGATTCTGCTTTCCCCACATCTTGTCCAGCATTATTTGCTGTCATTTGTTCTCTTGATTTTACTCATTCTGACTATGATAAGAAACCCGTAGCCCCAGCTATCCTGGAACTCGCTGTGTAGACCAGTTTGGTCTTGATTCACAGAGATCCACCTGCCTCTGTCTCCCAAGTGCTGAGACTAAATGCATGTACCACCATACCAGCAAGATGAAATCTTAAAGTAGTTTTGATTTGCATTTCCCTAATTACTAATGAAGTTGAATACTTCTTGAGATATTTAGTAGTCATTTTTTTTTCTTCTTTTGAGAGCTCTCTGTACAGATCCATTGCCCACCTTTTTTAATAGGATCATTTTGTTCTCGATTCTCTGTTTTTTGAGTTCTTTGTATGTTCTGGATATTAATACTCTATCAGATGTGGGCTTCCTCTTCACTATATTGGTTGTTTTCCTTTCTCTAGAGAAGCTTTTTAGCTAAACAGGGTGAATTGTTATCCATAATTCCTGAGCAACTGATGTTTGATTTAGAAAGTCCATTCCTGCCTAAGTTACTGCCTAAGTTATCTTCTAACAATTTGTGCATTTCCAGTTTCATCTTAAGATCTTTGATCCATTTGGAATTGACCTTTTTACAGGGTGATGGATAAGTGTCTTATTTCATTCTTCTACACATGGAGGTCCAGTTTTGACAGCGTCATTTGATGGAGATGTTTTCTTCGAACATTTGTCAAACATGGCAACAAATGCATGCACTCATGTTTGGATCTTCTACATGTTTGTTGCTTCTCTTTTCACAATAGCTAAGAAACTGAAATAACCTAAATGTCCTTCAGTTGATGAATGGATAATGAAAATGTTGTACAATGGAGTTCTACTCAGCCATAAAGAAAAACAAAATCATGGAATTCCATGGTAAACGGATGGAACTAGAAACTGTTATACTAACTGAAGTAACAGAGTCTCAGAAAAACAAGAGACATGTGTTCACTCTCATTTGTGTATCTTAGCTTCAAATCTTTATATGGGACTATATATTCTGATTTGACTGTAGAAACCATGAAAATAAAAAGGAACCATGGGGATAAAAGGGAAGAAGCTTGCGAGAGAGCGGGGGAGGTGGGGTAGTAAGAGACAGGTGTTGTCAAGGGGGAAATGGTGGTATTTAACTGGGAAAGGAGGAGGAAGGGTTATATAAGGAAACATGGGGTAACGTGGAGGAAGGAGCTCAGATCCGGGGGCGAGACAGGATTTTCAAAGGGGAAATGGGAAAATGGGGATACTTTAACTGGAGAAGGAGGAGAGAGAGGGATATACAGGAGGGAAGGTGAGATACATAATGTTTACCTGGGGCTAAAAACACAGCCTACTGAAAAATACATACATCCATGTGTGTGTATGTGGCCAAAGAAACACATTACCAGACAGAAGAGACCCTTTGAGTTGGGCATCCTAAAATAACAGAGGATATGATCAGAGTCATTGATTACCTGCCAGAACTTGAAGGAAAAACCCTATTGCTGAAGAGAGGATGTGCTTCAGACACGGGACTTGGTGCAATGGAGTTGGAACTAACCTGGATGCCACCTCCCTAAAGACTAGTTCTTGTTAGAGGATACTATGTAAGCTGCCAAGGAAGAAAGCCAGTCAATGTTCCAACCAAGTTGTAAAGTCTAATAATTACCACAATGACCAGCACAACAAACTATTTCTATTGGTGCAGTAGTAGCAGTTTTATCTTGAGGGTAATCAACAGCTATCTATTTGGACTTAAGGACCATTCAGTGGGAAAGAAGTCATATGTGGTGCTGTAAATATAGCCAAATACACATGACTGGAGAGGTCATAAAGCCCAGAGAAAAAATTATGTCTGTCACATCCTTAGACAAATGTAATTTCTTACTGTATGCTAAATATGTATCCTTATATTTACAGACAAGTTATGCCTCTACCACTCATCAGAGAAGCTTCTTTATGCAACAGATGGAAGACTATAACAGAACTCCACAATTGGTCAAGTGCGTAGAATAAGTGTCTATGACAGGCCCAGCAATGACATCTACAATGCAACCTCGATACATACGAGTCAGGGAATATAGTGGAAACAGAACAGAAAGAATATAAATGAATTGTCGCGTGCGGGGGCAGAGAGGCTCCGGTGTTCGCAGATTACTCTGGCCCCGGGGGGCAGAGAGCCAAAGAAAGAGCAGGTGCTCAGGTCTGCCCGAACTGGAGTTGGGGGGTGAGGGGCGAACGACGACGAGGACACTGGTGCGTGGCTCAACTCTCCTTCCCAGAGTAAACCAGACGTAGCTGGGATCCATGTCAAGCAGGAAGCTGTTTATTAAAACCAGCGCACACAATATAAAGGTAAAACCCACAGCTATTAGCATATGGCGCCAACCCCTCCACCAATCATTTTAAAGGTCAGTCCGATCATGCTTTCACTTTACATAGAGGCTATACTTGTCTACACGCTGTCCACGAGGGAGGAAGCAATTCTCCTCCAATGGCATTTATGCCCCTTGTTCACCTAATTGCCATGTTAGGTATCGGTTTCCTCTGGCTGGCCTTTGTTTCATTTCCTCTCAGCGCCATTTTGTCCTGGCTATGTGGTGCCGACTGGTCAATTGGGATTTCTTAGGGTCCTACAAATGAATCTCTCAGCATTCACCAGCAAAGCTTCTTCAGGCAATGCATGATGTTTAACACAGAAAGCCACAACTGACCAAAATGTAGAGAATAAGAAACTGCACAGTGCATGTCACTCACTCCATAGGACTCCTGTACTAAGTCTCTGCCACCCAGGACTCAGGGACCATTGTGGAAAGACTGTAAGAGCCAGGGGTATTGGAGGACCACCAAGAAACAGTGTTTTTCAGGTGGCTGGGAACTCACTTATGAACTGACAAAAATGATGACAGCATGCACAATATCCATGCAAACACAAACCAGACATCGAACTAGGGAAATGAGCAGAATGTCCCAAACTTAGCCCAGGTCTATTGGCAGCTGATCACTGTTGAGTGAGGAAGACTTGGTCTTCTTTAGGGAGTGATGCTAGATAGGTTGACCAGGCTTCAGTGGATGAACTCACACTGAGGATCATCTGGGGACACACACTTGACTCGATAGGCTTTAATATGTATAAACAGAATTCATTAAATTTGTTGGGGGGGGTCTATGGGAAGTACATATAAGATGGGTCTAAATATGTTTAAGAAGGGTGAAACGCACAGAAATTCAATAATTTTTAAAACTAATGCTGTTTGCTGCAGAACTAGAGCTCTCTGGGATTGTTTGCTCTGCGTTCATGCTTTTGTGTTTTTTTTGTCACTGGCCCAAAAATTTCTAGAAATACATCACTGAAAAATATGAAAAAGCCTATTTTGATATTTTTGAAAGAAAACTTTAGGTAAATGATTTTTCTGAAGCAGCTTATTGAACATCTCTATAGAAAGTTAGAGGTACACTCTTTAAAGACAGGTGCCTCCTCTTTACCTCTGGCTAAGGCTCCAAAATCACTCTTCAGAGGGCTCAGCTACTGTTTCAGCACGCATTCCTGATAAAGGGAAAAGCACTGGTCGGCTTTTGTGATGGTAAGCCAGAGAATAAGAGTTCTGTGGGAAATCCATGGATAAGTCTGTGATTCCCGCTAGCATGTGAGCATCAGAGAGGAGACCTCCAAATTAAATGTATTCTTTCCAAGCAGCTATGGGGAGTGGGGAGGGCAGGTTGAGAGTGAAGAAGTCTGGCCTATAGAGGAATAGTTAACTGAAGAGGACAGAAGTCTCTAGATCTGAAGGATCCTCTGAGGAACTTGTGAATACAACACAAAAGAAAATAGCTCAATTTTAAAACATCTCCTCTCTTAGATGAAAGTAACACCAAATTATCTGTGTTCCAATCACAGCAAGCCTTTGCCACCCTTTACTCCTCTACTCTTAACTTTAAACACTGAAGGAACTAGAAGTGGTCACTGTGGGAGGTAGAGAAGGTCAAGCAGAGAGAAACCCTAGGCTACTGCCCTCATCTCTCCCTACATTGGGACTGGAAGAAAGATTTAGTTTAAAATGAGAGTCGTGGAGTTTATTATTAAAATCATAGGACATTTTGGTTTCTGAACTGATCTTTTTCCTGTATTTGTGTGTGACTTAGAAATATTTGTGATACAAATGTGATTCCAAAAGTGCTTGACCTCTGCAACATTTCACTCACAAACAGAAGAACAAACCACAGAGACATTTGAGTAAGCAGTGGAAGGCAAGTAGCAGTGGCTGTAAAATGTGCTGTTTCTTCCTCTTTCCCCAAGTCTTGCTGGTGTGATCACCTGACCACTTCATACATTTGACATGGATTTTTAAAGGAGAAGTGAGTGAGGTTTCCCAAGCTGTGTGATTGATTGTTTATTTCCAGAACAAAAGCAGTGCCATGGAGGATTGAAGCAAAGTCTAAAGAATGTTTTAAAGCAGCAGTATTTAGAATTCAATTTCTAGTTCTTTCTGGTATTGTATTATAGCATAACCCTTCTCAACTATGCCCTAGATGCTGGGGGACTAAGGGCAGTGTTTGTCCCTCTCTAGTCTCTTTTTCCTACCTAGATGACTTCAACTACCCTATGATACACATAGCTTCAGACAAACATCAATTTGGAACAAGAGACCAGCTGCAGAAGATGAGATCTAACGTACATTCCACCGTGGAAACAAGGAACCAGTAAAGTAAAAGCTCAGAATTTCTTACTCCTTAAAATTATTCCGTAAAGAAACTACCTGATTTCTAGCATACATGTGACAGGAATGGAAGTATTTGTGCTCCAAAGATAAAAAAGACGACTAAAAATCTAGGAAGATTTATGCCCATGAAGTATCTTTCACCTCTATTAGATATAAAGTACCTTGAAGCAGTTATTAAATTGATTCATGGGTACAGATACACATACCTTGCTTTGTAAACAAAATATAGGCTAATTAATGACTTACATCTATGTCCAACTAATGCCTTATGAAGTTTAAATGTATCATATCAGTCAGAAGGAAATCAGGGTGAATCCATTAAGTGACTGGGTACTTGATGATCCCTTCTTATGCCTTGATAGTATTTGGACTGCTGTGTATTCTTCATGAGACCCGGATGCTTGTGAAGACGGTTCTCAAGTGTCACTTGTAGAAAGTGAGTAGAAAGTGAGACATTCTTTTTACAAAAATATCTACTGAGCTTTGACACTTAGGCTGAAGTGTGTGTCCACATATCTGTGATAATGTGAACATGTCTTTGTTAATTCTGACTCATAGATCCTTCATTCTCCCAAAGTGCTTCATAGATGGCAATTCAAAACGGCAAAATCAAACTGCTGTTCTCCAAGCACTTCTGATCACCTTACCTTGAGAAACTAGCAGACCAGATGTGGCTATTTTATTTCTAGATCCCCCTGCAATTCGTATTCATTGTCACTGACATTCTGAAGAACAGTGTTTACTGAATACTAGATTAGGCACTGAATTATACGTAGATTTTGCTCATTAGTCTCTGGTTCTAAGGAGACTATTTCCTTTCTGCCTTTAGTATCAATACCTGCAAAATATAAGAAAAAATAATTTGTTTTTAGGGCATTTATAAGACTCTGTACTGGTGAGCCAACTATGTGATAGTTGAGCATGTTTGATGTATATTTTTAAACCAAAAATTCTTTGTTGAAGTTTGCTATATTTTCTGTGTTCAGTAATAAAAGAAACAGCACAGCAAAAGACTACAAGACATTCGAATGCCTCAGTATTTATTGCTATCACCAAGTAGTCACATGATGGCATCTACAAATATGCTTAATAATTTCCCCCACTGGTGATGAAACCAAATGATTCTCATGAACAGTCATACCTCTACTTTTTTTCTCCACATTGTCTAGCAAGTCCCCAATCTTAAATGAACTCAGAAGGTTAGCAAATTGTTAAAGTAATGATGATTCGAGGTGGAAGGCAGTTTCCAGAAGCATTTCTGTAAATTCCAGGAAGGCTCCCAAACAACTGTGTTCTCAGTATTTTGACTTGAGTAGCGAATCCCCAAGCAACTTAGGCCATCAAAGAAACAGCTTGCATTTCGAGACCTAATAGTCAGGAAGAAGTTGTACCTGTGGCCAAGCACTCAGCTTCTTGCATTACATGTCGAAAACTACCTCTCTTCAATTTAGAGGTGCCCTAGCCTAATTCAACAGGCCAAAGGTCCCAATTTTTAATTTGCTCAGCAGTTTATCACACATTACCTCTACCATCTCAAGTCAGATCAAATCGGCCACCAAATTATGACAATGAATCCAGACAAGGGAAATTGTGATTAATTCACTGAGATGATTTGTTGCTAAATATTGCAAACACACTTTTAATTTGAAACATTAGATGTGCATTCTATTAAGTGACTGATTCAGTAACATTTGTATAAAATTGTGTTTTAAAATGTGCAATGCAAGATTTAAAATGTCTTTTCTGAAACAACTAAAATGCAACTAAAACTTACTTAGAATTCAGGTTCAAGTAGGGAATACTACTTAGGAATTCCCCACAAATCTTTCCAGAGTGGATGATGTTTAAATAACAGAGATATTTCCTCTCCATCTGAACTGCATGAGTGAACAAAGGCCCACAGAGAAAGCAGCACAGCCAAGCACTTTGTTCAGCAAGTAAACGACCTTAAGGAGCATCACTTCTGCTTTCAGAGAGCTTTCATTCATACCCATGCTCTATCATTTCCTAATTATTTAATTTTGTAAGACTGTTTCCTTTTCAACACAATGAGGACACTACGATGTACTGGCAAAACTTTTAACTACCTCACAAATGTGACTATTTAATAATTGCCATGGTATTTGCTGATACTTTTATTATTAAGACTCAGCAGCAATACTCACAAATTCAATGACATTCCAAAATCCTCCAGCAAGGTAGTGGTAGTCATCAAGCAGAAAGAGGAAAGTCCAGAGTAGCCTTAACATTTGGTACTTCGAAATGTGAACAAGCAAACAAATGGCAAGTTTTCAAAAAGACTCTCAACATCAAGACTATTTCCAGCTCCAGGATGGTATTAGTTGCTTTTCTGCTGCTGTGATAAAACATCATGCCCAAAGCTACTTTTGGAAGAAAGAGTTTATTTGACTTATGGTTTCAGAGGTGTAAGGGTCCGTCATGGCAGGGAGGTTTGGCAGGAGGCAGCCAGAACAGAAAGCTGAGAACTCACATCTTCAGATCATCACGAGTGCTGAGTCCAGTAAAGGAAAACACAGAGTGCATTTGAAAATTCACTCCTTTCTTATTTTCTTTTCTAGTACTTGTATCTAACTCACAGTTTAAGAATAAAGTTACTTAAAAAAGAATGAAGTTATAATGATAGTAACAAATTAAGACTCCTGAATTTATCTGTATAAGCCAAAATAATTAAATGTCTCTAGAATATTTAAGGTGGGTCTGAATTCAAGTTCATACTTTCCTTGTTATTACTTTGCATAATTTACTTCTCAGTCTCAAATTTTCCTGTCTATGAGATGTAAAATCAAATACCTATTTTCTGAGATATTATAAAAACTGACAAGTGTATGAAAACTCTGGACATAGAACCTGGTCACATTAGAAGTCCAATAAATATCCATGTCAGTCTTAATTATCCTGGTTACCTGTGTTATCATTACTATTTTATCGTTTTCAATAAAATTTAACATAAAAAAGCATCATTATGTATAAAATTGTAAGAATTGTAACTCTTTTTTAATTATGCTTATTTTATTGTTAGAAATTACTGTATTAGTTAAATGTATTATCCATTTATTTATTTGTTATTTATTGTTTTGTGTGTGTATGATGATGAATGGAAGGGATGCCTGTGTCATAAAACACATGTAGAAGTCAGAGAACAGCTTTGAGGAGTCAGTTCTGTCTTCCCTATATGATGTGGGTCTCAGGGGTAAAACTCCAGTCACCAGGCTTGCACGGCAAGTGCCGTTAGCTTCTGAGCTATCTCTCCAGCTTCATTAAATGGATTTTACTGAGCATATACTTTGTAAACAAAATGATTTGGTTTTTGCTCTTTTGTTGTTCTGAATACAGAAATAAGATTAGAATGTGCATATCAACAACTATTCATGGAAAATCAGAGTTGAAAACATAACACCTAGTTCAAATTGGTAAGAAGAACTGTATTTGGATATTATACTAAGAATTATCCAAAGAAAGAGAAGGTTAAGGTCTAAAGATGACACTAAGAAGTCTCACATGTCTTAGAGATTATTAGATTTAGTAACAGAAGAAAGGTATAAGCAGTTTTGTGTAGTATGGAAAACAAGAAGTAATACATGATACATGGGATGAGAAAAGGGTCGTTGTAATCCTCATCCTCATAGACTCCATAAATATTAAGCAATCGGATTTCACAGTGATGTAAACAGAATAGATAGGGATTGATGTTCAGGTACTTAAAAAAATTATCTAGAAGTACATTGTCTAAATCTAGAGATGTTCTCACAACACCCACTCCTTGGCATTTCCTGCCATTTGACAAGGCAGCAACACGAAGGCTACCAGACCTTCATACTTTTATGCCTTTCGGATCTACACAATACACTGTTACTTTAAAATGTTTCTTCTAATACCATGGTATTAGCAGCTTTTCTAATAAGTTAATGGTGACTTCTGTCTCCTTGGATGGAATGTATCAAAAATAAGATGTTTCCTTTGTGAGCTGGGCTCTCAACAGAAACCGGGACAGAACTGTTCAATTGCAAGCCACTCAGAAAGGTGACAGTGAAGGAAGGCACAAACACATGTTGACCTCAGCCTTGCTTCTAAATGCTGCTTCCTCTCTCCATAGCCAACAGGGCAATATTTTTATTTTCTTTAGTAACACATCATGGATTTCTGAGGGGGAAGCTACTTCTACACCAAAATCTGCTGCAAAGAATTGAAGAAAATGGGGGTTCCTACTCCTTAGCCATTTTAGGCCCAGGGTAACAGAAAAAGTGTGTCTTTAAGAAATAGAGAAATCTGATCCAACTTTTTCTGGAATTTAAATTTTAAAAATTCTCACTTTCTGCTGATTCAGCTGGATAGCCTTTTGTCTGTAACCTTTCACTCTGTTTGTTGCTTAATTCTTTTTAGGGTCACACTGTTCTACACATATAAACCACTTCCATTTTGATTTATCCACTGATTTTTAACAGATGGATGGGGCAGCTACCCTACACATCATTAACATCTTGAATGACTGACAGAAGGGGAAGACTCTGAATTTTACTTTCTGAGCTTTTACCGACTTAGCCACGTTAGAGTATATATAAATATAGAGTTTGACAAGGAATACAATGAAAATTTTGTAAAATTCTTTACTTTGTGTTATTCACATTAAACAATGCATATTAACTTACCATTTGGATATTTTTAAGGGTAGTAAATTTCCTTTATTTGCTAGCACTTTCAAGGCTTTTTGATTTCTACTCCAGTTATCATAGATTGGAATTATATGACTTTGTCAACTCTGTTACGGCTCCTTCCATTGGAAAAGGATGGGAGATCCTTAAAGCACTATGTAATGTCCTATTTAGATTGAATATCAATATATGCTTAGGCTAAATGATATCTCTGAAGAAACTCCCTAATCAGGAATTTGTTCATTCATGAATTAAGGACAGCTCAAT
This sequence comes from Eospalax fontanierii, assembly GCA_035773235.1. Lineage (NCBI taxonomy): Eukaryota > Metazoa > Chordata > Mammalia > Rodentia > Spalacidae > Eospalax > Eospalax fontanierii. Next base: position 66,905,538 of record CM069530.1, on the reverse strand, counting down.
TGTTTGTGGTGTTTAAGAAGAGAAGAGCAAAGGAGAGAAAAACAGAAATTCGAAGTGGACAGCAAAACCCTTGACTTATCATGGAATATATCTAAAATTTATACTGGGCTCTCCAGGCTCCTCGGGCTCTGTGGTCTTTCATAAATTCCCTTCTGTGCTTCAGTTGCAAGTAAATATTTCAATTTTTATTTTTTCTCTTAGATTTTTTTTACATGGAATTTAATGAGTACAATAAAGACTTACTGCATCATCTGTCAGAAATGCATGGGTTGACAGATCATAGATTATAGTCCAGTTTTTCTTACTGACTAAATATGAAACCATAATTCAGGCAGACTAGATTAACAAATTCAAGAATATGGTGATAAAACTATAATGCTTGGATCATTAACTTGTTGATTGAATTAAGAGCTACTCATAAATTTAGCATTTTTCTAATAATATTATGAAACCAAAGTAACATTTAAAAATTTCTTTCCAGGCTTCTTGAAGTACGCTCTGTTTTATTTGTCCTCCTTGTTTATGTTTTTTGTCTTTGAAATTGCTACGTATAGGTATATTTTACTTAGATATGGAAGGCTTCATGATTTTAAACCCTCAAGATGTACTGACCTAACCTCATACAAAATAAAATGTGTGTGTGTGTGTGTGAGAGAGAGAGAGAGAGAGAGATTAAAAGACTAGATGTTCCCATATTCACACTTACAGCAAGCAAAGAGTGAGAGAAGATAGGACGTGGACAGGACAGAGTACACATGGTTGCCATCAGCAACCACTTTTCAGCATCATATAAGAAGATACATTTTTAATATAATGTGCATCTAGCTTTATTCTGACACAGAATATATGACAAAAAAGAAAATAGTTTTCACATGGTTTAGGTTTTAACTTGTCTTTTTTAATGTGCAGTCTACATTGTTGACCACCAAATCTGAATAGTTCCCAGCTCTGCATGAGCAGTATTCAGCCTCTTTCGCGTTCATTTGCTGTGACAATGCACACACATATATATTCATATCTTATTGAATTTTTGTGAATTTCATACAATATATTTTGATAATATTTAGATCTTTTCCACTATCTGTAATCTGTCATATATAGTAAGATCTACTGAGGAAAGTTTATGCCACCAAATGTCCTTCAGTGTGCGTCCATCTACAGTGTGTATCCATCTACTGAGCCTGATTAACCTATCTAGCATTACACCCTTAAAGAAAAACAACGGGTCCACACCCCAGTTATCCATTGCCAAGAGCTCCTCAACAAAGGTTGGTGCTTCTGGTCCACTACTCCACTACTGTGCTGGGATTTTGTCTGGCTTAGGCGCGCAAGGTTCTTGGGTATGCTGTTACCAAATGATGTAAGTTCCTAAGAGTAACTTCCTTGTTCTCTGGAAAATTTTGTTTCCTGGTAATCATCAACTGCCTCTGGCTCTTATAATTCTTCCTCCCCCGTTTCTGAAATGGGCCATGAGCCTTGGGTAGCAGAGATTTGATGTATGTGTCCTATTCCAGGACAAACACGGTGCAGTCTCTCATTCTCTGCACTTTGACCACTTGTGGCTTTCTAGGTTGATGATCATGTGTTCTGCTTCACTGGCAAGAGCTGAAGTTTCATTAGTATTCTTTCTGGCCTCTATTCCATTCTGTTCCCTAGACCTTGCATGAAGAGGGCTTGCATTGTAGATGTGTCACTTTGGGCGAGACAATGCACAGACAGGTATTCTCTGTGTTTTACCAATGTATACATTTGTAAAAAATAGTCTGTCTTGGTTATTTTTCCTGTTGTAATGAAACACTTTGACAAAAACCATTTAAGGAAGTAGTGTTTGATTTGGGCACACAGTTTGAGTATTCAGTCCATTATAGCTGGGAAGTCTGGGTGCTGGGAGCTTGAAGTAGAAGGTCACCTTGTACCTGTGCTCAGGCAGGAGAAAGCAATGAAGGCTTGTTCTCAGGGAGCTTCATCTTCCTTAAACAACCAGAACATAGGCCCAGGAAATGGTGCAGACCGTCCCTCAGGATGGCTCTTCTGATTTCAATTAAGCAAACCAAGAGAATTCTGCATAGGAATGCTCACAGACTAATCTAGTCTAAATAACCCCTCACAGGCTTGCCTGGAGAATAACTTAATCTAAATAATTCCTCACAGGTGTATCAGAGGCTAACCTGATCTAAGTAATCCCTCATAGGTATGCCTGTAGGCTAACCGATATAAATAACCCCTCACAGCTGTGCCCAGAGGCTAACCTGGTGTAAATAATCTCTCACAGGCATGCTCAGAGGCTATCTGATCTAATCAATCCATTATAGCCCTGCCATGATGCTACCCTGGTCTAAATAATCCCTACAAACATCCCAGAGGCTAAACTGGGCTAAATAATCCCCCATAGCTGTGCCTGGAGACTAACCTGATCTGAATACTCCCTCATGGGTGTGCCCAGAGGGTAGACTCTTACTTAGGTATCCAGATCTTTACAAGCAGTCAACACGAACAAACACATCTATCATATTCACACATTTTCAAATTAAACCAAATTGTCTAGAAATCTCTTGTAAAATGAATTTGAAGAAGAGATGGGAATGAGGAGAAAGCAGAGGTAGAGAAGAATTTTGTGTCTTTGATTATACTCACACTGTCCTTATTTTGTAGTTTAGAATAGCTACTTATTTTACCATATTTTTTGGATGTAACATAGATAAAATCATTGGTGATCACTAGTTACTCATTGTCTGGAACATGAAATAAGAAAGAAATACTGCTCTATAAGCGCACTGGATATCACAGTGAGACCAGAAGATCCTGGGAACACAGGGAGCTGGTTCTGTCTTTCCAGACAGTCAGCGAAGCTATGTTGTCAAGTGACTTTCTAAATCTCAAGCATTTATTCATATTTTAGTTCTCTAAATTGATCCTCATGGCTATAAAAATATTCTGTCAAATATTCATGATCATCTCTCCATTCCCCAGTCACTTATGATGAGACCATCTCTTTCATTTCTTGAATGAGGAATGACCAGGACCCTCCTCACAAAATATCTACACCAGTGCCAAGTGGCTTGACCACTCTTCTTTATTGTCTCTGTGGGTTGGAATTAACCAGGAGAGCAGAGAAAAAGGTTAAGCAATGCACAATGAAATGAAATATTAGAAAAAGAGAGAAACCATAAGATGTTTTTTTTTATGTATGTGTGCTACGCCTGAATGCATGTCAGTGCACCTGTGTGGTACAGTGCCCACGGAGGTCGGAAGAGGACATTTTATCTCCTGGAACTGGAGTTACAGATGGTTGTTAGCTGCCATGTGAGTGCTGGGATTCTAACTCCAGTCCTCTGCAAGTGCAGTCAGTGCTTTTAACTGCTGAGCCATCTGTCTAGCCCCCCAAAAGTTTTAATATAAAATCCTATGCTTTTTTTCATCTTTCCAAAGCAAATTTACCATTTATTGAAAAGACAAACCAAACTTTCAATCTCATATGGTGAATTTTTCTTCCAAATGTGTGTCAACATCGAGGTGTTTTGTTGTTTTGGGTTTGTTCATTCTGTGTTCAACTTTAGAAAGCAGAAGACTCAAGTTTGGTTCCAAGTACCTGCAGCAGGTGGCTCATCTGTTCCCCAAAGATCCAGTGGCCTGTACTGGCTTCCATGGATACCTGAGCTCATGTTCTCTCATCTGGACTCACATGCATATACATAATTAAAAATAAAAGAAATGTTTAAGATAAAGAAAGCGGTATATGTTACAGATCAGGGAATAGTCAGTGAATTCTAGGAGACTCTTAAGTATAAACAGCTGTCACAAAATAGCTGAGTAGCTATGCTAGCTAGAACAAAAACTGCAAGCAGGTTCGTGATTGTTATGGTTGAGTTTTGTAGTCAAATGAGTTGTAAAATTTTCCTGTTTATTTTGTTATTGTCTGGACACCAAAGTGTAGATAATGAATGGCAGATCCGTAACTGGTTTTTTTTTTTTTTTGATATTTTAAAGGCAGTTGTTTCATGATAACTACATATTTTAATACACTAATACTAAATATAAATAAAATATTTTCTGTCTTAATATTTTTATGTTTATTGGAACTGAGCTTATTTACTCAGAAAAAGAAAATACCTTCTGATTAATCTTTAGTGCTTTAAAAATTACAAAAGTTTCTAAAGCTTTGTATTAGTCACTTTTCTGTTGTTGTGATAGAAACACTGACCAAGGGAACTTGTAAAAGGAAGAGTTAATTAGCTCATAGTTCCAAAGGGGCAAGAATCCATCACAGTGGCGAGACATGGCGGCAGAGGTGGCTAGAGTACATGCAGCAGCTAAGCCCTCACATCTTCAAGCAGGCACAGAAAGCAGAGGCTTAAGAACTCTCTAAGCCCACCCCCAGTGATGTGCTTCCTCCAGTCATGGTCACACTTTCTAAGACCTCCCAAAACAGTTCCACCAACTCAGGACAAAATGTCCAAATACTTAGAGTTTAAATGGGGACATTCCCATTCAAACTACCACAGGCTTCAATTCTAATTCTTCAATACCTTTAAGACAGATAGGACTAGTGGAAGTGATAAAGGTATTCAGAATGACTGACACCAGTGTGACTAGGGATTTATAAGGAAAATGGTCATAGAAGCTTGAAAAATATTCTTCCTGCAAATAGAATAAACATTCAGAAAATTGTCTATGTAAAATTACTAGGTACAGTTTCTACTTAATAAATACTCCCCCTTAGGATCATAATGACATAAATAATATTTTAATACCTCATAATCTGACAGTGTGTAATTGAATTGCCAAACATGAATACCAGTATTTTTGTCTGTTTTCTAAGACCCTTCATACCCCATGAAGAATGGATAGACATGATACTTTCAGCGAAAATGTTGGTTGCCTGGTCAGCCCACTATTTTCACTTACAAGTTTCTATATTTATCGACTTTACGTGTGGTTAAAGTGTCTTATTTAAGAAAAATATATCGTTGATAGTAAGAGAGTAATTACACAGTCATTGCTTCAATCTGGCTATATAAATCATTGTGATTTAACCTACAGTAGTAATAAAAATAAATGATATTGTTTTTGGTTCATTACTGCTGATCTAATAAAATGTAATGAATTAAGAAATTTCCTGAGTGAAACAGTCTCATAAAAATAACAATTTAGTAATGGTGTGTTGCAACACCCAGTGTGAAAGAATTAAGAAAGAATAAGCATTTTTAATAAAAAACGTGTCTTTAAGAAAATGTTCTCCTTGTTTTTTTTTAACCTACTTTTCTCCTAATTCAAATGCATATTTTGATTGCATTCATGGAGATCATTGCCAGGAATTATAGCCTTTAAATGATTGCTTGTTTATATGAAAAAAATTTTGAAAATTCCAGGAACTTATGAGTTTCTGGGTAGCCTGTGTGAATTTAAGAAGGAAGACACAGTCCACCTTCTGGGAATGCCTATGTGCTAAGAACTGATTTTTTGTTAATGAAACAGCAGTTATCCAGAGAGAGGAACAGCTCTCTTTCCCTTGTGCTATACTCTTGAAGGGTCACTCCAGTTTTCCGTTATTGAGTGGGTGATTTCCAATTTGCTTCGTTGTGTCTTCCAGTTTCTTCATCCCCTCCTCCCTTTTGGAACAAGTACTCATAAACAGAACATCAGGAGATCAATGTCTTCTCTGCTATTCTTTCCTACATCAGTGGTGAAAAAAATAAATTTATATCTCTATATGTCTTTTCGTAAAAATATAATTGCCTGAGTTTCATTAGTATAATGTTTGGCCTAAATTACAGCCTTCCTTTATGAAGTTCATCTTTCCTGATCATGGAAATGATGCATACTGGCAGTATAAGGAGAATATAATCATCCTTGAATCCCCAGGTCTTTGACTAGCTAGCCCATATTTGCATATTTATATTCTTTCAGATTGTGCATCATGCTGCTGTGAAAAAGCGTTGATTTTTTAAATAACTGCTCTTTATTTATGACTCTCATTGTCCATTGTACAAACTGCAAAACAAGCTTGACTCTGGTTCTGTTTTTGTTTTGTTTTTTCCAAAGATTCTGTGTACCCTTTGTTTCTGTGATAGTTTATATGTCTTCAAGGTCTCAAAGTTTTCAGTGGCTATTCAGTGATTGGTTCACATCTGGGATCACTGAAGAGCGATCTGAATCAATTGGAAATGAAATCATTGAAAAGTCTATCAAAAGTAAAAAATAAACAATAAGCATTTCATAACATCTTGACAGGAGATCAAGGCTTCTGAAATGGCTTTTCAATCTTGAACAGATTTTCATGAAATCTTTCCTATGAGTTTAACAAATTCAAATATTTCCAGCATTAGACTCTTAAAAATGATATGAAAATATAAAGATGAAAGTGATCGAAGAATTCTTATTTTTATATCACTTCATCTTATAAATATTACGTCACCTATACATAATTGTGCAGGATAGCTTTAGCTGTCAACTTGATACACCTAAGTTGAGAGACCCTCATTTGGAGAATTTCCTCCATTGGACATGCCTGTGCCCATGTCTATGAAGCATTTTCTTTATTGTTGAGTGAGGTGGAAGGGCCCAGCCCACTGTGGGCAGTACTACCCCTGGGCAGGTCTTTGTGTATTGTATAAGAGAGCAAACTGAGAATGAGCTGGGGGATCAAGCCAGTAAGCAGCATTCCTCCATGACCTATGTGAGCTTCAGCTCCTGTCCTCAGGTTCCTCCCCTAAGTTCTTACCTTGGGCTCCCTTACTGATGAACTGTGTGATCTGGGAAATGTAAGAGAAATAAACCCTTTCCTCCCCAAATTGATATTGGTCAGACTGTTTTGTCACAGCATTGGAGAAGCAATCTAGAAGAGAAATTGGTACCAGGATCATGGGGTATTGCTGTGACTGGTCGACCTGACCTTGGTGTTTGGGGTTGGATTGTGGAAGTGTTTGAAACTTTGGGTTAGAAAAGCCATTGAGTACTTAGAGTTTGTTGCTGTGGAGATTGTAACAGTTCTGCTGAAAGAGTTATAGATGATGGAGGTCTGGGAAGCAGAGACAATCAGGGCAGTTTGCATGATATTGTGAACTGAGAATCTTTGGGTTCTGGTCACCTGGAAGTGAAGAATCAGCCATGATTAAGAAACCAGAACATGAAGTGAAACCTTTGTTTACTGGGACCATTGATACTAGATAGCTGTTGCTGATAAGTCAACTGTTAGTAACAAAACACTGACATCACTGAGGTGAAATCTTCTGGGAAAAATTTCCTAAGGGTGGGCACATGGAAACTGTGGTCCTGTAAGAGGCTAGGAAAGGACATTGGTGAAAGTGCAGCTTCACTGCAGTGAAGACCCCAGGATTGCAGGGGTCATGAGAGACTGTGGTTTTGTACCAGTAGAGGCCAGAAGAGTCCATTGATGAAGGTGAAGCCTTAGTTACAATGGTAACCACCAGATTTTTGGAGATGCCAGGACTATGAGATGACCATCAACATCAGCAGCAGGTGAAAATGGAGTCGACCCAGGCCTGTGAGATAAGCTATGTGTGCTGTGGATGGCAGAGCTAGAGAAGTGGAGCTCCTAACACCCTCTGGAACCCAGAAGATCATGAGTGAATCCCAGATGTCCAGCCTTGAGCTATTTGCTGGACTTAGATTTTACTTAAGTATACTCGATTCTTCCCTTTCATATAAGACAGTACATGTTTTGTTTTGCACTTTACAAAGCTCACAGTTTTAAAAAGAGATTGTGAATTCTTAAATGTTTAGATGTTTGAAAGACTGTGGGGCTTTTAAAGTTAAGCTGTCTTAGGTTGCATTATTGTTAGCATCATATCTTGAGACCAAGAAATGAGAAGTTTGTAGTTTAAGAGTTATGTGTTTGTGTGTAAAGTTGACAAGGGATCAATTGTGCTGGATAGCTTTAGTTGTTAACTTGACACACCTGAGTAGAGAGAGATTAGGGAGCCTCAACTGGGGAATTTCCTCTGCTGGACATGCCTATGGTCATGTGTATGAGGCATTTTCTTGATTGTTGAGTGATGTCGGAGGGCCCAGGCCACCCCTGGGCAGGTCGTTCTGTATTGTATAAGAAATCAGGCTGGGAATGGGCTGGGAGAGAAAGCCAGTAAACTGCATTCCTCCATGATTTCCTGTGCTTCAGCATCTGCCTCCAGGTTCTTTCCCTGAGTTCCTACCTTGGGATCCCTCAGTGAGGGACTGTGACCTGGGATATGTGAGCTTTATAAACCCGCTCCTCTCCAAGTTGGTATTGGTCAGAATGTTGTGTCACAGCAATTGAAAGCAAACTATAACAATAATTCTATTACAATTTTTTTGAAGGGTCACATTTGGGCCAGTGAAATGGCTTAGTAGGTACAGGCACGTGCTGCCAAGTCTCATAACCCAAGTTCAATCCTTGGAACCCATAGGGTAGGAGAGAACAGACTCTCCACAAGTTGTCCTCTCACCTCCATATATTCACAGTCATGTGCACAGACACACATGTACATACACACACATACTCTAAATAAGTACATAATAAATAATAAATAATTATAAAACATTTTTAAAAGAATCACCTTATTCAGTCTTTCTAAATATATCCACTTTGCATTTATTGCATAAAATACTTTACTTTTATTTATACATAATTAGTTAAATTATTGGATTATGACAAAAAGTTCAAGTAACATCAAATGGTTCTTTAAAATTTAATGAAACTCACTTTTGGTGAGAAAACAGTTCAAGTGGCAAGGCTAGAAGCCTCAAGTATTCAACCACCTGAAGCACAGATGCTGAGAGGATTCAGTCAGTAATGTGAAGGAAGCAGTGCTATTTGACTAGTCTGATTGGTAGGTTAAGCAGATTCAACTAACACAATTCAATTGTGTGGTTCTCATTAATGGAGTTATTGTTTTTATAGATTTCTGCTATTTTCACATAATATATACATATCCTGTAGGTAGAAATAGCCTTAAGAAATCCAATTTCTAGTGTGACTAGGTGATTTCTTATACAGCTGTCTCAAATGGATTTAGCCATTTCACTGCTGGTTGAAATTTCAAATTGGCCATCACTGTACCTTTCATATTATTGTTACAATAAATTTTAGAAGTGTAGTTACTGAAGCAAACGGAATCCATGTGTGCTGGATAGCTTTAGTGCCAACTTGACACACCTGGGTTGAGGGAGACTCAACTAGGAAACTGCCTCTGTTGAAATGGCCTGTTGGCCATGTCTGCAGGGTATTTTCTTAAAGAGTGATATGGGAGGGCCCAGCCCACTGGGAGCAGTGCCATCCCTGGAGCTAGTTGCTCTGTATTGTATAGGAAAGCAGGCTGAACATGGACCAGAAAAGCAAACCAGTAAGCAGCATTCCTCCAAGGCCTGTGCTTCAGCTCCTGCCTCCAGGTTCCTGCCCTGAGTTCCTACCTTGGGCTCCCTTGGTGATGAACTGTGTGATCCTAGAGATGTAGGAGAAGTAAACCCTTTCCTCCCCAATTTGGTATTGCTCAGCATGTTTTGTCACAGCATTGGAGGAGTAATCTAGAACAGAAATTTGTACCATGATCATGGGGCATTGCTGTGACAGACTTTGGTGTTTGAGAGAGGATTGTGGAAGTGTTTGGAACTTTGGGCTAGAAAACCCATCAAGTGCTTAGAGTTTATTGCTATGGAGTTTGGAGCAGTTCTGCTGAAAGTGTTATAGATGATGGAGGTCTGGCTTGTGACACTTCAAAGGGAAGCAGAGACTAACAGGGATATTTGTGTGACATTGTGAGTTGAGACTCTTTGGGTTCTGGTCAGCTGAGACTAAAGAATCAGCTTTGATTAAGAAGAAACCAGAACTGATTAAGTGAAAGCTTTGTTTTCCTGGGACAATTGATGCTGCTTAGCTGAGGCTGAAAAATCAGCTGTAAGTAACAAGAGACCGGCATCTTCAAAGTGAAATATTCTGGGAAGTATTTCCTGAGGGTCAATACATAGATTCTGTGTTCCAGAGAGGGACTGAGCCTCCATCTAAAGCTTGAAACAGGACTTGGTATAAGAGTCTCCTGCATGGTTCTGGTGCTGAAAGTGTGAAGGAGTCACAGAAAGTTGCTGAGGCTTGACACTGTGAGAGATCAGGAAAGCCTATTGGTGGAAGTACAGCCTCGGTTGCAGTGAAGACCCCCAGGATAGCAGAGGTCACGAAGAGAATCTGAGCTTTTGAACCAGTAGAGGTCAGAAGAGCCCACTGGTGGAGGTATGGCCTCAGTTTCAGTGGTGACTCCAGCTTTCTGGTGATGCCAGGACCATGGGATGACCATGAAGGACAATAGCAGGTAAGGAACGAAGCTAATTCTCACCTGTGAGATGAGCTTGCTGTGTGCACTGTGGCTGGCAGAGCCAGAGAACTGGAGCTGCAGAAACCGTTTGAAGCCCAGAAGATAATGAGTGAATCCCAGATGTTCAGCCTTGAATTACCATGCTGGACTTAAGTTTTGCTTAGGTATGTGTGATTCTTCCCTTTGAAAGAAGACCAAACTTGTTTTGGATTTTATAGGAGCCTATAGTTAAGAGACTTTTAAAAGAGGATATGAACTTTAAAGTGTTTGGATTTTTTAAGGACTGTGAGGCTTTTAAGTTCACTGTCTTATATTGTGATATTAGTATTGACATATCTTGTGAAAAGAAAAATGAAAAGGTTGTGGTTTAATAGTGATGTGTTTATGTGTCAAGTTGACAAGGGGTCAATTGTGCTAGATAATCTTAGTGTAAAGTTGGCATACCTGGATTGAGGGAGCCTCAACTGGGAATCGCCTCCGTTGGAATGGTCTAGGGCCATGTCTGTGGGCCATTTGCTTGATGAGTGATGTAGGAAGAATGAGCTCACTGTGGGTGATACCACCCCTGGGCAGGTTGTTCTGTATTATCTAAGAAATCAGCCTAAGCATGGGCCAGGGATCCAGCCAGTGAACAGCATTCCTCCATGGTCTCTGCTTCAGCTCCTGCCTCCAGGTTCCTGCCCTGAATTCCTACCTTGGGCTCCCTAAGTGATAAACTGTGTGATCCTGGAGATATAAGAGAAATAAACCCTTTCCTCCCCAAGTTGGTATTGGTCAGAGAGTTTTGTCACAGCAATAGAGAAGCAAACTAGAACAGCATGTTTTAATACAATCAATGTACTTTCAAGTCACAGTTGGGCAGGACACTCTTTTTTTTCCCCATAGGTGTATGTGTGTGGTGTGCATGTGTGTATACCTGTTCTCATGTGTTTATATTCGTGTGTATGCATGAAAGAGGTTGACCTCAGATATCTTCCTTGATCACCTTATATATTGAGGCAGTCAGTGTCGTGCCTCTCACTTGAACCCAGAGCCAGTCAATTAGGCTAGTCTAGCTAGTCAACTTGTCCTGACATCTCCCATCTGTCACTGCCTTCTAAGTGCTAGGAGTGTAGGCATGCTCCCATACTCACCACTTGTATTCAAGGATACTGTTGGAGGCCACAGGTCAGAGAATAGCCAGCTTAGCATGCTTGCCCTTCTCTCTTAGTGCTAGACTCTTGGCCAAGGGCTAGCCAGGATCTTGTCAATTGCAAAGCTCAAGTAAACAGCTTGACCTTTAAGCTAGCCCAACCACAACTTCCTTTTACCTGTTTACAACTGTGTATCATCGATAGAGGAACCTCCTGCAAAGCCCTGCCCTCAGGGTATATAAGGCTCTCTGCCTCTGAATAAAGTCAGTGTGTCATTCTCCTTTCCCCCTACCTAGTGTGTATCTCTCTCTGTGTGTCTGTGTGTGTACTCTTCTCTTCAACCTCGATGTCCCTTGCAGAGACTCGGACCCAGGGCCGTGCAGGCGCGGCAGGATACTGAAGACTGAACACAGATCCTTATATTTTCTGGGCAAACATGGTACCTGTTGTGTCATCTCCTCAGCACAGACATGATTCTGTATACATTTTTAAGGACGAATGTGCACTCATGGTAATCTTAGGCAAACATTTATATTTTGTGTAACATTGGTAATTTGATAAACAAAATACTTCTATTTCTCTTTTAATTCTCATTTGTTTGATTATGAGGTAAAATGCGGAAAACTGAATTTAATGGTGTTGATCCATTTTATTCAAGAATCTATTCCTGTCCTTGCACATTTTTTCTGGGCATTCTTTTTAAATTTTCTTATTGATCTGCATATCCTCCTTTTGAAGGTTAGAATTTTTCTCTACTAAGTATAAGGAATATTTTTCAGAAAAGTCTGCTCTTTAATTTTGTTCAATGTTATTATGCTCAGAAATAAAAAATCAGTTGAGGTTAAACATGCATTTTTACTGATGATACATCATAACAAAATTTATTTTAAATCAGTTCATTGCTATACATGTTATTTTACCACATGTTAAAGATCAAAGACAAATATTCATATTAATGAGCTGGATCATCAATGTTAAGAAGGACACTTTGTATAAATGTGTAGCACAAAATGGTAGAACTGGGTGGGGCTAAAGAGCTAAGAGCACTGGATGACCTTCCAGAGAATCCATGTTTCCCAGCATCCACATGAAGGCTAACATCCATTTATAACTCCAGTTCCAGGGAAAGCAACACCCTCTTCTGGTCATTGCATGCACAGGTACACTTACATTCATGCAAGCAAAACACTCATACACATAAAATAAAATTTAAAATTCATGGGAGAAAAGTGTTTAGAGCCATTTTGAAATTGTTGGAAATTCTGTCCTCATCTTAATCCAAAATTCATTTAATGAATTTTTTTTCCTAACTTTTCAAGTTAGTTTTTGGAGATTTTCATACAATGTATGTGGATCATATTCACCTACCTGCATCACGTCCTTCCAGGTCCACCTCAATTTCTTTACCTACCCAAATTTGTGTCCTCCTTGTTTTTGTTTTCTTTTATTTTGAACCCATTGAATCCAATTTGTACTGTCCATATATTCTTGGGTGTGTGGCCATCAACTTGCGCATCATTGATCTACCAAGGGCCACACTCTTAAGGAAAACTGACTCCCAGCAGCTATCATCTGCCAGTTTTTTCTCTGGTAGTGGTGGGATTGGTGGCCACATTATGCCTCCAGGCTGGAATTTTATGTGTCTTTAGCTTACAGAGATCTTACACATGCTGTCACAGCCACTTTTAGTTCTTATGCACACTTGCCTTGCTGTTTCTTGAAAATGCTATTTTCTTCCTGTCATCCACCACATCTGGGTAATTAAAATATTTTACTACCTTTTCTAGTGTGATCCCTGAGGATGGAAGGAGAGGCTGTGATAGAGAGGTCTCATTTAGAGCTGAACATTCCACAGTCTCCTATTCTCTACACATTATCCAGATGTTGGTTTCTGTGTTGACAGCCAGAAAATATGTGTAGAGAATTAGAAATGATATATTATCTTAAGAAGATACCACCTAATTTTAAACCTAAGTACTCTTGCATATTTACGTTGATGATGCTTTGCTTTAACCTGTTTCTGTTATAATCTGCTTTTCAGATACTGATTTTAAACATGCTGAATACTTGAAAGTAGGTCCAAACATGCAAATTTAGATGTATAATTAATCAAGCATATATTTTATAATCTCCAGATGTATTTTTTAAATAGCTTTATACTATTTTAAAAATTATTTCATTTGTTTTTATTTTGTGTGTATGAATGTAGTGTCTTGTGTATATAAGTGTACCTGTGCTGTGCAAAGCCCACAGAAGTCAGAAGTGGGCATCAGATTCCCCTGGAACTGGAGTTAAAAGATGGCTGTTAGTTGCCATGTGGGTGATGGGAATCAAACCTTGGTCCTCTGCAAGAACAGCCAATACTCTTAACCACTGAGCTATCTCTCCAGCCCCAGCTTTATACTTTTAACTTCAGTCTTCATGTGCTTGTTTATTTGATGGGTTCTTGCATTTTTCTTTTATGCTTTGTTACCTGGATTAGCTCATTTATTAATTCCTACATTTGTATATATACTTATTTTGTTTTAGGTTCTTTATGATTCTCTACTTGTATAATCATGTCAAAAGCAAGGAAAGACAAATATTATTCTTCTATTCCTACCAATATTGAATGTACAGGAAGGAAGCTCTTTAGTGCTGTTCTGCACAATGGAAACTGTAAATTCTAGTAGATGCCCTTTCACAAACCAAGGAAGCTTTGTCTACTCTTTCTGAGTCTTCTCTTAATGGCCATGAAATTTTGTGAAATACCTTTCACTGATTAAATGATCACATCATTTTCATTTTTAACTTGTTAAATGGTAAAATATACTGATTATTTATTAACTATCAACTAGCTTAAATCTCTGGAATGAAATCCAGTCAGTATAGTCATGTATATGATTCCTCCGACAGTCTACTGAATTGTATTTACTAATACTTTAAGGATTTTTTTTTTGTTTTGGCACCTTTGTTTATACAGAATCTTCATCTGTAGTTTCCTTTACTTTTACTTTTCTTTGTACTATGTTATCTTGTTTGGATGTCAGTGTAATACTAGTTTCCTAAAAAAGAATTATTAAATATTTCCTCTTATTTTCTGGAAGAAAATATATAGAGTTAGTGTTGATTAATCTTTTAAAATATAGTGAAATCATCTCTGCCTTGTTTATTACTGGTTTTTAACTATTAATAAAATTTAATTAGTAATCTTCAGTGATCTCTTTCCCAAGAAGAGAAGTTTGAATGGTCTTTCTGCTTGTCTTCTAATATGTTTTTAATTATTTTGATCTATTCAAGAACCACCTCTTTCCCAGCAGATTTTTCTCGTGTTTTCCTCTTTTCAAATACATTGATTTCTGCCTTTTTGTTGCTTTTGAACTGAGAAGGACACTAGAAGATGGAAGGACCTCCCATGATCAGTGATTGGAAGAAATAGTATTGTGAAAATGACCATTCTACTGAAAGTTATATACAGATTCAATGCAATTCCAGTCCAATTCCCCTTGACATACTTTACAGAATTAAAAAAAAAAATCCTAAATTTCATATGGAAGCACAAAAGACTCAGGATAACCAAAGAAACCCTGAGCACAAAAACAGTGCAAGGGGATTACTAGACCAGATTTTAAATTGTATTACATAGCTACATCATAAAAACAGACTAGTACTGGCACAAAAATATAACTTAGATTAATGGAATATAATTGAAGACCCAAACATGAGTAAATGCAATTTTAGACACCTGGAATTTGGCAAAGAGACCAAGAACACTGACTGGAGAAAAGACAGTATCTTCAGCAAATGGTGCTAGCATAAACTGGATTTCCACTTGTAGAAAAATGGAACTAAAACTGTATCTTTCAATTTGCATAAAAGTCAACTCCAAAAGGATCAAAGACCTCAATGTGAAACCTGAAACTGTCAAATTCTCAGAAGAAAACATTGGCAGTAACATACAAGATACAGGTGTTGGGAAGGTGTTCTAAATCAGAAAGCAGTTTCTTAGGAATTAAGGTCAATAATCAAAAAGTGGGACCTCATTAAACTAAAAGTGTCAGTACAGCAAAAGTATCAACTGAGTAAGTGGAGAGAAAAATCCAGAGTGGAAAAAATCTTTACCAGCAATACATCTGACAGAGATTTAGTATCTGGAATATATAAAGAACTCAAAAAACAAAGAATCAAAACACAAGTGCCCCAATTGAAAGCTGTGCTTAGGATCTGAGCAGAGAGTTCTCAAAGGAAGAAATAAAATGGCTGAAAACATTTTTAAAAGTATTCGACATCCTTAGAAATCAGAGTAATTAAAACCATTTAAATTTCTTCTTGTCCTAATCTGACAGGCTACGTTCAAGAGAACAAATGATACCTAATACTGGCGATGATGTGGGGAGAGAAGTTCGCTCATTCACCACTGTTAAGATTGCAAACTTGTGCAACCCCTATGGAAAGATGTGGAGAATTCTTAAAAAACTAAAAATGAATATGCCATTTGACCCAGTTATACCACTTCTTAGAATATACGTGAAGGACTCATCCTTTTGTAGAGATACTTGTACATCCATGTTTGTTGTTGCTCTTTTCACAATAGCTAAGAGATGCAAGAAACCTGTGTCCCTCATTTGATGAGTGGGACTGAAAATGTGGTATAATTACACAATGGAATTCTACTCAGCGGTGAAGAAAGGTGAAATCATGAAATTTACAGGTAAATGGATGGAGCTAGAAAATGTTATGCTAAGTGAAATAAAACAGAATCAGAAAACATGCAACCTATGTTATCCTTCATTTGTGGATCCTAGCACAAATTCTTGTATGTGAGCATGTATCTGGATGTAACTGCAGGAACCAGGAAAATGGAAAGAACCAGGCAGGGACAGGGAAAGGAGGAAACTGAGAGAGAAGAACAGTAGGAGACAGCTGTTACCTAGACATAAATAGATAAAATGTGGTATTTAGATGGGAAGGAAAGGGAGGGCTATACAAGGAACTGTGGGATAAAGAGAAAACAGGGTTGAAGAAGATGGGACCAGAGGAGACTGGTATCATGAAGGGAGAAATCAGGAAATGGGGACAATTTAATGAGAAGACATGGGGGCGGTTAGATAGGGAGAGAGAGAGAGAAGAGAAGAGAGAGAAGAGAAGAGAAAATAGTGTCTAGCTAGTGTAAATAGAATAAAACACCGTAGGTAATCATGTAAGTTTCACAACCTAATGACATGCAATTTCTCTACATGAGTTCATGTGCAAAGCTGAAGGCTGCATAACAAGAAACTGTGCCAGGTAGAAGAAACCTTCCTTTGAGTTATTGGCCAGAGCGGTCCAACAGACAACCAGAATTACACAGGCTATTGTCACAGCCTTTGATTGCCTTCTAGAACTTGAAGGTAAGAGCTTATTACTGAAGACAGGTCATACTTCAGACACAGGATTTGGAGCAGTGAAGCTGGAAATGACCTGTAATCCACCTCTCCTAAAGACTGGCTCTCATACCTCTGGACAGAACTACACAAACTGCTAAAGAAGAACCTCAATGGCCCAACACCAGCTTCATGATCAAATAACTATATTGATGACCAGCACAGCATATGACACTGGTACAGTAGTGGCACTTATCTTAGGGGCAATCAATGGCTACCAGATAGTACTTAAAGCCCACTCAATAGGAAGAAACTTATATGTACTACTGTAATCATAGCCAAACACACATGGTGGAAGAAGTCATAGATCTTAAAGAAATCCCCAAGACTGTCACATCCCTAGACTAATACAACTTCTCACTAAGTGCAAAATATGTATCCTTATATTTATAGTCAAGTATCCCAGTCACCACTAATCAAAGAAGCTTCCTTTGCACCAGATAGATACTATACTAATAAACAGTACCACAAGTGGTCGCACACAGACATTAGTGTGTGAATTGCCCAAGCTTAAGTGGCATATCTACAATGCAACCCCTACACCCATAGTTCATGCAACATGTAACAAGGGCTAAAGAGGACACTAATGAATCTCTCAACTCTCACTAATGAAGTTCTCTCATACAAAAAGTGGAGATTAGGAGTCTATAGAATGTGGGTCCCTAGAGTATATCCCTAAATTAAGCTTCACTCACCCAGGCCTCAGGGACCATTGTGGAAGAGGGGTAGGAAATGTTTTAAGAACCAGGGAGGAGGTGCATGGCCATAGGAAAATAGAATCCTACAAGCTCCTGGGACCCTGCTCATATGGTGACCCTATAGCAATGGTGTCAGCATGTTCAAGACCCCTATAAAAGTTAAGCAGACAGAAATCCAGCATAGAATTGGGGGAATGGGCAGTAGACCCCAATCTTAGCTGAAGAAATACTGGTGAAAGATTACTCTTGGATGAGGAAGAGCTAATCTTAAAGCAAGGATCTCTGATTAGGCTGACTAGACCTGAGTGGATGAACTTGCACTGAGGAATGTCCAGGGACACTAACTTGACATAACAGGCCTTAGCACAAATGAAAAAATGTGTGAATCCCAGGGGATGGTTCCAATGAGAAAGGTGGTATAAAAGTGATTAAGGTAGATTGAGAAGTTTCTGTATGAAATATACAAAAGTACAATTAAAATATTCAACAAAAATATTAAAAGTCTATCAAAGTATAAGTCACGTGCCACATAATGCATAAATTTAAAGTCTATGAATTATTTTTATTATATTAATCAAGTTGAGGACGAATCACTACACTCTAACATTTTCATCTCCCAATAAAAAATGGCATCTTGTCCCATGAACTCCATTACTCTGTACTTCCCATACTCTTTAAGGTTTATTCTTCCACTCTCAACATTCCTTTTCTAGTTCCACAACTAGCACATGTACACATATAAATACATATATACACATATGTATAAATGTATATATGCAAATACAATTTTAAATCTAGAATCAACATATAAGAGAAAGCATGCTGTATTTGTTTCCTTCAACCTGTCTCATTTCACTAATCATCATGCTTTCCAGATACATTCACTTTCTTACAAATACAAACTTCATTTATGGATTCAAAAAATATCATTTTGTGTATGTACCAAATTTGGTTTATCCATTCATCTCTTAGACTGTTTCAATTTCTTTACTACTGTGAATAGTGCAGCAAAAAAAAGATGATTGCAACATTCACCTATCATATTAGTCACTTTTATGTTGCTATGATAGAAATACTGACCAAGGGAAATTATACAAAGAAGAGTTTATTCAGCTTATAGTTTCAAAGACGCAAGAGTCCATCATGGTGGAGAGGCGTGGCAGCAGAGGTGACTAGAGCAGACACACAAGCTAAGTACACACATCTTCAAGCAGGCACAAGAAGCAAAGCTAGACTGGAGTTCAGGCAAATATTAAGCACTCTGTAAGTCTGACTCCAGTGACATGCTTTCTCTAGCATGGCCACACCTTCTAAGACCTCCCAAAATATTGCCACCAAATGGTGACAAAATGTCCAAACATTTAGACCCTATGGGGGACATTCTCATTTAAACCACCACATTCCAATCCTTGGCCCCCACAGGATCATGACGTATTTAGTCCAACCTTAAAAGTCCCCACAGTCTTTACCAATCTCAACACTGTTCAAAAGTCCACAGTCCAAAGTCTCTTCTGAGACTCAGGGCAATCTCTTAATTGTAAGGCCCTGTAAACCAAAGACTAACTTCATACTTCCAGCATACTGTGGAACTAAATAGCTATTTCCATTCCAAAAGGGAGTAACAAAGACATAATGAGGAAATCCAGGACCAAAACAAGCCCGAAAACCAGCAGAGCAAACACCAAATCCAGTAGCTCCATGTCCAACGTCTGGGATTTTACTTCCAAAAAGCTTAGATGGCTCAACTCCTCCGACCGCTGGATGCAACATGCATCTCTCTCTTGGGCTAATACTTCTCCTTGTATGCAGTGCTCCGTGGTAGATGTCTCACAGCTCTGGTATCACCAATGTCTTCTTCGGGTCTCTACTTCCAACAAGGCTTCACTTTTACAGCTTCCCAAAATGGCCTATACGTGCTTCTTGTCCTGTCAGGGCCTTCTTTATTCAGTGACACCCCTGCTGCACATTGCCTGGTCTCTGTGGCTCACAGAAACCATGGAGGAAGAACCAGTGACCCTTTCATTCTTGCACCTTTCATACCTCTAAAGTCAGCACCAGATGAACAACACAGCCAGGTTTGGCTGCAAGTTTGGGATGGATCCCATCCTGCTTCATCCACTTTAGAAGGTTTTACCTTCAGTGGTTTTCTAGTGGAAAACCCATCCAGCATTTTTCCTTGAGATGTTGGAGGCTTAACTGGGTGTGGTCTTGCCCTGGATGTACTCCCTGCCTTGTTTAATCACAAATCTCTAGACCTCTCCTTAATCACTTTAATCTCCTTATTGCAGGAATCTTCTCCTTCAGCACATGCCTTGGTTCCAACATTAATTTTCCTAGGGCTCTTTTTCAATACAAACTGTACATTCTGTATTTCTTTCTGCCCCATTTGCTCTTTTCATTATAGATTTGCATAATATTCACCATTAAGGGCCATGCCACCATCTCTACATTAGGCTGCCTTGAAACGTCCTCCATGAAAGAAATTAGTGCATTGCTTTTCAACTTATCCTCAGGCAAGCTTTTTGACTACGGGCAGCTCCAGTCAGACTCTTGCCAAAATATTGCAGTTGCAGTTTGAACCTTATTCCCATGGAACTATATTGTACTCAGCACTACTTTCTTCCAGGCTCCTACTAGAATGGCCTGTTAATCTGTTTACAACAATCAATCGGTTTTCTAACCCAGATTTCCAAAGTTTACACAGTCTTCCAAAGACCCACATGGTCAGGTTCTCCACATTCAACACTCCACTTCTGGTACCAATTACTGTATTAGTTGCTTTTCTGTTGCTATGATAGAATCACTGACAATGGGAACTTATAAAATAAAAGAGTTTATTTAGCTTATGGTTCCAAAGGGACAATAATCCATCATGACAGGGAGGCATGGTGGCAGAGGTGGCTAGAATAGATGGAGAAGTTAAGCACTCATATCTTTAAGAAGGCACAGGAAGCAGAAAGTGAGTGGAAATCCAGCAAGGCTTAAGAACTCTCTAAGCCAGCCCCTGGTGATATGCTTCCTCTAGTGTGGTCACACACTCCCAAAACAGTGCTACTAACTAGAGACAAAATGTCCAAATACTTAGAGCCATGGGGTACATTATCATTTAAACCACCACACCTATGTTGTAGCATGCTTATTTACTTCATTTTTTCTATTGCCAAATAATATTCCATTGTATTGATATATCAAATCATTGCCTATTTTGTATCTTCTCTCTTGTTCAGTTGGTGGATATTTGGGTTTCTTTATTTAGGCAATTGTAAAGAATGCTGATGGCCTCTTCTTTGCAAGGTCAACATTTTTTGTTGTTGTTTTCTTGAATATAAACCAAGGATTATAATTATTGATTTTAGGTAAGTTTACAGTGGAATTTTGACCAATGTCTATTTTTTAAAGTTACTATGATGTTTATAATGTTTGTACAGTAACTCCTTTGATCTCTTTTTGTGATGTTTGTGTACTTACTTTAAGATTCTTCTATAATGGTAAGTTCCATATGACTTTTTCTAAAGTCCTTTTTAGTGTTGCTTATCACTCCCCAAACCTCGCCTCTGCCGGACCCTGCCATTCTCCACTCCACTTAACCCTTCCTAGTGTAATGTTCCCCTTACTGCATATCTAAGATTTCAAAGTGGGCATTCAGTTATGAGTGAGAACATGTGACATTTGTCTTTCTGAGTCTGTGTTACCTCACTCAGGATAATTGTTTCCAGTTCCATCCATTTCCCTCCTAATTTCATTTTTAAGAGCTTAACAATATTGTGTTGTGTATGTGTATCACACTTTCATTATTCATTAATCAGTTGATGGGCATGTAAGTTGTTTCCAATTTCTGTCTACATGAATTACAGGTCTTCTTTAATAGATTAGTCTTTTGGGTATATGCATAAGTTGTATGGCTAGGTCATAGAGTAGATAAATTTCTAGGTTTCTGAGAAATCTCCACACTGATTTCCATAGTGACTGCATCAGTTTGCACTCCCACCAGCAGGGGATAAGAGTCCCTTTTCTCCATATTCCTTCCTGCACTTGTCGCTGTTTGTGTTTTTATGCCCGTATCATGCAGTTTTAACTACTATAGTTCTATAATATATTTTGAGATCAGGGATAGTTAATACTTCAGCAGTTCTTTTATTGTTCAAGATTTAATTGGTTATCCTAGGTTGTTTGCATTTCCATTTGGAGTTTGAGATTGTTTTTCAATTTCTGTGAAGAATTGTTTTGGAATTTTAATGGGTATTGCATAGAATTTGTAGGTTTCTTTTGGTAATATGGTGCCATAGACTCTAATGCAATAATGACAGTTGCCCCTGCTCTTGATTACCAACCAGAAAGAGACGGTAAGATCCTATTGCTGAAGACACTACATACATGAGGTATAAAACAAAGCAAGGGCAAATCAACCTGGAGATGACTTCAGAGCCTCATCTCTACTGGCTAGAGTTCATAGTGTTGAAAGGTTCTATGCATGCTACCAGAGGGAAAAATTAATCATCAACTTTACCCAATTGTAAATCCTGTGAACTACAATAACAACTTGCCAGGTAACATATATCGACAACTGCAATAGTGGCACAAATATTATGGAAATAACCAACCAATTTATTTTAATTCAAGGTCTCATTTCTAGGATGAACTCCAAACCTGAGGCTACGTTGGTCACAGGACATAATACTTGAGAACCTAATACTTGTTTTCTATTAAATAATTATCATATTAAACTGACTCTTAATGACTTATTGTTATACGTACAGTTTAATGTACCTCACAACTCTCACCAGAGAAGTTTCTCTGTGCAACAGATGGTGATTAACATAGAAACCCACAACTGGCCAACATTCAGAGAAGAGGCTGAAGACTGTTTATCCTTGAAAAGGACACCTGTATCAAACTTCTGACTCCCAAGGGATCATTGTGGAAGGATGGGCAGAATGACCACAAGATCAAGAAATAACGAATGAACCAAAGGAAACAGAGTTTTCCAGACAGCTGGTCAGTTACTCATAGGAAATCACAGCAGCAGTGACAGCATGTACAAGTCCTATAAAGACTCAAACCAGAAAAATCACAACATAGAAACAAGGAAGTGGCTGTTGAAACCCCAACTACACCTAAGGAAATTGTAGCCACAGATGGCTACTGAAGAGGCAGAGGAAGTCTCTTTAAAGCATGAGACTCTTGGTAGGTCAAGCAGACGCCAGTGAATGGACCCATACTGAAGAATATTTGGAGACATAAATTAAACTCTCTCTAAGAGATTATCTGTTTATCTATCTATCTATCTACCTATCTATCTGTCTATGCATTAAATTGGGCAGAGGGCAATTAGGGGGGTGGAGTGCAGATAGGAAAAGGGATCTAAATATCAAAAAATTATATTGTGTGAAAATTTGCAAAATTTCAATAAAATATATCAGTACAAAAAAAGTTACTATAACATTTTTATCTTCCCACCAATAATCTGTGACAGTACAAATTCCTCTGCATTATTTTCAGAACTTATCATCTTAGTGTCTTCTTACTGTTATCATGAATAGGAATGACTTTAAAGCTACAGCTTTGCTTTCAGTTTGCTTGATGCCCCATTAGTCTTTTTTCACCTCCCACACTTCCTTGGCTTTGCTCTATGGAAAGTGAACCTGTTTATAGAATAATAATATTTTAATTTCTGTAATGACATTTAAAGTATATTTTTAGTCATTGTCTTAGTAGATATTCTATGAATTACAATATAGGTCCTAAATTATACCTATCTACTTCAGTTTCTAATCATTTATTTCCAGTGAAATACTGAAATTTAGTTACCTTGTAGTTCCATTCTCTCCCCTTTTTTGCTACAGCTATTATACATGTAATGGCTATGCATGTAATAAACTGAATAATACAGGTTATCTTATGTGCGTTTGTAAAAATCTAAGGGAGTCCGTGATTTTGCTTTAATTACTAGAGTACTTGTCTACCATATATGAAGTCCGGGGTTTAATCTCAAGTTCCTCATAAAAACTGGGCATTTTGATAATCATTGGGAATCCCAGCACTTGGGAGAAGAAGGCAGGAAGATCAGAAGTTTCAAGTCTCAATTTGAGACAAGCCTGGAATACATGTAACCTTATCAAAAGCAAAAAGAAACAAACAAATACAAGATAAGTCATATGAATGTGTATGTATTTATTCATAGTGGTTTTCTGTTTATTTTTGTTCTTTCCTTTTTTTGTTCTACTTGTGGTTTTAGATTACCGTGTTGTCACGTTCTTTTACCGCAGTGCAGCTTTACTTCTACTTTCCTCGTGCTGTCATTGTCAAATACATTACATTATGACAAGCAACATCATTATATGCATAATGTGTTAAGAAATTGATTTCTATATTAGTCAAGAAGAAAAAGGACTTTTTAAATGCAATTATACCATCGTTGAATATTGCTTACATAATTACCTTCTGTATCACACACACACACACACACACACACACACACACACAGCTTCCCTCATGTGCTAGTTGCTTCAAGCTTGAATAACTCTTTAAAACTGCTTGTAGAAATAGTGAATTTATATTAACACTCCCAAAGCTCAGGAACTATCTCAGAGGAGATAGGCAAAATGTTTGTAAGAGCCACAGGTCACAGAGGACTAGAGACAAACAGTTTCTTCTGAATGACAGGACTGCTGTGCTCATGAACTCACAGCAGCTATGGTTGCCTACACAAGACACAAGATCTAACCATTCAACATTCTACCAAGTGTGTGTGGGGAGGCGGGGTTGAGTAGAGGGAAAGGCAAGGGATTCACAAGAATCCCCATCTTTAACTGAGGCACTACTGACATTTGATGGTTTCTGGGGAAGACAGAAGCCAGTTTTCTTTAAGGGTATGGCCCCTTAAAAGGTGGGCCATGAGTATATGGATAGCTTAAATTGAATTCTGTGGGCCACTGAAAGAAAGAATGCAAAGAGGGCGTAAAGTTGGGAGGGGTTTTGAGGAGATGGAGACCGGATCTGCGAGCTTGGGAGAATAATAGAGGGTTAATATAATCAAAACACTTTGCATGAAACTCTCAAAGTTTATAAATGCTATCTTTTTAAGAAGTGCTTGTAGAGCACAACAGCCAGTAACAGATTCCCTCTCTTCTCGTCTGGGACTGTCCTTCTTTATCACCCAATTTTAGAAGCTACTAATGATAAAAACAAAATTCTTAGTTGGCAAGAACTTCAGCACATGTTGCCACCCTAGTCTGCTGCTCCACACTGGCAAAAGAATTCAGTGCTAATGTAACTGCTGTTCTGGTGCACATGAAGTCATTTTAGTCTTTTTGATTGTATGGTTTTCTTTTTAAATTTAGCTTTCAGCTGTAACTGTGACATGTCTAGGCATAGGCTTCTTTGTGTTTATTGTGGTTGGGGCTCTTTGAATTTCTTGGTAGGTAGATTGAGTATATTTGGGTTTTTGATTATGTCACTCTATGAGCTTTCTATGTCCTTCTCTCTAACTCTAACCTGTTTCTATCTTGTGTATTAATATATCTACTAGATTCTCACATTCCCTTGAAGCTCTATTTCTTTTATTTATTGTTTCCTTCCTTCTGTGTTCTTATGATGCATAATCTTCAAATTTCCTGGTTTGGTTTGTCTGCTCAAATATGCTGAAAAACTTATTGAATTTTTCATTTAGATTATTACAGATTTTTACGTTGCCACACTTATGTTTATTTCTTTTAAATAAGTATTGATTGATATTTGTTTGATGAAACATTAACATACATATTTTAGTTCTTTAAGCATGATTTATTTTAGTTCTATGAACAGATCTCTAAGAGCTTTTTGACAAGTCCATAATTTCCTCCTCCCAAAGGTAATGTACGTACGACTGCTTTTTCACTGTGTATGAGTCACCTTTTCCTATTTCTTTTTACCTTTCATATGTGTTACTGGTAGGCTTCCACTTTACATATGATGCTTTAGTTTCCTTATTTTAAAATATTTTATTTATTATTTTTATTTTGTATATGGCCTGCATATACAATGTTGTGCAATGCCCACAGAGGTCAGAAGATGGCAAGCCTTCCACATCCTCTTCTCTATCTCAGTTTGGTTTTAGTTCCCAATAAACTGTTTTCCACATGAAACTTTTAATAAACTTTCAAACTGAACATAAATTATATCTTATTTGTAACATGATATAGTTCTTAATTAAATTAGTTCTTTTAGTATATCATGCATGAATAAAACACATTCCCCAACCTCCCCAAATATCCTTCCCATCCCTGTCAACCCTTTGTCCTCCCTCATGAATTTGGGTTTTGTTTAACCAGGACCATTTGTGTGACCATTGATTTGGAGCTATTCACTGGAGCCTGGTGGGCTCGCCAATGGGTAGATAACTAAAGGTAATGACTCCTTATCTCACAGAATCTATCCACAGCTAACAGTTCAGCAATGAGAAGTAGACTTTCCCTCGTCCATATCTGGCTGTTGAAAGGCCATTATTGTGCAGATCCACTACTGCAGCAGTGTGATTTGGGACCCCGCACACACAAGCTTTGATTTGCGTGGTATAATGTGTTTTGTGAATCTACTATCTATATGTGCTCTATCAACTGCAGGGACATTAATATCCTCTAGAGACGTATTTGATCAGGGGACCTGACAAATGAAGAAATGACTTCCCTAGCTGTCAGGGAACTGTCAGGGTAGACAGTTCAGTGGTACATTGTGTGTGGAACTCAGTCTCCAGAATTTAGTAAGCAGTAATAGTAATGGTTCAATAGAGCTCTGTCTTCTATTATTGGTCCTATGTTTCCACTGCTGCTTCGCTGTGGCAAACTCCACGAACAGGACTTCACATGTAAGTTTTGTCTCTGATTCTGCTTTCTGTGGAAACTGCACAGATTAACTCACCTAACACTTTAAGACATTAAAAAGTTTAAATCTACAATGACTTCTAGCACAATAGGAATGTTTCAAAGCTACTTTTCAAGGCATAGAAAACTACATGTTCTGACTTCATGTCCAGTCCTATTTCTGTCCAAGAAAATAAAGCCACACTCACCTTCTTTCCACTCCCTTAAACCACCAGGCTTGCCACTGCCCTGGATACTGAGGTCTCCCTAGAATCGTCCATCTACTACCTTCTTCTGTTGAAATGATTGCTCCATGCTGTTTGGATCTCCATACCTTGTTATTTCTCAGAGAATTCCCTTGAGTTGTAAAAGACTTTCACTGTTACTTTATTTTGACCACTTTGTCTTCTCATTTATGGTTGTCACTAATTTTAGATTTTGATCTATATTCCTCACAGTTACAAAAGCTTTCTAAGATCAGATTTCTTAACTTTATTGTGCATTGCTTTGCCTTGCTCACTGCTTACAGTGCCTGAACTGCTGTGCTTTAAACAAGCCCTGTAAGCATATGTTCCAATATGCTGCACTTTTTATGATAGCTGTCTCTATTTTGATGTAGTCTATTATGTGTTCCATGTTATATTTTCTTTTCCTTCTGAACTGGAGCTCCTGTTTCATGAAATTGTTTAGGATTAATATTGGGGAAGTGGGTCCTGCCAGTTAAGCCCTTTGATGGCAGTGGCAGTGGGTCTGAGTTTGCTTCTGATACAGAGGACAATAGATGTGATCCTTTACCTTAACTGATATCAAACAGGTTTGCAAGATTGTCTTCTGGACTTGGTTAAATAACTTTAGGATTTGCTGTGAATCTGCGTGGCACTGTACCTTTCTGACTACAGTCTTCTTTTCTCCATAAACGGCTAGTTGTTTGTGACATTCATTCTGAAACAAGCATGTATCCATCTGAAGCCAGCATATATCCTCAGATAGTGTGTTGTATATACAACTTTTACCCCAGTGTCTAACAAATCCAAACTCTCCTTTTTTCAGATCCGGATGCAATGCATTTGGTACTTTGAAGTGCATGACTTGCATCATCACAACTTCTGTCTACAATGCATTCAGTGAGTGGAGGTTATCATGACATGGGCCGTCTGTACACAGTGTTGGACAACAAGAATATAGGTATTAAATTACAATCTTTAGTACGTATTGCATTTCAAGGCCCATTCTATCTCTACATCTGATTTTTCTCTTCTTAGCATTTATTGAAGATGTTGCAGCTGCCAGGATGCAGTCTACCAGAACTGTAGCTGCTTTAAGAAGAAGAAAAAAAAGCATCTTTACAGTTGTTTTGGTTGGCATTGACCTTGTGTTTCTGAACCAGGAAACAAAGTATGATGAAAGGTGTTTCTGACAACTTTCAAGAAAGGAGGATTGCTTCTTTTCTAAATTATAACAAGAAAGGGCTATCAGTTGTTTGTTTCGGGAGAATTCCATCAGCTTTAATGATGCTGAAAATTTCGTCCAAAATTTGGCAACAGGATGACAGAGAGCAATAGTTTTCAAAATTGTTACTAGTTTTTAGTTTCTTTCCATCTTAGATATTTTAGGAGACTAATCAAGCCTGTCAGTCAGGACCTCATTGGAAATTAACCTTTCTATTTGCCAGTCATGGAAGTTTGATTTGTTATAGGATCAAGTGGCACTATATTTCATATTTTAATAATTTTAGCTAAGCATTCGAATAATGAATTTCTTCACAAGTGCATATCATTGTACTTTGCTCGTATTGAGCCTCTTTACCCTGTTCCCTCTCCTGTTTGTCCTTTCTCCTTTTATTGATTTTATACACCATTTTCAGCAATATTTAGCAATGGAAAGTATACCAAGCACATATAAAATCTAGGAATGCAAAGAGCAGAGACAACCACAAAGCCTATTTTGAGTTCAATATACGTGTCCAAAACAGTGCTAAATATATTTCATTTATTTTTGTTTTTCAAAGAATTAAGTTATCTTTTCTGTATCCAACTGAACAAAGGCTCAAAGACATTAGTAATTCCTTAAGACCCACATCGATGTGTTAGATCAAGTCTAACCAGCAAGTTCTGTAATAAAGTAGATCATGTCTTCACTGCTTGTTCCTAACCCACAGTTCTCAGCTCCACACTTTGATTTATTCTTATTACTTTGAAACTGGGTCTCACATTATAGGCTATGCTGCCCTCAAACTCTTGGCAATTCTTCTGCCTCTACTACCTAAGTGTCCTGGTTATGCCACAAGGAACTATATCATCTGAACTGCATTTTAAATTAATTAACAGAAACAACACAATTCTTATTTATTTGCTTTCAGTATGCTTTTTTTGAGATGGACATTTATACATCATATGTAAATAGATATTTAAAAATAGTTCTATCTTCCAATTTAAAAAAGGGATGTTAACAATTACTCATGAAACTTCTGTAGACCCCTCTGCTTCCTCAATCTGTAGAATTCAATACCCTCATTTCAGAGCCTATTAATGAGCTACTTGGCCCTGGACTGTACCATACATTACCAATTTAACATAACTAGGATACAAGAAACATAAATCCCATCTTTAGCATAAAGAATAACACGTTTAAATTCTCAGGAACTCTTGATTCCTCAGTGGTTCTCTTGGTAGCTTTGGAGGCGGCAGGTCGAGTGCTAAATGGAAGGCAGTGGCCACATGGATGGTAAGGGAAAGGAGAGGAGACAGTATTGGAAGATGTCATTGTGATCCAATCCAACAAGAAAAGTGTCTGGAATGGCACTGAACAGATGCAATTAAAACAGACTGGTGGAGTGACTCCTGCTGACAGGGAGAGCTTCCAGCCACAGGCAGAACTTTCTGATTGATCCAGAGGAATCACCCCTGAACCAAATGAACAAGCTCCATCTCAGGCACCAGGAAGGCGGTGCAGAGCGGCTTTGTGACACTTTTACTTCTAGAATGCTGGCAGCCAGCAAAAGGGAGAAGAGACAAAAAGGCAACTAAATTCAATGAGGAGAGGAAAGCAGTCCGCTTTCATGCCATTGATTTCTACAGTTTGTTCACCTGTTTGTTGAGGGTCGTTTCATTTACTGGCTATTTCCCCTTTTCCCACTGCTCAGCACTTCTCTGAAGGACTGCTAAGTTATTGATTGAGTGTGACACTTTCTGTGCAAGTTAGGCAATTGGGAGAGAAGGAATGTGTACTGAAGGACAGCAGTCACTATTTAGTAAGTTATTCTACTCGTGCATAAAAAAAATTCATTGACCAGAAAGGGTTAATGCCTCTCCAAATGGCTTCCTTTAATCCCCAAGTGCAATTGGCTCATTTGAAGGATCTGGCCCATTGAGTACATGTTAGTAGGGAAGTCCTTACACCTCTTCACCAAGCCCACCGCAGCGAGGTTAAACCCAAGGGCATGTGAGATTGGGAGCAGAGTCAGGAATAAAATCTCAGCCTTCTGAACTCCCTTAAAGGGCTCTTTTCCTTTGAATAAGTTTTTTTCTTCCTCTCTCTCTCTCTCTCTCTCTCTCTCTCTATCTCTCTCTGTGTGTGTGTGTGTGTGTGTGTGTGTGTGTGTGTAATAAAGTATGAGTTGAACATTTAGGATAGGAGAAAAATTAAGGGATCAAAATTTAAAATATTGCCAGTTTTTTTCAGCCCAATGAGGGGAAGGAGCATATTAGATTTTAAAATGATTGAAGTGGAGCAGGGTAGTAGAATAAATAATCAGCACTGTTTTAGGATCACGTACGCAATGAACCTATACTCTGCCATGTGAAATACATTTCCTCTGGGATTAACTTGAACTATATCAAAATTAACATTGTTTATTAATCACATACAGAAGGTATGTACTAGAAAGATATATGGAAAGAGACAGAAATTAAAATAATTAGAATAATGGTTATAAAGAGGAGTTAATGAAAAAGAATTTCTAGAATTGTGGCATTGAGGTGCCTTCTGGATAGTACACAATAATGATAATGAAACTCTGGATGAGAATCAAAAGCATGACCTGGTGTTCTTTCTCTACCACTTTTAGAAATGGTTATCAAAGTGATTTAATCGGTTAAGTCTTAGGTTCCATAAATAGGGCTATCAGAATAATCATAAAAGTAGCACTACATAGTATTTCTTGATAGTAAAATGAGTGGTACTATAAGGTACTTAAGACAATACCTAGAAAGTAGTAGACATATACTATGTCTCAGCTCTTATTCTGGTTCCACAAAGGCTAAGTCAGAATAGCAAAGAGATGCTGTCAGTTTTAAAATATACTTGGTATTGATAAAAGATAGAGTAATGTAATCATAACTGTGTGATAAGCATAACAAAAAAGTGAATAGAACTTTAAAAATAGGATGTCTAAATAGAATATCTAAAATTATACAAGAATACTTATGGCACAAGCTAAGTCCTAAGACATAACTTAAATGTATAAGATTATTTTTAATGTATATCACTGATTGCTACATTACCTTGCATGTCTTTTTTTTTCTCTCTTGTCTCTTGATATCTAAAGTTATAATAAGTGATCAGGAAAATGATTTAAACTGGAAAAGGAGACTTTTAGAAGTGTTATTTAGATCAAAGCTATATCTACAGGCAAGACTAACTGAAGGCTTATGAATCAGGTCAATAAAACATTTATTTGATTGCAGATAACTGAGGTCAAAATATATCTTTTTTCTTCAAATAGATTTCTGGATCAGATTGTCTGTATAATTACTTATGCTTTATTTTGATGAAGTAGTTACATTTAGAATATTATCCTTAGTAGTGTCTGTGTAAGAGGGTTTCCTTAAGAAGTCGGTGACTGGCTGTGCCCTAGCTGCCCAGACTTAACAACCTCACCCTATCCTGAACACCCACTAAAATCCTCAGCAAAATTGTGTGTGTTTGTGAGAATAGGTGTTTCCATTTCCATGGAAAAAGAGAATGTGATGTCTGTCGGCTTCTTGAAGATTTATGTGACATACAAGGAATCTTGAGGGCTATTTGGGTCTCATTTTAGTCCCGATTTTGCTGACTGGGTTTAATTTTACCCTCTGAAATTTTACCCATCCTGTCTCTGGCTTCCTGGTGAAGCTTATCCTGTCTCCATAATGCATACACACTACGTTCTTATTCCTGATTCCTTGCATCATTCCATAACCTCACAGAGCTAAGGCCAGGTACCCATAAGATTATTTTGTTGTTGTTTACATTACCTATACATTACCTGCATAGCTTCAGTAAATATGTAGTCATCAGAATAACTGTGGACAAAGAGAAGGTAATGAGGAAGACAAAGGTGATTGCCATATCAGGGAGTTAACGCAGAGACTCCAAAAGAAAACACAAAGGTCCTAAATACACTGAGTCATGTTCTGCATAATACTGATGCTGAATGTTTCATGGATGTATGACTCATGGATGTATGATATGATGCCAATATTTTTTCATGAAAGGGAATATACAGTTAAGATGATATAGCATAGTTTATACTCCCCCTGAATTCTGTGTGCATGGGGGATATGTAAATATTAAACGATTAATGTGCAAATTCTTCTTCTACTCCACAGCCTTTGCCCTCTAACAATTGTATGTATATTTATTTTTCTTCACATATTAATAGCAAAATTTATGCTTTATAAAATGACAGAATTCATACTTTTTTCTTCTTAATAATATTACTTTTCTTCTGACTGTGGCTGTATCGCCACTAGGATTTATTTTACTGTTGCCATTGGAAAAACACTATTTATGCTTTCCTTAAAAAGTAGAAAGGAAAATCCCGAGAATTAGAACTCTAGTGGCTGATTCCACTGGCTTGCTCGTTTTCAGTAATGAACAATTTTCCCTTGTGGTACTGAGTAAAAGATGGCTTTAGGAAGGGATTCTCCCTGACTTTCTGGGATTCTGCATTTTTATTCTCACCCCAGAAACATGGCCATGGTTAGACACAATTTGATTTGTCACAAATGATGGTGATACTACTGGTACTCAGTGCATAGGTTTTACAGTACACAGGACAGCCCTTTAAAAGAAAGAATTTTCTGATCCCAAATGTCAGTAGTGCTGAGGTAGAGAAACTTGGCCTGCCTCTCAGTTCTCTTTCCCAGGAGAGAAGCAGCTTATTTTGCTTGCAAGTGTAACTTGGGCTTGCTGGCTGCACGTTGGCCTTCTGCTTTTTCTCTCTGGAACTGGACAGCCTACAGAGAAGGTGGATTCCCACCTGCCGTCAGCCATGTGATAACTTTGGTCTGGTGACTCTGTTGCCACCACTCTGGTCTGCAGGGGTTTTGTTTGTTGTCTGTTTGGTGGTGATTGGAAGGGGGAGACTTCAATTCAGAGGAGCCTTAGCAAGCCTATTAGGACTTATCTAGGCTGTGTCCTTCACTATTGCTTTTATCAGTAATAAAGCTGACATTTTGATCTCTAACTGTCTGCCTCCGGTATCATTCTCTGTAAATTGGTTCTGATCTCAGGTTGGGAGCAGTGGCATTATTTTTGACCCCCCCAGAAACCCAAAATCTGTTACTGTCTGATGGAGAGGGTCTTAATGGCTTACCTCCAGGATTCTTGACTTTCATGTCAGAGGATTTCACTCAGACAAAAAGTGCCAAAATATAGTGTTAACTAATATAAAGCTCACACATGTTAAATCTAAAATGATCAAACTTAGATATCAATCTCAAGTCTTCCTTTTAAAACATAGCACTGTCTCTTTTTTAAAAATAAGAAATACAAACAAAAATGTGTTCCAAAGATGTACCTATGCACCACTGTGTCCCCTCCCAGAACCCAGAAAAACAACAGTTAATTCCTTTTTCAGAAAACACAACATGTCCTAATGAAATTGTGAGCATTTTGTTACAATTCCATGACTTTTCTTTACTTATGATAGGTAGACTAACATATTGAATCCTCAGCAATGTGAAGCAATGCAAAAGAGAACTTGAATTAGCAGCTGAAGAGATGAGCTGAAGTTGTTTACTGCAACACTGTGGTCCTTATGAACTACTGCCTAGAGTGAGACAAAGTAAGGCAACTGATTAAGCCACATAGGAAAATCTCCCTGGTTTTTGCCATATCCATGAAGAGAAGAGTTCACTGCTCCAACAACACTGCAGAGGAAAGGCTAATTTAAGCCACGTGAAAAGGAAGGACACTGTGCCTGCCAGTGTCAACCACTCTACAACTTCACCAACCATGCTCCATCAGGGAGGATACACGAATGGGGCTCACAGGCCACAAAGGTCAGAGAGGACAGAAAATCATCTACCTGTTTTGAACTCTTTCACTTCAGTGAGATACACGTCTTTTCAAGCAAATTTGTGGCCACAGTTAACTTGTAAGCTGGTGCTGATGCACCTTAGCAGAAGGAGAGAGAAGCTGAAATGCAGTGAAGGCTGTCAAACCATCTACTGACTAGGAGTGACTTGACCAAAATTCTAAAGAAAACCAGAGTTTTGCACTTTATAAAACAAATTTAAACAAATTTTATACCGACTTTGATAGTTTATGAAATGTCCTGAACTCCCAGAATAGTCAGGGCATCAAAAAGATTTTAATTTAAGCATGATTCTCCTTTCCTGGTTTTTCTCAGTGCAGTGCCTAATATTTAGTGTTCCTTGCCGGCTGAGACTGGTGCAGTGATTACTCTGTCTGTTCTTGTCAGACTCTGCTGTGTAGTAACACCATATGCAGTGTCATTCAGGAGGACCTGAGCACCATAACCCCAGATTCTCACAGGTGCTGAGCCTCAGCCACTGCACGGTACCCAAGGCATTTTCCCAAGACCATCTTAAAGGGACACACAAGTGTACTTCTCAGTATGGTTTTGAACTTGTATTTTTGTTTCCAGTTAATAAATTCTGAGAGAATACTGTGGGAAATGATAACCACTGTGAGATGACTAAAGGGAAATGAAAGGCTTTTTGCGAGATGACTAAAGGGAAATGAAAGGCTTGTCTTTCAAGCTTGTTGGAAAACCACCCAAGTCAAATTTCCAAGTCAATTTTAAGGATACTGAATATTTAAAAAGAGTGCTTAAGGGACTTGATTCTGTTTTATACCATGAGTTCCTTGGACACATCTTTGGACCTTTCCAAACCTCACCTCTTTTCACATTTAAATAAAAGCAAGGGCTGATCTATGTTGTCCTTGTAGCTGCTGTTCTCATAAATCTCAAGTGCCATTTCTGTGGAGAATTTAGACAGGCTAAAGACTATAAATGAGGGAGTACTGATTAATAATAATAAGAGGAGATATAAATGGAAAATAAAAAACAGGGTGGTGTTATGGAGGAGAAAGTTGACAGGGAGAAAGAAAAAATGCATGCCAGTGGAAGTTCAGAGACAGTGTACAAACAAAGAAGGGCTCCAAAACAACAGATAGCACGGTTGCATGAACATTACCCAAGCTAAATGCAGGAAAAAACACAATTTTCTAAACAGTCTTTGAGAATGGAAAATTTATGACAGTTTTAATGTGATGTTCTAAATCATAATATTTTGCCATTAACCAAATGTTCCATAATAATGTGTGACTTTATATCTTTCTTGTTTAATTATCTAAAGCCATGTGTTCCTAGATATCCCTAAATTCGTGAGGTAAATTGTTCCAAAAAGTCTATAAAGATATTGGACACTGAACTTACAAATCCTTGCTTTGTTCTTTAACAGTGATAGAAGAAGCATTGGAAGCAATGGGATCAGGGGAATTAGAGGAAATGCTCATTAAAACAAATTTAAAAGGTCTAATGATTAAAATATTGATTAATTAGCTAAACATTGATTAGCAGTCACACTTTATCAACTACAAAGTTTCTAATTACTGCACCATTATTCCATAGATTGACCTGTTCTTTCCTGTCACTTATGATGAAGAACAATTTCTATTAAGTGGGTTTTGGATTTTTGACCTGTAAAATTTTAATAAGAAGTGCAGAGTGGGTGTTGTATGTGGTTTGGCATTTTATTCACTAAGGGCCAGATAGTTACTGTCTCTATTTAGCCAGAAGCACAGGAGTGCAGGAAGGACATAAATACTTAGGGATTAAAAGCTCACCATCTTCCCAGTCAAGGGAGGAAAAGCCACATATTCATCCCCCAATGAGAAAAGAGGACAGCTTTTGCCTTTCTGGTTGTTATGCATAAAATGGGCAATATGGAAGCTCTGCACCAAAGTGAAGCAGTAACAGAAACTGGGAGACATTATGAATCCTATAAAATAAAGAACTGTTGTGGAGTTAAGTTTATGTAATTTGGGAATGGTTGAGCCATGCATGTAGGGCCCTAAGAAATCCCAATTGACCGGCCGGCACCTCAAGGCCTGGGCAAGATGGTGCTGAGAGGAGCTGAAACAAAGGCCGGCCAGAGGAGATAGGCACCTAACATGATAATTAGGTGAACTAGGGGCATAAATGCCATTGGAAGGGAATTGCTTCCTCCCTCGTGAACAGCGCGTGAACAGCTATAGTCTCTATGTAAAGTGCAGGCGTGGTCAGAGTGACCTGTAAAGTAATTGGGGGAGCATTTGGTGCTTTACGCTAATGGCTGTGGGGTTTGCCTTTATATTGTGCACACTGGCTTTAATAAACGGCTCCCTGCTGGCATCCTGGCTATGTCTGGTTTACTCCTGGGGACAGAGAGAGAGACTAGTCATGCACCCGATCCCCATTTCTCTTGGGCAGGTTTACAACCTGCTCTTCCCTTGGCTCTCTGACCTGCAGGACGGGACCAGGGGAATTGGTGAACGCAGAGGCCTCTCTGCCGTGGCAGTGCGACACCATGCATACAAAGATACTACTCCAGCTTGTGGTACTTGATGTGTATCAGCAGGCCAGACAACTAGGGGTAATGATAAACAGGAAGCAGAGGAAGGGTGAGGACACAGCAACTGGCACCCGTGTCTTGCTTCTAACTTCATGCAGCCTGAGCAAACACTACTCTACCAAACAGGGGCAAGGAGTCAGAGGCTGACTGAAAAACAGCTTCTGATGACCTAGCAACAACCCCATTAAGTAAAGGGAATGAGATCAGGACAATGCATGAGAACTGCAGTCAAAACTGGAAGGCGCATGTTCCTCTTTTATTCCCACCTTCTAGGTCTTATGCACAGATTTCTCCAGTGTCAGTCTTGACCCATCAGAGTAAGGAATGATAGTTCTGGGAAACCAGATCCTAGCTTCACTATTGGCAAAGCAAAAAACCAAGTGTGAAGCAAAAGAATTCTAACCAGTGTTATGGTGCTAAGATCTACAGGAAGGACCACTCAGACTCAGATGTTCCAAATCAGACAAATTTATTCAACTGGGCCAGTGACTGCACTCTCTCTGGGCAGAGAATTAGAGAGCACAGCACTGGAAGGCAGGATTGCAGGTAAAAAAAAACCTCACAACCTCATTAACATACTAAGTATTCTGCCCATCTATTTGGCATAACTTAAGGTGAACCTACCTCCCTAAGGGTGGTTCTATGATCAAATGATTGATTAGTGAAACTAGAAAGGTGGATTTTCCAACAGATACCCTGGAGACTGTTTAGTCTATCCCAGTAAATTTTAGGGGGCTATTTGCCTCTCTAACATTCCCCCCTCTGAAGAGGCAACCCTAAAATCTTTTAGGGATTAGATAAGAGCTCCCAAATACTTTCTAACATTTTTGGCCTTTGGCACAGAGAAGGCTGCCAAAAGGCACAGGACATTTTGACTTTAAGCCAAGAAAGAAACTGGCCACTTTTCTATGGGGTCTTTTTACCTTAAACTGCCCAGCCAGTTTCTACCTTCTATTTTTATCACACCATCCTCTGAAGAGGTCACCCTAATTACCAATAGGGAATTGGGGCACTACCGCTCTGGCATCTTTCCTCCTGAATAGGGGTGCCGGAGCCCACCGGCAGAATCGAACAGTAACCAAAGGGGGCAGGGAGAATGAAGATTAAGAAAAAGACAAGAGACAAAGGATAGATTCGGGAGGGTTGTCAGTCAATACTGAAGAAGCCTGAACTTTATTTAGCTTGCCCTATATATACTCTTGTCACAGCATGAGGAACAAAGCAACAGTTTAAGGCACAAACAACATGGACATTCACACAGGCAAACATTCGCTTTCTCGTGCAACCCACATCTTCTTATTAGGGTCATAGAACAGTCAAACCTCAGTCTTGGGCTCAAGATACACCTCCTTCTAGATACTGAGACTTGTTTACAATGCTCAGCAGAATATTCTGCTCCCTCAGCACTTTGTGCAAAGCAAAGCTGACATTCATCTTGCCTTACACCAAGACATGGTTCAGGCAAATGGCTCCTGACATAGGGGCACACATTGTCACCACTGGGGTACCCCTCCAGTGAATCTTTCTAAAAGACCCCCAAAATGCATAACTGTTAGCTGTGGGAAAAAGAAAGAAAGTCATTAACTGGTGTCTGGGAGATGGAAAAAGTAAAGGCAAGAATGGTTAGCATTACACATTCTAGACAGAGAGCCAGAAAAAGTCAGAACAGAGAAAATTTCAAATGTCCAAACAAAGTCCATTAGAATTTGTTGATGAGGACTTCCAACAGCATCCATCTATTGGGTTCCCTCTTGTTTTTCTTTTGGCTACCAAGCCTGGACTTTAGAATGATGAAGTCAGGATTTGTTTTCAAGTATTTTGATAGCTGTTGGAGTTGCTAAAATTAGTGTAAGTTCCCTCTGAAATGGCTTCCAGACAGGGAGAGGAAAGAAATTAGCCATTACTTAATTTTTAGGTTAGAACAATAGTGGACTTGTCTATCTTGGGTGCAGGTATGTACTGCAGTGTTAGATTAGGTCGAGATTTGAAGCATTACATCTTGTTATGAACATTATCTTGTTAACAACAAAACCATTAGTGAGAAATTGTACAAATAACCTCTTATATGAACTTAACCTAATGTCTGGGAAGTATAATCCTTTGCATTCTTAAAGAAATATACTAATCACTTTAATTTTGGGTTATATTTTCTGTTGGGTATTTAAGACCACGTAGTTGGCCTAAATAAATAATTTATTTTTACTCCTAAGGTCCAGTTGAGGAGCTGGATCCCAGGGGTAACATGGGCTTTGAAGGAGCCTCTGGCTCCCTAGGCCTTTCTTTAACCAGTTCCATCTATGTGAAAACAAGTCAGAAGTTCCTGTTGAACCAAGCCTTCACTTGGAAGCATTGAGGAAATGTGTTCCTGTGCTGAACCTCCTCTTTGCAGACTGGAAACTGGTTTGAGTCCATTTAGTAGTGTTTCCATGTCCTCCATGAACAGGAGGACAGGTGATTCACCACAGTTACAGGATATTTCCATAAATGCACCTAGTCCCCTGGGACTTAGTTGACATTGGAGGTCAAGAGCCAAAAATTGTCCCTTCAAGTCTCTCTGACCAGGTTAGTATAGACCTCTAAATATGGTTGTTAAACACCTAAGAAGGTTAATTCCACCAATCTGGCACTTTTAATTCCCATGTGTTATGTAGATAAAGCTAGGGCAAAAAATAAATATCCTTGCATAAATCTTGACTAGACATATATTTTGTTACTTCAATTATTTGACTGAACCATTACTTTAGAAATTTTAAGGTTATCTATACATAATTTATCTCATTTTTCATATACCATAGCATATAGACTCAGACCGTCACTTGCATAAACTTTATCACTTTCTTTTTTATTGTGGAAATAACCAGCTATCATAATCTTTATACATAAATCCTTCTTAATAAAATATTATTTTTTTCTTTTTCACCTTCCCATTTCCTTTCTTCATATGATGAGATGTAATAACATTAACAAACAATTTCTCCATCTGCTATAAGAATTCTCTTCCTGGGGATACTAAGCAACAATTATCCTCTTTCTAAGATTCTAGTTTCAAATCAATGTTTGATCAAAGTTCACCCCAGGGAAACAATGACCTTACTCATAGAGATGGGTGAAGTGTTACTGGCAGGTATACAGCTGACCTAAGAGTAGTTGCACTTGAAAGTCTTTTTCAGCATAGATGTTGACTTTTCTATAACCTCATGGGTGAAGTCCTCTCTTTCTAGCCTTCCCCAGATTGCCTCCTCAAATCCTGGAGACCATTTGTGGTTAGGGCAGGGTTACATACAGTTGACTGGGAAGAATGGCTGGATACTCAGGTAAGGATCCAATGACCCTGCTTAACCCTCCTTTAATGAAGGAATACTGCTGTCAACAAACCCAACTGTGATGATCTTTTGCCCAGCTGAAGTCATGAAGATGGCAGTTATTTGGCTCAAAAGAGTGCTGTGCCACATCATCTTACTGAAAGAACATAGAATGAAAATTACACGCATAAGATAATGTAATGAATTAATATTACCGGTGTACATGCTGCACTTTTTAAATTCCCAGGTAAAACTTATAGAAAACACAAACACTGTTAAAATCTTTTTTACTTCATGTAGTTTAGAGAGTGATCTACCAAAACCTTGCTTTAGGTCTTTAAGGAATGTAAACACTATGTAGAGAGAAACAACTGGTATACAGCAATACATTATCAAATTGAAGTTCACAAACTCTAGCATAATCACTTATTGAGGAATTTTAGGCAGAGGGTTTGTCTATCTCTTCCATGGACTGTGAATTGTCTTTAAAAAGTCTGTTCTGTTGGTTCTTTATTATATAGTTGCATTAGTCTGTATGAGTGACTTTCCTCATTGTTCTGACAAAATAGAGAATTCTATTACCTACTTTTGCTTTATACCATGAGATGAATGACAATAAACACTGTTAAAATTAGATTATCCCTTAATTTTTCCAATAGTGCCTTTCTCGTAGGCTGTTTTGTTTTTCTTTTTCCTTATGACAGGGTCAGGGGGTCAGCCTGAACCTGGACAAGAACCTTGGAGTACATTTTGAGATAACAGACTTAAGTCTGAAGTGGGAGAGCCAATCCCATCTCCAGAGTCAGCTTCTCAGTAAGCTCAAATAGCAGGTGACAATTTACCATTATGATTTACACAAAAAGGGCATTTGTTTCTCTTAGAATTTAACTCAGTGATTTACAATGGACAGGAGAGTTGTGTGAGTCCAGTGACTAGCAGGAATGAAAACATCTGTCCTTCTTATAACCTGTGTACATTTGTCTAGGCAGGTAGACATCTCATATGCTGGGTCCTTTATTGGAAACAGATATTGATTGACAAGAGACAGAACATTTGATATTAAGAGGTTACCTCACTTGATATTTCTAAATTGTGAAGCCATGGGTACTTGGTAGTGAGTACCCAGGATCAAGCAGGACC
Source organism: Eospalax fontanierii (assembly GCA_035773235.1). Lineage (NCBI taxonomy): Eukaryota > Metazoa > Chordata > Mammalia > Rodentia > Spalacidae > Eospalax > Eospalax fontanierii. The sequence goes on along the minus strand of CM069530.1, from coordinate 66,864,877 downwards.
AGGCTGACAGAAGTTTCTGTCTTTACCAATGTCAAACCTGAGATCTTCTCTGGCTATATTTGATGTAGACAAGATGCATGGAAGATTATACCCACAATCAGTAGTCATGATGGCAATAACCTGAGATATTTAATAAGTACTATTTCTCTCTTATATTTTTCACAATACAGATTAAGGTTCGTTATTATACAAGTTAGGGCATGTTTTCTGATTTGGCTCTCTTGTGGGTTAAATCTTAATATCCCCTTAAATGTTCCCTCTGACCCTTTTCCTAAAAGTTACAACTTGTCCATCGATATTTTTATTTTTTTAAAGTAGATTAGAGGCAAGAATATTAACTCTCAGGGTGATTTCTTTAAAGAGGGCTTTCAGTCTGCCTGGATTAGAAAAAACATATTACAGTTTACCATACATGATCTTGAAGTAAATTCCCATAATCTGGAGAATAAGGAACACAGAAAACCATGGTACCTAAAAGAGCTTGGAAAAGTTGTTATAAAAATGTTCTTTCCCTTTAGTCTGTTCAGAGCATTGTAGCTAGAAAGTGGAAATCAGAGTTGCCCAGGACATGAAGGGGTGGGAACAAAAGCAAGCTTGGAGCAACTGAATATCAGAGATGGAAATACTCTATTTCAGAGAAAAACAGGTTTGAAATCACAATGCAGAAAAAGCAAGAATTAAGACCAGTGAAGGCCTCATCTTAAGACTCCCTCCCAAACAGGCTATTCCTCTTTACCTCCCATTATTGTAGCTATGTCCTGGTAACAGTTTATCTCTTATAAGGTTTGGCCCTGGAGTACTGCAAATTTACATGAGTATCCTAGGTCTAGCCATCACAAAGTGTCAGCTCACTTTGTATCTGCCTAGTCTTGGAGTCCCATGGCTAGAGAAACTTTAAGTTCCCTTTAGAAACTGACAAATATATAAAACAATGTAAGATTTCAAAATAGTCACCTTTATAAATCAGTAAGTATATCATATAAAAGATGTTAAAATCCAAAATAATTCCCCTTAAAAACAAGTAAATATATCATGCAAATAATATCAGGATCATAAGTACTTCCCTGTTTAAAAAAAACAGTAAATACATATGACAATGTAAAAACTTTAAACAGTCATTTAAAAAACCATTGCATATACCATACTATAAATTAAAACCCAAAAGTAATCTCCTTTAGAAACAGAACAAAATAATGTTAAAATTCAAATTACCATTGTGGAGGTCTGGTATTGCTTCCCTAGTCTGACATAAAACTGCATCAACCTTGTTACAAAGGACTATATTGGAACCTTTTCCTGTTCTATGATCTCATCAAGAATCCAAGATAAAAACCAAAGCAAAAAATAAATTGCAAAAGGATTAGGACATATTATTAAATGCCTGTAGTCCAGGGAATTTCCAGGTTCCATGATTCCCTAGAGTTCAGTAGACCCAGTAGATTTCTGGGTGTTGCCATTTTGAATTATGCCATGTGGTTGGATTAAGATGGTGGCAAGATCAAACAGGTCACTGCCATTTTGAAAAATGTTTCTGTCCAAAATATCAACCAAGCTATGTGACTATCTCCATATTGATGATGTTATCTCTCAAGATGAATACAGACCACATGATTGCCTCCCTCTTGATGAGGTCACCAGCAATAATGACAAACAAGCCACACAGTAAAATGAGCCCCATGATAAAACTGAGTCCATCTCCTACCAGGATACAAATCCTGTGGGATTCATATATCTCACAGATTAAATATAAATTGAACATCCTTTTCACTTTTAGAAAGTATCCAGTTAAATGGTATATACAGATATAACAGAAGAAAGTACCCTCAGATATGTAGGCCCCAAATGAGAAAGAGATTCATGGTCTCAAACCAGTCATAGTGACTGTGGGTGCGTCTCCATCTCCAGCACGGCTGTTGTGCTCCAGCCATGCCAGAGAATGGAGGACGATGGAACGGGACCTCGGGTGGCTCAGAGTGCGGCAGGAGGAGTTCCCTCCTGGGAGACTACGTCGGTGGGTAGTTCGGTTATTAGAGCCAATGCAGGGGCTTATATAGGGAGGCCTCTCTGACCATTACAGAAGGCAGGAAAGTTAGAGTGGGGTTCGCGGGTAAAGGGTGTGAAGGCTGTGGAAGTTCAGGAACGAGGAAATGAAACCCAAAAACCTGGTTCTGGTCTGGGGTCGGGAAAAGGAAGATTCATATCTACAGTAGCTTTAGGTTATCACATCATGCAGAGCAGGTCAGACACCTGCCATCCCTTTAGGGTATCTGGAGTTGCTTGCCTTGCTCAATACCCAGATCCCCACAAATGACTGCAAATGCAAAGAAGCATTGTCCTCTGGATTGCTTCAGTCTTAGATACAAGCTGTTGCTGGAAAAGAACCTCATGAAGGCAGCAGAAAAAAATGGGAAGCCACGTTCAGTACACACGTCCTGACATGTTGCTCTGAGAGCACATGTCTCACTGCCCAAGCACGATGTATGACTCTCCTTTTTCACTGACATTTAAAAGGTTTGGATCTAGTTAGAAAAGCAGCTGTCTTGGGACCATATTCTCTAAGGGATGCTCCTGTGGTGCCCAGTGGTGACTGAGGCCCCTCTTTCCCAACCCATGAAGAGAAACATGATGAAGGAAAAAAAAATAAAAACACAAGAAAGAAATGGATTTTTGACATGTTTTTTCTTTTCTCCAAAAGGCAAGGCTTTCACAGTCTCAAATGCCCTGAGGCCGGATAGCAAGCTAGATCAAGGCTCTCACCTGCTTAGAACATGCATGGAGGTCAGACATGTCACTGATTGGCAGCCACGTGGTTTCACCCCACAGTTTACTTCCTCATGGAATCTTTCCTGGAAATGTTCCAGCATATAACCAAGTGGGGTTTTAGTCAAGTGGGTCCTCCTCCCATTTTTGTACCAGTGATTACTGGCACATCAAAAGATAATAATCCAAAAAACAAAAGACAGAATGATAAAAATACTCAAGATTGCCACAGACAACTCAGACAGTGACCACATACTCACAAACTACAACCAGAAGCTAGTGGTTGAGAGGATGTATCCTCTTCCCCTGGAAACCTTGTCAAAGCATTGGCTGAGTTCTTTTTTCTCACTATAGGCCAATTTTACTTTCATTTTAGAATTTACAATTTTATAAAAACAGAACAATGCCCTGGGGCTCCCATGGGCCTTAGGAGCCATGAAGATCCCCCAACCCCTGCTGTCAGGCCAGACCCCTGGCAATTGCCCTGACTCTGGCGTCTCTCTTCCCAGGATCTCCATGGAACTCCAAAGGTTATGGCCCTAAGATCCCTGGGAAGGACCACTCAGACTCCAGAGGTTTCATATCTGCCAAATTTATTTAATAGGGCCAGTGACTGCACTCTCTGGGTGGAGAGTTAGAGAGCACAGCACCAGAAGGTGGGATTGTAAGCAGGAAAAGCTCACTACCTCATTAACATACTAGGTACTCCACCCATCTATTTAGCATAACCCAAAGTGAGCCTGCCTCCCTAAAGGTGGTTCTATGATGAGATGATTGACTAGTGAAACTGGAAGATGGGTTTTCTCCACAGAAACCCTGGAGAGCGTTTAGCCCAGTTAACTTTCCGGGGCTATTTGCCACTTTGCCACCGCTAATGCTGCTAACCCCTGTGTCCCTATCTTTGATGACATATAATGAGCAGGTGTCAGGACCGATCTGCAACTGCAGAGGAGGTTCGCTTCCAAATCCCCAGTATCTTCCCTTTCAGAGAGAAACTTTTTTTCACAGATGTCAAGTAGGTAAAGAGAAACCCAAAATGATTCATACCAGGGCAATGAAATACTCCACTTTTAATATTTCAGCTGGGACATTTCCGGATATCTTGCAAAAGAAGATCTTGTTGATCTCAGTAAGTGTAAGTGTCTATTTAAATCTGCTGAAACAGTGCTTATGGCAGGTTCTCCAAAAGAAAAGGCCAAGATGCCAAGCAGGGTTACAGTCTATATATCCGCCTGGAAGCATTGCTCCTGGTTCCCCCTGATGAGATCAGCTTGGCAGTCAGAAAGCAGATTTACAGCACTGACTTAAAGGAGCAGAGGCACACCTTCTTGATCATACATATGCTTGACAGGCAAAATGTGCTTACTAACAGCATGAGAACTCCTCATGCTCTTCAGAAAATTACATTGTGATGACAGTTCAGAGCAGAGCATTAGGCCACAAGATCCACAGCCATCTCAGGAAAGGACAGGTTGGAAGACTATGAGCTAGTAGCCTGAAAGGGAAGAATTCCTGTAGTTTGGCTTCTGGGTCTCACTCAGCAAGAGGCTATTTTGAAAACAGCCAGCTTATCCAGAAAGAACGGGAAGAACTGGCATTACGCCCAGATGGGGAATGCCTTACCTGTTTTTGTGTTTGAGGAAGCAAGAAATGAAGAGAATTCATGTCAGAGGCCCATCCATGCACTGGGAGAGACCTTGACATCCCTTAGTTCCCGTGTTGATATAGAAAGGTCCATAGGAAGGAAGGTCCCTTGGCTCCTAGCTGACTCACTGTGCACTTAGCAGTAAACTTTTCTCAGTAGTAATCTAATAAAAAAAAAAAAAAACACTATGCAAAAGAAAGTATTTAGAACATTGACTGTATAAACTGGATCCTTTTTTTCAAGTAATCTGGGAAGTCCAGACAAGGCTGATTTCTGAGTTCTAATTCCAGATGAGATTTTTTTTCCCTAACCATTTAGACTTGCACATGTGGCCATAATTGTGCTTCAAGAAATGGAGGTAAATATCACCTTTGCAGAGAAGCCAAGTAGAATGTAAAATTGTGCCTGCTTGTGAAATATTAAGAAGCAGTTATAAAAATATCTTGATAAAATGAAATAAAATATTGTATTATTCATTCTTATGTTTTCCCATTTTGTGATTACATTATTTATTTATGATTTTTAAAGAATTACTTGGGGGCCATAATGTCTAGACTTGGCTTTGCCATATTTGTAATAGACATCTCTTTGGTTTTCTTAGAATTTGACAATGACCTCAATGATAGCAATTTTTTTTCTTTATGTTCTTTGAATAATTACTTCTATTGAGAATTGAGAATTACTCAAGTAGAAGATTCTGGACTTGTAGAAAGAAAAAGAGCTGCAGTTGCAGACAGAGATGATGGCCAGAGAGGATATCTACCATGTCCCAGGGCATCCCAGGGAAGGCATGTAGAAGGTTCTCCTCCTCAAGAGCTGCTGTTCTTGAAGACCATCTCAAATTTCTTCCTACTAAAAGTGTAAAGTCATAGTTAGCATCTGTGAAGCCAGTCATGAAATATGCTAAGGTCAGTGCAGAATGCACTGAACTTCCTAACGTTTTATGAATGTCTTAGGAATTATTTTCCTGTTATTTCAGTTCCAAAACATTATACTTCTTTATGTACTTGAAGTTAGAATTATATCTGGTAAGCAATGTATATGAACTCTTACTGCCACACTATATCGAATACTAACAAACCTATTCTTAGAGCACTTATGTACTAAAACAGAGTTCAGTTTTAAGAGTTAACTTTGCCAGTTAACTAGTTAACTGCCTCAAAATTTTGAATAACTGATATAAATTGAATTTTGAAATTCACTAGGGCAGGCATGGTGGCAGAGGTCACCAGAGTAGAGAGCCAAATGATCACATCTTTAAGCATTCATGGGAAGCAGAGAAAAACTAGAAACGTGGTAAAGCTTAAGAACTCTCAATGCCAACCCTCAGTGACTTGCTTCCTCTGGCATGACTGTACCTCCTAAGACCACCCAAAACAATGCCATGAACTGAAAACAAACTGTCCAAATACTTAGAGCCTATGGGGAACATTCTCATTTAAACCACCACATTCTACTCCCTGGGTCCCATAGAACTCATGACCATATAAAATGCAAACTGTATTTAATCCGCCATTAGTCTCTATATTCTTTACCAGCCTCAATACTATTGAAAAGTCCAGAGTCCAAAGTCTCTTCTGAGACTCAAAGAAATCTCTTACTTATAAATCCTAATAAAATCAAAACACAAATTACACACTTCCAACATACAAATGAAAGTGAATACATCTTCCCATTGCAAAAGAGAAGAATGAGGGCATTAGATAGATAGATAGATAGATAGATAGATAGATAGATAGACAGACATAGATACAGATATGTGAATTTAATATATATCAATTGATGGCTATCTATGTTGATTTCACTTTCTTGTTAGCATAAGCAAGGTAGAAATAACTATGTTGTATAAGCATCTCTCTACTAGCATACAGATGCCTTTGGGTATATGCCCAGAAATTGTATAACTTGGCCTTATGACAGTTCTATTTTCAGTGTTTTGAGAAACAACCACACTGATTTCTACAGTGTCTATGCCAGTGTATACTCCCATCACCAGTGAATAAGAGTTCCCCATTCTCCTTATCCTCACCAGCATTTGTTGTCATTTGTTTCCTTCGTGGTAGCAGTTGTAACTGTGGAGAAATACAAACTCAAAGGTGACTTTGATATAAGGCTTGGGAGATGGCTCACCATTTAAGAGCACTTGTTAGAGGACCTCGGTTCAGTTCACAGCATCCACATGGTGGCTAACAGTTATCCATAAGAACACCCTCTTCTGGCCTCCATGGATATTGCACAACACAGGTGCATTTGCATACATGAAGGCAAAACATTCATACTCATAAAATGAATGAATTAAATTTTAACACAAAAGGAAAAAATGGTTTTAATATGCATTAAGGACACTGAATTTTCTAAAATTATTTATTGGTCATCTATATTTTTCTTTTGAGAATTCTCTGTTCAATTCCTTAGACCATTTTTATTAATTCAATTTCTTACTTTTAGTAGATTTTTACTTTGTGTATTCTAAATACTAATCCTTTGTCACATGTATAGCTGGTAAAGATTTTCTTTCATTCTGTGGTCTATCTCTTCATTCAATTAGCATTTCCCTTCACTATACAGAATTTTTTAATTTAATTTTTTAATTCAATTTTTATTTTTGGATTGCCGGTCTTACTTCATCTGTAAATGGAATCCCATTCAGAAAGTCCTTACCTACATCTACATCTTGAAATATTCTTCCCACTTTCTCCTTTAACAATTTCAAGGTTTCAGGCCTTATATTAAGGCCTTTGCTCCATTTGGGGTTGATATTTGTTAGATATGAATCGGACTCAATGGGGACGTGATATTGAAGGCATGGCATCTCAGAGGTATCAATGATGGTGAGTTCATCACTCCAGGCTGGGCCAAGTGGATATCCTGCAATAAAATTCAGTAAGGAATGTCTATTGTGAAAGAAAAATAATAGAAATATCAGTTTAAAAGTATGAAGTCTAACTCCCTACTGAATCTGCTTCCTGCTTGGAGAACATGTCAAGAAATTCATCAAGATCAGTCACCAGACAAGCTCAAATCTGAGCGTGGATATGGTTTCCAGGATTCAGATGGCATGCTTAGTTCTGCTAAGTTTTACCTCAACAATCTTCATATATACACCTAGAAGCATCCTGAAAGTCAGGTAGAAAGTGGCTCTTTGGGTCTCTTGGAACACCATCTGTGGTAGCACCTCAGCCTATGAAAGGTAATAAAGAGGATAATGAAAAAAAAAAAGATAAAAATCAAACCTTGTAGACATTATATGAAATCTAATAAGGATAGTATGTGTCCATAAAATGAACTAACATTGTTCACACTCAGTTAAGACTATTTCATCCTCTTTATTTCTTTATAGTTAAATCTTGTTAGGAACACTTTTTTAACCATTGCTACCTCCCATTAGAGTACCTAGATGTGGCCTATAGATTTAGCTCTGCTTTGAAAACAGCCTGTACTACATTGTTTGTACAACTATGAACAGAATGAGAAGTTTAAAACTAAGACGCCTCTGACTGCACATTTGTACAATGAGTGACCAATAAACTGGTACCGTACGTGCAGTCTTTCCTTTATAGCTACTGTGGGAGGAGAATTGGGCAGTGTGAGGCAGAGCCTCTTATTCTTTCTTAGAAGAGCCTATCAGTCTTTAAAATTAGAAATATACATAATGTGTTCAGAACAAAACCATTCTTGACAACATCAATGAAAGGTGTTTTGAAGGGACTTGGCATTTAACTGAATACAACTGAATGATTTCATGTGTCGATTTGTAAACTAACAACTTTAAAAAAAGCTCTGTTGCTTTACAAACGTGAAGTGTTGTGATTCCTGTGGGAATTCTGAACAAGCAAATATTTTTGTTAGATGTGGCAGCATTTCCAGGCATATGTTATTATCATTGGAGTCTGTGCAAATACCAAGCTCATTTTTTAACAGAGCATGTAAAGGACTTGATAATGCATCCTATCTAGGTTATAGGAATCAGACCTATTAATGTGAGAATTACATACAAATCCCCCAAGGCATGGATGGAGAATAAACTTCATACTCTGCATATGCAGCAGCTTTATTAACATGATAGATTTTCAATGCTCTACAAGATCCATTACTGGGTTTTGGGCCAATAGTCCATGAATTTGAAGGATTTATACAATGGACCATAACAGCTCCTTAGGAACGATTATGTCCCATCAGATGAAAAAAATGTCTTTTTAAAACCTTCCTATTAACCTGTTTGCTCCATAGACCATAATCCTTTGAAGGTTAAATTATACACATAGCAAAATGGACCAAATCACCTCATTTTGTGGTTTAAAATGTATTTATGGTGAAAAAGCACTCAAAAATGGGAGAACAGAAATTAGACCCAAGAGCATCATCAAATCAAGGTGATTTTTCAATGTGAGCAACAAGCACTATGTATAATATGTGCTAAGGGAGAAATCTTGATAATCTAGACATCTCTTTAGGTACCATTTACATTCAAAACCAACCTCAAACAAGTCAAACTATTGAGTTCAACCAGAAGAATCAAACACCATTAGGCAACATGTCTTAACACTTAAGTGGGCATGAAGAAACGTTACAAAATAGATGTAAATCATTTTTAAAGTGAGTTTTGTCTATATACTATATGATTACATTAAAAGGATTGGAAGTCATGATTTTAAATAAGCAATATAAAATTTTACACAAAACATGTTGAACCTAGTATTTTGTTGTATCCAAGATATTTAATGGATTTGATAAAGTATCAGTGGGGTCTAAATTATTATATTGATATCTTTCACAAATAATAGGAGTTTTCCAGTCACACTGCTTTCACAGTTAAAGTCAGCAGTAATAGGAATATTGTGGAGAGAAGTATTTGGGAATCAAGGCATTGCTAATCCCTCATGGTGGATTTCATATGGGCTCCTTTATACATTTAGGACAAATCCAGATAAATATATTGTAATTTGAAGTTGATTACTGATAGTATAGAAATATTTACGATTTTAAACATGTATGTGAAATTCATCAATTTTATAGTTTTTGAGAGAGGGGCAGGTCAGTCCAGAGAAAAGATTATTTGCTTTTCCTCTAGCTGGTTCTGTAAATGTCTTTCTACTATCAATTGTATATTCTATTTTCTTTCTTTTCTTACCAATGTTCATCATTTCCCAGTAAGTATTGTCCTAATTTCTTTTCCTATTGTTGTGATAAAACACTGACAGATGGAACTTAAGGGAAAGCTGGTTTCTTTTTTCACAGTTCAAGGTACAGCCTATTATGATGTGGAAAGTCGAGGCAGTCAGAATTTGAAACAGCTGATCAGATCATATTCACACTCAGAAGAAGAGAGCTCAGGCCTGCATTCTGATGCTTAGTTTGCTTTCTCCTCTCTGTACAAACTAGGATTGTCTGCCCATGAACAGTCACACCTGCAATTAAGGTGTGTCTTCCCACAGCAATTAATGGAATAGAAATAATTCCCACAGATGTGACCAGAGGCCTATCTCCCAGGTGAGTCTAGATTTTGCAAAGTTGGCAATTAGCCTTAACCATCATAACTCCCCCAATTTTCAATCTAATACTTAAACACATCACTTTTAAGCCACAACCTTCCACTCTGTACTCAGTCATATGCTTATTTTATAATGTAACATATAAATCAATGTTCTCAAAACAGTCAATAAAGCTGTATATGCAGCATTCAAGAGCTTCTCTAATCCAGAGTTCCAAACTCTTCTACATTTCTTCCACAAACCAGTCCCAAAAGCCTAAGAACCACATGGTCATGTTTATCACAGCGATGGATCGACTTCTCAGTGACAGTTTCTTAGTTTCTTTTCTGCTTCTGTGAAAAAAGTATTCTGACAAAAGCAACTTAGGCAATAGAAGATTTATTTGTTCCATAGTTCCAGTTCATGTAGTAAGGGTGGCACAGTGACAGGAGCTTGAAGGAAATGGTCACATCATACACACAGCACAAAGAGCAACAAGTGCTCTGCTATTCAAACCAATATCCCAGTCCTGGTAATGATCCCACCTGCAGTGGACAGGTCTCCCACGTGAATTTTCACAGTCAGGATAATTTCTTACCCACATGTCTAGAGGTCCATCTCTCAGGTGAGCCTCTTTTCTGAGAAGTTACAATTAGCAACCATTACAAGCATCTTGATGTGCTTGAAGAAAATAACAATACAACGGAAGAAGAGGACAATATAAACTGGGAAATTTCCAAAACTATTTCTCTTCCTACCTAGTGTATAGATTCAAAGCACGAGTAGTCCGAAAGAACAGGTAAGGCAATATAAGTGTGCTGTACTTAAAAACTGTGTTTTCTTAATAATTGTGTTAGTGTTATATAGGACCCAGTTGGATCCCTATAGGTGCTAAGGCTGAAGCAGTGACAATTCCTTCCTATCTCCTGGTTGCAGTACTTTTAGATAGAGATCTGTAAATGGGTTTAATTATCACATGAAACCTTTCTAATCTGTATGCTTTGCCAGCTCATTTTGGAGCCTATGAATTATTCAAGATGCTGAGATAATTCGGATGGCTACACTTTTAAAGTGCTACTTACCAATCCTAAACACAAACAACTAGTATAGATCCTGTGTGTCCAGAGAATTCTTTTCAATGGTAGAGAAATTAAACCTAGAAAAATTCAAAGCACTTCCTCACATCTCTTTGCCCATTTTTTTGTCAATTTGGCTTTTATTTTTTTAAACATCTAGGAAGAAGTATGGTTTTATATATATATATATATATATATATATATATATATATATATATATATATATACTCTTTGCCTGTTGCAAAGATTTCTATGACTTTTGGCTCCTTCTTTGTCCTCTAAGAAACTGATGACTAGGATCACAACAGGAAGATCCTCTCAAATCTTCTATCTGTGTATATTTGATTTTTGTCTTAGGAAACACTCTAAAGATATGGGCAAGTAGAGGCACATGACAGCAATACCATGTGAGCCCATTCTGATTCCCAAGCTCTAGACTATGCAAAGACTGAGAAGAGGAGCATGTTTATATCACAGAGAAGCAGCAAGAATCTTGGCACCCCTTTGGAGGTCTATGGCTATCACCTTCCAAAGGTAACAGTGAAATAAATTAAGCATTATTCAATTCAGCACCAGGAAACTGAAGGAACATTCATTTCTTTTCCAAAAGGACTACCCAGGTGATTAGGCAAGACATTTGAAACCTAGTTGTGAATATTTAACAATGGAAATGCCAATGGACACAAATTAATGAATATAAAATTGGATCTTTTGACATTACGCCTGACACAGCCTTCAAGAGGAAAGTGTCTGCTAAAGGGATTTTAATTTATTTTATTCATTAATAATTCACTAATGGCAACAATTTTTAATGGACTAATCTTCTAAAAGATATAGCTAATGTATGATGAACTTTTTTATCTTATTAAAAATTTTGGTCACTATTTTATTTCTAAGATTCAAGTTTATTAAAGCAGTGATATTGAGAGTTTAGTACCTAAAGTCTCTCAACTTTGTATTCAAGACATTCATGGCTGTGACCTAATTTAAGCTTTGTGCAACAGGCCAGCATATGGGCTGTGCCTAGAACCACAGAGGGTAACGTACTAGAGAGACAGAGATAATCTTCTTTTCCCACCTCTCTAGGGCAAAAGCGTGCACTGGTCATATTTCTGAGCACTCGGAAAGTCTAATATTGCCCTTGATGGGATAAAGAAAATTAAGCTCATTAATACTGTAAATACTATAATCAATTGGGAACATAGTATGTCAACCACACATTAGAAACATTTGCTTTTAAAACCTTTCATAGCAATTACTGAACAGGTATTTATGAATTACAATCACATACAGAGATCAAGGAAACTCAATAGAGCAATTACCTATGCATGAATAGTTTCAACTTTCAGGACATTAGTAGGGCTAAGAGATCATATAAAGCTAGTACATCTTTCACTGTACTATGGAGAGTGAGAGCTAGCCGACTGGAAAGCTGGCATTAGTGGTCCACATATGATCATATGCCAGTCAAAGTAATTCCCAATGAAGTAAAGAAAGACAGGAAGAGGGACTGGAGAGATGGCTCAGTGGTTAAGAGCACTGGTTGCTCTTGCAGAGGACCCTTATGGTAGCTAACCACTGTCCTTAATTCCAGTTCCAGGGAATCCAAAGCCTTCTGACTTCTGTGGGCATTACACAATACTTACATACATGCAGGCAATACACTCATACATATAAAATAGAAATATAAAGAAAAATAGGAAGAAAAATAATAAGGAAAATGATAAAATAAACTATCTTTTACATATCCACAAAATCTTTTCAGACACGCTTGGTTCTTTTGAAGGAAATTTGCAGACTTCTTGTCTTTTATTTTGGATTAGAGAGTACCAAAGTTTGGGTATGGCTAGGAAAGGCAAGGTACTTAATCATTTAGAGAATTACTGACACAAATCTCTATGATAACCTGCCCAGTTGTATAATTCAGATTCTCTCTGTGATGGTTCCACTGGTCGTATTGTAATTGTAATAAAACATGAATGATTAAATAATACAACATAATGTTGAACCTACAAACTGCATAATACTTATCTCAGGCAGTGGGTACAGCTGAATGAACATAAATATTTTGAAAAACAGATATGATAGTCCTTTGATTCTTTACAAAATTCTGCCTTTGGCCTTTTCACTAAATGTAATCTTCTGCCTTAACCACAAGTCATTTCTATATGGAGAAGCTCACAGATCAAAAAATAAAAATTAAAATTGCAGTGAGTTAGGCTGCTCTGTAACTCACTTAGATTTCCAAGTGATGATGCATTGGTTGTAAAACATTTCTTTCATTCGCTGCCTCTTACTGCAGCCACGTAGGCTGTTACGGACAAGAGGACATGGCCTCGGACTGTGCTCGTGCTCTTGCCTCTATCTGAGGTGTTCCCTCATATCTCCAGTGCTGCATTTGGGTTTCTCACCTGTATCCTACTCCCTCCGTCACTTCATCCTCTTGCCATGCTTTCTTCTTGCCAAAATCTTTAGCTATAGTTCTATGAACATTCTCCTTGTGATGAGCTACACACATTTTTCTCAACTTCGAGCAGCATTACCTTTAACACCAGCTATAAGAACATTATCAGTAAGGAAACAATGAGCTACAAATCATAAAACTTTGAAATGTACTTGATTGATTTTGATCCAAGATAATCAAACCCCCCACTGAAATCCTTCCTAATCAGACATGTACCTTCTTCCCATTCTTAGAGAAATACTTAATGTCCTTATTTATTTGAACAGTATCTATCCTGAGGACAGTCTTAGCTTCAAATTTTATCAGTTAGGGTCATAACCTCCACGTTACTTAAAGCTATCCCTTTAGTAAAATCTATTTAAAAGGAAAATAATTGCTTAAAGAATACTGCTTATATTTAGGAATTTTGAAAATATAATCAGACCAGACAGCTATTACTTTGTTACAAATCTGAATGTAAAATTTCAGAAATCCTCCTTGCATTAAAAATGAATTAACTGTGTGATTATTAATTGTGCATATTCCAATCCCTTTGTGCTGTTCTGCATGTTTCTTGAATCTCATTTGAATCCTTTGGCTAAGTAATGTGTCAAGGGGGGTATGAGCCTGAATGCCTGAGTTATTTAAAAGGCAGGACAGCACTTCCAGATTAGAATACCAATGAGTGGGGTTAAAAAGGCTCTACTGTAGTTGGAGGGCAGCTCTCAGTCTGAGGAGTACCTGAAAAGGACCTCTATGGACTAATTTTCAGAATCACATTGTAATGTGGGCTCATGTCAATCATCAGAACAGACAGCTTCATCCCATGATATAAACTAGTTATACATTCAGAAGCTGCCAGAGGATCTTCATTAAAAAGGGACTTAGCATTAAAGGAAGAAGGTTGTTTTATTATAACACTTCAAACACAGTTTTTTGTTTTATATGTTCTCAGAATTCTTTTTTTGTTCTTTGTGACAATATCAAAAAAGTACCACAGAAGAAGAAAGCATTAAATATTCCATTTTTTAATAGGAATCAAGGAGGCTTTCTGGTTTAAGGCATTAAAATCATATACATTTTCCTAAATTTATTCATGGCTTTGAATAACAAAAAGAAATCTCTAGATGTAATAGGAGGATGTTTTTAATCTTTTGTGGGAAGGGATTTGCAGAGTTGACTACTCAAGGTAAAATATCTACTGGCAAAGTATATCAGTAAGAGCTTTACACATATAAATTTGTATAAAACCTTTGGGCTCTCCACAAGCTCCCAGATACCAGTTAGATATGGCAATTGATGTCATTAAATTTTAATATAGTTAAGAGAAAAACAGGAACAATATCCATATAAGTAAATCATTGACACTATAATGTAGTATTTGAAGAAACTTAACACAGGTTTAAAAAAATAAAGATATCATTTTACCTATATTCAAAGTGTCCTATGAAGACCTTGATTTAAGTATCTCTTCATGACAGCCAGCATGCTTGATTCCATTTTCCATAACATTAAAAAGAACAAGATGTCCTGGAATAAACTTAACTAAGGAGGGTAAAGACTGTAACAAAAAAGACTCTAAAGCTGTGATGAAAGAAATTAAAGAGACCACAAGTCAGCGGGAAAATTCTGTATTTACAGTTTGAAAAAATCAGTATTCACAGGAATCTATTCAACGCATTCTTTGGTAAATTTCCAAAGATATTTTTTATGCAAATTGAAAAAAATAGTTCTAATATACATAGGGAAGCACAAAAGACCAAAGTTACCCTTCAAAGACCTGGAGGCATCATGCACTAATTTTAAAATATACTACAAAACTGTACTTATTAAAACAATATATTATTCACATAAAGACAGATGTATAGACCAATGAAACAGAATAGAGACACCAGAAGTAAACTCACATATAAGCAATAACTCTTCAGCAGTTATGCCAATATTTTGGAACAGTGACAATTCTTTCAACAAATGCTGTTAGAAATCTGGTGTCTACACACAAAATAATGAAAGTAGGTCTCCATCTTTCAACTCAAATGTATGAAAGCCTTAAAGGATCTGAAACTGTAAAGAAAACAGAGGGGGAAATCTTTTCAAAATTTTTCTTAGCAATGACTTCTTAGATATTACCCCCAAAGCACAAGCATCATAAGCAAAAAATAAGCAACTCAGGAATCCATCAAATTAGAAAGCCTCTGCACAGCAAAGGAAAAAACATAGACAATCTTATGATGGGAGAAATATTCATAAGTCATTGGTACAATAAGGTATTAATATGCAAAATGCATAAGGGATTCATACAACTCAGCAGCAAAGATCAAAGAACCTGATTACGAAAGGGAGAAGGGTAATAAATACTCATTTATCCAAGAAAAGCACGCAAATGACTAGCAGGTATATGGAAAAGTGCTCAGGATCACTAATTAATGAAAACACTGATATAAAGTACATTATGGTGGATTGGCACACCCCCTTAGGAGACTGCTAGAGAAAGTTAGGTGTTAGCAAGTACGTAGAGAGGTCGAAATCTATAACCTTTATACTATTCCTACATTCTTAGTGACTACTTGTAAAATGTAGACATAATGGAAAATATTGTGGCACTTCCTCAAAAAAAAAAGAAAGAAATATCATATGATCCAACAATCCTACTGGTGGATGCATATCTAAGAAATGTGAAACGCCTAGTTGGAAATTGTATCTGTAGTCCAATGTTCATTGCAGCCTTATTCATCATGGCTAATATGTTGAAAGAGTATAAATGTATATCAGTGAAATAGTGGATATGGAAAATTTGTCAAAGACATATAGTGGAATATTACTTAACCTTGACAAACAATATGAACATTATGGTAAATGGCATAAGCCCATCACACACACACACACACACACACACACACACACACAAATATTCCATGATTCTGCATATGTGTGTTATCCAAAATAGTAAAAAGTTGTGGAAGCAAAGAGTAGAATTGTGGTTACCAGGGTCTGCGAAAAAGCAGAGATAGGATTTCTGTATAATGCCTTAAGGTTTCAGTATGAATGACAACATTTTTTATTTTGAAATAGCTTGTTTTCATTTTATGTGTATAAAATATTGTGTGCATGTTAGGAAGTGCACCATGTCATGCAATGCCGGCGGAGGTCAGAAGAGGGTGTCAGATCCCCTGGAACTGGCCATCATGTGGGTGATGCGAATCAAATCTGGGTCCTCTGCAAGAGCAGCCTCTGCTCTTAACCATGGAGCCATCTCTCCAGCCTCATAAATAACAACTTTCAGGATATGCTATATACCTTTGTAACCATAATTTAGAGTGTTGTATAGTACACTGAAAGTTTTGTTTGATTGTTCTGCTTTCAAGTTTTGAAACAGGGCCTTATTAACACAGCTTGGCCTCAAACTCCCTTTGTAGCCTAGAGAGGCCTGAAAGCCCTAATCTTCCTGCCTCTACCTCCCAAGCACCGGGATTACAGGTATTTGCCACTATGGCCAACACTGAAAATTTTAGGAGGATCGATTTCATGTTGAGTGTTTTTGCCACCATAAAACAAAAACAAAGACAAATAAATAAGTTGCCAATTGTTTTCTGCTATTCACTTCTAATGAAAAGGATGAAGTACTATGTATGCATGTCTTCAAATTGAAATTGTCAATTACAGAACACAGTTTCAGACACTGGTCCCATTATTTAAAATGGTTCTTGATGCTATATATGTTTATTTACAGATAATTTTTTATAAGTCACTATTTTCAACTTTTCCTTATGTCAAGACCAAGCCATACATTAATTTCCAGGGCTTCTCCTTAGGAGTCTATTCAGAAGCAGGTCATTAAAACTGCTTTTGAAAACTGGGGAACTTTCCTGGTGGCACAGTTCTCCCATCATCAGGAGGAAAACCCTTAATTAAAGATCTTTGGACAGAGATTGTGTCAATGACAAGAGCAAAAGTCTGAGCATCTGTCTTCTGCTCACTGACTCTCCTGTGCAATGACTGTTACAAATGTTTATTCACGTTTTCTCCACCCTTTTCACATGAAGTGTCTCCAAAATTCATCTCATCAGTGTTTGACTATTTGTAGCACTCAAAGCATTGCAGGTGGTACAATTTTGATATCAAGTTAATAAAAATTGTTTAAAAACATATAAAATTGAGCTGCATGCATGCAATCTGTCCTTGAAATTACTATTCCCTGTTATAAGATTAAAGATGAGAGAAGATTAGCTCAGTGAGTTTTTGTTCATTCAAAATATTTCAACACATAAATCATTCAAAAGATTAAATCCTATCCTATGGTAAATGTCTGGGATTCATGGTTAAGACTTAAGAGTTGTGAATCCCTTATTAAATTAAATTTTATTCCTCCTAATTAGTTTAGTTAGAAAGAGAGAATAAAGAAAAAGCTCAAACATTTCACAGTTCATTTTGGATTTTTGCTCATGAAAATGCATTTTATGAATTTTTAAAACACCTTTGCCTTTATAATTAAGGGTGTTTTACTTAACACTGCCCATTGACGTATTTGTTTTACTTTTGTCTATTTGCTATATTCAACTTAAAATGAAACAGACTTGAAAAACAATGCAATGTGATAGTGTTGACCTTGATGATACAGTTTATTACTCTGGGATTCTGTTCTATAGTCCTCTATTGTATGAGTGCTACCAATACTCTTTGTACCTGGTAGATGAATCTAATGGCCCAGTGTGTGTTGCTAGGAGAGCATGTTTCTTTAAAGGAGAAGTTTTTTGCCCTCATTAATGCATTTATGGGTCCCCCCACCAGGCATTTTTTAAATAAATAAAGAATATTGTGTTTGGCATAAGAAATGGATAAAATGTCATAAGTTATGTTCACAGAAATAACGAGTCTTAATGTCTTAGTGCATATGAAACATTGTATGAGAAAATCTTAATTATTATTATTTTTTGGTTTTGATAGCCTGGCCTTTCCTTATAAAATGCTGAAATTAACAAAAGCTATAAAATAAATAACTTTACTCACTTTCTAATTATTGGAATGACATGGCCAAAACTTAGCCAAAAGAAGATAATATAGCTATATTTTAAGAATATTTGCAGTGATATTGCAAGTCCAATTCTGACTTTATTTGGATGTATTTAAAGAAGTGAATAAATGTCATGAAGTTATGCAAGTACATTGGAATTGATGTTCAGATAAAGAAGGAAATTCCTACTACTACTAATTTCAGCATTTTATAAGGAAAGGCCAGGCTTTCAAAACCAAAAAATAATAATAATTAAGATTTTCTTATACAATGTTTCATATGCACTAAGACATTAAGACTCAAGTTATTTCTGTGAACATAACTTATGACATTTTATCCATTTCTTATGCCAAACACAATATTCTTTATTTATTTAAAAAATGCCTGGTGGGGGGACCCATAAATGCATTAATGAGGGAAAAAACTTCTCCTTTAAAGAAACATGCTCTCCTAGCAACACACACTGGGCCATTAGATTCATCTACCAGGTACCAGGTATAAAGGAAGGACCTGAATGCCTTTTAGGTAAATGCCTTAACGTATAAATATAACATTAGATGCTGATTATATAATACATAGAATATCATGATACACATGACATATACATATGAATGCATTTGAGTGATTATTTTATAGAATTATTTCATATACGATATATATTTTTTAATCCATGTTTTCTGATGCAATTTCTTGATATTATTAGAAATTACTAATTTTAAATAAAATTACATTCTTCATACAAGTAAATATATTTATATATACATATATACACATACATAAAACCACAGTTATCTATTTATTTATATATACATACTTTTTATTTTAGGCTAAACATGCATGTACTTTCAATACATAAGCACACTTACATGTTACAAAAATATAAATTTTAATTTTAAAAATGATAGCATGTTTAATGATGATAGTGATCAAAACAGCAGTAACATAAATTGGAATGTAGAACCAAAGCAAAACCACACTCAGATCTGTTCAAATATTTCCTTGTGTGCCTTCTGTAAAAATAATAGCACCATCTTCACTGTCACAGATTAAAGAGGGAGAAGAAATAGAGGACAGACATGGGGAGAGAGACAGACAGGGAGGCTCAGAAACACACAGTGCTGACCCATACTGGCAGTACTTCCCTGAGCGCCAGGAAGCTTTGGATGAGAGTATTAAAAAGCAGATTCCAAGTAGCCACAGTAAAGACACCATCAGCGGCCACTTCAGACACTGTGGATAGAGCCTTCCCTCTGTGGAGGAAGTGCTAAATGGAATGCTGCTAACAGCACCAGGGCTCACAGAGATTTCTCTACTTTAGATATTGATGGGCAACTTGAAAGAATGTGTAGCAAGGTGAGAATCTTGCTGGTAAAACAAAAAGTCAAGCAAAAGCAGTCAATAAAAAGGTGGGTAGCAGGGCAGTTGTGTGATTAGAAACCTTGAAGTTAAATGGCATTTTGCAATTCAGTGTGAAACAAAGAACCAAAATACACTGATACTAAACTAGAATCTCAAAAGATTCTCCATTTGCACAAAAATGCCCTGAACATATACAATGTAGCAGACTTCAGATCCGATTATACTTCATCACAGCCTCCAGACAAAAGGTGAGGCATTGTTTAATCTTCTATGGGTGTTGTTTGGCCTGATCATAAGAATAAAGTTGACAGCAGCTAAGCATTCTTAAAATCTATGCATCTGGTATACAGTCAATTTGTCATTTAGTGAAAAAAAGCAGTTTATAATCTCAATGAAGCATTGTAGAATTACTGTCTTCGCAGATAGCTTTCCTAAAGCTAGAGACCAATGAAAGCAATGTTTCTGTAATTCTCCCATTTACTATAAATGATAGATAGATGGAAATTGTGGATTACTTTTAGTTATTTATGTAATAGGTGTGTATATTTACTTATGAGAAATATTTAAGCACAATGCTACTTAGAATCATCATACAGTTGTAAAATAAATTTTAATTTAAATAATTATTGCATTTGATGATAGTAGTGGTAAGATAGCTTCAGCAATAGACATAATCAAATATAAAAACAGACTGTACAGATGTTCATATTTATTGATTGACTTATTTATTTATTTAGCTTTTTTCAAGTTGATTAAATTTGCTTTGTCTTTCAATTATTTGGGGGAAGGTTATGTTATTTCCCAACCAATTAAATTGTAACAAAAACCATCCTATTTCCTTTTCTATTTCATTGCATAAGCATTTTCATATTCTTATTTCCTTTAAACAGTGAACACAATAAAATATATGCCTCAAATATTCAAGTCAATTAGGACAGTGCACTTCGAGCAAAATATTCTTTAAATTATAGCATTACAATTCCCCATAATCCTACTGGGATAGCGCTGCTATTTAAAGAAACTCTCTGGTTTGAGAAATGCCGGTATGACAAAGAAGTGTACACAGTCCTGAAGGGAACCAAAAGGACAGATGCTGCAGGCTATGTGAGCGTCTGTTAAGTATGAGAACCAAGGGCGTGAACTTGAGCTGGAGAATAGCCTGCACTAAACTGTGCTTCCAACTCTTTTGCAATTGCCCTTTGCGGAATAAACAGCTCAGGAAAAAGAAAAAAGAAAACACCTAAAATAAAATAACAAACAACATATGACGAGCAGCAGGAAGGTGCAGGCCACCCTGGACAATGTGGTGGGCAATTCAGCGGCTGGGTGAGCCCTGGTCGTCAGCCTTTCACTGATGCTCCTTAAACTGGCATTTTTATAATAGGAAAAAGAGTATGAATAGATTTAAGACCTTAAAATCATACTACTGGGGATTGCCATCAGTGCAAACGTCTATAATCTTGGCACTTGGAAAGCTGAGATAAGAGAATCTTAAGTTCAAGGTCAACCTACACTATCTAACAATGTAGACTTTGAGTCCAGAATAGATGATAGATAATTGATAGACAGGTAGGTAGATAGATAGATAGATAGATAGATAGATGATAGATAGATAGATTAGAAAATTTATGTTATTAAGGTCCAAATAGTTCATGTATTAAAAGCTTGTAGCTAAATATACACTTTTGATAATTATAAAGTAATAAAAAAGTTTCTAATTTTGACAGTTTTATATAAATACAACTTTATAATTCATACAGAAACAATATATATGTACATTCCCCCAATGTAATTCATCTATCAAGAAGAAAATTTTTCAACAGTGTATATGTAATGTGATCCCTTTCTTCTTTCCAGGTATCTATGGAGTAAAGCATCTCAGAGAGCTAACAAGAAAAAATATTACCTTGCCCTTGTAAAAACATAGGAAAGTATTAGGAATTGCAGCTTCATAGATTTGTTCTAGAAAGAGCGTGAGACAGAACCATCTTATTTTTGCAGATTTTAAAATAGAAATGGCAAAGATTTTATTTCTAGTTTCATGATCAAAACTTTTAAATTTTTAGTCCATCACTTTTCATCAAATATGATAATTCGTCTGAAGTTCTCAGCGTTCTGTCTTATACAAAAGTGGCAATTGAGAAATATTGCTAAAGCTGTACAGGAGCTAGCCACAAAGACATATATTCACAAAGATGAGCGTACATGGATGCACACACAAATTTTGACAGTAAGAAAAGAAGCAAGGCAGAGATACAAGGCAGGGTTAAAGAGTTTGGGACTGCTTTTCAACTGTATTAGGCTTTTCTTTAAGCATTCATGCAAATGTTCTCTGATTACACAATGTCAAACCAGTTGTAGCTTGCTTGCTCTTATAAGTTGGTGAAAACAGAATTGTTTCAATACCATTTACTGTATACAAGACACAAGACAGGGGGTTGCTCTGGAGAAGAGACAGTCACTTAATTTTATACACCAATTTCCTCTCATGTAATAGATTCTCAATTAAAATGTGTTCTATGATAGATATGTAAATCCATATTAAATGAGTAATCATGAAGCAATTAAGAAAATTCTGACTGAAAAATCAAATATGAATGACCAAGATGTGATTTTTACAAAGCAGGAAATGTGAGTTGCACTCCTTGCTCCTTTACATGTGTTTTGCCTACAGTTAGGGACACAGATATGTTATTTCTGACTGTTTCTGGTGCCAAAACATATCTTCCAGCACAAATGAACATATTTGTGGCCAGGTTCTCCCTGGTCTCTCATTAGTTGTCAAGAGTGACCTAAAGGTTTTTAACCTTAAGGACAGAGTCTTTCATTTACATGGTTTTGCCGTGATCTCTGTCCTGATAGACTTTGCCTTGTTTGACTAACCAGCCCAGCTTTCCTTCCCTTTGAGTATAGACGAGCAGGAAAAGAGACCTAATTAAGCTAGTTTATACACGTTAACATGTCTGGAAAGTGGTATAGGTAATGGCTGCAAACCATTTTTTAAACTTTATTCAAGGGACCCTTTTTCATTTATAAAATGTGCCTATGGGAAGGAGAAGAAGGAGGGCTGTGAATTCAGACCCTCATATCGCTTTGCAGTAGCTGTTAAGCCAGTGCATCGGTGAGGAGGGAACGAGGATAACAAGACCAGTAATTGGCAGGGCTGTCCACCCACACCGTTCCTCTCCCCCACCACTTGGCCCTGCCCAATTTATCTCTTCCATGCCCCATGATGCCTTGTCTCTCCACCAAACTTTTTAAAAGTTGCCCCCTGTATGTGGTGCCTTGTAATGTAAGGATTTTTCATCAAAGCTTCCACTTGAATGTTCTTCTACTTGTTAAACCAATATTAAAACAAGAAAGAATCCTTAGTTTAAAGCATCCGTGTTGCTAGTCCCCCAGCTGGATAGCCCCTGCCAATGGTAAGAGGTAAGAGAAAAGTATAATTAAAACAACTTTCAAATGGATCTCGTAGTTTATACCCAGTAAGACATTCTTCTCACCACGTGAACTTTCGGGTGACTGTTCTGCACAAAATAGGTGCTGATTTCTTTTATGTGAAACCCTTAAGATAACTTTAACATGGTCCTTTGCAGTTTAATTTATCATAAATTCTGGCACCATTTATCACTAAATGCGAAATGATGAAGACATGGCTCTATTAAATCTGAATAACTGCTGAATTAAAAAGCTGTTAAATGAGTTGAAGCACACAGCGCTGTTAACAATATGTGGAAGTGTGTTTGGTTGGAATAAATTACTTTCACAGTCATCATTTGAAGAGTCTACATTTAGAGAAATATGTTGAAAAATTTACATCTTGATTCCCTGACTAAATCCACATGCACTGCTAACGCACTTTTAAATTGGCTTTATAGAGAATGTGAGAAAATGCCTGGCCTGAAATTCTTAGGTATCAAAACAAAATTCCTCTATTTAAAAACCGAAGAATATTTTTTAAAAATTTTAATAGGGGCATATAAAATAAAATAACAGATTCTAATTAAGATATATTTTATTTTCCAGCTTTAAATCTTTCTGGAAAGGGCTTTGCAATATTTTCACATAATCCAGAATACTAACATTTCAATGACCACTCTGCCAAGACAAATATTTTAGCAGAGCACATTAATTTGAAAATATGAACATGAGGACTACTGGCTGAATCATCTAAATGTTTGTTTAAGAAAATGTTTGCTAATATCTAAACAGGAAGATTGTTTCAAAGAAAGCTCCGCTATAAACTGTCTATATCATACTTTGAATATCACTAACAAAAATAAGCTGCATTCACCAAGGAATTCATTTATACATTTCTGAATAAAGTATTTGAAATTTGTGGAATCTTGACTTTTACTTAAAAAAGCATTTGTAGGCTGTGTGTTAACAGAGCACTACTCTCCACATGAGTCCCCTTTCAGTGTTTGAGCAGATAGTGTGGATGCGCTTAATCCTTGCCCTCATGAGGGCACTTTGTACTGTCTTTAATTATCACCCTGGTATTGTGATTAGAAACAAAGACTTTTCAATAATAGAGTCCTGTTGCATGTTTAGAGATATTTCTGTGTGAAATCTTTAATAAAGAGGATTTGTGAATGAACTTAATTAGCCCTGTTAAAAACACCCAGCAGATAGCAATCTTCTGTCCACAGAGAGGGCTCTGCCATGGCATGGGGGGCAGGCTCTATGGAGAGACTTGGTCCTTGTGCAAAGCAAAGGCACTATTGTTAAAGGAGGCAAAACCCTTGTTTATATGTTTGCCAAGTACAATGCCTGGTTTACAGAAAGCAACTTATTCAATCATTCTCAAACACATCCTGATTACATTGTTTTGCTGTACTTATGAAAATATCTTTGGACATAATGCTACTTCACAAATCACAATGGTATAATTTTGAATTTCAAGATGATGTGGATATTCAGCTGGAACGTTCTGTTTGCTTCTCTTCCCTCTTCTTTGTTACTTTTTAAGGAAATTACAACATTCTGTGGAAAGAAATTTTATCAATAATACATCACATTTATTCTTCATTTCTTTTTTGTTGTATCCATGTACCCCCTCCTTCCTTCTTGCTGCTGACCCATTCACCCCAAAAGGAGCTTGACAGTCAGTAGGTTTCTGTGTGCAGTAGAAGCTGAGATAAGAACACATGGAAAAAAAAAAAAAAGAAGGTGAAGCTATCAGGTAATTCTGAATTAAAGAACTGCAGCTCCTGCCTGGTAACAAGAACCTAAAGTAGGTCCAATGAGTCGTCTTCGTTTTCGACTTGACTGGACTTAGACACAGTTAGGAGACAGGGAGGGCATGGGTTCCGGAGAGACTATAAGGGGAAAGGTGGAAAGCTAGCTCTTGGACTGTGGGTATTCCCTTCTCTCTGCTTCCTGGTTCACCATGAGGTCAGCTAAGCTGCTTCCCTATACCTTCCCTGCCAATATTGCAGAATGATCTGAAACCATGGGCCCAAGTCAGTCTTTCTTCCTTCAGTGTAAAAGTACCCAGTACAGAAATCTTTGGGGATGTTGAAGATTATTATATCGAATATCCATATAATTTTTTCACCTAGTTTGGTTTTCTTTGAAAGTGCTTTCTATTTGAGAAATAACCTAATTCTGTAAGCTAAGCAGCTTCAGGAAAGGCTAGGTAAGAAGAATCTGTTTTGTTGACTATTAAACTAAATTCTTTGTTTTTATAGGTCTTCATTGTAGTTTTCATGTCTAGTTAAGTGAGGAACTTAGGTAAGATCTCAAGAGTAGCAGTCCGTTTGGGAAAATGCTGCACATTTGGCAGAAGTCTTCTTCGTGCAGTAATGCGGAGTGTGTCTCAAACAAAGACAACAGAAGCAGAGACACAGAGGTCCTGACTGAGGGACACCATCCTAACTCAAAACAGGGATGCCGTCTCTGGTTATTTATTCCCTTCCACTAATTCTCCCACTGTCAGGGAAAACATTCCAGATGACTGCTCAAGACTCCTGTTTATTCAGAAAAACATTAAGATAAGAAAGAATTGTGGTGGTTGTGTTTGCCAATCCTAAAATAGGGAGATAATCCTCCATTTTCCAGGTAAAACAACATTAGCACACAAGCCTTTATCAGCAGCAGAAGACACAGCAGTTAGAAGGCGAGGCCATGTGAGACGAAGTGGCTACATCAATGCCGGTTCTGAGTATGGACTCATGTAAGCAAGGGTAAAACTGCTCTGAGCTCCAGGCAAGTCCCAGATAATGGCCTACAAGAAAGCAGAGATCTTAGTCAAAAGCCTCTCCACACTGTTTTCAGTGAATCCCTAAATACGCCTGGAAACACTTCTCTGTTAGAGCTTCCTATGAGGCAGTGATTTTAGCCTCGTGAGACCAAGCTAAGCATGTCGGCTGACTTGTAGCACTGTGGGGTAAAAAGCAGATATTGTTCCAGATACTAAAGTTATGGTAATTTGTTATAGCGGCAACAGCAAACTGTTGCGTTCTTCTGTCTGTCGTGACATTCAGCTCTACATATTTTAGTTCCTCAGTACATAGAATCTCTCCCCTCTCTGCCTTTTGCCACTCTAGCACTTATCCTGCAGAATGCCTTCCCTGCATTAGGAAATCTTAACAGCTTTCTCTTTTTGATATTTCCTTATCCTAGGAATATTTACCCTTATGATGTCTGGATAATCTTCTTGAAACAAAGATGTATGGGATGGCAGGAGTGCTGGGAATCCAATCCAAAGACTGAAACATGCTTGGCTAGTGTCCTACCACTGAACTATATCCCAAGTTCTAATATGTGGCTTTTATACCAAGTGTTTGATTAATTACACATAATTGTATCTTAACTCCTCTAAGATTTGATTAATATAAAAATTATACAACAATATATGATCTATAAAAACAAAATATAGGTAAAGCATATTCCACACATTTCTGGAAAATGGATATTAGACAGATGACTGACAACTCACAAAGCAGGACAAACAAGGTTACTATTCAGATGCCTGCAGAAGGTTCAGTACCCAAAGATTAGCAAAACTTCAAAGAAGCTTGGGAAGGACAAAGTGCAAGCAAGGGCAAAAATGATCAAGGGATTGAAATTAAGAGGTCTAATTGGAAGTCAGTTGACACATCCGTTGAATTCTCACTTCCTCTGTGCACAGAACTGCAGCATCCAGGGATTTAATTCCCAGGAGAAAAACCAAACAATCATAAAAATAAAACAAAACTTTCACTTTAAGTTAGTGAACAAACTATCTTTAGATGACAAGTGAAGCAGATGCAGAATTAAAAGCAAAGAACAAGAGTATTTCCATTCTAGAGTACAGACTCTGCACAGCAGAGGAATGGCTGATTCACAGATCACACCTCATAATGAAGTTGCCAGGGGAAAGACATTGTCTACATAATTCATTCTTAAATATGAGTACTCTGCTAAAGAGCAACAGACATTTGATGAAGTAATTCTATTTACATCATGATCCACATGAAAAAATTCAGAGGAAACAACAACAACAAAACTTCAATAAACATAGGATTTCCATCTAAGTACCATAATAAATGACTGTGAGTGTGTTTCAGTACCAGAGTGCTTCCCTAGAGTTTACAAAACTCTAAGGTTTGATGCTTGGCATTGGAGTTAGGGTTGGGGATGGGAGAGGAGGAAGAGGAGGAAGAGGAGGTAGAAGAAGGAGGAAAAGAAAAAGAAGAAAATATTATAAGCATAAAACAGATTCAATAAACAAAAAGGGGACTGTAGAAAATAAGAAATAGTATGGGCTAAACTCTAATATAAAAATAAAAATATATCATGGAAAGAGTTGAAGAGAGACATTATTGGTCAGGAAATTTCAATAAAAATGGAAATCAGAAAACACGAGAAAAATCATTTTTCTAGTAAAAGAATTAATAATCTCAGAATTCTTTGATCATGTTATTAGGAATTCCAGACATAAATAAAGTGAAAATAAGAAGTAACTAAGTAACAATTAGCAATTAATTTCACAGAATCAAAGGGTACAAATCTTCAAACTGGAAACTCTGACTAAAATACTCAGTATAAGAAAAAGCAATCAAAAATAATTATCTTGTCAAGATCATTCTAATTTAGAGTGAAAAAAAGTTTTAAAAAACCTCTAGAACAAGAAAATGAGGTGTTTCCATGAAGATCAGGTTAGCATCAGAGCTAACATCTTGAATGACAAATACTAAAAAGAATAAAATATTAACGTTCTACAAGGAAATAGGGTACAAACAAATGTCTGTACCCAGCCAAATTATAGATCACCCATGAAAGTAGAAAATGATATAGTTTGGCTGGGGAAAATCTTATCATTTACCTCCTATTCTTTTACTTTCAAAGTTATTTAAGATGCATTCTACTTAAACAAAAATGAAAAATAAAAGCATTTAAGCCATTCAAAACCTGTGGATAGCCATTAGAAAGAAAATGAAGAGCAATTCTAGTGAGCTAGACATTCCTGTAAAGTGAAAAAACTTAGTCCCAATGAGACATGGAGTGAGATATCTGATGACATCAGGCATTAATGTACACTTAAAAACTTCTTAAATTTGCCATAATAGTTGGCCAGATTTGTCATTAAAGAACTTTTAAAAAGTTGTTTAATAATTACAATATATCTGAATAAAGTCTGTAGCTTAGTAAATAATAATGTAACAATATTAGTTTCTTAGTTTTGGTTATTGCACTGTGGGTATACAAAACGTTAACAACTGTGGAAGCTGATTGAAGGCTGTACAGGGACTCTCCACACTAGTATGATTAAGCAAAAACAAAACTGTAAATTTCTGAAGGAAAAATATATGATATTTGTAAGATATGTGAACATGCAGCTAACCAATAGTTGTATAATCAAGACATACACAAGGGCAAATTGTGGAGGAGCAGCATGAGCAGCTAGTGACTTGGTCTTTGGTGTGACAGCTTTTGTTGGGGTCAAAAGCAATGCCGTTTTCAATGAGGTAGATGTCAAAATGCCAGCCCTAACTAGTGTTAGAAAACTGCCCACTGCCTGAGACTAAAATTAGGCAAATGATTCACTGAAAACTTTGGCCTATTGGACACATGTGGAAATTTATGAGTATGTACATAGAGAAAAGAAAGCTTATATTGTTTACTGTGGTTGCCCAAAGTCAGTGGCTGTGGTAAATAAAAACAGCAGGTACTGAAATACCATCCACATGACATACATACTTGTGAGATTCAAAACTTGTTACCATCCCAGACACAACTTGTGTGAAGCCAGGTGCCATCAAATGAATAAAAAATGTACTTCTGAGTGAAGGAGCTGATTCTCGACAGCTGATCATGGACCTAAGAAGACAGTGACCAGTGAAGATCTCATTACGTGGCTTTTACCATGATTCACAAAGATGATTAGCACAGCAAAAGTCTCATAAGAATAACTGGTCAAAAAAGAAAAAACAAATTCTCTTTTCTCTCCTAGTTGGAACCTTAACTTTCCAGTGTTTTGTTTTGTTCCAGGTAAACACCTAGTAGGGAAGGTTCACTTTAAGTCACACTAAAGAGATGGGTTGAATACCTAGTATGTTAATGAGATCGTGAATCCATTCTCCTCCTCTTCCTCCTCTCCCATCCCCAACCCTAACTCCAATACAAAGCATCAAACCTTAGACTTTTGCAAGCCGCAGGAAGCACTCTGGAACTGAACCCCACCCACAGTCCTTTAGGATGGTTCTTGTGGACCTGGTTGTAGAGAGGAGTTCTCTGTAAGTCCTGCCCACTTTTCTGAATTCTTCAGAAAACACAATTTCTCCTTTTCTTCTCTCTTTCTAAGCAAGCTTTTTCTAATGCTTTTGGCTGTCTCAGCATCTTGTATTTCTTTGCTGTTTCTCTACAGCTTCCATCCCACCATGTAAGCGCCAGTCTTCCATGTGGCTGACCTCCATGGAGGCTCTAAACTAGCATAACTTCATATGCTTTTTCTTTCTCCTCTTTATTTTCCTCCTCAGGAAAGTGGCCAAGATTCCCAACTTTCCTGCTTTGAGGATTTTTCTCTAAATGCTAATAAAATTGTCCTAAAGCTTTGTTTGAACCCATTCTTAATTCTTTTTTTAAAGATTTAAAATAAAATTTTATTTATTATTTATTATTTTTATGTGTATGAATGTATTGCATGAATGTATGTAATTGCATCTGTGTCATGAAATTGTACAACGCCCATGGAGGTAAGAGGTGGTGTTGGATTCCCTGAAACTGGAGTTGTAGGTGCTGACAATGGAATCCAGGTCCTCTACAACAGCAGCCAGGGTTCTTAAATGATGAACCATCACTCCAACCCCTTTAAATGATTTTTTAAATTATTTATTTATTTATTTTATGTGTGTGAGTATTGTGCCTGAATATATTTAAGTGTACCCATGTTGTACAGTGCTTGTGGAGGACAGAGAGGGGTTCAGATCCCTTATCCAGTGCTGTTAACCACTAAGTAATCTCTCCAACCTTCCATTCTTAGAATATCTTATGAATGAGACTAAGGACCCTTTAAAGGACACTGTTTCTCCCCTGTATCACAGTGACAGGGCCTCCGTAGCTATACTGGGAAACTCAAGGATCAACTGACCACTCCTATAGATATCATGACCACTGATTGGAATGGATTTAGTCATGAAATGGAGAGCCTTTCAATGATGGTGATGCTTCCATTGTAAGCTCTCCTAACACTTGGAGTATTTTCTGGCCAACGATTTCCTGTGTCTGAAAGAGGCAATTTTATGCTGTTAGTCATTAACATTATTTTACTAGGTATAAGACAAATAGTTTTCCCAAAATTAAACTATTCAGCATTTCTGGGATGTGTGAAGTTGCTGAAATATGTTACAAAGAGCCTATGCTAGTCAGCTTCTTTACGTCATGACAAAATATTTGAAAAAAAAACATTTAAAGGATGAAATATTTGTTCTGTCTCACTGTTTATAAGTCCCAGTGCTTGGTCAGCTGGCTCAGTTGGGGAAGCACAGAGATTCTAGCTGCTCACTTCTCAACACAATGGAGAAGACAGATACAGGAGGCAGGGCACTATGCCCTTCAGAGAGATGCCCCGAATGACAGCTTCCTCCAGCTAGTCCTGCCTCCTAATAGCCCATCCCAATGGGAACT
Source organism: Eospalax fontanierii (assembly GCA_035773235.1). NCBI lineage: Eukaryota > Metazoa > Chordata > Mammalia > Rodentia > Spalacidae > Eospalax > Eospalax fontanierii. The sequence continues at coordinate 66,834,000 of CM069530.1, read as the reverse complement.
CACCAGTGAGTTAATCTATTCATAAGGTTAGCATCTTCAGGATCCCATCACTCTTCAGTAGCAACACCAAGCATGTAACACATGATCCCTTTTTTGAGACATCTCTTATCCAACACATAAAACTACACCTATTTGATCAATCACATCCTTTCAAAACAGAATACCTTCTAATTCTTTTAAAAATAAAATGAGGAGACTTTCATTAAAATTTGGGAAGGTCAAGTTGGCTAGAATTTGCAATGCAGGATATGAGAGCAAAAAGATCTACAGTGAAAGAGCTCTGGAAATCCATGCAGTGAATCCCTTAGTCTTGAGCTCAGTGCAAAGTGGTGCACATACCTAAAGATGTTTCTAAAAGTTGGGAAAAACACGGGAAAGAAGCAGAAATACAACCTACAGAAGCTTACAAAGGACCAAAAGCATCACTGCTCCCATCAACTATAGAAGAAAACTTGATAATAATGAGATTCCCGCAAATACTAGAGAAAAATTAGCTGTGGCTGTGGATTGCTCATCTTGTCCACAAAAAGTAGAGAGAGATTTCCAATTGAATGCAGTACATGAAAGACAAAAAACAGTATCTTCCGCCCATGCTGTACAAAGTAACAAATTACCAGCTTGCAGCTACTCAGCACACAACAAAATAAGCAGAAAGAGAGATCAAAGCTTCCTCAAAAATCAAAGAATAGATAAGATTAATAGACAGGAGCATTTTAAATATACTAAAACTATATTTCATGTATGGAGTATATCTAAGTATGGTTGGCTATGCTGTATAGAGAAATAGATGAGAGGAAAAGAATAAAATGAAACCTATTGAACTATAAATTACAAACTTGAAAGTAAATATATATGTTCATATATTAATATGTGTGTATTCTTATGTGTGTATATATATGAATATACATACACATGTAATGAGCTTATTAGCTGATTAGAAACACAAGGAGAAAAGTTTATTGAATTTCAAGGCGTATATTCTATACAAAATAAGGCATAGAGAAGAAAAAACATAAGACTGAATCATCCATTGACTGCAGGAGAATTGGAAGTGATTTGTTTTTTCATTTAATCTCATGGTTCAAATGAGAGAAGGAGGAAGGGAATGATCAAATTTCTAATGATACAATGGCAAACTTCTTCTAAATTTGAAACATAGTCCCAGAAACTCAGTGATATCCCAATGCAAGAGAACTCCACCAAGACATAGGATGATCAAACCGCTTTAAACTAGTAATAGCAGAATATCTAAAAGCACAAAAGCAACAGATATTTCATATGCACAGGGATTATGAAAAGAACACAGCAGTTTTGTCTTAAAGAATAATTCAAGCCAGGAGACAATGTAGCAATAACTTCTAAGTAGTGAATGAAAAAAAAAAGTTGTCAGCCTACTTGCTTAATACCCTTTCAAGCACAAAATGGAGAAAAAAAATCAATCAGCACTGGAACTACATTACTATGCTCTTTAAGGCAGAAGGAAAATAATACCAGCATGACTATGAATCTACACGGAAGAATGAAAATTAAAGAGCTTCTGCATAAGTAGGTATAAAGTAGACAATATATGTTTAGTTATCTTTAAAGGATAATTGATTAGCACAATACCGACAATTTTGAGAGGTAACATGTAGAAGTAAAATGTGAATGAGAATAGTTCACAGCAAGATGAGGGGTAAAGAAAAGCTTACTGTTGAAAGAAAATAGTATAAAAGGAAACAGAGAATTATAGTTGATTTTTGAATGAACTATTCTAATTTATTTTTTATTTCACAGTACTTGAAATGCCAATTAAAAGGCAACAAATGTTAGAGTGGCTAAAATCTAATACCCAACTTCATATCTCATGTATGATATGCAATTGAAATACAAAGTTATAAGCAAAGCCACAGAATGGTTGTAGTCAATTTAATTATCATATCATAAATATATCACATGTCTTAGATTAAAGGGAAAAACAAGGACACTGAATTAAGAAAATAAGTCAAAACAAATGAGTCCTACACAATTATGCATCTAATGCATGATGTCATAATACATGAGGTAAACCAGAGTCGGAAGAAGAGAGTGTTAAAGCCATAAGTGCACTGGATACAGATGTTTATAAGAAAAACTGTGTTACAAGTTGTCAAACAGTCTAAACAAATGTGAAAAGACCGGGGTGAAACAATGCACACACCCCCATTGATGGCACTAAAATAAAAACCAATCCTAGAATGTTATTTGAATACCTTCTTATATTTACAAAATAAAAAGGACATTTAATAAATTATCAATGAGAAAAAAAACATTTAAAAACTAGCACATATTTGATTTTAAATAAATGTAAAGTTACAATATATCAATTCACTGAGGAACACAGGAAAATCATTCTTAAAGAGAAACAGCACGTGTCCCCAGAAAAGATAAACAGTTTGAAATAATGACCTCATATTACCTCTAAAGAAACTTAAAAGAAACAAACAAAACCCAAATTTAAAAAAAATAGAAATAACAAAAATCACAGTAAGATAAATGAACCAGAAATAGTAAAATCAATGGAACTTGAAGCTAATTCCTTGAGAAGATCAATAGATTTGACAAATCTGCTTCTGAAAACAAGAGCCAAGCTACAAATAAGTAAGGGTCAAGAGACAGATGTTACTGTTTTATTTTCTGTAAATATTATATAAATAAAATGGTAATGTTAAGAAAAATTTTACCAATATCTTTGAGCACCTGGATGAAGTAATAAACCATTTTATTATAATAAAACAATACACACCAACAATGTTCCCACAACACATTCACATAAACAATATATCTCTATTACAGAAATGAGTGTTCAGTTAAAACCCTTCTAGGACCAAAGGTGTAGCCCAAATAACTTCGCCCATTTCACCAAACCACTAACAAATTATTATGATACTAGCTCTATGCAAACTTTCTACAAATTTCAAAATAAGTGCATTCCCAACTGATGCTGTAAAGCTAACGACAACCAGATACCCTATCCAAAGAAAGACATTTCAAAAAAATATCAATATCCTTTATTAAATTCTGAGCAAACATCAAGTCCAATAGTATGTAGAAAGATAACTTATTGTTACTAAATTTACTGCAAGAATGAAATGTTGATTCAATGTTCAAAATTAAATAAGTTTCCATATTAAGAAACTAATAAATTCACCACTTCAAGAGATACAAATAAACATTTGGCAAACTTTCAATTCCTTATAAGGTCTGCCAGCAGATTGGGCGTGGAAAGGAATATTATCATTGACAAATGTTATCTGAAAAAACCCTTACCTATATAATTATATTTTATTTTGGAATACATACGGTTTTGTTATAATTCCTCAGGCAAAGCAATGATGTTCACTGTCAGGAATGTCTCTTCAGCAGTGTATTAATTACTCTAACCATGATGCAATACAAGAAAAAGAAAAGAAAAATATTATCAAGATTGGAAAGTGATATTTTGTCTTAATTTATCTTAATTTTCAGATGACATGATTACCCATGTAAAAAAAAACAATATAAAATATCTATGGAATCTAAACAAAAGTTGTATAAAAATAACTAACAGGTTGCAAGATACAGAAAAATATATCAAAATTTCATATATTTTACAGACCACCAATTTAACATTGATTTAAAGGAACTATGCAACAGAATGAGGGCATGATTGGTGCCCAGGGAGTTACCAGATGGGATGTTTGTTCTGCACTGCCTGGAGTCTTGGGCTTGGGGAAGAGATGTTCATCAGGCAAAGTAGAGCACATGACATGGGCAAAGGCTACTCTGTGTTATATGTGCTGCCCAATCATATTGATTTGTCCTTTTAAACTGTGATCAACTGCATTGACAGGCTTCCCTATGATATCACTTGGTATGTAATATCTTTGAATGGATTTTCATTTTATTGTAAATGCTTAAAATGTTTAGAAGCATGTGTCTTTAAAGGAAGTAACACTTAACGAAATACATAAGTACTTATGTAGAGTTGAAGGCTATATAACAGAAATCACACTGCTAGTCAAGGGAAACCTTGCTTTCAGTTCTAGGTCAGGGCAGTCCAAGAGACTTATAAAATTATGGAGGTTATTGCCACAACCCTTGGTTGCCACACAGGAGTTGAAGATAAAACTTTAATGCTAAAGGCACATCGGACACAGGACTTTGGGAAATTGAGCTTGAACTGGCTTGGAAGCCTCCTCCCAGGAGACTAGTTCTCATAGTATAAGAGGGACTGTGCAAGCTGCAAAAGGAGAAAAGGAATCAATTACCCTACCCAGCTGTAGAGCCTATGAACCACAAAAATGGCCAGCCCAGCAAAATAGCTCTACTGACTCAAAAGTGACACTTTTATATTAAGGGTAATCAACAACTCTCTAATTGGACTTAAGGACAACTCAAGAGGAGTGAATCCATGCATGCTACTGTAAATACAGCCACATGATTGGAGAGGTATAGACCCTAGAGAAGAGCATACTTCTGTCACTTTCCTAGACCAACATAATTTTTTACTATATTCTAAATACAAATCCTTATATACATGGATAAGTATATAATGCATCTGCAAAATGATTAACCATTTGACATGCAAATGAGAATGGGGACAATCTCCTGGGGTCCTTACTCCAGATGAAGAACTATAAGTAATTAGAGAATGCTGAAGAAGGGACAACCAATTATCTCCTAGGACTTGTTCCCTGATAGGTTATCTTATCCCAATTGGTCAGCCCTAAACGCCTGTACACAGAAGACCCAGTAAAAGGATTCAGTACATAATATGTGTATGTTTATTCAGATAGATGATAGAAGGTAGGTAGATAGATAGACAGACAGATAGACAGAGAAGAGGACATGAAGTTGAGAGAGAGTTGAGGACAGAGCACATAGGAGGAGTTGGATAGAGGAGTGGGAGGAGTGAGATTGATGCAAATACAACACTCACATTTTAAATTCTCAAAAATTTTAAGAAGTTTCCACAGTGGTAGGTTTTCAAATGGCTTTTTCTAAAGGCCTTCATTGTTGCTTATCCCTCTGCCTATTCTGTCTTCTGCTCTGCCCTTCCACTCCCCACACCGTTAACCCTTTCTAGTCTAATCTTCCCCCCTTCCCCTTTAGGTCCCCGCATTCTACCACCCCTCCGAGGAAGCCTCAACCAACACACTCATGGCATATCTAAAATAGCAAAGCTAGCATTCAACCATGAGACATTTGTCTTTCTGAATCTAGATTGCTTCACTCAGGATAATTGTTTCCAGTTTCATCCATTTATCTGAAAATTTCATAATTTCTTTTTTCTGTAAAAACCAAATAATATTCTACTGTGTATATGCACCACACCTTTATTATCCTTTCATAGTTGATGGAAAACTAGGATGTTTCCAAATTCTGGCTATTAAGAAAAGGGCAGCAATGAGCATGGATGAACAAATGTTTATCTACTAGCTTATAGAGTCCTATGGGTATATCCCTGAGTGGTATGGCATGGTCACATGGTCACATGGTCGATTAATTTTGAGCTTTTAGAAGAATTGCCACACTGACTTCCATAGTAGCTGCATCAATTTACACTCCCACTAGCAGTATATAAGAGTGCCCTCTCTCTACATCCTCTTCAGAATTTATTGTTGGTTTTTTGGATCTTTGCCTTTCTTTAGTGGGTAAGAGGAACTCTTAAAGTGTTTTTCATCTGCATTTCTCTGATGACTAAAGATGTTGAATGTTCTCAATCATTTATGTTTCATCTTTAAAGAACCCCCATTTCAGTTCATTGCCCCCCATTTTTCTCTGGGTGGTTTTTTTTATGTTTGGGTTTTTTTTCTGAGTTCTTCTAGATATTATTCATCTGTCAGATGTATAGCTGGTAAATAGTTTTTCCCATTCTCTAGGATGCCTCTTCACTAGAATGATAGTATCCTTTGCTGTACAGAAGCAATTTAGTTTCATGTGATTCCATTTGTCATTGTTGGACCTAATGCTTGTACTGTAGGAGTCCTGCCCAGAAAGTCCTTTCCAGTTCCCTTAAGTGAGAGATAGGGATGCAGTTTCATTTTTCTACATGTAGCTATCCAGTTTGACAAGCACAGTTGTTGAAGATGTTGTCTTTTCTCCAATGTATGTATGGTTTGGCCCTTTGTAAAAAATCAGGTAGCTTAAGCCTGGAGAGATGGTTGAGTGATTAAGGTTACTGGTTCTATCAGAGGACCCAGGTTCAATTCCCAGTACCCACATGATGATTAACAATGGTCCTTATTCCAGTTCCAGGGTATCTAAAACCCTCTTCTGATATCTCTGGGCATTGGATGACATGAGTGCATCTACTTAAGTGCAAGCAATACACTCACACACACACTCACACACACACATACTCACACACTCACACACACTCACACACACACTCACACTCACACCCACACACTCACACACACACACATTTAAATCAGATAGCTGTAATGGTGTGTTTTAAACATGGGTCCTCTACTCTGTTCTTATGTACTCTGATCAGCGTAGCTGGTTTTAATACAAGTACCTTGCTATTTCTACTGTTAAAGCTCTGTATTGTAACTTAAAATCTGGAACGGCACTATGCTTAGAAAAATTTTTTTTTATTGTTCAAGATCATTTTGGCTACTCAGGTGTCTTATATGTTTCCATATGAAATTTAAGATTTTGTTTCCAGTTCCATGAAAAATTGCATTGGAAATTTTATGGGATTACATTGAATCTTTAGATTGCTTTTGGTGGGATATTCACTTTTACATTAATCCTACAAATCCATGAGCATGGAAGATTTTTCCATCTTCTGGTATCTTCTTCAATTCCTTTTTTCAGTGCCTCGAACAAGTCTTTCAGTGCCAATCATTATCAGTCAGACCATTTCCCATGTTTGTATTGAAAAACTACCCCTTTTGCTTGAGCTGTTACTAACACTCTTCTAAGAATGTAGCACTACAAAACGGTAACGTTAACCCAGGTTTCAGGGATAAACCCCCCATTCATCTTTACAGAAAATTGTTTTTCTGTTTAAAAAAAATATGTTATTGAGTTTTTCCTAAATTTCATATAATAGATCTTAATCAAATTTAGTCCCCCTCCCCCATCCCCATCCTCCATAGTGCCCCCAACACACACACTCCAGACTTCATGCGTTCTGTCATAATATGTTAAGTCCTAACTGGTCAAGAATTTGTATTCAGGTGTCCTCCCAAGCAAGTTCATCCATGAGAGTCTAGTCAGGCTATCTAGAGTTACTCCCTTTAAAAAGATCTACTCTCCTTCACCTGGCAATAATAGGTTGCCAATAGTTCCTCACTTAAGGTTGGGGCCTGCTTCCCATTTCCCTAATCCTATGCTGGGTTCTTATCTGATTGATTCAGCAGTGGGTCTTGGGCATGCTGTCACTTTTGCTACAAGTTCATATGAGCAAGTTTCCAAAGGCCTGAAAGCTTTTACAATCCTTCCTCCCCTTCTACAATGGTTCCAAAATGATGGAGGGGTAGGTTTAATATAGGGGTCCCATCCAAGAACATGCACTCTTCAGTCTCTTATTTACTAAAACTTAGCCAGTTGTGTCCTTCTGTGTGCATTGCACTCTGTTGTACAGGGAAGTTTTCGTGGTGAGATTTAGGGATGTATTAATATTCTCTCTACCCACTGTTCCACTGTGTTACGTGAGCTTCAGGTATTGAGCTGTGCCACTTAGGGCTGGGCATCACTCAGACATATATTCTCTGTGTGTTACCAGTTGTGGAACTCTGTAATAGCCTCCATCTGTTGCAAAAAAGAAGCTTCTTTGATGAGTGATGTATGGTAAACTTGTCTGATACTCAGCAGATTTGTTGTAGGCAGATCAGGAGACCAAGGGCAAAAGGCAGGTGGGAGCAGCCTGTGATGAGACTAACAAACTAAGCTTGTGGATTAAGCTGGTCCAGGTTAGGAAGCTAGTCTAGAGATCTGAGGCAGAAGAGCAGGAGCAGGTCTCAGCTCAGTACTAGAAAGGAGAAATAATTAATTTTTAATTTTATTGTAACCATTTAGAGATTTGCACTCCTTGGTCACTTACCTATTCAATGTGCCAAGATTCAGCTTGAAAATCTCAAGATTTGAAGCTTAATTATAAACTCCATGTGTTAATATTTCTTGGATACACTGAGGTTTTGTTCTCAAAAACAAGGCTTTGTAGTCCTCTTAGGAATATTCATCAGAGAGTGCAACGTATTTCAGAATTAAAACAATTATCAATATTTTCTTAGTAGATTTTTATAATATAAAATTTTTCTTTCTGGAAATTGCAGTATTTCTATCAAAAATTAAATTTAAAAAATCTAATTAAACTAAATGGCATCTACATTAACACACTTTACAGAAATTGCATATGCATTCCAGAGAGACAGAGAGACAGAGACAGATAAAGAGAGAGAAAGCGAGAGAGTATCCTAATATTATTTATTCATGAGTTAACAGATGGAAATTTTTCTTCAACTTGGAAACGGTACTAATCATTACAACCATACTAAGTAATTAATAGAGTGAATAAAATTTTGGATGACAAATATGGGGAAAGAGTGCAACATTATTATATTAAAGTAGCAAAAAAATCTTTTGTTCCTAAATAGAACACTTAAATTTTCAGTGTGTTGCTCATAGGCCTATCCTAAAAGTTAAAAATTAAAATGTCACAATTTACATTATTCTCTTTTTATGTGTTGTGTACATCAGTGATTATAGTTATTGTTGTATTACTTTGATTAATTTTAAATTGGTATTTAATTTACGCTGTCCATATCTGCTCCCAAAAGACAGTATGTTCTGTCTCTTTTTCACTTTTCCTGGTACTTTCTAATTGTCTCATAATGATATGCTTCGTTGATCTACCTTGTGGTTGGTCTACCTTAGATATTATTATCTCCTTCTGTTATGAATAAGCACTACCGCACATCATCTCCTCATGTTCCCTATATCATGTCTCTGCTGCTATGCCTGCATCTTTGTTTCTGTTATCTTTTATTATGTCTTTGTACTTCAAGCTAGGATCTCACATTAACAGCTTTGTACACGGGGATTTAATAATAGTAGCACACTTTGGTTTTGCTCTTTCTCTGACTCGTTATATTCCTACTTATCTTATTTGTGCATCTATTTTTACATGGACAAGTTTGATAATGTTTGCATTTACTGTTTGAATTGCTTTCTGTGTCATTATTTACCCACACATACACGAGTACATGTGAATTACCTCATTAAAGATGAATGTTCCACCAAGGTGTCTGGGATTATTTGGGTAGTTCAAGGATTTTTCAGTTTTTGATAATTTTCAGGAAGCTTCAACAGCATAATTGAGAAAGATCTAGAAGGCATAGAGGAGCTGCATAAGTGTCCCCTGCAAAAGCAACTGGAAGGATGCTCTGCTCCACATTGCCTGGAGTCTCATGAGTGACTTTTCCTGTAGGCAGTAGGGAGCTGAAAAATTCCAATTTCAGAATTGAAATTAAAATTACATTTTATTATAATTTTAAAATTTTGTTCTTTTTATATTTTAATTTCTGTGGTTTTCTTACAATATAATGTGGTGGTACTTAAATCCACTATCCTATCCAAACTCTTTTGCTTATTGCACTTGGTCCAATTTACTGTACTCTATTATATATATAATATATATATATATATATATATATATATATATGGAGAATGAGAGATGTGTGCATGTGTGTGTGTGTGTGTGTGTGTGTGTGTGTGTAAAATAAGGTGTATGTATTTCCAAATGACCTTCAGCATGAGTCCTTCTACTGGAGCCTGGCTAACCTACCAAGAGTCCCGTGCTTGAAAGAGACTTTCTCTACTCATCTCTGCACCATCTATGGCCAAAATTTCCTTGGGTGTGAAACTCTGTTTCCTTGTGATCATTAACCATCTCTGGCTCTTATGATCTTTCCACTCCCTCCTCTACAGTGAACCTTGAGCCTTGGGAAGCTTAAATTTGATACAGGTGTCCTGTTCAGGGATAAGTCATCCACATCTTCTTGTTCTCTGCACTTTGGCAAGTTGTGGGTTTCTGTGTTAATCACCATCTGTCGTCAAAGGAAACTTCTCTGGTGAGAGTTGTGAGATACATAAATCTGTGTTTTAAGTCACTAAAAGTCAGTTTAATATGATAACTAGTAGAAAACTTGTATTAAATTCTCCCCATGTCCTGGAACCTGTCCTTGGTAACCTCTTGAGTTCCTAACACTGATATCGGTGTTGGTACATGGACTCCATCCTAAGAAAGAGATTTTAAATCCAATTAAAGAGTGCTTGCTTACTTTCATCTCATAATATTTGAGCCACTATTGCACTGGTAGGCATATCTTGCTTGACCAGTTATTACTGTAGCTCATAACAGTCAGAGTTGGGTAAGGTTGATTGTTATTTTTTCTTTCCAATAGCATATATAGCACCTAACAGCACTATGAACAACAGCCAAGTAGAGATGAGGCTCTGAAGTCAGCACCAGCTTGATTTCTCCCCATATATTCTACAGTTCATGTAAAGATATATAGAATCTTCATTTTATTTTTTTCTTTCACCTGGACAGTCATGTCACCTGAAAATTAGGATGAACTAGGTCAAATATTTCAGAATCCGAAGTGCTGGGTGTAGTCAAACACATTTATAATCCCAGCACTGAGGAGAAAGTAATATGTGGACCCCTGGGGTTCTCTGACTATCTAGTCTAGCCTAGTTGTTGAGAGACCCTGTCTCACAAAGCAAGGTGGATGGCACATGAGGAAGGAAACCTGAGATTATCCTCTGGCCACAAACATGCACATGCACCCATACACATGCACAAATACACACATGAACACACATACACACACATGCTCAAACACACTCACACACACACACACACACACACATATAGCTGCTCAAATTCAGGTCTTGCGTCTAAAGTCTTAAAATGAAACTTCCCTCCTAACTCAAGCTATCTAAGTCTTCACAGTTATGTATCATCTTTGACGAGCCAAATTATTTCATAAAATTTGTGACATTTATTTACTTTGATCAAAGAGCTCAGACTGAGGTTTTAGAACTCAGAGATGGAATATAAGAATTTATGAATTTCTGTAAAAGCTACATACAGAAATTCTGAGGTAGAAAAAGAATGAAGAGAAAAATACTGAGTGAGGACTAACCCACATGGGTTCAATATGTAATGAAAATATAAACAGATCAGAAGTTTTTCATAATTTCATCTATTCTTTTTTATTTTATGGTTTACCAGAGATCTACAGGGCATAAAACAGTCTGATCGTCTCTGTCTATGTATAGTGAAATCAAAGGTCACATGAGAGCCACTGAGTATAGGTTCTTGAAGAAAAGATTATGTAAAATGAGAACTGTGTAAACACAAAGAAGTTGACAGTAACTTGTATTAGAATTAAAAAGTGTCATATATGAATTCAGTAATTTAATTTTATTATACAGACATCAATATAACCAGTGTGTAGATTATGGTAATTTAACAGCACATATTGTCTAATAGATAAGTATTTAATATCATTTTGAGATAATTTAACTTTTTCTTTTTTTTTACTTAATATCAAAAATCATATACAGTTGCAAAGCTGTGTGCAGTTCTTTATATTCTTTAGATTTTTTTCTTCCATGCTAATATAATATACTCTATACCAAGGAATTTAAAGTTGAATTATTAACAATCTTATTAGCCTTTCATTCATATGGCATTACATAGAATATTAAAATAAAAGGAATGTGAAATATTTGGGACACTGATTGCAGCTATTTTTGGATCTTTAGTAATGGAATTTAAATTCTAAGATGTAAATATCTTTTCTCTCTCTTTTAGTCTCTTTCTGTCTCTCTCTTTTTCTCTTCCTTTGTCTCTACTCAAAAGGTAGATTGAAGCCCTAAGAGACTCAGGTGCCACTAGGTGAAAACAGCCTAAAGCCAAATACCAGAAGCATTTGAACATATGTAAAAAGAGAGTATTAGAAGTTAGACAGGCAAGTAGAGTTTAGGTAATAGAGGTGAATTTCACTAAATATGAAGTGTGAGAAGGAAAAAGAGTAAGAAAAAAATTCCCCATAAAATATAACTTCTATTGCTTTTGTTCAAGTCCATTACTTCTTTGGGCTTCAGTTTAGACAAGGATAAGATCATAGTTACCTGAAAACAGTGAGTCAGCTAGTTGAAAATTTGAAGTCTTTTCTAGATAAAGAATTATATGACAGAGGCTGGAGAGATGACAGGGAGGTTAAAAGCACTGTCTGCTTTTGCAGAAAAACCAATGTTCTGTTCCTAGCACTCACATGACAGCTAACAACCATCACTAACTCCAGTTCCAAGAGATCTTATGCCCTCTTCAGGCCTCTTCAGACATTTTATTATTGACTTTGTTCTACTTTGCTTTCTGTTGCTTTGATAAAACACTGACCAAAACCAACTTGATGTGGAGAGGATGTATTTCTTTTTACAGGCTACTGTCCATGATTGCAGGAACTCAAGGCAGGAACTTAAGGCAGAAGCTTGAAGAAGAAACCATGGTGGAATACTACTTCCTGGTTTGCTTCTCCTTTCTTGCTCAGATACCTTTCTTAAATAGCCAAAGCCCTTCTGCCTATGTATTTCACTACTCATAGTGGGCTTGGTCCTCCTACATCAATTACTAGTAAAGAAAATACTCCATAGACCTCTTCACAGGCCAATCTGATGGAGGAAATTCTTCAAGCAAGTGTCCCTCTTCCGTGTCAACTTGACAACCAAGTTTAGCCATCATAAAAGTGCTTACCCTTTATCATTATCTATTTGAAGCATAGAACTTGATATTTTGTATTATCATTATTATTTTACAGATGTTCACAGTTACAAGACTGTCCAAGTCGCAACAGAAACTCTTGTAATTTGAGCTTTCAGTCAATGTTATAACTGATAAGATTTAGACACTTGGAGATGAAATAAATGCTTTTTTGAATTATCCAAAAGACTTTTGGTGTGCTAGGCTGAAATATTATGGACTATAGTGATATATTTGCTTATCAAATTGACAAAGGCTGGACTTGTGATAATTGTTTGTTTGTTTGCTTGTTTGTTTGTTTGTTTGTTTGCCAGCTTGACTAGATTTAGAATTACTGCCTAGATGCTTCTCTAGGTGAGAGTGCTTCCAGAGAAGTTTAACAGAGGAGGAAGCTCCATCCTGAATCTTAGTGGCACCATCCCATAAGGGAGAGAGTCTGGACTAAATAAACAAGAAAAAGAGAAAATGAACAGAGCACCAGCATCCATCTCTGTCTTCATCCTGAGTGCAAATAGGACGTAACTCCTGCACTACGTTCCCACTGCCATGCCTCCTTCAGTCAAGCAATACTGTACCCCCAGACCACGAGCCAAAATAAGCCCTCCCTCCATGAAGTTTTGTCAGGTTTTAGTCACAAAAATAGAATGATGAATACATAATATATAGAACATATATTAAAATATGTTACAGGAAATTATATAAAAAATGAAGAAAAGAGAGTGTTCTGTGAACATTACACAACCATGATCTCACATGAAGAAAGTATTCCTAGAGAATTGTTTAAATGTAAAGATAAACACGTGGGATTGCCAAAGATCTAAGGAAACCGGCATTTATTAATTCTCTGCAATTTGTCAAAACTGTGCTAAGCACTGAAATACAAAGATGTAATACTATTTAGTCCTTTGCCTTCTTGAAACACACATCCAGTCTGTGAAGTTTATCCAAGGAGGATGATGCTGAAATGTCAAAAAAGCCCTGATGTTTTTCACAAAAAAATAAGGATTCAAGGGCCCCTCCTCCTCCAAGCAAGCTGGGTGTATTCTGACATTGTAAGAACAATGGCAGCCTTGTTTCTAAGGGATGCCAGAAAACTGAAGCCAGGGTGGAGCTGGCCCAAGGTCTCCCTCAGAAACGGTTTCCTATTGTACGTGAGCTCACTGACAGGTTAGTTTTCTTTGTATTCCCTAAGGATCATTTTCTTTCTCAACAGGGAAGTTGATTCGATGATCTAATTAATAGCACATTTTCGTGTTGGAGCTGATAAACACAATGGTGGCCAACTACGAGAGGTAATTTGGCAGCAATATGCAAGAGATCATGATCTTCAAATTATGTTACTTCTTTGAATTAGTGAGAAGACAATGCTAATAAATGAAGGTCTGAGTATAAGGCCTAAATGCCACCTTTAAGATTGCAGAATTAAATGCATAATCTAGGTTACTATTTTGTCCCACAGATAGTAGAACTGGGTTAATTGAACAAATTATTTTTCAGGTTTTACTATTGTAAATAAGATCCCAAATTAGAGTTATAGTGCAAAATTTACTACCTAGTTTGTAGTAAGATTACTCAATACTTAATCTATTTTAAAAGTTTGGAAAACAAATATTTGAGAGTACATACTCTTAGGGCTGCTTTAAAAAATTCCCCTGCCTCTGTATAAGATTCCTTTTTCTTGCTGCTAATATGTCTTTATTTTGAATTCCTAACCTAGAGAAAAGCCACAATTGTTTGTGAACATCAAACACAGACCTGGAAATCATTTTCCCATCTCAACTTTTGCACACTCCACTGCCAAACAAAATCCCATTGGTTAATGTTTTATTTACTTTACGACAAATGTCATTTTCTTGATGGGACACTCCCAATTGACTATTTGCTTTCAAATATATTGAATGGTGTCAGCAAAATAAAACAATCTAAAATTAACTGATATCTTCCTCCTTTGCAGTATGGTGTTGTACTCATTCAATAAAACAGCAATTTGTAACTGATAATTCTGGAAATGAAAACATGTCTTTCTTCTGCCAAGGCAGATGTTGAGTTTGTTTCATTTAGGATTACAGTTATCTGAATGTGCTCAATTGCTATGTAATATACAATAAAAGTCCCCAGCTCCCTAAATAACAAGCTCTTTGAAGACAGGCATTGTGTGTAAAACACCACTTTTCCTAGATGTTTATACATAGTATGATGATGGTTAAGTAGGAAGAAATTAAGATCACTATGAATAAGATTCTTTGAGAGACAAAAGATGCACTGATCCAGGTCCAGATGTGTTTATTATGAACAAAATTGGATCATTAATCTAAAGATCTCTAACCAATAATATTAATTAAGTTTCTAAACATCTTGCTAAAGTATAATTACCCACACTTTATAGAGTAGGGAAAGAGGCAGATGGCAGTAATGCACTGGGCCTACTCAGATACTTTCATTACACTGTAATAAAATGGAAATCAAGCATCCTGTCTGGAAGAAAATGTCTGCATCAGCTGTTCTGAGGTATCCCTGTTAGCTGAATGAATAACCCTGATAAAATGCCATTTTCCCAAGACTATCTCCCTTTTTCTTTCTAATAATGTTGAACACTGGTTAAAAGTATGATCTGAGTCAATCAGATTTTGACTCAAAAATTTCTCTCCAACTTTACATACATAAAAACAGATGGAGCAAGTCATTCAACCCTTTTTGCTTTCCCTCCAATGTAAAATGGGGGAAACCTTAGAACCATGAATGCCTCCATAGGTCATTACGAAAATCAGAAGGAACCATTCAAAACACATCTGGAACATTCTACATGATCAGGAAAAGACAAGAGTTCTAAGACCACATCAGACTTCCTGTCTTTATAAAACTGCATTTCTGCATCTAAGATGTGTCTGCAACTATACTCAGGGAAATTTAAAAAGACTTGGTTCTCCTACAGAAACCCCATGTCACCACCACAGCATGAACTGTAACACCTAAGAAAAGGCAGAACTGTCAGTTTCTCTGGGTGGTATTTTTCTCACCTGTAAAAGGATATGGTGGATCTAGACAATCATGACAAAACATTCCTATGTACTTAGGATATTCATGAGTTCTATCTTAGCCTCTCAGACAATCTTTATTGAGTCTTCATCAGACATTGGGGGCAAATATTTCACATGAATGTTTACTTCATCCTAATAACTCATTTCAAGGAACAGAAAATACTCAAGAATATTATATTCTAACTCAAGTTCAGATGTTTAAGAAGTGTAAAAGTCAAAATAAACTATTTTCTGTCCCCAAACCATTGTACATTTCTCTGTTTAATATCTGGTAATGTCCATCAAAAGTTTTCAATTTCAGTTTATGACCACTGAATCTGCCTTGTCTCACAATTCAGAAATATTCTTGCTACCTCATAGCAGTCATCAAGATTTCTTAAAATTACAACTTAGCATCCTCATTTTCTTTGTATCATAAAGATCTGGTCCAGATCACTGAAATACAGAATAGCACTGGCAACTGATCAGCAGAAACCTGCACGCAACAAAAGAGAAGAGTCAAATCAGTGATCTTGGTAAAATGAAATGACTCCGGGCTGTTCTCATTAGTGTAAGTTTGTAGATTATTTTTATATTTAATTATCCATATGTATATGGAGGATTTTACATATGAGTGCAGGTGCCAGTGGAGGTCAGAGGGGTCAGATCCTTCTGGAGCTAGAGTTACAAGCAGTTGTGAGCCTTCTGGCATGGTTGCTGGGAACTGAACTTCAGTCCTCTGGAAGAACAATATATGATCTTAACCACTCAACCATAGCTCCAGCTCTTGAGTAGGGTTTTAAAATTTAAAATGTACCATCTCTATGTATCCATTTACTGTGGAAATCCAATGTAAGCCTTACATTTAAGGATTATTCAAAACTTATTTTGAATTTATTTGAATTTTCACCATCAAAATGATGAATTCCTTAATTTTCCTCCCAATCAATAGTTCACACTTCCTTTTTCCTTCTATAAACTTATTTGTCTTAAGCTTTTACTAGGTAAACTCCTCACTTCTACCCCGTCCTAAGTGATATTGAAAATGGGATGATTGTGGCTTCTCTTACCTGACCTGATAGGATTGTCTCACTGCCTTTCTTCATATATTGTAACAATTGTCCAGTATTTCTTCAAGTGATACCAGGCTCTTATATAGTTTGATGTTTTTGTTTAAAATACCCTTCTTTATTATAACCAACATGCTATTAGACTTTTAGTGACAACAGTATATTAAATTTGTTTATGATGTTTATAACACCTCTATGTTAATTATTTAATTTTGAGAAGGAGTCTCACTCTGCACACTAGGTTAGCCTCAAGCTCTCATCCTCCCACCTGAGTCTCTCGAGTGATGGGTTTATAGATGAACACCACCACACCCATATAAGGATATTAACAACTTTTGAGGATTATTATGAGTGCTTAGATCTGTAAGTATAGTACTGATTACTCTCAAAGTCTTACCTTGCATTTGTTTATGTGGAAGTAAGTACTTTTGCCAAATTCCTGCTCATCTCAGCATTCTTCTAAGTCCTATTGGCTTGCCAGATTTTACCTAACAGATAAAATCTTTCCATCAAATTGTATTAACATATAAATAAGACAGTGTTTTCTTTTCTAATTCTTTGGCAACTTCACATATGTATGTAATACACTCTGGTCCCCTCACACTCCACCCTCTCTCACCTGTTACCCTCACTAATACCCACTTTCCTCCCACTAAGTTTTCTCCACACTTCCCTATCTTTTTGTTTTGCTATTGTTTTTGCTCTGTGGTCCATTGGGTTTAACCAGGGCCACTTGCATCGGCACGGGTGTGAAGGTGTCCGCTGGAGTCAGAGTACCTCACCACTGGCTCCATGAGTAAAGAAAGAAGCTCCCTCTCTCCCTCAGCCCTGGACTGCCATTAGCACCCCCATCTAAGACTATCTCTATGTCTCCCTGAGCTATGGACCTTAAATACCAGCAAAACTCCACAAGACTTTTGGATTTCTAAACACAAGATTTTCAAGAAACAGAAATAAGCTGTGACATAGACCACATTTTCTGTCTGCCTGTTTCACTTTTGTTTACATACAAATGGAATTTGGAAGTGAAAAGCTTTCGAAACTATCAAACAATTCCCATACCCAGGCTTGGTCAAGAGCTTGAGAGCATAATATTATTAAAGGTTTATGAGTCAGCTTGGACTTTCTCCATGCTGACCCTTACTTACCCTCTGCCCTTTACTTCTAGGCAGAGATAAATTCTGCTTTTCACATAACATTTTATTATTTGTAATAACAACAATATTGTCACAAAATATTAAATCACAGTAGCTAGGGTTATTTTCATGTTTGGCCCTACAGCTTATTAGCTTGGAAAAAAATAAAGAGAACTAAACAACGATGCAGAAAAAATAATTTGTAATAATTATACTTTTCATTTTAAAAGCCCTTTACATTTTATAAAATGCTTTTACAGAAATAATTTTTGGTGTTCCAAAGAACAGAAAACATGGAATTAAAAGGGCCGCATGGTTTGTGCACTGCATGGCCCTGGAAGTATGGCCAGGCTGCAGTTTCCTCATCTGCAATAAACTCTGATGAAAACTGCATAAGCCCCAAAGGGTTGTGAACAAGATTAAATAAGCTAATGCTTATTAAATGCTTCTGACAGTATCTAGCATGTAGCGACTATTAAACAGTATGCTTTTAAGCTCAAAGGAATAATGATTTTATTAAGACTTTAAGGCAGGCTTCTCACCTTTGCAGAGCCAAGGTAATGAAGCCTGTAGCTGAGGGAGATAAAGGACACATCCACTGCAGATTATCTTAACTGATTCAAATCCAGCTCTTGGGTTTCAAGTAGAGCTTCCCTTTTTTCTTTGCAGGCATTAAATTCTCTAAATTGAGTCTTCAAATTATGTATACCTAATCACTTATCTCATTTGTACATTATACAGTCCGTAATTGCAATTCACGGAGTTTCTGTATAATGAGATACCTCATCCAGCAACCCTCCATAAACACTTTAGCAAGTGTTAGATCCCATATGTTCAACGCATTATAGACCTCATATCCGGGTTCTGAACCCACTTTATCAACGACACTTAAAAAGTGTTCTCAGACAAGATTTTCCACTAATGAGAGCCAAGAAGACAGTTAAAAGCCAGTATTATTATAGCTGTACCTTTTATAGTCTGGAAGAAAATGAAGACCGGGTACTGAAGGTCACTTGCAATAGTTCAAGAATGACTTCTGCATAGTAACAGTCTAACACTTGTGGCAGCAGCGAGACTTCCCAACCTGCATGAGGCATATGTAAAAGATGATTCTCAACACAGAAAGGACCAGTATCAGAAAGGGAAGCTCCCCTTCCTACAGGACCTCTGCATTTTCTGCTACATGCAGAAAGACATGATGGATCCACAATGATGCGATTCGTGATGCTTTCCCTCAGGGCTCAAACTCAGATTCACAGCTGAGAGATGCCTGGACATTTTCCTGAGTGTAGTTTTTGTTTTATAATATTAATAAACTTAAAATGCTTGACTTTCATGATTTGTTCACACAGAAGCTGATCCTCATCATATCTGAATCCTGTAAATGAAACCACCCAACAAGGAAAGAGACCAATACAGACTACTAAGACAAACATGAGTCCCTCACCCTTATCCAAAATTGTTAAAGGGAGCTTTCAGTTTCAGGCTACACAGAATCATTGCTTTATACCGAGCTGCCCAGACTCAGATCCAGTGACATCTTCCCCAAGTCAAAGAGAAACCCATTTATAGTCCCTGCCTGTACTTCATAACATGAAACCCTTAATGGCAAACCACGAAGAAAGCATGGTGTCTGAATTATAGATTGGCTTCCAATACATACTTTCAGCAAATGCTAATGACCGAAGTTTTTATTTATATTGTTTGATCTTTTTAAGTGAGAAATTCTTACAAGTCAAAGGCAACGTTTCTGTGAGTTTGAGAACTATGCAACACTGTCATTAGCAAGTAACTATTTACAGAATCCTAAGGGACTAATGATAATTATAATTAGTAAAATTTTACTTTAAAATAATTTTATGTTTATGTGTACCCCTGAGTATAATGTATGTGCACCACCTGTGAGCAAGACCCACAGAAATAAGAAGAGGTGTTGGATCCCTTGGATCTGAATCTGCAAGTGCTTGTGAGCCACTGAAGAACATGGGTGCTGGGGCCACTGAACGTGGGTGCTGGGAAATGAATCCAGGCCCTGCATGAGAGTAACAAGAGCTGCCAATAGCTGAGCCATCTCGTCGGACTTACAAAGAAAATTTACACCCACCAAGTAGATGAGATTTTCTCCTCTTTGCAAAAGAATAACCTCTAATATTGTTAGAAATTGCAGAGAAAGCAGAATCATAGCCAAGGAGATTTATTGGAAGCTACTGTGTATTCAACACAGCATTCAGCACAAAGCTAAAAACAGAATTTCAGAACATGTTAGTACTAAGAGCCAAGTTTTCATGATGTCATGCACACGAAGAGGGCACATGGTTCTACCTCTTCCTTCTAGCCACCTTCCAGGAGTACACAAGCTTGGAATAAGAACAGCTTGCGAATATGTACTTGGTACTATTCAACAGTAAATGAAAAAAATCTCCGAAGCCCTGATCACTCGGCAGTGTTTTGCACAAGACACTCATAAAAATTCTGGCATTTCTCAAAGACTTTCATCTGTATGGTTATAATATTTAAGAGTAAAATTGTGGAACCATTGCCAACCATCATTCAGTTATGAACGTAAATTTTAATGTCTGAGAGACATTTCTCTCAGGGTACTTTTTTCATCCTATTTCTGAGACTGTGTGGATAAGCTGAATAAACGAGTCACTTTATTTTAGTCAATAGTGTATTATTAACAAGCTGAATTTTCATTATTTATCATCTAGTTCATGGTCTCTCTAGTGTAACACAAGCTCAGTGACTGAAAAATAGAAGTAGCACATTTTTATAATAAAAACAGCATGCTTGTATTCTATTCTTTGTGAATTCTGCACAGCCTAATAAATGGATGAAATAGTTGACAAATGTGATTTGGGGACATCTTGAGGTGCAGATTATTGATGGCATGCAGCATCAATAGAACGAGTATATGCCACTTTCTCTTCCCTCGTTTCAATTCTTTGATAGGTACAGCAACAATCAATACAGTAAGACTCAGCACTTGTCCATCAAATTTGTATTTGGCATAAAAACTGAAAAATAATACCTCTTACTTATCTAATACAGAAAAATATATAAAATGAGAGTGTACTCCAGCCATTGTGTGAGGGAAATATACTTTGCATTTGCCAACCTGTAAGAAAGACAAATAGTCAAAGCGAGTTGTATTAATGATGTGTCTCTGAACTGATAGAGTGGAATGGTGAATCTGTGAGCAAATAATAAAACAAAATAGACAAAATGAGTGTTTTAATACACCTTTGTAAAGGATGTATTTAAAATGATTAAAGACCCAGATGGTGACTGGTAAGTTGACATTGTGAAAAGTCAGAAAGATGAGGAAACATTTTATATGAAAGTTTATTTTTCTAAAATTCACTATAAAAATAATTTATAAATCATCAAATCTCACTGACTGGAAGCAGTTTTTGTGCAGGATTTTCTTTGGAGAAAATAAACCCTGTTTAAGTTATGTTTTGAAAAGAGAATTCTTTCTATATCAATCTTTCATTTCTTTCCAGTAAATTTTTCAATTAGCTAAAGCTAAAATATCTCCAAACCCCAACTTTAAATAATTAGAAAACCTTATGAATATGCAGTCATAGCATTTGTATCTAAACAGCTACAGCATAGTAACAGTTAAAATTCATCCATTTAATATCACTAATTATTTTCCCTCTGCAGCTTTGATGGGTTAGTTATAGCCTGGAATAAAAAAACACTGTGGTAAGGACAACTGTACAGCAAGGTTAAGTGCCTTCTTGTCTTCAGTACCAATAATTACCTTTAAACAAAAAAAGGCTGTTTTCAGATTTGACAGTTAATTTACTAATGAGTATGTGGACCCAATTTATAATAAAGTAATATTGACCAGAAATAATCCTGCATTGGTACTCATCTGAATTATTTTATTGTTCATGTCCTCTATTAAATAAATTGGAAAGGATTAATTTTGCAAGATGGGATTGTCAGAGACGGCTGCATAAACTAGATGCATGTCAGCACTAAATTTAATTATTGATCACAATACAATAGTGCTGAGTGTTCCAATCCCCAAACAGCTTCCAGTAACTATCAGCAGATTCCAAATATAGAGACTGAAGTAAAAATTTGATGGAAGATGAATACATTTTAAATAAATAAATATTTCATCAACATTAAATAAAAATTTAATTTTACAAGACTATTTAGATCACTCATTGAACTATGGAGCAAATGAAGGATGAATGAGGGTGACTTTGTTTAAGATACACTTTTTATTTTAATGGCTTGCCAGCCACAGTCAGTATCCAGAGGATAACTTTGAGCCCATTATTCTGGTAAGGAAATACGTTGCTTAAAGAGGAGGACCTTAAGGCCTCTGGAGGAAGAGTGGAAGCACAAAACTAAGCAGGGAATAAAGCAGGGAGTAGCAGCGCATGCCTTTGATCTCAGCACGCAGGAGGCAAAGGCTGGGGATCTGTGAGATCGAGGCCAGCCTGGTCATCACAGTGAGTTCTAGGTCAGAGGGGGCACCAAGGAGACACTTTTAAAAAATAAAATAAATCATGGGATGGAATCTGATTGCCTAAAAGTCCTATCAGGTTCAAGGTCAAAGTTTCCTGCTACACATGGCAAGGTAATTCAGAGATTAAACTTTGACTTAAACTTTGACAAACTGGAATTCATTCAAAATAGGAAAGTTGAGTCAATTGATTGGTTAAAAAATACAAAGTTTTTCAATTGAAAATACATCTCTAAGCATGAAGCACACTGTGAAGCAAACTTGACTACTCATAGACACAGACAGCATCATCTTAACTAAATAGCTCTTTGACATAATGTAAAAAATCTTTCTTAATTTTAACAGTCAAACAGACTTATAGTTGCTTTCCTAAGAGTTATGATTGAAATCAATGAGAGTATAGATACATCTACAATACCAAATTAAATACTGAGTTATGCTATCAAGAACATAAATGTGTTCTTAATTTCATTGTTATTTCCAATGAAATTGAGGTAGTGAGTACACTCTTGTTATATAACCTTAAACTTTTAATTTAAAATGGAAAAGCAAGAAAATATATTAGCATTTATATTTTAATCTGACTGAATCAGACTAGTTATGGTCAAAGAGAAACATAAAACTATTTAACACTATGTTAAATATATTGAGAGAGTAGAAGTCATTTTCTTGTAAATCCACAAAAAGTAAAAAAAGTTCATTAAAATAAATCATAAAGAAAAAACGTTACTGCTTTTATCAAGAATTTATAGAGTAAAATTTGTGCAAATGTTGATTAGATCATTCTGACTTACTCACCCATTCTTAATTTGATATGAGACTTTGGAAATTAATATATTGCTTTAATTTTGATAAGCTCTGGTAACGGAGAAAGTTATCATTATCCTAATAAATTTTTAGCATGTATCTTGACAGTTTTTCAATTTCCTCTAACCTTTTGAACAGTAGTTCTACACATAATTCTTGCTCTAAAATTCATCACTTTGGTTTGAAGTAGAATTTACTCTTTTCTCTTTTCTATCTGTATTTGGCTCTCTATATATTCGTTGTTTGATATTGCTATAATCAATTGCCAAATTGAAAATTCAAAGGCTTTGGTCGATTTCAAAACTGCTAGCTAGTTTTGTGACCATATAGTATATTATAGAGTCCAAACTTACAGACTAAACATGCAGTGGTTCCCTTTCAAGCAATATCTTTGCAGTAACTCACTCAATTTAAGTACCAATGTGTTTATTTTTTTATTTAAATGTTTTAAATTACAGAGACTAGTTTAGGATAGATCATTAAAGCAACAGTTAATTTATTATCCAGACTAATCAGTATTTTGTTTTTCTCCACTGTCGACAAATGGCCAGTCATACATTCCCTACACGCTGACAAATACCCACACATAACCTGTTTATGCTCCCATCCCACTGAGAGGCCTGGAGACACTCCCGCACTTGTGTAATGTTGACACTGAGCAACACTGACTTCATTAGCTTCAATCTCATTCTTACTTCAGACATTTGCAGGGAGATTGTGAAGGCTAATCTCAGCTGTCAACTTGACTGGATCTGGAATTAACTGAAATGAGAGAAACTTTCTTGATCAGATTATTCGAAGCCAGAAGACCCACTCTAAATGTAGACACTACCTTCTGATGGTGCCCATATTTTAGGTTATGGTAGAAGGGAGCTTTTCATTTTCTGCCTGCTTGTCTCCTCTGTCACTGGAGAGTTCATCTTGCAGATGGGACATTCTTTCACTTATAGTAGAACCAACGTAGACTGAAGACAAGCAGATCTCCAGGAATCAGTCAAATCTTCAGGGCCATACTGGGACTGTTGAGACATCCAGCATTATGAACTAAACAACTACTAGATTCTTGGTCTTTTCAAGATGGCCCAGTCATTGTTGGACCACTTGGACTCTATCCTGTAAGCTTATCTAATGAACACACACACACACACACACACACACACACATTCATTTTATCAGTTCTGTTTCTTGAGAGAACCCCGAATAATATAGAGGTAAAATAAAGGTAAAATTACTTTACATAAAACAGAACTGCATTGTAAGGTACAGAAAATTCAAAATAAACTGAGTAATGCAATGAACAGTATTCACTTACTTGGAGGAAAATGACCCTGAGCCACAATTCAATGAGGGTTCTCTAAGTCCATTTGTTTGCAAGTGCCTTAGCCTGGCCCATTTCTGAATATATACTTCATCCCTTTGTTGTCTGTTCTTGTGATTGCAAGATACTTGATTGTTCGTTCATATGTAATTCAATGGAATGAGGCTCTGCAAAAACAGACATGCAGGTCAAGAGTTACCTGTTGCCTTTTTTTTAAGACCCACGGGCTGAAAAATGTGAGATTTTGTTGTTTTGATTTCTCTGTTGTTGAGGGGAAAGCTCAAAAAGACAAATATTTTGTGGCATGTGAAAACATATAAAATGTACATATCCAGTGTCCATAAATAAGTTTTAATTGGATCCCATCCCAGCCATATTCAGTCATATATGCATCACATATGACTAACTCCAGGGTAGAATGACCTGCAGGCTCTAGCAGCTGTGCCCAGTGATTCGAAAAACACTGTATTCTCAGCATTGAGTGACAAATATAAAATGATGCCGTGCAAGGGAAGGTTTCAGACTGCCTCTCTCCAACCTGAACTTCTGCCTCAAAAGGACCAGTGAGGCAGAGTAGAGACAAGTGTTCTAAGTGACTTTCTATCTTTATATTCAATGCAGAAGTCATGAGATATGTGTAGCATTAACCGTACATAATTAAGACACTGAATATTTTTCATTTAACTTAATTTTTTATTAATTTAAGAACAGACATTAAACTCAGTATATTTTAAGTATATTTTCAGCAACCCATGTAAATGAATTTACATTAACTATAAACTTTATAAAATCTAAACACAGGTAAAATATCTTAGGTGAAAATTCAAAACACAAATTAAGGAGTTCTATAAGTGTAAAGTACAAAACAGTATTTGAAGCCTCATTACCAAAAATAGGGTGAAATATTGCAGTAATATTTTTATTTTATTTATATGTTGAAATTATTGTATTTCAGATTTATGTTCAAAATTGGCTTGATATTTCCTTTTAATTTTAAAAATGTATTTACTTAAAAGCTTATAATGATGTATCTATGGGCATTTTAAATGTTTAAATGCTATACAGAAAATAAACAAATGTCAACTAGAAAAATAACTATTAGAACAAATGAAGAAAGCATTTGAAATGTATATTTATAAGTGATCATGTTAAACAGTGCCTAAATTTTCTTCAAAATTTGAAAAAAAAGACATGCTTTAATAAACAATAAATCTGATTTTAATGACTTAAAGAATACAAGGGCAAATACATTTTTTCTGTTTCAGAAACTTAATATAGTAAAAAAGTGTTTAGGCACAGAAAAGATTGTTATAAAAGTCCCTAAAATATGTTGGTATTTAAAATGACAGAAATTTACTTCCTGTAGCAAGGCAGTTAGGAAGGACATGGTTCAGATGAGAAGGTTGCTTTGCTCCCACAATTAGTCAATGAACCCGTAACTAAAGTTTCCATGGAATTCCTCAATGTCCTGTCCAAGAAGTTGACAGGCAGCTCCAGCTGCCACCTCTGTGAGTCTGCTGCTCAGACTGCAATACACTAGGATGCTGTCATTCAGTGACTGTAGGGCATAGGTACTAATGTTAGCCTTTTCCACATGGTAAGGTGGAAAGGCAGCTTCAGCAAGTGGAGTTCCTTTTAACCTCACTGAAATATTTTAATAATGAGCTTACCACTGCCCGACCCTTCTTCCCTCTCTTACTCCTGGAGATTCCCGTCATCCATTCCCAGCTCCTTAACCTTTATCCTCTGGCAGTTTTTCCTCCAGCAAGTCTCTCTTATGCAAGTTCAACCTTTGGGTCTACTTTTAGAAGTATACGAGCTAGAATATCTTTATTCTGCTTTTGTCTCCTACCCTAGTCGTACTTGATTACCTGTTCAAACACAGCTGACCAGTATTGTATCCACGGTCTAATTTACAGCATGATGGAAATGAATAAATGAGTGTTCACATTCTACCATTGTTTAAACATTAGCTCAGAAGTTATGAAAATACCTTTCATTCATTTTCCAAGCAAGAATATACTCCCAAAGTCACAGAAAGTTTCAAGGAAGTGAAGTCTAGCCTAAAATTGGGAGAGATATCATATTAAAAATCAGTAGAATTCTATTTCTTTCTTTTTTCACCTTACTAATGTCACAATTTAATGTCACAGTTTCCTTTCAAAAGAGGAACAGAGAATAATGGGAAGTCTGGTTTAAATAGGGAGAGAGAAGGTCAGGCAGGAGAGGGGCTTGCGGGGAGGACAAGTAACTGTAAAGATGTTTAAAAAAGTCATATGGAAATATACTATTTTCTAAGCTTATGATTCTAACTAGAGTTACCCAACACAAGTGATTGTGTTCATCCTAGAAATCACCAGTTGCCAAATAAAAAGCTTCTTGAGTTGTTACTCAGAGGTGTCCTGGAGACCCCCAAAATGATGCTATTAACATTACTCTTGATTGGTCACCAGAACTTGACTGTAAAGACCTGCTGCTGAAGATACGACACAGGTCATTGGTCACAGGACATGGATAAATCAAGTCAGTATAAACCATAATGCTTCCTCCCTGCTGGGTAGCTTTCACAGTACTGGAACGTGTTATATAGGCTGCCAAGAGGAAAAATCCTTAGCAGTTTTACCCAGCTGTGAACCCAGCAAACTATAATAATAACTGGCATGACAAAATATGTCCATGCTTTCAATAGTGGCATGAATGTCATGGAAATAACCAACATATTTCTGATTGAATTTAAGGTCTGCTCGACAAGTGGACTGAATATCAGTCCAAGAACTCATGGTCAGGGAGCTCACAGGTCCCAGGGATGAATCTACTACTATTATTTTGCTAAATGAGCATAGTGTCAAACTGCTCTATAAATATATAACTCTTTGCCTATAATTAGTACAGCTTTCAGACCCTACCAAGTAGTTTCTTTGTGCAGTGGATGGTGGTCAACACAGAAACTCACTGCTGGTCAAGAGACTAAGTGACTGTGAGTACTCAGCCACAAATAGAGTATATATACCAGACTCCTTCCCCAAGGTTCAGGGATCATCTTGGAAGATGGAGTGCACACATTGTAAGAGCCAGAAGTCAGTAAAGACCATCTGAAACCATGTATTCTAGACAAGAGAAAGCGATGGCACTCATGAACTCACAGCAGCTATTGATGCCTGTACATGATCTGCACAAGATCAAGACAGTCAACATTCTGGGAAAAGATTCATGAGCCTCCCTCACCTGACTGAGGAGCTATGGAGACTTCATCGTGCCTGGGGCAGGCTTTGTTTTTAAAGGTCATGGCTCCTGGCAGATAGACCACACTTCAGTGGATGGCTCCACACCCAGATGTAAATGGACAGCACACACTGGAATTTAAAAAAAAATAGGGAATGTGGTGTTCGGGGTAGGAAGATGGAGGTGGATCTGGCAGGAGTTAAGCAGAGGAGTTGGGGGTGATAAAAATTAAAGTTAAATAAAAACATTTATATTTTTGCTGGATAATAATGATTGCAGAAAGATATGATACAACTTGAATAAAGCAAAATGGAAGAGCTTTGCATTTCAAACTCTTTGAGATACCTATAAAGGTACATTTTTCTCTTAAAATCCTTTTTCTCTTAAAAGTTAAATTTTCATTCTTTTTATTAAAAGATATCTTTAGATGGTATCAAATTGTTTGAGATGAAGTTGAGACAGAGCTACTGTGCACATAAGTACATAAGCATGCACTGGTGTGAATACATGCATATACATGATTTATAGTCTCTCTTTTTTATTCCAAAAGGGAAGCACACTACCAAGAGACAGCAGGTGGCTCACCTTCACTGATCTCTAAAAGATCATCCAATGACTACCACACAACACTAGCTCTCCCTCACTTCTTGGGAAGATACTTGCCTGTACAATCTAGCAGTCACACACAGTACATGGTCCTCTGCTTGTAGAGACTGGCATATTGCATTTTGTATAAACCACTTGGAAAGAACTCTTAAAATTACTAATAGAAAAATTATATATGGACACTGACTTTTTAAAGTTGAAGATATTAATCTTAAAATGGTCCACTTTGATATAGCAATTAATGACCAATATTTATAAGTATTAGTTGAAAATACTTGTTTTCAAAGATTCTCTATACAGTTTCTTTTCAAGATTTTTCCACGTTAAAGAAAGAACCAAGTCCCTGTCACATTATTCCTCGAATGCCTCTGAATGTCATATTTTTCCTTGTTAACAAATCTGTTCTACTCACTGGCCTGTAAACTTTCCTTCCAGGGACAAGTCATGATCAAACATTCTAGCTCAGTGCACCATATGATTCCTGCAGTCATTGTGGCTAACAGCAACTAGAACCACACATACTTAAATATTCTAAGTATAAGGCAAAGGATGTGGTTTGGAACTGAAATATCCCCCAAATGCTCTTGAATACTCAGTCCCTAATGCAGCTTTTAGCTTTAGAAACTGACTAATGAAGACTGACTTCAACAATGGATCAGTCCGATGATAGATTCATAATTTGGTGATATTCCTGGGAGTTAAGACCAGTTGGTAGCTGCCATGTGGGTTCTGGGAATCCAACCCAGGTCCTCGGCAAGAGCAGCCAGGGTCTATCTCTCCAGCCACTGTTTCATACGTTTTACTGGTAAGGGATGAATTCATTTGTCTAAAAACATATCATAAAAATACCTTAGAAATTTATGAAAAATAATATTGGTAATACAGGACCTGGCATAGGAAATTGAAGTTACAAGACCATCAAAGAATCATGGTTCTGGGTCAAAAACTGACATACAAATAATGGAAGAGAAAAACACCTATGCAATCAAAGTTTCTGTGAAAAATGAGATGAGATAAATAAAGATACCATCATACGTTAGAAAGTGATACCAATTACTCATCAGAAGATCAGAAGATGATCATTGAGTCATTTAGAAATGAAAATAAATTTATGTTCACCTCTTTCTATTCAAAAGATGAAAAAGAGAAACTCAAAATGATAAAAGGTATTACTTTTCACCTCTAAAAAGTTTCCCAAACATTAAGAAAGGAGTTTAATTAGCAGGAAAGCATTTGTAGTGAATGAACATATGCATACAAAGGATTAGAGAACTTTATATTGAAACCAGTAAGGAAAATACAAGAGAACACACACACATACACACACACACACACACACACACAAACTTACACATACACACACACAAACTTCTTCAAAATATAGCTTCACTAATAACCCCAAAAGTTAAACTCTCAAATATGCAAATAAATAATGGATTACAACAAGGTGATCATCTAAAATGTTATGGTGAAAGAAGATGAGATCCAGGGCCAGAATAAACTTTTATGATCTTTGTAATATCATAGCATTTTAGCTAATATTATATCATTTAAAACATTCCTACACAGCATAAACACAAATATAAATAAACATTTCTATACAGTACACACACACACATAAAACAAATGGAGTTTTCTATGTATACCATGCGCAGACTAGATATCCAAACCTGGTAATTATGTAAATATAAAATAAGTTTATTTCTAATTAATTTGATTTTTAAAATTACATCATTTCAACTTGAGCTTCCTTAAGAATATCTTTCAGTCTGGAGAGATGGCTCAGAAATTAAGAGCACAGGCTGCTCTTGCAGAGGACCCAGGTTTGGTTCCCAGCATGCACACAGCAACTAACAACTGTCTGTAGCTCCAGTTCCAGGGGATAGATCCAACACCCTCTTCTGTCCTCTTTGGGTACTGCATGACATGGTTGCACTTACATACACGCAGGCATAACACTCATACACATAAAATAAAAATAAATTATATTAGCCTAGGGATATAACAATCTTGGAGTTTTCTCTCAGGTCTATTACCTCCCAGGTCATGTTTATTTGACCACTTTTAAAGTATCACATATGAGTTTCCTCCCATTCAGTTGATTTTTAGTCCAATTAGGTAGTTGTTGATTGACTCTTAGATAACAGTGCCACTGCCACACTGACACCATGTGCTGTGCCAGTCATTAATGTGGTCATTTGGTCTTGAAGCTGGGGTTAGACCATCAATTAGTGTTCTCTCTTAACAGCTTGCATAGTGCTCTTTAAAGTTATAAGGGTTAGCCTTCAGGGGAAGTGGCTTCCAGATCAGTTCCAGCTCCATTGCTCCAATTCCTGTGTCCTAAGTATGTTCTGCCTTCAGTAATAGGGTCTTACATTCAAGTTCTGAGAGGCAATCAAGGGCTGTGGCAATAGCCTGTGTAATTTGGAGAGTCTCTTGAACTACCCAAGAACTCAAAGGAAGGTTTCTCCTGTCTGACATTATTTCTTGTTATGTATCCTTCAGCTGTACACATGGACTCCTGTAGAGATACTGTATGTGTAATTTTTCATTAGGTTGTTGGACTAATAGGAGTCCCTGTGGTTTTTTTTTTACACTAATTAGTCACTGTTTCTCTTCTCTCTCTCCCAGTCTGTCTTTCCCTCCATGCCTTCCCCATTTAAAGTGCTCCCATTCTCCCCATTTTTCCCTTGAAAATACCAGTCTCCTATGGTTCCACTTCTCTTGAACCTCTTCTTTACATCATCCCCCGTGTATAGTCCTCCTTCCCCATTCCCATTTAAATACCTTCATTTTGTCCATTTCTCTCTTAGTAACACCTGACTGTTACTATGTGCAAAATATGTAACCTTTTCTTTACAGACAAATATCCTAGTCACCACTCATCAAATAAGCTCCTTTTGCACCAGATGGACTATTAAAGAACACCACAATTGGTCACACACAGACATTGTCTGTGACTTGCCCAAGCCTAGGTGGCACATCTACAATGCAACCTCTACACTTAAGGCTCACACAACATAGAACAAAGGGGAAGACCACACTAATGAATCACTCAGTGCTCATTAGTGAAGCTCCCTCATGCTCCTGAAGACCAGGAACACAAAAGTCAAAAATGACCAAAGCGTAGAGATTAAGAGTCTTCAGAATGTCAGTCTTGCACAGAACTCCTATATTAAACTTCATCCACCCGGGGCTCAGGGACCACTGCAAAAGAGGGGGAGGAAAGACTGAAAGAGTCAGGGAGGAGGTGCATGACCACATGGAGCTCCTGGAGACCTGCTCATATGAACTGCAACAACGGTGACAGCATGCACAAAACCCATGCAAATTCAAACAGATAAAAACCCAGACTAGAACTGGGAAAATACACAGCAGATCCCAATCTTAGGTGAAGAAATATTGGCAACTGATTACTGCTGGATGAGAAAGTGCTGATCCCCCTAAAGTGACGGACTCTAGATAGGCTGACTAAACCTCAGTAGATAAACTTGCATTGAGGAATGTTTGGGAATAGTAACTTGACATAAAAGACTTTAACACAAATATCAGAATGTATGAATTCCAGTTGTGAGATTTTGGGGAAGGGGGTATAAAGATGATTAAGACTGATGGAAATGCGCTGTATGAAATACACAAAAATTCAATATAAATAAATAAATATCTTTTGGACTTGAGAGATAGCTCAGAAATTAAGAGCACTGACTGCTATTGCAAAGGACCCAGATTTGGTTCCCAGTACCCACGTGGTAACTGACAATCTGCTGTAACTCCAATTCAGGGTTATCTGATGCTCTCTTCTGACCTCCACTGGCATTGCACATCATGAGTTCACTTACACACATGCAGGCAGAACATGCATATACAAAAATAATAATTAAAAAATATCTTTAGTTTGTTTCATGCAAAGAAATAGTGTTCATGAAATGCAATAAAATTCTTCTATAAATGTGTTTCTCTGAGAGCCATATTATTACTGAAAACCATTTATCTTTATGCTATCACAGAAATTACATTCAAGTCTGCATTACCTTTAAAATGAGTGTAAGCCAGTCTCCTAAAATTTCATACTTCAGAGAATTCCACTACAGTACCTATGATATATCAGAACTGGTATTTAATACTATGAGCTGACTGCATTAATTATATATGGTTTCGTTTACGCGCTTATCACTATTTGTCAACATTAACGTGGGTGTCTACTTTGAATTTCATTTTAATTTCTTCTGGTTTAGAAATTCCTGTTCTTCATACTACTCTTCATTTTTCCCATGTGGATTTTGAAAATAACACAGTCTCACTCATTGTGCTATTTATATCCACTATGTTTATTTATAATATACATTAATACCTTTTCAATAATTGTTATATAAGCACATCATTAACATAATAAAAAGAAGCATTAAATTGCTTTTAACTGGCTCAGTTACATCGAGAAGCAAGGTAAAATTCAAATACGAATCAACCCTGATTTCCTAAATATGTCTTCTCTATAAAACTTCTAGTATTATACAATAAAATCCTTAAATGGCACTCAGATTCAGATACTCCCAAACAGCTTCCAAACCATAAACTCCAACTGAGGCAATAAAAAACTCTTGAGCATTAGAGAAAGTTATTTTCACAAGGATCTGGTAGTATAGGTTGTACAAAGATTTATCCTCCAGACAGAACAAATAGATTTAGTGTGCATGCTTGAATAAAGTAAACAGCAAAGGGTAAATAATGCAACCCAAGAGTCCGTAGACAGATTAGGAAAAACATTTCTCAAGAAGCTAACAAAATAATGGAAGGTTCAAAGGACATTATTTACCCTCCTAGTCACTCCACGTATATGTATATGTATTGGGTGACAGGGACTATCCCAAGACCTAGGGATGGAACAGGGAAAAAAAATAAAGAAGTTTGGTCTCAACGGTCATTCATTCCACTTGCAAGAAGGGCTCATAGAGAGCTGTATGAAAAAAAGAACAAAGCACAGTGTTCAAAGTCTGGTGGGATGATTCAATAGTACTGTCTATGCAATTTTAATAGGATATTCAGGGAAGGATATCCTTACTGGGTGATGTTGGGCTTACAACAGTGAGAAAGAAGGTACAGGCATATAAATAATAAAGTTTTGGAATAAAAAAGGTAGCATAAAAGCTGAACTTGGAATGTCCAAAGAAGAGCAATGATTCACCTGTGATTGACTCACAGTTGGATGTAAGTACCTGGTAAGCTATTGAATTTCAGACAGACTACATACACAGGTTGCACAATTGCACAGCCAATTTTATTTATTTATTTTTAAATAGTTTTTATTTATTTATGTATTTTTAAATTTTTATGTTTAAGAGTGTATTATCTGTATGTATGTAAGTGCACTTGTGTTGTGCAATGGCCGGGAAGGATAGAAGAGGGCGTCAGATCTCCTGGAATTGGAGTTATAGATGATTGTCAATCCTCGTGTGGGTTCTGGGAACCAGACCCGTGCCCTCTGCAAGAGTGTCCAGTGCTCTTAACCTAGGAGCCATTTCTCCAGTCCCCTTGATTTATTTTTTAATTCAACAGAAAATGACTGTGGAAGGGAAATACAGGAATGCATAACATGCTGTAGTATTTCGTTTTTCAAAGATCACTCTGTCTTCCAGAACGCATGGACAGTAAGCGGCAGGAGACAGAAGCTTGAGAATGAGCTAAGGAGGTTGCAGCTGTCGTCAAAGTAGCACAGAAAAGTCTGGATCGAGGTGGCAAGGGAGGGAGCTACAGAGAACAGGCCAGATTTTGTATATCCCTAAGATAGTGATTATAAGATTTGATTTAAAATAGGTTTTTGGAATACAGTTTAGGTTGGAGCAACTAGAAAAACAGAGAAGTTATTTTCCAAAATAAGGAAAACAGACCATTTCAAGAAGAAAATCAAAAATTCATTTCAAGACCTATTTAATTTAAAGATTCCTTTAAAGCATGCAGACATAAACAATGACTACTCAGTTCATATTCAGAATTAGAAATAGCTTTTGAGATAATAATTTGATAATTATTGGCATATAAATAATATTTAAGAATATAATGTGCATAAAAGCACCTGCACCCGAGCAATCAATCAAACAGAAAAGGCACAATGTAAGGATGCTAAGGACTGGAAGTCAGAGTGGAACTAGCAAAGGTTACATGGTGGAAATTGTCCATAAAACAGAAATAGAGAGTAAATTTTATAGGTTTTGTGGCTTTCGAATTTCAGTAAAGTGAAGTAATAAAGGAAGGAACCATTAAGGTAGACAGGAAGCAATAATTTAGTTGAATAGAATGCTTTCAACTTCCTGTCATTATGACAAAAAATGAGATAATGATTAACTTTAAAGAGAAAAAGAGTTCATTTGGTTCAATGTCTCAGTTTTATTCCATGATCACTTAGCACAGTTGCTTTGGGACTCTGGTGGCCTACTATCTTACAGCAGGAGCACTTGGCAGAAGAGGCTGTACACCTTGGGGTGACTTGGATGCAAGACAGAAAGAAGCCAGGATGCATCCATAGTCACAGTATCCTCTCAAAGTGCATGTTCTCATTGACCTAATTTCCTTCTCCAGGGCCCTCATTAAGGCCCTAACATCTCCAGTAGCGTCACAGGCTGGTCACCAGACCTTTAACACATGGTCTATTAAAGGACATTTATAATCCAAATCACAACAAGAATTTAAATATTATTACAACTGATATGATATGCCTACAATAAAAACTTAGAGGTATTTTAGAACTGTTGATTGCAATGAAATATATTATATGTAAGTCTGAGGGGATCAAAAAAGTTACATGGAGAGCTGGAAAGATGGCTCAGCGGTCAAGAGCATTGACTGCTCTTACAGAGGACCGTGGTTTGATTCCCAGTATCTGCATGGTGACTAGCATCTGTCTATAACTTCCGTTTCAATGGATCTGACACCCTCTTCTGATCCCCAAGGGCACTGCATGACACAGGTACACTTACATGCAGACAATGTACTCATTATACTTAAAATAAAAATAATCAATAAAATAGTTTTTAAAAGAAGTTGTGTGGAATCACACACAAAGGCATTTGTCAGAGTGAGAGTGAGTGAGATTCCCATACCAGCCCAGGACATGAAGGCGTTGTCTAAATATATGAAGGTAAGTGAATCATACAGATATTCTCAGTGTGCCGTGATAGCTGCACCAATGTTTTATATGACGTATACTATTTTCAATTAGTGATGTCTTAATATAACTTTCAAAATAGAATGTTTTCTTTTTTTGTGTAATTGCAAGGTGCTGTGACATGGGAATGTGGCGAGTTGAAGTACTATGAAATCAATTACCTTGGAGAATCTGTGTAATGAATACATTTGTTCAAGTTTTATTTATGTAAAATTAAGAATAGTGTTTTAATAAATGTGTATGTCTGCTTTGTAGCTGTTAATGGAGAAGATAGGGGATAGAGAATGAAAGACCAAGCAGGAAAACATAGCAACTTGAGTCCACATGCTCTTAGACACAGCCTGTTCTGTCTAATATAACAGTCCCAGAGGCCTGTACTGTCTCGCTGTAAAGTACAATGATTTATGTGTATTATACTGGGCCTGACTCATCATTAAAGGGTTAAATTATCTCAAGAATAATTGCTTATCTGCAACACGTGATACAACTCTGAAACATGTTTATTAAAACTTGGGAAAAATAAAGCATTTTGGGAGAATTTTGAGTTATTTGAGACATTCATTTAGCTAGAAAGACTCATTTAATGTCAGATATAGAAGGCATTAATAAAAGCTATCCAATAGAAATGATTACAAAAAAAATCTTTCATAAGTAACTATATTTGGTATAAAGCATTATATCATAACTTAGTGAATTTGTCAAAAAATTATTGACTTCAAATTCAGTCCTCTTAGCCCTCAGGGAAAAAGAAATACGACTACTTCACCTTTTCAAGCTCATACTCTAGAAGTAAGAAAAGGGCCTGTGCCGTCAGTCAGAAAAGTGTCTACACCATCTGAATTGCATTCTTAGAAAAGGAGAGTGAATGTGTTCTTCCTAATAATGAAATGTTAAAAATTACTGCACATGACATAAAGTGAGCACAGAGAGGACAGATCATATTTCTGATTTTTATAGCTTTTTCCAATCATTCCTACTAAGTAAACCCTGTGGAACTGAATGCATTGAGCACAGTTGCTGCAGTAAACATAGAATTCTCTGCTGTAGCCAGAGAAGAATATAAGATCAACAGATTATTTATCTGGATATTTTGAAATGTGTATAATTTGTATTTGTATTTGAGTAAGACCTCAGACCATCACAGTATCTGCAAGATGCTCAAGCAAAATCTCTGGCTACTTGCTCAGTGTTTCCCCTGGTTTATCCTGTCATTTTAAGCTTTAGTGATTTATTATATTGGGTCGGTTTTTACACACAGAAGGAATAACAGGGATGACACAAATATTCATAAACACCACACACTCAAAACATGTGAGTAAAATTCAGATTTCTCACGATTCTTAAAAAGATTTCATTAACTACTTCTTCCCTCTTAGGAGTGCTATAAATCTCCCAGGGAAGCAGTCAAGACATGGATACTCCTGTTCCTTCTACAGGTCTTAAAACCACCAACTTGAGCAGTACTCTCCATTTTTTCTATTTTCCAGTACCATCGCTTCCAGAACCTTTTATGTGCTTGATGTCCTTCTGCCTTTAATGACTGTAGGATCAGAATAATTTAATCATAACTATCACCTTAAAACACTTAGAATCTCCCCATTACAAACCTTCTTATCATGGTATCAAAGAGGTCAAATAGCCAGCCTTTTCTACAATTTCTGTATCACTTGGACACCTTCCACATGCATGCTTCACCCTGCAAAAGAGCAGAGCTGCTCTTGGTGCTCTTCCTCGTCTTGCTTTTCATGGTTTTCATTTTGGCGTTTTTTCTGAAATGCCATACCCAACTTTCTAACTTGGTGGGTTTATCTCTATGCAGCTTTTGAGATGATCTCAGGTATCATTTCTTCCTGGAATTTGTGCTTAAAATTTCTGTTCTCTGTGCTGGAGAGGTGGCTCAGTGTTTAAGAACCCTGGTTGTCTTACAGAAGATCCAGGTTCTAATTCCAACACCCACATGGTGACTAACAACTGTCTGTAGCTCCAGTTTCAGGGAATCTGATGCCCTCTTTCTGTCCTTGGTGTGTACTGCATGGCATAGGTGCACTTACACACATGTAAGCATAACACTCATAAACATAAAATAAGTCAAAACTTATTTTAAAAATTTTGTTTTTAAAAATTCTGTTCTCTACATTCTTCTTGCCTAAAGCTGAGGGTGTCTTATCTTCTGATTACCACTTTAAATTTAAATTATGTCTCTCCACTGTTAGCAGCACACTGCTTGAGAATAAAGGTAATTTTCCATAGTATTTCTTCAAGACAATTGTCCAGGTAGCACTTCATGGGCATAAAATAAATATTGGTTAAGTTATGTGAAATAAATGTCCAAGGTCTTTTAAAATTGAGTTCCTCCCTTTCTTTATAAACTTTGCCCCCCCTTAAATTCTTTGCTATTCCCTTTACCTATTTTTCTCTTTGGATTTTCAAAAACCTACATAGTCTCATTCCGACTAGGCTGGTTCATTTGTGTGCTTTACCTCACCCTGACTCCTCCCACTGATTTTATATTCATGATGGGAGAATACAATGTACTCTCAGTAGACCTGTGTAAGGAATTTTCCTCAAAGTTCAGGATGTGGAGACTTGATGGAGGAAGTACATCACTGGGGGTGAACTTTGAGAGTTATAGAATTGTCCCACTTCCAGTTCACTCCCCGCTTCTGTTTGTGGTTGAAGATGTGGGTTCTTAGATTCTGCTTTGGCTGCCTGCTGCCATGCCTCCTCCACTACTAAGAATTCTCCCTGGGGATCCATGAGTCAAAATAAACGTTTACTTCCAGAAGTTGCCTTTGGTCACAGCAACAAAAGAGTAACTAACACAAGTAACTTACAGTAACTAGTACAGGTAACTTACTCAGAACCTTGTTAGTGATT
The DNA here is from genome assembly GCA_035773235.1 of Eospalax fontanierii. Classification (NCBI taxonomy): domain Eukaryota; kingdom Metazoa; phylum Chordata; class Mammalia; order Rodentia; family Spalacidae; genus Eospalax; species Eospalax fontanierii. The sequence continues at coordinate 66,795,512 of CM069530.1, read as the reverse complement.
TTTCAAGTGTGTGTCCCAATAGTATTACAGCCTCTTTAAAAATTCACTTTTTCTTCACTAGATAAATAGGGCTTAACATATAAGACAGAATGCAAGAAATCTGGTGGGTGGGATATGGAAGGGTGCAGATGATAAGGGGTTCTTTGAATATGATTAACATGTAGTGTATGGAATACACAAAAATTCAATAAAAATATTTTTAAAATTCATTTTTTCTGATTGGAGTCCAGAAAAATATCTAATGAGGCCTTTTTGTTAGTTTTTAATATTTTCATATCCTTCATATATTTTATAACATTTAACAGGTATCTCTACAGCTTAAAAGCCTAAACAGAACTGAACAGAGCTGTTCTTTCACAACTATAAGAGGAGGAAATAAAGAGATGGAAGTAGGATCAACTGTGCAGACAAGGATGGAAAGAACGATCTTTCAAACGCGGTGATTTCATCGTGGGCCATACCAAGATCTTCCATACTGTAAGGTCCGAACAAGAGCTTCACAGGAGAGTATCTACCCACCGTAAAGCTCTCATTCTTTCAGACCTTAGTTTGTTAACACTTTTTTTTTTCAAGTTCCAGTAAACTCTGACAAAAGTACAACCTTCGTGCCCTAGTACTATTTGTGAAACGGTTCTCACTAAGATGTAATTTCTGCTTTTCTCTCAGTACGTTAGAAAAGATCATCAAATAACCAAAACATTGTAGAATATACACTCTTGATCAAAAAATTCAGGAGACATATGGTCATAGCAATAAAGTCCTGGTGCATAGTGTGGTTGGCAAGCTCCCTCTTCCTTCTGCAGTACATTCAAACAGGACATGCTAACTCTTCATCTGCAGGTTTCTACGAGTTTAACTTTTTTATGTTATTTAACAATTTCATGCACGCATAGTATGTTTTGATCAGTTCCCCCTCTTTCCCTCCCCTCCAATTCCAACTCTCTCTTCCCCAACATTTTCCACTCCCAGCTTCATGTCCTCATTTTTTAACCCACTGAGTCCACTTGGCATTGCCTGTATATACATAAATATAGGACCAGCAACTGGAGCATGGGAAGCCTCTCAGGGGACACATCCTTAAAGAAAACTGACACTCTGTCTCTTAGCCACAAATTGCCAATAGTTCCTTAGGTAGAGATGAGATTTCATGAGCCCTTCCCATTCACGATGCAGCTTTGCCTGGTTTGATCTTGACCATGTCTAGCTCTTTTTCCCAAAAGAAATTCCATTGCTATACTTGTATATAAGCCCTAACAGAGTGATACCCTCCCATCTGACTCCCTATTTCAATGGCGCTATTAGGATTTCTCTGTGAATGTCAACCAAACTTCCTATTCCCAGAAAAGCTGAAAGTAGGGCCTTTTGAGTTCTGGAGTAACTGGAAGTTCCTCATACTATGTTACTGCTTCAGCAGTTTATGCAAGGACTTAATGCTTTGTCTGTTCCTTATTTCTCAAAAAGCAGAAATAAAAACTGCCAAAATGCCACAATGGAGGCCATTCTCATTGTTAGGTCAAGCTGCAGTCCCATTAGTAATGGTACTGAAAGTCAAAAATATGGTACAATTATAATTTTGATTGCTATTGTTCACTCTTTTTATTTCAGATGGTCGTTTTCTCCCATTGCCAGTAATTTCAATTTAGTACTGCTTTGTTATTTAAAATCATTTGTTAATGCTGTGCTTTCTTTCTGTCTAGCACTGTCCTTAGGTAACTAATCTCTTTATTGATAAATTTATTCTCTAATTATGAGTATGTTTTTTATTTAATCATTGCATATTTCATACAGAACATCTCAATCAATATTAATCATCTTTATGCCCTCTTCCTCACCAGCAACCCATCCACAGCCCCCCAACTGGAACACATTCTGTCATCTTTGCTAAGGCCTATTGTGTCAAGTTACTGTCCCTGAACATTCCTCAGTGTATGTTCATCCACTGAGGGGCTGGTCAGCCTATCCAGAGTTCCTTGCTATAAGAAGATTAGCTCTTCCTCGCCCAACAGTAATCAGTTGCCAGTATTTCTTCAGCAAAATTTGGGTCTGCTTCCCATTTCCCCAGTTCCATGCTGGGTTTTTGTCTGCTTGAGTCTGCACAGGTCTTGAGCATGCCCAAACCACTGCTGTACGTTCATATGAGCAGGGCCCCAGGAGCTTGTAGGATTCTATTTCCATATGGTCATGTACCTCCTCCCTGGCTCTTATCATCTGTCCACCCCTCTTATGCAATGGTCCGTAAGCCCTGGGTGAGTGAAGTTTAATATAGAAGTCTTGTTCTGGGTCCCACACACTGCAGACTCCTAATCTCCATGCTTTGGCCATTTTTAACCTCTTGTGTTCCTGGCCCTCTGTTGCATGAGGGAGCTTCATTAATGAGAGTTGAGAGATTCATTAGTGTCCTATTTACCCCTTGTTCTATGTTGCATGAGGTTTAGGTGTAAAGGTTGCATTGTACAAGTGTGCTGCTTAGGCTTGGGCAATTCACAGACATGACCAGTTGTACTCTGGAAGAGTCTCCATCTGGTGCAAAAGAAGCTTATTTGATGAGTGGTGACTGGGATACTTCACAGGGAAGAAGGCTGGTTACAGGAATCCAAGGCAGGTTGAGGATGAGGACAGCCAGGATAGATGGCTGGTCTCAGGCAGGCAGAGGCAAGTTGGAAGTGGGGATAACCTGTAAAGGCTCTCACAAACTAGACTGGTCTGAGTACAAGGGATCAGTATGCAGTGGGTGGGTCTGGACTAAGAGGGTAGTTCAGCGATCTGGGGTGTTAAGAGCAAAGGTGGGCCGATGCTCATGCCTAGGAGAACAGGATGTCACAAACATGTTTTAAACAATTTATAAGCTCAGTTTAATGTCTAACTCATATTCGACTATCTTGTTTATTCTTCAAGTTATGTGATAAGATCCTACATTCTTCTAATATGGGAAACATATGCCAAAATGAGTCAGATTTCTTTCTTGTCCCTCCTCTGCCTTCGAGAAATAGAAATAATTTTTCTGTAAAAAAAGGCAAATTCTAAATATTTTAGGCTTTATGCACTCTACAGTTTCTGCTGCAAATATATAACTTTGTAATGAAAGCAGCTGTAGACTACAAGACTGTACTCTTGTCCTAGAATTACCTTGTTAATTGATCAGAAAGCACAGTTATTACGAACTGGAAATAAACTAGGAGTAATTATGTGCTTGGGTAGTCAAGAACTCTATTCCCTGCATCTAAATTAGAATTCAACTTAGTTTGGGTTCCAAAGAGTATTTTCTTGGGTATGGGGTAAGTTGAGGAAACAAAGGCCTCAAAATACATGGAAATGTGAGCCTGTCATCTCATCTCAAACTCTACCCATAATATATATATATATATAATGTGTGTGTGTGTGTCTTAAATTTCCGCTGTTTTGTATATGACTTCATTTGAAAATAGAGATTTTGCAAATGTAATAAGATAAAGTCAGCTATTTGGGTTATGTGAACCCTTAAACTAATGTCCTTATAAAGAACACAAAGATACCACGGGTTAAGATACACAAAGAGAAGGTCATGTGAACAGGAAGGCATGTTGAGGAATAATTCATCAAGAAACCAAGGAATGTCTAGGACTTACTAAGAGCTCAAAAGACAAAAATGTTTTCCCCTGAGATGTGTTACTGGAGAATAGTTGTATGAATACTTTGAATTTGAACATCTAATGTCTCAGATCTTAGATGAGAGAAATGTCTGTTGTTTTACTTGTGATACTTTGTTACTATGACATTTGGAAACATATATACCCAGTAAGAGCTACATGGTGAGACTGTCAGAAGACCAGTCAGGATTTCAGGGTCTTGCCTCTGAATCTTCTTGAGCTATAGGCCCCTCTGGCTATAATCAAAGGTCTGTGTATACCTTATTTAGCAATAGTTTGATTATAAAAAATAAAATAAGAGAGCAAAAGAAACTAATTTATACCAAAATTATGGTTTGCATCTGAACTGCCCTCATAGTTTCATGTTTTGAGCACTTGGTCCACAGTTGGAGGGATCATATTATTATGAAGGTTGTAAGGCCTTTCAGAATGGGGGCTTGGTTGGTAATAAAGGTCACTTGGGTAGGCCTTTGAAGTCAGATTGACTCCTGGTCCTGGGTGTATTTGCTCTTTTCTTTGGTCTACTGCTTTGCAAGAAGTACCCATCATATGCTTTCCACACATGAACTCAACCATGCCTTCTTCAGAACGATATCCAAATAAATCTTCCCTATTTTAAGTTATTTCTTTCAAGAATTTGGTCAAAACAATGTAAAAATAACTAATATAAGCTAGAAAGTAAAGAAAAACAAATTTATTACATAGAAATATGTTTCCTTATTCATATATTAAGACAAAGTTTATGCAATTTATCTAATAACTACTAAAAATTTTCTGTAAATATAAGTAGAAAAATAAATTTGTGTTATCTTCAACTGTATTTGTCTGGTTCAGTACGTACAGCTATGATTATTTCCAACTACCTCAAAGACTTATAAGACAAGATCACTTGTGCTTAGGAGTTTGAAGTCAAACTGGGCAAATTTATGAAAAGAAAGAAGGAAAGGAAAGAGAATTATATTAATTACTTATATTAATATAATATTTATATGTTATAAATATATTAATTTCTATGAATAAGAAGGCCCAGATACTAAGATTACAATGATTTTTTATGATTTATACAAAACACTCTTAATTAGAAGATATGCTATTTAAGAGTTAGAGTTTAGTATAAATTTAGATATAGTTGGTTTTTTCCAAGTTTATGACCCTCTCAGACTCTCTCCATAGATGTCTTGGTTCTAGAACCTCAGGTTAAGGATTCTTCTCAGGGTGAGTTTATCTGCATGGTCAAGGATGGCTCCGTGTAAATCCTTTATTGTAGCTGAAAAGAAAGAAATTAAAGAATATCCCAGGTGGAGAAGCTTTGTGTTTGTTTGTCATTACAGAGCTATATTTACCACTTCTGCATCCTGATAGAATAAGTTTTGCAATTAGCAATTAGCTGCAAGAGATGCTGAAATCTGGTCTACTACCAAAAGAAAATGTAAAAAATGGACACTTGGGAATGTTCAGGAGTCTCTGATCTAAGAAGTTATTTTCTCTATGATAGGTTCATTTCTAGGGAACTAGAAAGAATACTGACAAAATGAACTTTTTCCAAAACTTAAGACTGCTGGACAGGATAAAATGTGGTACTGGGGAGACAGTTTGGTAATAGAGTGTCTTCTTTAGACAGAAGAAGACATATACTGCTTTCCTTAGGATTTGTTTTATAATGAGTTGATCAAAGATATAAAGAAAAATGTCACAGCTATTCTTACTATCTTTCTGAAGACTACTCATGAATCTATGCATCTCCTCTTATGCCAGTTGAATGAAACTAACCTTTGTTTGCCTGGGTTACAAAGAGGGTTACTTAGAATTCATGTAGGTCTAGTGGCATTAACTGGCTCAACAGTAGCTACCTTAAGATTCTATCCATGACAAAACACTTTAAATTCGTATGACGAAGAAATGTAGTAGGGTTCTGCTTTCATGTGAGGGGATCCTGACCATGAAACAAAGGAAGGTAAAAGTTGTAGAATAAGGACCCCAGATTACCCATGTAATCCCAGAATTTAGGAGGCTGAAGAGTAGAACTGAAGTAAGATAGAGGATAGCATGGGCTGTGTCATGGGGTCATGAAGTCTATGCCACCCAGAGCTTCTTAGCAAGATAGGGTCTCAAAAAAAAAAAAAAAAAGAAAGGAAGACAAGAGATGATATTCTTGTATGTGAACTTGCTATTTAGACATGTTTAAAATATGTCTGATATCTGTTTTCATAAGCCAATTATTTATTCATTAAGCTAATTCTGTATAAGTAATATCTGAGTTATGCATACAGCTTTTCTTTTAAAAAAATGCCTTTTAATATGTCTTGAGTACAGTACAGCAGAAACAGACAAACACATTTGCTTGCGTCTTTTTACAATGTCAGAATTTATTAAATAACAAAAGATTCACAACATTTAGCCAGTTTAATAATAGTAATTTTTCACAAAATCCACCTTCCTTGTCAGCACAGACATATAAGGGCATATATGCTTATATGTGTATATATAATATATATGTATGTATTGCAGGATGAATACAAGTAAGAGCTGCTGCAGCTTGCGTCAGACCTCAAAAGGCTTCAGAAGGAGGTTGAGAAAGTTTGTAAAGATAAGATAATGAATCAGACTAATGTCAGAGGGAGCTTCTGCTAGAAATTGCTGTGTCAACTTTGAGAGCAAGGCTGCAGAATCCAAAGGGAAGAAGCCATGCCTGGTCTAGAGCAAGAAGTGTGTGAGAAGAGAATTGGTCAGGAGACCAAAACACATCAGGTCAGGAGCAGACCCGGAAACTAGAAGACCACCGGCTGTCCCACTAGGCTTCCTCAACAGTGGTGGATGGATCTCAGTCCTCTGTCCTTGAGGTACACACCAGGAATCAGATGACAGGTCGGTGTGGGGCCATGCCATCGCATTGTAGGTCACCATCACATTATATGATCCAGGTGAAGTGAAGGAGTTTCTTTCCTAGAACTAATGTATTCAGTAAGTTCTTGGGCCTGGTTTCCCCAAATTTGGCACTTTACTAGTGCCAAATGCCCCCACAGTTTCAAGTCTCCCCAATAAACTGAAAAGGTGGCTCCTTTTCTATTTCCTGAAAAAGCCGTTTATGTCCATGCTGCATGGATGGTGCCTGACAGATGATGCAGTTTCTGGGTCCACACGGGCTCTGCAGCCACCCTTCTCCCTCAAGATGGTCAAACTGCATGTAAAATGTAGTCTCCTAGGGCATGGCACAGCCTGAGAAATTACTGTTCTATACAGTAGGGAATGACTTAAAGTAGTTCATAAACTGATCTCAAATATGTTTAACCCTTTGAGACTGTGCAATGTTTGGAAACCATTGCCCACAAGAAGTTCCTGTGTATTCCTATGACACTGGTGTTTCTTTCTCAATAACGTTTGCTACTTTTGCTACTCCTTTTATTTTATTTTTAATGGTTGTTAACAAGAATATTGGATCCTTATCAATATAATGTATTCACAGAATTACAAAACGACTTTCAGATTATATTGTGAGCTGGATCTGATCCCATTGGCTCAAAGTGGGAAATCTCATAAAAAGTATCCGTATTAAATTGGTGACTCTATTCCCTGTAGATGCGATTACACATAATACACTTTGAAGTAGACAGTGACTACTCAAGAGAAGATCATAAGTTTATCTTTGCTATCAGTAGTACCACTGTGTTGCCAAAGCAACAAGATTATTTTTACACTGTTGGTACTATTAATTGTGGAACTCATAATTATTTTTTATCTGGGTTAGTTGGAAAATTAAAGTCAATGTGACACTCCTATTTTACCCATACTGTGTGTGCTAACCTGACCTCTGTAGTCAATATTTTTCCATATCCCTACCTTTGCTTCTTTATGCAAATTTATTAAACTTAAAAATGTTTTGATTTTATTCTATTCATCGTTAAATATAGCTTTAAGTTATTCATTTTAAACTAAATTAAAGGTAAATAATTTATCTGGAAATTAAGTTTATAGCAATAACATGATCGAGAATTACATATGACCAGAAAACATGTAAGCTTCTTTGTTATTAATTTTTAACTATAAGTTTTGAATTTCTTGTTCCAAACAAAGCTAAAATGTTTTACCATACTCTTAACAAACCAATAGTAAATGAGGACAACAAAATTTTAAATACGAATTTTTCATCCCAGAGTTAAATCTGTTGTGAAAGTGTAGTGACAGTAGGAGGCACACTGCTTGAAAGAACTGTGAGAAATTACACTTAACAGGGAGTATAAACCTCAAAGATAAAAATATTAAGCATGGCTACCTTGAGTGGGTAGAGGAGAGTACAGACCACTATGGAACAGAATTATGTGGGATATTATGCTGTTTGTGAAATCAAAATTCAAGTTATTGAACATTCAGGGGTTTCTCTGTCCTCATGACCTGTTTTTCTTATTTCTCTAAGTAAGATACACTTGGTATAACTGGGGAAATATTGCTTCATATAGAACATATTTCCTTTTACATATTAAATAATTTCCAGAAGATCTGTAATTTTACACTTCTCAAGAATGTTAAATTCTAGGCATTATAAAATCTGTATTGACAGCAATACTGAAAACAGTCTAAAACTCATAGGATACAAAAAAATATATACCCTAACTAGATTTCTAATTAATATTTATTTGGTTATCTTCATAATCAGTTTGCGTATATAATATTAAAGCCAACACTGGTTCACAACTAATTTTAAATAAATTGAACACATGAATTCGAATAAAAATCTTTTGACTGAAGTTCCCACTTTTTATTAGTAAATGGGTATCTTCCATCAATGGTTTCATGAGCAATACAATCAACTTATTCCCAAATGGAGAAATGTATATGAGACAAATGTAAATTCTTGGAATATCATCCCACTTCAATTGTTTTATCCTCTTTCTTTACTTTTTCTAGTACTGGAATCAAATCTAGAGCCTTGTACATGATAGGTGAGCACTCTACTGCATAGCTAGTGCCCCAGTCCCATTCTTAATAAACACTGGCTGTGGGACAATAACGTGTTTTTGGTGAACTACTTGAAAACTGTACTACTGCAGTTTGCACGCACATACCACAACACCTGTGCACCCTTGCTAAGATGTCATAGCCTTCTGAGACAAAAGAATTCTGAAGAATTTGCCCCTTCCCCACATTTTCTTCTTTTTGAGAGATAGAATCTAGGCTAGACTCACCTATTAACAAGGTGAATGTGCTACCACTGAGCTATATCATCAGTCCTCATTTTATTTTGAATAGTTTTGAGATAGGGTCTCACTAAATTGCCCATACTGGCCTTGAATTTACTCTGTCGCCATGGCTTACCTTGAATGGACAGTCTTCCTGGCTCAGTCTCCAGCATAGCTGGGTTCACAAGCCTGAGCCACCAGGCCCTTCTTCAACATTCAGAATCAACAGTTATTAATTCAGTCTTTTCTATGTGCCAGATAAAGGAGAGGCCACACTGACACAGCAGGTAGTCATCCAGCCATTGGGATTTATACTCTTTGCAGTAAAGCAATATTAAAAGTGATTTAAAGTTTGGGCAATGAGGGAAAACAAGTTGACTTCATTTTCTCAGAAATCTCAGCTATTTCCTCCAGTGACTGGAGAAAAAAATAGCAAAATAAAACTTAAACTCAAATTTGAAAAGATAATTTACAATGAAGAAGCAGCATCCAACCGAGGCATAAAATGTTTGAAAATATGGAACGCGTGCGTGTCTCCTGTCTTATTTCTTTTGAACTTTTTATTAACCTTGAAACATTTGCATTATCCACATATGAACTGAAAATGTCCAAAGAAAGGTTATATTCCTTAAGCGCACTCAATTACCAGTGTTGTTGATAAAGAAACATATCTACAGAATGGGGCTTGAAGAATATTACTGTACATACTTTTCCCTTTCTGGAGATAATTTCTCATGTAATTTACATTGAAATAAGGTCCAAATGCTTGAACTCTGCAATAGATGTCTCTTCTACTTCTCATAGTATGATTTCCCTAAAATTTCATACACATATCCAAATGTTAAATAACTTCAGAATGCAAAACACAATATTGACTCATGAAAGCTACTAGTAACAAGTGAACTAGTGAGCATCAGGAAATTGCAGTCATGTCTCCTGAAAACCACAGCTGTAGCTCCTGAGAACAGTAAGATTTAACCGTGGGACATTTCAGTGACTCTGAAGAGCAAGAACACACTGGTTTTTCACACACTGGTGACAGAGTACAGATCAGAGGCATTTACTATGGATTTCACACATTTAAAGACACATTCATTAAGTATATGTAATATATAACCAGCAGCTTGAGAGCATTAAAGATGACTTAAACCCTAAACCAATAAAAAAAATCTAGGCTCTGTATTTTAATAAAGTTATTAATTTTAATCCCTGTTTTAGCTGTGCTTTCAAGTTACAAAATAAAACAGAAGTAGGAAGAAAATTATTTTCAAATTCTCTGATGATGGAGAAAATATAGACAATGATTTGTATGACGAAATGACCTTTATCAGTCAAAGTAATCTGAATGTATTTCCTACACATTTGTGAGTGTTCTGTAAGAAAGCAAATTATGTGAGATAAAATTGTTCAAATAAAAGTTAAATGAGACAAAATGTCACTTGATTTAAAATGTAATGCTACAGCAATAAATTAATGCAGTATAACCTGTTCTAAAAGTGCAGAAAGGATTTTTGTAATTCTCTTTTTCTCTGACATTATTAAGAAGCAGGTAGGAAGCTTGCTATAGTACAAGATACCCCAGCATCGTCATATCTAAGACCTTCAGATTTAACCTGACCTCCTCAGAATGGATACCCACACTCCAGTGTGTTAGGAGACCTTTGTGATTCCACTTTGATAATTCTTTGCACACCTCCATTAGAAACAGAGAAAAGCCACTTCAAGAGTGTGCACTTACAGCTTACTGTTTACCTATACACTCATAAGATCAAAACCCCTGGTCTTACTGTTTTTGTTAACAAGGAGCAGTAAAAGTCTTCCCACATACTGAGTTTTGGTTTCCATTTTACAATCTGAGATGACAGACGGCACAAAAATGATGAGAAAACTGTGGGGAGGCTTCCAGAAGATTGATTCTCTCATCAGCTGATTCTTTTTTAGTTAGTCTTTTATTGACTACAAAGGTATAGCCAATGCAGAAAAGGAAAACCAGACTGCCCTGTTTAATCCTGAGGGCATTGGCAAAAGGTGATCACTTTTTGAGAAAACAGAGGCCTACAAGGAAATCAGCACACTGTATGAGCCGTTAAGCTGATTTAAACACACAAGGGATGCCTGGGGTTGAGCACAAGATCTCAGAGGTGTGAGACGAGAATGAAACCATTCCACAGACTAATATTACTGAGCTTTAGTAGCAGGTGGTACAGTTGATCAGTCAGGAACCTGTCATTTGGAGAATAGGCCAATATATCTGAGAGACATGAAAAATCCTTCATTTTTTCTCCTCTCACCAAGAGGAAAAATATTGCAATTTCCAACTCTTTGACAATTATCAATTACAAGTTATCGTAATTCAGGTGTCTATTAGAAGTGAGTGAAGCCAAAATTAAGATAAATTTCCTGATATTTGTTTGTGATTGCAAAACTGTAACTCACCATGAACAAGATATTTAGTTCTCATTTAAATCCACCTAGAATAAAATCTTTGCATGTTTTCAGCACAATTTCCATGTACCACAACCCAGAAAAAAATCCAAGTGGAATTTTCATAACCAGAAAGACAATCAAACATGCACACTCCTGGATTTGCTTTGTTGATTCTATAGTCTGGGTGTTATTTCTAAAGCAATTCTAGAAGAGAATCTTCAAATTGACCATCCCTGCCTCTTGTTTGGAGTCTTAGAGGAAGGGTGAATGACAGTGATTTATCTATTGCTGGTGATGGATATAATTCTATTGTTTCCATTTGCTAATTTCTACAGGCATTTCAGCAACAGTATAAGTCTGAAGTTACAAATGTGACAAGACAGTGCATAGCGAGGCTTGTTTGACAAGCTATTTTTACTTCAACCAGTTCAGCACCAAGACAACTGAGAATCCAAATGCAATAAACATGATAGCAAACTACTCTATTACAATGAAGATGCCACTAACTTCAAGATGCACTTAATATTAAACACAGTTTCTGAACTGAGAAACAGTTCAGTTGGGCGTGACTTTTATTGACAAAGGACTATCCGTAGAATGTGATGTGTAGCAATCTTCTCCTTAAGTTTTTAAAATACTGAAAATATCTAAAATGACAGCCACGGAATTTTTCTTTCAGGATAGGCCACCAAAATTTTTCATAATCATTCTGTCAACCATTTCAGCATTTACTACAACTTGAGAATCAAATAGAATAAACTCAGGAAATGGTTGACCTTGCCTCAAGTGCATTGCCACAATTAGAATCAAGGTTACTCAAAGACTCATGAACTGAAAGCTAAGCTCAGTTTTACAAAACTTTTATGCTGCAGCCTTGAGTTACTGAGCTTTCATGAACTTCCATGAGTATCTTTCTAGACAATCTAATACATATGCACAATATCATAAGAACAGTTTTATTTTGGTAAAAATTCTAGGACAGACTCTGTGGAAGTTTTGGTTTCTTTACTTTCAGGTTTTCATAGGTGTTTTGGATGGTAAAAATAGAAGAGTAAATTGAAACTTGTTTCAAGAATATATATAGTCTCTGTACTAGAATTCTGTCAACACAAAGACTTGGAAACAATACAATAAAAAATACGAGAAAGAAATATATACCAAAGGTGATGTTTTTGAGGGTAAATTACAAGTATACACTCAACTTATTTAGTTCTATAGATTTATAAAGCAAAAACAAAACTTCAGGACATACCCCCTCACACCATGGTTCATTTTGAAGTTTGACATGTTGTGCCAATGACTCCAAGATATTATCTTCAAGAATCCCACAAAACTCAAGAACTAACTTTGTCAGAACCCAACCCCAGGTCCTTATGCCTCTGATGTCCCTTTATGTCTATAGATATTTTACTTCCCTAGTCTGTCAGTGTCTGCCTACTGTAAAAATGAACCACTGCTCATGTCCCACTTACCTTCCTGTTTCTGATTAGTTATCAAGAAGTTTTGCTCGTTAGCATGTCAAAGATGAGGTCTCCAGGCCTTTAGGATTATCAGAAAATATCCAATCCATGGATTTATGAGTCACTTAGTAACAGAGTGACGACATACACAGCAACAAAGAAGTGGAATCATAGGTAAGTGGCTGAGACAAACAGTCCACACCTTGGGATAGCACAGAAGTCCATCAGAGACCAGATCTCAGATTGTTGGTGCAATTCTCAATCCTTGGGCTATGGAACCCTGAAACTACCAGATCAAGGAAGCACTGCCCCGTCTGGCTGGATGACTCACATCCCAGATATTTACTGCTCTATTCCTTACAACTCTGGTCCCTCTGACGTAAACAAGAGGTCATATAACAGTCATGAAGGTGATGTGTTTATCACAGTCATAGTGTATCACCTTTCTCCGGAAAAGAAATATCATCCCTTCATGAAAACTTCATCCATGGGGAAAATACACTGTATCTGTCTTCCTAACTGATTAGCCACCAAACACTTCCTTGGCATAATGTGGGTCTAGAATTTGAACTCTCTTCCTCAGTTTCCCAAAGTACTAGATCATACCTGGTTTCTAGGGAATATTGCATTCTCTGGGTGACTGGACTAGAGATGTTAAAACATTAACTTAAAAGCATTATCTTTCACATTTGTTAGGTTGTTGTTAGGCCTATGCCTACTTCTTTTTTATTGACTCTCTTTGTGTATTTCATGCAAAATATCTCAATCAATCTTAATCATTGTTAGACTCCCCTCCCCACTGACACCCTCTCATTGACCCCACAACTGAAAAATCACACATTCTGTGGTCTGTGTTATGCCTACTGTGTGCCCAGATGTTCCTCAGGGCAAGTTCATCCACTGAGGGCTAGTCAGCCTATCAGAGTCCCCTTGATTAAGAAAATTAGCTCTTTCTCACCCAACAGTAATCAGCTGCCAATATTTCTTCAGCAAAAACTGGGGCCTGCTGCCCATTTCCATAGTTCAAAGCTGGATTTTTGTCTGCTTGGGTTTGCATAGCTCTTAAGCATGCTGACATCATTGCTGTAAGTTCATATGAGCAAGGCCCCAGGAGTTTGTGGGACTCTACTCCCATGTGGTCATGCACCTCCTTCCTAGTTCTTACAATCTCTCCACCCTGTCTTGCGCAATGGTCCCTGAGCCTAGGTGAGTGAAGCTTAATATAAGAGTTCTGCCCAGGGACCACACTCTGCACTCCTAATCCCTACTCTTTGATCATTTGTTACCTTTTGTATTCCTGGACCTCTGTTGCATGAGATAGCTTTATTGACAAGAACTGAAAGATGCATTGGTGTTCTCTTTACCACTTGTTCTATGTTCCATAAGCTTTAGGTGTAGAGGTTGCATTGTAGATGTCCCACTTAGGCCTGGACAATTCACAGATGATGTCTATGCAATACCAATTGTGGTACTCTGTAGAAGTCTTTGTGTGTTGCAAAAGAAGCTTCTTTGATTGGTGGTAACTGAGATACTTGACTGTATATATAAGGATACATATTTTACACTTAGTAAGAGGTTACATTAGTCTAGGGATATGACAGCCTTGGGGATTTATCCAAGATCTATGACCTCTTCAATCATATCTATGCAGTTATGATTACAGTACCACACATGAGTTTCCTCTCATTGAATGGACTTTAAGTCCAATTAGGGGGCTATTAATTGCCAAGATAAAAGTGCCACTACTGCACCAGGGTCAAATGCTGTGCCAGTTGTTGATGTGGTTATTTGGTAATGAAGCAAGTGTTGGGCCATTGATTGGTGTTCTCCCTTAGCAGCTTGAGGGCTATATCCAGAGCTATGAAGGCTAGGCTTCAAGGCAAGTGGCTTTCAGATCAGTTCCAGCTCCATTGCTCTAAATCTGGTCTCTGAAGTATGTCCTGTTTTCAGTAATAGGGTCTTACCTTCGAGCTCTGGGAGACAATCAAGGACTGTGGCAATAGCCTGCATAATTTGGGGAGTCTCTTGGATCACCTTGGCCAAAATTTCAAAGGAAAGTTTCTCCTGTCTGACACAGTTTCTTGTTATGTAGCTTTTAGTGATGCAGGTGGAATTTGTCATTAGGTTGTTATATGATTCCCTCTGGTGTTTTACACTAGCTAGGCATTATTTATCTCCCCTCTTTGTCTCTCTCTCTCTCTGTCTCTCTCTGTCTCTCTCTCTCTCTCTCTCTCTCTCTCTGTCTTATCCTCTGCCATCATTTCCCCATTTAAAGTGTCCCCGTTTTCCCCATTTCTCCCTTGATAATACCAGTCTCCTAAGGCCCCACCTCTCTTGAGCTCCTTCTTTCCCTTTATCCCCGTAGTTCCTTGTGTAACCCTCCCTTCTCCTCCCATTTAACTACATCTGTCTCCTATATTCTTCTCTCTCAAGTTCCTTCTTTCCTTTTACCTCCCTGGTTCCTTTCCATTTTCCTAGTTCTTGCAGTTACATTAGGATACATACATAAGAATTTGGTGCTAGGATCTACAAATGAGGGAGAAATGACCTCAACTGTTTTTCTGAGTCTGAGTTACTTCACTTAATATAACAGCTTCTAGTTCCATCCATTTACCTGCAAATTTCATGATTTTGTCTTTCTTTACCACTAAGGAAAACTCCATTGTGCAAATGTACACATTTTCATTATTCACTCATCTGTTGAGGGACACTTGGATTGCTTCCATCCCTTAGCTATTGTGGAAAGTGCAGCTACAAACATGGATGTACAAGTATCTCTGCAATAGGATGAGTTTTGGGGTATATGCCAAGGAGTGGTATAATTGAGTAAAATGGTAAGTTAATTTTAGTTTGAAGAGTTTACACACTGCTTTCCATAGGGGTTGCACAAGATTGCAATTCCACTAGCAGTGAGCGTTCCTCTTTCCCCACATCCTCTCCAGCATTTGATATCATCTATTTTCTTGATCTTAGCCAGTCTAACTGGAATAAGATGAAAGGACTTTCTAAATCAGATGTCAGTTGCTCAGTAATTAAGGTCAACAATCAATGAGTGAGATCTCACTAAACTAAAAGGCTTCGGAAACAACAAAGAAAGTAAAGACAAAGCCCACAAAGAGAGAAAATCTGCACCAGTAACACCAGTAACATCTCTGAAAGACTTTTTACATCCAGAACATATAAAGAACTAAAAAAACAAAGAGTCAAGAAAACAACTGACCCAGTTAAAGGTGGACTAAGGATCTGAGTAGAGAGTTCTCAAAAGAAAAAAGAAAAAATGGTTAAAATACATCCGAAGTGTTCAACATCATTAGTAATTAGGGGAATGAAAATTAAAACCACTTTAACATTTTATCTTACCCTAATCAGACTGGCTAAGATCAAGAGAACAAATAATACCAAATGCTGTAGAGGATATGCCTACTTCTATACATAGCGATAAGCTGACCAGATGAACCACTACGTATAGAGAAATGTACCAAGCTTACTCTGCATACAAATTGTATGCTAGCATAGCCGTATACACCTCTCACTAAGCAACTAAGTCTCCACTGCTAGTGTCAGTTCAGCTTGAAGGAATCACAAATTGCCCAGTGGTTCAGACCATGCGCTTAAGACAAATGCCTCTTCATAAATGTCTGCACAAGAAAATCTCTAACTATAGTCAATAAAGTTTTTCTCTGCATGTCATTGTTATTTCCCTTTATCTATGCGTATAATGCACATATGTGGGAAGGACATATGAAGCTTGAAATTTTTTTTCTTGCCAACATAAGCTTTGATAAATTTCATTCATCTCAGAAATCACGTTACCTCTCTGAGACTAAAAATAAAAATACATGGACGGTCTACTAGTTTACTCAAGATAACTTGTTTCGTGTGGTTCACATGTTCCCCAACTCTAGCTTAATCATATCACATGGAATCTAATTGTCTGTTCCTTCTCTGCCATTCTTAGATGTGAAATTTTCTGAACTGTGCTCACATACTCTAATTCCAGTTGGTTATTTACCTGCCCTTTTTACCTACCATTATTTAATTTCCAGGCTGATTCCTACATCAATCATAAAGTCATTCTTCTTTGAAGGCTATAAATTCTTCCAATTCAGAAAATATGCTATTTCAATTAGAGGATCTTACAAAATTCACATTTTAGATGTTTGTGTTACCATCTATATATTCATTTATTATTCTTACTCTCTCTATTCAAAAGTAAATGTATTTTCTCTTCCATATCCTTTTTCTATATTCTATTAGTTATCTCTGATAACTTATACGTACAATTTCTCACTAACATTATTTCTCTCTGTCCATATACCTGTTCAATCAATAAAACTAAAACTGAGTAAAATACGTCTGCTACGCCTCTGGTCAACATTGCTATTTAATAATATTCCTTTCTTGCAAATTTTTCAAAAGAAGAATCTCTTTGGCTTTTTTCCCACAGTGAATATTTTTAGTTTTGTGCATTTCATACAAAACATCTTAATGATATTTAGACCCCCTCCCCCATCTGCACCCTCCAATAACCCTCCTATCTGATTTCATGCATTGTCATATATGTTAAGACCTATTCAGTCCTGCTTTTGATGTCCCTTGATGTGTGAACTCATCCACTGGGCTCTAGTCAGCCTATCTAGAGTCATTTCCTTAAAGAAGATCAACTTTCCCACACCCTTACATTAAACCTCTTTGGCTTTTTAAATTTCACCAGTTTAGTCATCTCTTAATTTCTTTTAACTGAAAGAAAATATTTTCTCTGAAATCTGCAATATCAGTAGTCACTAATGAGAGTGACATCTGTTAATAACTTCGTAAATAAGAGGTCATTCTTACTTGGTGTACACAAATTTTCAATCTTCTTTTTCTTGACGATTTATTCTACTGTATTAGTTGAACCTCAGATTAGAAAAATTCTTCTATCACATTTTTTATTCTATTCTTGTCTCGCATGAACAAATTCTTACTTCAGACAGAAAACCCATGACAGGCCAAAGAAACAATACCATCACAGTACAACTTTGTGAGAGAATGAATTTATTGGAGTTACTTACAAGGGTATGGGTGAAAAGTTGCATACAGTATCACGAATGACTGTATGCACCAATAGTCCACAACAATGTGAGTGAAGACTTGAAAGCTGTAACCTTAGAGTTCTCTGCACAACTTGCAGGCAGCTCAACAGATCAGAGAACTTGATCTCTGCAGCACTTACTGCTTACGTAACCTTGGGTGAAGCTGTAGTTCCTCATGAATATAGTAAGTTTCAGGGACTTCCTGAAGTCTGTGAATTATTTATTTCCTAGGTCTCAAGAGCTTTTCTTTAGAACTTCTTATTTTTAAAAAAGTATTTCATTTGGGGGGACTGGAGAGCTCAATGGTTAAGGTACTGGTTGTTCTTACGGAGGACCCACGTTAGATTCCTGGCACCCACATGGCGGCTAAGAACCATCCGTAACTCCAGTTCCAGGGGAATTCAATGCCTTCTTTTGACTCTGCAGGCACTGAATAGCATGGGTGCACTTTCAACATGAGGCAGTACACATAAAATGTTAAAAATTTCATTTTTATTTATGAGTATATGTGTGTGAGCACATGCAATATGTGTGCAGATGTCCATGGAGGTCAGAAGATGGTCTTGGATCCCCTAGAACTGGAGTTCAAGGCAGTTTTGCATCACCCACCATAGATGTTGGGACCCCAACTCAGGTCTTCTGGAAAAGCAGTGCACACTCAATTACTGAACCATCTCTCCAGTCTTTTAGAACTTCCTGAGTCAGGGAGCGTCACTCCAGGATGGAATACTTCAGTTCTGAGGAAATTGCTACACAGCATCCTTCTCTAAATATATTGCGGCTGACCCATGCTGATTCAATGTGTTAAAAGTATTAACAATTACGGCGATGGTGGCTTTGTAGAAGGAGTTTGGAGTTCTCCCCTTGTTTCTATCTTTTGGAATCATTTAAGTAGTACTGGTGGGAGATCCTCGAATGTCTGGTAGAAGTCTGCTGTGAATCTGGTGGCGGTGCTACGGAAGAATGCAGGTGGGTTAGGGAGCACAAAGATGATTAAGACGTTGTGCGAAATACACAAAAATTCAATCAAAAATATACAACAAAAAGTAAGAAGAGTATAACCAACTGAAAGTATTGGAAGCAATGCTTTCCATGCAGTAGTGAAAAAACTGCATGTGCGTCTATGGATGTTTGGTGTCCTTTTCCACAAATATTCAGTAATTTTTATGAGACATAGGGATTGGCCAAAATAAAATATTTATAGCTGTGTCTATTCATGTCTTCATATAAAACTAATAAAGCAAAAGCTTTTCCAAGTATGGATTTGTGTTGTTTTGTATTAATTTGTAGGGTTTGGATGCTTGCCAAACAGTCTTTATAGGATTCCTCTCTGACACAGAGGTAGTTTTTGCTTTCAGCTGTACATTCATTCTATACGGCATGCATAGCTAATGTAAACACCCCACACATAGATGAAAAAGTCTGATCATGTAATTTACGATTTACAATAAAGATTGAGGAGCTAAAAGACAATTGTAAAATAAGTGACTCAAAAGATAAATGTGCTTTTTCTCAGTCAGACTAAATACAAGAAAAAAGAAGGGAACACCTAGCAACAGCAGATATCCAAAAGAAATTGATTAATAAAATAGTACGTATATGTACCTATCCATAGTACCGAAATATTTATTTCACTATTTCCTTGGCCAGATAGAAAAAAAAATGCAAAGGGCAAAATAAAAATTGTATTTATTTGCTTCCAAAGATGGAAAGGAAAATCTGTGTAAGACCACACAAATTGTAAATGACATTTAAGAGATATCACATGTGAAAGTGCCTTCAATGCACTATTTCCAATTTGCTTAGACATCTTGAAAGTAAAACATCAAAACAAGAACTCATAGCTCGCCCCAGAATGGGCAAGCTTTAAGAGACAAAGTATTTTCTGATTTAACTTATTACTATTGATTCACACGGGAGAAGTTGCATTCAAATACGTATTTTCAAAACCATACATCATACCATACAAAACATCAAAATACATCTAAACAGAACTTAAACAAAGAAAGAAACCTGGGAATAGGACTATCATAATTCACACAAACATGTTTATTACAATTCACTGTAGCAGCCTAAAATAGAAAAAAGTCTGTTCACTTAATATACACCTGTTAAAATTGCAATTAAGTCAATCCTGAGAAGAAAAAACTATCAAATACTGTTTTCTTATTCGCTTGAAGGACTCAGTCACCTAGAATATCACACCGGCATAATTACTGGTTTATCACATTCAGTCTTCCTTTTCATGCTTTGCCTCAGCGCAGCTGCCACTGAACCACAGTGACGTGCCAAGGAAACTGCCAGCTGATGGGACTCTGTGCTTAGCTCACAGGGGAGATTTTAGCAGAGCCCTGACTTTCAACAGTTACACTAGCATTTTCAAGTAGGTGCTTTGAGCATCTCCAAGATACCATTTGTATTTACACACTTTTCTTATAAACACGGGATATATTATTGTTATAAGACCTATGAATTCTTTAAAATGTTAGAAATAAAAACCCTGGGTAGAGTTCAAAAATCCAAAAGATGTACTATAAATACAAACATACTTAACTAAGAAGCGTAAATAAAATAAAGATGGAAGAAATGTACCAGAAAATTTGGAACAACAACAAAAAAAATGTGTCATTATCTTAATATCTGATGCACTCAAATTTAAGGCAAAACACTATAAGAAAAGGAAAAACAATATTGGTTTGGGTAAAAGGAACAACATAAAAATATATTGCATTACACACATAGTAATAGAGTTGTAATTCTCTATCTTTACAATATATCAAGTACCTAAAACAAACTGCAAATTCCACTATAGGTGAAGATTTTCAAAATCTTAAAGCAACCAAACAAGACTATGTGAAAAGACAGAAAGAGTTTGAAGAAGAGTTAAACTTGAGCTGATAGATTATACACAGAATTCTGCATTCAAAGACAAATAATGCATATTACTCTGGGCACCTACATGACTTTAATAAAAAACAATCATATATGTAATGAGAGTAACAACAATAAATCTCACTGAACAATATGAGACACTTTTCTCCATCCGTAAGGTAACAATCATTTATTATCAGAAAGATTATTTTAATGTCTTACATATTCATAAATTAAAATTTAAATATGTATTTTTTGGATCGAAAAGAAAATAATAAGAGTAATAAGCAAGTACTTTATTACTTAATGCTAGTGTAAATGGCACACATTAACATGTGAAACCATCAATGTAGAGGAAAATTTGTTTTAAATGTTTATATCAAGAAATTAGGACAGGTTCTGGGGAGATGGCTCAGTTTGGTAAAGTGCCAGCTGTGAGTAAGCATGAGGACCTGCACTCAAGTAAACAGGCCAGGAATTGTGGCACACATTTATAATCCTCCTTCGTGTGTGGAAGCAGTCACAGGTGGATCTCTAGAGCTCACTGGCCATACAGGCTAGCCAATTAGTAAGCACCCAGCTCAGGAGAGCCCTTGAGAAGGGAGAGAAAAATGGAGTAAGACATCAACTTCAGGCCTCCATGCTTGACAAATGCATACAGAAACAAAGTTCACAAGGCAATGCCTTCAAAAATGTAATAAGATCAATTAGTATAAAAACCGTTTGATTAAAGACAACTAAATATAAAGATAGTTTGAGAGGCCAGCGAGATGACTTGGTAGGCAAAGGTGAATACCACGAAGACCTCCATCCAGTGTGATTCTCAGTTCCCTACGATGGAGGGAGAGAACCTACTCTGGCAAGTTGCTCTCTGTCCTCCAAAATTACTTTGTAGTATATATATGCACACACACATACACACTCTCACACACATGCACACAGACACACACAGACATACACGCGAACACAAAATGAAATGTAATAAAATTTTGAAAGAATAAAGCCATTCATTTTGATAAGTAACAATATCAAAATGGCAAAGAAAGAAATAGAGACAAACAAAAAGTAGATGCAATGGAAACAAACAAAAAGGTAGTTATTCTTTAAAAAGTTAGAAGAAGGGAACCTGAGAGATGAGTCAGCAGTTAAGAGCACTGGCTTCTCTTAGAGAGGACCCAGGTTCCAGTAGCTACCCACGGTAGCTAAAACTGTCTATAACTCCAGTTCCAGGGAATCCGACGCCATCCTCTGACTGTGGGCATTGCATGACATGGGTGCACTTACATATATGCAGAGAATACACTCATATACATAAATAATGAAAATAATAAATTTTTTCTTAAAGTTAGAAAGAGAACTTGGAAGGACTCATCAAAAGAAAGAGAAAATATGTCAATAAACACAATGTAGACCAGAATTTGCAGCCAGACACAAGAGATTTTAAAGATTAAAGTTTTAAGGCAACTTAAATTTAAACAATAAACCTATATGAAATGGATTTTTTCTAGAAACACACAAAGTTCCAAAATTAAGAAAAGATAAAAATGTAGCATGGAATAGACCACTAATATTACAGAAATTTAAGTGTTAGTCCATGACTTCTGTTGTCCAAAAATACAGGTGCAGGCAGCTTTGTCAGTCTAAGAAGTATTTGGTGAATAGCTTATTTTCACTTCAATGTTATTTTACAGGTTATATAATTTTAAAATGGAGAAAAAGTATTGCTACTTATATACGGGAGTTATGTAATACTAAACTAATGCAGATAAGTAAAATAATGAAGACAATCGTAAAATGTAAAAATTCCAATAAAATATGCTATGATCAAGCAGCATATAGGTCAGGAAATAAAAGGATACTTAATATTCAAAATATAAAGGTTTTAACATAGCCATGATAAAGAATAGAAAAATATGAGTTTTTCCATGATTTTAGAAAAGTTTAATAAAAACAAGGGAAACAAGAAGTTCTCTTAAAGACTACGTAAGCATGTACTAATAACCTGTTTTGTCTTACACGAATTGTGGTGGTTGGCTTTAGTTGTCATCTGGATCACCTGAAGTGTCTCAGTGAGGGATTTCCCACATCAGGTTTGCCTGTGGGGAACTGTCAATTGTCTTGATTACAATAATTGATGTGGGGACACCCAGCCCACTGTGGGTTTGATCCTGAATGATATAAAAATGGAGAATGTGAGGTAAGTTATAGTGTGCAGTAAGCATGCACACATTTATTTCTCTCTGATGCTGACTATGGATGTGACTAGCTGAGGCAAGTTTCTTCCATGGCTTCCCCACAATGAAGCACTGGTACCTGGAATTGTGAACCAATTAAACCTTTCTCCCTTACACTTGTTTTTGTCAGGGTATTTCATCACAGTAACAGAAACGAGATTCAAACAAGAATTGAGTGCCATAAATTTTCTCAGTACTATCTCAATTCCATCCCAAAGTTTTTGATGTTTTTGTTTTATTCATTTAAATCAAAATTCTCTCCAATTCACCTTTTAATTTTTATTTTTTGAGTCATGGGTTACTTAGAAAATATTTCCGCAGTTTCCAAATAATTTCCAGACAACTTTCTAATATTAATCCCCAAATTAAGAACAGTGTATTCTGATTTAAATTTTTGCATAATGAATGAATTTATTTTGTGAGTGTAAATTTGGTCTATCAGTAGACATGTTCCGCATGAGATTGAAACAAGAGTATATTTTGCTATTCTTTGGTTCAGAGTCTAAAATTATAGATTAATTCAATTTAGTTGTTAGTGTGAAAAGTTTTACTGATTTTTCATCTACTTTTTCCATTAGTTATTGAGCCAAAGATATTTAGATTTTCAAATGGAACTGTAATTCATTTCTCTAAATACTGCCCTCAGTTTGGATTTTTTTAATATTTCAGGGCCTTGCTATTTGGTGAATATAGACTTAACCTTGTCTTATCCTTTTGATAAATAGATACTTTTGCCCTTTTGAAGTGACCTTTGTTGTCCCTGCTAATGTTGGGAATTCTGAAGTAGTTGTTTACTTAGTAATAGAACCATTCTCATTTGATTTGAAAGACACATAAGGACGACATACTTTACATCCCACTCTTAGTTTGTATAATTATATTTAAAGTTCATTTCCTGGAGGCAACACAGAAGTTTAACAACTTTTCTACATTTGTCAATCTCAAAATATAAATTTTGGTTTGGGTGACAGGGTCTTACTATGCCAACCAAGATGTCTTAGAACTTATTCTCCTCCGGCCTCAGCATTACAAAGGGTTGGAAGTACAGGTATGTGACAGAATGCCTGCTGTAATCATTTCTTAATTGATGAAAATGATCGTTATACTTTCATTTACAGCATATTGTTTTAAATATGTATGTGCGTTACTTTGAAAGTAACAAGTTATCCATGTGGAAGGTCTTTATCATATAGGAAGAATATGTTTACTTCTCCTAGTTAATCAATAATGTTACATGCAAGAAGGTAAATGTATGCTAATGTGTCCATTGATTTGGAAGGAAGGAAAGGAGGGATGGAGGGAAGGAGGGATGCAGGGAGGGAGGGAGGAGGAGGGTGTGCATTAATACAAATTCTAGAAAATGTGAACTCAGTTTTGTCAGACAACAGATTGCTATTTGCTTGTGGATGGAGCAGTGAGAATGACAGATCAGGAAGCAGCACAAACAGACCTCCGGTGATGATGCAAATGTCTGTCATCTTGCTGTGAAGATTTCACTGCCAACTTGACTAACTTGAGAGGTACCTGGTAAGACACACTCTATTGGTATCTCTGACCTTAATTCCATGGATGATTAGATCATGAGCTCTAGGATCTAACAAATGGAGTGATTCCTTAATGGATTCATAACACTTTGATAATGAGAAATCGTGAAAGGCAGTAGGACCCCACCTCTGTATATTTTGCCCTGGTGTCTCCCTATATTGGCATCTTCTTTGCTTCCTGGCTCTCATTATGTGAGTTGCTCTGTTCGTCCATTCCCTCACTGTTATTATGAACTGATATCTCTGAAACCATGAGTCAAAGTAACTCATTCCTTCTTTAAACTGTCTCTGTCAGGTGTTTGTTCACATCCACCCAAAAGTAACTAATGCATTTCATAGTATTAATGATCTCAAGGTTGTATATAAATATCAAAACTGAATGAATTAAGCACTTAATGTATTTTGTTTGGCTTACTTTGCTGTTTCAAAGATAAAAATACAGCTAACGATTTACACTTCTATCAAACTGCCAAATACAATTAAAAGATTTTTAGAGCTCCAACAAAAAAAAAAATTCAAAAGTCAAGATCACTTAATGGAACATTTTTAATTTAAAGACAAATGTCTTTTGTAAAATTCTTTTGGTACATGGGATCTTAGATTTTTTTTAAGCAATACAAAATAGAACTTATCAAAGCAGCAACTGGGGACAACTACCACCGAAAGGACTGATGATATTACCAAATAGTCTAGAATCCACAATGCCAAGGAAAAGAAGGAAAGACAGCATTCTGAAGTGTGAGAAAAGTAGGAAAACACTTAACTTAAAAGAAAATTGCTTTTTCATCATATATACTCATAATTGATAAGTCTTTCCAATGTATTTTAACTTCTGAAAATATGGACTCTTTCTACTTTCTCTCCTTCCCTTTTGCTATTCTCTTCCCCAGACCCAGCATGTTTCATCTGGTTGCCACTAGAGTCCTCTTTCATGTCCCTTCTCGTTTCTTTTCCTCTTGTTTCAAACCTGTCTCAAGATCTTTGTTCATTATCCTGTATTCAACATTGACATAGTCCATGTTTTGTTTATGAGTATCAAAGAAGTAATTCTATACTTATAATGGTAATTCAATAAGGAGATACAGATATTAAAATAACAATTGTATAGCTAAGAATTATGAAATATTTTTTATGCAGAGCTTTTTATTTTACTTGTCACACAGTGTGTGCATGCATGCCTGTGTTCACATGTGCACGTGTATGCACACACCCACATACAGTACTCAGAAAACAACTTTCTGTAGTTATTCACTGCTTCCCTGTGGGTTCCAGGGCATTTGGGTTGTTAGGTTTGCACAAGCACTTTTACTCATTGAGCCTCAACACAGAATTCTAACCACTGTTTTCATGAAAGTCCTCACAACTCATATACATGACATCAAATCATGAATTCTTCCCTTTTCTATTTAACTGGAATTGAGCTATTTTCTAGAACCAATTCTCTTCTGAAGTCTTTACCAGATACTAAGATTTGAACCTCGGTTATACACAAAAGAAATTCTATAAATAAGAATAAAGACAAATATTGTGTAAGACATAATCTATTCCAATGAAAACTACTCCTTGGGTGTGGGGGCACACACCTTTAATCCCAACCCTTGGGAGGCAGAGGCAGGCAGATCTCTGTGAGTTCAAGGCCAGCCTAGTCTACATAGTGAGTTCCAGGCCATCTGGGACTACAGGGTGACCCTGTCTCAAAAATATCAAAGAAAGGAAGAAAGGAAGAAGGAAGGAAGGAAGGAAGGAAGGAAGGAAGGAAGGAAGGAAGGAAGGAAGGAAGGAAGGAAGGAAGGAAGGAAGGAAGGGGAAGAGGGAGAGAAGGAGGGAGGGAGGAAGAAAATCTCTAGCTAACATGCATTAAGCAATTTTTGCCAATATTATTTTTTACAAAATGTTTTATTTTTATTGAATTTTTCTACATTTCATACAGAACATCTTAATCATCTTTATTTTCTCTTCTCCACTGGCACCCTCTCATACCGCCCCCCGGGATTTATATTCCGTCATTTGTGTTAAGGCCTGTTGTGTCAAGTGTCTCCAGACATCCCGCAGTGCAAGTCCATTCACTGAGGTCTAGTCAGCCTATCTAGAGGCCCTCCCTTTAAGATCAACTCTTCCTCACTCAGCAGTTATCAGCTGCCAATAATTATTGGACTAAGATTGGGGCCTGTTGCCCATTTCCAAAGTTCTGGGCTGGGTTTTTATCTGTCTGAGTTTGCATGGGTCTAGTACTGGCTGACACCATTGATGTAGGTTTATAAGAGCAAAGTCCCAGAAGCCTTTATTTCCATATGGTCATGCACTTCCTCCCTGGCTCTTACAATTGCCTCTCCCTTCTTTAATTTTTTCTGAGCCCTGGGTGAGTGGAGTTTAATACAGGTATCCTGTCCAAGGATCCATCCTCTCCAGACTTATTCTCTACACTTTGGTCATTTATGACCTGGCCCCCTATTGCATGTGAGAGCTTCATTGATGAGAATTGAGAGGCGCATTGCTGTTCTCTTTATCTCGTGTGCTATGGTGCGCGAGCTTAAGTGTAGAGGTTGCATTGTAGATGTGTCACTTAGGCTTGTACAACTTGCAAACAATGTCTGTGTGTTGTCAGTTGTGGTACGGTGTAGTAGTCTCTGTTGCAAAAGAAGCTTCTTTCACCAGTGGTGACTGGGATGCTTGTCTGTAAATATAAAGGTCCATATTTTGCACATAGTAAGAAATTACATTTGTCTAGAGATGTGACAGCCTTGGGGTTTTCTCTAAGATCTATGACCTCTTCAGCCATGTGTATTTGGCTATGTTTGAAGTATCACACATGAGATTCCTCCGACTGAGTGGACTTTAAGTCCAATTAGATAGCTGTTGATGACCTCCAAGATAAAAATGGCACTATTACAGCAATGTCATTTGGTGTGCTGGTCATTGATATGGTTATTAGGCCTTGGAGCTGGGATTCGATGATTGATTAATGTTTTCCCTTATGAGTTTTTGTAGTACTCTCTAAAGCTATGAATGTTAGCCTTCACAGGAGGCAAATTCCAGGTCAATTCCAGCTCCATTGGTCCAAATCCTGTCTCCAAAGGACGTCATGTCACCAGCAATAAGGTCTTATGTTCAAGTTCTGGGAAGTAACCAAAGACTGTGTAACTTTGAGAGTCTCTTGGACTACCCTGTCTGGCACTGTTTCTTATTATATAACCTTCAGCTATACACATGGACTTATGTAGAGATATTGTATATGATATTTGTCAGTAGGTTTTTGGACTAATGCTATACCCTCTGTTTTTTTCTTAATATTAGCTAGGCATTATTTATTCTTTCCTCTCTTCTCTCACATTTTTATATAGAAATCTGCAATAGAAGAGATTTTAGGAAATTAATATGAGCAAGGAATATAATAAAGACCAACTTAGGAGAGCATCATTCTGGCAGAACTGAAGCCATTTATGATCACTTGAACAAGGGTTTATATTGTGTAAATAATAAGCAATATTTTAGTTTTCAGTTGTGTTCCACAACTAGGTCATGGATAATATTTATTCTATGGATAATTTGTATTTAAAAGCAAATTAATAATTGTCATTTTTAATCTCCTTGGATTTATTTATGAAGAATATATTGTTTTTGACACTAATCACCATGCCCCACTGGACATAGTACCCACTTGCTTTTGAGACTATTTCTCATAAGTGATTTCCTGTTTCCATTTTATTAGATATGTGTACAAAATTATCTTTCTTGTAATACTTTCAGACAAGCACACATTCCTAAATGCCTGAAAATATGAAGAATAAAAAAGACATATAATCAAACCTAAATCAGTGCTTTAATTTGTAGTTCAATAAAGAAGTACAATGCTTACAACACAACCTAAAATATCCTTTCTAGAAAACTCATTATCCATTGTTCCCATAAACGCGGTCTAAAACATAAGACCGCAATTATTACTCATTGCTATTGTTCCCATTCTTTTTTTCATGGTAAGAATATTGTTGTAAATAGACCTGATAAATCTGATGCTTCAAACTGTCACTTGTTGGAGAAGACATCTGCATCCCAGTACGGGCACACCTTTCGCAGGGTAATGTGTTTTTCATATTAGTAGCCATCTCAGCCAATAGATGGATGGAAAGAAATATCTGATTATATGATATTTTATTGACAAAATGCTACTTCAGACTGAAAAAAAAGCACCTGCTGTCTAATTTTTAGGATCTGTTAGTTTCCAAAAAAATTTCAAGATTCTGTTTTGTGCTAGAATCTGCATTTTCCCAGTGACTTTTTGCCAAAGACCATATCTGCCTAAGGATACTCTGGCTATTTGCAAATGCCAATAAATGCTAATGATGTATCACCACAGTAAATAATAATTAAGTATTCAAAAACATATGCAACATATGCCTGCTTGGTAAGACACTCAGTATAATGGGGTCAATTAAACTTAGGAGATAGTGTAAGCACAGTGGCATAAACTGTTTACTTCAAAATTAAATTTTACTGAGCATTTTGTTACTATCTTCCTTCATTATTTTTTGCACGTATTATGTGATATTTGAGGAGAAATATATTTTTGCCACAATTTTATCTTGTATAAAACTTAGAATTTCAGTCATCAACTATTTCTTCAGTTGAATTTGTTTCATAGAATTATTTATTTCATTGAACATATTCTTTCACATAGATTAAAAATAATTGTAAAACACATGCCAAAATAATGAAATGTTTCTTGTGATGCTTTCAGTTTCTATTTCCCAAAAGATAATTTTAGTCCCTGTGCTTTATTAATTCTATATGCTTAATTTTTAATTTTTAAAGAAAACTCTGAAGAGTTATTCTTTGATTTTGCAAGTGTAAGATGAAAACATATCCATCATCTGCCAACCAATTTCACCTTACCCATGAAATTTTGTATCTCTAAAATCATCACTACTTCTGAAATGTATTTTAATCCATACATCCTCTGAGTGGTTTTATATGACAGTGCTAGTTAGATAAAAATTGAGTACTTACACTATTATGATCATGCAAGCGTCCTCTCTACATAAGCCAGGGACATCAGCACTACCTTCTGGAGGGGACAAAAATGTTTATCGACATTAAGATGAATATTTTTCTTGTTTACACAGTTTGGTGTTCTCTTTCTCCCTAATTACCCAGTTATGCTCCCAAATTGTCTTCATGCTTCTTACTATTATTTCTTGACTTGGCTCAGGTCTCCCAGAGTTCTGACCTGGCCTTCCTATCTGAAAAATGGTGTTGTATGACACGATTGCTGGGGAGACTTGAGCAAACTCACCTTAGACAGACAACTGATGACAGATCAAAGTAAAGATATCCCCAAAGTCCAACTTGGTTAACTGATGAGTTTTACTGGGGTTATTTACAGGAGTATAGGTCAGGGGTTCCTTAACATGAGCAAAACAACTCAATTAACAAAGCCCACTCACCAAGGGTGACAACTCACAGAAGCAGGAATCCTGGTGCTCACTGCTCACTTCCAGGCACCTGAGCAGGTTGGAGAGTGTTCCAGGCAGCACAAGCAGCAGGTCTGAACCTCTTCCAGGCAGCTCATCATATTTAAGTGTAAATATAGGAAGTTCAAAACTTTGAAGGAAATTTTAAAGGACAATAATATTCAATTTTAAAATGTAGGGAATACTCCATTTTCATTTATATTACAAAGTCACAAAATAAAATTTCATGAAAATTTGGATGATTGACTCTCTGTATTTGATAGGTTTCTTTTTATTTTGTGCTTGACTTTTTTCCAGTAAGATTTAAGGATTGTTCCAATATCCCACACTTTGATATTTTCATGTGTTATATTTTAGTGTGCACCAGCTTTTTCTCAAGTATACAGAAACTTTTATCCACCAATTCTCTGAAATCTGCAATCATTTCTTGGATTTTATTCCCTCTAGTTTTTCTGATTTCTCTTGTTTATTTATAGCTTGGCTCTTGGAACCTTTTTTTTTCATTTTTCATATTTTTATTTAGTTTTTGTACATTTCATATAATATAACTTAATCAAATTTAGACTCCTTTCCCTGCTCCCCACACACTGAATGGAAGAAAATCTTTACCTGTTACAAATCTGACAAAGGATTAGTATCCAGAAAATACAAAGCATTAAAAAAGCAAAGAAATAAGAAAATATGCAGCCCAATAAAAAATGGGCTAAGGACTTGAACAGAGTTCTCAAATGAAGAAATGCCAAAAAAGCACTCAACATCCCTAGTGATTAGAGAAATGCAGATCAAACCCACTTTAAGATTATATCTTACCCTTGTCATGCTCCTTAAGATCAAGAGAACAAAAGATATGAAATGCTGGCAGGGATGTAGAGAAAGGGGAACCCTTATTCATGGCTGGTGGGAATGCAAACTTGTACAACCACTATGGAAAGCAGTGTGGAGAACTTCTTAAAAACTAAAAATGCATCTAGGATGTGATCCAGCTGTACCACTCCTTGGCGTACACCCAAAGGGCTCATCCTACTGTTGAGACACCTATAAATACACGTTTGCTGCTGCTTTCTTCACAATAACTAAGAAATGGAAAAAATCTA
Source organism: Eospalax fontanierii (assembly GCA_035773235.1). Taxonomy (NCBI): domain Eukaryota; kingdom Metazoa; phylum Chordata; class Mammalia; order Rodentia; family Spalacidae; genus Eospalax; species Eospalax fontanierii. The sequence goes on along the minus strand of CM069530.1, from coordinate 66,764,539 downwards.
AATGTCTCTCAAGTGACAAAGGAATAATGAATGAATGTTATATTTACACAATGGAGTTCTAGGCAGTGATAAGGAGAGATGAAATCATGAAATTTGCAGGTAAATGGATGGAATGAGAAACTTACACTAAGTGAAGTAACAGACTCAGAAAAGCAAGTGAGGAATGTTTTCCCTCATTTGCATATCATAGCATCAGTCCCTTCTGTGGGAGTCTCTATCCTGGTGTAATAGCAGGAGCCAGAAAAATGGCAAAGAACAGAAGTAATGGGAGAGTTCAAAAGAGGGGGATAATAGGGAGCAGATATAATCAAGGAGAAACGGGTAAAGGGGAGTATTCAACTGGAAAGGGAGAAGGGAAGGACAGATAAGGAACTCTTAGTTGAAAACCAGAAGTGCCTTTGTATGTCTGTTTTGGTTTCTGTCTTTCTTGTCAATGATTTCTAACTATTCTTATTGACTTAAATGAGAATGGACAGGAAAGGCCTCACTCCCAAACAGCCAAGGTCGACCAGGAGCCTCATAGCATATCAGCTGAAGAGGCTGTTCATTAGAGAAATGAATGCGGTGAAACGAAATGGGTGTGGCTGATTTCAGGTTTGTCGACTGCACTCTCAAACTGTGCAGACTGACCTTAGCCCATTCCAGCCTCATCCAGAAAGCATAAGCCCAGCTGTCATCATCCTGAGATCAAACTTGGGAACAAAAACTTGGCATTTCAACATTAAGAGAAAAAAATTCTAATTGAAATGATCGGTGTTGTACAGAAGCCAGCTCTAAGCTAATTATCACAAATCAATGGATTTTTATGTGACAGCAATAAACATTTACATCATTAGAAAATTCGTTTATAATTTTTAATATTATTTAGCCTACTTTACAAATCCAACTGAGGGCTGGACATGGTGGCACATACCTTTTATTTCAGCATTGGAATGTAGAAGCAAGAAGATGTCTGTGAGTTAGAGACCAGTCCAGTCTACACAGTAAGTTCCAGGTCAGTTAGGGTTACATGGTGAGATCGTGCCTCAAAATATAAAAATAAGTATATAGCTAGAACATAACTATTATTTCTAGTTCTTAAAATTTTGGCTAGTAGGACAGAATGCTCAAAATTTACTCTGTCCTTCATTGCCTCTTGACACATGCAGCATTTTAATTGCCTTAGTCCAAATGTTTTCATCGTCTATGTGGTCAAGAACATAAAAGATATCTATGAATAGCCAATCAATTCAGTCAGGATAGAAAATACTCTACAAACCCTTCTTTCCATATCTAATGTTACCTTTCATCAGAAATATTACAAATGGTGTCGTTCTGAAAGCCAGACTCTCAAAGCCATAAGAATGATGTAAATTTAGTTCCAAGGCCATCTACCCACCCTTTGCAGGCCCTAGTCTTTGAATGAGCAGTCAGACTGTCGACTGCTCTGCTTTGTAGAAAGCAGGAATCACCTGGCACAAGCTGGAGCAATGGAGTCAGGAAGCCTGAGAAATTTCTTTTGTTACAGAGAACAAAGAAATGAGCTCTACAATTTAAAAGCATCAGAGTTTCTGAAGTAAAGGAAACAATTTTTTTTGTTCCTGAACTGCTTTAAAAAGAATTTTAAGATGTCAAGGAGTCTTACAATCAAAATTGTCTGTACACATGGTATCTCCCAAGCAGAAGAAGTAACTTATAGTGACAAAAACAACTTAAAAATTAAAAGTTCTAAATTGACCTATGAATCTTATTGAATCATATTGCAAAGTGTGTATGTTACACATTCAAGTGTAATTAAGGAATTCATGCAAAGCCTGTATAATAATAGGCCAGCTTCTGTGTATAGTCACATGATGAAAAGAAATACAGTAAACTGAACCTAGTCCCCTTAGCAAGCACAGCTAGGTAAGTCCAGTGAGGGGATAAGGTTGGGGAATGGAAGGAAGAGGAATCTCATGGGTCTTACCAGAGATGTTTAGTAATAATGATCATTTTAAACTGAAACTACTACTAACCATGATTTTCATCCTCTATATTTTAATTTTCATGAATTTTTAATGAATTATAAGAATTGAGAATCCCTTATTTTTTCACTCTTATTACATTCAACACTAATTAGCCATAATATGTGACACCTTACAAAAGAGTTTTTTCATCTATTTATGCTTGACTCTGTGCAAACCTTACAACACACTCCTGTGAAATGAAGCTACCTTCTTCTGAAATTTATTGGGAATAAAATTCAGTTGTTCCAGAAATGGTATAAAGTTATTTTTTTAATGTTCATTAATTATTTTGCAAGAAACCAAAGTTTTGACCTTACAGTACTACCTGGGGATTCAAGCTGAAGACATATGTTGGGAATATCTGTTCTGTTTGCTTGTTCAGTCACTCTACCTCCTTCTTCTGCTAATGGAAGCCTATCTTTATGGGTGGGGGTATTCTGTATATTTTGTGGTCCTGATGTGCTATCTTTATTTGGGAAAAGCAAAAACAACATATGGATGGAGATAGATTCCTCACAGCACTACACCTTGTGCTGTGCCTCAAAACATGTCTGCTAGTCTTTTCCTGAAATAAATTGAAGTTATAGAATCTCTTTTTAAAAGTATGCTTAACATAAAAACTCAAATATGGAGTAAACACAATACAAAGGAATTTGTGAATCCAAAAACAGTTATAAAGTGAAGAATACTTAATTGTGCCAACAAAGTTGCAAAACTGTGTATGTCAAAGATTGTTAATAAGGATTAAATTTCCAAAATATATTAGTTATCATCTCAGCAGCCTGTTTACTTCAGTGGAAGCAAATACAGGATGATGAGAACAGCTGATGAGCAAATACATTTAACAAATCAAAAACATTCAGATAAGCTTCTGAAAGTTTAAAAGTACTTTTGTGTTTCCTGTTGTTTGCAGTTATTAGTGTTCTTCCTCCCCGTCTCAGAGAAGTAGACTATAAATCACAATAAACATGAATGAAATAAAATTAATGTTTAGATTTATAATAAACACCCGTGGGGCTAGTGAGATGGCTCAGTGAGTAAAGATGCTCCCAAGCCTGATAACCTTCAGTTTGATCCCTAAGACCCACATTGTGGAAGGAGCGAACAGATTATTCCAAGCTTTCCTCTGATTTCCACACACACACAATAGATAAATGCAATTTTAAAATGTAGTCAAATAAAAACACCTAAATATGCTTAAGCACACACATGCACACAAATAGATACAATTCAACCACATCTTGATTACAAGAAGCTAGTTTTTTAAAAAAGCAGTGAGAAAATTCTTTATATATATGTATATGTATATATATATATATATATATATATCATACATACATATGTAAAATTTAGACACTAAATCATTCCTCTCTGCGGTGATTTGAATGAGAAACATCCTCCACAGGCTCAAGTATTTTAGTACTTGGTCTCCAGGTGCTGGAGATGTTTGGGGAAGGTGGTGCAGACTTGCTGGAGGAAGATCTTCACTGGAACAGGCTTTGAGTGTTTATAGCTTTGCCCCAGTTCCAGTTTGCTCTCTGCTTTGGGTTTGAAAATTTAATTCATTCCCTCAGCTTCCTGTGCCTGCAGCCATGCCTTCTGCTTGCTGTCCTCACCATGATGGACTCTAATCCTATGGAACCATAAACCAAAATAAATTTCTTCATCCATAATTCAAATAACTATAATTTTTCTCTCAATGTATTGGTTCTTCCTTTTCTTAATGATGCCATGTTAGTGGGCATGATTATGTTTTTAAAGGTCTCAAAACAATACCCAAGATTTTACTAACTTTGAGTTGCTATATGCTTACATAGGCAATATTCTTTATTCTACCTGGTTTGAGTGTGCATTTTACTGTTAATGTGACAGCATATTAGAAACTTGGAGGCTAAAATCAACAGTCCAATTGGTTTGGTTGTGTTTCCCTCCATGCCCAGGTGCATTAATCTGGAAGTCTTTAGTTCTTCTGGTTGATTTGAAAGTTAAATGAGATGGTGTATGTGCAAATCCTGAGAAACCCTCCTAGCACGGTGGCACAGGTATAGTTTCGCAGTAATGTCAACAGCGATAATTATGGTATTGTTCAACAGGGATGTGCTTAACTAACAAATTCATTTGAGTAGCAATTGAATTCATGACTTCCAGATGCAAATGATAACACAAATCATACCATGTCTTATCATCAGAATATCACCATTCAAAAGCAAGGCAAAATATGGAAATAAATGGCAAAGAATAAATGTAGAATTGTATGTAGACTAAAATATATGTCAGGGAAATGAATAGATTAAAAAGGTGATTGTAGGAGTGCCATCCATCATCAAAGAGTAAAACATGCCGCAGAAAATGGCATCTTTAGGACAATGACTCAAAGTTATCCACTCTGGTAGAAATAAACATTTGTCTTTCTCTTTTTTTTTTAAATTTTTTTTTGAGACAGGGTCTAACTATATAGCCCTGGCTGGGTTGGAGCTCACTATGTAAACAAGCCTGTCCTTGAACTCAAAGAAGTTCATCTGCCTCTGCCTCCCAAGTGCTAGGATAAAGATGTGCACTACCATTACCAGGCTTAAAATTCAGAATTTTAATTTTGCATTAAAAAATTATGATTGGTTAACTTTGCAGATATACAAACAATGCCTCAGTTAAGGTGGTAATACTGTTCTTCCATAAACATATTTTCTAACCAGTTTTAAATAATTATAGATTTATATGTATAGCATACAATGGTATTACAAAGCTCATATATCATATTTAGTTAAATGTATATGCTTATATTTTTAAAAAGATCAGAAAACCACAGATCTCATGTTTTCTGTAAACATTTCCATTCCTGATTAGCCAAGATAAGAAACTTTGATATAAAACTCGTGAACACTTAAAAGAACGGTATTACAAAGTCAAGTGTTCACTGTGTTTTAATAAAGTCATGTGTAAAGAAAAATATATACCACTTTGTAGTAGCAGTTAACTGAATGGTAGACATTCTCAGAATAGCAAATATATTTCTTCACAGGTTAGAATCATCATCTGAGCGGGAGTAATTACCAATATGAGTAATGGCTGTCAACTTCTGTTATAAAGAATACATCTGGGTGCAAATGCTTGCCTGGAAAGGATTTAACATATCTGACAGAATGCATGAAATCCAATGGAGAAGGGTTGAGGGGACGCAGATGGAGGAGGGAGGGGTCTAAATTTTATTTAAACATATCATATGAAAATTCAAAAATTCAATAAAAATATTTCTTTAAAAATAAATTTGCTTAAGAATTTTTAAAGAAGAGAGGCAAGAAGGCAGATTGAAAGTTAAGACAGAATGGACAAAAAGGAAGGGAGGGAGGAAGCAGTGGATGGATAGAAGGCATGATCAGGGGAGGAGCGGAAGAACACGGGAGGAAGGAAGGTGGACGGAGAGGAGGGAAGGCAAATGGAGACACACTGATGCGGATCTGGATCGGTGCCTGCAGTCATCTGCTTAGTGACTGTGCCATATGTTAGCCCCTCTACTTAAGATGTTTGGGGCACAGAATTCATTAGAGAGAAAGTCGACAGGATAATTGTGGTAACTGAAATCAATTGAAGGTTGAGTTTTAATTCCCATTAATCCTTTAACATGTTCAGCTGGTAGAGGGTAAACTCAACATGGTTAGCACCTTCTGGGATAAAGTAGATTCATATATTTTTCTGAAGAGGTATCATTTATAAGATGAAAATCTGCTCCATTGCTATAAGTATATAAACAATACATTACTTCCGTATAGTCTAAATTTTAATAGATAATAACCAAACTTAAACTAAACAAACAATATAAGCATATGAATATTTACATATATAAAGCATATGTAATATGTAAAAAAACATTTATACGTGCCCATTTCCCATTGTTCCTATGGCAGTTTAGCTTTTGACTTACCTATGGGACAATCGTTACAATTTAGGGGAAGAATTTGAGCATTTCCAAACACTAATACTCACAGCACTGTGGGTAGGGTTGCCACGGGAGCCGTTTCCTTCTTTCTTTCTATAAGAAAGGGACAATAATGCTTATCTTCCACACAGGAGTGCTGTAATATTAAAAACGAATGCTGGTGATTTCCACAGGCTGTTTATTTGGATTGTAGTCTAATGATCTTAGACATCACATCATGAAGAAAATATTTCATCTGGCAACTTTGGAAACGAAACACTTTCACACATTTGTAATTGTCAATCTTTTCTCACAATAATATAGCTTTTTTCAGGCTTTAAAAAAATCAGTATATGTCAAAAGGAAAAAAAATCTCTTACAGTAAGAAGGGGGGTGAAAATAGTGTTCTCTGGCGGAGATCAGCCTTATGCATACTTCTGTTGGATTCTTCAATCTTCAAAGGAGGTCATTCATATAAATTCAGTAAAGACAGTAATGTGTGAATCTGATAGTACCCTGACCCCTATCCACCTTAGAAAGCAACTCTAACATCTCAAACAGTAAAACCCAGACCAAAAGGAACCTCTCCTGCTGCCAAACAGATAGATAGCCTATATCTGAACTCAATTTACAAAACAGGGACATCACTATATGTTAGCCCCTTTAATAGATTCAAGTTTATTTTCAGAATATACATCCACCTGCAGCAGAGAGTAAAGCAATTCAAGACTAAGGGGAAAAAAGTGCTGACAGGCCAATAAGACAAAGAAAAGAAGGTGTCAATTAACCTATAGTGATAGGCTCTTAAAAGAAAAATCTAGTGATTCCATTTATTCATCTTAAAATACTGTTTCTCTGGGACTATTTCTTTTCAAAATTTCTGGATGTAGTAGACATATTCATACACTGCATGTTGTAGAAAGCTGTCAGGAGTTCTGATATCATCACCCCAAGGTCTAATCCTATTACAGTAGATGAAAAAAAAATACAAGGATACTCACAAGACCAGGCCTTCTTGAAAACTATATAAAGTACGTTAGGTGCTTGGCCCCTAAGTGTTGCTAGAACAGTAACAGGCAGCAAACAATCTATGAATCTAGAGATGGCAGTAAACAGGATTGCTTTCAGTTTATGAGCTGTTAAGCCTGTTTCGTAAAGTAGTTCATGGTGACTGACAGTTAAAACATTGGGTCACTCACTAGTTCCTGTGTTATGTGCCAAGTGGCACAAGGCTATGAAAAATGATGGTTTGAGAAGAAAAATCTTACAACAAATGCTCCTCTTGTTCAGCCACCTATAGGAGAGATGCACAAAAGGTGGGGAAATAGTTCAAACCTATAAACATCTCTAAAACTGAAGGCTCAGACTATGGCAAGCGAGTAAATAGCCATATATAAAACAATTTCCAGTGACAACCCAGCATTGTCAATATTATAGTGTTATCTAGGGCAGTGTGGGTGGAGGGAATGGAGGAAAAATGGATGCCATCTTTATTCTAGATGACTCATACTCAGAAATTTGACAGTCTATACCAAATGAACTCAGTGTTTGTGGAGATTCATTCATACAGTGACAGGTTAGCACAAATTGTCATTAGAGAGGCACAAATATCTATGTTAAAAGCACTACATCATGCATTCCGAACATTTAAGTTCATGTTGTTGGGTTGAGCATAGACCACACCTGCTAATTTCACCCACTTAAAAGTAACTGAAATATTTGACAAAATAGTAATGAATTAATAATGGGAAACATTTCCAGATGGCAGAACCAGAGAAGGAATTCACAAACCTAAAAGGTCAGTTTGAACAGCTGTGAAACATCAGGTCTAGGAAAGCACCGAGCTTAGGTTCCCAGCGCAATCACAGAGAAACTGTGGCAGCCTCAGCCCAGCCTTGCAGCAACGCAACTGTGAGGAGTTACACCGGTCTGCAGTCCAGAGTGACTTTGTGGACTGAAATTGCACCTGCATGAAGCACAGTTTGCATTTTGAGAGCACTGAGTTTGAGTCAATGGTCTGCATAAAATACAAAGCTACTTAAAAGCAAGATGAAGCCAAAGATTCCAGAAAGTAGCAATAAGTAACCCACAACCAAAGAAGCCTCCATGTATCAAGATGGCAATCTTTTCATTTGTAGTGAATACCCAACAATGATCTGACTGAGAATTAAAAGTAATATAATATTGAAAGTAAGAGAAACTTCCATCCACAGGAGACTGGTGAAATGGTCCAATAAATAAAAGTGCTTGCTGCAAAACCTGATGACGCCAGTACAATCGAGGCCAGAGGGTGAAAATTCCACAAGAGTTGTCCTCTGACCACCACATGCATGCCAATGCACATGTATGTGCACACACTAATGCGCAAATAATAAATAAATATATAGAAGTAAAATGTGAAAAGAATACGGAAGAATATTTGAAATCATTATCTGACATACGACTTGTACCTAAACAAAATAAAATCTCAGAATTCAAAAGGAAAATAAGTCCATTTTAAAAGTGGCAAAGAATCTGAACAGACTTTTATCCAAGGAAGATATAAAAATGGGCAATAAACAGCTGTAAGACATTCAACATCATTGGCCATTTGTGAAATAAAATCAATGGAACAGAACGTTATTTGACAGTAAGAGAAATGGGTTACTGTTGTATATTAGGAAACGAATGAACCTTGAAAATATTATGTTAATTGAAAGAAATCAGCACAAAAGATGACATATTACATGATTTCATTGATCTGAAATGTCCACAACAGACAAACATATAGAGTCAAAAAAAAAAAAAAAAGACTTATTGTTAACCAAGCACTGGAGGTTGGGCAACTACTAAAGTTTGTAGTTTCATTCTGGTTTTCAAATGGATTGTATAGGTGGTTTCATAACCATGATTATCCTCAAACCCTGTTCAAGTGGACTTACAGCGTATGGATTTTGCCTCAATAAAGTTTTATCATACCCAAACGATCTGAACAGAATTTCCCACTCCTACCTTGACAAATGCAAATTCCAAAAGACAGGTATATTTTTTTTAATTATGAAATCTGTTTTCTTTTATGACTGAAGAAAACATGAAAGATGATAAATTAAATTATTCCTCTTCTTTTATGTGTTTCCTTGTGGACCTCCAACATTTGAACCCATGTGGATAGATTTACATGTGAACGTATGCAATTCACAAAATTTATATTTATTTGGCAAGAATCTATTTTTTCTTAACTTCATTGCCGTATTTTGCTTTTACTTTTCTTTTACCATAGATTTAAAATTTCTTTTTTAAGCAACACGCAAGTAATTGCATTTTAATGTATTTTTATTTATTATTTTTATTTGATGTGTATAAGTTATGCCTGCATGTGTATAAGGCACCCATAACATATAATGCCTGAGGAGGTCAGAAGAGGGCATCAGATCCCCCCTGGAACCGGAGTTAGGATGATTATTAGCTGCCATGTGGTTGCTGAGGATTGAACCAAGGTCCTCTGCAAGAGCAGTCAGTTCTCTTAACTGCTTAGCTATATCTGCAGCCCCTTAAGGTGTTTTTTAAAATTAGAATGTAATAAAACAAACAAGAACATTATCATCACACTAAAAACCAAATCAAAGTCTAGGAAATGATATTACAATATACATGATAGGCAATAGATGAAAGCTCTGCAGATGAAAAGAAATATCTTAGTAGGCATATAAGAAAATTAAATCAACAGTTAATAAATTTAAAATTCTACTCAGATGCATAATTAGCAAAAATTGCATCGTTTCAGCAATCAGGAAAATTTGAATCAAATAAAAAGCGAAATACCCCACCTTGGACCCTGCATGTCCCTCTCTTCTCCCCTCCAGCCAAACACTCCCACTTTCCCCACTCCCCCCGGTAACATCTGTCCCTTATCTCCCTCTTCAGCTTCTTTCTTTTCCTTTACCTCAGTGTATCATTTCCATTCTTCTTGTGGGGGAGAAGGGAACTCAGGAAAGGGACGGTGGTGGAAGGTAGGAATTATTTGGGGGAGGGTAGAGATAATGGGGGCACTGGGACTAGAAAGGAAGAAGGGAGTTCAGACCGGAGGAAGAGAGAATAGAGATGAAGGGATCTCGGGATACTAAGGAAGTCAGAGGTGAATGTGTTGGCCTCCGACCTCCCCTGAGAAAAGCATATACATCACCTGAACATTAGTGCATATGTATACCTGGGGCTATACAGCAAGAAGCACAGTGCCAGAGGAGAGACCTTTGTTTGAATGACTGGTGAGAGCAGTCCCAGAGACTCCACAAATAGCACAGGCTATTTACCAGAGCTCTTCATTCTTTCCCAGAACTGGAAGATAAGACCCTCCTGTTGAAGAAAAGACCTACTTTGGATACAGGACTTGGAGCAATGAGCAGGAACAGACCTAGAAGACTTCTACCTGAAGTTATAATATGCAAGCTGAAAAGCGAGAAAAATAAATGAAGAATCGAACCCAGTCCTGATAACCATAATGACCGGCATAAAAAACTACCTTTATCGGTACAGTAATGGTACTACTATCTGGGGAGTAATCAACCGCTATCTAGTTGGACTTAAAACCCTCTCGATGGAGGGGAACGCATGGGTGGCGCTGAAAATACAGCAAAATACGCATGGCTGGAGAAGTCACAGATGTTAGAGAAAATCCTGTTTCTGTTATATCTCTAGACAAATGAAATTTATTACGATATGCCAAATTCAGATCCTTATATTTATAGACATGGATACTATACACCACCCATCAAAAAAGCTTCTTTTTTGCAACAGATGGAGGCTACTGCAGAATCCCAGAACTGGTCAAACACAAAGAATATACGTCTGAGAGATGACCAGTTCTAAGTGACATCCTGTAGTTGAACCTGTACACGTAAGGTTCATGGACCATACCGGAACAGGCTGTAGAGAGAAAACTCAACCCCCACCAGTGAAGCATTCTTATACAACAGTGTGAGGGGCAAACAGAACGCCACAACTGGCCAAGTTTTAAAGAAAAAGAGATTGGACAGGACTCCTATATTAAAACTCACCCACCCATGGCTCAGGGACCATTGCAGAGAAGGGGTGGAGCCAGGGCTGGTTTAAGAATATAGGGAAGCGGAGGCTTTCCGATCACTGAACAGGTAAACATGTGGCAATGGTCGCAGCAAGCGCAGGACCCGTGCCACTCAACCAGACAAGGGCCCGGAGTGAAGCGAGAGAAGTGGGTGGTGGGCTGGCCCTAGTAAAGGAACGATTGGAGACTGATTACCATCTCTAGATAGACTGACTAGATTCCAGTGGATGAATTTGCACTGAAGGACATCTGGGTACAAATGCTTGACTGGACAAGACTTAATATGTCTGGAAGAATATTTCGGGGAGCATGAATTGGGAAAGGGGTCTAAGTTTGATTAATAACTGTTGCATGAAATGTACAAAAGCTCAATAATTTTTTTAAAAGAAATCTAGCTGAGCATGAGGCAGTAAGGGAGGCAGTAAGTAGAGTTCCTCCATGGTCTCTGCTTCAGTTTCTGCTTGAGTTCCTGCCCTGACTTCTCGCAGTGATAAACTGTGACCTGGGAGAAGTGTAAGCTGAAATAAACCCTTGCCTCCTCCCCCTCCCTACCCCCCAAAAAACTGAAATGCTGTTTTATAAAAATCTCCTCATTCCCAGTCCTGATAGGGCTGGAGAGAAACGAGAAGATATATGGAGTTCCCGCAGAGCATAAGGGGGCACAATTGCATTGGAAATAACAATGAAAATACCAAAGAAATGTGTAAGTGCACTCACTCTAGGGAAAACAAACAAATGAGCAAACATCCCTTGTTACCTGGTCTAGGGGATGTTGGAGGCTTGCCTGAGGGAAGGTGGCATGGAATTTTCACTGCTTCATTTGTATTAGTAAGAAATCTGGAACAAACTACTGTCCATCGATATGAAAGTGGATAAAGAACATAGAGTTGAAAATTTAGAGAATGCATCAAAATGAATCAGTGTAGCAATATAGACAGACGTGCAAAATAATTTCCACAAGCATTATAAACATATAGTGTTACTTATGTACATTTAAAAATACTCTGAACAATCACATATATTGTTTGAAGATATGGAATTACAAAGTACAAAATTAACTGTGCCTCAGCTTCAAAAGACTGATCCAGTAATTAATAATGGTTAGGAATTAAGTGGAATGTTAGGTATATCCACAGGTCTTTACTTGCTTTTGTATGGGAAAAGAACACCTAAGAAGAAATGGTAAATCAAGAGCAGTCTTTAAATTTGAATGAGGTGTTGTTCATAGAGTCAAAAGCAATTATTTTATTTATCATTTGAATACCAAAAAAGCTTATAATTACATTAAAATAATTTTTACTTTAAAAATAGAAATACATATTAAATATACCAATTTTATAGCCAATGTAGAAAAAATAATTGCAATAGAAAATATCAATTTCAAGTGTTCCCTGAAGTCCTATATTGTGGAAACAAATAGAAGAAAAAGAAGAATAGAGAAATTTTCTCAATTTCTTGTCCATCTTACTGCAGTTTCAGAGAGTTTCTGACAAAATTTCATTCATTTATAATTGTAAAATGTGCGATTAGACATCTAAACAAAATAAAACTGAAGGAAAAAGGCTTAGTTACAAAGGAAGAGAGTATTTGGAAAGTAAAGGTAAGAGATTGTTTTGGCTGAGAAACACTTTTAAAAACCATTTTTTAAAGAAAATTTTTCGCTGCTGATAAAATTTTGGAAATGGCTATCATTTAATAGATTGTTTTTTAGGAAAATAGGAAGTCTAAAAATTTGAAGGAATAAAATTCTCCCTAAAATTGACTGCAGTTCTAGTTTGTTTATAACTCTTATAACATTGTTGCATAATATGATAATATTTTAACTGCAATTTTTCCTGAAAAGTATGATTTTTCTGTAAGTATTTGTTCTACAGATTCCCAGTCTTATTACTGAGGTCAGTGTGATTGCAAATATTCTGTCTTCTCCTGACAATGTTCTTTATTCTTTACTTAGAAGTCAGCTAGAGTGAAGAATTTTTCAATTATGAACCAAGGGTTTTTCCTTTGAGTCCCCACGGTGGGGTCCACATCCCTAAATACGGAGTGTGGCACTCCACAGTTCCTGATTTCTTCGTGAGCGTTTGCCATAATCTCAGGTCCCACTCAGAGTGGTCACACATTTTTCCCAGGGGCGGGCATTGAGTCAGTCATGCAGTGTGTGTTCACATACTCACCAGTTCATTTGGTCGTCCATTCATCCACCTCCTCTTTGTCATTAGTCTGTATCTCGGATCTTTCTGTTACAGGGAAGACATCTGTATGGTGTGAATACAGAGAAATATTTTATTGCCTGTAATACAAAGTCAGATTTCTGGCCCTAATTATCTTCTTTGTTTTGCTTTCTGACCAATTTTCACATTTAGGTGGAGTAGAATAATGAATGAAGCTGATTCCATCCTTAGTAATATTAACGGGGTGCACACCTGGGAACTCCCACAAGGATCACCTTAAGCGTATATTTAGACATATAACAAAACAAAAGATCAGTATTTCTATACCCCAAAACCCACAAAAGTCCATTTCTGCTTCACATATTCAGGATATTAATGAAGGAAGGTTTTTATTTAATTGAGTTACCTAGAATTGAGCAACGGCCATTTTCCATTTCAAATGCATAGCAGAGATTTGTACTTAGTATCGATGCACATTTCCAGTGGGTACTTCCAGATCCCTGTGACAGAAGTTGCTGAGATGGCAGAAACCACAGTAGTTTCTGCAAAATAATCAGGCACAGGCCAGAGGAGTGCGCTCTCTGAGAGACGTCCTGAGGCTTGGCTTGAGCAGCCAGCATGCGCTCTCATACACTCAGGAGCGTGAACTGCTGTTAAGACTTTGTCAGGCAAGTACTCTTGGGCCTAATAGCACTGTGCCGAATACAGCAAGATTCTGAATCAGCAAAAACGAGAAAAGAAGAGACCCCCTACCCCTCGGCGCCCCCTATTTGCGCTCTGGTGTTAAGCCTGAACAGTCCTTTAGGATTAGGACAGCAATTTCAGTGGCATATGTCTAAGCTAATTCTGATCTTTCAAATACCACTTAAAGTTATAGGGTAATATCTGTCGAATTCTAACCTCTCAAGGACACATGCATAGGAAAGCAGATGGCTGGCAACAGACTGTTTAATCCCAAATCAAATATCAGAATCAGCACTTCAGGATGACTGCTTATATAGACACTTTCGTCAGATAATGTAGCTGAGAACTCCACTTCCAACACAGTAAGCTCCACAGAGTCTGAAATGCATTGTTTGATCAATGGCAAACTCCTTAAGCTTAGACAGCAAATTGTTACCACTGAGCGCGTAATAGCTCTGACTAACATGCATTCACACTATGAGACAGCAGGGCTTTAAGCTTCTGGTTTCTAAAGCTTTATTTGTTGTCTACTTTCATTTCCTCATACAGACTACGGGAAGCTTGACAGTGAAGCTCGAACATGGAAAGGAACAATTTTTTTCTTGATTTGACGTAATTGAGGGAGGTTTCTGAGAAGAGAGCAGCAGAATGTTTTCAGATTAACTGTTGCTGGTGTGATCACATGTTTTGATACTCCCACTTGGAAAACTAAACCCCTCACAGTGCTGTTCTTTGCAGGTGAAGCTTTCCTGTGGCTTCTGCCGTGGTGCCTGTTGTTTGCCGGAAACTCTACCTTTTTACTTTCAGGTTATCCAAGACTTGCTTTTTTTTCCAAGGAAAATCTCTGAAATGGAAATAGAGGGAGATGACAGCATAGAACGACTTTCCTCAAAATATGTTTTTCGTCGTATAAAGAGGAAGAAGAAGGGAAAAAAAAACTAGCTTTGGATTCAAAGAAGTTCAAGAGACAGTGTCTCAAAAGTGCTAAACAGGATCCATATTCCCATATGACCACTCAGAACCTGCAGAAGCTGCTGTGAATCTGACTCTCTAAGGACATGTTGTATGCACTCAGTACACCATTTCCCAAGATTATATGAGCACAGAATTGTGTGCACATGTGTAAAACACATTGTGTGAATAAATTACCATGTGATGCACTTCTTTGAAATATTGGTAATCATTTGTTCCCTTAACACACAGTGGTTTGTGCTTTTCTCCATGCTCATTTTGAAGTTAAGCCATTTCCCACCCCCTCAGCTTTAGACATGCTACAAGACACATGAGCTTTACAGCAGCCTAGTACTTGAGATGGAAGAAGAAAGACACAGAGGCAAGAATGTGGAAGATTGCAATAGTTGAAGCAGAAATAAAAGAAAGAAGATTGAGGTCTTGGTGGTAGGAACCAAAAAAGAAGAAACTGGCTTTTCAAACACTATAAAAGAAAGAAATGGCAGGACATAGAAAGGTCCTAGACACAAGGTAGAAAGAGAGATAATCAAAGATGGACTCAGGGTTGTAACCCTGGGTGATAGGAGACTTGTCGTGCTGCTAGCAATAATGGAGAGTAGAAGGAGAAAGATGATAAACCTAGCCTATTACTACGGTATTTTTAACTGTAGAGGCACAATGAAGTAAGATTTTATATGTGAAGGAAAATTTCAAAATCAAGTAAGAATCTTTAAAACCTAAAAACATTAAACATTCCTTCCTGAAGTGCCCCTAAACTTTCTAAAATAGGATTTTATTTTTAGTGACTTCCCATATAACTAATTATTTTGGCAGCCTCAGTATAATGTGCTGTTTTCACCTTCAACACTATCCACTAACATTCTAATTCTCACAATAATGTAAAGGTACATGGACATATGTAATGCTTATTAAATACATTTATGTTTATAATTGTATATACAAAATATAGTATACACTTTTGATATAGAAAAATATGTGTGTGACCCACAAATGCCAGTTGTCCCAGCTAGAATAGTAAATACAGTCAAGGAGAAAAAAAACTGAACATGTAACACTGTTGAAGAGTTCTGATTCAATTTGCTAGTCGAATACAGATGAGAACGACAAATAAAAAGTCTTTATTTGCTTGAAGAGCCTGGGAGGTTTATCAGTGCCATTGAAATGCTGTCCTCAGCCCAAGTGCTCCTCATGTGCCAGAGAAGGGACATTTTTAACAAAGCCTGCATTAGTGTTTTGTGTTTCTATTCTCAGTAAAATTCTTCAGTGAGTAAACATGAGTATTCAGTAATGCTGCAAGTGGGGACAATGGAAAGTGTTACTGTTTTATGGTGTAATGATAAATAAATCATTTTTAAAGAAACAAATTGTGCCAATGAACACTGAAAGGCATCATAAAGAGGTGATTTAAGTACCTTTGTTTATGACAATTCAAAAACATGTTGGCAGACTCACATTTTGTAAGCTGTAAGTATTTTGTATAAATAATGTAATATTCAGACACATATGAATAGCAAGTTCAATGTGTTTCTATTGGAACAATCCTTTAACATTATCTAGAGCAATGAATCCCAAATAACAAAAGGGGGAAGAAAACAGAATAACAAAGTTTAAAAAAATAATTTTTCTAGAATTTGGAAGACTTAAATCAGCATATTGTGTTTTATGCTAGAAACTGTATCTTTATCACAACTTTATAACCAAATTGGCATAAATGATTTGTAAATTAGCTGAATATTGAGAAAAATTCACCTTTTTTCTAGAATAGTGATTAAAAAGAATCAGGAAAACAAAAAAATGTCACATGTTCTCTGTCATAAGTAGATGCTACCTTTGAATCTTGAGACATGCATGTTTCAACTGAAAAATCTGTAGAGGACAAAAAACTAGTTAGGGGCAGTGTGTGTGTGTGTGTGTGTGTGTGTGTGTGTGTGTGTGTGTGTTGGGGGCGCTGTTCCTGAAAGGGAAGATAGAATGCAGTGGCCTAAAGGAGGATAGAGGACTAATGGAGTAGGAAGGGTTAAATGGCCCAGAATGGGAGGACAGGGCAGAGGCAGGAGTGTGGGAAGGGACAGTAAACACTAAAGACCTTTTGAGAAAGGTCTATGGAAACATAGAACTACAGAAGCTTCCTACAGTATCTACATACACAATATTTAAAAAGTTTAAATTCAGTTACCCTATAACAGGAAGACAATGGCCCTCCCAGACACCGTAGGCTGGTAAGCAAATAAAATCCCAAATGTCAGGAATGGATTACCTCTTTTGAAGCAGTTAACCACGGGTCTCACAGATCCTCAGAAAATGCTATCACCCTTTCTCTCGGTTACCTTTGGGAACTTGATGGTAAGACCCTACTGATGAAGACAATAATTATAAAACAAACAAGGAAAAATAACACTGGTACCTACCTCAAGGCTCCAACTCTGCTGTCTAACTTTCATAGCGCTGGAAGGTGCTAAGTATGCTACCAGAAAAGCAATCATCAATCTTGCCTGGCTGTGAAAGTTGAAAGCTGCACCAGTGACTGGCCTGACAAGAATGCCCATTGGTGCAATAGTAGCATCAATGTTATTGGAGTAACAACATATGAATAGCAAATTCAAAGTGTTGTTATTGGAACATTCTGATTGAATTAAGGCCTGCTTCACAAGACGGAACCTATACTCCTGCATAGAAACTTTTGATTAGATAGGTCACAGACCACAGAAGAAAAAATCTACTACTATTATACTGCTAAATGATAATAGTATTAAACAGACTCTAATAACTTATTGTTATACCCATAGATTAATGCATTGCTCACCTCAAAGACTAACAAGTGCTTATCCCTAAATAGAACACCTATATCAAACCATTTACTCTCAATGCTCAGAGATCATCTAGTAAGAGGTGGTGGGAAAGATTTTAAGAGTCAGAGGTGGTGAGTAACTGCAAGGAAATAGGGCAGTTACTCCTATGAATTCACAGCAATTATTATAGCATGCACAAGGCCTATGTAAGCTCTAGTCAGACAGACTTCCAGCATGTGGGGAGGCGTGTAGGAAGCCCCAACCCTTGCTGAGGAACTATTGGCAGCTGATAGCAGCAGGGAAGGAAACTGTCGGCTTTCTTGAAGGGTGTGACACTGAGTAGGCTGAGCAGACTTCAGGGGATAGACCCGATTCAAGGGGCATTTGGAGACACAAATTCGACTCAGTGGACCTTACAAGCATGAAGAACATGGACTGAATGGGGCATAGTAAGGAGGGACGCACATGGAGGAGGAAGTCCATCCGCTGTGATCAAAATACATTGTACGAAATTCTCAAAAATTCAGCGAAAATATTTTTTTAAAGAAAACAACCTATTCAAAAATCAAAAATTCAAAAAAAATGGTGACAGCATACACAAATTCCATGCGACTCAATTCAGACAAAATTCCAGCACAGACATGGGGAGGGGGCCAAGAAACCCCAGCTAAGCCTAAGAAAATTTTGGAAACCAATGGCTGCTGGAAGAGGCAGAAGCAGTCTGTTTCAAGGATGGGACTCCTGGTAGGTTAACCAGTGGATGGACCCAGACTGAAGGACATTTGGAAACACAAATTAGGCTCTATAAACATATATTAGAGTAAATTAATATTATTAACATATATATTAGAGTACATTAAATTGGGTGGGGACAATAGAGGAACTGGGGATGGGGAGAGGGGTCTAAACACCCATCAAACTGTGTTGTATGAAAGTTATAATATAATAATTCAATTTCAAAAGGGAAAGAAAGCCATGTATCTGAACAGAGTTCTCAAAAAATGGCTAAGAAATATCTTTTAAAAGGTTCAACCTCTTTTGTAATTTCAGGCATGCAAATTAAAATTACCTTAAGATCTTAGTCTTATTCCAGGCAGAATAGCTAAGACAGAGAAATAAATACCAGAAAATGCTTGTGATGATGCAGGGAAAAGGGAACTCTTATTTATCACTTGGGGAATTGCAAATTGGTGTAGCCATTACAGAAAAAAAAGCGTGGAGAATCCTCAAAAAGCTAAAATATATCTACCATGTGAGCCTTATCTATCACTGCTTGGCATATACCCAAAAGACAGTATGTCTTACTACACACTTACTCAGCTATGTCCAGTGTCCCTCTAGTCACAATGGGTAGGAAATGGAACCCTAGATAGCCATCAACTGGTTAATGGACAATGAAAACATGGTAACATGAACACAATGAAATTCTATTTAACCATAAGGAAATTAAAATCAAGATATATGTAGGTACATTAATGGACTGGAACACATTATACTGAGTGAGGTAATTCCGACCCTGAAAATCAAATGCGTCATGTTCTCCCTTATTTGTGGATCTCAGCTCCAAATTCTTAGATTTAAGTATACAACCTGGAGAAACACAGAGCCCAGAACCCAGGAAAGTAGAAAGGGAACATGGGAGGACGGAAGAGAAGGAGTTCTAAACAAGGAGATAGCAGAACTACATAAGGAAGGGGGGATGTGGGAGGGAGCTTACCTGGGGAAGGGGGCGAGGGCAATGCAGAGGGAGAGGGAGGAGAGTATACGGCTCAGTATAAATTAGGATTTGTCTCATATTTTCCTCATGACTACTTTGGAGTTTTGTGTTTGAGGGGAAAAAAAAACATAGAAATAAAGCACCATGCACATCATATCAACCATACATATTAGCAACATGATTTATAGATATTGCTATTAATCTTCCTTACCTAGACGATATAGTGTTTCTCAGACTTCTCCACGGCAAAATTATTCTCCTTTGAGCCTTTTCCATTCTGTAGTATTTGAAATTCACTATACACAGGCTACATTAAAAGACTGAAGAGTTATGCTCTTCTTTGAGGGCAATATTTTAGTATATAAATAATTTGAAATTCCTCTGCACAGGAAATTTGTCATGGATTTTCATTAGACATGGATTCAACTTATGGGTATCTTTCTACACTTTGAGTTATAGGCCATTATGGTGAATATTCTTGATTGTAGACTTGATTGGATTTACAATAAAGTGAGACCTGGGTAGATCTGGAAGGACTGAGAAGGGAAGACTGTATCTCAGCATGGATGGAATCTTCTAGCAAAGGCCTAGTAACAAGGTGATGCAAAGGACAAGCTTTATCTTTTTGCATGTACATCTTCAGTCCTTGCTCACGAGTGTAGCTACGCTGCTGCTGCTGATGATGCTGCCATCTAGTTCTTCAGTCTTCAAAGGAGACTGAAGGCCAGTGGACTTTATAATCCTCCAGGCCTTCAACACCAAACTGCTGCTGCAGACGTCCAGCCTTGTGACTTAAGAGTTCTCACCCTTTCCAGAGTGCAAACAGCCTTTTTGGAACTACCCAGTCTGTATTATGTAAAGCAAATAAATAGATCCCCTTTTAATATATAATTATTCTGTCATTTCTGTTCCTCTAGAGAACTCTGACTAATGCAACCACACTGTTGCATTATTTATTCCTGAAACTGGACCAATTTTGGCCTTTTTGGCATCTATCATGTGATTTGATTTCATTTAAGAGTTTGACTTTTTTGTTGTTTCTAACACTTTTACACCTTTTTTCAACACAAGGTCTTCTATACTCAATTTACTTGTATCACATCCCAGGTCCATAAGTGAAGTATGTCATAAAATCCAA
Source organism: Eospalax fontanierii (assembly GCA_035773235.1). Lineage (NCBI taxonomy): Eukaryota > Metazoa > Chordata > Mammalia > Rodentia > Spalacidae > Eospalax > Eospalax fontanierii. The sequence continues at coordinate 66,744,111 of CM069530.1, read as the reverse complement.
GGTCTCCCCACTAGGTATACAGTTAAATACTCACATGTCATGAGCACTAGTCTTTCTCTGTTTAATAGAGCAAGGAACTGACATGTGTGCTTCTGGAAGTGGGGTCACAGCTACTTGTCACAGGATTGGCTACAAGAGATTTGGAGCAACTACTTATGAATTACAACTGACTAACATTACCATAGGTTACCATCCAATCCTTTCCTGAAATATTTTCCAGTGAAAATATTTAATAACTCCAAAATTACAATGGTTAAGTTAGTAGATTATACCAATATAACTGCTGCCTGAAAACAGATTCATGGCAGTTTCTGCTCTACCATCTACCCACAGTCCACCTCAAAGTTTCCTTTTTGTCAAAATTGCTCTTTTTTTGGTTGGTTTGTAATTTCCCATGTGGACAACTCAAATCATTTTCACATAAACACAAATGCGACTCTGTGTTCATTCTATTTCTTATCTTATTACACTATTGAAGACTTCCAGTTCGACACTGAAGAGGAATGGCAATAGAAGCCATCCTTGTATTATAATTGGTCTTTGGAAGAATCATACTCTTTCTTGTTAATAAGTATGATATTTGAAGTAAATTTTTCATAGATGGCCTTATCAAGGTGAGGAAGTTATTTTCCTACTTTGCTTGGTGTTTTTGTTGTGAATGGATAATGGAATGTTTTAATTTATTTTCTTCATCAATTGACATGATTATTTTGATTATTCCTGAGGCCATTGATGTTACGGATTGCAAAAATTGATTTCAAATATTAAATAAACCTACAAAAGTTGAATGCCTCCAACATAGACATGGTGTACAATTAATTTAAAATTTTTAAACTTAATTTAATGTTCTCTTTATAGTGAGGTAATTGAGGTTCAGATAAGTTGTGGAAGTGGAAAATAACAAAACTAGAATATTCATAATATTGGACAGATATATTGTGAATGTAGTTTTTATATACAAAGTTGAATTAGCTTTGTTGAGGTATCATGAAATTTTTGCATCTCTGTACTTATTAAAGATATTTTGTATAGTGTTCCTTTCTTCTAAAACCTTTCTCCAATGGCTGGAGTTAAGAGCACTAACTGCTCAGGTTGAGATCTCAGTACCATATGGAAGAAAATAACCATCTGTAATTCCAGTTCCGAGGCATCCAATGCCCTCCTCTGACCTCTGTGGGCATTGCATGACATGTGTGCACTGACATACATGTAGCAATAAATTCATACACATAAAATAAAAGTAACAAATACAAATATTTAATATCTTTCTTCAACTCAGGTATTATAGTAATGCCAAGTTAATGGAATAAGCTAGAAAATATTCCTTAAACTTACATTTTATGTAATAATATAAAGAATTTATATGATTTATTTTTAAAATATTTACTAGAAATCTCATTGATATTTTCTAGACTTGGTGTTTTTCTTTCAGTAGCATCATTATGAAATGTTGATTTAATTTTGTTAATGTACGTAGACTGATTTATAGTATTGATTTATTCTTGTGTGGTGTTGGTTATTTTGTTCCTTAGGGGCCATTTAATCTAATTATCAGTACAGTAATCATAAATCATAAATTTGATACAAATAGTTTGCTTTTAGTCTTTAATGTATATATAATCCATGATAATGATATTGCTTTCACTGTTAGCTTGGCAAATTGAATGGAGTCACTTTCTGTCTTGATTAGATTATTAATTTGGTGTTTATTTTATCTTTTTCAGTTTTTAAAAGGTGTATTTTAAAACCAAAATCTCTTGTTTTGCAAACTACTATTTTTCTACTTTCAATATCACTGATTGTCATTATAATTTTTATTATTTATTTTATCTACATGATTTAGACTATAATTATTCTACCTATTCTAATTTTCTAAGAAAAGGATGTAACTTGCAGATTTTAGAGGGCTTTTTCCCTGATATAAGAAGCTAATGTCACATATTTTCTCTAAGCACAACCTTTAAATGTTTTCTTAAAGTTTGGTGCACTATATCTCATTTATCTTGAGAATTCTCTGTGACTTAGTGAATTAGTTAATTTTCTCTTGCTGTAATAAAACACCATACCTAAGGTAGCTTATAGAAAGAAGATTTTATTTGGTTTACAGCTCCAGAAGGATAAGAGTCCATCAATGGGGGAGGGCATGGCCTTAAGAGACACAAATGGTAGCAGGAACTAGAAGCTGACAGCTGGCCTCTCCAACAGCAAACAGTAGGCAAAGAGAGAAACTGGAAGTGGGAGAGGGTTATGAACTCTTAAAACCCACTCCCAGTGATGTGCTTCCTCCCTCAAAGTCATATCTACTAAAGGTTCCATGACTCTCCCCAAATAGCACCACAAACTCAAATACTCTAGTCCATGGGTGGATACCTCTCATTCAAACCAATTTTAAAATTCAATATTGTACTAATACTTGAGAATAATTCCTTTTATATTTTTTATAATTGGTTTCTAGTTTAATCCATTTGCATTTTGAGAAGTTTGCATCCTTTTTATTCTTTTAAGTTTGCTTAAGTGCATGCAGTTTAAGTCCTCAATATGGTCTGTCTTGCCAAATATTTAACTGATTTTCATAAGGATTTACTTTTCTGATGTTCAATAGGATGGTCTATAAAAATCAATTAGATCAAATTGATTAATAGTGTACTTCATATAAACATGTCTTCTTAAATTATTGTCCATGATCAACTGAATACCAGCAAAAGGATTCAAAAATCTCACGTAGTAAATATGGGTTTGTTATTAAAATTTCTCTTTGGGGGAGGCAGACCAACCTAACCTGCCTCTCTCCCCCAGCCTTCAACCCAAAAAATCTCCCCAGGCCTTGCAACAAACACACGAATGTCTCCACTCACAGTTAAACAGATTCTAGCTAGTTTACTTGGGCTTACTAACAAAGCAGTGGGTAGGGGGTTACTTACAGAACATGGGCGCCCACCCTCCCCTCCGAAAGTTACATTAGTAAATCCACAAGGCTTGGATCTTGCAACTTCCTGGTGAACAGAAGCAAATGGCCCATGGGGGAGGGGAAAAAAGGACCCACCTCCTGGCACCCCGAAGTTAAATACTTTTAGGCCCTCCTCTCCTCATATCCCAGGCCAATGGACAAGGTGGGTGGGGCATAGGACTTTCCCAGGTCCTCATCTTTCTGCTCAAGGTGGTCCTGGATGATACCAGGTATGGGAGGGATGTTTGTCCATAGCTCATCAGGCCTTTCCCTCTGAGAATCAGTCCGTTCTACAGTCCACCCTCTTCTCCAGCCCTTACATTCTTCACACACTCCTCTTCTGCAAAAAATCCCTGAGCCTTAGAAGGGTGTGGGGTGGGAAGATAGGTGTGGGACATTTTTTTTTCTTCTGTTTCTTGCGAGGCAGTCTAGGATTTCCGGGTCTTATTATCACTTGTTTAGTGACGCCCTTTCCCTTGTCTCCTGCTGTAGAAAACAAGACAGAAACACCACAACGACCAAGAGGAAAGCAATGACAGTCATATAAACCATACAAATACTGCCTGTTACAATAACCTAACTTATGGGCGTAAACACAAATGTTTGGATGGTACCGTAGTAGGCACATCACATCCATTCAGTAAAACAATTGCAATGGCTTCCTCACTGGGGCCTATAACTTCCCCTGCCACTGGGGGCCAACCTGGCTTACAGTACCAGATGTGGGCCCCTCCCCTGGGAGCAGGCCGTAAGTCCAGTTGGAAGTTTGCGGGTTGCACATACACTAGATGGGCCACTACTGCACCTGCAGGAATGTCTTGCTTTGCACAATGATAGTATAACACGTGGGGTCCATCAATGAGTACGACTGTGGGCGACAATTCTCCCCCAGCTTTCTGCAGAGCACCTTCTGGCACAATGAAGGTCATCCAACTAGTGGCAGGGAGTTTCCAGCTTACTCCTAGCTTGATCTCTCCCTCTCCTGCACTTACCACATGGGGCATCTTCAAAGGAGGGTCTTAACATCAGCTTCTGATGCAACCCACATGTGAGGCAACGGCCTTTATGGTTTGGGGGGCCTCTAGGCCTTACTTGGCCAACATCTCATAGGGGGAAAGCCCATCCCTGGTACAGGGATTTTCATTTAACAGCTGTATGGCTTCTGGAAGGGCTCTCTTCGAACCCCATAGGGTGCCTTCTTCACTTAAGGCTCTCAACTGTTCCTTTAATAACCCATTTTTTCTTTCTATCAGCCCTGCCTTAGTGGGATTATAGGGAAGGTGGAAATACCATTGAACCTTGTTATTATTCTCTGCCCAGGTTTGCACATCTGCACTCGTAAAGTGGGTTCCCTGGTCACTATCAATCCTCCGTGGGCACACATACATGATGCTAAGCTGGGTCAGGCCCTTAATAGTAGCCTTACTCATTGCTCGCTTGCATGGAAAGGCCTGTGTAAGGCCTGTGGCAGTATCCACACAAGTGAGAGCATATTTGCACCTCTCACTGGCTGGCAGGAGCCTTATATAATCTATTTGCCAGTCCCTTACCGGGAAGACAGCCTTATGTACACGCCCCATCATGGCACCCATCCTCCGGGGCTGTAGTCAACAACACACCTCACAGGCCTGGACTGCTTGCACAATGTCAGAATATTTTACAGGAATGCCAGCAGCTTTGGCTATTTTCCATCCTGTGTTGGCCTCCCTGTGGCCAGCCTTTATATGAATTCAATGAGCTGCTTCTAAGGGCACCTGAGGATGGATGCCCCTCACCTTAGTAAGAGCATCAGCTTCCTGATTCCCTGGGGGGGCTCACTAGGCAGTGGGCTGACACATGAAAAACCACCAGGAGCACTAGCTCTTGTTGCACCTTACTATATATTTCCTTCCACATTTGTTGTCCCCACAGCAGCCGTCCCAATACTTGCCAGTTCTCCTTCTCCCATTGGGCCATCCATTAAGTCAGGCCTTTGAACACCGCCCAACTGTCAGTCAGATGGTTACTGGCCAGGGCTCTTGCGTCACTACTGTCCATACTGCCCTCAACTCAGCCCACTGGCTGCTCTCCCCTTCTCCCTTGTCCAGCCACGTAGCGTCAGTGTTCATCTGTATTGCCACAGCTACCCACTCTTGCTTAGCTCCCCTGCTGGTACCATCAGTATACCAGGCATCAGCAGGGACTGAGGGACTCCCTTCTAGCACCTGGGCTGGTCTTGCTGGAGGGTCACCTATAGGAGGTGACGGGGGCGGCTCAGTGCTCTGAAATGACACCGGCCCAAGTACCGCCTGCATGGCATTGGTGATCAGGCTCGCCGACACCACCCCTCGCTGCTGTAAATATGCATGCCACCTTTGCAACATTTGGTTTTGTGCCACCCCAGACACGGTTTGGCTAGCAAGCCCTCCACCCATCCCTTTATAGAATACACGGTTTTTACAGTAATGGAGGGGCCTGTAATGGATTTCTCCACTAGCAGCTGCTGCTCTAAGGCTGTGTACCAGGACTCCGCCCCCTTCCATACTGGGACCAGAATCCAATCAGGACAGTTTGCCCTGGTTGCTGTTGCCATAAGCCCTACCGATAACCCTCGGGGGTTCAGGTGACTTCCAATAGGAAGGGACACTGGGGTATGGGAGCACACATCTGTTTTGCTTGTCCAACTATTACTTTTGCCTGTTCAAAGGCTTCTTGGGCCTTTGCATCCCAATCTTACGTAATTCCCCTTTTTATTAAATTATACAGGCGACAGGTGACCTGAGCAAGGTGAGGTAAGAAACTCCACCAATATACTAGAAGCCCCAAAATACATGTAACTGTTTTGAATTTATTGGTATCGGTTGCTGCAAAATTTTTCAACTGCTGTACTAGGTATCATACGAGTCCCTCCTGACCAGAGGATTCCTAAAAATTTCACCACTGTACCAGGCCCTTGTACCTTGTCTGGGTTGATTTTCCATCCTCGCTTATTAAGGTGCACCTGCATGTCCCCCAAATGGGCTTCCAAATCTGTAAGGCACTCAAAGGTCAACATTATATCATCTATATAGTGGAACCTTCTTACAGAGGGAGGACAGGGTAATATGGCCAGATCCGCAGCCACCATCCCATGACAAACAGTGGTGCTGTGGAGATATCCTTGCGGAAGCACTCTGAAGGTCCATTGTCATCCACTCCACGTGGATGACACTTATTATCTCTGTTTATGCATTTTTACCTCATCTATTAAGATGTTGTTCTGTTAGATGGATATGCATGGAGGACTGTTCATTCTTTTTGGAGAATTAACCCATTTATTTTCATGTATACTCCGTTTTCACATGGCACTTTTCTTCCTTTGAGAATTGTTTTGTGTAAGCAACTCCAGCTTCATTTTGCCAAGTGCTAAACATTTTCTCTGTTCTTTTACTTCTAGCACTTTAAAGTCGATATATTGACAGTCAGATAGCATTGAGTTTGTTTTCCCTCATTTCATGTCTTCTCTGGTTTTAAATGGACATTTAGACACTAAACAGTTAACATTTATATTCTGAATTTAATTTTTATCATAACAAGTGTATTTTTCCTAATTCTCTTAGCAACTGCCTAATTTTGTTTCTCTTCATGTAATGTACCACACCATATGCATCATAGATACTTTGCACACAGTATTTTTAATTCTTACTTTTCATTCATTCTTTATAATTGTGCTATCTTGATTTCACTTATGTCTAAGCTATGAGAATCCAACCTATTTATAATTTTATTTTAAGCATTTGGCTTTTAGTTCAATTGACAATAAGTAAAATAAAAGTTGATGAGATGGGTCAACAAGCAAGCGTGCTTACTGTACAAGCCTATGACTGAACCTTGATCCCAGGAATACATGGAAAAGTACGTCTTTAATCTGAGCTCTCATATTCCCACAAGAAAATGGGAGGTGGTGACAGAAGAATTGCCTGGAAGTTATCAGCCAGCCTAAAGAATAAAGGAGGAGCGAACCAACTCCTAAAAGTTATTCCAACCACCACATGCGGGCGCGCGCACACGCACACACACACACACACACACACACACACACACACACAATAGTTTAAAAGAATTAAAAAAATAAATATTTTTCCTACATTCATTTATTCATTCCCTTCACCTTTCTTTATGTGGTCTGAGTTTCTAACTGTATTACTTTTCTGCTGCTGTGATAAAAGACCAAGGCAACTTATAGAAGGTTGAGTTATTTGGCCTTAGGGTTCCAGACAGGTAAGTGTCACTCACAGTGGGGAGGCATCACAGCAGAGATTGCCAGAGCAGAAAGCTGACCTTCATATCTTCAAGCAATGGCAGGGAGCAGAGAGAGAAAAGAGCTAGAAGTGGGCAAGGTTATGAACATGTTTAAATTTAAAAAATTTTATTCATTATTTTTATTTAACGTGTATGAGTGTACTGCCTATATATATGTAAGTACACCCATGTCATGCAATGCCCACAGAGGTCAGAAGAGGGCGTTTGATTCCCCTGGAACTGGAGTTACAGACAGTTGTTAGCTGCGATACATTGGCTGGGAATTTAATCTGGGTCCTGTGCAAGAGCAACCAGTGCTCTTAACCACTGAGCCATCTCTCCAGCCCAAGGCTATGAACTTTTAAGGCCTACTCCTAGTGCCATATTTCCTTCTGATAGGCCATGTCTCCTAAATGCTCCACGACAGTACCTAGAGTGCCACCAACTAACCAAGGGTTTGACTGTCTGAGCCTATGCATGACACTTCTATTCAAGCCACCATACTAGCTTGTAACATTTTCCCTTTTTCTAAAAGAAAAAAAAAATCAGTCTTTCTTGAGTGACATTATTTCTAGTGATGAATCTCATTGGTTTTTCTTTTATTTATTTATTTTATTTTATGTGTATGAGTGTATTTCCTGTATGTTTGTAAGTGTATTTGTGCATGCAAATGCCCACATAGGCCAGAGAGCATCAGATCCCCTGGAGCCATTACAGACAGTTGTTAGCTCCCATGTGGGTGCTAGGAACTGAACCTAGGTCCTCTGGAAGAGCAGCTAGTGCTCTTAATCATTGAGCCATCTCTCTGGTCCCTTATTATTTTTCTTAGAGAAATACTTAAATTTGCTTTACATTGGAAAGCTTATATTGGCTAATATAAATGTCAAGGTCAATGGGGTTTCTATTTCAGTATTTAAATATTGCAATTTACTTTCCCTTTTATGCGGTGAGATTTCTATGGGGACTCAGTCACTGTTATTGTCAATTTTTTTTTCCTTTATAGATAAGTTAAGTTTTTATGGTAACTTATTTTAATAGTTTGCCTTTGTATTTGATTCTCTGGTTTGAATACTACATGATTATGTATGTTTGGGGACCATATATTCTTTGGGTGATATGGGCTGTCTAAATCTATACTTTTGTGTCTAAGATTAATTTTGCAAAATTATTGGTCATATCTCTTTAAATATTTATTTTACAATGGTCTTTTTTTGTTTCCTCTGATGTAATTATATGCATTTTATTTTAGACTGTTAATAATTGTACTAGGATCCTTAAGGAGTCTGTTCTTTCTTTCCTTCGTTCTTTATTTTTCATTTTGTGTTAAGTCTGAAAATTTACTATTTATATTCTTTTGAGAAGGCTATTTTCAGGGGGTTGACCAGAGTCAGTCTACTGATGAATCCACCAAACATACTTTTCAACTCGGCTGCAGTTTTTGTTTGTGGTTTATAATTTTAGATGCTCCTTGGTTCCCATCTCCATTACTCATCTACTCTTTCATATTATCCAGATTGTCCACACTAATCATAGTAATTTTTTCCAAATTTAAAATGTGTATGCTTTACTATTCCAGATATAGTTTACTTTTTACTTGACTAAAATTTATATCCTGTAAAATATAAAAACCTGAAGCATACAATTCAATGATTTTTGACAGATTTATACACTAACACCAAAGTCACAAACAATGTATACAATATATTATCCCAAATCTTCTTGTGACTTCTTCCCAGGCAATCTCTGAGCCCCCAACAGTGCTCACTAAACTAAAACAGAAATAAATCCAGTATCCAGTATTAAGAGAATTTAAAAGAATATTATGGTATATTTCTGCAATAAACTACCACTTGTCACACAAAAATAAATTATTGGACTGTGGAGACGGCTCAGTTGGTAAAGTGCTTGCTACAAAAGCAAAGGGACCTGAGTTCAGATCCTTAGGACCTACATAAGTGCATACATCTGTAGTGCCAGTGCTCGGGAATGTGGTGGAATCCCTGGGGCTTGAAGGCCAGCTGGTCTAGCTGAGCTGTTGAGCTCTGAGTTCAGTGAGAAATTCTGTCTCAAAAAAAAAAAAAAAAAAAATATATATATATATATGTATATATATATATATATATATCAACATATATATGTGTGTGTGTGTGTGTTAAAAAACAAAATGAGAGAGATACCTAGCATTAACCTCTGATCTCACACATACACATGTATGTGCATATGTACCCACTCACACACGTGTCATGTACACACAAGGACATCTATGTGAATATATACACAGAAAACCACAAAAACTTCAAGTTATCGTAAATCACAATATTATGGCTAAACCATTTCACAATGGCAGATATTAATCATAATAACTTAAAATGTAGAGGTTTTAAGAATTTTTTAGATGCCTGACTTTAGTTCTCTCTAAATACCTCCTCAAGAACATGTATGACTTACAAGTTGTTTATAATCTACTTTTATTTCTCATGCATTTTTTAGTATGACGGAGAGGTCTGCAGAAACGGGCAACATTCTGTAATGTTATGATGGAAATTCAAGCTTTCAGTGCATCTGTAACTCTTAGTCGTGATCTTCACAAATGCTGCTAATAACAGATCTTATTTTTTCCATCCTTAACCTAGTCCTTGAATCCTGATACCAACTATGTTGGTTGTTATATCCCTTAGTCAAGAAATAAAAATCAATTGGAACTGTGTGTAAGTCAGGCCTTCCCTCCATCTGCGATAATGACCTGGTAAACTCCTTTTCCTAGGTATTAGGCCACGTGCAGCATTTGACAGGGATCACAACAACCCTGTGCTCTAAAACAGACGCCTCCCTCATGTTCATCCTCCAAAGCTGGAGGGGTTTCAGAAGAAAATCTAAAGAAATTGTGGGACGTTCTCTAAGATGGCAGCCCCCATACATTCCTGCCTCTTGTTCTGTTGTATACTGATCATTCATCATTCACCAAACTTGCTACTTAAGTGTTCCTTATAGTCAGCTCCAGCATCTTCTGCTTTGGTGTCCGATCTCAGCAATCTGATAACCCCTCTCTTCTGACTTCGAGGTGGAAATTACAAAGTTACTTCTCTAACCGACCCAAGAAATTCTTTGTTTTTTCAGTGTGCTCAGTTTTATTGTTTTGTTAATAAGGACAGGAATGATGAATTCTAAGATCTTTAAATATAAAGCAGAATATATCATTACTGCCAGAAATATCGGAGTTTGCCTTCACAGTTGAGATAATAACAGTGAAATCAAGGTTTCTTTTTATAGTTCTAAGTCTTATTAATAAAATAATTTTTGAACAGATTCAAGCAGAAGCTCAAAGACAATTTTATTAGAGTTTAAATGTATAAAACCTGGGGATAGAGAGATGGCTCAGTAGTTAAGAGCGCTGGCTGCTCTTGCAGAGGACCTGGGTTCAGTTCCCAGCAGCTACATAACACTAACAACCACCCAGATCCAAGGGATCCATCACCCTCTTCTGACCTCTGCAGGCACTGCATGACACAGTGCACTTACACACATGTAGGCAATACACTCACACACATAAAATAAAAATAATAATTTTTCAAAAAAAATAATAAAAATCAAGACAAGCAAGCTGTAGATATCAGCACCTTCCCAGGGAAGGGTCATGAAGGCAAGGACGGAAAAACACGATGCCCTCTGTGTTAAGCCCATGTTGAGTTCAGCCACATGGTAGGGGGGGTGGCCTTTGAGAGAGAAAGAAGCCCAGAGAAAACATACATGGAACAGTCACAGAAGGAAGAAAAGGAAATACTATGCATTCTGAGTAATTCAGACAAGCAGACAGATTTAAGAACTGCACGGCTATGGCCCCTGTCAGGTACTTTGCTAAACGACAGGAATTCTGAGAAGGAAAGGGATATCTTCTCATTGAAGGAATAATTATTCCACCTATATCTTTAGCATAGTTTAAGGTGGCCTGCCTTCCTAGGGGTAGTCCTTTGTTAGATTATTGAGTCTGTTCACTGAAATGTTAGGTCTATACCTAGGTCAGAGATTTCATCCTTTTGACCAGAAGCAAGTAATTTTCCATTAATGGGCCTTACTGCTGCTGTGTCATGGTCTCTAGATTCTTGATTAGTTCAGCAAAAGAAACAGGGACAAAAATGTATTCTTTAATATATTAAGTAATGAATTTTTTTAAAGGAAAAGATTTTAAAAATATGAAGAAGAATAATGTGCCATGATCATGTTTCAAGGAACATTTTTCTGAGGAATGAAATACACCTGAAATCTGAAGAATTAACATAACTTAGGGTAAAGAGATAATATTTTAGGAAGGCTCTGGGACTGAGAACCAAATTCAAGCAGCCTAAAGGGACTGGGGCTTAGTTAGAAGGGGTGGAAGTGACCCAGATGAGCTAATGAGACTTCCAGGCAAGACGAGGACCAGCAGAGTGGCACAATAGATCAATCTTCACATCAGACTATTCTTGCTGTGGTATAAAAACTGATTACAGCAAGGCAAACTGAAGTGGAGCCAGCAATTAGGAACCCATGGCATTAATTCTGACAGTCTATGGTGGTGGCTTGGTCCAAATTCATCATACACTATTAACAAAAGTAAATGTACCATACAGGATTCATTTTTGCTTGTAAAATTAAGACTTCCTGGTACCTTGGGTATGGATATGAAGACTCTAAGAGGAATGTGTTAAGTATGACTCTAGACTTCTACATCAGTATCGTCAATTGTGAGTTTCACCCTGAAATAATAGACTTTGAAAGAAGATGAAATGGAGAGGGGTGGTTGGTGATGTGGGAAGGAGAGATATTGTGGGTTATATATGGATATATTAATTTTCAGGTGTCAACAGACAAGTCAATTAAAGTAGGTAATTGTGGCAGCTGGCATTTAAAAACAATGGTGTTGAATCTCTCTAACTTCAGAATATAAAGTGAGAAGAAAATTAAAAGTTAGTTTGAAAGAGAGCCCCAGTCAGTTGAGTGTAAAGGCCCTTTAGGGGGGAGGTAATTTATTTCTTGATTTAAATGATTCCCAGTTTATAATTAAGAGTTAGAGTTCTACATGAGACTTAAAATTCCTAAAGTCTTTGGAGACAAGATGATGTTGATTTTTCTTCAAGTAGAGGAGCTAGATAAGGACAAGTAATTAGACAGCATCTGCAGTACTCCCTGCATTGAGCTGACATCTTTGGAATGCCCAAAAAATGATAAGGCACACTGTGTGTTCTTGCTATTGTTTATAAAATTCACACTATCAGAAGATACAAATAAGAAGGTGGTAATAGACAATGGAATAAAAGAGGTCCCTTCAAAGAGAGAGGAACCACAGTAGGACAAAAGAGATTAAAACTCCAAGGAGCCTAAGGCGGTTTCAATCAATGTCAAATCAAAGAATTCAATGTAGAGTAAGACATTCACATCTGAGCTCAATTATTGTCATTTCTAATTATCAGCAATGTAACAAGATGTTCAAGACAAATTTCTGACACTTTAGAGTTTATAAGAACAGTACATATAAATTGACCTTCCAATTTAAGTAATGACCTCTGAAGGAGATGTTGAATTAGGTGTAAACTTGCCTGTACAGATGCAGAATGAAGTAGGAAGTGATAGTAGTTACATTGCCAATTTACAGTAACACAAAGAAGAGGAGAAAATATACCCACAAGAGCTTACCCACAAATCTACACAAAACAGGTGGCAGTAATAGTGGTTAATGAACACTCTTTAAAAATAGTTTTATACAAAACAAATACTGAGCAAATAAACTGGAAAAAATATATATCAATGTGCATAGTGTGTGTGTGTGTGTGTGTGTGTGTGTGTGTGCGCGCGTGTGTGTGAATGTGTTCCTAGTTTAGAGGACAAGAATTGTGCTTAAATTCTTTGATCATTTCATAAGAAAAGAGGTACTCATTCCCTTGAACTGCTCAGATATGGTTTCATCCTTCATTTTGCTAATACAGTGTTCACAGAAGCATTTGACAGTCAAGTGAAGTGTAGAAGCTTCAAACAGTATCAGAGGAAATGCTTCAATGGAGAGCGCATAAAAGGAGAGGTATGTCTACCTTTTTGTTGAGCAAATTAGTTTCAATTGTGTACTTAGCTACACAATGGCAATCACAAAAATCGTGATTTACAGTGAACTATAAATTTAAACACTACTGGGGCAAAGCAAAGCTTACTTGCTTTGCACGTATATAGAAGAAGGTAATTATAGGCCAGCTACTTCACAAGATATAATTGAAAAGGATGAATTTTCAGTACATTGCTTGGATTGCCTGAGATGTTGAAGTAGAATGAAAGCAGGGTTTCTTGGAGCTATCACATAAACTGCCAGTTATGGACTGACTTGCACCCAGTTCATTATTCATATGTGAAGGCCCTCAGAGCTTCAGAATGTGACTGTATTTGGAGAAAAGACTTTTAAAGAGATAACTAAAGTAAACTTAGATGCTTAGGATAAAGTTGATCTAATGTGCTCCTGTAAGAGGAAATACGGGCTTAGAGAAGGATATCAGGGATGCATGTATCCATAGTAAAGATGTGTGAAGGCACAGTGAGAAGGTACCACATGCACATTAGGGAGACACCTTGAGCTTGGACTTCCAGATTAGGTAACTATAAGCAGGTGGACTTCCACAATTTGTCACCTAGACTTGGTACTTGTGGCATCCATACCCAACTAATGCACCACTAAATTTTTCCTTGAAAGATCTGCACAATAAAATACAGATATTAGGGCAAAGCCAAATCGTAAAAATCAGCATCTTAACTGTAATTCCCAAGAATATTCTGATACCAATAGAAGTCTGAAAATGCTTCATAACAGGATGATTTCATCAACTTTGTAAAATAAGAGGGAAAAAATCTCTAACCTTTAATTTTCCTTTTTAATGAGAATTCATTTATTCAGTAACTGCATTTGGTTATTTGAACAAAATAAAACCATTTAACTGTGGGGATTTCATAATGCCCCAAAATGAATTCTAGAGAAATTAAATATAAAAGAAGAAATTATTAGAAGATTAGAATAGTGAAGAGTGACAGACATTGTGTTAAGTGAAATTAATCAGACACAGAAAGATAAATGCCACATTTATGTGAAATCAAAAACTAATCTTGAGCCAGGCATGGTGGTGCACACCTTTAATTCTAGCACTTGGGAGGCAGAGGTAGGCAGATCTCTGTGAGTTTGAGGCCAGCCTGTTCTACATAGAAAGTTCCAGGCCAGGTGTAGCTACAGGGAGACTCTGTCTCAAAATGACCAAAAAAAAAAAAAAAAAAAAAGAAATGATCTCGAAAAAGAAGAGAATAGAATTGTGGTTAACAGAGCCCTGGGAAGGTGTGGGGCAGAGAGGTGGTTAATGGGCACAGCAGCGCGGTTGGGAAGGAGAAATTCCTTCTACTATTTTATGTCACAGAATAAAAGTGATGATAGACAACAATTATTTTAATAATTCTAAATAGCAGGGTAACAGGCTTTGACTGTTTCCAGCACAAGGAAATTACGAAGTTCTGAGGTACACATATGCCAGTTGCTCTGAGCTAAAGTGGAATATATATATTGAAATGCCCCACTTTTCCCCATAAATTCCTTTTTTTGTTATGACTATTACCATAAATTATCTATTTATTTATTTATCCATTCGTTCATTTGAGACAGGGTTTCCCTGTAGCCCTAGTTGGCCTGGAGCTGGCTGTGTAGACAGGGTAGCCACAGTCTTACATAGATTCTCCTGTCTCTGCCTCCCTCCTGTGTGCTGGGATTAAAGGCATATGTCACCACGCCCGGCTTATTTTCTTGTTTGAGAGTTTCATACATGACTATCATATTTGCATCATTTCCACCCCAACTCCCTCACAATATCCCAGAAGTAGAGTTATGAATTGTCACCATGTGGGTGCTGGGAACTGAACCTAGGTCCTCTCTAACAGAAGTTAGTGCTCTTAATCACTGAGCTATCTGTCCAGCCCTGAGCTCATAAATGTTTTAAATTGTTATGCAAAAAAGACTTTTTATAACCCAGAAAACTATATTAATAAATATTTATGGCACTTTTGATGGGGAAGGATAAAACAACCAAAAAAGATTTTAAAATACCCAGTAATAAATATAAAAACAAAAACTTGAGATTTGTGTGAAAAAAAAAATCTTGAAAATGTTAGTAGAGAGCATAAAAAGAGGCTTCATTGAGACACATACTCTGTTTTAGAAAGGAAGCATTAAAAAATTAAAGTAAGTTATTCTGTATATTTAATACCATGTCACTGAAAAATACGATCATAATTTTTAACTACATGCGTATTAATAGCGAGACCAGAATTAAGTTCATAAAAAATTCACTTTTTCTGTTTGTTTACATTTCATGATCCTTGTGAGAAAACTTGCTTATTTAAATACTTACATCTTATTCCTAAACATTTTTTTAGGAACATATATTAAGAACATACAAAATTTGTAAAACATGACTATGCTTGGAAAAATCATAGAGTCAAGTCTTGCCTCAAGACACAGAAACATTACACCAGGGCTGCCTCAATATTTTGAATGTAATCAAATCAGAAAAATTTAACAAGTGTTAAACATTCTGATTCTGGTGAATTGTAAAACAGGATTTTCTCATTTCAACAAAAGAAGAGCCCTGCACTTACACATAAAAACAAATGTAAAATAGAGAAATGAGGAAAAACATGACATAAAGATTTCCCAAACCATTAAAAACAGTCTTGCTTACTTCTTCAAATGTCTTTTCCAAAAAGGAATTTTTACTGCTTTTTGTGGAGAGTTCATATTTCTTATCACTTTATTTCTGCTCAGAAACTCTGTCATCAATGGCTGTCTGTTTGCCAAGCACTGTGCAAGGCAGTGTTATCTATCTGACAGTGTAGACGTTATGTATCTTCTTTAACTGAAACGCAGTATTTTCTATATGAACAGCTTTATCATGCACATCTGCAAAACCCTCTCCCTCCTGTGCTCTCTCCATCTTTGCCTGGCCCCTCTGTTAAGCAGCAGATACTTTTTTTCAGTTATATTCTTGCAAATATTTGTGGACAATCTCATTGGCATTGTCAATTTTTACCTGACAGGCAATCATGAAGTTAGGGAGACTTTTCTTAGTTGATATGGGGCCTTTTATTTTTGACTTATGTAACCTGACCATATGTTTGCATTTTTTATTCTGACCACAACGATAATAATAACTAATTTCATAATAATGTTTACTGGTTATTTATTCCTGCACCAGTGGCCCACATAGATTATATGGTATCACTATTTTCTCTATTTTACAAATAAACACTCACAGCATAGATTTTCCTGAGTCTACCACTTGGCTAAAGAAAGGAGGCACACCTAGCTGTTTATTCTCTAGAATCCATTTCTGTAGTGAAACATAGGCCTGTTGTTCTGATGGAAGACACAATTTCAACACAGAATAAATCTGATCTTATTACACTAGAGTCATTACTGGGAACAGTCATCTGCCTTTCAAGAAGGTACTTGAAGATTCTTATAATTAGTATCAAAGTTCAAAAACGGGACTTGATGGTACACCCTTAAAAAAACCAGCTATGTGAGACTGAGACCAGCCTGTTCTGCATAACGAGTTCCAGGCCAGCTGAACCTATAGGAAGACCCTGTCTTAAAAATAAATAAATAAATAAATAAAAGCAAACAAACAAAACAACTGAAAACCATTTGTTTCTTTAGGGTTTTATGTATGCATCTGGATATTTGGATTATGCACATCTGTTGCAGTTTTAAATTTTCTAAAAATCTGAGTAAAATATTTTTATATCCTTTATTATTTAATAGCTTGCTAAATTTTACTTTTATCTTTATTAATTTCCTTCTTTGTTAGTTTTGTTATGTTTAATCTTTTGTAGTTCAACTTCTTAAGTTAAATATAATTATCACTTATTCTTACTTGTTCATATATAAAGAGAAGGGGGGACAGAAAGACAGAAACAGATTCTTGCTATATATTCCTGGTTTACCTGGAAATTGCTAAGTAGACCAGGCTACCCGTGAGCTCAGAGAGATCTACCTGTCTCTGCCTCCCAAGTGCTGGAAGTAAAGGTATGTGCCATCACACTATCACTGTTTTTAAAAAAAGCATTTGAAAATAAAATTTTACCTACCAGTGCCATTTTTAATATATAGCGCAGGATTGGATGGCACACAGGACTACTTTCAACTTCTCAGTTGTAAATATGTTATTCCCATTAGGACGTTTCATTCAGTGACTAGTTATTCAGCAGTTCATCATAAATTCTGTTAACATAGAAAGTGCTGATTTTCCATTGTTGATTTTTAATTAATTTCTTTATTACAGTATTCTGTGTGACATTTCCTACAGAGGTGTAAACAAATGACTACTCTCACCACAAAGGGCATCAATACCAGACCTCAGTAACAATTCCTCTCAAATCTGGCTTAAACCAATGGCTTTATTGGAGTTAATTACAAGTGTATAAATGAAGGATGATTTGCAGGGCATGGGCAAGAAAACAGCAACTGCATTAACAAAGAAGTCATCCAACAAGGTCACATCTCACAAAAGTTGTTTCTGAAGCTCTTTATACAGCTTGCAGAGAGCTCAACTGGATAGTGTCCTCTTCCCATAACGATTTCTGTCTACTTATGTAACTGTAGACTTGTGACTCATGTAGCTTTCTGAACTTCCTGAGCCTGTAAATTTCTTGAACTTCCTCAGCCTTGTAAGTTTCCTTACCTTCCTGAATATTGTGATTCCACGTCATTCAGGAAGGAAGATTTCAATCTAGAATAATATCTACACAATGCAGTATACGATATGTTCGGTGCTATTTAAACTCTTCGGCATTTCTTTTGCAAACTAGTACTGTTACTGTCCCAAAAGGCTTGGCAACGAAGTTTTTTTCAATCTATGAAACATTTCTATTACAATTATAAATTTAAAGCAATAATGTTGCTGTTCAAAATATATATTGTTTACCTTTAGTGATTTTATTAGATTGACCTAGATTGATTTTGTAAAGGGTGTATTAAATTTCCTACAAGTATTATGAGTTAGGGTATTTATTATTAGTTTGTCTATTTCTAATATATATTCAAATATAATTAAATAAACAACTAGATAGATCATTAAAAGCACTTTTATTTTGAATGCAATGGCATTTTATGTATTTTTCTCTAGCCTCTTAGATACTTGTTAATTGTAGAAGAGTGCTTAAATTTCATTGTCTGTGACACGAATTTTGCTATTTTGTTTATCTCTTGTGCTCATCTATTACTTTATTTTAAATCATTCTTCATGAGTTTGCTCAAGAATCCTAACTTATACATAGCATATAGCAGATTTTGGATTAGAAGAGTAGAGTTAATCTGGGAACATACTATGGCTTCTGATCTGTTTTGATTTATCCCCTACATATTGTTTGGGGCTTATTGATTGCCATTCATATTTTTGCACTGTCTCTTCTCCTTCGATGTTTTCTCAGGGACTGACAAGCATACTTTTTCCACATTGCTGTAGTAGACACTCTAACTTAAAGAGTTAATAGTTTACTGACTACAGATGACAATATTTCTATGTTACTTTGACTATTATATTCCAGATAAGCATATAATTCTAAATTGACCGATTTTCTTAACATTTTGAAGTTATTCCATAGTTTTTTGGTATTAATTTTCACCAATGAAATATGTTTCTCTAAGTGCTGTTACTTTATGGGAAGTCAGTATGTTTATTTCTTCTAACTCTATTTTAAGAATTTTAAGATTCTATCTTTACCATTAAATTCTTTAGTATCACTTTAGTGAATCTAAGAACAAATTTAATTTAATTTTCTTAGCTTATGGGTTAAGTTAATTTGAAGATTGTTGTATTTGTGCAGCTTTGGAAAACTATCTAAACTATCTTTTCCAATATTACCTCCTTGCTATTGCCTATAAAATGTTAATATGGATTCTCAGAATTACCTTTGGTAAAATAATATGCATGAATAAATAAAATAGAAGCCATGAATGTGCATATCTCAATAAATAAGTTCAAGTGGCATAGTGAAGCCCATGTAGACTCAGGACAAGAGGAAAGAAACACAAAATGGCGTTTGAAAAATAGAAAAAAGAGATATCAGAAAAATGAACAAAGAAAGTAGACAACTGACCCATTAACATGGTTCCCAGATGTGTGACAGTTGATCTCATTATGATGCTGTGAGTTCAAAGTCATTTCTTGATTTTCCTTTGTGTTTTCTTTTGTTGCATCAGGACTTGGTAGTTAGGCTGAGGAGTGGATGAGGGGAAATTAATGGAATTCACACCCAAGGATCCTATGTCAAACTCATATCATACAGAAACTGTGTGTCTTAGCAAAGAATAAGATTAATTTTTTTTCAAATTATTTATTTTTATTTTATGTGTATGAGCATATTGCCTACATGTATGTAAGTGCACCCCTGTCATGCAATGCCCAAGGAGGTCAAAGAGAGCATCAGATTGCTATGGAAGTGGACTTACAGATGGTTGTTAGCCAACACGTGGTTGCTGGGAATGAAACCACCTCCTGTTCAAGAGCAGCCAGTGTTCTTAACCACTGAGTCAATTCTTCAGCCCAACACTAGATTTTTATGCATATGATTGTGTATAAGACTGGCTTTAAAGTAGTTTAAACTGATTTGTTGTTTAGATTCACTCTTACTAATCCAAAATTCCTGATATGCTGTGTGACATGGAAAGATGGAGAAGACCAGGGCCAGCTGGGACTATAGAGAGATCTTGTCTCAAAAAATAAAATGGAAAAAGATAAGAAAAGAGACTAAGATAATAATATAAAATATAATGTTAGAGAGAAAATCAAGATGGTTTCAGAAGTGAACCAACCTTTGGTAAAGAGAATTGTCAAATAATGCTAGATCCAATGCTAGCTAAAATGAACAAGTATAAAGTCAAAGAAGACGTTCTTTAAATGTGATAGAATTCTGTGATCATAATTTTTGCAGATCTTTTATGATTAATGTCTTTGAAATGCTTCTAAGCCAATGTAAAAGAATTTTGCATACATATGAAACGACATTTAAGTGCAAGATTAAGACGTTAAAAATAAGTTTGATGGGTCCAGAATCTCCTGAAAATAGAAAATACTCTCCCTGGCAGAAGATAATCTAAAAGTTGGGAAACTGCTTGGCTCTTGTCTTCTCTAAAAGTTGTTGGTCAAATGAGACACGTTTTTTTCTTTTGGTTTTTGTTTTTCAAGACAGAGACTCCCTGTAGCCCCCGCTGGCCTGAAATTCACAATGTAGGCCAGAATGGCCTTGATCTCATAGAGATCAGTCTGCTTCTGTTTCCTGAGTGCTGAAACCAAAGGCATGCACCACCACATCCAGTAAATGAGATAAATTTAAAAATAATAAATTAAATAATAGAAGTTTTAACATAAATTTCCTTTTCTTTGAAATCAATCCCCTTCTTTTATGCTAGCAGAATCCCAATTCCCTTAGACATAATGAGAAATTCCTTTGTCGCACAGACTGGATGGATGTAATCTAGACCCATGGAATACATCGAGCTGGGTCTCAAAAATTAAGACACATTTCTTCTCCTTGGCCATTGATTGTATAGAAAAACCATTAAGCAGAAATCAGTTGAATGATGCTTCCAAGGCAACTTTTACTACACTTGTTCTCATAACAAAACAATTTGGCTTGCACATGTCTTTATTCTACCCCGACCCTTCTTTGAGCTACAACCGAAAAGTGCTAACTGACAATGTATTTCTGCCCACGAGTCAGCAGGAGAAAGGATGTGGGTGAGTTGATTTCAGATACATGTGTTCTCAAACAGTCCTATAGGTGTCTGACTCTATGAGACAAACAACTTACATTTTTGTTCATTACTGTGTTCAAACAAGGCATTAGGACAGAATTATCAGACATTTCATTTGCAAATTCAGTTTGTGATCATATCACTACTTCACACCTTTCAGAAAAGAAGTAGATGCGTTCAATTCTTATACATAAAAGACAAAAATTCAGATTACTATAAGAAAATGAAGATTAGTTTGAACTTAGAGTTCAAAATATTGCTATATACTTGGACCAAAAGACAATATTAAGTTGCCCCAGTCTTAAACTAAAAGGAACTTCTGTAATACATATCATATAAAAGTTTGTATTAAACATTACTAATCAACCAGGCATGATAGCATACACCTCTAATTCCAGCACCGAGGAGGCCGAAGCAGTAGTATTAAAGACCATGTAAGCTACACAGTAATATTCTGTTTTTAACAAAGTCTATAATTAACTTAAAAACCACAATGTTACCCTCTCTGCTTGTCTGTGTGCATACATCAGTATAATAAAGATACACAAATGCTTTCAAATCTTAAAAGAAGGTAAAATGGGTAGAACAGATACTGAACTGTTTCCTATTTCATGAGTTTGACATTGAAAAAAAGGTGTTTTACAAACACATAAAACAGCTCCACTGCAACAAGAAGGAAAGAATAACAATTCTTTTTTACATTTCACTGAGATTATTTTGCATTATTTGCCCAAAGGCGAAAGGGAAGAAAGAAGGGGCCTTTGGGCAGCTTCTGTAGTCCCGTGTGGCCATGCGTTTCTTGAGGATATCATGCTTTAGTGATAGTGTGAGATAGAAAAGGGGAATCACATGAACTCAGAGGCAGCTCTTACCAGCTGTGTCATCTTGGCAAAAAGCCTAACTTCTCTGAATCTCTGTTTTCCATCTTTAAATTAGGGAGAGAAAGTACCTAACTCACATTTATTTAGTGTGTTAATTACATGACATGTCTAATATAGACTTTAAGGAAGATTCATCTTGTTTTATTTCTAAAATGTTCACCATTTCCATAAACTGACATGCAATTTTTAGTTTATGACTTCTAGATATTACTTTTGTTCTTTTAAATCTTTCTTTGCATTTCATAACTTCACAGTTGGTGACTGGCAAAAACTTATTGGGTACTGATTCTTTGGAAATTATAGAAAGATTGACAATTGTCTTTCTTCATTAGAAGTCATATAAAATTATGTATTCATATGTTTATCTACATAAAACAAAAACAACTTATTCTCAAAAACAAATATTAAATATTCACCTGAAATCACCACAGCTATTTATTTATTTTAAAATTCAGTTGTCAAATTGTGGTTTAAAAATCACTAAAACATTCAAGTCAAATTCTTTCAACATAAAGCCAATTTAAGACACAGTGTTTGGTTTAGGAAAACGGCAGTAATAGATTCTCCTCTAGGATCTATGATTTCTCCAGCCCCTGTTAGTTGGCTATGTTCACAGCACCTGGAATTAATTCCCCCCTTTTGAGTGGGCATTCAGTTCAATTAAACGTTACTGTCAAAATAAAAGTACCACTATTGCACCATTAGTGAGATCTTGCCTCACCAGTCATTGCCGTATTTTGCAGGCTTAATAACTGGGCAGGACTATTGATTGTTTTCCTTCCTTGGAGGCTTGGATAGCACTTTCTGATACTATGAGAGGTCAGTTCTAGCCTGATTCCTTCAAGTCCTGTGTTGGAAGTGTGTGGTTTCTTCAGCAATCAGATGTCATCTTCAAGCTCTGAGTAGGGACCAAGGACTATGGAAATAGCCTATATTGTTTTGGGAATCTGACTACACTTGCTGACCAACAAAAGGATGCTTAACATGCCTAGCACTGAGGTCTTTGTTAGATAATTTATGGGTCTTGGAGAGAATATTATCACATTATGTGACATAACTCTATTTGAATTATATATTTTTCTCATTTCCCCCTTTGATAGTGCCTGGGTTCTACTAGACACCTCTCTGGGGCTCATTCTTCCCTCACTCAGTTGTGTCTCTACTTTCCTGGCCTCTGTGCTTAATTTAAGTACTCACTTCTAAATATTTAGATACATAACTAGTTAAACATGCAGAGAATAAGTGATCATGTTGTACCCAGCACCAAATGACACATCCAACATGCAACCCTTACACCTGAGGCTTAAGAACATTGTGGAAAGATTGTTAAGAGCCAGAGGAACATAGTGCCTGCTACTAGATAGTATTTTCCAGACATGAAGGGACCTTATGCCCATGAAATCTCAACAATATGGTTCTCTAAACAAGACCTGCATAATGACAGCCCCAATTGACATGCTAACTGGGAAGGAGGAAATTTCACAGGGCCCATTGCTACTAGATGAAGAGCTACAGGGAGGGAGGAGATGATCAATACTCTTCAGGCTCAAGCTGCTTGATAGGTTATCTCATCCCAAGTGGTCAGTACTAAACGCATGTACATATGAGCAACATTAAATGGACTCAGGAGGATAGATGTGTATAGATGTGTGTATCTATATACAACAATAAAAGAACTGGTCACAAAATTGAAAGGGAATGGGGGAATGTGTGAGGAGTTGGAAAGGAGAGAGTAAGGGATTAAAATGATGTAAATAAGTACTCATGTATGGAATCCTCAAAAAATTAAAAAATTTTACAAAGAAGCAGTCATTTCAGCACAGAACATTTTTCCATAATGCACAAGAAATTGTGATTGCATGTTGAGGCTGGAAGAGAGTGATGGATCCCCTGGACTGAGGAAGCTTATAGTTGCTTGTGAGCTTCCATGTGGGTGCTGGGAACTGAAACTGGGTCATCTGCAAGAGCAGCCAGTGCTTTTCACAGCTGAGCCATCTCTCCAGACCCAAATGATTGATACTTTGAATTTCTCTTGTTCATTTTTCTTAAAAGTCAGTTTTGGATAAACTCACCCCTCAGAATACATAAACCATGATAAGAAAAGAATTGTAGGAAACTTATCCACATTAAGCCTCTTAGTTCTTCTCATGCTTATGCTCATTGCCTGATGGGAGGTAAATTTTCTTATTTTCCTCTGAACAGATAAACTGTGTTGGAACAATAATATAGTACCTTAGTAAGTAACTCTCCAGAATGTCTCTATTGATGTTCTTTCTTGCAAACTACTGAAGTAAAGCTATCAACAAGCTCTCATTTTCACTCTCCACGTTAACAATTTCTAACAATCTGAGCAGTTTATCTGTTCCTCACCAAACATCCCAGGGTTCATTATTTTGTCACTGACCCAGGGTCTATACAGTAAATATTTGAAGGCAAAACTGACAATATGGCTCTCCCATCATAAATTCTGTTATAAACATGTGGTTTACTTAAAGTTTAGGCAATTTTTTATTTTATTAATATTAGAACCTGATGATTTACCTTTAAATAATATTTGTTCTAAGTAAGTTTGAAGTACATGGAAGTAAAACCAATGCATCCTTTAGCCCTCTAGGAGCAAGGCTGTCATGATGGGGAAGAAAGTAACAGTATGGTACTCTGTGGCTTGTAAGTTGAGAGTGCCTGTGGTCAGGAGCATTTGGCAGGGAGGGCATTCTTTTTGGATATGGAGCCACAGAGATTTACTTTTTATGAAGCAGACTTTCTGGAACTATGTCATGTGTATTTCTAAGAGCAATATCGAAGCTGTAGGCAGAATGAAATAGACTTTGAAAAAAATAGCTAAATCTTTATAAAACTATTTTGGTGGCTCAAGGTATCAACATAAGAAAGAAAAAATAAAGTCCTCTGGCAGCAGAGCAGTCACATGTCTGCTTCATTGATTTTTGTCGCTTCATCATGCACAGCAAATCTATGTCAACACAAGAGGCAAATCTCAGAGGGAAAATGTACAAGTCAAGGCCATGAAGCAGAGGATACACTTAGGAAATTGGCTATTGTAACTATAACGAGAAGGCTTATTGTTTCTCTGTACAGTGTTCACAATAGTCCATATCCAGAGATATGTTCAAGATCACTATGTTAATTTAAAATAGTCATCTTTGGTCAATATAAAGATGATTTTTAAAGAAAAGAAAAAGAAGAAACATATGACTCTCACAGAAATGCTAATTGCATTATTTTCATAAAGTAATACTTATCATTGTTTCCTTTTACTAGGCTATAGTTAATGAAGTGCTCAAAACAGAGTGGCTTGGACAACAAAAGCGCATGGACACCCACCCTTGGAGGCTGGAATTTTAAGATCCAGTCACAAAGAAGGATTTTCAGGCCTCTCTTTTAGTATCTGTGTGTTTCTTTTTTCTGAATTTTCTTTTAAAAGTAATGCCACCAGTCACTTTGAATCTGAGGCCCACTCTACTACAAAATGACCACATTTAAACTCAGTATACCTACAATGATACTACCTACAAATAAGGTCACATTGTGAGGTAGTAAGGCCTAGAACTTTAACATAAAAAGTTTGAGTGAATATAATTGAACACTTAGCCCTTATGAATGCTTATACTCAAGGAGTTTGCAATTTTGAAAGAGAGATACACTGTAGATATACAGAGATCTCTAATAATGTAAGGAAAGGCATGATATGACTAAGTATGAAGAATAAAAAAAATTCTAAATGATTAGTTTGGTCAGTATAGCAATATGTATGGATATTACTAAAAAATACCAGAAATGGAATTATCCTGTGATCCAGCTATTCCACTCCCAAAAGAATCTAAATCAGCATACCACAGAGACACCTACACATCTGTGTTTATTACAGCATCATTCACAACTGAGAAGATGGAAGGCTATCAGGAGCATGTTCAGAGGGCAACTGGGGGTGAATATGAGCAAAGTGTATGATATGTTTGTGTGAAAATGTCACAATGAAATACTTCACTTTGTACAGTGGATGTATACCAATACATATTTTTTAATTAAAGTGCATTTCAAGACTCTTCAAAATGTGCTTGATTATAGTTGAAAATTAATGTATGAGGTGCTAATATAATTCTAGAAGGATTTTACAAGGATGATAAAATTGTACAAAGAAAATTAAATTGAGTAAAATCTGATGTGTTAAAATGTGGAAGGGTTAAATATACAGACATACATATACACATTGAGACACAAATGACTTGGGTTCTAAACTAGGGAAAATGACACAACTAATTTAGAGCAATCTTTAAATGCCATTCTGTCAAGTTTGGATTGTATCACATAAGCAAGAAGAAGTCACCGAAATTTTCAAGGAGACAAATAACATTCTAAGATAGAATTTCAAGGAAAGCAATTAAGTTGCCATTGAAAATTACAAAGGAAGATCATAGAGATAACTCATTATTAACGCACAGTAGAAGATAAAACGGGGTGGAACCTCCCACGTGTGTGAAATCCCCACACCTCTTGTGAGAGCTTTCGTTTGCCAGGCCTCTTCTTTTCTGACACTTCATCAATTATGAAGCAATCCAAGGCTAGCAGCGCCCCAGAAGTGGACTTACTGTTGCACCTGATTAGGACGTAGTGGATCATCACGGAACAGAATGACAGTAATTTGAAAGTCCAAGCCTCAAAGAACTGGAGATATTTCCCAAGTCTCCCAAATACCTGCAGTCAGAAGGTGAGGAGTGAGTTTATGTTTCTGAAGTATTTTATATTTTCTGAAGGTAATTATGAGCAGATGCATACTGAAATTTGTTAAGAAGGTCATTGCTATTCCTGGACTGCATATGCAAAAACATTAAAAATAATGCTTTGGAACAGAGTAAAAGAGTCCCCTCTTCAACATTCAGGAGAGACTGAAGCAGGAATATGCATCCAGTTTGGGGATCTCATTATGAGTAAAAGAAAAAATATACTGCAGGAAGTTCATAAGAAATCAACAGGAATAATTAAGGACCCACAGTATTTACTCTGGAGGAAATATTAAAAGAATAAATAATGTACATTCGCTTGGCTAACTTAGGGAACATGAGAATTGTCTACAAGTGCGTAAATCGTATAAACACTAAAAACTGAAAGTCAATATAAAGATGAGCAGAAGAAGGAAAAAATAAAAATTAGGCATTTAAATAAAAAAGAAAATTACAACGTAATACAACACAAAATAAAGCAAATCTGCACTGATAATTGACCTGATTTTGTTTAGCATATTTAAAAATAAACTAATTGATATGTGTGTTTTGTAGGTGCACGTACTCAAGAATAAAGAGATTTTACTCATGTTACCTTCTCTTTTCTAAAAACAAAAATGATAGGGCATCACTAAATGGGAAATGATATTGGAAAATTACTTGGGGCTTATTTGGGAAACAAAAATAGAGTTTATTCATCTGAAATGTTTAAAGATAAAATATTGTGTGTGAGTCAGAAGATTCCACTCAGTGTCTTCTCCTGTCTAAACTAATTTTTACTGTTCACAATTGAGAGAAATGAGGGGAACACTTGTATAGCATGTTTTCTTTTTCTTTATTTCTCTGCCCAAGAAGCAAAGAAAAATACTTTTGTGATCCTGTACAGCTTGGCAATGGCCTCCCCTGGCCCTGCTCACCCAGTCCCATCACCAAGAAATTGCCTATGTGCAGCTCCCTCTTTGGTTTACAGGATACACAGTTTCTTGTTGTGATCTACCTGATATGAGGTTTCCTACAATTGCTTCTTAAGGCTAGCAAGACCCACTGAGGAAACTTGTCACCAGAAACATCACACTTCTGCTGGATATCCGTACCACCCTAGCCCAGAGCAGGTGGCAGTTTGGAAAACAAATTAACCTTTCCCCATAAGATGAAGGAGGGAATCAGGCTTATATATGTTTTTTTTTTCCTTTTTGATCCTTTTGAGACAGGGTCTTCCTGGGGTAGACCCAGCTGGCTTGGAATTCACTTTGTAAACCTGGTTGGCCTTAAACTCACAGAGATCTGCCTGCCTCTGCCTCTGCCTCCCAAGTGCAGGGATAAAATGCATGGGCCACCATGCCTGGCTCAGTCTTATATTTTTTAATGTCCTGAAAAGAGCAAATTGTTTTGAATGCTTCTTTCATTACCCCTTTTTTCCCATTTTCTCAATCATGACAACTATTTCCTCACTAATAGAGGTGTAAGTTTTCTTTCAAAGTGGTTTCATGAAAAGCACCATTTCTCGCACATTTCTTTTCATGTCAGAATACAAAGCGAATGTTATTTTCAAGTAAGACTCACTATGCCTTGAGCCGGAGTGGCTAGGGACTGGGCATATAGACCAAGAACTCATTTCCTATGTGCAGTCCCCTATGAGGAAGCCTGTGTGTGCATGGGAGTCATTCCTGCTCTTGACCTGTGTGATCACAGATGCTTTACATTACCTGAGGGGTTCAGTTTAGGACTGTAAATAGAAATACCTTCAGAAGACCAAGACAAAAGTTGGTTGAAGTTAGATTGAAAAACACAACTGAAAGAAGACTATGTCTCAACCATCAGCATTCTGAGACTAGTTCTTGGCATCATGATTTATTTTTAATTTTAATATAGCCCCTCCTTTTGCCCCTATACGCTGGCACATAATTTCACAACAACACCTTTATCTCTAATAAAATATTGCTTTAACTTCGTCTGAAATCTCCAGACATTTTGCTGCAACACTTTAAATTTCAGTCCATTATATAAACCAACAGACAAATTTAACATGTCAACCAATAAAAATTAATGCTTATTCTCTAACTGGCTCTAATGGGAAACTAATTCTATTAAAAACTTATATATTATTGTAACTTGAACTTTTATTGCTATATATATTCCCTTCCATTTAAATTTTAAGAAAGTGGAGGTAAGATCTAGGGGGTAGTTAATTTGATCACAAGTCTATATCCAATGAATATGAAGACATATGGTGCCACTTGGAGCTGGATAACGAATGTGCTCTTGGTCTAGCACAGTTCATGAAATGAAGTGTAAAATAGGACACAAGTGACTTGGGTAAAGTAATTTAGCATCTGTTCCAGTCATGTTAATTCAGGTTCGACATCATATGAAGGCAGGAACATAACATGATGCAGAAACACTGTAAAAAATATAATTGCCAAACTAATAGCTTGGCAAGAAATGAATGTTTAACCTCTAAGGCATGAAACTGGGTTTGTTTGAATGGAAAGCTTTTCTATCACCCTGAAACCATGACAACATATCATGAAATAAAGATGTCATTCACTGTAATGCAGACAATTATCACAGTCCCATCACTGAGTCATTCACTCATTCAAATCTCAACTCAGCCCCTCTACAAAGGTGGGTTCCAGAGAGATGTACATTAGAAACTGAGATACAATCAAAGGGGAATGTGTGCCCAGAATAAAAATGAAGAGAGATTTATAAATAGGATATAGTTATTACCTAGAAATGCATATGAAAGAGGAGTAGGAGCCAAGGACAGAAAGTGGAGGCAGGACCACTATGAGCTTCACATCAGAATGAGCTACATAATGACATTTTGATGTTAGGGTTTTTTAAAGTATTTTTTAATTTATTTTTATGTTGTGACTGTTTATTCACATACATGTTAAATGCACCCATGTCATGCAATGCCTGCAGGGGCCAGAAGAGGGTGTTGGATCCTCTGGAACTGGAATTAAGGACAGTTGTTAGATGCCATGTGGGTGCTGGGAACTAAACCCAAGTCTTCTACAATAGCATCCAGTGAGTACTCTTAACTGCTGAGCCATCTCTCCAGCCCCGGGGACCATGATTTTAATATGCAATGTCCTACACTGGCTCATAATTTTAATGTTTGGTCCCCAGCTGGTGGAGCTTTACAGGGAGGTCCTGGGGCCAGCTGAAGAAGAAGGTCACTAAGGATATCCCGACTCCTTTTTAAACATAATTGTGTGTGTGTGTGTGTGTGTGTGCATATTTCTGTGTAAGCACACACAGAATTTTTGATGGTGGTTGAACTACTTTAAGTGTAACAATGTTACCTAAAAAATTCAAGTAAATATTTGAGAGTTTCATCAGCACCATGGTCAATGGCAATTGGATCGTTCTTAAGGTAGTTTTGGAGAGCAGTTACTAAACATGCAAACATACAGTAACAGGTCTGAAGTCAGGAAAGGTGGCTTCTATTGGTAGGCATCCACAGATGTCAGTGAGTCAGTCACTATTCACCACTGGAGGTAAATTATTGAGGTGTACCACATGGCCTCTACTATGTCTTCTATCTCCAAGGTCCATTTTAGACTCATCGTCTTTGATCATTAACAGAAATTGCAAAAGAACGTTCATCTTTATACAAATTTAATATCATTTGGTAAATTTCAACCTGGCCTAAAATATACATAGTGTAACCTAATCTCCATTAACAACAATACCATTTATTTCCAAGACAATTTAGTGAGAGGCAGCCTGAGGAGAAAGAATGTATTATTTATCTGGATTGTATTTTTTGAAAATTACACTCATAAGTATATTTATTTATTTATTTCTTCAAAAAGCATTTTAATGCATGCCTTCTATGTGCTAAGAATATGCTAGTTATTGGAAAATAAAAATAGTTACAAAAATGTTTTGTAAGTATGTTTGCAATTTTTAATATTAGTATATCTTAGATATTTTTTGTATTATTATTCTCATATTTTCAAAGTCTATTTGTCATGGAAAATATAAAACTTTCTAAAAATTCCAAATAGCATCATGGTAGGATCTGACTTATGTGTCTAACTTCCACATGAATGCCTTCAACAACATTTGAAATGTTTTGTCTGTGGTATCTGGGGAGTAGGATTTTCTATTCCCAATAACTCAGAGACTTCAATAAAGAGAAACTAGAAGAAAACAAAACAAAATCCACTTACCCAGTGCTTTGGAACTTGCCACCCAGAAGCTATTTAGTGCTGTAAGAAAAAAATATAATTTATTCAAACATTCATATCAAAAAAAGAAATAACTGTTATCATTCATTATTTTTAGTATGTTCTAATAAATATTCAATATTACCATAATCAAAATCAGTACAAAGAATTTAAATGATTTCTAGTAATAAAACTTCTAAGTATAAAAGGAAACTAAAATAACATCTATACAGTATATATAAATAGGTACATATAAATAAAGACACAAAATGTTCTAAAATTTTTTTCCAAACATTTTCGGTATCTACTTTTAATTATCTATGCCCATGGGCTCTGCTTCAGTCAAAGTGACATGTCCTGCAGTTGCCTCAATAGCTTCTCTCCACATCCACTGTTCTCTTCAGCTGTCCTTAATTGGAAGAAGTACAATCCTTTTCTGAAACATGAGAAACGTATTTCACATGCTAGATAGCAGCACAGTAGAATATAAGTACACATGAATATCTTTCATAAAAAGGAACTTTAGAGAAGAGTCATTTAGGACACCTTACCATTTGAAAATATCACTTTCTATTTCCTTGGAAAACATGATTCTTCTCAAATATACCAATCAGTTTGGAATTTCTGAAGAACAAAGCACTTTTATTGTAGGTCCTCGATAATGAACACATTTGTAAATATACGTTTCCTCTTTCTAATTTATAATAATTAAATATTTTATAGTAAAATAGAATATATTAGAGTTACAGAAATTGAAAGCAGTTCGTGAAATCATAATCATGAATTTAGTATACAACTACATAATTTGCAGCAAAAAAACAAGTAAATGGTTCATCTTGTCAACCTACTTATTAGTTCAACAGAGTAACACTACTAAGTTAATATTGATGAAGTTAATAGTAAATCTACACTAAGTTCTAAATGCCAGAAACTGTTCGAAGCCATTTACATCTATTCAATATTTAATTTCTATAAAACACAATAGAAAGAATTATCCTCCCAAATCAGAAGATGAGAGAAGTTAAGAAATGCATCCTGTTACTATGGACTTGAAACAATGCTAAGCATCTTTGCAGACATAATCTCATCACTACGTCACTTTTTACAGCTCCCTATGAGGTAAGACACATTTTACTGAGGAGAAAATCGAGCCCAAACCATGTTCAGTCACAAGCCAAAGGTCACAAGCTGTCAAATGAGAGAGCTAGAATTTGGATAAAGATTGTTTGGTTTCAAAGGACGAGCTCTCAATCAGTCTTCTGAAAATATGCATGTGCAGACACACGTGTGTACATGTCCAGATATGAGTAAGCATGGCATAGCTAATAGTTTGTGAATTACACAAGTTTAGAGTGTTATAAAACATGTTGGAATGACAGAATTTGGATTTAAGCAGATTTCCACAGGTAAGGAAATGAATAGAATTTTATGTCTCTAGTTGAATAGGAATAAATCTCATGCCATATATTTGAGCCAAGCGAAACATAGGCACATATACAATACAGTAAATGGATCTTCTTGAGAGTAAAATGCTTGAAATGAAAAAAAAATTAGGGTATTGATACCTGTAAACAAGTTCACAGAAGTCAGTGCTGTGGAGTTTCAAATGTCACATTCATCTGAAGGATTTCTCTCTTTGTTCTGTATTATTCAAATGGTCCAAAACATCACATGATGTGAGGGAGGATCCGATAGTTTCCAACCCATAATACAAGATGTGTAATAGTTGTACACAGTATTAGAAAGCTGTTTTGGTCATAAACAAAATATTATTTGGTTCATGTGGACCTAAATGAAAGAACAAGGTATAATAATTACACACAGATTTTTAGTTTCATTCCATAATCAAAGATATTCTCACACACTGAATTGGGTTTCATGATGAAAAACACACCCTTCAAGAGTGTCGGGGGTAAATCCCACGGCTGTGATGCACATTTAATGCTTCCTCCAAATTTCACCTTCTATGACTCCGTGGAACCATACAGAAGTAGAGGGAAAACAAAATCCTAAAACTCCGAGCAATATTCAAATCAACAACTGGAATAAGATGGCACCTTATTTAGTGTAATCCTTCCACTGTTTTCACCACATATAAATTTTGGAAACTAAAAGGCAAAGTATTTGGTTGACACCAAACAAGTAAGTTGCTGATTTCCACTATAATACATTGGAAAATATTTTTCAATGACTAATATTTTAGTACACTCCAGCAGTGCTATTTTTCCTTTTAAATATGTATAGTTTTTTTCTGACCCTAAACGTGAAATATGACATTATTTTATATGTTAAAGTTAATGTTTCTATTAAATCAGATTTCTAAAGAACTTCAAGCATTCAGCTCTTGGAGAAACTCACATATCCTCTCTCTTTCTTATAAGGAATACCGTGTGTGAAAACACAAAGGCAATGTGTATTGTTGCTTTAGTTACCAAACATTCCCTGTCAAAGGTCTCCCCAGCCCTGCCTGGCTGTTGTTTTCAGCATTCTCAGTCTCTCCATTATCTTTCGCTTGCTAAAGTAGCTTAGTCCATAATAAAGGCAACTGAGTGCTGGCTTGAGACTGCCACAAAAACTCACATCCATATAAAGCATTTTTCCACTTTTGTTAAGCTTCTTATCACACACACACAAAAGAAAGAACTCTCCCTCTCCTCTCTCTACACCCCTCTCTCCCTCTGCCCTTTTTAAATGATGGTTCTAATTTATTGAGACTCTTTCGCTAGGGTACCACACTACAGTTCACTCGCTCTAGAAATGTGAACCCCAAAGAGCCAGCTTGCGACTATGACAAACCATTTCCACTTCTAATGTTAGCATTTCATCTCAGAGGACTCTTTTCTCTCTCTGGCAGTTGGAAGGCACCTTTTGTCTCTACTGCGCTTCCTGTACGAAGGTGCTCCATTGACTGCAGTGAAGTGAACTTGAAAATGCCAACTTGAAGCTGGCACACGGTTTTTAAACTTGTTGAAGCCGACACCCCCGTGGGATTTATACTGTCCTAAGCAGGAGTTTTTTCTTTCAGAATTTCCCTTTGGAGCCAGCTTCAGGTGGAGCCAGGGTGCTGCAACCTTCTCCTGTTGGAGTTGGGAGAGTGGGTGATTTCCTTATACGCTGATGCCCCTTCCCTGCCCTCTCAGGAGTCCTTTCTCCTTGTTCTCTCCCCTCTCCTGTGAACACATTTGGTCTCTTAAGGCAGAAAACACTGTTCCAACATGCTAAGAGAGGCAGCCCTCTCAACAGGAGGAATTTCCTGCAAGAGAAAATAAAAGTAAGCCGTCGATTTACCAAAACTCCAGGCAAAATTCCCTTCTCAGTCCATGTCTATGCCCTCTGCTAAGCCAAATTTCATTAGTGAAATTATGCAACGCAGCTGCTGTTTCTCTAGAGAGACTAAGCATGCTGAGTATCAGTTGGACCAGTAATGGTCCAAGAGTGCCTACAGTTCAGTCCAGTCAGCATTGCCTACGAACTTGCCAGAAATACAAATTGGTGGGATCCTCCCTAGACCTTCAGAATCAGAAACCCTAACCTGTTTGAATGAGTACTCTAGGTAATTGTGATAAACAAAAGTATAAATTGCTTAGCTAAACTAAACTTACAGGTACTATTGCATTGTTAAAAGCCTGTCTTGAAGTTCAGTGAAGTACATACTAATATGGAAAAGTGTATCATCGGCAATGCAAGTCACCACTGCAAGCCAAGTGCTCAGGAAGTAGAGGTAGGAAGAGCTGAAGAAGATCCTCCCACGAAGATCTAAATAATAACAGCCCCACCACCATTAATAACAGTAATGCAACATGAAGTGGATAAAATAATGGAGTAATAACTCACTTAAACGAACTCTTCAAAGCAGGACCATTTCAAGAATCCATGCTTTGTTTGAAAAGCAATCTAAACCACACAAAGATAACATTCCATTCAAGATCAGTGCTTCTACAGTCCTCACGGCTAAAATAAAAGGGCAGGCACATCTGGAGCATGTGCGCTCTCTGTTGCACTGTGCTGCACTGAACAGAAAGTCCAGCCTTACCTCCATGGGAGGAGGCAGAACACTGACATACAATAAGATAATTCATGTGGGAAAATTACTCCACAAAGCACAGCTGTTCTCTGTGTTCAGAAGATGAAAGCTGTTATCTGGTAAATCAAGAAAGATGTAACATTTGATGCTTACATGTAAAAGAAATGTAAAAAATGATAAGTAAACTATGTTCATGTTATTAGAGCAGTAAAAAAAATTACGGGTTATAGTTTTAACCTACTAAAGTGCTGAAACATTCCAAAATATATTTGGTGAATTAGGTATTTTAACCAGTTACAAGAGAGGCAAATTGATATATTACTAGGAGGAAACATCAAAAATCATAAAAGTGGGGACTAGAAAAGATGACTTGGCTTTTAAGAGCAATTGCTACTCTTAGAGAACACATGGGGTTGGTTCCCAACACCTATATGACGACTCACAGCCATCTCTTAACTCCAGTTCCAGTGTATTCAAAACCTTTTTCTGGATTCTGTGGGCACAAGTCTTTCCTATAGTACACATACATGTATTTAGGCACTCATACACTGAAAAAAAACTAATAATTATACATTAAGAATTCAACCACCAAGGACAATCATAAATATGTATCATGTTTTATATGTAAGAATAATCACAAAATTTTTAAAAGATTAAAAAATATGAATGTTCAAAAATGGTGGATAAACAATTACAGTATTCTCATATAAAGAAATACTGTGTTGTCACAAACATTACATTGCAGGGCTGGAGAAATGACTCGGCAGCTAAGAGCACTGTACACTTTTGCAGAGGACACGGTTTGGTTCCCAGCAGCCATGTAGTGCTAAAAACTTTCCATAACTCTACTTTCAGGGGGGTCTGACAGCCTCTTCTGACCTCCACGGGCACTGCATGACATGAGTGTATTTACATACATGTAGAAAAAACATTCATACACACAAAATAAAAATAAATAAAATTTAAATCCATCACATTCTAGAATAATACAAATTCACGTGGAAATGTCTAGAGTATATTGTTAGATGACAGAATGGCAAGGCATAAAGCTTTAACTGTACTCCTCTTATTTACATATGCAGCTTATATCATGCAGCTAATGAGACTAACGGGTTTATTAATATCCTTGGTCAGTGAACACCACCTAGCTATTGGATTATTTTTCTACTGCTATCATTTTTATAGTTCCTAATAAATCAAATCTGCCCCTTACTGTGACTCTGGATGCTGACTTCTGTGACCTCATTTGATATTTCTCTCCCCATCTATGTCTTATCTTGAGGTCCTTGGGCTTTGGGGGGATTCTCAAATATATCAAATGCGGTTTGGTCTTGGAGACCTGGCTCTTGCTCTTCCCTCTGCCTGAAGTGTTCTGCCCCAGGTTATTGCAAGATGCACTCTTTCATGTCATCCTGTTCAATATATCACAATCACAAAGACACCTGCTTGTCCTTCCAAACTGGTCACTACCCTGCCCCCCATAGTCTTCCTGATATTGGCTTTCCATCACTCCTCATTAACTGAAAGTATCTCATGCATGTTAGTTTCTTTTCCATCCTTCTCCCCTCTATGAACTGTGTCATCCATTGTCTCTCCTGCTTATCTTAATTATTACTGTATCTAAGATTAGAGAACAGTGTCAGGCTGAACAAATTTATTAGTATAATTTCTATAAAATCTAAAATCTTAAGATTTTGAATAATCCCAGAGATCTAGATCCTCCTGTATCTAGAATCTTCAATTACAGTCTGTTTTAATTCTCCACATTCCAAATTTTTGCCCTAATTTAGTTGTGTTGTCAATGTCTTTATATCCACAGGGAAAAAACAAATAAATGATGATAATCATTAATGCAATCATCAATACACACTACCATAAATTTCTGATTGCAAAAGTAAAGCATCAATATAGCATGTGATAAACCAGAAAAGCTTCTTGGAAGAAGTGCACCACAGGCTTGTAAAGAAAGCAATAGGATCCAGTTCATACACAGTTTGACAGG
The DNA here is from genome assembly GCA_035773235.1 of Eospalax fontanierii. Taxonomy (NCBI): domain Eukaryota; kingdom Metazoa; phylum Chordata; class Mammalia; order Rodentia; family Spalacidae; genus Eospalax; species Eospalax fontanierii. Next base: position 66,707,270 of record CM069530.1, on the reverse strand, counting down.
ATGGAAGAGTGGGTAAAGACACACTGCAGGTGGTGCCAGCATTAGCTAGAACTAAGCAAGTAAGTATGAGTCACTCCAGTAAACAACCTGTAATTTTTCAATAAAGACTTAGAGTTTTGATTTAAAATATCTCACAAGCTTTATGTGTCAAAGCTTTGGTTCCCATGTGGTGGTGCCATTGAGAAGTGATTGGATGATGAAAGGGATGACTTCATTGATAGATTAGTCCATTGACGAATAAGTAGTAGAATGATCTCTTAGGAGGTAGATCAACTTGGTGGAAGTGGGTCACTGGGACAAAGACTTTGAAAGCTATAGCTTGCCCAGGCCTCTTTGTGTTTTGCTCTCTGTTTTTTAACTGTTATACAATGAGCAGTTTTCCTCCATTGTGCCACTCCATCATGATATTTTTTGCCTTGCCACAGAATGAAAAGCAATGGAAAAAACCTAGTACAGATTGAAACCTCCAACCTGTGAGCCAAAACAAACCTCACTTCTTTAAGTTGATTTTTTCAGACATTATGTCACAATAGAACATATGTTAACCAGAAGGATGCTGGCTGACAGTATATTTTGGTTTAATATATTATATATTAAACATATTATAAATATGGAAATAGTAATATGTATACAACACAAACCACAATCCCTAACATTTCAATAGTGTAAAATAATGCGCTTGGTCTTGATTCCTCAAGACCTAGAAGAGAGTATGCTTATTATTCACAGTGCGTCTGGAATATTACACATAGGTTTATGTAAACAAAGTGGCTCAAACTGCAGCTTCAAATGTATTCAAGATGATAACTGGCCATATCTGAAAGATCAGCTGTGAGTAGGTTGAAACATTGAGCATCTTTCAGGGAGAGAAGAAGATGAGCTAGATTGAAATCAATCATGTGGCGAATGATTTGATCAATTTGTCACACATAATGAAATTCCAATAAAGCCCTGCACACTGAAGTTCAGGTAGGATTCCAGGTTAGAGATGCTCTGATATAACAAGACAGTGGCACTTCCTGTGGCTACAGGGCCTTCACATTTGGAGTGTTCCTAAGCACTGGACTATACATCTTTATTTGGTACTCTTTAAAATCAAATTATAACCATAAATTCAATATTTTCTATGTCTTCGGAACCATCCTAGCGAATTATTGAACCTGAAGGAGTACTGAGAACCCCCAAATGTGCAGGCAGTTGGTGGAAAACACAGGTACCTTGAGAACTACAGCTCCTGTGGCTGGTGTTTGAAGTGAGAAAAGTCTTAAGTAGACTGTGCCTTTGACTTGTCTACCTGATGTAGTTATAGTGAGAACTGTACTGCACTCAATGTAGACTGTCTTAGCTCTCCATGATCTTACAGCAATATCTCTTAATATGCATGCCTATCAGGAATTTTAAGAAATATTTTCACTTCCAAGATATTAATTAGTCCAATTTATGTGATATAGAGTATGATAGTACCAGTATGATAATATTCTATTCATGAACTTAGGTTTAACCACAAGAGAGTTTGATTTAGTCTTGTATCACTTAGAAACAGAGAAAACAAGTTCAATGCATGCCTGACCATTCAGATGAGATGGAAGTCGTAGCTCTTCAGAGGCTCTGTATGTCCTGGAGTGTTATTTTTATATGATCAGAAATTCTCCCTAAAAATCATTTTTCTCAACAGTCATAAACCGTAGAGAAGTTTAGAGACTACTTGCAGCTCTTTACATTATACGGGTGTTTTCTGAGCCTCCAGTGTAAAATTCTAACATTTATTATGCACCTTCTGTACTCAGACAATAATGTTAAGATCAAAAAAAAAAAGCACCAATTGACTATGAAGCTTCTTTCTCCTTGATGTTACTTATTTCAATGAAAGTACAAATATTTCCTTAAGGTGGTAAATTTAGGGAATTTGTCTGAATCTGAAGTGGGGAAATTTTCATGTGCATAGCAAAGACTCCCTACTTTTCTTAAAAATGCCACAATTACACCTCTAAAAACCTCATTTTATTTTTACATTTACTTTGTAAAATATCGAATCTAAGAGATATGTAACTCAAAACATCATGATGGATTTAATATATAGCATAATAGGGAGAGGAATATACATACCAAGATCAAGGTGTAAGTTCTTGATCCTCGGAGGAACTCTAAGGAAAGTGGGTCAAGTAATATAATCGCCATTTTCTTTAATTTAATGATGTAGAATGTTTATTTTGAAATGCATGAACACAGGGAATAGCAAATCCTCAAAACATCCTAAATCTTCTATGTAGCACTACAACATTTAACTATGGGGTGGAAAAAATAAAAAAACCCACAAGCAATTGAGATGGAGTTGAGGCCATCCAAAAAAAAAAAAAAGAAAAAAGACTCCACAGTTCTCCATAACAGCCAAGGTACGATTCGGGCTCCATATGATGAAAAAGACTCAGGACAAGAGCTTCGTGCTTAGCTGTTTCCTTGGCCAGAGAAGAACTAGGACTTCTCATACTTCTTGACTTCTATTGAATCTTTACAATCACGCCTACTGACCCCATGATCTCAGTTATGACAGACCATGTCCTGTTTGTGTGTTTTGTAAGAGAAATAAAGCAATTGATAATTACTACATGTCAAAATATATAAGAATATTTATACCTTATTTCATTTAATCTTAATGATATCTCTGTTAGTTAAGTAGCATATTTTCTATCTTAAACAAAAGAAATTGAGAAAGCTAGTTCTAGGATGCTGATTGTTGGGCTGGGAATGTAGCTTAGTGGTACAGCATGTGTTTAGTATTTGTGAAGCCCTGAGCTTGATTCTGAGCAGAGAAAAATAAAAACCAAAAGATTGCTATGGTTGCTTAACAACTATAAGTAGCAGAACAAAGATATGAACGTAGGTGTGTTCTTCTAAGAAAAGGATCTTACCCATTAAAGCACTCAGAAAACAATGGCTGTGTAGCCTGAAAACGCGTTCCACAATTCATTTTCAGATGTTCTCTTGTGCTATAAGGTCCTCAACTAAAAGCTGATCAAAAGATTAGATGTGGTTTTAGAGAACAAATAATTATGCAATATAAATCCTTAAAATCAGTTCAGGAACTTCAGCAGCTGATCACTGAGAGAGAGTTGGTCTTCTTTAAAGCATTGATGCTAGATAAGCTGGCCAGGCTCCAGTGGATGAACTCACACCAAGGGTCATCTGAGGATACAAACTTGACTAGATAAGCCTTAACATATATGACAGAGGCATTAACGATGGTGAGAGAGTTATGGGAGGTACAAGTACAATGGGGTCTAAATATGATTAATATGTATGTATGAAATACACAAAACTCAATAAAATACATATTGAAGTTTAAAAATCAGCCCACTTGATTTTTTAGAATACAACAATTATCTAAGCTAACATACTCAGTCCCCTAACTTTTGCACATAGTCTATGAAAATAACGAAACATATAGAATGTGTCAGAACAATGTACAGTACAACAAAATGAAAATATGTGTAAACTAGAAATGTACTGTAGAAGCGGTCTTTAATGTTATGTTTCCAAAACTATGTATGCATTCTATAATTACATTTGTTTTAAATTCAGTGGGCTTCCAAGTGAAGTTGAAGATTTATTCTTTGTAGCATGTGTTTCCTCCTTTACCAGTTTTTATTTTAACAAATGTACAGCTTATAAAATGTGGGCATATTCTTTTTTGAAGAATATTTTGTTATTTTTATTTCATGTGTATGAGTGTATTGCCTGCATGTGTGTAAGTGTACCCATGCTGTGCAGTGCCCACAAAGGTTAAAAGGAGTTGGATCCTCCTGGAGCCGGAATTATGGGCAGTTATTAGCCACTATGTGGGTGCTGTAAATCAAACCCAGGTCCTCTGCAAGAGTAACCAGTGCTCTTAACTACTGAGCCATCTCTCTAGCCCTACATGTTCATTTTCTGTCATACTAATTTTCCTCGTCTTATGACCAAACCCTGTTTCTTAAAGATTAAATTATGTTGTATGTTAAGCAAAATTCTCTAAGGATCCAATAAACAGTCACTGCTTTCGTTTTAGTTGCTGTAGCACTGTGCTTTACCTTGCAGGTATTCAGCAGGACATAAAGCCCTAAGATTTACCTACATCATCCTTTAACTTTCAGGTTAACATCCACTGAACAATTGATTTGAACCCAGATCACATTGCTGGATGCAGATATTGGGAACTTAAGCCTGATAACACTTTTCTTCCACTCTAGCAAAAGAGAGCATTTGTGATTCCCCATTTTAAAAAAGCGAAATCTGAGGGCTGGTAAGTATCCCAATTGGCAAAATACTTGGCATTTAGAAATAAGTACCTGATTTTTCAATCCCCAGAACCCACATAAAAAGCTAAGCATAATTTTTTTTAAACCAGAAATACTAGCACATATTTATAATCCCAGGACTGAAGCAGTGGAGAGAGATGGCTCCCAGGGACTTGCAAGCCAGCCAGCTGAACTTCCTCAATGAGCCCCTGGTCAGTGGGAATCCCTGTCTCAAAAAACAAGGTGAGTTAGCAAAATGACTGAGTGAGTAAGAGTGTTTCCTCAGCAAGCAAGGAGACCTAAGTTTGAATCCCTTGTAAAAAGCTGGGCATGTCTGCATGTGTCTGTAACTCTAGCATTGGGGAAGAGAAACAGGTGGAGTACAGGAGTTCACCTCTTGTCACAGGTCAGCTGCCCTAGTCAAACCGGGAGTTTACAGTTTAATGAGAGACTTTGGCTCAAGGCAACAAGGAAGGTAGCGCTCAATAGAGTAAGACACATAATGCTCTCCTCTGGCCTCCACATGTACATTCATAAGTGTGCATGCATCACACACAACACACTCATAAACACACATACACACACACTCACACAAAAAACAAGGGTGGAAGGCATTGATAAATGACATGATAAATACGCAAGTACAGATACATGCACACTTACATATGCACTTGTGCACACATGAACACTCACATACACACTTATTTGCACTTTTACAAACCTTGAGAGAGAGAGAGGTGGGGGGAGAATGAAACATCATCTGTGATGTTCAATAAAATGTTTCTCAGGTCCTTCTTCAAAACCAAACACTTATAAATTATACACATCTGAAAAGAGTTGGCTTATCTGCACACTGCATACTGCTCAATGGCAGACTGATGCTTAGACAAAAATTCAGGCTTCTGTATTATTTAACATTTCATATAAATTTTAATTCTAAGATATTGGTCAAAATTAAATACATTGGTAATGTTTAGTGGATCACTGCGATTGTACAGATTCTTTTAAAATATCTTATTGGTCTTTTGAGAATTTTATACAATGTGCTTAGATCTTAGATCATATTCAGATGCCCTCCCTATCTCCACCCCTGCCTTACCCTGTCAGATTGCATAGCCTATATTATTATTACTTTTTAAAGGCATGATAGGTATAATTTGTGTACTCAAATACTCCTCTGTGTGGGTCTATCCCCTGGAGCATGGTATACTTACCCAGGGTCACACCTTAAAGAAAATTTTCACTTTCCCAGCAACCATCAGCTACCAGTAGTTCCTCATCTAGTGTTGAGGTTTCTTGCCCATCTTGAACTAACATGCTGGAATTTTCTCTGGTTTGAGGTTAACAGGTCCTGTGTGTGCTGTCAATTGCTGTGAGTTCATATGAGTAGCTGTCCTGCTGTCTGGAAGACCGTGTCTTTGTATTTATCCACTACTACTGGCTCCTTCACTCTGTTAGCACCTTCCCCCTTAACGAGCCCTGACTCTTGTGAGGAGACATAGTTGTCCCATTTAGGGCTGAGTATTCTGCAGTCTCTTATACTCAGTGTGTTGACCAGTTGTGGATCTCCATGTTAATTATCATATGCTGATAAGAGCTGAGAGATGCACTAATCTATAAGTTTAATCACTGGGAGTCAATTTAATACTATGTCCATGTAGCAGAATAATGGTTGTAGGTTCTGCTCTATGGCCATTCACAATAACAAACAAGTAAGAACTTTGGAAAGAAGTATTGAAAGCCAGTTGTGGTCCATTTGGTGTGTTTAAGAAATGATACAGCGAATGACATCAGATAAATAATTGTAAAATCACATGTGTAGAAAACTAGGGAGAAATCATAACATATTACGTCAACTCGCAGTAGTATTGCTGCAAACAGTTTTTAAATATTATTTTATTCTCATTGGGTATGTGGTAGATACCTTTAATCCCATCAGAAGCAAGCAGATCTCTGTGAGACCGAGTCTAGGCTGTTCTACATAGTGAGTTCCAGACCAACTTGCGCTACAGGGAGACCCTGTCCCAGAAACATTTACACACGCACTTCCATACACACACACACACACACACGTATATGTATATATACTTATTATGGCAATCTTAATCTAGGATATAAAGGTCTTATGGGAACAGAAGTGATGAACAGAATACCTTCCAGAACCTTGCAGAACATGATTTGTTGCATTGAGATAAGAAGACACAAAAGAGTTAATCTAAACTTTAAGTTTGTAATGTAATTGCAATACTAAAACAGCTTTAAATTGGAAGGCAACAAGAACCGGATGGCTGTAGGTGGTAAGTGACCAGCATCATAATGAGAATGTTTTCTTATCCAAATTTTTTCAAAGAGAAGAGCAAGGGGATTTTAAACTTGCAAATAAGAACATTGCTACAAATAACCTATTGCAAGACCAAAATAAATTGTTCGACCCTTACATAGGAATTTAACAAATTGAAAGAAAGATATAACTAGTTATTTCAATGAAATTTCTTTTCCAATCTTTCAAGGGAATAAAAAGCATGGCATAAGCATTCTGTCAGGCCTCTGCAGTCTTGGCAAATGTTCTATAACATCAGGCATTATTCCCAGTCACAATCATGCAAGATATTACACAGCCAACTCTCATTCTGTGGCACACAGTAAAAGTAGAAACATCCTTCTATTTATGAAAATAAGGGCATAAAAGTAGCTCTTTTGATAGACTATCATTTCAAAGGTGGCAGGCTGAATAGGTTTCCACTGAAGACAAGTGTGTTAAAATGGCAAACTAGAGGCAATGTGGATTGATCATATCCCGTTTTCCCCACATGTAGCTAAACTTGAATAACATTTCATTCATAATTTCAGAGGAAAACTGAGAAACATAACCTCCGGAGTAGTTAGTGGCAACTTTCTTCGAGATTGGAAATGGATTCACTGTTAAAATACTGAGTCACTAAGCCTTCAGACTGCATTCCAAAAGTCTACCAGGGACATTTCAATCAAGGATGTGCAAATGGGACAGCCAGACCATTTCAGCTAAAAGCATCATACAGAATTATGTTGGTGAACATGGTGCCCTCCAAATGACCTCATACGTGGCCATGGGATTAAGCCATGGAGAAACCTACTCATAAGTTGAATTTTTCTTTAAAAAAAAAAAAAAGAATGAGTCTCAAGTTCCAGAAAGAATGGTAAATGACCCTATCTCCCAATGGAACGATTCCCGTTCATTTCCAGTAGCAGTAAAGCTGCTGACCCCCGTGGAGCCACCCTTCTCGCTGCTTGTGGAGTATTGTCTTTAATCTCTTGGATCAAAGATTGGTCAATAAAAGTCATCTCTGCTTTTGAGAGGAGCAAACAAAGTGTACTCTGTCCTATGATAATCATAAGTTTCTGCAACATTCTAGACATAAGAATTCCTATGTGTTGTTATTAAATTGCCAAAGCAAAAGAGAGGAAAAAAATGTGACTTCTATTTGGTGAGTCCTTTAAAAGAAACTGAGTTTTCCAAATAAAATGTGTATGAGTTTTCTTGGGGTATTTTTGTTCTGTTTTTTTTTTCCTTCTTTCTAAATTTTTTAAATGAATTTTGAATCAGTGAAAGATCTCTTACCAATGACCCTGAACACTAAAGTCCAATTTTTCTGGAGAAAAAAATTACATGGAAGTGTCATTTTGAAAAAAGAGCATCAATATAAATGACAGCCTCAGTATGAACTGCCCTTTGCAATAAAGGAGACATGCCTCAGTCCCAAACAAAAAGAACAACTTTGGTGAATGAGTTGACTGGTTGTTTTTTCCATTAAAATCTGGTCAACTTTGCTAAGTCGTAGCAAGTTTCAATAGAAGGTGGACTGATATCTAATGTTTGATAGGTAGACTACTAGTCAGTTGAAGGTAGACCAATTCAGTATTTCACGTCTTCATATATGACCTGCCAGCTACTCCTGAGCAAATCACGTTTCTTCTGAATTTTTGCAAAGCTGACAAATTGCTAAATTAACAGGACCCAGTTTGCCATTTGCAAGCCTATTAAACTTTTCGACTTTTATTTTATTTCTATTTCTTTACCTCTTCTTATAAGAAAAACATACTGGCTTCTGATATATATCTTTAATCCTTATTTTAAAATTTAAAAGTATAAAGGAATTAACCCTAGCAGAAGTAAAATCTCTGCTGGAGGTAGGGCAGTAGTAATTCTGAAGGAATAGCATTTATGATGAGAACAGGAGATAGAAAACAGTCCGAAAAGGTAGAGACCCCAAAACAGAAGATCCAAGAATGTTTTTGCTAGAGGCCTGGAATGCTCCCTGTTTCATTGTTATGTCTTACCTTTCCCTGGAAGCCATGTGTGAGAATGTGACTGAAACTGAGAGGCAGCCCCTGGGCACGTTGTGGTTGAGTCCACTAGAATGACCAGCTCGTTCACCTCTCCTACAAGAGAGGTGACCTCCTACAAGCTTGAGTCTCTTAAAGACTAGCACCTCATTGGTATCCATCCACAGGAACAATTCCTGTTGTAAAGGAACTCTTCCCTCTCTCTCTTAAGCTATGAATCTATAACAAACTTTTCTCTAAAATTCATCTTCTACGGTCTGTGAATTTCATTCTTCAAATTTGTAAAAAAAAAATCCTTAGTTCCTTGCCTAGGACACTTCGGTGACATTGTGTTTTCCAGGACCCTAGAGCCCCTGAACTAAGCTCACCAAGAACCAAGAGAGACACTGTTGAACCCAAAGATATCCCGAAATTTCCTGTATGGATTAGAAGGAAAAAATGACAAGTTTCAGTGTTATGATTGGACATAACAATTATGGGTGATAGCTATTCTAAACACTGCTATTTTATGGAATGCCTCAAAAAAAATAGAGCTATTAAATACAATGTAAGAGAATTGATTCCTAGAGACACAATACATTCTTCCTGTAGCTTTGTACTCTGACATGTTTAACTTTCCGTGAAAAGAGATATTGCTATTGATTTTCACTGTATAAATTCATATTAATAACTTTCAATTTTTAAAAAATAATTCCTAATAAATAAATAATTTTAAATAAAAAATTTTATTTTACTTTATGTGTATAAGTGTTTTACCTACATGTACATAAGTGTACCACATATGTGAAATGCCCACAGTAGCCAGATGAGGGTATTGTAGTCCCTGGAACTGGAGTTAAGGACAGTTGTTTGCTGTTATATGGGTGCTGGGAACCAAATACAAATCCCCTGGGAGGGCAATAAGTGCTCTTTACTACTGAGCCATCTCTCTAGTTCCCATTCCTAATAAACTTAAATGCTATAGGGATCCATAACATTTGTCTATTATATTATAGGCTTACCATAAAAACAAATAAGGGATTGGAAAGCAGCTTAGTTAACCAAGTGCTTCTTGTACAAGTATAAGGATGTGAGTTGAATCCCCAGGCATCCATGTGAACACCCAGATTTGGTGATATATGTCTCTAATCCCAGCCTAGAGAGATGGAGACAGCACATCCCTTTGGCTCACTCCCTGACCAGTCTAGCCAATGAGAAAGCTTAAGTTTCATCTGTCTCACAAAATTAAGGTGGACAGAGATGGAGGAAAACATCAGAGTTTAGCACCTTCTCTACACACTCAAATATGTGTGCATACACACATGAACACATACATAACAAAAACAAACATAAACATTTTAAAAATGAAAAATACTAGAGGGGTGTGACCCACTGACCCCAAGAATTAGTATTGCTCACCTTCAATTTGAGAAAATAATAGATTACAAATTTTCCATTGTTAAACACTGTGAGTTTAAAAGTAAATATTATTAAGAGGATTGGCTTTGAGTGTAAGAGCTAGAATTGAACTCGAATTCCATATTCATGATTTATCCATCCATTGTTCTTACATTCACTGAAATTATTGCTCTACAAAACTGGAACTTCAAAAAGCCCTTTTTGGTATTAGAAATTAGATATAAGTCATACATACAAAATAACTAGAGCTCTTCTGGGCTTAATCTAAATTCTCCAGATAACGTTTGCTGAGCACTTACATTGTTAGGCTTTATTATTCGTACTTTACTCATAGCTACAACCATATTTGCAGACCAAAAACCAGCAGAGAAATTGAGTAGTCTGATCCACAGGCAGGTTTTAAACCTATGAAGCTTTACTAGAGAGTTGAACTCTTGATCACTATACTATGTTGCTTCTTGAGTTTTCAATAACTTCTAACTTGTCAGTTAATAATGCTAATGAATTACCCCTGCTTAGAACCAAAAGTGTCTGAAGTTTCACACTCTTAGATAAGGGTGAAATGCTGGTTTGAGCCTTCATTGTTGATGAACACATGGGTAGACCCTTCAGTATATTTTTAAAATTATAATATGAGCAACTACCACCCACAGGTATAAAGAAGATCGCAAAAGATGGTGACTAGGAATATACTATTTGATCATGATATTTTAGTGGGACATGTTGTGTTCTGAGAAAACTGTGTTTCTCTTTGACACAGTGATTTGAATCTTAAGGTGAGTGTATGATGCTCTGTTTTCAGGATGACTCCAAAATTCAGAGCCCTATGATGCTCTTACTATGTGTCAGATAAGCATATGAATTCTTCACATTCCAAACAATCATACCCTGTTGTTTGTGATTATTTTTTATACTATCACTAAGAATAGAATCTCTAAAAGAATGCAAACCTAAAAATATTTAAAATTTACTAATTCTGTGGCCTCTACATTGTAGTCAAAGCTAAAGTCTTCTATGAACATAATTAGTTCTATCAAATATTAAAGACATTTGGAAATGTCTATTAACTCCAAGTAACTTTATTTTAAGAACTACATACCAAAAGATATATTTGTTTTGAGAATGTTTAATTAAACCATTACTATACAAAGTGTAATGATGTTGGATAGAGGGCAACATTGAAGACTGAGCTTTTTGTATCACTAATGTACAAATTAACCACTCCAGCAATTGCTGTAGATGACCATAGTTCAAGATGCATATTGCAGATACTTTGTTGAAAAAACAGGTGAAAGGGGGTAAATTTTAACACACACCGTCTGGTTCTTCCTCTAGATATTAGTTTCAGTTCTAAACTGCAGTTTCTGGAATGGAAAGAAGGAAGGAAGGAAGGAAAGAAGGAAGGGAGGGAGGGAGGGAAGGGGTAAAATGCTGCGCCTATATTAAAGATTCTACAAGTCCAAGTGACTAGACTTTGAGATTATAGATTGTTAAAATTTGACAGAGTCAAATTACTTGAGGCTATTTTTATTTCCTTTGGAAGCCATTCATTGTCCACACTGCTCTCTGATCTAGCGTCCTTGTGACTATAAGAACCTTACAATTCATTCTTAACAGATCATAGCTTTCACCAAACAAAAACCTAAGACTGTTGTGAGATAAGCACCTGGAATCTACAGACTGTTTTTGTTTTGCCCACTTTCCTATAACCCACCTACCTGTGTCTCCAAATACGGATTTGGTAAATACTTGGATTTATGAATTTCTTTCCTCTGCACCTAATAAAAACCTCATTTTCATGGTGGAATATAATATTTATGGAATCTGAATCTGTGTTTCCAGGCCATGGTCAGTCATATTTGGCTCCAGAATAAACTATCTTGTATTTCCTCTTGAGGTGAGGACTATGCTTTTGGGTTAACATAACTCTCCACCCATTCAATAATTCCTTAAAAAAACCTTTTGAACATTTACTGAAATGCTGCAGCAACTACTACAGAAAAATCATATTCAATATTAAAAAGTAGTAATACAAAAACTATAAAGGATATTTAGGGACTTTTTTTCAGTTTTGTACAGTTTTATTTGAATGTTATGCTTTTAAACTCTATAATACAAGCTATGAAAAATACAGTTTTCTGACTATAATGCTGATGCATACTTACTATAAAAATATTATTTTATACAGAAAATGAAAAGAAAGGAAAAGAACTAATCAAGAATCCCAGTAGAGCATCATCATTAGCAATTGATATATTTTCTTAAAATAATGTCTCCTGTGCACTTAAAATAAATTTAGTCATTTAATGTTCTGGTTATTAAGTGTAACAAGTCATTCAGGAATCTGAAATGGAAAGGAAGTTACAGTCTGTAAACTAAAGTAAAACTTTGTGACTCAGGTCACTTAACCTAGGCTCAACTATACAGAATTTAATTATTTAAGCAAACAAGAGACTGTAAAATGAACAAAAGAACATTTTATGTTATTGTTCCATTCAACTCTGTCATTGGTAAAGAGACAAAGGATATTTGCAGTGAGGGGAAGCAGATTTCCTAACTTAATTTTCATTAGCATGAGCTAATACATGGTTAATATATTCATCCTCAACAGGTATTTCAACATGTTTATTTCCTAATACAGCATTTGGGGAGACGGTCTCAAGGTATAAGCAGTATTGTTCAAACGTTAATGAGTATGCAAATCACTTTTGGATCTTGTTCAGATGCAGTGTCTGATTCAAGAGTTCAGTATAGAATTTGAGAGTCTCATCTCTTACAAATCCCAGGCAATAGGGATTCTTATGGGCCAGGGACCCAGGTTTCTGTCTGGCTCCCACATCAACCTCTGCCACACAGAGATGCTCGTTAGCCCTTTGCTGGGTACTTCCCCTAGGCTGCTGATGTAGGGAGCACAGTTCTGAAATAAGAAAGTGTCTGTCTACTTTCTTTAAGTGTTCAAGACTAGTCTGCTGCATGTAGAAAGCATTTACAAACCACACATTGATCTTTGTGCTTCAATTTTCATTATTTTTTGTATCTTCTGTATGCTTTGAATCTGATATTAATCCCTCACAAACACTCCCCAACCATACATTCATGTATGTGAATACCTGGTCCCCAAATGTGGCACTATTTTTGGAGATTGTGAGGTCTGGTTGGAAAAAGTGTGTTATAGGGATCAGAAACTTGATAGTTAAAGGCTAGTCCTGCCTTGTGTCATGCTGTCAGGCTCCGGGTCCAATCTTGATACATGGCGCTCTGACGTATAAGCTTACCCCGGTGGAACTGTTTCACCAGATCTTCCTCACCATGATGGACTAAAATTCCTGAAATGGAGGGCTAGGATAAATCTCTCCTCCCCTAAGTTGATATTTTTTCACATTGACAAGAAAAGTAACTAGTACAGAAAAACTGATACTAGAAGATAAAGGGTGCTGCTGTGATGAACTTAACCATGTGGTACATGGGCCTTTGATTTACAAAATGAAGGTAGAAGTGCTTAGAGCTGTGAGCCACAGAAGCACTAGAATGCTGCACTCACAATTTAATGGGTTGTTAGACCAAAATGCTGATAGACATGTGCACAGTAAAGACTGAGCTACTGAGGTTTCAGAACAAAGATTCTATCAAGAACTGGGCTATGGGCCATTCATGTTACATTCTGGTAAAATATTTGGCTATTTTTCCTATGTCCTGAAAGTTGCAGAGAAGATGATTCCCAATGAAATGAACTAATGTATTTGGTGAAGTAAATTTCAAAACAACTTTGTGCTCAGGCTGTGGCATGGTGATAACTGGCTGCTTCTATTCAGATTTGCAGTGAGAATTCAGAGCAAAAAGCATAGTAAAATGAACATAGTTTAGCAAGAACAGAGGGAGAGTGAAGAAAAAAGTACCTGTAATTGTTAAAATTTAACACTATTAGGAAAATAGTGTTAACACTATAAGGAAAATCACACACTTTTCACAGAGACAAGAGGTAAATGGCCTTGATGTACCTACTTATCAAAGCTTCCAATGGACAAAAATGAGATATTTTCATTAAAACGACAGTGCCTCCTGATCATCCTGCTGGGAAACAGTGGCCTTAGGGAGTGTTTCTCCAGATTCAGCTGCTCAAGCACTCAGAGGGTGCCACAGTAATGGTCGACATGTGCTTGGCTGCATCTTGAGCCTGCTGCAGAATGCAAAATCATCCACACAGTGATCATTGTGTAAGCATGCAGAATGATAAAGGACAGGGTCATCAAAGTTTAAACTGGTTTTCCAGATAAAAGCTGATAAAGCCAATCAATTTGTGGAGCTACAGGCCCCACAGAGAATGGCTGAGGAAGCAGACAGGTTGGAGCCTAAGTTACAATAGAGACCCCAAGTCTCATCAGAGACCTCTATTTGATGTTAAAGTTGCCGGGAATATGAATGTCTGCTGAAGAAAGCTACCCAAACTCAGTATTGCTGGCCCAGGAGCGAGGTCATATGTACTATAATGGGATGCAGAGCTAGAGCTGCCCAAGCCTGTTCCAGCTCATTTTCTTACATTTGTATTGAGTTTTCTACATTTCACACAGTAGTTGTTCATCAAATTCAGACTCTCCCTCCTCCATCCATCCCCCCAGCCTCCCACCAGACCTCATATATACCACCGTGCATGTTAAGTCTCACCCACACAGTTATTTGTGCCCAGATGTCTTTTAGTGCAAATTCATCCACTGGAGTCTGGTCAGAGTATCTAGAGATCATAAGTAAGGCCCACTTTCCCTCTCCCAGGAGTAATCAGTTTCCAATAGTTCTCAGTCTAGGTCCAGTCCACCACCAATTTCTCTATCTTCACTCTGGGCCCTTATTACTTGACTTGCTGTGAGTCCTGTACTCAGCGCCACCATCGTTGTGCATTGGTGTGCAAGCTTCCAGTTGCTTGAAGCCCCTGCTTCCCTAAGTTCAGAGACCAGCTGTGGCTCTCACAGTCTTTCCTCCCCAACTTCCACAGTGATCCCTGAGCCATGGGTGGGTGAGGTTCGATATAGGAATCCTATCCAGGGATATACACTCTGCAGTCACTTGTTTTTTTGTTTTTTTTTTTTAAACTTGGCCAGTTGTGACCTTCTGTGTGCATGGCACTATGTTGTTTAAGGAAGTTTCACTGGTGAGAGTTAAGGATGCCTTAGTTTTCTTTCTACCCCTCATTCCACTGTAGTCTACAAGCCATAGGTGTCAAGATTCACCTGTAGATGTGTCACCTAGAACTTGGCATCTCTCAGACATATTCTTTGTGTCTGATCACTTGTGGAATTCTGTAACCTCCACCTGTTGCAAAAAAAAAAACCTTCTTTGTTGAGTGGCGTACTGTATAAGCGTCTGTAATATAAGGATCTGTTTTTATCATATGGTAAGAAATTTCATTTCTCTAAAGAAATGACAGAGATAAGAGTTTTCTCTAGGATCTATGTCCTCCCCAACCATATGTATTCCACTGAATCTATAGATTATTTTTGGCAAGATGATCATTTTCAAAATATTTATTCTACAGATCCACAAGGACTTTCCATCTCCTGGTGTCTTCCTCTATCTCTTTCTTTAAAGATTTGAAATTTTCATTGCAGAGATCTTTAATCTCTTTAATTGGGTTTATTCCTAAATATTTTTGTTTTTTGAGGTTATTGTGAATGGGAGAATTCCACTGAATGCTTTTTCTGATTGCTTTTTATTGATATATAGAAAGGCTACTAATTTTTTCAAGTAGGTTTTGTAACCTGCCACTCTATTGAAAGTTTTAATCATGTCTAACAGTTTTCTGGTGGAATTTTTGGAATCTCTTATGTATAATATCATAATAGAGATAACTAAACCTCTTCTTTTTTTAATTAGTACTCCTTTAATTTCCTTCTCTTGTCTTATTGCTCTTACAAGAGTTTCACGCACTATTTTGAAAAGGATTAGAGATGATGGACAACCCTGTCTGGTTCCTGATCTTAAGGGAAATGCTTCCTTTTTCTCTATTTAGAATGACGTTGACTATGGATTTGTTGAATATAGCTTTAATTATGTTAAGGTATTTTCTCTCCAGTCCAGTTCCTTCTAGGACTTTTAAAATGAATCTATGTTGAATTTTGGCAAAGGCCTTTTCTGTGTCTATTGAGATAACCATGTGGTTTTTGTCTTTAATTCCATTTATATGTTTGATTACATTTATTGATTTATATATATTGAACCCTCCCTGCATCTCTGAAATCAAGCTGACTTGACTGTGGTGGGTCTTTTTGATGTATGCATTTTGTGAGTATTTTGTTGAATGCCTTTGTATCCCTGTTCATTAAGGATATGGATCTATACTTTTGGTGACTTGTCATATCTCTATCTGGTTTTGGCATTAAGGTGATACTGGCCTCATAGAAAGAGTTTGGGAATTCTTCTGTTTCTATCTTTTTGAATAATTTCAGCACTATTGGTTGTAGGTCTTCTTTGAATGTCTGGTAGAATTCTGCTGTGATTCATCTGGGCCTGGGCTTTTTTTCATTGGGAAGTTTTATATTACTGTTTCAAATTCCTCATTCATTATGAGTCTGTTTAAGCTGTTGCTCTCTTTTTGGTTGAACTTTGGTGGTGCCCATGATTTTAGAAATTCACTCATTTCTTTTATATTTTCAAAGTTAATGGAGTACAGATTTTTAAAGTATTCCCCTTAAAATTATTTTTGGTCTCTATTGTGATGTTTCCCCTTTCACCTCTGATTTTGTTGACTGTTCTTTCATTCTTTTGGTTAACTGAGCTAGGAGTGTCTGTCTATATTGTTTAACCTTGCAGAGAGCTAGCTCTCAGACTGATTGATTTTTTGTACTATTTTCTTTGATTCTATTTCAATAATTTCTGCTCTGACTTTTGATATTTGTTCTCATGTACTAGGTTTATGGTTGGTTTGTTCTTGCCTTTCCAGAGTCTTAAGTTGTACTTTTAAGACATTTACATGTACTCTTTCTGATTATTTTTAATGTACATATTAAGAGCTATAAATTTCCCTCTTAGGACTGATTTAAGGTGTCCCAGAGGTTTTACTGTGCCTTATTATCATTTTCATTTAGTTCCAGGAATATTTTTATTACGTTCTTAATGTCTTCTTTAACCCATTTGCCCTTCAGGAGTGTGTTGCTCAATCTCCATGAGTTCGTGTAGTTGCTAAAGCTTCTTTTGTAGTTGATTATAAGCTTTATTGCTCTGTGATCTGATAGAATGCATGGAATTGTTTCAATTTATTTGTAATTTTTGAGATTTATTTTGGGTCCCAGAATGTGGTCAATTTTAGAAAAACTTGCGTGGACTGCTGAGTAGAAAGTATATTCTTTGGAGCTTGGATGGAATATTCTGTAAATGTCTGTTAGGTCCACTTCATGTAAGATGTCATTTAATTCAGATGTCTCTCTACTTATTCTTTGTCCAGTTGACCTGTCTGTTGAAGATAGTGGGGTATTGAAATCACCTTCTATTACTCAGTTGGGGTTAATCTGTGTTTTAGAGTCCTGGAGTGCTCTAAATGAAATTCAGGGCTCCAGAGTTTGGTGCATATATATTCATGATTATAATATCTTCTTATCAATTGTTCCTTTGATTACAATGATTTTGTCGGATATTAGAATTGCAACATCTGCTTGTTTCTTAGAGACATTTGCTTGGAATATTTTTTTCCATCCTCTCACCCTAGAGTAGTGCCTATCCTTGAAATAAAGATGAGATGAATTTCTTGAAGACAACAGAAAGATGTGCTTTCGTTCTTGATCCATTCTACTAACCAGTGTATTTTGATTGGGGAGTTCATTTAATTAATATTTAAAGTTATTGTTGAAAGATGTGTATTAGATACTGTCATTTTAATTTCTTTGTGTTTGTGGCCCTATTTTGTGTTTCCATTATTATACCTTTCTTTGTTTCTTTCTGTAGTTTCTTGGTATATTCATTCCTTTCTTTGGTCTCTTGTATAGTGTTGAGTATTCTCTGTAGGGCTGGTTAGGTGGATATATTCTTTCAGCCTGTTCATTTCATGAAAACTTTTTGATTCCCCTTCAACAATGATAGTTTTGCTAGATAAAATATTTGGGGCTGGCATTCATGTTCACTTAGAGCTGGAAATACTTTAATCCAGGCTTTCCTAGTTTGCACTGAAAAAGTCATCTGTAATTCTGATGGGTTTTCCTTTATATGTAACTGGCTGTTTTTCTCTAGCAGCTTTCAGTAGCTTCCCTTTGTTCTTTACATTTAGTGCTGTTACTATGATATGCAGTGTGGAATTTCCATTCTGGTCATGTCTAATTGGTGTTCTATATGCTTCTTGAATCTTTATAGATAAGTCTTTCCTTAATTTAGGAAGTTTTCTTCTATAAGTCTGTTGAAGATCTGTTCAATGCCATTGGCTTGAAAGTCTTCTTCTTGTATGCCTATAATTCAGAGATTTGGTCTTTTCGTGCTGCCCCACATTTCCAGAGTATTCCATTCCTGTGAGTTTTGTTTTTTTTTAATTTTACATGGTTTTTGCTTAAGGAGTGCAAATCTTCAACTCTGTCATCCTGTTTCGATATTCTATCTTCACTCACTCTGCTTGTGAGGCTTTCTGCTGTTGTTTCTAATTGCCTTACTAAGTTTTTCAGTGTCATGTTCATTTCCATTTGGGTTTTCGTCACTATTTCTATCTCTTTTGTGAATTCAGTTTTCAAGTCATGAATTTTTTTGACATTTCATTAATCCACATATTTGTATATTTATGGACTGGCTTGGGCTTCTGCCACAAGTTTATGTCTTTTCCCTTTGAGTTCTTTGAGTTGTTCCTCTGTGTTTTCTTTAAGTTTTTTGATCATGTTTACGATTATTCTTTTAATTCTGTGTCCTCGGGTTCCTCAGGGTGATTTAAACTGTAGCGCATTTCTTTAGGAATGGTGGATTTTCTGGGGGATATTTTCTCTTGATTTTTCAAATTATTTGTGTTTTTGCACTGCTTTGGGGGCATTTGGAAGTTCTCTGTTGGTTATGTGTCTAGTAGGAACTTCTCTGTTTTTGTTTAAATCCATTTTGGTTCTGTTTATATTGTTTTTATAGCTTGACAGCTTTTTATTTAGGAATGGAAAATAAATTGGTGGGTGTTTCAGGTTCTTGAAGAGTGGTAGACTAGTTTGGTGGTTGGTAGGGCAGGGTAGGCTGTTCAAGTTACTAGGATGGTTGGTCTGTGCCAGACAGATAAGGAGCCAGTATAGTCTATCCTAGGGAACTAAGCTAGAATGGGTTAGGAAGATGGTCCAGAGATCTGAGGGAGAGGAACTGGAGCCCAGCTGGGGTCAGAGCTGGAGGAGACCTGTTCCAACTCATTTTGTTCCATTACATGCCCGCAGTGCTGATTTAGAGCAGCAAATTTTAAAGTTCTGCTTCAGTCTCACTTGGATCTGATTTTTTCTTGCTGTGTATTCCTTCTGCCCTTCTATAACTGCAAAGTTTTCTTTGTGCCATTTTATATTGGAATTATGCAGTATTCTTTCTGATTTTTCAAGGAATCACAGTTAAAAGTTTGCCTTGAGTCTCAGAAGAGATTTTGCAACTTGACTTTTCTATAGTGTTGGGACTGTTAAGACTATGGGGACTCTTGAACAGGGACTAGACACATTTTGCATTATGAAATGGCTATGACATGAGGCAATGCATCAAATACTGCTTGAGTACCAAATGTCTCCCACAGTTTTGTGTTTAAATATCTGATGTGCAGCTCTTGCACTGCTTTAGCAAGTTGAGAAGCTGGTTGACAAAGAAGGTCACAGGAGTTGGACATTTGAGCACTATACCCTATCCTGTCTTACCTCGCTTCCCTTCTCACTGTCATGTTCACAGCCATGATTTGAACAAGTTTCAACCACATTCCCTGCCACCGTGGAGCTGGTCTGCCAGGCCATTTCTACTACATATTGATATCCCTTCGAATTGTGATCCAAAATAAATCCTTCCCCTTTTAAATTGATTCTGTCAGGTTTTGCGTCACACTGCAGAGAAAAGAAGCAGCCATGTCTACATAAAAAAGCCAGTGGAAAATCAAGAGAAGCAGCTAGAAGAACAATTAAGTCTTCATTGGTTAAGCCAGAGGTAGAAAGAGAATACACTATATGTAATAGAAGTAGTTTCCATATTCAACCTTATACCAGTTGTAAAAGAGAAGCTGACAGATATAAGAATAAAGACTCATAAACATTATACAAAACTAACTTTTTCCTGCCCTTTCATTTAGTGAAAGTTTTCAAATGATATAAGCAACATTAAACTGTGGTTCCAACAGGTGTGTATAAACATATCCAGAGAGTCCATGCCTGGGGCCAGGCACAGATGGCTGTCAGTGATCCTGGTCAGCATTAAAAAAAACTCCTGTAGCATGAAAACAGAAGCAGAATGCAATGTAGACCACACTGCAAATAAAACCAAGAAGGAAAAACAGTCACTTTTAAATGTCTATTCACCGAAATCAGAAAGAACAAAAACAACCTACCAGCATAGCATGAGGTTCCCCTGAGGCAAATGATTACTTCTACACATCATCAATTGGTTTCAGGGATGGCTCTGCTCTCTAAGCCAAGATAATTACATATTGTCCTGCCCAGGAGCAGGGGGATGGGTAAAATGACCTCCTGAAGTCCCAATCCTGGTAATTTAGAAACTGGTTACTCACTCACAGAAGAGGTGATAACGTGCTTCAGAGTCACTTAGAGACAACAGGTGCTATACTTTCGCCTTTGTCACTCATACTAGAATGATTACAAGGAAACATCCAAGACCCCAAACTCCCAATCCTAGTGTAGACCATCAGGCAATCTGCTTCCTGTAGGCATTGAGATACTCTCTTGAGAATCTTAGAAACATTATGAGCTACTAATCTCCTTGATAAATTGACACAAATTTTTTAACTTGTAGTTTTTATACAAAAGATATATATATATACTCACAGATCTTAAACCACCATGACAGACTGTTTTGCCTTAATGGTCCTAGACAATTTAAATAAAACTATAACTTTGAATTAATTTCTTATATCTAAAATGGCATCAAGTAATTTTTATTTTGATAACATATATTGTAAGGTTGAATAAATTACTTGTGTGGTCATTTTTAAAGTCACAACACCTGATCCTGAATTCTACTTCTAACCATAGCTGAGTGCCTTTGTAATGTATAGACTAAAGAAGAAATCAGAGAAAGAGACTTAATGGTTTTGCAAATCTACTACCAGATACTGAAAAGAAAATGAAGCCAGAAGAGCTATGAAGATCTGACAGGCACTTAAATCTCCACTGTTGAAGAAGAAGAGATTGTGAGACACTACGTGATGTTGTATATCTCTGTCACTTGGACCACGCAGTCAACTTCAGATCAAAATCTGCAATATGAAATGCTTCCCTGTTGGGGCCTCCTGACATACCCCTTTTACAGGACCCTCAGCTTTCCTCCATAGAATTCAATAGCATACGGTTTTTATGTATGTGGATCAGGCAGTGAATTCTCTTGCCTTTCTCTCTGCAACAGGCTACATAATTGCCTGATGAAAAATGTTTTATATCTTTGATCATGGACCTTTAGAAAGACATTAATTGGGTAATGCCTAAAAGTGTTTTAAGAAGAATTCATATTAATTTTAGGAATAGTGCTTAAGTGTTAATGTTTTCAGAGAACTCTAGGCTTTGTCTGCAGATTTCACACTGCCTTACTATCTTAAGCTAAACAAGTAAATTGGTCCCATGATATGGATGGTGAGAGAGGAACAATGATTCCCGATTAGCAAAATTAATATCCCAGATAACAGGAATGTACAGCCAGATATGTAATCAGGTACATAACATATTCTGTTACCTGTTCAAACCACAAAATGCAACTCCCTACATTGCTAATAGAGTTCATCCATTAGCTGAACAATTATATTAATGGAAGTGTGATTTAAGGCACATGAATGCAGAATGACTTATTTTTAAGTTTGCATATATTTAGAAAGTAAATATTCTATATATGAATGCATCTACATATAATCAATAAATATCACCCAAATTTTTTATTTTTTTTTCATATTTTTCCTGAAGGAAATTGAAGCAACTGATGAGAAGATATAAAGGTTTATTTTTTAAACAAAGCATTCAGATACTAAAAAACTGAATACTTCATAAAGAAAATAGGTTGCTCTCTCCTAAAATTGCCTCTAATGTTAGCTGAATATTAATAAAATCCATAAACCATTAGTACATTATAGCTGCTTTGTTCTGAATTACATAGACCTTTTATGTTTATTCCTTGGTGAAAATGCATAAAAAAATGAAATCTACTCTAATTGTACTCTCTGAAGATCACTGGTGAAATCATTTCTAGCAGCTATAAATCAATTGCAGTATTAAAATGACCTGCCAGGTGCATCTTCTGGGTATCAGACTAATTAAGGGAATGTATTAATTGCAACTATTCATCAACACCACCAACGTTGTTAGGTAACCCTTACAATGAATCTTTTTACCATATTATCTAGCAATAAAACCGCAGTTTTATAAAATGTGGAAAAAAAAAGGAGCTAGAGAGAAAAGGCTAAGAGGACGGCTTCTGCTTCTATTTTAAAGAGGTCTCACATAGTGTGGAAAGATGTTTGGAAAAGAGGTTTTACCTAAACAAAATCTTGATCTCACCTTCATGTTTTCTTTTATGTAAAATATTTATATTTCCTAATAAACCATTTCTGGCTTTCTAAACCTTAGTTATTTTACAGATTTTTAAAAATAGCATCTTCCCATGTTTATGTGTGCACACTATAGGTAAATATATATGTATCTGCAATATTCTGTGTATAGATATATACACATATGTATTTTGTGTTTAAAACACACCATTGCATTGCATACATGTATGTTTGTACTTGTCTCCTTCCACGGATGAAAATCAATTAAGCTATAATGGTAATTAGTATCAAAAGAATGTCAGAAAAATGTAGCTTTGATCTCAAGTAGTAAACTGAGTAGGCTTTTGAAATTAATTTCAAATGACGGCCATATCATTATTACATTTTCCATTCCTCAAAGGAAAAGAAATTTAAATTCAAGGAAATTGTTACAGAACATAAAGTGTTTTCTTCTTTCTTTGTAAGACAAATTCTGAGGGCATGGTGAGTGGCTCACTAGTTCCAAGGTAAGCATTACTTCACTCGTTAATTCACTTTCTCATTATGGTAACAGTTCTTTCAAGTTTGACTCGTCAGTGCTCTGATCACATGAGGTACATGATGACAGATTCTAAGCAGAAGAGACTATTTTATCTCCACTGTTTGTATAAATCACTAGAAAGCACTGAATGATCCTGAATGTTCCTGAATAATCAGTTCCACAAACTGGGTCCAAACTTCTGAAGATGTGGCTCCCTCCAGATAAGATCCTGACAACCCTGCCCACAAGAAATCTATTCAAAGTTTACATCATTCCAAGTCCATAACATTGAAGTTACATGGGATTTGAAGGTGAAAATCATTACCTCTAGGGGATTGATGCCCCTACACTACGATAGAGAGAAATTAAGTCACTGGAATCATGGGAATTGGTAGTGTCAAGAAGCAATGGTCTGGACAGCACTAAGAAGATGGACAGTCACGCCCAGCATTGCCCCACAGGAGTTTCCTATTTCCATTTGGTCCTTCCCAATCAGCCTCAGCCACCTGTTATGGACGGAAAGGTTCCCTCCTCCTGCATGGTTGGGGTTTTGAAGTAGCAAAAGAAACTTGCTTATCAATTACCCTATAAACCATCTATAAAGCTCTGCTTTAGACCTAAAATAAACACGTGCAAAGAAAGAAATTACTAGTCTGTGTTTGGAAGTTCTGTTTGAGTGGACAAATTCTTCAACTTGGTCATGGAGACACAGAGTTTCAAACCCACATTGGGAACTTGAAAACCATGCCTATTTTCCATTTCCACGGGATCTAAGAGACACAGAAAGGCCTAAAGGCCAACCTTCTCAGAGCCTCACCTCACAGCTTCAGACTGGAAAGGCATCACTGCAGAAAATCCCTATAATCAGACGTTAATTCCTCTCAGCAGACCTGCCTTCCACCCAGTGGTTCTGGGGTACCCAAGCAGATGGGATCGGTTTTTAAGAGGTGGTCCTGTGGAATCTGAAGAGTGGATAGAACACTGATTAGAATTTGCTAAAGGAAAAACTTAAAGGCTCCTGGTTTCTCTGGTACCACATAAAATGAGGAGCACTCAGAAGAAACTCAATCATCTGTCCACTATCCTGAAATGTTTCATTTGGATTGAATTCTCAAAGCTGGCTCAGGAGAGTGAAATACACAATCTTAATGCCATTACCGTGTATTATTTACTATTCAGTACGCCAGGCACCAGATTAAGGATTTGGAGCCAGTGCCTACCTTGCTTCACTCTCTCCACCATCCTAGATAAAGAATGATATTCGGCAAAGAGAAACAAATTTCACTAAATTCCAAAACTCTCTGAGAAACAAGGATTGGCTCAGGTCTTTAAATAGTAAGCTCTGTGCCCTTGAGTATACTCATGGGATTTGGAATCCTCTCTGTGTACCAGGAACAACCATGCACAGCTCAAGGTTCTTTGCCTGCACTATGATTAGTTTAACTGTGCTTTACCAACCAAATGGTGGTCATCTTGGCCTGTGTTTTCCAAATTTCCTGTGTATTTCTGGGAATACATTTTTGATCTCAACAATATTAAGTTTTTATGGCCCACAAAGGCACAACTGATGTTCTGATGCTCCTGTTAAACAAAAGTCAAAATTCTTTGCGAATGGCATATTCCTGCACTCAAAAAACCCCGCAGATTTTTCAGATCTTTGTTTATTCACTTGGGTTTTTATTTCATGTTATTTTAGGGATAACATTTTATTTCAATGAAACAGGGGATTAACATTATACATTAATAATTATCATGGGTTGATGCAAAGAAAATTTGCACAGCACTGAAAAGTAAGATACTGCTCTCTTTCCTAAAACTCAGATTATAGTTAATATTCATTAAAAATCAGACTAGAGTGACTGGAGAGATGGCTCAGCGGTTAAAAGCACTGATTGCTCTTGCAGAGGACCTGGGTTCATATCCCAGCACCCACATGGCAGCTAACAACCATCTGCAACTCCAGTTCCAGTAGATCCAACACCCTCTTCTGATCTTCTCAGTTTTGCACAAAATGGGTGCTCTTACATACATTCAAACACGTAAAATAAAAATAATAAATAAAATATTTTTTAATATTTTTTAAAAATCAGACTAGAACATAGGAAGTCAGATCTATAAAAAATTTATACTATTAATATGTCAGTGACAACAACATTGACTGAAGTGACTCACTGAAGATAAAACACTTCCCTGAGGATACAATTAAACAACTGAACAACGTTTTCATATACTCCTGTTAAAGAGAGAATATAAATACATTGTTTTCAGGATTTCCTTCACAAACAAAATCAATTCAATTGTTGATACTAACCTAGGAAAATGGAATAGAAAATAGCCCAAACCCACTTTTATCTGTGAAATAAGTAGATTTGGATTTTTTTTTTTACTGAGTTGATGTTTTAATTTACTTTTTCTTAAAAAACTAAAAAATAATAAAGAAACAGATCATCATCATCTATTGCATCTCTCTGGACATAGCTATGAAGCTATGTAAAATGAAACAGACTAAATTCAGAAAATGCTTATAAACTATTCAGTTTTACCAGTCTGCTCCATTACTTGACACCTTAGAATTCTCTATGCTGGGAATAATTAAGTCACTCAAGCTGACATTTTGCATGGCTTTTCATCTCTCTGTGTACACATCAAAGGCACAATTATCTCTGACAACATTCAGGCTTATAAATATATTTGCTCTGTTTCTTCTTTTACCTTTGACACAGTACCCATTATCCATTATTGTTTCCAAATCCATCCACGGTCATTCCCAACCCTCCACTCAGACCACAGAAAGCAGTGCTCTTCAGATATCTCCCTCTGTGTCGCACAGCATTCCTGTAGGTAAAGGAATTCCTTTATCCAGCACACTGATCTGCTACTTCAATTCTGTCTGTAGGCTCTTGGGCTATAAACCCTCTGAAATCCAGACTTCAGTTCCAAAGAGAAGTGCTGTTTGAAGTCACATACGTTAATTCTTTCTTGGTCTTCTCTGGAAAGTGAACTTGTTCACTGCCACCTCCTCCGTATCTTGTATACAACTCTGTCACATCGCTTTGCTGTCCAGAGAGCATTCACACATTATGTGATGCCTCATTCATTAACTGTGAGCTCCCTGAGTGCAGGGAGCATGGTTTATAACTCATATCACTCCAGCACCTAGTATCTCTTTTGGCACAAAGCAAACCTAATTAAAGGATTGTTCAGTTAATGACTGCCATTGTCTGTGCACCTCTGCCCCCCAGTTTTTTGTCAACAATCCTGTCAAGTCTCACTAAATTAAAATGATCTTACCTGAGTTATGGCACTGTTCTCTAAATTTCTATGTTCCTTTCTCCTTTGTTATCAAGCCAGGTCCTTTTAAAGCACTTGCCATTGTTAACCATATCCCTTTCTGAAGGGGCTTTAGCCCAGTTAATTTCACATGTTATACTGCCATTGCAGCCGAGTATGATGATGGTGAGGATGAGGAAGAATACTGGTAACTAAGAGTCTACCATTGTCATTTCTTTTACTTATTTGTTGTGTGTGTGTGTGTGTGTGTGTGTGTGTGCGTGTGTGTGTGTGTGTGTAGTGTGCAACATGCCAGTGGAGGTCAGAGGACAACATGCAGGAAGTAGTTCTCTCCTTCTAACATGTGGATCCTAGGGATTGAACTCAGGTCATCAGGCGTGGCAGCAAGCACCTTTCCACACACTCAGCCACCTCACTTGGTCTATAATGGTAATTTTCTTTTTATATACTACCACCTGTTTTTTACAACAGTCTGAAAATTTTACAAATGAAATAACTAAGGCTGTAAATAATAATAATCCATTAACTCCAATTATTTTCTTACTGCCTAGAAAGCAGTCTTGTTTTAAGAGCACAGGGGCTTTGGAATCTAATAGATCTCTTTTCAGTTTCTACCTTGACCATTCATAACCTATAAGACTACTTAAGGAGTCTGACCTTCAATTTGCTATTTTATGTAAAGAATATATGGAGTCTAAGAATTCAACTTTCTTTCCAAAGTCCCCAGTGCTTTCTACAGATAGTCATCAATATGTGCCTTTGATGACAAGAATGTTGTAATAGTGTGTCCTCTGGGATTTCTGTGCATGGCACAGAGTACATTTGAAGAGAGTACATTTTGTACTTCTTCATCACCTGGAAATACTCATAGACATTTTATACCTTATAGAAATACTATGAGTATCTTAGATTTTGCCCTCTTCTGGACAAGCACCCTATCAAGACTGTTTTAATCAAGGGATTGTTAAAATTCCTAAGTGTTGAAATTTACTATCAAATTTGATCTACTACTATTCAAAAAATAAGCTAAGAAAAATATAACCATTACACTGGATGATATGAGACTTACCTGACAGAAAAGTGAGCAAAAATAGTTTCAAAATCATAACACTGTTTCCATTTCATTAGGGAGGCTTTACCAAGCTAGCAGCTTGGTAAACAGCTTTAAAACTGTTTTCTAATAGAACCTTTCAGTATATACATGGATGATTTTCTGCCCCCAAAAAACTACAAGGTAGATTTGACAAGTATAATTTCTTAATGTAGCTTCCTGAAACCCTCATTCAGCACACTCCTACCTCTATGTTTAGTTAAAGCCCTCCACAGCCTTAAAATAGGAACCAAATGTCTCCTGTCAAGAAAGAGCCCTTAGCACGTAGTAATATAACCAAATGTTACAATTTATCTTTTGACTGCCCTGGAATTTTCCTGTCAGGATGCTATTTCTAACTGGTTGGGTGACATTCCTTGGGTTTTGCCTCTGACAGTCCTGGGAATTATTGATCAGTTATGGCCCTGTGGTGAGCATGTCTGACTGGCATTCAGCATCAGCACTGGCTGAGAAAGAGAGGAGTGCCTCGAGTTATCCTGAAATCCCCAGCACGCTGGTTTCCTTTAGGTTCATTGATGCCTCAAAAGGAAGCTTGTACAGCAGAAATTCGACTGATGTGGCTGGCGAGAGAAAGAGATGCGGGTGGGATTTAAGGGTAACATCAAGAAGGCATTTGTGAGAAAACATGAAACCCTCTCGGGGGCTCGCAGGCACCCTCACCGGCATCGGAGCTCTGACAACACCGGCTCTCTACAGTCTTTTATTCTCCGGTCTTCTCAAAGGGCTACTGAGCCGGAAGCAACAACCCAACGGGGAGTGCTTATGTCAACCCACACGCACATTTCTGTGCACTGAAAAATGAGGTGTGGCTGAGTGGACCTCACTATTGCCGGGGTCTACATATTTTATCTGTACTCCCTAGAATTGCTCCCCTATTATGGTCCTGATTGTAGCTGAAACAATAAATGAAAATACGTTGAAAGATGACAGTCTAAAGTCATAATGGAAATTGCAGGCACATAAAGTAGCACCAAGGTGCCTGGATGGTCATTTGACTTGGATTACAGATGTCTTTTCCGCAGCAACTAGAGCAGTCCACCTCCTCCTCCTTCCCTTAGCTCAAAAGCTTACACTTCATGGGAAGTCTGGAAATGTTCACCTTACTTTTCTTTTTCTTTTTCTCTTTTTTCTAAAAACAAGATCATACTGAGTAGCTTAAGCTGACCTCAGACTTTGTTTCCCTGCCTCAGTCCCTAAGTGTTAGAATTACAGATTGCACCTCCATACCCAGCTAAAACTAGAGACAGGGAGGTTTAGATTTCCTGTAGCAACTCTGTGGCACCTCTTTAACTGGAACATACGAAGTGCCTGTGACACCATCATCATGACTAAAAGTCAGGACTATTTGAGAACTGCCAAGTTAGCTTGGTGCAAATAGCTAAGTATATCTCATTTGCCACCTGCAGCATCAAACTACAGGGTAAGATCAAGAATGTTCTTACAGTTTAAGATAGATACAGATCAAGGTAAATTCTGAATACCTTCATGAAATTACAGGAACTGATTCCTGTAGTATTCTTAGGAAGAATAGCTTTGTTCTGAAATGTAGTGTTGTTATCCTATGGGGGAAAGATGATTCTGTGGCCAGTATATTTGGGGAACTCTCTATTCACCCAGAAGACACCTAGAAATAAAGTGTTGAGATATATTTTGCCTGGAAGATAGTTCTGTACACTAGTGTATAAATGATAGGTTGAAAGTTACTGCTCATCCATTTGAGATGGTAAATCTGGTAGGCCATGGGAAATTCTCGTGCTGTTCTCTCCTATTTTCACCTTAAATTCTCCATTCCATTTTCATTACCAAACCAAAGTGCAAAGTCCAGTTAAATTCAGGTTGCAAAGTGGTATTAGGAACTATTCTTTTCAAAGCTAGATTTGTACTGTCTATACAGGTTATCTTTGGAGTCCATGCTGAAGAATGATGCTAATCCAGCTCGTGCCCGATGCTGTTTCCAGGCTGAGACTTGTGTACTCGGGGGACATGACACAATATTTTTAATTTTACACCTATGAAAATGGAACACATTATAGCATAAGCTACTGTGCAAATCTGTACTTCCAAATTCTTTACAAATTTTCAATTTGAAACAATAGTGTTTCAAATAATAGGGGGGCAAAACAAGTGTACTGTACAGAAGGCTTTTGTAGATGCCGTAAGATGAAGGTGACTGAACTTACCCACTAACTCATCAAATTTCTTCCAATGTAGCTGTTTTTCTGTGTTGTTTTCTAACCAACTGGATCAAAACTCATAGTGCTTTTTAACACTAGTTGGTGAATTTAAAATGACTTGGAGCACTGGGTTTGTAGCTCAGTGGTGGAGCACTTCCCTAGCAGGTACAGGGCCCTGGCTCCAAACCTCAGCACTATAAAAACAAATTCAACAAAAATACTAAAATAAAGTGCCTTTCGAGTTTAGTTTCTGCCCTGACCAAACAGGAAATTCCTCATTATTTTTCTCTGGCTCCTTTTGAATATCTTGCCTTTGTCCTCTGTCTGCTGCTTATCCCTTTCACCTTTCTTCTGCTTCCTTCCCTCTCTTGATCCATGAGACATAGCCTAGCCCTCTGATAGCTATACCTTAAAGTAATTTGGGACAGAAGCAAAAGACCGTAGAATCCTTGGTAATCCACCTCAGATCCAGCCATTGAGCGCTGGTTAGGCTTCTGACCAGCCTACCGTATTTTACAGGCAGCTACCTTGGAAATTGAAAATCTGTTAGAGTATTGGTGGAATAACATGAACCCTGAAACAAAAATCATACAAATAGAAAAGAAAATGTCCTTTCAGTGTTAAGTTAAGGCACCGCTGAAACACTTGAAGACCGGCTCTGGGTGATCTCTACTGATGGGCCTCAAAGTGGCTGGCGCTTAGAAACAGACTGGCTATTTTGCCTGAATTTCGGTGTCATTAGGCCTCTGCCCCCAAGGCCACGCAGCTTACTCGATCGACTACACAGAGCTTCCTCTCTGGGACTGAATAGCAAACCTGAGATACTGCATATTTGAGAGTTAGTCATGTGGCAAGGACCCAAGCACAGAACACCGGAATCCAGCACGTCCTGCCTCTTGGCTCTGCAGGCACATTGGTAACCGCTTGCTTTTGCTTTCTGTTCTCTACTAACAGGTCAGTATAAATAAAGGAAGCTGTGTGCTGTTACCCCTGCCCCAGTGTGACTTCACTCTCTGTCTCGGGAGCGACTTTCCTTCCCCAGTGCTTCAGCTTCTTTTCTGTCTCCTCCCTTTCTAAATTGCATCAAGTTAAAATGCTTGACAAAAATCTACAAATGTGCAAACGAAATAATTATGCTGAGAAAAGTTTAGAATAACTTATTATGTGTTGCAATCATCTTGAAAATTACTCCCATGGCTCAGAATTTTCATTGGCACCAGCAAGGGATGATTTTAAGCAGGTAATTGTTTTTTTCTGTGCCAGACTGCTAGCATCAAGAGCTAACATGCTGAATATAATGCATCCCAAGAATGAAAGCTTCATCACCTCTTAGTACACTTGTCTCTCTGGTACCTCTTCCTGTTTGTTTCTCATCCTATGCTCACCCTTTATGTGCTTTCCTTGACTTTCAGTTTTCAAGTTTCACTCCAACCCCCACCAACACCTCTGTCCTTCCCAAACAGGATGCACTCCTGGTCGGACCACCTCCTTCTTCTTAACAAGCACACCATCTTCCAGGTCCCATTTCCACCTTATTCTGCATCCCAGTTCATTCCCTGGTGCAGTAGTACCAAGCTCTGCAAGACTGGGACAAGGATCAGGAGCAGGAAATTTAACAATGGCAGAGCTGTGACAAGTTAATTCAACTCCTGCTGTTAAATTAACCAGCGTTCCAGCCGAGTTAACGCGTCACCCAGTTTCAAAAGGTTAAGCTCCAAGCTTAATCTTATTCATCATTATGAACTCTTCAAATTGGCTGAAATATTTAAAATTCAGTGAAATGAAAGGACTGCAGGAAACATTTAAGAGCCAACTACCCAGTCTGCAAAAAAAATGGAGAAATAATCTACAAAGATTAGGAAAGAAGGCTTCGGATGGGTGAATGGAGACACCCGAGAACCAGGTTAGAGTGAATAATCAAAGGACACGAGGACAAGGGCATCTTATCTGCCCACTATCGTGACGAGATCCAGGCGTTAGCAAGAAGTTTAATGGAGCACCCTGAAAATGCTTCTCCTATCTCATCATAAGCAACAGACCAAAGCTGAATGCTAATGGAAAGGACATGTACAGTAATACCCACTGCGCCTCTTTGACTTCGGACACGAAGGGGGGTGGATCACAGTGTGCCCCGACTTATCACTGACTAGGTGGGAGACCACAGCCTCCTGTGTACTCTTTACTCAGGCTCTGTGACAGCAGAGGGCACCTCTGGGTCTTGAGAAGAGCTGTGCATCAGAAAGCAATAGTAGATGCAATGAATCTAGCACTTCTGTTTTATTTCATATTTTTCTGCAGCAGGGTCTTATGAAGTACAGGCTGGCCCTGAACTCACTATGTAGTCAAAGATGACCTTGAACTTTTGATTCGTCTGTCTCCCAAGGATTGAGATTATAGACATGAGCCACAATGTCTGGTTCTATGCAGTGCTGGGGATTGAAATCAAGTCTTCGCGTATGCTAAGCAAACACTCATCAACTGATCCACATCCCCAGTCCAGCCCAGCATTTCTTACTAAAACCAGTATTTAGTATAGAGTAAGTAGACATAATGAAGGTTATTTCTATTACTGTTATTTCTTCTGTAGTGTGCCTTTGGTCACACATCTCTGCAGAGTTTTAGACAGCTTAACAGCTGAGAGGGAGGGAACATATACTCCACACAATCCCTTCTCAGCTCCTCGTCACAAACTGAAGCTCATCGCCCAGTCTGAAATGTTCTTCAACTTGTGCATACCTGTATCAGGCCTCTGCACACATACAGCCACCTTTTGCCCAAGCTCATCTTCAAAGCTAAGTTACTTCCTCTCCTACTGGCAAGTTCATATGTTCTTTCCCAAACTCCTTCATGTCCCACATCCTCCTGAGAATCTTTTATATTGTGAACATCTTTAATCATGCTTCCATTTTTATTTTTTGAAAGATATCTAGATTTTTTTGTATTGCTTAGTTAATTATATATTTTGTCCATTTTCCTGTATTATAAGTATCTGTAGTAGGGCAAAGACTACGCCTGTTTTCATTATATTCCCTGCATGTCTACCTTAATATCGTGACAGTGAGGCATGTCTCTTACAAGCCAAACAAATAAAAGCAAGTCTATAAGCATCTGTAAACATTCCATCTTAACTGTGATATATTTGCTTTCCTTCATCTTTCTCTTCTCCTTTCTTGTCTCTGTGTTTTTCTCTTTGTCTCTCTCTGTCTCTCTGTCTCATAGATGCATAAGAAAATCCTTTCCAGTTCATATATTTGTTCTTTTAATTATACTGGCAAGAAATCTCAATCTGTGGTTAAGCATAACAGAGCGCATGAGCATCCTTCCTTACCAGTATTGGGTAGATCTTTCATGCCTCCACGCTGAATAAAATGCTCCATCCTAACTTCACTTAATACAGTATGAACCCACCACTCTCAGATCAAAAGTAGAGGTTAGTCTTCTCCTTTTTGAGTCTCTCTACCTTGAACAAGATGAAACTAAAGTGGAGTTGCGTAACTTTTGAAGAAGAGTCAATTAAATCTCAATCTCGGAAAGTTAGTTCTACAGATGCCCCACATGGCAAACAGTCTTGTAATCAAGTCCAGGCCCTAAGAAGCCCAATCCAAATGGAGTGGCTGTCCCCAAATGTTCTGATAATGGTCCCAAATAAAATCAGCAGGAGCTACCTCAATCCAGATACCAAGGATAGGAAAACAGAAGAGCCTAAACCATCCACAATGGACCCAGTCAGAGATCCTGACCCACAGCTTTGTGAGTGTAATAAAAAGGCTTCACACAGCTCATATGTATGTGGCTGTTAAATTGAAAATATTAGTTTGCCAAAAGACTTTTGAATTACTATGACATCTTTTCTTCTTGGATACAGTAATATGTTGATTTTATGGGTAGGCTTCTTAACATCAAGTAAGATTTACATTATGAAATAAATCTTAGCCATGTTGCATTTATTTTAAATACACTATTGGATTCTATTTGTCATCATTTAACTTGGGATAGCTATACCAGTGTTTGCCAATGATTTTGGGTCTTGGTTTTCTTTTTCTGTATTTGCCAGATGCAAATAATAACACTGTGCCTATTTCATATAAAGAAACTAGAGGATTTTGATCTTACAGTTTTTTCTTTTGTGTTCTCTGGGGAAGTTTAAGTATTTCTAGAATTATCTTGTCTGGATAGTGGTACAAATATGTGAGTCCCATACTTTTCCCTACAGGGGATTAACTAATTATTATGTTATAAATTTTCTTATTTTAAAACTTTCTAATTCTATTAGAGTGAATTTTCATAAATTATACTTATCTGTGAAATTAGGCATTCTACACTCTGGTGGGTTATGATTGCAGGTCAGGTTGTCTCAAATAGTCCATCTCCTGACATCACAGGGACCCTTTTTTTAAGAGTCAAGTACATGGTGCATGTACAATGTAAAGCACCGCAAAGCTCATATAGGGGTAAGCTTCTTTGGCACCATTCCCGTAGGAGTGATTAGAATAGGAAGAGGAAATGCAAGGATTAGAACTGGCACACAAATGTTCCAATCCAAAAATATTTCCAATGGAGTTTCTGTAGTGAAGTTGTTATCTCGTTCACCTCACATAATGTATTAACACTTTTAACTGCTTTTGGTGTACCTGAGGCACCTTTTCAAGATATGCCATTTGTATACAACAGACTTGGCTTTCGCTTTATAAGGTAATTTGAAAATCTTTTCCCAAGGGCTCAAGATATCGCTTAATGGTAGTATATCACTGTCTAGCATGTGCAAGGTCTTAAGTTAGTTTGATAGCTGGCACCTCAGGACATAACAGTTAAGAGCACTGGCTGTTCTTGCAGAAGACCTAGGTTCTATTCCCAACACCCTGTAATTCAAATTCCAGGGGACTCTGATGCCCTCTTCTGACCTCCATGGACATTGCACTACACAAGTGCACTTGCACACATGCAGGCAATACACTCATACACATAAAATAAACAATAATAAAAATTATTTTTTAAAAAAACACTGAAACCAAAATAAACAAATAGAAATTGGTTCCAATAAGTAGTTGATCCCACTGACTGACATACTTGTCACTTCTATCATACTCCTAGACTTAGTAGCTTTTCAACACTATAAATAACTTCTGGTCGTGTGTATTTTCTAGGCCCTTTCCTTTATTTAAGGCACTAGTTGTCAGCCTTATTTGCTGTCTTTCCTCAGTAGGGTAGGACTCTCTTCCAATGTTAATAAGTCATGTATTTTGTGATTTGAATTATGGCCACAATAAAATCCTTCCTCACATTTCTTTGCTCTGTTTAGTCTTTGATGATTTTCTACTTTCTTAGGAGGTTCAGATCTTGTTTCTTATTCTGAATATTCTGGATGACTTATTACCCATGTGTTAATTGTAGTTTTCTCTCATGGCTACCTCATCCCATGAACTACGGGGTCACGTCTCTTACTGTCCTTTTCACAGTCTTTTGAAGCCAGCTACGTGGAAGGATTTTACTTTATCATTCAGCATTTTGAATTGTGAGGATCTAATGTTTTAGGGTACATTGAGAGGACCATCAAACAAGCTTAACATAATCATTCTTATTGATAAGCCAATGGAAAATGTATAAGTGAAAGTTTATGAAATTTAGATATAATGCTAGTATTTTAATTTCATAAAACTAGACAAATCAAAATTGCACATAGCGTTACTTTTATGCATTAATATTTGTTTCTATTACTATAATTTCTCTGATGGTATGATATTAGTTATATATTAATATAATTTCCCCCACTACATAGAAACCTAAGTTCTAAATACACTATCAATCTGGTGCACATATATACATATATATAATATAAAGCAGTTACATATTAAATACATAATATCTAAATATAATACAGTTTTAAAGGCCAGATACATTTTTTTCTTTTTAAAAAGTTTTAAAGCACTGGATAAACACTCATAGATTGTCAGTGCTTCCTAAGTAGTGTTGCCGAAGATTTGGTACACATGTCTACCTCATGATCTGTCCTTTAACATGTGTTAATAACTCTCTGCTTTCATTTTCAAGACTCTGTATAAACAATTACAGCTTCCTTGGAATTTTGTTTCATTCTTATTTTATTGGTAAAAATCTCACTCATCCATGCAATGTTTATATTTTTTCATTGGTAACATGCTCCATGTCTGATTTCTAAAACCATGGCTTATTTCTCCACAGTACTCTTGACACTTACTTAAGTATGTATTTGTCAGGTTTGTATTACTATAATGTAATACTCAAGGCAATCAACTTACAAAGGAAAGCATGTATTGAGTTCACAGTTCCAAATAGCGTGGTTGCCACTCTGTGGGCCTCTTTGGGAAATGGCAATGAAAGAACAAATCCTCACATCAGGAACTAGAAACCAAGGAGATGGAACATCAGAGTTCCATGGTCCCCTTTAGGCATGCTCCAAATGATATAAGGACTTCTTACAAAGTCACAGGTCCCAGAAAGCTCACAGCACTTCCCCAAAGTGCCAGTCAAGGATCAAGCCCTTAATAGACGGAACTTTAATGAACACAGCCAAATGATAGCAAAATATAATTTTTTGAAGGTAACTTTTCTGATCTGCTCACAAAATACACTACTGAGAGTAACTAAAATTCAAAACATCATTTAGTTTCCAAGTATTGTATTGAGAAGTTTTGTATCTGTGTTCATCAAAGAGATTGGTCTATAATTTTCTTTTTTGTAGGTCTTTGTCTGGTTTTGGTATTAAAGTAAAACTGGCTTCATAGAAGGAATTTTGGAGTGTAAAATTTATATTTTGCAGAATAATTTGAGGAATATTGGTATTAGTTTTTCTTTGGAGGTTTGGTAAAATTCTTAGCTGTAACAATCTGGTCCTGGGCTTTTTTTAGTTAGGAGATTTTTTAAACCTCTATGCCAGGAATTGATTCTCTCTCTAGAAACTGTTAACCAGGGGTGCCATGCACTCTCAAACAATACTGGTCCTTGCCTCTGCTCTTGACTATCCACAAGAACTTGATGGTACGACCATCCTGCTGAAGACACCATATATATGAGCTGTAGATCAAAGAAGGAGGAATCAAGCTGGTGCTGATTTCAGAGCCTCATCTCTACTGGCTAGCGTTCACAGTGCAAAACATCAACCTTACCCATTTGTGAATCCTGTGAACTACAACAGCTGGCCTGACAAGATCAGCCCTCTGTTGCAATAATGGCATGAATATCAGGGGAGTAACCAACCACCTCTCAACTTTGATTTAAGGTCTTCTTTATAGCACGGAGTTTATACTTGACATTGATACCAGGCCTAGCAAGCTGAGGTTAGACAGGTCACCAGATATAGGGGAGAAACTAATATTTGTTTGCTTTCTGCTAAATAGGTACCATATTAAACTGACTCCTGATGACTTATTATTATACATATAGATTAATGCCATACTCCGATCTCAGCAGAGAAGTTACCTTTCACATCAGATGGTTATTAACACAGAAACCCATAAGTAGCCAATGTACAGAGAACAAGAGGCTGCACACTGCTTATCCCTGATTAGGACATCTATATCAAACTTCTGCCTCCTGAGGCTCAGGGATCATTGCGGAAAACAAGGTAGAAAAAAATGTAAGAGCCAGAGGTGGTGTTTGACAAAAAGGAAACAGAGTTTTCCAGACATCTGGTCAGTTAGTCATATGAATTTACAGCAGTGGAAACAGTACAGATAAGACCCATGCAAGCTCAAACCAGACGAAATTCTAGTATAGAAATGGAGAAGTGGGTAAGAAACTCCAACCAAACCTAAAGAACTCTTGGGAACCAAGAGTTGCCTGCTAGGAGGGAAAGAGACTATCTTTTTCATGGATGGGACTCTTGGTAGGTTAACCAGGCTCCAGTGGATGTCCCAGATATCCCACAATGAAGAACATTTAAGGACACAAATTGGACTCTATAAGCCATATATATAGAGTACATTAAAGTGAGCAGGGACAATAAGGGGAGGTGCAGATAGGTAGGGCATCAAAATACCCATCAAATTATACTGTATGAAAATCATGATAATTCAATAAAAGACAGAGAACATCACATGTGACTATAACACATAAATTATAATTAATAGGTTCATGCAAAATACATCAAATATTAGACTTAGGTTCTGGGTAATAATACTCAACAGTATGTTTGTTAATGAAGAAAGTATGCTAATAGAGAAAAGTGATCATTATAATGACATCTATGAATTAATAAGACTTCCTTTAAAAGTGCATAGCGTAAAGTCCAGGTAGAATGAACAGTCACAAATGTTATTGATATGTTTTACTCTGAGCTATAGTGCTAACACCATGTTCCATAGTGGTTACTGGTTATCATTACTTTGTTAACTATTAACTATTTATAAATACTATCTGCATCATTGAAGCCTTAAAGTTCTGGTAAAGTACCACATACACCCCTTGAGCTAAGTGTCACTACCTCCTAGAACTTTCTACTGCTCTACAAAACAAGGCAAGGGCCCACGGCGAGTGCTGAGCGCACTGCTGCCCAGCTTACTTCTTAGCAAACACCACCATAGGCCAGTGCTGTGCATCTTCATCACTCAGAGCCTTTTTTTCTCTTGCTTTGACCACCTGCTGACTCTTGGTTTCCTTACAGGAATCATCCCAAATAATTTCATACTAGGCATTGTTCTAGTTAGCTTCATGGCTGAGACAAAGAAAACAAAACTGACCAGACCAAAACCAACGTAGGGAGGAAAGAGTTTTTTTCACCTTTAGCTTACAGGCTTACAGTTTATCATGGAGGAGAACCATGGGCAGGAACTCAGGACAGAAACTGAAGCACAGAACCAAAGGAGCAATGCTTACTGTCTTGCTCCACTGACCTGAGCCCAGCTTGCCTTCTTATACAACACAGGACCACCTGCCCAAGGGAGGTACCACTCACAACAGGTTGAGCCCTCCCATATCACTCATTAATCAGGAAAATACCCACAGAGAAGTCCACATGCCAATCCAATGGAAGAAATTCCTCAACTGAGGTTCCCTTCATCCAGGTGTGTTAAGCTAACAACCGAAGCTACCCACCGAAGGTACTATGTAAACATGCAGTGAAAGTAAAGTAGGATATGAATAAATAGAGGACACCAAAAAACTCCTCTAAACAGAGATTACAACAAAGAGGCTTATAGGAACAGCTGGTTCAAATTTTCAAAATTCAAAAGGAATTAATAATCAGAGAATCTGAAATCTCAGACTGAGAATGTTAACAGGAAATGTTCCCACTTTCCAAGAGTTTAGTATTATATTCTCCAATGTAAAATGTGCCAATTGAATTAACAAAAGTACTAAATAAAATATCCAGTGTCTCAGGGGTGATGTGTGTGGTGGAGGAAATCATTCTGTCTTTCCTGAGTCTTTTACAATACTCTGACCATTCTATCTCAATGACCATCCTAATTTAAGAATTAATTTGGCTCAAATAATCATTTTAAATTATGAAATGATAGCATTAACTCAGAATTGCAAACAACCAAAAAATTTAAATAAAGCAAAAAAAGTCATTTTATCATAGCATGATAAAGATACATAAATTATATTAACAAAAATATTATTCAAAAGTTGTTAAAAAATATAGAGTTGGGGGATAGCTTTGTGACAGAATGGTTACCTACCATGTTGAGACTGTGCGTTCATTCCCCAGTACCAAAAAGGAAGAGAAAATGGAAGAGGAGAGGAGAAGAGGAGAACGTAGAGAGGAAGCCTGCAAATAAAGATATTGCTATCGGCAGAACTAAAACATGGCTAGAAAACTAACTGGCCAAATACAGACACAACTCCAAATGCAATCAGAAAATGGTGTCTTTAAATCTTCAAATGATTAAAAGTATGTAACGAGCAAAACCTAACTGGAAATAATTCAACCAAAATGCATCACTGTATTGAGAGAAGCTTTTCTGATGCAACATTTGCTTTTGTTTTTTCACGGGACTAAATGCCAAATGGCATTATATTTAATGAACAAAATCTATCTCTTTCACTGTGATGATTAACCTTGGTCATCAGCTTGAGAGGATCTGGAGTCAACTAAGACATGCTCTTCTGGGGAATCTATAACAGAATTTCCTGGAATAATTAACTGAGGGGAGCAGAGCCTCTCCAAAGTAGGGCAGTCCCTTCCATGGGTGACCTGAAAGATACAAAGAGATCTGGAGATAGAGCAGTGTTGTCTGCCTCTGTTTTTTCTCAAGTACATCTGTGCCTGTTGGTTCTGCCATCATTTCCTAGCATCAGACTTCACCTTCTACAGTCTTCCAGCATGGACTAAAGATCAGTCAATGCTCTAGGATTCTCCTGGGTCTTCAACACCATACTAGAATGAAACATCTTGCTTCATAGACTGAATATATACAAGATTTTCAATCTGTTCTCTGTGTAAATGTCCACTGTTGAAATAGTCAGCCCCCACCACCTCTGGTATAAGTCAATCTAGTGAATCTCATCTATATTTACACACACACACACACATACACACATACATTCTACAGATTCTATTCCTCTGGAAAATCCTGCCTAATGCACTCACATTTTAATATTAGCCACTTAGAGAACTCTGTGTTTACTGATGACTTTCTTTTCTTTCTTTCTTCTTTCTTTGTTTTTTTTTTTTTGTGTGTGTGTGAGAATCTAAGTTGGCCTGGAACTCTCTATGTAGACCATCCCAGACTGGCCTCTATCTTCTAGGGATCCACCTCTCTCTGCCTTCCAAGTACTGGGATTAAAGGTGTGCACCACTAAGTCTAGCTTCTGATGATTTTCTTTTATAAAAAATACTGTATTCATTAATCTTATTTTATTACCTGTATGTGCATAAAAGTGCACCCACATCATGCAATGCCCACAGAGGTTAGAAGAGGGCATTGGATCCCCTGGAACTGGAGTTTCAGACTGTTGTTGGTTACCATGTGGGTGCTGGGAACTGAACCCAAGTTTTCTGCAAGAACAGTCATGTCTCCAGCCCCCTGATGGTTTCTAAATGTCAAACATCATTACCTAAAATTTGAATATTTTTTAAACTTTTGGTCACTGAACATTCATTCTATGAATTTTGACTTCTTTCTTTAATAAATATTGTAATCGTATACAAATTTGTTTTAGATATAAAGAAATGTAAAGATAATGAGATGCAGACCAAAAGCCTCTTCGATCCTATGTGCGGCAACCTCTGCACTATGAAAACAATGATCCAGCTTGTAAATACTAGAGCTACTTTTAAATAAGTGATCCTTGTAATTAAAATTACTGGCAAGGAATATATTAAAACAATGAACTCTGTACCAAATAAAGCCATGAAACTACACAGTGTGGAATATTTCTTCAATTATTGTTTCCTTTGGGAAAAAATGCAATGCCATGTTTTAAAAGGAGAAAAAGAGGATGCCTGTGGCTCTTAATACATCAGTAGAAATTGATGATTCATGGATTCATTAAAAAGTCTGTTGTTCTTATTATGTGCAAAGTTGTTGCTTCTTCCATTTAGAACAAAGTCCCTTGGTGTATATGCATCACATGTGTGTCCCATATCCATGAAGTTCAGAAAATGTAGAAGATGAATTC
This sequence comes from Eospalax fontanierii, assembly GCA_035773235.1. NCBI lineage: Eukaryota > Metazoa > Chordata > Mammalia > Rodentia > Spalacidae > Eospalax > Eospalax fontanierii. Next base: position 66,665,917 of record CM069530.1, on the reverse strand, counting down.
TAGAACTAAAGTTATGGATGGTTGTGAGAAGCCATTGGGTGCTGGGAACCAAAGTGAAGCCCTCTGCAAGAGCACTAAGCTCTCTTAACCACTGAACCATCTCTCAAACACAGGAAGTAACATTTATAAGCAACCCCCAGTTGTTAATATAGCATTATGTAAATGATATGGGTGCATCAAACTCTAGAAGGTAGAATTTCTGCCACAGATTTTAATTATCTTCTTGAACAAGTGTACTGATAAATGTGCATACAGTTCAGACTCAGACACAATAGCATCCGGGATGCCTTCCACTGCTGCCTTTCCATGTACGAGCCTCCACTAACCACACTGTTAAAGTTACCTGCTCTTAATTTCATTTGAATTTTTAAGACTTGATAACTCAGTATTTTTCCACAATGTTCTTACTGAATTTTGCTAGTATTAATTTCTATTTACTTCACATTTGGCAAATTTGACAACACTTCCTATTAACATTACTCAGTTTTTAACACAAAGATTGCAAATTCTCCCTCTTAGGAAAAAGCTTGCTTCAAATCCAAACCTAGGCCTCGTGTTGGACCTGTGGTGAGAAATATGAAGAGTCTTGAGTTCATCGTTAGCCCATGGACAGCCGATTGTATCAAAGGTGATGCTCCACACACTCTGACTCTGTTCCCTGACTCATTCTCACCTGACATCCAGCCTGTGGTAGGCTCCTGGCTGGTACTTCCACAACCCACAAACAAGACATGTCTTCTCAGAAAGAAAAGTTTTATTTTGGAGAGCAGTTGGCTACAATCTTTGTTCAGAGTGATTCTTCAAGTTTCTGTTACCACAGGACTATTAAAGGCCTGGATCTTCAGATGTTGAGTCTGTGGTACCAGCATCAAACAGCAAGATGAGCAATCTGTAACTAGAACTGGAATAAGGTGAGAATTCAGGAGACGTAATGCCAAGATTGAGCATTATATTGAGGGCAAAAATCAGAATGGATATTGAAGTTTGACCAAGATAAAGCATTCTAAATCAGAGTGGTTTTGAATGCTTTCAATTACGATCTGCTAAGCAAAAGATTTTCATTACAGTCAAGTAAAAGGACAGCTTTATTTAATGAGTGATCAGTTTAAAAACTGTCATGAGATTTATAGTTGGAAATCACTGAGGAATCACTTCAATGAAAATCAAGCTATATTACTATGAAAAAATTAATATGGGACATAAAAGAGGTGATATTACCTAGTCTGAAAAGTTTTAACTGTCACAAGAGAAGAAGGCTATCGTACATAGGTGGGGGTGTTTGTCAGCTCCTTCTCAGACTTCCAAAGAATTTCAGAACATACTTTCAACTAAGGAAAAGGAGCAGGCATTCAACAATATGAAAGTTATTAAAACAGTTTTAAAGGTTTAAAAAGTATAATTGAAGGAAAAATATCACACACCCCCATTACTGGACAAATACTACTACTTCCTTAAACCTGTTTCACATTTTATATTTTTACACACTCATTGGTACATTTGATCATCACACAAATCTGCAAGTATATGTGAGTGAATCATATCTATGTGTGTATGATCTATGCATACATGTGGGGGGGATGCATGCTTTTGCACGTGAGGGGAAAGGAGAGGGGGATTTTGAGTGTCCTGTTTTATTGTTCTTCACCTTATTCCCTGGAGATAGGGTCTCTCAGTGAACTTGGAGCTAGTCTGGCAGCCAGCAAAGCACCAGCACTTTTCTAGTCTCCAGCTACAACAGCACTGGGTTAAAGGCATACACAAGGCCACTCCCAGCTTTTTACGCGGGTGCTGGGATCTGAACTCAAGTCCTCATGCTTATGCAGCGAGTGCTCTTACTCTGAGTCATTCCTCTAACCCTTACACCTGTATTGAGAAATAGAAGCTCAGATGGCTCCCAATTGCCCTAATAGCTCCAGCCTTAGTAGGACACACGGTTGTCTCATTCTCAGCACTTCCCTAACTGCCCCAATTTAGACAACACTGTATAGATAACGCAGGTATAATACCCCATTGTACAACCAAGGAAACCAAGGTGCTTGGCTGGGATGATAATGTGATAAATAATAACACTGATATTGATTATAAAACCTCTGTTTCTTTAGCATTAAAGTCATAATCTCTCAAGGAACAAAACTAGATCATTTTATGATATATTTTAATTTTTAAAGAGATGACTTTTATCCTAACTGACTACTAATTGATAAGTGAAATTGGTGATCAGAAAATGTCTCCAGTTTCTTAAAGAAAATTGTATTTTGGGTTGAATCAGTTTGTTGGGAAGTAAAGTAGGAGATAACTGATAAAGGAGATGATCAAAAGTTCCTCGAGCCTCCCCTCTCAGTGAAGTAGGTCTACAGGCACTCCCTTGATGCAGGTGGGCTCTGTGGCTATGCTAGAGGAATATACTGGAAATGCACCCAAATCAGTTCCTAGTCAAAGGCCCTGAAAGGTTGAATCTCAAGCTCCTTATCTCTCAGAACACTGTACAGAAGCTTTGTGCCACTATGTTGAGTCGATCTACTCTGAGACCTGGACTCTAACACAGAGGTGCTGTGTTCAGGATTCTCAAAGGGGTCAAGCCAGCCACCACTGCTTAGGTATTAGATCCCTTTGGGAAGTGATCTTAACCCTCCTACCTGTCCCATTCACAAGCTGAATCCTACCAAATTCCATTATTTGTTATTGTATGGATATGCCCAAACAAAATCATTAGATATAATAAATCATCTTTCACTTTAAACTTCTGAATCCTAGAGCAAGTTTTTATTTTGTAATAGATAGATAACCAGGGTCGAAGTTGGCACATGAAAGTATAATGCTGTGACAACAAAGATTCTAAAACCCAGAGCATTGGTTGAAAGCTGGAAGAACCTGGGGGTAAATCCTTGGATGAACCCAGGAGATTGTTAAGCATTAAGGACAATGAGGAAATGTTATTGCTGCCAATAACAAGACCAGTCAAGTTATATACAGAGGCCAGGTAACAAAACTGTTGTTTATAATACTTGGGAGGATAGAAAAACAAAGCAAATTCGAGATCTCAGAACCCTTGCTAAGAAGATTTGCAGGCATGGATTCTTCTAACTACCTATGACAAAATCAAAGATAAAAGAAACAAACTGAAGGAAAAAAAACCCTCAGTTTTTTGAGCATAATATAGATAAAATACCAGGAGCTCATGATAGTCTTTTCCTAACCAACAAAAACTGCTACTGGTAAGAAATATCCTCAGAGAAAAGATCAAATTCAGGTAAAGCATAGGCTGAAGGTAAAGATGAAGTAAAGGGTAAAAGTGTAAAACCCTTTTCACAACCTCAGAGAGACCAAAGTTGGTGTTTCATGGACACTTTCATCTGGACAAAATGACTACTAAGGACAAAAAGCCTTCTTAGACAAACCCTGTACTCTCTTTTTAAAAATATTGGGCTTCTGAAATCTTGAGTGCATTATTCTAGGTTCACAGAGTGCCCTAGGTAGAAAAGAGCCATTTTGAAGATATTTGTCTATAGGAATAGATTATAAATTAATACACATAGTTTCCAAAGCTTTTTAAAGAATTATAACACATGGACTGAAAATAGTAATGTTGCAGAATGAAACACGGTCTTTTCTGGAGTCAAAAATAAATCTCAGAAAACTATTTGGCTCCAAGCATAGGCTGTTGTTATAGAAAGAGAAGGTGAATTCAAGGTCAGAACCAAGAGTTCAGGAGAATCAAATAGACCCAGAGAATCATTTCCATGGAACAATGCTGGCCTCTAACTTGTTTAAATGACAACATGTGTGCCCTGGTTAGCTTTAATTGGTAACTTAACTCAGTCTGAGATAGAGAGCTACAATTAAGGAATTTCTCATATCAAACTGGCCTGTCAGTATGCCTGTGGGAGATTGCCTTGATTGCTAATTGATGTAGGAATGCCCAGATCACTGTGGGAGGCACCATCACCTTGGTAGGTGGTCTTAACTATATAAAAAATCAGCTGAGCATAAGCCTGTCTACGAGCCAGCAGATAACATCATCCATAGTTCCTGCCACGTTTATTTGGCTATGAAGTGAGTTCCTTGGTTGAAGATAATGCTATGTGCTTTGAATTCTTACCCTGACTTTCTGATAGTTGCATGTTCAGTGCCTGGAACTTTAGTATCAAGGAGCTTAGAGGGCTCTCCCACTCCAACTTTGTTGACTGCAATATACATCTCCCTCTGGGACTGGTTCCCCATTTGCAGCTCTCCTTAGATGTCTCATGGTTCTGACATCTCCAACTTCTTGGGATCTTCCGTGACCCAGGCTTGACTTTCCCAGCTTCACCCAATAGCCTATCAGAGCCTCCTTGCCTGGCGGGGCATACTTTTTTTTTAATTAATTATTTTTATTTTAGATATATGAGTGTTTTGCCTGCATGTATTAAAGCACATCTATGTCATGCAATGACTGCTGAGGTCAGAAGACGATATCAGAAGAGGACATCCATAACTGGGGTTATTTATGGATGATGATTCACCTCCATGCAGGTACTGGGAACTGAACCCAGGTCCTCTGCAAGAGCAACTAGTGCTCTAAACTGCTGAGCCATCTCTCTAATCCTTCTCAGAGTATTCTTAAAATGACTCTAGCACTAGTACACATTGCATAGCCTCAGTTGCTCTCTGAAACTGTGTAAAAGAATCTATAACTTTATTCTTTTATCTTTCATGCCTCTAAAGCCAGAACCAACGGAACACAACCACCAAGTTCAGTTGCCAGATTGGAATGGACCCTTGCCCCCTGAATCACATTTACAATAGCTATTTCATGCTGTTGTTTTCTAGTAGCGAAAATCCTAAGGCCTTTTCACAAATTGGAAGTTTAGCTGGATGGGTCTTATCCCTTCCCAGTACAGAACAGGAGGATTCTCCTCAGTGGTACCCTTTAACAGCCTCTCTCTCAGCACCTCCTTTGACAGTAATGTTAAGCTTCTTAGTGCTCCTTTTCTCTCCAAACTACATCTTGTAATTTTTCTTGCCCTCTTTGCTCTTTTTCACTGCTATAAACCAGGATAAGCAATATCAGAAGTAACCAAGCCATGGACTCAGCACTATGCAGAACTGAAATTTTTTTCCACCAAAGAAATTAGTCCATTAGTTTTTGATTGGGTTTGGGCTTTTGTGGGGGATTTTAGTTTTAGTTTTTGTTTTGGGTCTTTTTGAAACAGGGTCTTCCTATAGCACCAGGTAGCCTGAAACTCACTATGTAGACCATGCTGGCCTTGACCTCACAGAGATCTGTCAGCCTCTGCCTCCTGAGTTCTGGGATTAAAGGTGTGTGCCACCAGGCCTGTCTTTGAGAAAGTAATTTGATGATAGTCCATTATTTTTTAACTTAGCTTCAGCCTAATTCCTAATTCAGGAGAAGGGCAGGAGCAGACAGATTCTTTGCCAAAATTTCACAAGAATGGCCTCTATCCCAGTTGCTATTAAAGTTTTTGAGTCCTTCTGAAACCTCTCGAGCCATGCCTCCCCAGTACACATTACACTTAGCACTGCAGCTTTCTACGATCCTACTAAAACGGCCTGTTAAGCTCAGCTTACAAGATCCAACTGCTTTTCTAGCACAAAGTTCCAATGACTTCTACATTCCTCCAAAAGACATGACCAGGCTCTCCAGAAAAATGGCCATGCCCTGGTATCAACTTTTGTACTAGTTACTTTTCTTTTGTTCTATACACCATAACCAAAAGTAACTTACAGAAGAGTTTATTTTGGCTTATGGCTCCAGAGGGAGTGTCCATAATGGTCAGAAGGCAGCAGGCAGCCAGAGTAGGGAGCTGAGAGATCACATCTTTAACCACAAACACTAACATAAAGTGAACCAGAGGTGGGGTGAGGCTATGAAATCCCAAAGCCTGCCACCAGGGACATATCTCCCCCAGCAAGGCTCCAGCTCATCAAATTCCCCAAACAGTAATAGTTTGGAAACCAACTGTTCAAATACCTGAGTTCACAGAGGACATTTTTCATTCAAACTACCACACAAATTATATTATCAATATATACCTTTGATACATGTGAAGTTATGTACACTATCAATACCTTTGAGATAATTTAAGAAACATTTTACCTCTGTGCCTTTCTCTTAAAACCACATGCTTTCCATCTGATCATGAGAAAAACATCAGAAAAATTCCAGTGAAGATAAATTCCACACATCACCTGATGAGAACTCCTCAAAAATGTCAAGGTAATCGACAAAGGGGAAGTCTAAGAAACTGTCACTTATGGCTAAGAAAGCCTAAGGAGACATGACTGTTCAGTGATAGGTGGTTTCCCAGATGGGAAGCTCTAACAGGAAAAGAAGACATAAAAAAGAAAGATGACAAATATTAATTATATATATATATATATATATATATATAGTGATAATATACCAACATGGTTTATTGACAGTGACAAAGGTAATGTGATATTTTCTCTGAGGCCAGTGCGTGAGAAAACTGACTATGGTGTACACAGGCACTCCTATACTCTGTTCTCAATAACCCTGCAAGTCTAAAACTGTTTAAAATGAAAAGGTTTCTTTTTAAAAGAGCAAGTTTAGAAAATTTACTGTATGTGACTATAACAATGCAGTGATTAAGATATAATAGTTTACAGTGGAAAAGACATTCAATAAACACAGAGAAATGGAATAGTATGTAAAGTATGCACATACCGTCAGATTATCGTAAACAAAGCCAATAATTTGTGTGTGTGTGTGTGTGTGTGTGTGTGAGAGAGAGAGAGAGAGAGAGAGAGAGAGAGAGAGGGTACACCTGTAGCTTCAGCTGGCCTAGAACTCATTATGGAGACCAGGCTCACCTCAATCTCACAGAGATCCACCTGCCTCTACCTCCTGAGTGCTAGGATTAAAGGCATGTACCACCACCAGATCTGGCTTTGAGAAAGAAATTTGATGATACTTTTTCAACAAAGGGAGAATGAAGTTGCATATATACTCAATATGATCCTTGACCCTTGTCCCACACCTCACACAAAAGTTAATTTGAAGTGAGTCATAGACATAAATATGTGAAGTTAAATTAAACCTTGAGCACCCAAGATCACTAGACTATTCTTAGTCCCAGAACCAACCACTACGTACTGAATCAAGTACTCAGAGCATCCCAATTTTCAGTCTAGTTTTATGGAACTTTCACAGGCTGTGCCTACCCCCAACTTGCCATTGCATTCCTGTGATGTCCCATCTATGTTGGCTGTCCCCTCCCCCAACCTACCTTGTATTTCTGTGAGCAGTTTTCTTCTCAGGCATGTCTGATCCCACCCACTGCCTCTCCACTGCCCTCCACCTGAGCAACTCCATCCTCAGCTGCCCCACCTCCTGTTCTTCCTCTAGCCTTGGGCATAGGCCTGCTCCTGCTCTTAGCACCCCAGTTCTCTAGATTACTCTCTTAATCCAGAACCACCCACTATGTCTTCAATCCAGTACTCAGACCAGCTCAATTTTTCCAGTCTGGTTTGTTAGAACCTTCACCGACTATCCCCATGCCCAACTTGCCACTGCATTCCTGAGACCAGCAATCTATGTTGCCTGTTCCCTGTCTCAACCTGCCTTGGATTTTAGTGGGCAGATTTCTTCACTAGTAAGTCTGATCCTGCCCACGGCCTTTACCTTTACCCCACTCCACACCTGAGAAACTCCATTCTCTCCTGTCTGATATCCTGTTCTTCTTCTAGCCTTAGGCCTTGGACACAGGCTTTCTTTTGCTCTTAGCATCCCAAATTTCTGGACTACCTTCTTAGTCCAGACCTGCCCACTGCAACCGGATTCCCTATACTCAGAGCAACTCAGTTTTTCAGTATGTTTTGTTAGAGCCTTCACCGGCTGTCTCCACCCCCAAACTGCCATTGCATTCCTCAGACCAGCCTTCTGCCCTGGCAGTCCCCACCCCCAGCTTACCTTGGATTCCAGAGACCAGCAGTATTCCCTGGTAAATCTGATCCTGCTCACTACATCTCCACTCCCCTACTGCTGCAACAACTCCAAACTCCCCGCTATGCACGCATCTTGTTCTCCATCTAACCTTCAGCACAGGCACGATTTACTCTTAGCCCCCCAGATCTCTGGAACACACTCTTACCTCTGGCCGGCTGTGAGTTCTCTAAATTGCTCTTTATCCATCCCCCTACATTGATAACGTCTACAGACCCCTCCCCACCACTGATTCAGGGCTGGGCTCCTGTACCCTTCTATAGGGGCCCAGACCTTTAAAGACTACCTGAGAAAGCCTGATTTCAGCCTCTGCCCACAATTTTCCCAGACTGTGCTGTGCCTGCTGGCTAGAGGTGCCCAGACCTTAAGAGAGAGATGGAGAGCATCTGATCTCGCCTACCCTGTGCCTCTGAAGGAATTCTGGGCCAGTCGCACTAGAGCCAAAAGAGAGAACCTGAAGCTTTGACAAACCAAATTTTCACACCCAATAAGAAAGCAGCCAACTCACATGAAGTATTGAACCAAACAATGGAAGGCTTGAGTCTCCCATCGGAGTCACAAACAACAAAAGAAATCCACATGCCAAGATCACATATAAAAAACTCAAGTAATATATCTCCATCAAACATCACAGGAAGTGTTCTATAATGAGAACTCCATAGAGATAACTCAGCCCACAGAGTTTAAAAAAAAATCATAAACATGATCATGAATTTTAAGGACACACAAACAAACCAAAGAAATAAAAGAAAAGATGGATCAACTTCTGATGGAGTTCACAAAAGAGGTAGAAATATTGAAAAAAAACCCAGGCTGAAATGAAGGAAGTAAATACTTCAGCAAGCCAATTTGAAATGACAGGAGAACGCCTCACCAATAGAATGAATGAAATGGGAAACAGAATATGAAGACTGAATGATAAAGAAAAATTGAAGCACTCAAACAAAGAGTATGAAAAAATTTAAAAATCACAGGAATAGAATAAGCAGAAAATGTGGGACACCATGAAAAGACAAAATCTATGCACCATAGGCATAGAAGAAGGAGAAGAATCTCAGGATAATGGTTTTGACCAAATATTCAACCACACTATAGAAGAAAATTTCCCTAAATTAAGGAAAGACATGCCCATACAAATACAAAAAGCACATAGAACAATAGACAGGACCAGAAAAGAAGCTCCCCATGCTAAAAACACTAAGCATACAGAACAAAGAGAGAATACTGAAAGCTGCAAAAAAGAAATAACAAGTCACATATAAAGGAAAACCCATCAGAATTAGGGCTAATATTTCAATGCAAACTATGAAAGCCAGAAAAGCCTGGACCAAAGAATTAATAGTTCTAAATGACCACAGAAAACAACCTAGAATAATTTACCTATCAAAAATGTCTATTAGAGTTGAAGGGAAAAGAAAAGTCTTCCACAACATGAATAGGGAGAAAGAATTCATGTCCAGAAAACCCGTCCTTCAGAGTGTACCTAGAGCAATACAAAGAGCTGAAGAAAGGAATGACCATGCCCAAGAAACAAAAGAAAGAAACTACATGAAGGTATAACTGGGGAACCACAAAGTGAGACCAAAGCTGCAAACAGAATTTAAAATGACTGGAATCAATACACATCTTTCAATAATAAATTTAAATATCAATGGAACGAACTTCCCAGTCAAGAGACACAGGATAGTTGAATGGATCAAGAAATAAAATGCATTCTTTTGTTGTGTGCAAGAAACTCAAGGACAGACATTACCTTAAGGTGAAAGAATGGAATAAGAATATTCCAAGCAAATGGCACTAAGCAACAAGCAGGAGTTACCATTGTAATATCTGACAAAAATAGACATCAAACTAAATCTAATCAAAAGAGATAAAGAGGATCACTTCATTCTGATCAATGAAACAATTAACCTAGAAAGTATTACAGTCATGAACTTATGTGCACCAAACTCTGGTGCACCCAATTTAATTAAAAACAATACTACAGGACATTAAGACACAGACTAATCTAAACTCACTAATAGTAGGGGACTTTAATACCCCAATGTCTGGATTAGTCAGGTCCACCAGACAGAGAATAAAAAGAGAGACATCCGAATTAAACAATAATAAACAGCAAATGGATTTAACAGACATCTACCAAATATTATACCCAAGCAACAAAGAATTCACATTCTATTCAGCATCCCATGGAACTTTCTCCAAAATCAACCACATACTGGAACACAAAACAAATCTCAACGAATACAAAAAAAATTTTTTTTGAAATAATTCCATGCATTCTAAGAGACCACAATGCAATAAAGCTTAAAATCAACACCAAAAGAAGCACACTCCTGAATGATGAATGAGTCAAAGGAAAAATTTACAAAGAAATGCAAGTATTCCTGAAATTAAATGAAAAGGACAATATAACAACACAAAACCTCCGGGACACTTTAAAAGTATTCCTAAGAGGGAAGTTTATAGTTTTAAGTGCCTATATAAAAAAATCAGAAAGAGCACAAATAAATAACTTAACATTGCAACTCAAGAATGTTGAAAGCCAATGACAAATGAAACTCAACCTAGCAGACAAGAAGAAATAACAAATATTAGAGCAGAAATTAATGAAATAGAAACAAAAAAAATACTAAGAATCAATGAATCCAAGAGTTGGTTCTTTGAAAGGATAAACAAAATAGACAGACCCTTGGCCCAGTTACCCAAAAGAAAAAAAGAGGAACTCCAAATCAATAAAATCAAAGATGAAAGAGGAAACATCACAACAGACAATAGAAATAGCCAGAACAAAGTAAGGGAGTATTTAAAAAACCCATATACTATTACACTCCAAAGCCTTAGAGAACTGGATGCATACCTAAAATCATGGGAATCATCAAAGCTAAACCAAGAAGAGATCAACAGTTTAAACAGACCAATAGCATATAAAGAAATTGAAACAGTAATACAAAAGCTCCCAACCAAAATATCACCAGGCTCAGATGGAATCACAACAGAATTCTACAGACATTCAAAGAAGATCTATATCCAACATTGCTTAAATTATTCAAAACCATAGAAACAGAGGCAAAACTCTCAAATAACATTTATAAACCCAGCATGATTCTAATACCAATACTAGGTAAAGATACAACCAAAAAGACTATAGACGAACCATATCCTTATTGAACGAAGATGCAAAAACTTTTCACACAATACTTGCAAACCACTTACAGACACACATCAAAAAGATCATCCAGCATGATCAAGTAGCCTTTATTCCAGAGATACAGGGGTGGTTCGATATATGTAAGTCAATAAATGTCATAAAGCACAAAATAGACTGAAAGAAAAAAAAAATCACATGGTCAACTCAATAGATGCAGAAGGACCTTTGACAAAATTCAACATGCATTTATGTTAAAAGTCCTAGAGGGAATTAGACTGGAGGGAACATACCTCAACATAGTTAAAGCTACATACAAAAAAAATCATTCTAAAGGAGAAAAACTGGAAGCATTGCCATTAAAATGAGGAACCAGACAAGATTATTTACTATCCCCATTCCTTTTTCATATAGTGCTTGAAACTCTTGCTAGAGCAATAAGACAAGAGAAGGAAGTTAAATAAGTACTAATTGAAAAAGAAGAGGTCAAATTATCCCTTTTTGTAGATTACATGATATTATATGTGAGCAATACCAAAACTTCTACCAGAAAACTCTGAGAAATGATTAACACTATCAGTAAAGTGGCAGATTACAAAATTAATCTACAAAATCGGTGGTCTTTCTATATACCAGTAACAAGAAAGAATAAAAGGAACACCCCATTAACAACAGCTTCAATAAATAAATAAATAAATAAAATATCTTGGAATAAACCTGACCAAATAATCTCTACAATGAAAATTTTAGATCATTAAAGAAACGGTTTAATAAGGACACTAGAAGATGGAAAGACTTCCTATGCTCATGAATTGGAATAATTAATATTGTGAAAATGACTATCCTACCAAAAACAATATATAGATGCAATGCAATGACAATCAAAATCCCCAGGAGAGTCTACAGAATTGGAAAAAATCCTAAAATTCATACAGAAACACAAAAGACCCTGGATAGCCAAAGAAACACTGACTATTGCAGAGGTCATTACTATGTCAGGTTTCATATTACAGAGCTATAGTCATAAAAAAAAAAAAAACAGCATGGTACTGCCATGAAAATAGACCTGGACACCAGTGGAAAATGACTGAATACTAAAACATGAATTCATGCAATTTCAGCCACCTGATATTTGAAAAAGGGGCCAAGAACACTCACTGCAGGAAAGATAGCTTCTTCAGTAAATGGTGCTAGATAAACACCTGTAGAAGAATGAAACTAGACCCTCATCTTTCACCTTGTACCAAAGTCAGTGCCAAATGGATCAAAGACTTCAATGTGAAACATGAAACTCTGAAACTGTTAGAAGAAAACTTTGGCAGTAACCTACAACTTAGGTGTAGGAAAGAGCCTTCTAAATCAGACAGCAGTTGCTTAGGAATTAAGGTCAACAATCAATAAGTGGGATCTCATTAAACTAAAAGCTTCTGTACAGGAAAAGAAACAACCTAGGAGGTGAACAGAAAACCCACGGAATAGGAGAAAATCTTCACCAGCGACACATCTGACATAGGTATAACATTCAGAATATATAAAAACTCAAATAACAAAGAATCAAGAAAATAAGTGACCCAATTAAACAATGGACTAAGGATCTGAGCAGAGAGTTCTCAAAATAAAGACTAAAGATGGCTGAGAAACATCTTAAAAAGTGTTCAGCATTGTTAATAATTAGAAAAATGAAAATTAAAACCATTTTCATATTTCATCTTACCCAAGACAGCCTTGCTAAGATCAAGAGAACAAATGATATCAAATGATGGAGAGGATGTGGGGAAAGTGGACTGCTCATTCACTATTGGTGGGATTGTAAACTCATGCAACTCCTACAGAAAGCAGTTATGGAGAACTCTTAAAAAACAGAAAATTAATTTACCATTTGACATGGTTATGCCATTCCTTGGCATATACCCAAAGTATCACCCTATTGCAGAGATACTTGTGCATCCATGTTTGTTGCTGCTCTTTCCAAGTGTCCCTCAATTGACGAGTGGATAATGAAAATGTGGTACATTTATACAATGGAATTCTACACATCAGTAAAGAAAGACAAACTCATGAAATTTGCAGATAAATGGTTGGAGCTAGAGACTGTTATGCTAAGTGAAGTAACACAGATTAAGATAAACAAATGATGCATGTTCTCTCTCATCTGGATCTTAGCAACCACTCCTTATATGTAAGTATATCTTGATATAACATTAGATGTGAGAAAAATGAAAAGGAACCATGGAGGTAAAGGGAAAGCAGCAACCTAATAGGAGACAGATGTTACAAAAGGAGAAATACATAAAATGGGGATATTTAAATGGAAGGAGAGAGAGAGAGAAGGTTATACAAGAAACTGTGGGGATAAAGGAAAAGAAAGAGCTCAAGAGAGGTGGGGCCTTAGGAGTCTGGTATTATTGAGGGAGAAATGGAGAAAATGGGGACACTAGGTGGGGAAGGCACAGAGGGGAAGAGAGAGATATATAAATAGAGAGGGGGGAGAAGAGGTAAATAAATGCCTAGCTAGTGTAAAATACTAGAGGGAATCATATTAGTCTAACAACCTAATGACAAATTCCACATACGATATCTTTATATGAGCCCATGTGCATAGTTGAAAGCTACATAACAAGAAACAGTGCCAGACAGGAAAAACCTTCCTTTGAATTGCTGGCCAAAGTGGTCCAAGAAACTCCCAAAATTACACCGGCTATTGCCACAGCCCTTGGTTTCCTCCCAGAACTTGAAGGTAAGAACCCTCTTGCTGAAGACAGGACATACTTCAGAGACTGGATTTGGAGCAAAGGAGATGGGACTGACCTGGAATCCACTTCCCCTAAAGGCTAGCAATCATAGCTCCACAGAGCACTATACAAGTAGCCAAAGGAGACCATCAATTGATGGACCAACACCAGCTTCCTAACCAAATAACCATATTGATGACTGGTACGGCATTTGATACTGGGGTAGTAGTGGCACTTTATCTTGAGGCCAGTCAACGGCTACCTGATTGACCTTAGAGTCCACTCAATAGGAGGAAAATCATAGATGGTGCTGTTTTGGCCAAATACACATGGCTGAGGAGGTCATAGTTCTTAGAGGAATTCCCCAAGGCTTTTACATCCCTAGGCTAATGTAACTTCTTACTAAATGCAAACTATGTGTCCTTATATTTGCAGTCAAGTATCCCAGTCACCACTCATTAAAGAAGCTTCTTTTGTACCAGATGAAGACTAATACAGAGTACCAAAGCTGGTCCCACACAGACATTATCTGTGAATTTCCCATACATCTATAATGTAGCCTCTACACCCAAGGCTCATGCAATATAGAACAAGGGATAAATAAACAAGAATACTCTCATAAATGAAGGTCCCTCATGCAACAAAAGAGCCAGTAACACATAAGGTCACAAATGGCTAAAATATGGAGATTAGGAATCTTCAGAGTATGGATTCCTGGACAGGACTCCTATATTAAGTTTCACTCACCCAGGGCACAGGGACAATTGCAGAAGACGGGGCAGAAAGATTGTAAGAGCCAGTGAGGTGGTGCATGACCACATGGAAATAGAACCCTACCAGCTCCTGAGACCCTGCTCATATGAACCTACAGCAAAAGTTTCAGCACGCTCAAGACCCATGCAAACTCAAGCAGACAAAAACCCAACACGGAACTGGAGAAATGGTGGCAGAACCCAACTGTTGCTTAAGAGATATTGGCAAGTGATTACTGAGGGGTGAGGATGAGCTAGTCTTCCCAAATCACGGGGCTGTGAATAGACCTCAGTGGATGAACCTAACCAAGGTCATTTGGGGACATTAACTTAACACAATAGACATTAACACAGATGAAAGCATATATGGATTACAGTTGGGGGGACTATAGGAGGTACCAGTGAGGAAACAGTAAAAAGATTATTAAGACTGATTGAGATGTTCTGCATGAAACACACAATGATTCAGTAAATTTTTTTAATAAATAAAAATAGATTATTAAACCTCTATGATAATACATAAAAAGTTGTAGAAAAGTAGATGATATTAGTATAACTGTAAATACTTTCATATATTTTGAGAGAGAATTCAAATGCCACAAAGCACTAATAATTTAAAAATTAATGTGACACATACAGGAGGGTTCTTTCACTGTTCTTAAAATTCCCACGGGCCTGAAATTTTTATCAGTTAAAATGTAGGTGGGTAAAAATAATGATAGTCAATAACAAGGGCCTCTCTGAATGTTGTGAAACAAATCTAACTGTGGTAAGCACCAGTGCACAGGAGATTAGAGTAAGATGAAAACAGAGAAAAGATTCATGAATTTAGTACCATACCAGTCATTGACGACTGAGATAAAAGAAGTTTCAGTAATGTGATGTAAGTGTTAATAAATACTGAAGAAACAAAACAGAATTGTAATGAAGTCTGAAGAGGACAGGTGGAGTTAGACAGCTTCCTTTAACAGGATGGAATTATAAAACAATAAATACAGAAGTACAAAAGGTCTTGGACTGTGATCAGAGGATAACAGTTTATGTATCAGTTTGTTTCTATTTTTTTCAGGGATCAGTTAAAGTTCTTCAAATGAAATGTGGTCCAGGAAAATTTGAATTTGCTTAAGATTCATCATTCTATACAAATTATTATTATTGTTCTGTAGAACCACATTAATCATATTTATCCAAGAGAAATTAAAGCTATGCTCAAAGTACTGCACAGAAAACATTACAGCAGTTTTATTCTTAGTCATGCAAACAACTCAAATATCCTTCAACTGACCATCGGATGAGAACCACCCAAGCCTTGGAATTTTCCTCAGTTGTAAAGAGAAAGGAGCTATCCATACGTGCTATAGCATGAACTCTCAAATACAACATGAAGGTAGAAGCCAGATGCAAAAAGGTAGATGTTTGATTCAACTTTTGTGAAGCTTTAGACAATACATAGAGTGGAGAAAACAAGTAAGTAGCTTGTTAGGGCCCATGGGTAAGACAAGAATAGGCCATTCTTAGGAATCTCTTGAACTGGTGGAACTGTTCTACCTCTTGATTGTAATAAGGTTACATCATAACCTTATTACATCTAAAAATTCTCATAAAACTGCATGCCAAATAGAAATGATTTTACCGTATGCAAATTAAACTTTGATTTTGTTAAATGGTGTCAAAGAGATAAATATGGAGGCTTGGACTTTTGACATTGCCTGAAGAAAATGAGCACTTGTGGGAAGTGGTCTTGACAGTCTCAAAGTAGAAATCCCAAATATTCCGCTACAAATAGGATACAGGTGCACCAAGGACACCAATGCCTTTCAGTTCTGGATCCAGCCTGGCAGGCCCTGTACCCCAAAGCTTCTAAAGTGGGTGTTTCAACTTGGAGTAACCTTAACAACTGCCCCCGTGGAGATGCACACATAGTATTGCGCTTGTGTTTCTTATGACATGAGTAAACACTGGAGCACTGTCTTGGGAGACCCAGTACCTCAGAGGGAGAAGGTGCTGCAGTTCTACTTTACTCATTGATCTCAACGCTCCTAAGTGATCAGGATTTCAGAGATGGGGACTGCTTCCACTCCACAATTCTCGTGGAAATGCAATCCAAACAGCAGAAGAAAGTATAAAACATTTCTATGACCCAATAACAGCATAAGGAAAACAACATGCGAAAACATGAGAGGCACACTTCCATCTGTGCTGAGAGGGAATCGATATCCACAAAATACCCTCATTATTTAATAAAGACTAAAAATCAACAAACAGTATTTTTTTCAATAGCTTAGGGCTGAGGGTTCAGGAATAGAATGTAATTTAATATTCATATAAATGAAAGATAGTATTAAACTAAAAGCGGTTATACAGTTTTAAAAGGAAACTGACAGGATTTTGCTTGCACACAAATGAATATAAAAATTAAAATAAAAATATTTCAAATGAGAGAAAAAATTAACTACATTTACAAAAATTATGAAATTTTCAATTAAAAGTTTCTAAGATTTTTTTTAAAAACATCATTAAAATGTATCTGAGACCTAGAAAATGCAAACAAACTATTAATCCCCCAAGTCATGATAAAAGGAATTAACAACTCACCTTTCCAATGTTAAATGAACTTTTTAAGACTTTAGCTATTAGGTGAAAAGAGGTCATTTTCATCTTTTCTGTATTTCCCAAATATTGAAGTCAACATGCATTGCTTTGCAAATCAGAAGTAAAACAGTAACTTTCATTTTTAAAAGCAGTAGTCATCATCAAGCTTCTATGACTATTATTAATAACATCTGAATATAGTTTTACAACTCTACCATCTCAATAAACTATAATAACAACACAAGACAAAAACTGTGTTGATTTTTCAAAAACCAAATTATATATTCTAAATGAATATGTGCCACACTTTGTTAAAGAGAAGTAATCTTGGAAGTAGAGAGTACATTAAGAACATTCTAAACTAACCAAGATCCCAGAGTCTTGAGTGGCCATACATGAATATGAACTCCAAGAATTCTCAAACAACTCTATTCAAACAGCCTGCCTCCACATCCCCCCTCATCACTTAACTGCTAGCTGGAAAAAAAAGAGAACAGTCAGATGACAAGAAGTGTTGAAATACAAACTCCCTCTGAAATCCAGGATGTATTTTTGCTAGACTTAACGTAGTTCTCATGATTCTGACAAAGTAGGAGGAAATTTATTTTTTCTGTAAACAACGAAAGTGTAAAGGGAAGATACTGCTACGTTCGCCCTATACATATGCTGACAGACAAGCCCCTGGTTGTCATCAGCGGAGGAACACAGGATATAAAAGACAGAAAGTACTTGTGTAAAGTCTGGACAGTGATTGTGAAAGAACATGTGGGAGGTAAGACTCACTTTCTTAATATAAAATGTAGGAAAGAACAGTAGTGTGTGGAAAAGAAAGACACTGCCATGATCGGAACACATCCTGGGATTCCACCTCCTTCTTCTTCTATTAAAGGTTTAAAAGCTGAATGGCAAATTCAGGACAACAAACATTTTGAATTAAAAGTGAATGGGAAAAATGTAAGAGTGCAGACACAGCAAAACAAGTCAAGAAGTCATTCCAGGAGAAGGCTTACATGCCTTCTGCAATTACACACAATGTGAGAGAGACATGCTGGGCATGAGGAATTTCAGCATCTGTACCATCCATTGCAACAACCCACCCCAGATGTGTTCTATGTAAATCCGATTTATTTTTTGTGATGAAAAATTGCACCAGAAAGAAGACTGTCAACTTATGGTTGCCTGCTGCTCAGATAGCTCTAGAGTTGCTAAAGGTTGGAGCTGATCCTAGAGGAATTAGTAAAGGAAAATCTGATCTGAAAGTCATTATGGCATTTGATTTTTATCATATATAATATATAAACCCAATGTGTTCTGAGTATGTATTGCTTTTAAAAACATTGAAAGGAAAATATGTAATTAAGACAAAAGTAATAGAAGGGTGGCCAGTCCTCACATAGAAGAGGAGGAGAGCATGTTAAAGTCAATTAATAAGTTCTGAGATGGGATTCAGTCATATTCTGTTTAAGAGCAGTGATAAATAAGAAAAATGCAACCTTAACCACTATGAGTGAGAATACAGAGATGGAATACAGAGATGTGTCAAATACTGAACACAGATAGACTCTGAATTCTTAAATCAAGGGAGACTACGGGTTTACCGATTAACTATCAGCTGAGCACATCATAATACACAGCAGTGCCTACAGCAGATGTGTGAAGCAGATCAGGGTCAAGAAAACCAAATTGTCAAGCACAGATTTGACAGAAAAGCCAGGAGAGTTCATACCAGGGAGAAGGAGACCATTTAGTAGGGTCACAAGTCAAACGTTAGACTTTAGGAAGGTGTGGTGGCACACACCTTTAATTCCCACAGTAGGAAGGCAGAAGCAGGCAGATCTCAGTGAGATAGAGGCCAGTCTGGTCTACATATCTATTTTCAGGCCATTTGGAGCTATAAAGAAACCCTGTCTCAAAAAAAGTTAGAACTCCTCTTAAATTTTTGTCCCATGAGTCTTTTCCAGTATTTAATATGCAAATTAGAATGGACATCCTCACTGAGACCAAATGTGAAACTATCACATGCTGTATAGTTTATCATGGTATCTAATGCAATAGTGAGTTCAATAAGCCAGCTGGTCTTTGCTCCTGCTGGAACTGTTGTGATTTGAGCATCTCAGTTTAGCAGATATAGACTTTTAGTGAAATTCACCCCCCCTTTTGAAAAATAAATTTTAAAAGACTTTTGCAAAGGAGCCCACAAATGGAAAATTTTCCTGACACAGGCCCAACTGACTCACTAGAAAGTAACAGTGTACGAGGGCTGTCTGTCCTTGGGCACATTGGTCATCAGACACTTGTGATTTAAAAGTCATATGACAGCTTCATCAGAGTTAATACAGTCATGTTACCTCGTTTGAAATGTTAAAGGCATTAATAGCACCAATACTGTCTAAAATATAATTATTAAAATCTAGTGAGAGAAAAGTACTGTTCTGAAAAATGAAAACCTAGTCAATTTTCCATTCAATTTCAGTTCCTGAGATTAGCTAAGTTTCATAGCATCTATCACAGTTGCAGTTGATTAGATTTATACTTTAATATGAGTACATAATTTTATAGATAACATCTATTAGGATGCAAATTCATAACAATTTTAGTGTATGACATGCAAGATCAAAAATATTTGCAAGCCTTTGATTTGGAGGATTTAAATATTCTAAACAGTAATTTTATGAAAGTAATAGAAATAATCCAGAATATGCAAAAAAGATTTGTAAACATTTGAAAAGAGATGTGGATGCAATAAAAAAGAAGGAAGTGGCCATCAGAAAGCAGCATTCTTTCCTAAAACTAAGGCAATGTCCTTAATGTTTTTCCTACATTTACAATAACACAGAAAAGATTACTATCTTATCTTAAGCAAAACACTTTAAAAAATCAAACTGTGATTGAAGCCTCAAACTTGAGGTAGCACTTCAGGTACTATAACAGTGTTCCTTCATTACTCTAAGAGTGAGATTCACCATCCACCAACTGTCATCTTCACAGCCTCCCAACTGGAACCTTCACTTCTGCCCTTCTCTAATATGAATTCCACAGCTGTACTGTTTCCATCATTCTCTCACTAGGACCTTGGCTTCCTCTTCTCTTCCTGACTTTCACCACTCAACTGGTACCTTCTACACTCAAGTCTATGCTTGATTCTAAACAGGACTGTGGCTGAACTAGTCACAATTATACTCCCCAGTATAATTTTACTCTCACAAACAAGTAGTACTTAATACCACCAAAACTTACATTCCATTTCCCTGGTGGACTTGTGTCCTCTCTCCTTAATAATTGTTTTATATCTCTATGTATTTTCAAGATATCAACAATTTGTCTTCCATCCTTATTATGTTATAATATCCTGGTTTCCTGTTTAGCTGAATAATGAATTTATCACAACCAACCACCAGCATCTATACCCATAAACTCTACGAAAATAAATCCTACTTACCTTTGTTTTAATGTGGAGAATGGCCCATGCTCCTGTATGCAACTTGTCAAAATTAGAAAAGGTCTGAGATGTGACTCTATTTGGTGCTTAAAAAGCTAGCTTACAAATGCCACAATGTTGTACAGAACAGTTCATTGTTGCTAGAATTGTACAAGCTTGTATACGTCATTCCTTTCTGATGGTTCCAGGGGTGATTAATATTTTGCGTCAACCTAATGAGGTCACAGAGTGCTCAAATATTTTTTGCTAAGATTTTCTGGGTGTGTCTGTGAAGATGTTTCTATAGATGATAGATGTTTGTGTTTGAGACTAACTGAGGTCCACATCTTGTCTCTCCCAGTGTAGGTGGCCCTTCTGCCGTCTATTCAACACTTGAAGCACTGATCTGTCTTCAGCCTGGAACTCTACAGTTGTCCTTCTTGGGTCTCCAGCCTTTAACTGTAGATCATGGACAGAATTTTTGACCTCATTAGCTATGGGAACCAATTTCATAGAATGAACTTATTGATAATAGATACATAGATAGATGGATACTCTTTATATAGTTGATAGACGATGATAGACAGGTGATGGAGAGATGATAGCTAGATAGATGATAGATAAATGATAGATAGATGATAGATAATCGCTTTTTGCCCTAGAGAACACTTACTAACAGGGCTTCAACCTCACTTCCCATGTGTGGAGGACCAAGTGGCATCTATGCATGCAGTAGGTTGCATTTCACCAGAGAATTTGAACATAAGGAACCTGAATATTTTATAATGGGAGGTAAACAACCTCTCTTGACCTTCCCTCAGAGGGAGACATTTTCTTTATTATACTGAAGAGTAAGCAAACCTGTCTTCTCTCCAAAGGGAGACAGATGCTATCTAATATCAGAGGCTCTGTGCTGTACAAACATCTCTGAAAAATAGTCCAGTGCAAAAAGGCGGCGAATGTCTTTTCTCAAGACAAACAGAAAACTTAGAAATAAATGGAGAATTATCTCCTAACACAGCTAACCCCTCCATGTGCATATCCTCCTTGGGCCACCCCTATCCAAAGCACCTGAGTGCTTTATTTACTGGCTCATTCTTGCTTATATACATATCTTTTATATATATATATATATATACACACACACATATCTTTAAAGAAAATGCTTCTTTTCCATCTCATTGCCATCCTCATTTCTCTCCTTCACAGAAAATTTCATGAAAACAAAAAACATTTACACAAATCGATTGGCTCTAAAGTTTTCTGCTCCCAGTATCTCCAGAAATCATTGGACTTAGCTTTCTCTTCCCCAGCATTCTAACACTCTCTGATTATCAAGATCACAGCCTTAGTCCATATAGGCTTCTATGATGAAAAACAATTATAGCCTGAATGGCTCATAAAACCCATAAATTTATGTGGATGTAGTAGCACACACCTTTAATCTAAGCACTTGGGAGACAGAGGCAGGCAGATCTCTGTGAGTTCAAGGCCAGCCTGGTTTACATAGAGAGTTCCAGGTCACCCTGTGCTACACAGGAGACCCTGTCTCAAAAATAAAATAAAATAAACATGAATTTGTTGCTCACAGATCTAGAGACTTGGAAGGCTAAGACCAAGGTGCTGCAGGTTCACCAGGTGCTGAGGACCTGCTTCCTGCCTCACAGAATACTGTCTGCATGATGTGCTTTCCATAGTGAAGTAACTGAGACTGCCAGTTTTGTGTAGTTTCTTTCATAAGAGTATTAACTCCATCTACGAGATCTCTGGTCTCAAGACCTAATGACTTTTTATAAAACCCAACTTCCTGGGCTAGAGAGAGAGCAGCTTAAGATCATTTGTTTCCTTATCATGAGGACTTGTGTTCTGATCTCAGCACCCACATCAGATGGCTGACAAATACTTTTAACTCCAACTCCAAGGCATCTCATGCCCTCTTCTGGCCTCTGTGGGCATACACCGAGACAGACACACACACATACATACATACAGAGAGAGAAATAAAATATAAATAAATAAATAATCCAACTACTAATACCATTGCCTTGGGGTTTAGGATTTCGTGAGTTATGAGGAGATATAAACCTTCAAATCATATCAATCTCCAACAGCTGTTATATAGCTAAGCTCTAATATTGACCTATCAGACATAGCTGGTCAGTTGTATTTCTGTCTTTTTTTTTTCTTAACTTTTTATTGAGATTTCGTACATTTCATACAACAGTTCTTAATCAAATTTAGACACTCCCTCAACTACCAGATCTCATGCATTCCACCGTACATGTTAAGTCCTATCTAGTCAGCCTGTCTAGAGATCATAAGTAAGGTTAACTCTCCCTCACCCAGTAGCAATCAGTCTCCAACAGTTCCCAGACTAGGGCCAGCCTGCCTCCCATTCCCCTTGCTCCACTCTGGGCCCTTGTCTAATTGAGTTGGCATGATTCACTGGGCTTCTACTCGGCTCATGTTCTTCCGCTCTCTGCCTAGTCCTTCTTACTTTTTCTTGTCAGTTTCTCCTCTTCACTCTAACCTGTAAACGTTGAAGTGCCCCCAAAGCCCATTGACTTCTGCCCATCTATATGCATTCTCTTGATAGTGCAACAAGTTTCAGTGGTTTTTATGAGCATCCACTATGTGCTACTGACCCATAAAGTTATATTTCTGTTCCGTATTATTCACTGGAACTCCAAATTCGTATGTCAATAATTTCCCTAAATTAAATATAACATGAGATATATATTTTATAGAGTCCTAATTTACTAATTACTAATTTACTCAAAATCCAGACTAGACTCTTAGAATTAATATATTCTAGACTTGACTCCTAGTATGCATTAATATGTGTTTTTCTTCAGTCTCCCTCAGTGGTCATTCATTTCTAGAAATATGCCTTCAAATGTGAATTTCTGTCTGTCAAGATTTGGGCTGGTGGTATTTTAAGGATATTGACTTGACTGGAAATCATTTAAATTTAAGGATTAAATAAAATGAGAATATAAATCTCCAGAGAGTACCTTTGCTCAAGTAACTTAAATAACATCATAACCAGAATACATTTTAAGTTTAATAACCTCAAACTATTGTGACAATATTTTTTATATTTAATACATTTAACCTAGCTTTAAAATAATACCAAAAATACTCTGAAATTCTAAGATGTCATTGCTGCTCATACTGTCATTTGTATTTAGTTTATTTGCTGGTTGATTTTCATTGGATTGTTGAGACACTGTCTCCCTGTAGCTTTCAGCCCACCTGAACCTCCTATGGAGACCAGGCTGGCCTCTACCTCACAGAGATCTGCCTATCTCTGTCTCCCAAGTGTTGGGATTACAGGTGTGGGCCGCCACACCCTGCTTCCATTTGGAGCTTATTCCTCTTTATGTTCTCCTTTGCGTTTCCCTTCCTTTTCTCTCATTTCTCATTTCCTCCAAATCACATCTAGTTTACTACCTAATTTTTGTGCTTTTTATTACGTACAAGTTCAATGCCTTGATTTTTTTTTTCCTTAGCGTTAAATAAATAAAGTCACTACTTACACATTAATCACTTTTAGCAAAAGATGCACAAAATATGACTCAAGTCACTACCTCTGTAAGCGTCCTTTGAAGTGTGACATTCAAAGGGCAAGAACCTGAAGAAACAATGAAAATGTTCCATAAAAGTATATAAATGTAATTATTATTTTTAAATCCATTTGCTGTGTTTGTGATCAACCATATATTTTCTCCTTAGATAGTTACATCACTCATAGCATATTTTCTTGTTACTATTCTGTTTAAATAAACTGGAAATAAAGATTTTGAACTTGATATTTGCACATATCACCTTCAGTAAATCAAATTTTCAAGAATCCCACAGTTACATGGGGAAATTCAGTTCCTATAGGGGATCTGAAGTGGCCTTAATAATTTTGTAAAGATAGTAGAAGTATACTAGAAAGTACATTTTACTACAAGTTGGACAGAGTATAAATAGACAGATGATAGAGAATGCACAGATTTGCCACTGTCAGTAAAATCTGGGCACAATAAAAGGCATATGCATGATGACTCTTAGTATTTCTTTGTATTGGGTCTGCATAAAAACTGACCAAAGGAAAACTCTCTAGAAGGCAAACAGCAGTTTCCAAGAGCACAAAAAATGTTAGGTCTCTGACAGACACTATAATCCTTCCTATGTTAGCCCTCAGCCTCTGAGAGAAATGATGGATAAACATTAGAAAGGTAGCTTATCTTGGACAGCTTTCTACTAAGATAGTTAATAGGTAAAATAGCATTTCTTAAATGGAAACAATTATCCATCAGACAAATCAGGTTGATGTATATTACAGAAATTATCAAGAAATTACTACATTGCAAAACAAAAGCTTATTATCTTAAGTCAAAGGAGATATAGCTCCAGAACTACTACTGACCAGTACCCAGCCAGTTCAATCTGCTTCCTAATTCAAATTACCAAGTGCTCCAAGGTACATCCAAAGATTATTTTAAGAAAATGTTTTCCTGCACAAGACCCATACAAACCTAAACCAGACAAAAACCCAGCATAAGAGTGGGGAAAAGATAAGTGTAGGATGATTCTGGCAAGGCCAGGCAGGTTTCCGGCCTGCTGGCCTAGAACCAGCTAGAACCGATATTGAGCATGAGTGCACAGTGAACACTTTCTGGGACCGAACCTCAGGCGGTTCTCAAGCTAGCAGCCATCCAGGACCAATGGGACTGATGAACTTCAGATCGCCAGGTGTTCAGGACCTACCAGGATGAAGCACGTCAAATGACTAGATAAAGACCTCCCCTAAGCCTGACAAAAATATAAATCCTGTTCCTTTCTAAAATTAAAAAGAGACCGTGGCTCCACTGTCTCCCAGGGTCTGTGACCTTGACTCTGCGCCTCCCCCGAGGGACCCGGCCATGCTAGTCAACAGATAAGAAGCTCCAAGCCTAGCGGAGGAACTATTGCAACTGAGGTGAAGGAGAGCTGGTCTTCTTAAAGAGGGTGATGATAGATAGGTTGCCAGACTACAGTGGATGGACCCACACCAAGGGTCATCTAGGGACACAAACTTTCCTCAGCCAGGCTTAACATGACAGAATGCATGAAATCTGGCCATGGGGGTGACAAGGGAGTACAGATAGAGGAAGGTTCTATATATGAACAGTATGCACTATATGACATGCACAAAAATTCAATTAAAAAAGTTTTAAAGGAAAATGTTGTCTTGGTCCATCTATCACGTGAAGTCATCAATTCCATTTAGAATAACAGCTAATCTATATAACAAATAAATCATCTATTTTATTTACTTCTATACCTGCCATCAAAATATCTCACAATTTAAGAAAGGAAACATTTATTTCAACTCAGTTTAAGAAATGAAACATTTATTTCAGCTCAAGTTCTTTAGGAGGGAAACATCTATTTCAGCTCATTATTTCGAAGGACTCAGTGCACAGTCATTTGGGCCTATATGCTTAAGCAGAAGATCATGTAGGCAAAATCCTGTGGCGAAGGATAGCTGTTCACCTCATGGCCAAGCAAGAAGCAGAAAGTAATAGTAAGAAGCCTGGGAAAATATTCTGCCAAAGCCCACCCCAGTGGGTTCTAGCTAGGCCCCACACCCAAGGGTTTCCAGAACCCTCCCTCCCCCATCCCAACATGACACCATCAGCTAAAACTAAGATTCTAAAACATCTTGAGTGGAACCTTTCAGCTTCAAATCATAACACCACCAAATAAACCCATGTTGAACATTTTAGAGGCCAGCACCTCTAGAAGGGATTAAATGAATAAGAAATGAATGAAGAAAGGAAATGACTTGACTAACAAGAATCTTCCCACAATTCCAAATGCCGTCTAAGAAAATGACACCCCAAACCAAAGTCAAGTATTACTTTCTCAGCTGAAATGTAATCAGACAGACATAATGTGTACAATCTACATGCTGATAATATAAAGACATTTGCACATGTGTATATACATATATTAAAACGTTAAGAAAACATATACAACACAATTCATCATGTGACATGATTGACTATATAAAACATGATTGTGATTACAACTCTCAGAGCTTTAAAACTTTCTCAAAATCTCCACTAATTGTGGAACATGGATAAGTCAAACACACAATATAGGTCTTGCAGAAGTAGGTAGATGCCAATTTATAAGATTCCTAAATATACTGTATAGATAAACTACGTATCTTTTAATTTTTATGTAAGTGCAGGAAAGGACCCCAAAGAAACATTATTTGTGTTTCAGTGATGATGATAGAAACTAAGAAAGAGATAATCATTTGTTGGGTGTTTTAATCAACTGAAACATGTGGTGCTGATGGTACAGTGTTGCTCAGATAAGAATGTATCCTTAGCTTCATGTGTGTTTTACTGATTTCTCTGTCTCCTCTCCTTTCTGATTTTTTCCCTGACATTTCCTTGGCATTCCCCCTTCCCCTCTCTCCCTCTCTTTCTTCTTCCTTTCCCTCTCTTCTAATTAGGCCACTTCTTTCCTCCTCTCCTTCTTGCTCTAAATATACTCACTAAGTTTACCGCGGCTGTAGCCTCTTTTCCACCGTATCTTTTTTTAGGCACAATGCCAGAACCATTTTTCTTGTGATTTGTGAAAGTCTTTCTTTCCTCTGTCCCTGCCCAGGCCTCCTACCCCCTGCCTAAGCTTTTCCTTTTCCTTCTATTATCTAGAATGCTCTCTGTTATATTTCTAGCCCTTAAAGTTCACAGGGCTCATGAGAAAAGAAAACTACAGCTGTGGTGAAACAACAGAGGTTTGTCCAAACACTACTGGTTATTTGGATCCAGTTTCACATTTTGCTCCTAAACAACAGCTTAATTGCTCAGGTATCAGCGAAAAAAATAATTTCAAAATCCAAGCAGTAGAAAGCACTCATAATCCCTTTCTTCTTAAGTTTTAGGGATATCCGTTCTGTTCCCAAGCCTATATCCATATGATAACAGGCATATTTACATTCCCCTGTCTGCTGGGGAATCGGACAAACATGTATCTGTCTACCTCATTAACTTAGTTCACAGTAATAATATGGCCCAGAATACATCTCAAACAGCAAGTGGGAAGCATGAGGAAAACACATTTAGTTTGAATGAGAGGCTTGAAGTCTTTTCCAGAACACTGGCAAAAGTGACATGTTCCTAATGTCTGAGTTCTTAGCAGCATGCAGAGACTCTTGCAGGCAAATGAATTTCTGGAATATAATAGCCAGTCTGGATTTCTACACGAGACCCCACTTTTTTGCTTAGTTTTGCCATGATTTGAAAGTCTTAATCATACCAATCTTAATTGTTGTTGTATTTTGTTTTCTTAGTACACCCTTCTATGTTTATTTTTGTGGATTAGTTGCCTAAAAGCCTTTTCCTTACTCTGTAAATACAAAATACCAGGTGAATTTGCCTCAATATGGATCAGTATTGTTATTTTCATTTCACATGCATTGAAAACAGCATGAATATATTTAAATCTTAATAGGGAAATTGATCATTACAAAAGTAATTGGATCCTCTCTCTCTTCCTCCTGCCTCTCCTGAATTCCAAATGCATCCTCAGTAGTCTATTCACCTTCTGACCTACAGAGGAAATAAAAGTCTTCCTGACTGTAACTGGAAATATTTTTTATTCTGTATTTGAAAAATCAAAATTACCAGTAAATAAATAAATAAAATCCAGCAGTGGGAATACCAAATTAAGGTCTCTTTGTGCTCCAACTAGCAGTTGTAAGTACACAGACAGTTCATGGAATGGAACTTTGAAGCAAAATCTTATCACAAAGCTACACCTGAATTATTTCTACAGGAAAGAAAAAAATATAGAAAATATATGGATTCAAATCAGAACACAGGGAAACAAAAAATGAACAGAATTGACAATAAAGCAAACCAAGATAAACGGTAAAATTATTGCTATTTAACACAGGTGTTAAATACAGTAAAGACAAATTCATTCTCAAGAATCTATCAGAAAGAAATACTGCTGTATTGGAGAAAGGGAAGTCATCATACTGGGCAGACTCTGCACAGTTATATTTTGCCCTGTGAAGTTCCTTGGAAATTGCACTGTACCAGGAATATTTAATTGTAGCATAAAAATTAAAACACCATTTACTTGATATAGAGTAGGGATAGTATGTAAATTAAGTAAGTTTCAATTCATGTCTTCTTACTCACATCTGTTGGCAGTTTAAATAGTTTTAGTGTCATTAATTGTTATAAAAGTGCAAGATTTGCTGTATGCTTGCCACTTAGGACCAAAGGCACAAAAGTCTAATTGAACTAAGTAATTAGTAATTTGTCATTTCCTATTGTCAGCAATTACTTTCCATTAGAAATCCTCACTGAAAATTCTAATTTGAAGTGAGGTTTGCATTTTATTGCTGTCCATCCAAATTAGTTTAAAATTGACAGCTACATTTTCATTTAAAAATTGAAAGATATTAAATATGCTTGAAGAAGCTGAGCAGAGAAGTTACATGCACACACACACACACATACACACACACACACACACACACACACACTCACACACACAGATGCCAAAGAAAATGTCTTTTATTTCCCAAGAAGGGACTTGCTGTAGAATTCTCACATCATCGGTGCCTCTATAACAGTACAGGTTTCTGATTTTTACATTTACACGCAGCCCCCTGCCGCGGTGCTCTCACCTGCACGCAGATGCACAAGGAAACAGCACACTATTAGGCTTCTTTCTGGGGTTCCAATCTCCCTCTGGGATAAGGCTGCTGGATGGTTTTTCATTTGTTCTTTCTTCATGCTCCACTGGCCAATCAACATTCTCTTCCCTCAGTTCTGAGCACTGTGTACAGCTGAGGGGGAACTCACATCAGCCCTTAAAAGTAACACCAAGCAGATGATTTATCATTAGCGTGTGCCTATTGATCTGCTTTCAACTGGGGTTGACTCAGTGAGCCGGGTGTATGCTAAAATTGCTCTGGAAAAGTTGGAGCCACTTGTTTTCTCTCAATGGTGTTCTTCTGAAGTATAAATCATTTTCTTTAAAGTACATCTGGGTCCCTTGAATAAATGAAATAGATTGCCAACTGTCAAAATTTTAAAAAATAGAAAAGCATTGTATATATCTCTCTTTATCCCATTGTTAAAGTACTAAACTATGCAGCAGATCTTTAACTGGAAGACTTGAGTGACTACATACATACATAAGGGCCTAGAAACGTAGTGAAACAAACATAGTTATTTGAAGAAAATCATATTAGCATATTTATTATAAAGTTGTCAATATACATACAGATCAGATTTGACTTATTAACCTAGTGTTAAAATTACATTAAATGTTGAAAGACAATGAAATTTCAAATTACATGTCTAATAATTTATTGGCTAATAAGGATGGTGTTGAGTCCATCTCGGTATTAATTTGAATGATCTAGTTTACTAATTTCCTTTTCCCAAATTAAATAACTGCTAAAAATGACACTGGAAATGGAAAAGAATTTCTCTCATTTTTAAAAAGTGTTCCTCTAGTCATTAATCTTGATTCATACACTTTCTCAGAACAAATTGTATACAGCTATTCTTTTGGTAACGAACTAGATATATCACACATCTGTAACACTTAAGTGAACATTAATTAGTGCTAATTTACAGTCAAATCCAATATAGTAGCAAACGATGCTTTCTTGAACATTGAAAGCCTTTATCATGACCATTATGATGCAGAACACCAGAGCATCTTAATTATCTGTTTATAAATAATGTTTCCCATAAATCTTCAAAATGCACAGAATACTCTAGGAAGGAACAAAATGCTAACTTCATTATAATTTGGCCTTACTTGGCAACAATCCAATTTCTAACTTGTTTCCTTTCTTTCATCATAATATGATTGCCCTAAAATTACAGATCAAATTTTACCATTGGAATCAGTTGAAATTAATTTAAAAATTTTTACCATCCTACTATGAGAATTTGCTACATAAGATTATCCATAATTTCTCAATTTTACATGAACCAAAATTACTTAAGTTATAAAATAGCTCTCTATAAATCACATGTCAATAGATTCACTTAGTTCTAAAGCAATGGGATTCATAGAAAATAAAGCACTGACACAAACTCTTATTCAGCTTATTCTAAAATTGTGTGCAATTGCCAATAAAGCACTGAAGAGAAGAGAGAATTAAATTAAAAGTTCGATAAACACTGATCAATATGCTTGTAAATACCAAGTCCATAAAATGATCCTCCCTTTAAATGTAGTTAGAGCACATGAACATGTTCTGTATTTTGAAGTTTAGCTCATCATTTTGAAATCTAGTTAAATTCATTTCTAAGAAGGACAAGCCAGAAACCTACGAAGACTGCCAGAGAGGACTGAGAAAGAAGAAGGAAACTGCAGCTGGGATTGTCAGACTGCCGGTGCCTCCTGCTCAGCACCAGCTCACAATCAGCTGAATCAAGAAGTCATCTGTATCTGAGATGTAAATAAATCACAAGCTTCAGTTACTTTACCACTAGCTGTTTGTCATTCAGGAAAATAATGGTTAATCAATGTCTAATCAATGAAGATGTGTAACATATTAGTTTGCAGTCCTTCATCATCCTATTTTCTTCAATTGCCTGGGGGTTTGTGTTCAGTACTTACAGAATCGATTACAATTGAGAGTGATCACTCAGCTCATGTTGAAAGCTGTCAGCTGTGCTTTCCAAGGGGCGGCTGTACTCTTGTGTTTAATATGAGATGCTAATATTTAGCTGCATCTGACAAACCAGGTTCCATGGTGGAAGATTTTATGAGAAGTGCTTAAGTAACTAATTGTATCACTACATGTCACTTGATGAAACTAAACTTTTCCTGACTTCACAATAATCATAAGCATTACTGGCTTGCTGTGGAAAATTAAAGGGAAATAGCTGTCTGCTTGAGTCTGATCATGCCTGCAGGGAAGGTCTATGAAAGGCAACTACCAACGACGCCTTTATAAATAACTACAGGGGCCGGGGGAGGGGGCCGGATTCTTCGATTTTCATGTAAAACAACGTTTTTCAACATAAGCTTCCTTTGCCAGCATCCTTGAAAGCCCACAGTGTCTCACAAGCACCAGGAACCTGCAGCCAGTCTGCACTCATCAAACATTTTGTGGCCATGTGGACTTAAATTCCACTGATAATGTTAATGCCTGACGTACCCATTTTCCTTATCATTTACAAAAAGCATCACTAACCTGCACATGCAGAAGGGAGGGGGAGCAGTAAAAGGTAGAGGGCCGAAAGAAGCGGCAGTGTCCCAACAAATAACTGTCGAGCTAGGAAGCCTTTAGCGTGAATGACTGTTTGGGTGACTTGTTTTGGAAGTTGTAATGATGATAGTCACAGAGACCACTGTCACAAACTAATAACAATACAGTGTTTCATTCGAAGCCTCTTTAAATCTTGATGGTACAGATTTCAAAAACAAGTTTACTTGCCTCATTGTTAGTATCAGTACCACGAGCGCCCTCTAGTGCTCACAGCTTTGCAACATCGGGAGAAGGCAGACAAGTCATCTGTGTGAAGTTCAAGCTCGTTGACACTTGCTTTACAGCCAACATTAAGGAACTTTAAAAAGGATATCTATCATTGCAAATGACCTAAATGTGCTCTTAAACTTAAAAATGTTTTAATATCATTCTATGAGCAAGCATACCAGAGAATTTTGAAATGATCTGCGATTTTTTTAAGTTATAACAGTGCATTAATTTTATTACAGTATTGCTTCAATGATATATTATCCAATTTTATGGATATTTCGGGATGTATTTTAATTGTCTGAATTTCTGGAATAACTGGGAAAATATTAACTGATGACAATATCTTAAGAGGAAGGTCACTTCATACTCAACATCATAATGTACACTAAAATGTTGAATTTACATTGTTTCCAGTAACAGTGGGGAGAAAAAAAAAACCTTTATCTCTTCTTCAAAATTTTTAATGAGCCTGGTATGTATAAAGAATCAATTATAAAACACAACCAGAAAACAGCCCATCAAATAATTAAATAATCACTTTTGTTTTCTGAATTAATTCCCTTCATTTCACAAATAAAGACCATAACGGACTAAATGAGAAAAAAATGAGCCCGATCCAAAAATAAGAAGGTAAATGTGACATGTGTTGGTTTGGGTTGTATTTTGAAATACAATCTCACAGTGGAAAGCAGCTGGTAGAGTGAAGGCATGTATCAATTTTAAATGATGATAAAGCTTTGCCGCTAAGTGGTTTGACTATGAATGAAGGAATTAGAAATCACAAACTTATACTCAGATTTTATACAGACATAAACTATATTCATGTTTTTAGAGACCATTTCACTCTTTGACCTAGGAAAATTTAGTCTTTAAGCAATTCAAAACTATCAAAGCTGTGCTTAGAGACATATGATAGACAAAAGACAAAAGTGGAATAGGTACCCAGTGCAGGAGAGATACCCTGTTCACAACAATGCTAGAATTTCATCAAAATATGTTTTCCTCCTTTACACCCAAGTTTCCTAAAGAAAAACCTTTCTTATACCTAATCCCAAGGTATGTCAACAAGTTTGCTTATTATTTTTATATATCTTTCTAGTGAAAATTCAAAAGATAGTAAAATGAACATCGTGCATTTATAAATATTCAGTCTCCAGACAAAGCATGCAACTCTGTGTTGTTTCATACAGAATCGGATCAAGCTCTGAAAAAATACTTGATTGATATTTCAGAGGCATTTCTCTGTTTCCTCTCACTCTCGTTACTCAGAATGTAAAAATGATGTTAGCTGGATGTCGCATAAGTTAGGCTCACATACCTGTGTGTAAAAACTTAGAGTCATCTTAAATTACATTTTTACCATCAGTGGTTCTGAAATCAAGCACATGCGCTAAAAAAGGCAGACCAACAAAGAGGTATGTAAAAGATCTTCTCTACCTTGGCACCGACACCAGGGGAAGCAAGCTCACCCCACGGACGTCTGTACTTTGATATGACAGCTGTGATAATGATGAAAAGTTAATGTATCCTTATCTGTATCAACCTGATGATCATAGACTCTGTTATTTTTATTATTTTTACGAAGGGAATTGGTGCTGCATGAATATGAAGCATATATTCACAGAATGTCTTAGATTTATAGGCGCTACAAAGCCGTCTCCTTTCTGAGGTAGATGAAGTGAGTTCCATGCAGTTACCATGTAGGGGTCTTTCAAATGAGACCACAAAATCGCAAATTCTTCCCCTTCTGTGTGGACATTAAAGGTCCCAAAGCCATTTCCAGAAGAGTAGGGGCTTGTCACACATTCCTGGGACCTACCTTCAAGCCCAGCGCCAGCTTCTCCACAGGCTATTACTGCTTCAGATACCCTGAAAAGTTCAGTATATTTACTCAATTTATTTTAAAAAAAAAGTTCTCCTAATGGTTCTGAAAGATTTTTTTTTTTTAAAGCAAAAAAGAACCAAAGGTCTCCTTAGGTAAAGTTACAGTAATGCTTGTTATATGAAATCAAACTTGCTTCCAAAATATTCGATTAGTCCTTTTTGAACACAAATGCCTACAGTATTAATTTTATTTTAAAAAACAAAAACAAACCAATATGTAATAAAAAAAAATCTTATAATCCATGATTCATGCTTTCTGATACAGGTAATGTAAAATAAATGCTATAATCTACAAAACAATGACAAATGAAAGACTTTGAAAAGGTTATGGTTTGACAAGGTAACATTTTTGAGATCTGGACACCAATCAAATTGATGTAAGTATTGGTGATACAACGCTCCCTGACACTAAAGTCTTTACCAGTGTCTACAACATATAGAAGAGCCCATTGTGATTGCTTAATGTCAGTTTTTGTTCATAAGCTCTTTCATAACACTGAAACCAGGAAAATGATTTAAAGCACTTCAATTTGTCTATTTACCTTAATCTTTAACTATTCCCATACGTCTGGCTACATGATGTATGACTCTTCATAAACCAATTTTTCAAAGATATATACGACAGAAAAAAGTCAGGCTCCTAACCTTTTATGTGTTGAACTTTTATAGAGCTCTAGAAAACAAAATGCTTTTAGGTTTCAGAAAAGGGGAAAAAGTGTTCAGGGAGAAGAAAGGTTATTTCCTAGTTCTTTTTCTAATTATTTTTAGTAAATATTTACATCATTGAAGGTAGAGTAGGCAGTAATGCCTAGGTATTCAGAAGGACTTTAAAGACCCACCAGATACCCATGCTGATCGCCTTCGTTTATAAACAACAGACTCACCTAAAAATGAAGGCCCATAAAATAAAATCATTAAGCCCCTATGAGTCCCCCTGTGAAGGCGAGATATTGCGCTAGGTATAAGACTACTATGCAAGGTGAGCAGACAAGAGGAAATGCAAATTAGGGGTGTTTCAATGTAAATCACCTAAATCCTCATCTTTAGTTCTAGAAAAACAGTACTCAGAGAGTTCATTCAAATATGTCTTCTTGAAATAGAATGTTCTGATTATTTAAAAATACCATACCTAGGCTTGGGGGTACAGGCCTGTAACCTCCAGCTTTTTCAGGGGGACTGAGACAAAAGGACTGCAAGTTCAAGGCCTGCCTAAGTAACTTGTGAGACCCTGTCTCCAAATAAAAACCCTTTAAAAGTATGAGGATATAGCTCACTGCTAGAGTGTATGTTTAGCATGCCCAAGCCCCGAGATTCAAGGCCCAGTACAGAGAAACAGAAACTACAAGACCACTAAATCAATTGTAATTAATTAGCATATCTTCTTTTAAAAAATGAAGAAAAACAACTTTTAACTTAAGCATGTAGCCAATATTTACAGGGCACCTATCGTGTACTTGGAGCTGGATAAACAACTCTGAACACATCAAAGTCATGCCCTTTCCTCCTGGAGCTTGTATAATTTTAAGCTGAAAATTCAGCTTCAGGACCATTACTACCAGGTTATAATTATGTGCTCGTCTACAAGTAAAATTTTTCTCATACTTTTAGTCCTTAAACCCTCTTGAGCTCAGTCCTTATGCAAATTTTGTTCTATAGCCTGTGTTATTTTCAAGGTACACTATAATTTCCCTGCTGGTTTGGCCAAATTAGAAAATGTAGTCTTCGTTCATAAAAAAGGCACAAAACATTAGAATCCTTATGATGAATATAGAATGAAGAACGGAGTTGGCAGTTTTCTCAGTCTAATGATGTGCCTAGCCCAAATCTAAATACTTTGCATATGCCCAGTACAGACATGTTCATGATATGCAAGCATTAGCAAGCATTATCATGTTTACTGCAAACACGCACAATGTCCCTGAGCATATTAAAATCAGATAAATCATTTTATAATACAGAAATGTATATATATATACATATATACATATATATATATAAGGTCCAAGGGAAAAAGGAATGAAATAATGAAATTTCCTCATTTCTACATGTATATTAAACTCATATAACATCACCTTCTCCTTCCATAATTAGATAAACAGGATTTTTCTTATGTAGATTTTGTGAAAAGGTCTTCATAAATTTCTATATTAATTAGTAGCCATGAGACTCAATGCTACTTTCCTAAGAAACAACTTGTATAGTAAGAAAAGGAAAAACAAACTTGTCAACCAAAGTGAAAAAATTAACAGTTAAATTGTTGTCATTACCAGGCATTAGTGAAATCTAACAAATAAAAATTGCATTAAAGAACACCAACAAATGTTTCCAGCATTCAGGAAGTTGGGGCTGAGGGTTTGTGCATTCAAAGCCAGACCTTGTCTCAGTTTTTTTTTTAAAAAATGAACAAAAATCAACAAGTTGCTGTGCATAAGGCTTATCAGAGGATTTTATTCTCAATAGTACCAGATGGTTCTATGATTTTTCCATTTTATTCAACCAAATTATCATAAATAGTAAAACAATATTTTAGTACTGGCTTTTAAAAATAGATGACATTTATCTCCATATGCACATTTACCAAATGAAACATGGAAAACATGTCTTTATATGTGCACAGATATACACATAGACATTATATACATATAGGTAACATTTTACTATCACAATTTTAAACAGTTGTTCCTGAAATGAAAATGTAGTAATCCTTATTTTCAAAGCAAGAAACCTAACATGTATAAAGTAAGTGCTACAGTGTATCTGCTATGATGCTATTTTAATGAACGTCTGTGTTTTATGAGAGCTGTGCCAAGGAACTCAATGAGTACATGAAAATCACAAGAAATGTCCAGTTGCCCAAGCTAAGAATATCACAATCTGTGTTTTTATTTCTTTCTAGGATTTCTAATTTGTAGTTTATTTCAAGCTAACAATGTTGTTATCCCTAAGCAATTTAAAATAACTTTCCAAATGATAGCACCTAA
The DNA here is from genome assembly GCA_035773235.1 of Eospalax fontanierii. Taxonomy (NCBI): domain Eukaryota; kingdom Metazoa; phylum Chordata; class Mammalia; order Rodentia; family Spalacidae; genus Eospalax; species Eospalax fontanierii. The sequence continues at coordinate 66,628,932 of CM069530.1, read as the reverse complement.
CTGAAACAATGTGAAGTTGATATGAGTCTTAACAAATAAGCTGATACTTCTCAGAATATTATAAAAAACAAACACATTTATGTGATATTTGGTAAACGGCTTTAATCTCTTTACTTAGAAATCTTCCTACTTATCTTATTTTTAATCCACTGATAGAAATTGTTTTAAGAACCAGCATGATAAAAATTGTATCACCAAGTGTAAATTTAATATGGTTATTTGATAATCAGAATTTAGGAAGGCACTATAAGTTCTATTTATCGAAATATAAATATTTAACATTGTTTTTAAATTATGTAATATTTTTAAAATATTAAGTTGTTTTGAAAATAAAGCAATTTTAGATAGCTTTCACCTTCCAAAACAAAAAGAGTATATTTTTCTATGTAGTTCTTTTAAACTAATATATCTAAAATAATTTCACAGAAAATCTCACTTGAAATATATTCTTAAAATTTATTTTTTAAATCATTCTTTTTAAAACTTCCAGTATGGCTGAGAAACTGACTGTGGATCATGTATACAATGCAGGGTCAATGCTGTATTGAATTTCCAGACCATTTTCAGACTACCTTCTGGCAATGGAAGCATTTTGACCACTGACACTCCCTATGGGTACATCTAACTATCCTGGTACAATGCACTGTTCCCCATTATTGAATCTACAACAAACTGCTGTAGGTTATTCATTGATTGAGTGTTTAAGTATATTCTTTAGGAGCAAATAGAGAACTAATCTGTAAGCAATCACATAAAATAAAAAAATCAGCAGAATCCTGACTTCAAAGACGCTTTGAGCTATAGCACTTAATTATGTGCATTCTTTGATTACACTGTGTCACAGTCAATAAAGATATGTGAGAATCCTATTTCTGTACATCACTGTAGATTCCTCTCTGCACTTCATTGTACCTGGCAAGGACATTAAAAAATCTCGTGCCAAACCAGCCATACAAGTTAAAGCAACCCTTATCCCTTTTTTAGAATCCTATCCTTTTTTGTACTGGATCAATTGAAATATTTGCCAGAATGTTTATGCAGCCAATAAAGAGTATTTCTGTGTTCTTTAATACACATAAAACTAAGTATCAGGTCTGCATTCATCTTAAGTATACGGTAGTTAAGAATCTCCCGCAGTCTTCTCAACAGGGCAGAACCTGGATGTGCATGTGGTGGCATGTGGGAGGGCAGACAGCTCTACATCCCTTCACCGAGACCTTCTGTCAGTGCGTGTTTAGGACGGCTTTCTAACATGAAATCAGCTCAGCTGCAGTGTGGTTTGCAGGGGCTTCTGAGAAACAGCAAGGCAGACAACTCAACTCCTTAAAATGCATCTGCTCTTCCTCGTTTTTGAAAATCAGAATGCATGTTTTGATTTCTCAAAACAAATAAATAAATGAAAAATTTGAGGCTATCTCTGTCATGCCAAACTGATGCCTTTTACTTTGAATTCATATCATAGAGTTTTGGATATTGTGAAAAGATAAACATGGAAAAATATTTAAGGATAAAATAATATTTTTAAAGACCTGTACTTTAATAACAAATACAGAATATGTATATACAACAACATGCTCTTAAAAAGAAAGCAAGAAGAAATGTGGTGAAAATATTGTTTTCACAACCACCTATCATTTCAAGTTGTACTTTGTTCTTTTTTTAAAGCACACGTTGGTTGGCGAGGTTTTATTGTTTGTTCTTGTCTATTGCCAATAAAGTCCTCATCAAACCGCCACTCTGCATCGCAGAGAACAGAAGCTCAGAGTGCTAATAGTAATAACACTAAAAGTCACAATTTCCTCTATTTTTTCCTGAAATGCAATCACAGCATCGCTTAGATGTTGTCACTTTTTAAAACTTAACTATTTTCACTCTAATAGCAGTATAGAAAGCATGTGGAGGAAGGTCTTCATCTAACTCTGGCCTTTCCAATACAAGAGTTCAGTAAAGCCCAGAGATTGTCCCAATTAGTGAACTGCTTGGGTATTTTGAGAGAACCCTAAATGCAGAAGTAGTTTATTTCTAATAAACCATTTTAGTAATATTGCTGTTCAAATGGAAAATAACCAGGGAATAGAAAACAATTTTAAAATACAAGAAAAACAACAACTAAAAAGAAAATGTCATGGTCGATCTCATATCATTACTCGCCTCTCTTTAGGGGAGTTCTTTGAGTGTATTAATTAATGACCCAGGTCATTTAACCTGCGTATGTGTGCCTACTCACAAAGGACATTGCACTTTGGGACAATAACATAGGAATGGAAGTAAGTTACTCATACAATAGTAAAAAAAGAATGCTAATTTAAAAAAATACAATGACATGAGTTAAAAATGACTGTGTACTTTTCTCTAAAGATGTTCTGTCTGGGGCTGGAGAGCTGGTCCTAGAGTGGTTAAGAACACTGGATACTCATGCTGAGGACCCAGGTTCAGTTTCCAACACCCATATGGCAGCTAATAAATCCAGAGGATCTGACACCCTCATCTGGTCGCCATGGGCATTGCAGGACACGGTGCACTTACATACATAAAAGAAATACATTCATACACATAAACAAAAATAATTTTAAAAACACTTTTTAAAAAGATGTTCTATTTGCCTTCTGAATAATTTTTAGAAGCTCAAAATAAAAAAGAGGAAGAAACATCATATGCAAATACTTGTATAATCATTTTACAATGTTATAAGATATTGTTTTATTCTTTCATAAATTATGCTTTTGTTTGGGTGGGTTTAGGGTTTTATACTGTTACAAACAGAACTTTCCAGATTGAGGTAAAGCTATTCCTCTCTCTCTTTCTCTGTCTCTGTAATATTTTTATTGTATGGAATTTATCAAACGCATATTTTATATTCTTTAAAATGCATGTATTTAATCAAGTTACTTGCTGTGAAGGGCACTGAGGAACTCTAATAATTTTTAATGGAATCATTTTGATTCTGCAAGGAAATTTCTTTCTTCAATTTGAGAAAATTTCCTGCTACTGCTAAAGGTTAACACGCATATAGAAATGTCCATATCAAACAAAGTTTTACAAATTCAAGCCACTGCTAAGCCCCAGTTACCTTTATCAAGCTGGATTATTATCTCTTAGATATTCATATATACATACATATAGTCTTTACACTGTGAATGTTTTAAAACTTGAGTCTTCCTTCATTCACAGCCTAATTCAGAGGGGAAGAAACAGCAAATATGTACTCAGTATTTATAGAGAAGAAACGAAGGAGGAACGTAGGAGTAAATGAAGAATGGACAGACTTAAGGAAGTTATATAGGAAAAGCTTCTGAAAAACGGAAAGATATGTAACATGTAACAATACTAAGTTAAACAGACTCAGCCATCAGACATGCAATAGCATAAATCTACAACGAAGTGACACAGAGAGCAAGGCAAGAAAGATGGCTCATGGGTTAAGAGCACTGGATGCTCTTGTAGAGCATCTGGGTTCAGTTCCTAACACCCACGTAGCGGCTAACAACTGTCTGTAACTCCAGTTCCAGGGGATCTGGTGGATCTGGTGGATCTGATGCCCTCTTCTGGCCTCCCCAGGCACTGCACAACACTGGCAGATGTACCTACCTAATTTTAAGTAGCACAGATAGAGAAAAGTTGCCAGTATTATAACTGTCAACACAGAGTGATCAAAGGACTTGCCTGGAATGCGCCAATCCCTAAGTTCAGTCCCCAGTAGTGAAAAACAAGAGATAGATGATAGATAGATAGATAGATAGATAGATAGATAGATAGATAGATAGATGATAGATAGATAGATAGAGATATATAGATATAGATATAAAGAAAGGAAAAAGAAATAAAGAAACAAAACAAGAATTTCAATATGTTCCTGTAAGATCATCTTATTCCACAATTTTTCAAATACATATTTTATGAAGGTTAGCTTCTGTTTACATTTCACATAAAGAAACAACACTCTACCGATCACTGCCTAATTTCTGAACCATATTATCAGAACCTCTTTCCTCCTAGACATGCAAAAACAGACAAGAAGTGCCCCCTTCCAAAACAGGAGCACAGCTGGGCTCAGAGTCCTATCGCGTGGGTGGACTTCACAGGCAAGAACGTCAGGCTGCACATACATCTTGCAGAGAGACACTGCAACACTGAACAAAATGAAAACAGCTTCACATGTATACAACATCATTATGATGGCTCCTTGACTAGTTCAGTGAGCACAATCATTCTTGCATGTTCAGTTTTGAACTGCTAAAAACAGGAGGGTCTTCATGAAATACTCTAAAAATCTAAACACTTTAGATTTCATTCTGTCAAAAACTGAAGTTCCGTATGCTGTAATTTTGTGACAATGAGCAACATATTTCCTTCTGAAAGCTATTATGGATTCCAGTCTACTACAGAACATATGAGTTAGCTTATAATCCACAACATTCATCTCTCATTTGGTGTGAGGCATGAATTCATTGCTGAAAACTACATGGAATCTCTCTTGAACTTTAAAAAAAGTCAAAGAAATTCCTGTGTCTTAATATATAGTCCACTATATAACTGTAGTTTTAAAAAAGTAAACCTACTACAAATAGAGAAAATAAGTTAAAAGCTTGGACAATAACTTTAAGATAAGCCTATAAACCTAATTAATGAAGGAACAATACCTAACTTGGTTATGTCTATAAAAGAGCACAGTACAACTTAATTGCATCTGAAAAGAAAACAAAAATACACCTGACTTCTTTTTCCTCTACCTAATTTTAGTAAATTTTAGGCAGTTTGAATAATTTCTGATATGAAATCATTTATTTAACTATTTATGTAGGTCAGTTATATCTGGCTTGAAAGAAATGGACCCCCTTTCTTCAATATCAAGGCATAATGCTATGCATATACAATATAGCTGCTGAGTTTGCTGAATTCATTTGAATAGAATGAGGCACTGTGTAGCTTTCATCTGGTTACAGACAATGATAATGCAAGTTAAAAATAGTGAGCAAGATTTTGAGAGTTTGTTTGTGAAAAAAAAGAGAGGCTGAAAGGAAATCATTAGCCAGATAAGCTTTAAGCTTAACTGGGAGAACCTTGCTAGAAGATTTCATGAAGGTGTATTTGGTATTGACATATGCATGTATTTCCCTCTCAGCTGGAATGACTCCAAAAGGGTTGTCATGGTTGGTCGAGTAAATAATACATGCTTTAGAAACAATTATGAATCTGTATTCACCTGATGGACTTTGTATTCATTCCAGTCAATTGGGCATATAATACTCGTTTAAAAAATAAGTACATATAATGCATTAAAAACTGCTTAAACACCCATTTAACCGGAGGGGCCAAAACAGCTCTAAAATGGAGCATGTGATTAACACTAATGGAAGCTATGCATATGTAATGAAAGGAGAACCCCAAACCCTTTTAAACAGAACTGTGACAGGAGAGTGACAGCTGGAAACACTAAGGTTTAAGGTGTCCATTGTTTGTAAAGGCGTCTTTGCCCTCAGAGCAACCAATAATTCCAAGACTGGTGAATCTTAGGGACCAAAACAATAAGTGAGGTAAAACAATGCTAAGGGGATGGCAGTAGTAGCCTGATAAAAAGTGATGTTGTGTTGGATTATATACCTGGGTATGAAAACTCCTATTCCACTCAAAGGTCTTACTCAGGATTTCTTTTTTTTTTTTTTTTGGCCTGTGTAAGTATATATTATGTGTGTGCATGTGTGTATGCATGTTTTCATGTGTGTGTGAGCATGTGTGCATATGCATACATGTGCATGTCTATGTCTGTGCACATGAGTGTGGAGATCTCAGGTTGATATCAAGTATTTTTCTTAATTGCTCTCTAATTTATTTATTGAAGCAGAGTTTCTCACTAAACACAAGCTTCACCAGTTCCAGCTAATCCAGCCAACTAGCCCTGAGGATCTGTTTCTGCCTCCAAAGTTCTGGGATTGCAGGTGGATACCGTGCCCACCTGACTTCTACTTGAGTTCTGAGAGTCCAACTCTGGTCTGCATACTTAAATGGCAAATGCTATATCCACTGAATCATCTCCCCACCCCCTAATTTGGAAATAATCTCACAATATTTAAAATTCACCACACTTTCATTTTAAAGACAATGGAGGATGTAAGGAATAGTCATTATTTTGGAGTATATCCTTTTGGTTGGAGTTTCAATAAAACATTCCAGATTGGCCATGTAAGTGATAAGATTTAGGAAGCAATTAAACATCTTCATGTTGACCAAATGGCTTCTCCATCAGCCTCAAAGATAACACTGAAATGTTCAGTAGGGTTGCTTTGTAATGAAGTTGGTTAGCATGACAAGAAACCCCTGCTGAAAGCAAGAACAATGTGTAGACATAATTTTCGTTAGTTCATGAGTATTTCTACCTTGGAAGTCAAGTTCCTAGAGAGAAACTGTCTAGGACTCACAAAGCCAGGTACGGATGGGATTCAAGAGATAGGAGTTCTGATGGAAGCAAAAGCATACCATGTACAGTTCACACAAAAGAAGAGTATGAACAGACAAGGAGAATGGGAACGGGGGACTCTCAAAGAAGCCTCAAGACAGACTTTGATATTTTCATACATTGTTTGGATAATTTTCATACCAAATAGATACTTTGAATAAGTAAACACTTTACAACATTTTAAAAGGGAAATACAGGTACAGAAGCTGGTTAGTTGGAAGAACAGAATGGAGAAAGTCAAAACAGACAAAAGTCCCTAGGGAAGCCTTGGAGTGCCATTAACAGAGCATAGAAATGAAGAGAAATAAGAGCCCCTTAGACATCCTTAATGCTAGTTCTGGTCTCTGCAAAGCTGTCATGTTTTGTGTACTAGTTTTGTATTCCCATGAGATAATCACTGCCTCTCTAACTGCCAGGTATAGCCTTACAATAAATCCCTATAACCTGAGCCTGGCCAACTCAAGGTCACAGTCCTCTGAGAGTCACAAAATCTGGGCTCCAGGCAACAGAACAATCTCTTTTCAAACCCTGTGTCACCTTGCTTGCCCCAGGAGAGTGTCACTCTCAACTGTTCTACCAACTTCTAACTATTTCTCTGTAGTCTCTAAACCTCATCCAGGGACATGTAAATTGGCTAGATGGTTAGAAAGATAACTCCCTTTGATTTTCTTTTCATTCTTGTTCTTTGTGTATTATCCAGGAAACTTCTCCATAAGGGTAAGGTAAAAGTTTTCAAAAGAAAGGAAACAGAAAAGACTGAGGAGAGTATGGTATAGGAATGTGAAAATATAGAAACCTAAAACCAGAGTGGCCTATCAAAAAGACATATTACACAGGTTCTATGTAATGCCTATCACTTCCTATCAAGTTATCCTCATCTCTGACTCATGGAAAATGAGACAAAAGAGAAATTATGTAACTTTCCCCAAAACATATAGAGCACATTCTATACCCTCTCTCTGGAAGTGCAAGGTTGAACCAGAAGTACATAGTACTTTCTACTATGGAATACAGTGTGCAGGAGCTGAACAAGGAGGAGTGTCATTAAATTACATACGCTGCAGAGTGCCTAAAAAATTTCTTAACTCAAGAGAGGGTGGGGGTGGCTGGAGAAAGTGTTCACTATTTTGGAAGTAAAGCAGTGGAACCAATTTTCACACAGGAAACAATGCATACAAAAGAACCGAAAACAAGCAAAACTGAAAAGATAAGAAAAATTGCAAAAAAAAGAGGTACTGAAGAACTCAACAGAGAACACCAAAAACAAGAATTTGGACCTTACCTTAGGTTTGGAAAACCATTAAAGATAGTTAGCAAGGCCAAAATGCAATCAGAATTGCATTATGTGAAGGTATCTCCAACTTCAGTAAGCACCAAATTTGAAAAGTAAAGGAAAATTATTTGTTAATTAAATGAGCAATAAGTATGCATATTTTGATATTAACTAAGCATCCATTTTGCATGGCTCAGCTAAATTCTTAGACAGCTGTTCTTTACAGTGGGCAATGGGGAGAGACACTGTCTATGCTTTCAGCAGGATTGCTAGAAGTAGATGCCTGGAGAGTACCCCAGATACAGCCAAAAGAAGAGAAAAGGAAAGCTCAAGAGCACATCCCTAAAAGTTGTCAAGTAGAGCAACTATGCACATGGCAATATAAAACTTATCTCCAGGAAAGGGTTGAAAGAAACAGAAAGAGAAGCATGAAGAAAGTGGCGTTTGGAAGAGGTTATTTTGTCCAAGAACTCATTACATGGCGGGAAGAGGAAACGCTTTAAAATGAGAATTCTTTTGTTTTGATATATTTTATTTTATTTTTGTTTTATTTTATGTGTTTGAATGTACTGCCTGCATGTATGTAAGTGCACACGTATCATGCAATGCCTAAGAAGGTCAGAAGAGGGTGCTGGATTCCCGGGAATCGAAGCTACAGCCGGTTGTTTGCCACCATGTGAGTACTTAGGATCCAACCCAGATCCTCTGCAAGAACAGCCAGTGCTCTTAACCACTGAGCCATCTCTCCAGCCACTAAAATGGGAATTCTGATTTAGCAAAAAGGATAGTATTATTAACAGATCTCTTTCATATTTTAAAAAAGGGAAATTTTTAGCTAACTTGTGAATTCCTATTTTTCTGTAAGTTGATATTCCTCTCAACTCATAAAATATAAGCTTTCATTTTTATCTAGATTCATAATTTGACCTTTTCCAGGTTGCCAATACCTAAGAAATCGCTTCCAGACTGTAGATTAACCTTTATAAGGTATGCTCAACAAGAATTTTTAAGAGATATGGTATCCTCAAATAAATGATCTCAACACAAATTTAAGATTCAATTCACATTAATAGTGGTATTAGCAATGATAACTTCCATTATAATCATGATGCATTTTCCTGAGGGAGATTAATTTATGCAGAGTAGGTACTAGCAGTTTGTCCGGCTACAGCCAATGCTTCAAACCTGTTCATGACCAAAGGAAAGCCATTTGTGCGTGTTTGATTTCAGATAAAGGGAACTGTTTCTAAAGAATATGTAACTACTTTCCAGAAATATATTTTCCTTAATCATATGACAACCAGGGTTAAGTTGAAATTATAACAAATGATATATGACATTAATAAAAGAAGCCTACATTTTACACCCCCATCTGAATTTCATATTCTATTCACTTTAGAATTTAAAAATACTGTGCTACGTAAGAATAAAATAAACAATTTTTCTCAGTATTCTTTTCCTTCATTTCACTTTCTTAAAGAAAAAAAAGATATACTACTAAAGTTATAAGGTAATTTAAAGAACATTGATAGATATTTTTTAAATGAAGGTCATGAGAGTTTTCTTGGAAATGAGGACAAAAATACCTGAAACATCAAAACCATCTAATCTGAAGCTCAAAAACTTTTCTTCTCTAAGTAATTTAAAGAAAAAAAAATTGAAATAAATTTCCAGAAAACCTTGATAAAGAAGAGTACAAAGATGAATGTTTGTAAAGTGTACTTTAAAACATATAGGTTGGTATCCTTATATAATGTCTATAAATGACACTAAATTAAATAATTAAGAATTCCTTTCAACTTTAAAGTCTCTAGAGAGATAATAATAATTACAGGTAACACTTGGTAACAATTTGTTTCTATGTCAAGCAAAATATACCAGATGTGTTTTCACTGGCATAGGCAAAATGATTATTCCCATTTTCTATCTGAATAAATAGAGCTTTAAGTTGGTTTCTCACCTGAATTTCCCCATCTGGAGAATGGCAAAAATGAATCCACAGGGACATGCCTGTCCAGGACATTCACCCCTTTGTAAAAATACATATATATGTATTCAGTAACTTCTTGGCCTTTTGACTAAGCTCAAGTGTAATACATGTTGCTGCAGTCAGGAAATCTAATGTGACCTAGTCTCTGTGTGTTTATATTAAATAAATGCATTTTATTGGCAAGACTTAATTAATGGGAGGACAAACATCGAGTGCTGCCCTGGCTTGATCATTGAGGTTATACCAAGGACATCAGTTGTCCATTCAGTTTTCTGTCTGAAAATGAGATTGAACTAAACAAATGCCCCATTCTATATAAGCAGTATTTCTGGTCTTTTTATCTATTATTATATAGACCATCATATAATTTTTAACACTCAAGGATAAAGTCCTTCATAAAACCTTGCTTTTAAGTACTTGAATATGCTGTGCATTAATTAATACAACATACATTTATCAAAACTTTTTAAGATACTTTGAGGAAAAAAGAAGTCAAAGCCAGTCTATGCTCGCCATGAAATAACCATCTACTTGGAAAGATACAAAATATCCGCACAAAAGAACTGAGCAGTGTACAAACAAGTTTTTAAAAATTCACCCAATTAATGAGAAAATGTGGAATAAAGCTATAAACAACATGTGTGGCTAGGAAATACTGAAGAACTGGATCCAGCCACATGAAGAAAGTGATGAATAGTTGGGGAGATGACTTGAAGGGTGAAAGTGTTGGCCATATAAGAGTGCAGCCTTCGCACTGAAGAGCCATTTGCATAGCGTGAGCAACTATAGTCCCTGCACTCCTACAGAGATGGGAGAGAGAGACAGGAAAATCCCCCGCAGCTCATGAGCCAGATAACCTGGTATACAAAGCAGAAAAACAACAGAGACCCTGTCTTAAACAAGGCAAAAAAGAAGGCAAGGAGTGACAGTCAAGGTTGTCCTCTGACCACAAACGCACTGCGGCATGTGTGCAACCCTATTCAAACTCATGAATGCAGAGAGAGAAAGAGAGAGAGAGAGAAACTTTACATGCACACATACACACAAATAATCAAGTGATAAATAGGGAAGCATGAACATTTATATTTAGAACTAATGAAGAGGGGAACAAGAGCTGGTAAGTTGAGGGAGGACAACTGACAGCTGGCCTGAAAGATCATACAGCACATATTTAAATAGGAGCAGCTCTATTTTTATTTTGTTCTTAACTTTCTTTCACAAGTCAAAAAAAAAAAAAATTCCAATACAGTGCACTTGTCCAAGTGTTTGACTCAAGTATTAATCTATGGGTTTCACTCCAAGTATATGCAATGAGAAAATTAAACTCAAATATTTCAATGTAAGTTGAATGGTAGATATTTGTAATATATTTGTATATACTGCACACATATGTATATATGCACATATACACAGAGATATGTATGCATGCACCTTCAGATTCTTAGAGTATAGAATAAACGTATTCCCCTCACTCATTTCGATTGTTATCTTAATGGCAGTGGAGTCTTTATTTAAATTTAATTTTCCCTGGTAAAAATGTTCATTCTCTTTGCAAAATGCAACAGTTCAGTCTGAAACCAAAGAAATAAAACCTTGATGACTCTTGAAGATTTTAAGATTAATGCAGGAAAAAATTACCTTGGTTAGTCATGCCTGTTTATTAGCATCTTAAAGTTTGCCTTTGCTGAAGAACTGGTGGGAGACTGATGAGAAACCGAACTCAGTGGATCATGTTGTATAGTTTGTATTTAATTATTGGACTGAAGAAGATGCTAGAATTGCATTCTAGATGATTATATTTTTGTACATGCTACTAAACAGTAGCAAATGAGGTAAGATATTAATGTGTATGTGATTTACAGAAATGAAACTCATACTTCATATAAGATCATGTCAACAAAACAAGTAAACATTGCATGGTTTGAAAACAATCTAAACAAAATTTTAATGGATACACTTAACTGTTATGAATGTCTTTCTAAAAGGAGAATGTTGCGGACAGAGAGTCAACATCAACATCACATTGAGAGAGCTCATGATTTTCCACAGAATACGCTCTGACGCTGCAGTGTTTAATCCGTTAGCCGTGCAGCTATTATTGCACAAAGCGTCTACCGGGTGAGCCGTGAATGGGCCTTCACAGTGCGCATGCGTTAAGGCAGAAAACATGCAAAACAGTAAGACATGTTTGTTTTCAAAATCTGCTTCCTCTCATTCTAATCAGAAGAGACTGGGGCCAGAGCCTGAGAATTCTGACACATGGACAGAATGTTTGACTCTGATCTCTATCTTATATAATACCTAAAAAAATATTGCTCACATTTTTACCAATGGGCAAAGGTATGTAATTATCTACAATAGTAAGTACTTCACATGGGACCATTAGTCCCACAAAAATTATGATAGCAGTCTTCAACGAGGGCTATTTTGTTCCCTGGAGGACAATTTGCGCTGTCAGGACGAGGGGGAGCAGGGCATGGTTGTGCTATTGCCACGTAAGAAGTACATTTCAGGGATTCTACTGTACATCATCAGTACACATGTCAGCCACAAACAGGAAGACTATTCAATGCAACATGTCATACATGTACAAGTTGAGACACCATACCCTATTGTCATCTTCACTTAACAGATAAGAAACATGAGGTTCAAAGGGTAAGTATAACACATAAGCTCACAGTGGAAACAAGAGACGGAGCTGGGACTCAAACATAGCACCAGCCATAGCAGGTCCAAAATCCTGACCCTTCCTACCTTGTCAGACTTACTGCTCAGTACTTCTTTGATAATCTATTTGCTTCCCTATGCAGAGTTTCAAATGCAGCAATCCTCACACATTGAATTAAGAGTTCCTCTGTTTGATGGTGGTAGAGCTGTTTTTTGTCTCTTCCATTTTCATAAGTCATTCAGGTTCTCCTCAGCAAATTGAAGCCTTTCTTAACTTTCTATTATTCTAACCATGAACTTTCCAGAAAGGCTACTTAATTGCCTCTCTATCCCTCTGCTGGGTGATAGATTAAACCTCCCTAAGGCTTTGTCCTTATCCTTTGCTTATCAACAAGCAGTAGAGAATTCCCCTGAGTATTTCCTGCTGGCTTTCCTAACTTCTCTGTGGAATAGAACTCTCAGTATCCCAAATACCACCCAAGAAACATGAGGACTTGGCACTGCCCTTCTTTGCAAGTTTTTGTGGAGTGTCAGACATTCCAGTGGAAGTCTCTAAGAGCTGAGTCTCCTCCATAAAATAATGAAGATGTCTAGGAAAGGAGATCATAGCCTAACCTTCTAATCAAATACCTGAGGGACCAATGCATGTTGCCTGGTTACCTACACATACACCAAGGATCAATCTAAAACAGTGTAAACAAAGTCAGCAGTCAGCATGCAAGGTCTTCCAAGCTCTAGGTTACTTTATTTTTATATCTATTACAGAATTATACACACACACACACACTCCCAAAATAGCAGCTTTTCTAAACTATAACACCAATATGCGTCTCTAACTATAGACTTGAAATAAAGAAATATTGCTTTCCTATTGTGTGCTACTTTGAGAGTCTTTATTTCTGTAGAAGATGGAAGGGGGAAGAACGTACAAGAAGGAAACAAGATGTAACTTAAGTAGAACCTAACTCAATAATAAGAGCACTTCTTCCAAAGCATTTTGGGGTTTTTGGCTCTTGAAACATATATATATGACCATGAGTATTGGCTCTTTCCATCTGGTGGAAGCACATCTCAGACATGCAGATTCAGATACACATAAAAATAGTAGGTAAAATGTGAACCACTCAGCATAGCCAGGCAACCAAAACTTACATACATCAAAACTCAAACTTTAACAAATACTTTCATTTTACCCTCCCTAAGTAATTTCTGAGATGTGCCCACAGATCAGAAATGCCCACTGTTGCGTACAGGTCCTTCATTCCCACCAATCCAGCTTCTCCATGGTGATGGTTTTAATAATGATTAAATTACAAGTTGCAGAATGAGAGCAAAATGAGTATCTTGCAGCATCTAGAAACTTGAATACCTGTGAATAAGAGAAAACGAATGCTATTTTAGTTTCCTAAGCTGTGTTATCATCTTTACCTACTGGTGTCCCACCATCAAGCTTGCCCACTCTCTCTGGTTTGTCATAGTTTCTGCTTTAATCCCTTCCAAGTAAAGAAGTAAAGACTTCCAAGTAAAGACTTATTAGAAAGATGGACAGAGTTTAGAAACTCAAGCATACTTCCCATGAGAAAGGATATCAAGGAAAAGATGATTAGAACCTACCTAGGGTATCACTAGTAGTAGTTGAGTTCTGTGTAACCCACAGAAAAGATGGTGAGTGAGTGAGATGCTGAGTACAGTACCACTAGTTTCCTGATAGCCTCCCCATGTTTGCAAACCAATCAAATGCCCTTGGAATAAATCATGGTACCTTACAAAGTAGAATCAGTTGCTTCCAATGGACTGGACACTAATATCATTCAAAATCACCTGTTGTTTTCTGGTCACCCCATCTAGCATTCTACTTTTGAACATTCTCTCTCTCTCTCTCTCTCTCTCTCTCTCTCTCTCTCACACACACACACACACATACACACACGCACACACACACACACACACAAGCCCATACATGTACAGGCACACGCCATATAAACACTTTTCATTTTACATATTTCCTAGTATTTAGGTAGAATGAAAGTGAACTGGCTAAGACAGGCTAGAGCTTGGGCAGCTGAAGCTCTCCAGACGTTTCTCCCCCAACACGCTAGTCTGCCACATTGCCACAACCCACCTAGTATTCACTCATCTTTTCCCTTGTCACTTTAGAGCATGGAGTGATGTGCAAGATGACCTCAGAATGTGATGAGGAGTCTCCACAGTCTGGGAAAGACACCTGAGGGATCTCTGTCTCTTCCTCCAAACCTTGGTGCTGGTGAGTCCTCGAAGGCTTGGTTTTTGGTCTCCAGAGGTGAAAAGGTATGGATTAGCCTACTGCCCTGCCTTGCCCACAGCATAGTAGAATATTAATTAGTCACCTTCCTTATTATTCAGTCAAAATATGCCAGACTGAAATAAATTACATTCTTAGCACATATTTCACACCACTGGATCAAGTATTGCAAGGGTTTTCTTTTATTATTTATAAGATCATGTGCTGTCTTCCTGCAGAAAATGAGACAGTCTGCATGAGGAAAAAGGTAAAAGAAATGCAGAGAAATGAAACAATCAGATATTCCCTAATGATATTTAAAAATAGAAAACTTGCTACTGTTACATACAGCATGTTCCATCTTTTGAGATTTAATGGCTCTCTTGTGGTTTAATGGAGAATTACTTTCAGTAATTGATTATTAAAATTTAAAATTGCTAACCATCTTCATTATTAGATGAGCGAACATGTTATCCTTGTAATTAAAAAAGCCTGAGACTCCCTTTCATCCTGTTGACAGAGCGGACAGACTGTCTCCACATTCAGACTTGATGGTTTCAGGCTTCTTGTTTGACAAAAATAGCCAGCCAGTCATTTGATGATGAAAATGCAGAACATCCACAGAGACTGAGCAGAAAATATAATGAACAAAAAATAAAATAATAAAAAGCCCTACAAGCTAATTAAAGTTTTCAGTCCCGACTCATTAAATGCTACGCATCACTTAGATGATATTTCAATGCACTGTGCTCAGGTAACACAGGGCACCAGCGTGTTCTCTTCAGCTTCCCTCAATGTGCCCTCAGAAGGCAGCTTGACCATTCCTCCACCACGCACAGTCATGTATGCCCTTTGACACTTCACCTCAGATGTTTACCATTACAAATTGTTGGCTTCCAGAAGTGTGCTCTACAACAAGGACACAAAAATAATCCATTGTGATGCCCTGTGGTGTAGAATGTGTACAGACTATCTTGCATGTAGAGATGCCAAGGCTTAAGCCCCCGCCCCACTGAGATAATAAAGAGGTATCCCCAAATCCCCAAGGAAGCCCACACCCTGAGAGACAAAACACTGCCAATCAGTTATCCCCAGTCTGGGGCAGGGATTTGTCTGCAGAGGATCTTGCATTTTCTTGCAAGTTCTCATGTTAGAGTGTATGTTCTGTGCTGGCAGCACTCAGTGATTTCCAAAAGGAAATTTTATAACTGTCAATGAAAAAAGCCTAGCCAAAAAGACATTTTCACCACTCAACTATTAGACAGATGTCAGCCTTCAGGAAAGGAAAATCCAGCAGACTCGAGACGTATAAATATGACTGAAGCAAAAATTTTCTGTTCATGAAGATTTATGTTGGAAATCAAGGAAAGACATCTAAGTGTCAGCATTCCCATAAAATGCTGCTCATTTAGATCGTGAAATTGCTGCTACAGGTGTCAATTTTAAAAAATGGATTTATCAATGAATTGCCAATGCTTGTTTAAAGCCCATGTCTCAAGGTTGTCCTCTCTGATTCAACCCAGGCAACCTTGATTATTCCTGAATGCAAATCAGCACCTTACCCTTTGTCCACATTCAGAGACTCCAATATCAGTGGGCAATATGTAGATCCAGCTGTGAAACCATTCTCATGTATTTGTCCTTGTGTTTGTCTTCCCAATTAGATTACATAACCTGCAAGAGTGAGAGCGATTGCTTTTATTTCTTTTGCTCTGTTCTCTTACCTATAGCCTCATAGCTGGCACTAAGCTCAGCAGACATCAGGCCTATCACCCATCTTATTTGCTTATAGGGTTAGAAATGGAGGTTTGACAAGAAACCAAGATCTTCTAATTAAATATAACCTTGAATTTAGATTCCGTATAAATATTACCTTAGATTTAGAACCTATGCCATCTGATCAGCCTTTCTCAACCATGGAATTATCTTCCCAATGCTCCCGAGCATGGCAAAGAGCTAATTCAATTCTCTCTACACACACTAATTCATTACATAAAGAAATATCCGTGTTTGATTCTCTCAGCTTCTTCACAAATGCTGGTCTAGATCATTGCTTCAGATTACTATCAACAATTTCATCATGTCATTAACAAATAAGAAGAGGTCTTCCAGCTTCGACAGTCTTCCTGGCTGTGATGGTGGTTGTGCATTCTGGAATGTAAAATGCCAACCCACTTTTAAGACCCTAGCACATATCACCCTTTCATAATCATTTTCCTGTGTCCAAACATCACAGCACTTCATCTACTCTAATGAATCACACCTCAGGTGCCACTATTAAACTATATGTGTGCTAATAGCATAATTCACATGTGATCATTTTCCTACCTTTTTTCAGTACCTAGCAGAGTGCTTTTAATGTATAAGAGGTTACAGTACATATTACTTGAATGTTAAATGAACTGGAGAAAATGGCTTCACTCTGGACTCTATCTGCTTCTCAATTTCCTTTCTTAAATTTAAGTGTGAATGAAAGGAATTAGTCAATACAAGCACACGGGCTAAGAGTTTTTAAAGCACTTTCTTTGTCATGCAGACTGTGAAACTTCTCTATAAGCCAAATTCCTGATATTCACCTGACAACTGAAGGCAGTTTCACAGGTCTAGTTCTCAAGCTGTGATTTCTGAAATCTCTCCCTCTCTCTGTCTCTGTCTCTTGTTCTCTCTCCCTCTGAGTGTGTCTACACATCATTTCTCATCATCTCTACCATATCACATTGTTCTCCCAACAGCACTCTCCATTCATCATTAAACATGTCCCACTGCTGCACCACTGGGCTCGAAGTTATTCTTCTGTCCTAAACCTCCAGTGACCCCCGTGTCATTACAATCACCTACACCTTCCGAACGCTGCCTGCACCTCTCTGTGTTTAGCCTCGTCCTCCACTGTTTTTCCTCTCGTCTGCTGACTTCACTAGTCCCTCTGTTTCTAACAGCTGTCTATTGTACAAGAAACGCTTGGAGGTTCTGTCCTTGCTCTTTCCAGCATGGGTGGAAGTGGAAGCTTGCCCCTTCAGTTTCTTCATGGTGCTTCACAACTGTCACCTTATTAAGATCTTCAGAGATGTATAAATTTGGTGTTTTCTGCCACTAGTGTGATTCAGTTAATTTGTAAAGGCACTTTGAATAAAATTGTAAACTGCTGAAAAAGCACAATGTCAGGGAAGAGCCAAAGGTTTGTACAGTGTGGGTACAAACTATGGGCACGTAATCTGGGGATGCTATGCCTTTCTCAGTGGAGAATGACAGTGCATTTCCCACAGAAATCTCTTTCTGTCTCACGTCTTTAATCTTCCACAAATAATGATGACAAATAAGAAGGAGTTCCAAGTTTCTAGCAATTGATATGGTTTACTATTCTAAGTTAACTTATATAATTATTTGATTTTTCTCTATTTTTCTGCAAAGAATAATACTTGGAAAGAAGGAAGGAAGGAAGGAAGGAAGGGAGGGAGGGAGGGAGGGAGGGAGGGAGGGAGGGAGGGAGGGAGGGAGGGAGGGAGGAAACTAGAAGACTGGAAAAATTTTCATTTGCTACTTTGTGATCAGGCAAATCAGAATGAATGAAAACATCATTAAGCAACAGATTTTCCCTCAACTTTCACTTTTATTTACATCCTGTTTTGGTTTTTTTCCCCAACTCTTCCTACACATTATAAAATCCTGTCAGCAGCCCAAATGATAGCAGTCTACTAGCTCTGAAATCATTTCTGGAAAATATTTCAGTTTTCTAAAATTCTCTCAAGATAAGCTGTTTTGGAAGCTAACTGAAGTTGATTTTTCTACTGTAAAGTAGAAAATGTCCCTAATGAGAATTTTTCCAGATTGTAAAAACTCACAAATTTCTAAACATTGGAGATGAGTGTAACATTTATCAACTTACCTTCATTTTATAGATGATGACCCAAAGCTCCAAGAGATGAGAGGATTTACCCAAAGCCCGTGGTTTGTTATCAGCAGAGCTGGCAATAACATCCAAGCTCTTTAACTCCCAGATCACTTGATTATGTGCTTTGTTCATGATGGTGCCATTTTGACAGTAACACTGAACATCCACCAGCTTCAGTTCTCCTACCTAGGTAGATGTAAACTAACACATGAATGCAAATAATAACATGAAAATAATCTTAGTCATAATTAGTATTCAAATTTACAGCCTTTATTTTAACCCTGTCACTTCATTCTATCCTCAGAAGAATGCTCTGCAAATTGTATGACAGAAAACATTGCATAAATATATTAATAGTAACATTTAAATAATCCAATGTCTCCTTGGGGGGGTGATCAGTGCAGAAAGTCACTACGGCTTCTTAAGTGTGTGAATGAGATGGGCCCTCACTGCCTCTGCTACACAGCACTAAACTGGTGAGATAACTTACTTTTGTGTACACACACATGGGTCTATATACATGTACGTAATTTGGTGTATATAACTTCCCCTCCTTGTTTGCATTCATATCTGGACTCCACTAATGCTCTTTGCTATATTCCATGTGTCAGCACAGACGAAAGCCATCTCGGGACTCTGGAAATGGCAGAAAGTGAATAATTAAGATCAGGCATCAAGACATTGACATGTCACTCACTGGTAACACAGAGGGACGGGATGCCAATAGTACTTTCCAAATATGCCACCAAGGGAGGGATTTCCCAGATCCTTAATAAAATTGGCCCCCATACATAATGGATACTACCAGTCAGTACCTGCTTGCCACCACACAGCTGATGTCAAAATTATGAAGGGGAAAAAAGAAGAAAGGGATATTGTCCATTTGCCTGTGGAGTAGACAACTGTCTATCCTGTGAAATTTGAATGGAGTCAGGCAGGGCCTCTGGCCAAAAGCACATCCCTCAATACCTGTCACACTGCCTGAAATCTTCCCATTATTGACTCAGTCTTTTGTGTCTTGAATCTTTTTCTAGGCCTTAATCAAACCCATTAAAATGCATACAGTGTTGGAAGTACCAAAACCTTCTCAAAGATCAGACCCTTAATAATCAGGCTCCAGAATCCGGGTTATTGAAAGTAAACAGAGGGAAGTTTTCAAAAAATGTACAACATAAACATATATAGAAAATATATAGAAATTTTGCCTAGGTCCATCAAACATATCAGAATTTGAGTGGACTTTTCTAGTTGTCTCCAAATGAGCACCAGGGTCCATGTTTGAAAATAACTGACAAAAAATGCCAAACTCCAAAGAACATCACCGGCACACTGTGCCAGGCAGCTGGGTCCCAGGACTGAAGAAGTCTGGCATTCTTGACAAGTGACTGGAGCCTGCATTCTAGAAGGGATATGGAACAAACCCTCCATAAAAAAATGCTTTAACAAGATTACCCTGTGAGAAGGAGAAATGCCCCAATGTTTTTAATCTACTTGAGTCCCTGTTTGAAATCCTTACATACCTATCAATGAGTTTTAAGAGTCAAGCAATTATATATGCACCTTATTTTTTCTCATTAAAATAGAATGTTGTATGGCTAAGTGAAATTCCATTGTGTGTACATTATTTTATATTTACTCATTCGTCTGTTAATAATGGCTCCACATCTTGACTATTGTGAATAATATAATAAATATGGGTAGGCAAGAAACTAAAAGTCAAATGTTTTGATAAGCTCATCATCTAGGAAGGCCTAACTTTAGTCAAACCAATATCATTAATGATTAGATTCATAAAATCTACTAGGTTTAAATAACAGGTAAGTACAACAGAAGTCAAATCATTTGCTGTGGGACTTGAGAAGGTAAGGTAGGTAAGGAAACACTAGAAGAAAAAAATGCTGAGGAAGGACAGGGCATCAAAGTGCTCAGAGAAGTGCTGTGACCACCAGACACCTTCACCACCCATCATCTCTCACAGTTCCACAGCTGTGGTCTAGAAGATCGTGCAAGGGGCCCGCAGAGGGCTAGCGGATTCCGGGAGCCTGTGCTGCACAGCATCACAGAGCCAAGAATAGATGTCTCATGGCACATTTTCACTTGACTACTAGTAAGTGGGGAGAAAAATGCTATCCCAGACTCACAATAAGAAATTCTTTGGATTAGAGAAAAAAATGACTAATTTAAAACAAATCAAAATGTTGCAGAGAAAGGAAAATGAGATAAAAATTCAAAATGTAATTGTGCCTAGCTCACAATTAATCTAATTCCTCTTTCTCATGAAACCCCTTTCAGTCATACGGAACTGTGATGCCTCCCAGGAAACAGGGCCTGCTTTGCAGAGATGTTCTACAGCCCCCAAGGGGACAATGCTGTGACCAAGGACAGATTCCACAACCCTAGATAGACAGAGTGGGGAAGGTTCTATTCTCTCACTGGAATTTCCTAGCTCTTCCATAAATGTCAATAAACACTGTTCTAAGGGGCATATGATGTTCCAATATATTTTGGTATAAAAGTTGTAACCAAAAGAGTCTTAAAATAAAAGTGCTACAGGAAAATATGGGAATCTGCTGGGGAAGGCTAGGCCGTTCTGAGAGCCTGTGAGTGTAACAGCAGAGGGGGGCGCCTGTGCTCCCGAGCCAATTGAATAATCTGTTCCATTGACACAATTATTAAATCATTGATTAGTGTGCTGAGGGGTCTATATCCGTTGTCTTTATTGCAGGTGAATTGTAGCCATCACCAGCTGTTTTCCTGGCAAGTTCTTCAGCTGCAGAAAAGCTGGCATTGTGCCCAGATGCAACCAGGATGCCCCACAGCTTCAAAGTGTTTTTTCCCTCCCACCCCGCCCCCACCCCCAGTGAGTGCTTCTCTCTGTCATTACATGGTGTCCCCGTGCTCTCATCATTACAACAATAGAATCCATAAAACCGGATGCAGAAACAAAGAGATAAGTTATTGGCACCCAATGAAACACAGAAAGATCATTCAAGCGGTGTAAATGCGAAAGGGCTTTGAACCACTTTAAACGAGACCCCGCATTTCCTCGCCCGATTGCCAACACAGGCATGAAGAAGGCAAGTGTCTGAGCTTCATAAAAGTTACCCCCGCTTTGCCTCCAGGTCTTGTGGTCTTTTTTTTTTTTTTTTTTTCTTTTTTACTCGTGGTTTGCCTTCTGTCTACTTGTCCAAGTTCTATGTGTCTACTCAGGCTGTCTCAGTTCTCAGTTTCACTGAGAAATGCTCCCCCAAACACTGCGGTCTCCACTAAACAGGAGTTCCCTTTCATTGTGATAATTCCAGTGTATGCCAGTTACTCAGCCAGCAGGTGCTTGGGAAGTATGGGAACACTGAGAATTCCAATTTCAAGAATAGTCGGAGTCACTTCCTCTGATCTCAGAGGAACTCTAGGAAACTTGCTTAGTCAACAGTCCAGGTAGTTTTCTCAGTGGTTGAACACTGGAAGGGAGAATGGAGCAGAGGATATGGAACAGATCATGGTTATTATGGTTATTAGCTCAATCAGGATTCAAAGTCCAAATCAAAACTTGTGGATGCACATTTTAATTAGCTGAGACCTAAAGAAGTTTTCTTTTTTGTTATTGTTTACTGTTTGTTTTCTTAGCAGGGAGAGTGTAGTGCATGTGAATGCCTGCGCAATATACTGGGTGTCTTCCTCTCTGCCTTTTTGCCTTGATATAGGGTTTCTCACTGAATCAGAAGCTCACTGTTTCCATGAGGCTAGCTAGCCAGTGAACTCTGGGGATATACCCGTCTGCCTCCTGATGTTGGAGTGTAGTGGATTCAAACTCAAGCCCATGGATTTGCAGAGCAAGCACTATTATCCACAAAGCCATCTACCCAGGCCCAAGACTAATCCATACAACAAGATGTATGAGGTATGCTTAGTACCTAGAACTGTAAGCACCAAATATATGAATACTGTCTATTTTTCCCTTGGTCTTTCCACAGCACTGTCACACTGCTGACCTAGTTTTATCTGTCCACGAAAGTCTGTTGAGAATAGGCCTGTGGAAGATTCACCACACTGAGGCTAAAACACAACACATCTAGAATGTCCAGTTTTCCTTTCTAAAGTAGTACTTATGAACTAGAAGAAATTTAGTTTCTTCTACGAATGAAAATAGGAGAATAATGAGTTAGCACTTTTAGGTATGATTATTACCAGACATGGGGTCACAGCCTGTGTGTCCCAACAAGCCAGGTTTGGCCACCAGTTCTCAAAAGAGAAAATAAAAAGCCAAATTAATACTGAAAATCAGAAAAGGGGAATTTATTCAATGTGGCCACATTGAGAAGATGGACAAAGAGATCCCAAGATCTGACAAGTTCATCTTCTGCTTCCTATAAAGAAGGGAGGGTGAGATAAAAGCTAAGAGAGATATATAACTAAACAACCTGGCCAAAGTGTGGTCTCCTACCCACCTGCCCACAGTGTCGGTTTTCCACATCACTCTTCCCTGGTTCCATGAGGAGCACTGTGATGGTGCACTGATTTGCATGTAAAAGAAAGCAGTTCACAGTAGTATCTCTGTAGCATGTCTACCCAACTTCCAAAACAAGTACAATGCAGATTCAAGTCTGCCTGCAGGGTCACCCGACAAGTTGTAAATCTTTCTCCAGGAGAAAGTTCCTCCTCTGGCTGCCCCAGGACTTCAATCTTTTCTTCTTTTAGCAGATTCCTGAAGAAATTCTGATTTCTTGAGGGTTCATTGTTTCAATAGACTGAAAATCAAGGAATGGAGCTCAAGTGTCTCTTTAAAATATATTCATTCCTGCGAGGAAGAACAGTTATATGATAATTTTTCATAGATACAATGATATATAAAGTTATAAAATAAAACCCTTCCCATTTTTATAGCCCAAATATCCAGAAATCTTAATAATCTCAAGTCTGGGGGCTGGCATCCTGATTGTCAGGTATTGCTTTGACCAATAACAGATAAGAACCACATCTACCACATTAGCTTGATACATTTAGGCTTTAACCATTTGAGATCCCTTTTAGAAGAGGAGATGAGTTATTTGGAAGTCTCTTTGATCACTGAACTGTGTAATCATAAACATAAAATTACACTTTACCCAGGACTGTGGGGACTTTTTGATGTTTTCATCTTCCTATCCCTCACTGTCACTTAATGGCCAGATTAATCTAAAACATTTGATAGACCAATTTATTTAATTCAAATATCTACATTCTATCTTCCTCTTGAAATCAAGCTTGTGATGCAAATATTATAAAATTTCAAATTTTCTGACTTAAGTTCCCTGTGTCACCTTTCCACATATAGAAAGGAAACTCAGTAACTAATAAATAGATTAATAATCATAGAACCATGGATTTTTCATCATTAAAGGGACCATAGAGATCATTTACTTATACAACCCCCTCATTTTAATGGATGAGGAGACTGATGTCAGTGGAAGAGTAGAGTCAGGGGGGTAAAACAGAGTTCATTAGCTTAGCGTAGAAAGGACCTGTTTTTGTTGTTACAATAAACGATTAAATGATTCCAATTCATGCCACCTCCTTTATTCAGAAAGTTTACCATTCGCCTTCTTCTGTCTGTGTAACCATGACAATTGCTAGGAATAATATAGTTATCAGTGTAAAAATAGCCTCATTAGAATCAACAAGGAGCTCACCAATCAGATTAGACCTATTAAAGGAATGATAACTACCTTCCAGGCCTTCTAGTCTGCAACACACACTCTCTCCAGACTCCTCCCTTAGGCTAGTTTTTTCCTTGTCCAAGCTGTGTCAGTCAGTTTGACAGCTGGGATTTACAAGTAGAATCCATCCCGAGAAAGCCCTGCTCTCAAACAGCTCAACTGGATCTTGCCCTGGGATTTCTGACCTGCTTCTGCTTTTGAGAACCCCTGATATCATGTCAGAAGCAAAAGTGCACATTTTCTCTCTGTGTATCAAGCAAAAAACAGAAAATTTGGACATAATTTGAAAATCAACACACATTTACAAGAATCCTTCTGAGAGGATTGGTTGGTATTATGTTTCTTCCTGGCAGTTTTCCACACTGTGCTCCCCTTGATGAATGATATGACAGTGTGTGCTTATTTGCATAGATTTGCATGCAGTTGTTCATCAAAGTATCTCCAACCCCCCAGCCCCCAAATAAGCACAAAGCAGATAAAGTGAAAATTGGAAAATAACTGGCAAAAGACAGTAAGAGGCTTTAAACTGCTCATAACCATTGGATAGCTTCACTTTGTCCAAGTTGTACTACAAGAGAATGCTACACTGAGTTCTCCAGTTGAGCTACATGAAAAAAGAGGCAGGATGGCAGAATGATGCTCAACAAAATGACTCAAAAATTAAAAATTTTCAAGTTATACTGGGCCTTAAAAATAGACAAAGAAAAGCTGGGTATGGTGGTACACACCTTAATCCCAGCACTTGGGAAGCAGAGGCACGTCAATCTCTGTGAGTTCAAGGCCAGCCTGGTGTACATAGTGAATTCTAGGCCAGCTGGGGCTACAGGGAGACCCTGTCTCAAAAAGACAAAAAAAAAAAAAATAGACAAAGACAATAATAAAGCAGATTTGAGAAAAGGCGAAAAGTCCAGTAGATTAATGCCCCAGCCTGTGGGAACACTATCGATGTGGGCCGCCCTGGAGGGGAACAATGGAATGAAGGACAGGAGAAACAAGAAATGGGGGCAAGACAATATGGATGACCAAGCCCCGTCTTTATTAAGCACACGAGGGCTATATATAGGAATGTTTCCGCACTCAGCAGGAGAGGGGCGGAAACGGCAAGAAGGTGATGCAAGAATGCCACAGTATTGCATCTGTAAAGTACACGCGCTCGCTCGTAGCGGCCAGGCTTACGGGGACACAATTCTCATATGAAATGGCTGTGGTTCACAAAATGGCTCCCGGCAGACTAACATGCAAATGGTCAAGCAATTTTTGGATCAGATGCAAAGTAAATTCAAGACAGAATTTTTAAAAAAATAAGATTTTCAAAACAGAGAACTAGTGCAATTGAATATCCCTACCCCTAAAGAATATTAATTTATAACCTTCACACTGTGAAAATATTCATCAAAACAGACCATAAATCTAAATGTAGAAACAATATCTATAAGACTTCTCCCTTAAAAATCCATAGAAGTCAAACTTGATGGTCACACCTTTAGTCCCAGCACTCAGCAGGAAGAGGTAGGCAGACCTCTGTGAGTTCAAGGCCAATCTGGTCTACATAGTGAATTCCAGGTTAGCTGTCTCAAAAAGACTGAAATAAGTAAATAAATTCATAAATACATAAGTAAAATCCGTAGGAGAAATTTTTGTGAGTTAGGAAAAGACTTATGAAAGATGAAATTGATAAATTGAAATTTATCCAGTTAAGAATGCCTATATGTCTATTCAAAAGATATCATAAAGAGAATGGAAATACAGCCACAGATGGGGAGAAAATATTTACAATCACACTTCTGATAGAAAAAAAAGTTATTCTACTTTTATATGAATAAATCTGGCACACTCTCTCTGGAATAAACAAAAACAAACAATTTCAGTAATAGTAAATTTCAAGAATACTAAAACAAATTAGATAATACTAAAAGAAACATTCCAAATTAAAGGAGGAGCTAGAGGTTGAATAGAGATTGGGTTGGCTCCAAGATTAAGAGCACTGAATACTCTTGCAGGAGACTCAGCTTCAATTTTCAGCACTCACTTGGCTGCTAAGAATCTTAAATTCCAGTTCCAGGGAATCTGATGTCCTCTTCTGACCTCCGTGGGTATTACACAACATGAATACACTTACATACATGCACTCATGCACATAAAACATAATAACTAAAATATTTTATAAGGGGGAGCTAAATATTTGAACAGCTACTTCATCAAAGAGGATTTGACAATAGAGAAGCACAGGATCAGAATCAGGGAACTTAAAAAGAAAAACACAAGAGAATTTCACATTGTGAACAAAAATTCCCAAGAAAGCCTACATCTTCAACGGAAACTTCTGCAAGGCTGATCAACTGATTAGCACTTCAGTGATTGTAGAGAGTTTGAAATGTTGCAGTCCAGGGCCTAATTACAATTTATCTCGGGGCATCTTTAGTCTCCTAAATAGCTACTCCTCGCCCACCTTTAAACCTTGAACTAACATTCTGTGACTAAGATATAAAACCTTTTAGAATATGTTAACTCAACAAAAGCCTGGCTTCTACCAACCAAAAGGTTTGTCATCGCATAGCATCTGAGGCCTAACGCTGGGATTTCTCTTTTGCTGTTACCACCTACTTAATGTTTCACCAATGTATTTGAAAAGTGCCTTGATTTACAACTTCCTGGAACTGCTTCCACACTGGAACATGGAACTTGGGGTAACCTGCATCTATTTTCCTGGGACATGGTCACTCATATTTGGCTGCAGAACAAATTCTCTTAACCCCTTTGAGGTGCAAGTTGTGCTTTTACATCAACTCACACGTTAAAGATGGGAGCGTGAGGCTGAAAGAGCTCTTTGGAAAGCAACTTAACACTCTATATCCTCACTCCTCATATGATCCTGACATTCCAGTCCAGATAGCTCTCCCAAAGAAACAAAAAATGTCATTACAGATGCTTATAGGAAACCTATTTTCCCAAACAAGAAATAACCCAAATGCCCATAACAGGAAATAGATTAAAAAATAATATTTGTATGTGAGAATTGCTACTCAGGAAGAAAAGGGAATATGTTACTAATACGCACAACAAATGGATCCTGCTGGTTCGGACAATTCCTTGCTAGGGTCATAATGTTTCCCTTAAAATACACCTCAAATAATTGCACTGAGTGAGGCAAAGCAGACCCAACTAAGTACAAAAGAAAGTGGTGTACTGTGTGATCTCATTTCTATCAAACACTAGAAAACATGAGCTCACTGTAGGGCCAGAAAGCAGGTGAGGAGTCATGTGGCATGCGGCAGGGTCACATGAATGACACCTGGGGGGTCATAAGGGCAACGAGAGGAAGGGGAGGGCTGGTGGAAACACTCAAGAAAACCTTCACAGGTGAAGGTAAGATCTTAATTGATTGTGGCAAAGGTTTCATGCTTACAAATAAAAGGCAAACATATCCAATCTTATTAAAAAGTAGGAGAGAACTAAAAAGGGTGCAGCATGGACACATCACAAGCATGAATCTCTGTGATAACCCCACTCTGGAGGATATGCATCAAAGGAAATAAGATGTGCAGGAAGGCTGATCGCTGCTTCAGTTCTCCTCACTTCAGGTACCTGCTTTTATTGCGCATTTACTCTGTGCCTATCATTTACCAAGAACTTTACATATATTTCACTTAACAAGTAACCCTGCATTCATTTTACAGTTGTGAATACTGGGGCCCTGAGAATGAAATAACATACCTGGTGTCAACAGCTAATGGGGGTGAGATGAAGCAGGATTCTAGAGCAGGTCCTCCTGCAAGGCTCCATGGCCCAAAATGGGCAGGTCTGGCTTGTTTATTGTGGTGGTTTGAACGAGGACCTGTCTCCAAGCTCCAAGTGTTTGATATTTGGCCGCAGCTGTTGGCAATGTTCGGAGACGGTTTAGGAGGAATGGCCTCGCCGGAGGAAACACATCACGTCTCGGAGGGAATATCGCGCATTTCTGTCTTCCTCAGCTTTCCGTGCCTGTTTAAATATGTGAGCACTCCGGTTTCCACTCTGGTTGCCTCCTGCTGTGCCTCCCAGCCACGGTGGTGGACTCCTATCTCTGTGGAACTGTAAACCCAATAAACTCTTCCGTCTATAAATTGCCTTGGCCATGGTGTTTGATCACAGCAACAGAAGAATAATACACTTATTTAGAAGATGGGAGCAAGATATTATGTGTGAAGACAAAACAAAGTTCTTTGGACTTGGTGTCACTATCTATCCCTGGAAATCTCTGCCCTGCTCAGAGATGTAATCTTCAACTCCCTGTGGCTCTGCAAAATGTGTCCTACTCCAAAACCTTCAGCAGAATTCTCCTCTACAGGACAGGAGCTAACTCAGAAGACTTGTTTCTTCCCGAGAACATAATTTAAATATGTGAAGGGATGGGTAAAAATAGGTGGAGGTAAGTAAACACAGGTGAGTCCAAGAGCAGTGTTCGCCCAGACCCTGGCGTGGGCACGTGTACAATACCACTTGGGACTGGTAAGACACATGGGGGTCTGTGCCCTGACGCCCATTGAGACCCCCGTGCTAGACCCGCCTCACTTAAGGAAGGCGTCCCCAACACTGAGCAGGGCACTCTAAAAATCTGCATAAACTACAGCATGACCCTCATGTGGCCTTGATGAACTGCCTCCCTTATTTTTTGCTCTTTTATTTTCCAAATTCCCCTTCCCTTCCTTCAGATCCTGGAGTCAGCATTATTCATCCAAAGCATCTGCTAAATAATTTGCCCTAGAAGATACAAACCGAACCACAGTAGCTCACATTTAAAAAGCAAAAAATAATGGCATAAATGATAAATGAAATAAAGATTTTTAAAAGAAATTTTATGGTATTTAATTAATCTACCAGTTTTACTAAGTTGCTTTCAAGTGAAATGGCTCCTTACCAGCGCCTTTTGAAAAGGTTAGAAGTGAATTCCCTGCGCTACAATCATTAGCATATAGATGTCTCTAAGTGTTAATTTCTGTTTTCACTGAATGAATGTAATTTAAAATGAGGCCCTTTCAAATCAGTTAACTTCGGCCATTTGAGAAAGATAAGAAAAATGGACTCAAGCATGAACCCCCAGCACATCCTGCTTCTTCCGGATAAGTGCGATCTGCCCCGGCCCCGCACTACTCTGGGAAATTACAGATCTGTTCCAAAAGAGAAATTGGGTTTGAGGTGAACAGGTTAAAAGGACCCCAAACATTTGCTTTCGATTTAGCTAATCATGAAAAGGAAATTGAAAATGAATAAAGAAATCAATTTTGAAAAATATGGCAGTTGCATCCCTGTAGAAAACCCAGGAGCCTGAGGAAGTCTAGGCTCCAACTTCTGCTTAAGCACACTGCGTGGCACATATGGTCATTCATTCAGCACACATTTGACAAATCTAGAAAACTGCAACTGATATTGATCTCAAAGGTGGTTAAGATTTCACTCCTATGCCTTCTCTAAACTGTCTTTGCTACTGTGGTAACAAAATAACAGAGACTGGGTAATACATGAAGAGTATATGTTTGCTTCTCACAGTTGGGGGCCTGGGAAGTAGATCAAGGCATTGCCAAGTTGTGTCATCTTCGAAAATGATACCATGTAGGTGTCTACACATGAACACAACAGAAGCGCAAAAGTCCTGTGTAGTTCCCTCCTGCTGTTTCTTAGGCAATCATCCATCCAGGACGGCAGAGCCCTCCAGACTTAATCCCTTCTCAAAAGGCTCCATCTTCTCAAAAGGTTCTCTCTTAAGACCATCATGAAGGAGGGACAGTTTAGTAGATAAATCCTGGGGGATGTTTACAGATGATATACAGAATGACCTCTTCTCATTAATTCATTAATTTTAAGTAATCCTTTAATAATATAAGCTAGGTCTTGTCAATTGGCTTTCAATTTTTATTTATTATTGTGCGTGCAAGCATGAATGGAAGCCCAAGGACAAATTTGTGGAGTTAGTTCTCTCTGTTCATCTTTTATCTGGGTTCTTGATATCTAACTCAGTTTGTCAAGTCTACATGGAAAGTGACTTTACCTGCTGAGCCATCTCACAGAGCTTTGTTTTAAATTTTATTGAAGGTCTTGTCAATCTTAAGCCTTTGACTCTTCAGCTGTACCTTGCTGTATCCTAGACATAGCTCCTAGTCTGCCTGGTTTGCCTTTCTGACCTTCTCACTCTCTTCTCTCTCGTTCCTCCCCAACAGCTCATGTGCCTCCCTGAAGCTTCAGATCCAGCTTTACCTTCCTCCAGGAAGCCACTCCTCAGCAGTTTACGTGAAGCATTTAAACACATCCCATGCCTATGTGTCAGTCTCATCACTCTCCACCACAGTGCTGAGCAAGCTCTGACACTAGCCTCTTACTTATCATCTGTCCTCTTATGGACGTAGCAGCAGAGTGAAAGCAGAAAACTCCCTAAACTCCCTGGTTCTCAGCAATCTCCTCAACCTAGTATGGGAGACCTAGTTCTTGAATTTTTCCTAGGAAATCAGAAATTATTTCCTGGCTTCAAGAGTAAATGGTTAGCTCTGATTTAAATTTTGGTACTGATACCAGGATCTGGATATATAAAGTCCATTGCTTTTATAGAACAGAGTAAATGAGAAAGAATATCAAACCACAGATTTTGCAATGCTATTTGAAAAAGACAGGTAGCACCTATGTCCTCACAAACAACACCACACAATAGCAAAATGGCAGTTAATATAGGGCGTAGGTCTGTCTGTCACACTGATTTATCCTTATCTGCTTATAGGACTACTCCCATACCAAAATTATAAGATTAGGAAAGAGGTCATATCATGCTCAAATTTGCATCCCACAGAGTCCCTGGCACATAACAAAAGCATATTAAATGTTCAATTAGCCCTCACCTTCAGTAGAATGCAAACATACTGTCATTTGCAGGCCTACTTAAATCAGCTTAGCACTCACCATTAATTGAGTTATTAATTGATGAGCATCATAAACATACAAAAGTATTGGCTTGAGGTGCCAATCCAAGCGACTGATTCTCCTAATAGATCTCCATGAGAATAGAGTATCAGTTTGTTCACTTATTCTTCATCCATCCAACGCTACTGATATGATACATATGATATGTCCTAAGCAGTGAGATCAGTGCTGGCTGTTCAGGGTTACCAAAAGGATGTTAAGGTACTTCTTACAGCTTAAGCCTAATATAGAGGAAAGACCACAGCCAATTACAAACAAACTAAACACAAACTCCAAACTATGCTTTATGAAGATATAAACAGGGCCAATGGTGAAAGAAGAGGAGGCCCTTAGTCAAATGTGGGCTCTAAACCTGCTGAGCATGTAGATCTGAAGAAGAGACAAGTGGTTATCAGAGATGGAGAGGAAAAAGGGAGCCAGAAAGATGTAGAAACACCAGCCTCTGGGGACAAAGTTACAAGGCAATAGAAGGAATGCATGTCAGTGTTATGTTCCATTTGTGTAGTAGGTGACTATACATCAATTATGTATTATATCTTTCAAAATTGATAGATTGAATGTCCTCATGAGAAAGCAATGATAAATGCATGGGGTGATAGCTACATTGATTATCCTAACTTGCTTATTTCATAATGTATATTTATATCAAATCCTCTCATTGTTCTTCTAAAACACATATTTTTATTTTTGTTTGTCTTAAAGGAAGATATTTTTATTCTTTGATAATTTCATATATGCATTCAATGAATTTTGACCCTATATGCCCATTATAGTTTCCCCTAACTTCTGGATCTACCCTCTACCCCTCCCAACATTGTGTTCTCATTTTTTTTATCTCACCAAGTCAGATTTGTGCTGTCCATATACTCACGGGTATGGGGCCATCCAGTGGAGTGTGGGCCACAACACCAGGGGCTATATCCTTAAAGAAACCCCTCCTCAAACCATTAAGTATCATTAGTTCCTTGGGTAAGGATGGGAGCTCATGAGCCTGGAATGCTCGTATGGCTTGATCTTTTGCAGGTCTTATGCACGGCAGGATACCACATCTGTTGTGAGTTCATGAATGTAGAGATCCTGTCATTTCCAAAAGACACAGTTTTTCTCCAGTCATTCCCAACTTCTGGCCCTTACAATCCTTCTGCCCCCTCTTCTAAGGTCCCTAAACCTTGGGAGTTCATGGATGACATATATGTTCTATTTGTGGCTGGGCACTACATAGACATTTTTCTCTGCATTTTGACCAGTTGTGAGTTTCTGGAATCTAATATTTAGGTAGAAAGATATGAATTTAGAGGATAGTTTGATACTGTGTCCATTTAGTAAAATAATAGCAATAGACTCAGGGACAAATGAGCTTCCCAGTCATGTATTCTTGATCAGACTCATAATATCATGCATGTGTTTCCTCCCATGGAACAGCTCTTAAATTCAATCAGAAACAAGATAGTCACCCCCATAACATTTATACATCTGTGGCCATATCCTGCCGTGTAGATTGTTATGATAGCTCACAGGATTCACAGACTGGTAAAACTGTTGATAATCCCGCCCCCCATCAGCTTGCAAAGTACTTTGTAGTGCTATGAAATCTAACCAGTAGGGAGAAAGCATCCTGGTCAGTACCAACTTGATTTCTCCTGGTCCTGAGACAAGAGGGTGTGGTGTCTTCAACAATAGGAGCTTATCATCAACTTCTGGTTGGCAGCAAAGAGCAATAGCAGTGATCTGTATTGTTGTGAAGGTCTCCGGGACACTCCCTGAGGGAAGGTATCCTACATCTGACACTGAACTTTTTATTTGAAAATCTATGTCTTCTGAGAGGAACACTATCCCCTGTGTAGGGCAACTCCAGTTAAATGCCTTTATATGAATATATGTATGAAGCTTATAAAATATCAGGTTCCCATGTGGCTTCTTAAAACACCTTAGTGTTAGTTAGCCCTTCCCCCAGTCCCTGCTCTGATCTACCCTCTCATCCCTCTCCCCACATGAACCTCTCTCCTCCCCATTATACTCGTTCTTTGTATCCACCTCTGCTCTAACATACTTTCTCTTAAGATCTTCTTCTCCCTCCCCACCAATGTTATTATTATTGTATGTCAAGCATTCTCCATGTCTCAGCCAGGAGACCCTCTGGAGATGACAGTGCAGCTTGCCATGTTATTCACTGTCCATGAATTTCTGTTACAACTTGAGAAAAACTGGAAGTTACCACTGTGGCCTGCAAGATATAGGGTCTACTCCTCTTTGGGGGTGTCATTCAGTCCTCTTCAAGGTACGTTAATTTAAAGGGCTAAGGAACATGACTTAGCCAGTAACACTGAGGATTTGAGCTGGGATCCTCAACACCCACACAAAAGCCAGATGTCAAAGCATCTATAACCCCGGCTATGGGGGATGGAGAGAGGCAGATTTCTAGCTGATTGGCCAGTCAGCCTAGCTAAATTCATAAGCTCCAGATTCAGTTCAGTGAAAGACTCTGTCTCCCAAAAGAAGGTGCAAAGTGATGACCTCTGACCTCACATGTACTTAGGTATACATGCACCTACTCAGATATGTACAAACTCACACAAACACACACACACACACACACACATGTATTATATATATTAGAGAGAGGGGGCAGGAAAGGTCTTTCTGAGATGACAAGCATTTAAAATGAGACTTAAAGATGAAACTGAACCATTCACACATATCTGAAGAAAAAGTGTTCCAGATTGGAGAAGCATGTGTGGCCAGGCCTCAGTATGAAGACTAGTTCATTCAGGAACTTTCAGAGGACTCAGAGGAAAGATACCCCAAAGAGAAGTAGAGGCTGGACCTTGGAGACATGGAGAAAGCTTGATGGTGGATATCCTTCAAAGTCTCTGCCACTCACCAACATGATGTTGTGCCTAACAAAATCTTCCCTTATGAATGGGATCTCCCCCAGTTCTCTTAGCAAACTGCAATGAGGTTCCTCTCCATCTTTCCTGCTCATCACTACTAAGTGCATACCTACATTGATGCTGGGATATTGGTGAATCCCTCCTGCCTTGACACTGATTCCACTTCATGAAGTTCTTCAACCTTTGAAGAGGAGGTCATTTCCTCTGCTTCCTTGCTTCATATTTATTGTTTGTCTAGCTAGGTTTAAGTTTTACAACTGTAAGGTCATATGTTTAAAGGCAGAAACTTCAGACACTGATGCCGGCCCTCTGTAGAGCTCAGCTCACTGCACCGGTCCTTATCGACAAGGAGGGTATGTGGACCACACTTGTGCAGACACACGTACTATATACACTAGGGGCAGTGATGAAGGGAACCAAGAGTTTTGTAGTTTTATTTTCCTTTTCTGAAGGGCAGACTAGAATGAAACCTTGAAGGTCACGCAGCAACCTATGCCTCAGACCGCCACTCTGCAATAGTTCCTTCTAACTGCTTGAAGAGCTATTTAAAGGATTCAATTCTCTCAATGTCCATCCTTCTTTCAGTTCGGAAAACATCAGTGCATAAAAAAAACCACATCCTCTTTCTGTGCCCTAAATAATATCCTTGGTAGGCTGCTTTGATGTATCCACTCAGATGACAAAGGTAATACCAAGGAGGCCCCTGTGCTGCAAGCCAGCACAGTTAAAGGAGGAATACTTCTATATACTGATGCTTAAAGCCTCGGGTTTCAGGAAACATGTCACTAGCTGGTCAGTTTAGAATACAATCTCCTTCATCTGTATCCTTTTATACTCCTATTTCTATAACAAATATCTAGCATTAGGTCAGTAATAAGCTTAGAAGATAAAAAAAAAAGATAATTTTATCATGGCTAATTTACATCAAAGAAGCACACTTAATCCTTCTAAAACAGCATGATAATGAACCAACTATTATTATCTCCATTTTACAGATAGGAAAAACTGAGCTCCAAGAGGTAAAATAATTTGCCAAGGTAACACTTTGAATATGAATGAGACCTGGGTTTAGTTCCAGGTTTGTCCAATCCTGGACAGAATCCAAATCCTATATAGTACTTTTTATTGCCTTCAAGAATCTCACAGGGGGAAAAATGATAATAAAATCTATTAATATTTACCATGAGACATGCTATATACAGTGACCTGATACATGCTCAGAGAAGGGTTGTAAGAGCGAGTCAGTGGGGATTTTGCTGAATCCTATGTTGTCAATGTAACACAGAGGTCAGGATGTTTTGCATACATCCATCTGAGCTTTACTATAATGTAGTCTTCTTGAAAGATTGTTTACTATCTCATTGTTTTGGCATTCCTATCTGTTGAATGAAGATGATATTACTTTACCAGGTCAATATGAGGACTTAGTGAGGAGAATCCTGCCATGTGCTTAGACCAGTACTTAGCTTCTAGTAAACATGCAATGAATATGACTAATTCTTATTTTTAATCGAAGAAAATGTAGGAGGTGTCAGTGTGCATGAAGTGTTAAGAAAAATGGCATTCTAAGATACAATTTATTTTGAATTCTGCTTATATGTGTATGTGTCTGTATATGTGTCTGTGCACATGAGTGCATGTACCCACAGAGGCCAGAGGAGGCTGTCAGAGCCTTTGGAACTAGAGTTACAATAAGTTGTGAGCTACTCAACAATTTGGTTCCTCCACAAGGACAGTGAGTGTTCTGGACCATTGAACCATGTCTCTAGTCCTGAAAGTGCCATTCTGGAATGAAGGAACACCTACAGGTTCATAAAGAAGAGAGTATGACATAGGAAACAAATCTAAAGATTCTACATAGGTAGAAATTTTAGATGTTCCATGTGGAGAGGAAGAAGGTATCATTATACAACAAAAGAAGGAGACAGTGTTGTGACATCAAAATGATCTCATAGGTGACCTTAAATTAAAGGAGGATTTGTATTTGGTGTTGTCTTCAGCACATAGGCAGAATGACAGGATGACACTGACAGCCTCTGAAGTGGTAAGAATTACCAAGATCGAGAATTCTGCAATCTAAATCCCAGTGAAAGATTTTGTTTAGTCTTTTCAATCTAGCTGGCCACAGGCACTTTACTACAGAACTGTGAATTAGTTGATGTAAATAGCTGACAACATTAAATGTCATCAGGCTCAGGAGTGATCATCTATCTCTGTTAAAAGATAAGCTTGAAATTGTGGCAATTTTTATATTTTGGCTAAATTTCTGTTCATTGCACTTTTTC
Organism: Eospalax fontanierii; assembly: GCA_035773235.1. Taxonomy (NCBI): domain Eukaryota; kingdom Metazoa; phylum Chordata; class Mammalia; order Rodentia; family Spalacidae; genus Eospalax; species Eospalax fontanierii. The sequence goes on along the minus strand of CM069530.1, from coordinate 66,592,585 downwards.
TCACCTCAATACTGTCAGTTTTGTCACAGAATCTTTTATAAACTAGTCTGTGAGTAAAACATAAATATTCTTTAGAAATAGGAATAAAGAGACACATTTGGGATATAAACTATGGACATTTAATGCCAAATAGTGGTTTATCCAACAAATATACAAAATGTACTTGACATTTTCTCTAGTATCAATTTATTTTTTATTTAGGTTTGTTCACTTATGGCTGCACAAGTGCATTTAAATTGCAAAATTGTTTTATCCCTAAAATGTTCACACTCAACCTAATTTCATATATATCTTGTTTTAATTCCATGTTGACATATTTATTAGAGATAAATCAGATGCCTTATATTCATTCAAAGACGTTCTATTAGGGAAATCATTTGTTACCAGAAGGTCCAATAACCGCACAAATAGAAATTGCCATTGTGCTGTGGATAGAGCATTGTGTTATTTATAAAGTGCCACCGTGGTACAGAACAGTGTCATTCATCAGTATCCAATCAGCAGTGAAGCTGGCAGAAGGAAGTGGAACGCACACAAATGCACTGCACAGACCGTTTAAACAGCCAGATTCTGGAGCTTGAACTTGGCAGCGGTTTGTGAAACTAATGTATTTGTTATTTGTAAGAAAAGTTGCCACGTTGAAGCACGCTCAAAAGTTTCTAATTTCAGGACATTGCAGTCAAACAATGCTACTAGCATTCTCCTGTGATAGCCCCTTTTCACCCCCGACCCTCCACAGACCTGATAAAACTTCATTCCATTCCCTGCCACAGATATGATTTTTTGCTCATTCTCTATTTCTGTTTTTAAAATTGAATCCTCTCCAAATTCTTTTCCATTTTTAAACACCACCTGCTCTTCTTGCTAAGGTACCTCCAACACAGGTTCTCATTTCTTGAGAGTCCCATGAAATTTGAAGTGATGGATGCATGCTATTTCTTGCTTAGCATTAAAGGCTAGAATATGCACTGATTCTTTTAAATATATTAATGGAAGGTAGACAAATGAAAACACCATGGACATCTGCAAATTTAGTACAGCTCTAGTCAAAAACACAAAGGGAATTTTCATATAATTTAACAAAGTAATTCTTAATTCCATATAAAATAACAAACTTCAAGATCAGACAAATATTTCTGAAAGAAGAGCAGAGTAAAAACAAAGAAAATGCTTATAGAAAGCCCTTATATTTAATGTGATGTCTTTTATAGCATATAAAAGACAAACTGAATCATGAGAATGAATGAGAATTCCAGAAACAGAAATTTATACAGAGATGAAATTATTAAATGTCATCAAAAAACTACCCAAGGAATGACTTCTAGGTTAGGCATGGTGGTGTACACCTTTAATCCCAGGACTAGGGAGGCAAAGACTAGTAAAGCTTTGTGTGTAGAAGGCCAGCTTGGACTGCATAACTGAGTTCCAGGCCAGCCAGGGTTATATAATGACACCGCACCTCAAAAATTAAAAAAAAAATGGAAAGGCTTCTGATATGAAATGTAGACTTTATCTAGACTGCATGAGGTCTGGATTCAATTCCCAGCAGCGCGCGCACGCGTGCACACACACACACACACACACACACACACAGATACACACACACTATACAGGCTTTCCATGCTAACGATAATAAAAATTCAAACAGACTAAAATATCAAACTAGATATGTACAAATGTCAAGCAGATTGAAATTTTACTTATTAAAATCAAAACCAGAAAATATGTGTAGCCGTAATATAGGGTGTGATGGTGTATACCTTTAATTCTAGAACTTGGGAGGCAGAGGCCTCTGTGAGTTCCAAGCTAACCTGGTCTACATAGTCAGTTTTAGGCTAGCCAGGGCTACATAATGAGACCCTATTCCAAAAAAAAAAAAAAACACAACCTGTAGCCTTAAGATGCCAAACAGGAGTTAAAAGAGAAGAGATGAGTTAATTTTGCCAGATCAAAATGAGAATGAGAACTTCTGTGTAATAACTATACACATAAACATATAAAAAATAAAGTTTAAGAATAGTCATACACTAAGGGAAAACATCTGACACACATCAAAAGGAACAGAAACCAAGGAAAAACTTTTGGAACTTCTGCTGTATGTGACACAAACTCCAACCAAATAATAAAATGAGCAAGGGAGAAACAGAGAAGAGGGAAGCTGTATTCCAGGGAGCATGGTCCCATGGGAATGTGTTCATATGCATTAGCATTATTAACATACTGATTTACAGCAATGAAATTGACACAAAATGAAAATGAAGCCTGTATATTAAGTGTTGATTAAAAGTTTTGGTAATTCACAGCCAGGTATGGTAGCAAGGACCTGTGATCTTAGCTTCTTAGGAGACTTAAATAGTGGGAACACAAATTCAAGGTTTGCCTGGGCTACACAGCAAGTTATAGGCCAGCCCGTGCAACTTAGTTAGACTCTGTCTCAAAAATAAATTAATAAACAGAAAGAGAGCCCGAGCTGTAACTCAGTGGTAGAACATCTGCTTAGCATGCTCAGTGCCTAGTACTATTCAATCTCAATACTATAGGAGGGAAAAAAAAAAAAAAGTAAATGTGCAAAAACCTATATCTAATGATTTGTTTCCTAGATAGTCTAAAAAGATGGAAACCAAACAACACAAACAAAATTCTGGTTAGAAATATAACTGTCAACCTTTCTTTCAGCATTATTTTTGAGTGAAGACTGAATTTTTTAAAAATGCAACAGGAGCTGGGATGATGGCCCAGTAGTTAAGATCTCTTACTGATCTTGCAGAGGACCTGGGTTAGGTTCCCAGCACCCACATGAAGGCTGACAACAAGCTATAGCTACTGTTCCAGCAGACCCAACGCCCTCTTCTGACCTCTGAGGAAACTGCAGCATACGGTTATACTTACATACATGGAAGCAACATACTCATACATATTAAATAGAAATTATAAATTATATGTGTGGGTGTATCTTAACCACTGAGCCATATCTCCAACCCTGAATAAAATATTTTTTAAATAAATACATGAGTAAATTTTACTTAACTTAAAATATGTATTATTTTAAAGAAAACTGACTCCAGAATTTAGTCAGACATAAACTAGTAAGGAAGGCTTCTGTGTTCAGGGAGTACCAGTACCTCATTAGAACCTCAGATGTAAATAGGAAACATCTTTAACTTAAAGACATGCTCCTTGTGTATCAGCTTAAAGCTGGATTACTCTACCAGTGCTCAGCTTCCTTGGATGAGAGTGTGGTTTCAAATCACGCTCCCCTCTGTCATCCCAATGCTTTTTTTCTTCCCACCAAGGGATAACTCCAACTATTAATATAACGGTATCAGTGAATGATCTTAAACATCTTTTTAATCCAGTGGGACAGCCAGCGAGGATAAAGATGTTTTGAAAGGAAGAGGAGTAGGGAACTACTGGCGTCAGGGTACTTAACAATTAGATTGAAGTAGGCTTTTTCTTACTACAAAAAAAAAAAAAAATCCTGAAACAATCCCAAGAATCTAACTGATTTAACATAACACTTCTTTCCCACTCACATTACGTGAACAGAGATTAGTGTGGACTCATTTTCCCAGGGACACAGATGATAAAGTTGTCATTGTAACATATCTAGAAGACAGAACTCCTCAGAACATCTGTTGGATCAAGAGTAAATGGAATATTATATTGTTTATCTTCAATGAGGTCTGAGTTTGTGCAATTACATCTAAAACTAATCTCATTAGGACAAGTCTCTGTATGAAATTCAAGTTATTAGACTATATCGTCTATAGCAGATTTGATTCTCTCCTGGTTCGGTTAAACCATAGTCATCTGTGCTGTAGTCTCCTTGTGAAGCTGCATTTCAGATATTTTTCAGTCAAAGGCAATTTAATGCCAGCTTGGATCCATGTTCTGTAATAAGCAAATCTAACCAAACCTGTCTTTTCCTGTATCTTTTGTAAGAAGAATTTTAAAAATTAATTTTATTCTTATTTTATTTATGTATTTTATTATAATTTTTACTATTATTTTTATTTTATGTGTCTGAATGCATTGCCTGCATGTATGTAAGTGCACCTGTGTCATGAAGTACCTGTGGAGGACAGAAGAGGGTGTTGGATTCCCCAGAATTGACGATTGTTAGCTGCCATGTGGGTTCTCAGACTTGAACCTAGGTCCTCTGCAAGAGCAGTTGGTGCTCTTAATAACTGAGCCATCTCTCCAGGCCCTGTAAAAAGAACTTTTAAAAAGTTTTTGATAACTGTAAAAATAACATAACCTTCTCTCAAGTGTAATATTTGCCTCTTGGCTGATAAAAATTTTAAGTTCAATGTAGCAAGTATAATGTGTTTGTGATAAATTCTATAGACAATATCAAGATCTCTGGATTAAGTAATCTTATATTACTGTTCATAACTATAATCCAAAGCACAATTATCAACTTAGTAAGATGCAAAAATTTCGGGAAGCTGCTGTGGTCAGATAGATTGTCTAACAGGGATAATTCAATGAATTTCTCTAAGAATTTTTATTTCAGGCAATTCATTTAGACTTATTACATTTTTTTTCAGGCAGACCTTGATGGAAAACCAAAAGCAGCCCCTCTCCTTTTCCCTCTTTGATGAAGAAAGAAAACAATGTCAAGGAATAATCTTTCTCCTAGAACAAGAACAGCAATTCCTCTTAGCAGACTTCATTATCTCATGTGGTAAATATTCACAGCTCTCAAATTTATTGGTACACCTGTCAACATGTATATTTGGTTTGATAATAATGGTCCAGCTTAACGAGGTCTCTTGGAATTATTTATTATTAAGTTTCATTATTTCTGCAAGTGCTCCTGCTGATTAAGACGTCCCATTCAGACTCTACCACACCTAAACTAATCACAACATGACTGGATGATAAAATTGGAGCTGACTTGCTTTCCCAGGACCAATGTTGTCAAATCTTTAAATATAGTTTAATGAAATGTCTGTTGATATAACTATAAAAGTGGAAAAACTCATTTATAGAATCAGTCAACCATACCTGAAGTGCATTTGCAATCTTTGACATGTCAAGGATCACTTTAACATTTTGAATTGTCTTTGTGTTGAAGAGGTTAGCCAAATATTCTGTCCATTGTATTCTGTAATGAACATAGTCCATGCCTCCGCAAAACATAGCTCCTAAGGTTTGGATCTTCAAAATTATTTTTTAATTATCAAATGATATAGATTATATATATTGTGATCTTTATTCAAATTATTAATTATCTTGTAAAACAATAAGTGCATAGCTTAGGAATGTATTATAAATATTGCCACATAAAAGAAACTAGAGAGTAATTTCATGTATAGAAAGGGGACCTGTGAATAGAATATATACATACAAATGTACATATGTATACATGTGGTAAACTTTCGAACACGGAATACTAAAGTTAAGATTGTATTAACTAAGCAGTAGGAAACAAAAGTATAAAGATAAGATAAAAGGTTTAGACCAATTCCATTAACACCTTCATGAGCAGCATGCAGGCAAACAGCATGCTATTTATTTTGAAAATAATGACAACCAAAATGCAGGATGAGTTTATCTCTTTGGCGTATTCATTCCTGTGAGTTCTTTCTCTATATCAACCATATTTTCATGCCTTTCAACCACTATTAATGTCTTTCCTGCCTTCAACACATACAACAGTTCCTAAGACATAGAAAGTGACCAATAAATGTTAAACAGATAGATATATTGGAGGCAGGAAAAAAAAAGCATACACAAGTCAGAAAATCTATGAAATTTCCCTATGTAGAAATTGATTCAAGATTCTCAAAAATAATAGCAAAGGAGAAAGAAACATTCAAAATTGTTTCTAAAATGCTGAGATTAGGTTATATTCTTTTTTGTGTTTTGGTTGGAGAAGTATCTGTTATTCAAATCAACCTATATTTACCTGCCTATCTTGACAGGTAGCTTGGAGAGAATAGAAAGTAACATACAAGACACATTCCTGCTCAAAAGACCCTTACAGTCTGTTTCAAACACCTGCTAATTTGACCAAGTACATTTGAACATGTTCTCAGAAATATAAACTTGAGAACAATTTGCTGCATGAAATTTTTTTTTTCTTGGAGGGTTTCAACAAAAAGACGTATTTTTATGTTGTTCTCTGGGCACCATAAGTCTGTGTATAGCAAAAGAGTCTCTGTGAGAAAAATATCTAGCTCTAGGGAAATAGATACAAAAATGGGGCCTAGGAACCAACCAAGGGCAAATAATGACCAGTGAATGCAAGATCCAGAAGGGGTTTGCAGGCTGTTTCTATGTGTGTATTATTATGTCTGTGTGGGGTAGTGGGGACTGACTCAAGGCTCATGGAGGCAAGGTAAGTACTCTACAACCGTAGTGTCCTTTAGAAAAAAATATTAACATGTAAGATGCTGGAAAACGATGGCAAGTGTGAACATGATAACCCCTGCAGGTGTTTTAAAGTTCTGTGTATACAGTAAAGGTCATCCACCCTCTTAACCAAAACGTATTCAATAATTATTAGGATCACAAAGGAAATGACTACAAAAATAATATTTATTGAAGGATGTTATTCATTCTACATCCTAGTCCTTATGCTTTGTGTATATTATCTGAATTCTTATGACAATTCTTTTTGTAAAAGGAACCTGAAGTGCAGGGAAGTTACTTGTGTCAAAATCACAGAGTTAATAAGCAGGCTTGAACTCAGTCTTTCTGTGCCTGAAAATTATAGTTCTTGTATCCCTACCTCTGATACATACTGCTTCCCAAAGATCCCTTCAAACTAAGGCATCTAGCAACAAGATTACTTTTTTCAGAGACTTCATAAGCTGGCTTTTAAAAAGAAAAGATAAAGATAGTTGCCAATAGGCAATTAAAAATCAGCACATTTGAGCAGTTGCAAAATAATTCATTTTTTCAAAACCTTGATACAAATAAATAAACCCCCCCCAAATAAATGGTGCTACCAACATTTTTAAAGATACAGAATTGATTCCTAAGATTTAAAATCATTTTACAGTTGCCATATTATTCACCCACAATGCTCTTCCAGGGGTCAGATTGCACCATGGTGATGATACTTGTGATAACCCAGCAAATCCTGTAACTAGTAAAGAAGACTGTCTTTTCACAATGTTGACTGACACTTCACATTTCTTTCTGCAGCAGAAGTGAGTCTAATATTGAACTACATGCAAGCTGTATCCATGTTTTAGCATGAGAAGAGTTGGTCAGCTGTAGAGCTAAATCCAAATTGTTGAAATGACCAAGAAGGTATTACTCACATTCAGTTATTTTATTCCCACTTTTAAGAGTGAGACTACACTCTCTTATCTTCTAATAAATAATGTTTCAAAGTTTATCCAATAAACATTCAGGCTCCATACGGCCCTGACTCCACAGCATCCCGAATGTAGGTTACTAGATTTACTCCTATGGGTCACACAGATAGAAGCTTGTCAATTGCTTTCTGTCCCATAGCATCATACTTGGGCATCGATGGTACTCATACAGAGGCAGGCACTGCCAGTGTTTAGTGAATGTGCTGCCCATGGAGTATCTTCAGTGCCATGCCTGGGCCTTGAGAAGCATGGCAACCGCATTATCTACTACTGAACAGAGCCCTTTTGAAATCTAAGGTGACTGAATCAGAAACCCCATGACTTGAAAGCAAGCTTCAACACTTCTGTTTTCTCTTCTAATGCCAGAATAGCACAACTGCCCTTACAGTTTTTTTTTTCCAATGGAATTTACCTAAGAAAAGAGTCAGTGACAAGGCTGAACATCCAGCAGACTACCCACACTAAACAGAAGTATTCCTGCTACTGTTTTATTTGCCCTTAATGCAGGGAAGAAAACAGAAGCTTGAGTAGTTTAAATGTCTTCTCTGCCAGCTCACAATGGAAATAATTCATGGCCATAGCAAAGAAGCAGCCACGATATGGAGATAAATACATTTTCAAAACTAGAAGTTCATACTCAGAGTTGCTTAGGGCAACTTCTCGACTTTATAATCAGCAAAAGGACAGCTTTATTGTAAGACAAGGGGTCTCAGCAATAATCCCAGTGTGCTATGGACACCCATGTGTGCTGCTGACTTCACAGGAAACCAAGCTGCAACTTCACAACACCCATTGAGATTTTTAATTGGAGCAAAAACATATCATTTACAAAATGTATTTAATGAGCTCTCAGATCATTCATTAATTCTACATGATATTTCCAAAACTACTGTATAATTCTAGGACTCAGAATTTGTTTAAAAGGGAATCATATTCTTAAAACAGTTATAACTATCTCGCAGGCTAAGTGTGTCCTAATCAAATGATATCCTTACTTCCTGACATTTAACCTGATTCCCTTTAAAGCCTCACTCTTTTCTTACATGCTTTCAAGCTTGTTTTTAATTAATTAGACAAATCATTAGTATTAAAAGACAATATAATAGTTTCAAGAAGTAGCTTCACAGACTATCTGCATATTTAATCAACTGCTTCTAAATTTTTAATCATTTGAGTCCAGGTTCTTGTCTTGAAGCTTAACTTGATAACAAACCTACCAACTTGTAGAACTAATTGGTCCAGAGTCAGTCAATAATTTATAAGGAAAGGGAAACACATACGGGATGCTATGAAGGTACAAGACCACTAGTCAGTTGATCCTGAGAGGTAACGGTAAAAGGCTTGGTTCCTCGAATCCATGGCACACTGGTGCCACCCACTGGCTGGCTGTGAGCATTGCCTGATTTTTTTTTTTTTTTAATTTTCACGCCAAGTCTTGTAAGGAAGAATTAGTAGGTTTACATGTCTATGTCTTCCTTTAATGTTAACTACAGTTGTATTCCCTGATATATCTATTACATCTAGTACATCATATGTGTGGCATTCAAACCCTCCTAATTCAGCTATAGATGATTTACCTCTTCTGTGTGGTTTCAGAGATACAATGACTCCAATTAAATTCTTTACTGTTGTCAGTAAATTTTGAAAGAAGACAAACTAATACAATAAGCAGAGAAAGCATCCTTACTGTTACACAATGAACATCAACATTGTCATCTCACACCCCCAAGAGTATGATGAATTTTCTTGCTACTGTAATCTAGAAAAGACTAACACAGGATAGGAACTGTCAGGTATACTAAGATAATTGTTCTTGAAGATTAGAATTGATTCTGAAGTTTAGTTTCTCAAGTGAATCAGAATTGTCTGAAACACTTATGACCATTGCACTGGAGGGAGGGGAGCACACCACTGCAGAACTAGAGCAGAAACTTTGAGAAAAGTTTTGATGTGTTTAGTTACCAAAGCACACTATGAAGAACACTCTACTAGCATGGAATCTTACCTCCAACACCAGGATTTCACACTGAATGCAGAAAACGGATTTTTCCCTCATAAATTATTCACTGACTCTGGACGGGTTAGTTCTACCAGACTGCAAAGGAAAGCAGTTCACAAAACCCTTCAGAAATTACATATTTTTTATTATGCAACTTCCCCAAATTTCATCATTCAATCAATCAAAACATACAAAGGGGCTGAGAAGATAGCATAGTCAGTGAGCGCTTGCTGCAGAAGAATGAGGACATGAAATCTGATCCTCAGCATCGGTATAGAAAGCCAGTGTGGCGGCCTGTGTCTAAAACCTCAGCCCTGGTGGAGCGGCGAAGGAGGGAGTAAAGACAGGCAACTCCAGGTAATTCAATAGCCAGCCAATCGAGTCAAATCAGTGAGTTCCAGGTTCGGTGACAGTCCTTGTCTCAAAATATAAGTCACATAAGAAAGTGCCTGAGGGAAATAATAACATTGACCTGTGGCTTTAGCATGCACCTGTAAACACATGTGCACATACACATGAACACATGCACACACCTGCCTCACACACACACACAAACACACAATACAAAAATTTCACCAGGCAGTACATAAAATGCATGTAAGACAAAAATCATCTGTGATCAATTATAAGTACAAGTCAGATACTAGAAATTAAATAAAGCTTACGTAGATAAGGGATACAGAACTCATGTGAATGTTAAGCATGATACACAATACATTCTCACTACAAATGCTGGTGTATTATAATATTGTATCATCGCAAATGATAGAACTATAGGTCATTCATTTTCTCCAAAGTTATCTAATTTTTCAAAAATAGAGTCATAATATTCATGTCAATTATTTTAAGTAAATATATCCTACAATTTCTGGGAAATGGTGGGTTTGTATGGAGGACTCAATGGTACATTCTACAGTCTTGATAATATGCAATTAATCATGTTCAACATCATCCCTCTAAATCCAGCAAGTAGGCTCTCAATTCTTCGGAAGCTTCATGGATGATTCTAGTTAATACACAAAGAGTTTGGGTACTTCCATGAAAGCTGTGATTTAATAACTTTAAGTTCATAATTGTGGCATGCAATAAAGGGCAATTTTGAAAAGCACCAAGAAGATAAGACACACAAGGGCAAGAAAGTACAAAGGCTAAGCTATTTTCTATGAGAAACTAAGGGAAAGGTATTATAGGAAAAGGGTCATAAGATGAGCAGGAGAGACCATGTCCAGAACTTCAAGAAAGGAACACTATTATTTTCCATTTTCTAAAGGAACAAAAATTAGGTCTGTAGATAGCAATTTCAGGAAAGTTATTTTCATTTACTGTAATTAAAATTTTATAATATTGCAATGTGCATCAACAAGACATAAATGTCCTTTCAGAGTCAGACAATCTTCAGGCTCCCCAGCACCTGTGAAACATTCTTATGTGTTCACGATTCTGCTGCATAAATAGGCCTGGGGAGCTTCCTGTTGAAGCCACTTTGTAATCTTTACCAGTCTTCCAAGATGAAAAGCTGGGAGCTAGACTAGCCTCAGAAGTTAAAAGCAGGTCCTTTTCATGAAAATTCTCTAGCTCCTTTGAGTTACAAAGACCACAGCCTAAGGAGAGACTCTAAATTTAAACTTCTTTTCTTTCCTTAAGGAATAGTTGGCCATCTGCTATGCATGTTCATCATCCATTGTGAGTTAATGGGAAATAACGAATCTATATTTTGGAAGAAGTGGAGTATTCTCAGATCAAAATACTTGACTGATGGATAAGAGAAATAATCTAAATGTATATTTATGAGAAAAAATGCCAGGTCATTTCAAGAAATGACAAAAATATAGGCAATTTTAGAAATACAATTATTTAAATAATTTTTCCTGAGTAGGCCTATTTTTTTACTCTTAGATAAAGGGAGATTTTCTTGTATTATAAAAAGTATATTCATTCATTCACTCAAAAAAACTACAAAGAGGTTCAACTACTTCTGCTACTGTGTTTGGGAACATCCTGGCATGGACATACAGACAGAGAGAAAAAGAAGCTTTTGTCCAAAGTTGTTGAAACATTTTCACAACAGTGTATACATTTATGAGGTTATCCTTTATAACCGATCCCCTATGGGTTTGATTTTTAATTTGTTCACTATTATCAATAGTTTTATTCTTGCCTGCTCCCCATCCATAATCTACAAATCTCAGGAAGGACTCTATGAAGACATAAATCTTACCTTGGTTATTTAAAAGCCAGTCTTTCCATTGCCTTTAGATTTAAGCCAAAACTACTTTACACGACCTATATGATCCAAATGTTACCATCATCTTCATCTTCATCTTCGCCTACATGCCAATGATGCTGGTCTTCAATAGACCTTGAATATATCATGTTACTTTTTTGCTGTGGGCTTTTTCTACCTTTTCACTGCTTAGAAAGTTCTTTATTTAATGTTTGATTTATTGTTTTTATTTTATGTGTATGAGTGTATTGCCCAAATGTGCACCTGTGTCTTGCAATGGCTTTGGAGGTCTAAAAGGGTATCAGACACCCTGGAACTAGAAACGTTTGTTAGCCACCATGTGGGTGCTGGAAAACAAATCTGGGTCCTCTGTAAGAACAGCCAGTGCTCTTAACTGCTGAGCCATCCCTCCGGTCCTGTTAGAAAGTTTTTTACTTATCCAATAACCACCTTTCTCCTAAGGTTTCAAGCAGTAGCCACGAAGTTTTGCTGAAGGCTCAGCAAATGTTATGGGAACCCTGCATTTCAAAAAAAAATTCTTTACCGCACTGGTACTATAAGTAGAAATGAGAGTCACCCACTCAGCTCCCTAGAGAACACAAGACAGAATACTAGAAGATGCACAGCCAGTGGCGAACATAGCAAGAAACGGGGTTTGCAGCGGTGGTCACCTGGATCCAGAAATAATACAGAACTGTCTCTATATAATTAGTTTGCTTTCAAAGCATATTTATTTTGTACATTTCAAGACATTCTGTGAAAAGGTTGTAGGCTTCACCTGGCTGCTGAGTGAAACCATGACAGCATCATCTTACAGATGCCTGGCAAGCGAGAGAATGGCTTTTCTAACAGTGAGGCCAGCTTGGAAAGCCAATAACATTACCAATGACATTGTTTCTTCCTTGGGGACATCATGATCTGGAGTCTAAAATTGCAATGAACATGTCTAGAGTTATCAGTGTTGGTGTTCAAAAGTCAGAGTCCATATGGAACCTCGATTACAAACACCCTAAGATAGAGTGAAAGAGTCCAATCCAGGCTACTCAAACCAGTTAGATCCTGTACTCTAACACAAACAAGCAATTAAATACTTTTAATGAAATAACTCCTAAAATTGTTATCTTGTTTTCTAGATATTTCAGAATAAGGCCCTAATCCTTCAATACAAAGGGATGCAAAGAACAGAGATCAGAGGTCTCTGTGTTCCCTTCTCTCCGAGAGAGTGTAGTGTATTAACAACAACAGGTGAACAGAAGAGAAGAAAACAACTAATTTGTCCTCATGCTTCCCCAAAATTGTACAAGCTAACTGAACAGAGCTGAATCAAAATGGAAAATGATCCAGAGGTGATTTATATTTTCTAGGGAATACAGTGAGAAGCTATGCTGAGTGTGTCTGACATTTCCAGATTTAACAACATATTAAGTTCATTACATACACTTTCAGAAGGAACCAAAACCAATGATTTCCCTTTTCCAACCTCCCCACAAATAATTGTCTTTGACTTATCATCTATGAAAAAACTAAGCAATTATGTACAATATTTTCCGGCCCCAATAATGCCTTTAGATTATGAATGAAGTCAAAGACAAATGACAAAGACAAGCATGAATTGATCAGTTGGTTGGAGTTCAGTATTGAAAATTTAAATTTTATGATATTTTCTACTTGAATTGTATATCAAATGATTTCTAACTCAAAACACAAAGTACTTTTATAAGTTGAAAATGAATCAGATCTACTCAGGCCTACTCTGAAAGGTGGAGTGGGACTCCCAAACTATTAGAGTCTGTATTTCACAAGCCTTCATGAAGACCAGATAAGAATTTTAAAGCATCAGATGAATGGTCTAAGTTTTGGTGCTTTAGGAGTTAAGTTTGCAGCATAAATATAAATTGAAATTTTTAAAAGTCAACAAATAATTATTTTTCAGTGATGTCTGATTTTATTAGCATTTGTGAATACTTTGTTACCAAAACATAGTGCTACTATGCTTTCTAAAATTAAAGTATGCACTTCTGAAATATTTTCAAGGAAATCTTTAACTTTCCTACAATGTTGTTTTAAAGGTCAGTTAGAAAAGATGATTTGATATTAATGTTTGTTGATGCTTTATCTTCATTTTTAGAATAGAGCAACTATTATCCTTCCCACAAGAAAATGGAATAAAAGTTATAGAATCAGAAAGGAAAAATACAGAAGCCTTTTCAGATAATCTCCAAGGTCATGAGAGAGAAGAGTGTCTTGGTGTCTCAAGTTTCCAGGATTGTTGACTTCCACAGTGAGAAACTAAAATTGAGATACACAAAGAGAAGAACAAGGGTTTTCTTACCAGGACCCTAAAACATTTGAAGTGTTTCATTTCACCTGTTTTGACTGAGTTAATGATCTGCTAGTGAAAAGATCTAGACTGTTCTGTATGTCAGAACATGAAGTAAATGTGAAATTCTGAGGGGATCACTCACAATGCCATGGATTATATGTCATGAAGCATGTGTGAATTATATAAAGCTTTTCTATATTTTGGTCATTTCCTTAAAGATAAATCTTTCTAGTCAATCAGTCAGTGAATGAAAATGTTTCAATAATATGCTATTAACAGGTACACTACCAGAAGAGATGGTATCGTGTAATTAGTCATTTAATAATATGATAAATTATCACAAAAATCAATTTATTTAAAAATAATTTAGCTACCACTTAAAATACAATTTGATCTTAAGGTTATATTAAATTTAGAAAATATATAGTTTTAAATCATTTTTAATTTTATCAACAAGTTGCAGGTAGCTACATTTAATTGATAGCTCAAGCTTTTATCATACTTAATAATTTTTTAAAGTAGCCTAACTAAAATTCAGTGTGTAAAGAGCACTCTGAACCTCTGGTTTTAATTGTCACCTGAGGCAGAGCTGAGGATAAAACCCAGGATCTCAAGCACATTATCAAGATCAGTATCAGTGAGCTACATCCAAGCCCTTGGTTTTTGAGGGTCTCACTGTGTAGCTCAGGCTGGTCTTGAACTCATGACCCTTCTGTCTCTGCCTCACCAGTGCTGAGATTGCAGAATGTACTCCGAATCCCTGTATATAACTCAAATTTATCTTTCACATTTCATGTTGAGAATCCTAATGCTGAGATAGTAAGTGTAGACAAATCAATGTTTAAAGTAGTGTCCTTAAAGAAAATACTACTGTAATGTAAAATCACAAAAGAACACACGAAGCCATTTTTTTTCCTAAGGTTTAATTTTAACTAATAAATTTTAAGTGATGAATCCAAATCTTTGCTAATTTGCAATACATGAACTCTATAACTTGCAGGTGAAACACATTCTTCTCATCACAGTACTGTTTTACCCTTATTTGTGGTTTCTCTCTCTTTTAATGTTTATCCTCGAGTCCTTCTTCTTCACTAGTTTAACAAGTCACAGGTGGTTTGGTTAAAGTGCCATCCTAGCACAGTAATGCTTCAACTTGCAAGGAAGGACACCCTTGTTGAGTTGGTAGAACTCTACCAGCTGGATGAGATCTGTGAATCTTGTGTGCCCATCATCCAGTGTGTGAAACATTTCACCGTCATCTTCCACCTGCAGGAGGAGAAGAAAACAAAGCAGTGAAAGTGGATGGAAAAGTCAGGGGGACAAGTTACCCTGGAGAACAAGTACATTCCTCTAAAGACTACGATTTCATACTCTAAATGACAAGTTTAGAAAACTAAGGACAATGAAAGCAATACCATAACTTGTCCACTTGGTTTGCATTTAAAGAAATATCATGTATTCTTTGATTCAGCAGCCTGCTTCTTCCTCTCCTAATTCCCCCTGCTTCTGTATAGTGGAGTACCACAACTACTTGTTGCATCAAAAACTAGTGAGAAATCTGTACTATTTCGTGTACAATTCTAATGCTTGCACTTAGTATTGGTTTTGCTTTTCTATGACGCTTTTGGGTATGAATCGTCTGTTTTCTGGGTTCACTGATCACATAATTAAAAATAAGCAAATAAGTAAGGAGGGTACTTCAGATGACCTCTGGATAATTTCAGAAAAGCAGTTCAAAAGGAAGCACGAGCAATTGAGTTGTATTTCAAAACGCCTTCCTAAAAGCAGACTGAATCTCTCTTCTACAGTGCCTGGCTTCAATGTACATATTACTACATGCATACATGAATGCAGACACTGACACACAGCAAAGAGACAGAAATACCAAGCCAAATTATGCCAAAGAAATTTTTTAATGTTCTCAATAATGCAAATGTTCACCAGTTCCACAGCACCTATGTTTTTCTATCTCCTAAAAATAAACCAAGACACAACATCAAAAAATATATTTTTGAGAGAAGAAAAGGGAGGAAAGGGCTTAAAAGTATTGCTTTTTAAAGAACCAATAGTGGCATTCAGGAAAAAGACTCTTTAGTGGCCTTTTAACAATAGGTGGCATGAGGTCTATACAATATTGCCAAATCGTATTTTGTAGAAAAAAGGGAAATTTAATTTTTACAATTCCTGTATTTCTTATATTAATTCAGGCTCATAAAACCATTTCTGCCAAACTTAACTTTAGTCAAAGCAAAATCTTCCAAATTACATTTAAGAAAAGGAACAAAAGAAAACCAAAGTTTCCCAACGCTTATGCATTAAGGTCATCTCTAATACATGAATGTGAAGTCACAATTACTTACTGGTATAATTTGAAAGTGCTTTATTTTTTGTCTGTGACTCATTGACAGGACGAAAGTTTTAGGATTACTCTGACTATCCCGTACCAAGAAAACTCTAAAGAGAGAGAAGGGATTTCAGTATGCTTCATTTCATAGAAACACAGTATATACAAATCCAGAGAGTGCATCCATAAATGGTATAGCCAGGGACTCTTTTACTGTGAATTCCATGGGTAAAACTGTTCAACTTGGTAACCAGTATGTACAAACTTCATACAACAAAACTGCCATTCCACTAACAGAAGACGACAGGGTAAATACATAGTCCGTTTGTCAGATTATTCGCTCACAATTGCCAATACAGTGTTGAGATGGCACCAGTTATTACTGCAATGTCCCTTTTCCCTAAGAAGCTAGGTACTGACATATAAAATTCCATCACAAAGGGGGGGGGGCATTAGTACTTTGCTCTTTTAACTGATGGGCTGTTGCAGGCTCCTGAAAAGAGATAATTTAAAATTAAATCATTTTTGTAACTCTTCTTTTACAGAGGATCCCCTTTCTTCTTTTGATTTTAGCTCCCACTGCTATATACACAACAGGTACTAAGAAACGGATATATTCTAAGAAGTTATTCTTAAAACTGTTTATGAAATCAGGGAAAAACGTTTTCAGTTAAAAAAAAAAAAAACAAAAACAAATAATGCACCATGAAGAATCCAGCAGAAAAGCCTCTATAATGTCAGGCTAGAAAAGGGGGTGTGGCCTGATAGCGGGGGTGGAAAAAAAAAACACAACAAATTACTAGGCAGGGATTCTTATTTACTGGCAATGCAGTACAAAGCCAGCTTTATATTAATTGCTGGCGAGCACACTGTGTAAATGCCCTCATGCTGACGTCAATACCAGTCTCATTGTGCCTGGCAAAGATGCAGCCATTGTGAGCTGCACAGGTATTCGAGGACAGCATCCATTTCAGGTGTACTGTGTGCGGTTCTGACATTGCGGCACTAGGAGCAGGGACAAAAGGGCATTTCAGTGGTAAAGTAAGCTGTAATTCACTTCCCCTCCCAAGCAGATCAGCACTACCACCTAGTGGACCACTTGACACCCACATATCCTTCCAAAGAAATACCAATAAATAAATAAATAAATAAATAAATAATAAATAAAAAAGACAAAAAAAGAAGAAAGAAAATGAAAAGAAAACAAAACATACATGTATGATTACTCTATATTCGATCATTTCATTTGTTACGAATACTGGATTTCAAAATTCAAGGAATCTGCAATCTGCCAAAAATCCTGCTGAAGTAATTCCCTTGTGATCGCCTTTCTTGCTCTCATTTCTGTACCTCTACAGCTTGTTCAAATTTATGTCCCCAAAGACAGCTTCCACAGAGAAGAATATTA
This sequence comes from Eospalax fontanierii, assembly GCA_035773235.1. Classification (NCBI taxonomy): domain Eukaryota; kingdom Metazoa; phylum Chordata; class Mammalia; order Rodentia; family Spalacidae; genus Eospalax; species Eospalax fontanierii. The sequence goes on along the minus strand of CM069530.1, from coordinate 66,574,953 downwards.
ACACCTTTTCTTATTTAGAGTCTGGTGAAATGCTGACTCGCTATTAATAATCTTCCATGTGACGATGCGTTTTTACCCAAATGTCAGTACTAAATCAACTCAAAATCCTGTCATCACTGTAAGCCAGCCTCTGTGGATAGATGGTCCTGGTACCGCCTATGTAAGTGGACACTGCCTTTATTTCTCTCCAAGCATCTCTACAACCCCCCTTCATTTGTTCTGCATTCTGGGAATGGAACCTGGCTAGAATTATAGTCAATAAATGAAAATTGTAATTTGAACAGAAAAGCATTCAGATTTTAAACTTCCCATAATTCATTTTATACATCCTTTGTATGCCTTGATACCCCATTAAAAATATTAGGAAATACCATCAAAAGTACTTTTATAGGCTTTTATTATTTCAGAGAAATAGCAAGAGGGATATAAACAGAAAAAAAGAAAAAAATAAGACAAATATTCAAAATATCTAAGAAACACCTTATTACTTAATAACATTTTCAACATACCTAAGAAATCCAATGTGTAGGATATCATAATAAAATATATTTGGGCATCATATCAATTATATATACAAATGAAAATGTTGACACCTCAAACAGATTTAGATTTTTCCTCACACACTAATAGATGAGATGACAGAACTGGTCTAGGATGGATAATATTTGTGTTCATTCGTCAAGGATAAAGTATCTTGTCATTTGTTCATTTTCAACACAAATACTAAACACCTATGTAACAGGTAATGTACAGATATCACTAGAATACATTGTCATCTATCCTCATAAAACAAAGGCCTTCTGCTTTGTGATAAGCCAAAATTAAAATGTATTAATACATGAAATAATTAGCATTTATGGGAAAAATCCATACCAGTAACCACTCAAAGCTACAAATATCAAACTTACCCATCCACGGGTCCTTGCTGAATAATCAATCGCTGAGCTTCATCTCTAGAAATTTTGTGGTGAAACCACGGCTGGGACCGGTGGATAGCTGAAGGAACACACGGTTTGTGTGACATGACCACGTTACTGCATGCGCTTTTCACTCTTTACTCTTTGTGACTCTATCTAAAGGGAAAATCTCTCTGCCTTTCCATTAACTTGGGGACAATGACCAAACACACACCAAACATACCCATGTTCACGGCAGAGTTATGAGAGGAGGCAGTGGGGCTACCGTGACTGCCCAGGCGTAAACATCCTTTTTTCTGAGCAAGGAAGGGGAAAACAAAACTCAAGTTCTTGGGTAAAATGACTCAAAGAACAAACATTTTGAGAAAAACAAAAGTACTAGTACCCTCCAGGCAAGTCCTTCTTCAACAGCTACTGAGAGAACTTCAGTGGGGTTTTCTATGACTCTGCTTTTCTGACCCGAAAAGTCCATTGCTACCAGGGAATTCTCTGATATACTTCTCTGGGGGGAAAAAAAACAAACAAAACAAAAAGCAATAAAACAAAAACATTTGAATCATTAATACATCTTTTCCCATTAATTTTCACTTATTTTTCTGGCCATATAAATGTACCCTGTGATTCTAAACATGAGGATGTGTGTGTGTTTGTTTGTGTTTTGTGTGTGTGTTTGGGAGGGAAAATGGTGTTATAAGATTCTTTGATTAAATAACCAACAGAGAAATGATGAAAGTGGGTTCAAGCAAAGCTGCAGCTGGGATGCTTGGAGCACACCATTTTACATTTCTCTGTGAGGATTCAGCCATACCTGCTTTCGTCCAACAGACTGTGGTCACATGTGGGCTTCAAACAAAACCTTATCCACAAGAGAAAAAAAATTTAGGGTTCCTTTATCACTGCATCGCACACCCTGCTTTATTAGCATCTGTTATTTTCTCTTCAAAACATGTGAGAGTAGCTGGCAATCTTATTACGGCTCATCTATATTTCCAGAGACCCGGTGTGCAATCTCCTGTTTGTTGCTGGAGACTTTATAACTGACAGCTGCTCTTTCCAGGCAGATGCTGTCTCTGTAATCTCTATTTGCTGTCACACCTCAGTTTGCCCTTCTCACCCCATGATCTTCTGTGCTGGGTCTGTGGACCAGTCGGATATGCCTTTGCTTTGCCGACATTAATGAAAAGCATCCACCTGCCCAAACCACAGAGTAACTGGCCTGGATCCTAATGATAGCTTGATCCTTATAATATCTCTACCTCCACACACCAAGATGGTTCTGTACTTGCAAGCTCCTGATAACATAAAAATACTATTAGGAAAGAAAAATAAACATAACCGGTTGTTCTTTTTCTTCGCTTCAATATGGCAGATCAGAATGTAAAACAAGATCTCATGTTCCATAATTACTTGGTAAACATAGGGAGACGACAAGACAAACAAAGAGCTTTTTCATTTGCTATAGTAACTACACCATAGGAAAAACACAGTAATATAACAAATGTTTTCCACTGAATGGCAGGTGGTGGATGAAAAATTAATAGTTTACCTTTAGTGGACAAAGAAATAGACGAGAAACAGAGTTTGACAGACTCGAAAGGTCATTTTCAGCTTGATTTCGTTCACGTAGGAAAACGATACTGGTAACATTCGGAACTGGTTGTATTTCTCAAATATTTATCCGTTTTCCTTGCTCATTCTTCTTAGGGGATGAACAGGACATTCCCCAAGAAAACTGTCCACGATTGTAATAGCCTTGCTTTCTTGCTAAGAAAGAAGGGGTCTGGGAACAACTTGGGTTTTTTAAGTCACATTTTGAAATCAGATCTACCTGCTCTTAGTGAGGTTTGTAAAGAAAACGTTTCTCAAGTTTAGCATCTTAGTACGTAATAGCTGTGTTCTGGCAGCTCATTTGAAAGAGCTAGTAAGCTTGCATCTCGATCTTTAGAAAGAGGACACAGAATTTTTCCTATATGTCTGTTCATCTGGTTCCTGCAGAACCACAGGACAGTCTAGGTACAAGTAATCTCACAGACCATGCAATGACTCTTCATTTTCTATAGTAGGACACCAGTGACTAGGCCAAGGTCACAAGAACAACTTATGGAAAAGGTGGTAACTGACATGCTGTGTCCTGTCTAGAACTCTCTCCAACAACAGAGTAGAAGATACAGGGAAGAAACTACAGTTTAGAATGTGTAGCTTGGAGTCAAAGGTGAAGAACAGAAGAAATTGGACTAGATTTCCCCATTTCCTCACTCCAGCTAGGACGCTATCAACAGGTGTTATGTCACATGAATCCTCAATTTGCCCAATAAAGAACCAAACATATTTTACATCATGAAAAGCTTGCTGATGATTCTCATTTCAAAGCTGATAGGGATGGCTATTTTGCAGTTTTATAACTATGATGTTTATCAGAATATAAGAACCTTTTATCATAGTCTTCTTAAAATGTATAACATGAGAAAGTTTATCATGGAATGTTCTTTTAAATGTGTAACTGCTCATCGTATCTTTTCTATGTGACTCCCTGAAACCAGCTTCTTCTAAGTGCAAAGCAACGGAGACAGGTGAGGGGTTCTGGCATCTATGAAGCTACTAATACTTCCCTAACAACCTCCAAAGGTGGGACGCTCTATAGACACCAAAGTAAACAAAATGCTTCCCAAAGCTTCTCCATTTTCTCCACAGAAATTACGAAGAGTATAAATACGCTTTATAAACATTGCTCTTCCTGATCATACCACACCCTGCCCACCACTGTGGAATAGGTCTTTCCAACACAGGCACCTGAACCTCTTCCCATTCAGTCCTCATTTCTTGGAAGAGTCACTCACGGAGTGTGCCTTCCTATACATAGCTTTGACCAAGTAAAACCTCTCTAACTAAAGCCTCACACACACCTTGACCAACAGGAGGCTCACTCTCAAAAGACAAAGGCAATAATACCATACTTGAATGCTAATAACAGGGATGGGGTCGAAAAGACTTTGTTTAGAACATTTTTCTATGATTAAAAGGACACTAAACAAAAATTGCCTCCAAATGCTTAGCTGCTGTGAACACATACATCGCAATAACTTTAAACACTAAAAGAAATTTGGAGGGATTTTGGAAAGGATTAAGATAATAAAATTCAATATACTTTTTATATGCATAGGGATTGAAAGATGAAAGTAAGCTGACAAACTTCAAAAATATTCATCTTAAAGAGATTGCTTTTATAAAAATTCATTACAGTCCTTAGTTTCATAATTTTAGGGCTTTAAAGGGATATGATACAAAGATGAAGAGTTATTTTGTTATAACGTAAAGGAACATAATTCCAAAATTGGAGTTCTCTTTTTCTAGTCTATCAGGCGGGCCCCACAGTCAACATCATTTCATGCCTCATTCCTAGAGCTGAGCATTCCATCTGCTACATGACATGAGTGACACATGCACCTTCCTTGTCACAGCCTTGAAGAGCACATTATAACCTCAATGGAAATACAGGTTTCAAAGACGCACACTAATTGATTTGTAACACAGGCACATATGTCTGAATTTCCAATGCCCTCAATATTAAGAAGTGCAGCAGAAATAGCAGAACATAAACTTTATGTTCAAAAATAAATGTCTTATGTTCATGCACAGGAAATTAAAATTGGGTCCCAAGGAAGGTAAAAGATGTGACTGCATGTGCCTGCCAATAAATATCTAAGTTACAGTTAGGAAGAACCTGTGAAGTAGTACCTCTGAAGGTAATGTAATGTATAACTTAGAGTTTGGCTTGTAGTTTCAGGGTTTCCTGGAAAACAGTTTGCTTTTTAGGGAGCTAGAACTTAAAAGAAAAAGAATTACTTTAGAAGCCAGGATGTAAAAGAACCCAAATATGCATAATGTACCAGTGAAAAAAATTCCAAACAACAGCATTTGTACAAGGCAATAACAATTCCAGAATCAATATTAAAGTAAGTCTATGATTTTATAACCAAAACCAGTAATTATGGAAGAAGAGTCCACAACACCAAGAAAAAATACTCTGCAAATCATCTTGGCAAGAGCTCATCTTCAAACATCCTAATGACCCAGAATGGCTCATGTAATTCTTTCAGTTCTTTTAAATTTAATGCATAACATGATGTGCTTTCACTGAATAATAATGTAATAATATCTCATATATATTTTTGTGGATGTACTGAATATATATATATATATATAGAGAGAGAGAGAGAGAGAGTACAAGAACAAAAACATTCATTATATTATATTAAAATGTTGCCAAAGAAGTACTTTATTTGACCAAAAGGAAACGATATAAACATATTATAATCTATATTTTTAGTGTAATGTGATAGTAAATGATATAATTATAAAATGCAGGTGCAGAACTTCAGTCCTTACCATGGGTGACAGGCTCTGAGAACAGCAGCCACTTCTGCCCTGGAATGGGTGCATATAATTCTGGTACAGCTGCATGCCATACTGAGAACAGACAGACAAAACCACATTCCCAGGACATCAACTCACTGATATTTCATCAAAGTTGACACTTTCATTAATTATGCTTTATCAGTATGAAAAAGAATTGTAACATTTCTTACAACAAATTAAATTTTTTGAAATATAAATTTTAGCCTTCTAACAATATATTTGAAAAGGTAATACTTTTTACTTGGGCATAGCTTGAAGTGCAAATCACCAGAACAAAGATCTTGAATTGACATTTCTACTTAGTGCCAAATTACAGTATAGCCATGTTGAGTAGGACACTGCCTAGTGATAAGAAAGCTGACTTGGAAAAATACATTCTTCTTTTGGGGGCAAAGACTCTGAAACATTGCACATCCTAAACTTTACAGTGTAAAATTCACTATTATTCTGGTGATTGACTGATGAATTGCTTTGTTGCCTGAGTAAATAATAAATTTGTCCTATGTAAAAAACCCTTGGCAGTATAATATCCTTCCATAAATACTTGTGTATATGTGTGTGTGTGTGCATAGCAGGTATGTAGGTGTGTTGTGTATGTATGTGTATACATGTGTGTGTGCATGCAAATGGGTGTAGACCAAAGAACAACCTTGGATGTCCTTCCTCAGGTGTTGTCTAATTTTTCTGTGAAAAGTGATCTCTCACTGGCCTAGAATTTGCCAGCAAATTCTAGCTGACCAGCAAGCTCTAGGCACCCATTGGTTTCTGCTTTCCCAGAGCTTGGATTTCAAGCCTACTACCAAGCCCTGCTTATTAGTACATGAGTCCGTTTTATTTTTTATTATTATTAATTTTTTTGGTGCACTCCAGATAGCATTGCATGCAGCTATAATGAAGTCCTGTTAGGTTTCATCACCTGCTTCCACCTTCTTCCTGGTGCCAGTTTTTGTCACAAAAATCACTATTTCAGAATGTGCATTTGAGCCAGTAATGTTGAGCTGCAGTGGAGATCTGGACAAATGATGCAGAGGCTTGGAAGCTGGGACAACAGCTTTGGGGAAGCAGAACATACCAGGTTGAATACGATCATTCTTTGTCTCATCCACTTGGAAAAATAAAATGACCAACTCTACATATACCTCCAGAGCAGCTGGAGTCAAACCAATAGACAAACTCTGAGGTTCAGGAGTAATTCTGGGAAGCTGCCAGTGACACATGACCTTTGTTTGGCTTGGGGATCCCCAGGTAGGCGCCAACTGCATGTCTCACGGCCAGGATCTGGTCTGGGCTTCACCATCTGGCTCATATACTTTCTTAAAAGCTGGCTTCACATCCCATGGTGGGTTTCCCAGCCTTGACCACCTTCTAATGTTCCCTTGGTCTGCCTGGGCCAGACCCCTGTGACTTGTGACACCTTTTAAGGCCAAGTGTGGGCTTGTGACACACTCGTCTGCCTGCATGATGCTTGGAAACACCTACCTTCCCCAAGCTTTGTGGAAGACATGTTCTATAAAGAGACTGAACAGACCACATGGAATCAAGTCTTACCCATGGGATGAATTCTAGCAGAGCTGTTTTTCTACTAAAAGCTATTCCCTTCAAGGAGTTCCCACCAAGTGAATATTTTTGACAATTAGGTAAAAATATCAGAGGGGACTAGAGGAGTGATTGTCTTCTAGATTTTGCTTTTAATATGAATACAAACCCACACTAATTTAAAATTGTCTGTGCTGAATTCTTTATCCAATTATTTCCCAACTTCTAAAAATTACGTTTTTAATTTAAGGTTTGATTGACATTAATAGGACTTAATGAAATTTAACTCTAGGCCAACAATAACTTCACAGGAGCTCAAGTCCTGGAAAAGTTCATTTTAGAGAATGAATAGTAACTTCAAATCAACACTTGCTCAAGCAACATGCTGCTTGCCACCTTTTATTTATCATTACTGAAAAGCCCACTACCTACTAATAAGACTGTTTTCTTCAAAAATGTACTGTCCTGAGTTCCAGCAGTGCCTCTGTGCGGTTGGGAGTCTTTAGCAGATATTTAACTCTGGCCAACTGGTAGGGCACAGGTCACCTTAACATTTCCCTGTCCCATGGAGGGGCAGATAGGCACCAAACCAGGCTAGAGAGAAGCTGCAGAGTTCTAATGGAAGAGAAGGAGAGCACTAATGTAACTAGGGCACAACACAACACAGGAGCGATGCTCCTCTGCAAAGCCTAAATTTTCCATAGTTCTGTATGTAACTAGGATTTTTCAAAGAGAAAAAGAACATCCCTATCCATTTTTGTATATACATGTTCATGTATATGTGTGTGATTTTGTTTGTATGCAGGTGAATGCACATATGTGGGTATACAACATGTATGCACTTGTGTTTGGAGGCCAGAGGTTGACCCTGTATATCTTCCTCAATCTCTCTCCACTGTATTTTCTGAGACAGGGTCTCTCATTGAATGTATAGCTCAGCAACTGGCTTGACTGGCAAGTCAACAAGCTCCAGGGATCCTCTTATCTCTGCTTCTGCAGTGATGGGATTAGAAGCAGGAAAACATGCTAGGCTTTTCACATGGATGATGACTATCAAACTCAGGTCTTCATGCTTGCAAGACAGGTGCTTTACCATCCCCTTTATATTTGATTATATATTTTGGGAAATTACTAGTTTTCTTAAGGATATGAAAAACATTGAAACTCATATATTGCTAATATGAAGACAGAAATGTCTTAGGCACTGTAGAAAACACTTCCAAATTTGCTCAAAAATTTAAACAAAGAATTACCATATGGCCACCAATTCCAATTCTACAAGATATACATAAAATTATAAACATGTTCATAGGGTTGGCAGCATGGCTCAACAAATAAGGGCACTTGCCTCCAAGCCTGGCAACCCGAATTCAATCCTCAGAATCCATATGTTGGAAGGAGAGAACTAAATCTTACAAGCTGTCCTTTGACCGACACATGCACACTGTGGCATGAGAACCCCTTAACAAAATTAATAAATAAAAGTTTAAAACGTTCATAAAAGAATCACTCACAATAGTCACAATACAGAAACAACCTAAATATCAGTCAAGGGATAAATAATTCAAAATATGTATACATGTATGGAATGTTAGGAAAACATAAATAGAATGAAGAGCTAATGAAAGATGGGTGGCCCAAAAACACTATGCTAAACAAAAGTCAATGTAGAAGAGGCTACATATTATATCACCCTATTGACGTGAAGTATCCACAATAGGTAAATTCGTAAAGACAGAAGAAGATTGGAGGATGCCAGGCATAGAAGAAACTATTTTCTGAGAATGTCATTTCCTTTTGAACCTAAATGGAAATGACAGTTTTACAAAGTGTTGAGTGTAATAAAGGCCACTGAATTATTCATATTAAAACAGTTTGATCAATTTTGCCTCAATTAAAAAAATTGAAAAATTAAAAAAAAAAAAAAAAAAAACTTTACTTTTAGCCCACTATAACAAGTGATCCAATTCTGGTTATTCTGCCCTGGTTATTCTTGCTGCTCTCACCCCACACAGGACGCCAGGGAACTGTTAACAGTTTATAGACATGGTTTTAAAAAGTGACAATTGCAGGGAGAAGATTAGTGGACCAGGAAAATTAGTAAACTGTAGACAAAGCGAGACACTCACTATATGCTCAGCCACAGCCTAAAGAAAATGGGGCCATCCAAAGATTTCAAACAAGACCCTGTTTGCTCTGATTTTCATTTCTAAATACATGTTTTGCTGTCTAAATCCTTCCTGGTAACATAATATATGATATGATGTGATGTGATACATGATAATATAATATGTTGTGATATAGGATATAATTACTATAATATACACAGTCTGTACATTAGAAAGTTATTTTAGTTCTCAGGCATGAATTGTAACAAAAACTGCTGGGAAAATGTTCCATTTTGAATGGAGGTTTAAGAGTAAGAGTAAATCCTGTTCAGTGAGTTCTCATATAAATATGTGCTGACCAATATGGGCAGACACACTCTTTGGGTTTTGCCTTTTCAATGAAAAACTTTTCCAATTAGATAGCTGTCACACACTGACAATATATGTCTGAGAGATACTAGCCCCAAGTGACACATCTACAGTGGAACTTCTATACCTAAGACTCGTGGAACACAACAGAACAAGGATGGAGAGAACACTAATACATCTCTTAACTCTCAACAGTGAAGCCGCAGCTAGCTAAGTGTTAGAGAATAAGAGACTGCACAGTGTGTGTCCCTGGATAGAACACTTGTATTAAAACCTCACTCACCCATTGTGGAAGGCCGGGCAGAAAATATTGTAAGAGCCAGGGTTGATGCATGAACATAAGGAAACAGAGGCTTTCAGAACTCTGGGAACTTGCTCACATAAACTTGCAACAGTAGTGACAGCATGCACAAGACCCATGCCGATTCAGACAAAAACTCAGCACAGAACAAAGGAAATGAACAGCACACTCCAACCCAGCAGAGGAACTACTGGCAACTGATAGTATAGTGCTGGCTGAGGGAGAGTAGATCGTTTTTAAGAGAGTGACTCTAGACAGGCTGACTAGACTCCACTGAATGAACTTGGACTGAAGGACATCTGGGTATAAATGTGTGACTGGATAGGACTTAACATATAAGACAGAACACATGAAATCCAATGAGATATACAGGAGCACAGATGGGGGAGAAGGCCTAAATTTGATTAAGCTCTTTTATATGAAAGGCCACAAAAACTCAATAAATGTTTATAAATAATAATAACTAAAAATATTTTTTAAAAATGAAAAGAAAAATGTTTTCTAGAGGCTGAAGAGATGGCTAAAGGCACCGGCTGCTCTTGCAGGGCCCCAGTTCAAATCCCAATACCCACAAGGCAGCCAGCCCCCAACCTTAACTCCTCTTCTGACCTCTGTGACATTGTATCACACTGGTGCACTTACATACACACAGGCAAAACACTTATGCACATAAAATAAAAATAATTTTTAAAAAGAAGACTGTTTTCCATTAGTTCCCCAATAGTGACTAACAAATAGGATCTTTAAAGGGAAGTGGTTGGTCTTCTTTATAATTAGAAATTTTAAGTTGTGAAAAATTTACTGATAGAGGAGACATGAGAGAGGGCTCGGCAGTTAAGACAACTGGCTTCTCTTGCAGAGGATCTGGGTTCAATTCCCAATACCCACATGGCAGCTAACAACCACTCATAACTCCAGTTCCAGAAGATCTGATGCCCTCTTCTGATCTCCAACACACACCCATTTACATACATGCAGGCAATACATTCATACACATAAAATAAAAATAATAAATAATTTTTTAATTGCTGGCAGGAAAATTTCAAAAATAAATATGTTCTCTTTTTTGCATTTATTTATCTATTTATTTCTTGTGTGAAGGCATGAGCTCACATGTGTGTTGTAGCATGCATGTGAAGACCAAAGGACAACTTGTAGCAGTGGATTCTCTCCTTTCACCATGTGAATCCTGAGCATCAAACTCAGGTCATCAAATTCAGGGACAAGTGAGGAGCCATCTTTCCACATACTAAATATGCGTTTTCGAAACAATCTGGAAAAAACAAGTTCTGTGTCTTTCCTTTGGAACATTCTTACTCTTTTCAAAATATTTATAAACCAATTATAGTTATAGAATTGTAATTCCTAGTGAAGGCTTTGAAAATATATTCACAAGAAAATTCATACAATAATTTCAGTCATACTTTTTAAACTAGAATGTAATTTATAAACTACTTAAGTGAAACATAGAATCAATTTTATTTAGAAATATCCAGGTGGGCACATTGTAAAATACTCTTACTTCATTGTGGATTTTTGGCAATTTCACAATTGCAGACTAAGCTATATATGAGACATTTCATTCTGTTATACTGGTTATAGATGCTCAACTCTCACAGAAACAAAAACTGAGAGCATTTCTAGAAACAGAATACTAAACCCACGCACAAAGGACACATGGATCAAAGTTCGTAGACTCTGCTCAGCATATGTTTATCTTTTATGATTAAAAACAACGCAAACATTTGGTGGCAATTACATTTCTACTTTCTTATATAGCCATACAGAGTCTTCACACTTGGAAATACAAGTATTTTCCAAATTTTTGCGAAACTCAGAGCATTTAAAAGGCATTCACTCCTCCAGCGAGATTACCTTAAGCAATCTAATGGCGGTCACCCAGCACGTCCTGCTCTGCTCCTCTTCTGCACAGAGCATTTTCAGGTCTCGGGACGCTCCTGCTTTGTGAGGCTAGAAGGCCACAGCATATTGTTTATCGTTAATGCATATCTTGAAGGTAACACCTGTTGAAATAAAAGCCACTAAAATTCTCCTATCCATAAGAGAAATCTGTCCCTTTTTAAAAGAAATCGAAAGAAACTCAATCTTTTACCTAAAGGGCTGAGGCTTGCTTTGTCGTCTATCAAAATATTAAGCCTGTACCTTAAAGCAGAATCCATAGTTAGTCGGCGCTCCATGCTTTTTCTTGCCTGCCAGTGACACGTAAATATCACTTGCACCAAATTCGCTGAAAAACTGCAAATGTCGTGGTTCCTTTAAAGAATACATAGATGTGTGTGACCATTGAAATGAATGAATATTTTTGAAAATATCTCTTTTTGCATTTCTCATAGTACAAATTCATATCTTCAGCAATATATATATATATATATATATATATATATATATATATATATCCCAAACAGAATTTCAATTCAATATTATGAAAAAAGGGGGGAAAAAAAGTGACTACTTCCTTAAATAACTAGAAATTGCAAACAATTTGTTTAATTGACAAGTGGCAATTTGTTTATAATTTTACTTCCAGGCAAATTCCTATTTACATTTCCTGTACACTTTAGCTATCATGTCAAAGAATCTATAAGATAGTCAAAAAGGCTTTTGAAAATGTTTTTCTTATCTAAGTTTCATATGGTAAGTCCATAAAAGGAGGAAAAGTGGTTTCAGTTTCTTCAGCAGCTTGAGAAGAAAACAGAAAAAGAGAAGAAAATCTTTGCTTCTTTCAGATACAACCATCTCTTAAATTTGTGTACTATCTATGTAGCAGCTGGTGGGTGGCTACTTTGTTTCACAAAAAGAAGTAGGCATGGACAGATGAGTTCAGGGAAATTACTTGGCATGGACTGTGTCTGATTTTTAAGCAAAAATGAAATCAGGAAAAGCTATGTCTTCTCTGGGAAGTTCAGAAGATTTAGAGCTGGCCATGGGAAATCTTTGGGTCATATTATTCTGTGATAGGTTAATAACTCGGGGAAGTGCTTAATTCTGAGGTTGAATATATAATCAAAATCAGCCAGAATGCATTTGTTCTCCCAAACCTCGCTACTAGTAGTGTGGGTGAAGACCTGCAAAACCCTCTTACCCAGGAGCTTGTTAGAAATGCAAAACCTCAGGGCCCACACCAGACCCACTGAATCAATACCTGCATTTTAACAAGATCCCTGGTGATCCTGTGTCCACTAAAGTTTAGCAGCATACATACATACAAACACACACACACACACACACACACACACACACACACACGTGTGCACAATATATTCAACAATATGAGCAACCTTGTCCAAATCCAAATCCATTTCATTATGATTTATCAGAATAGGCCATTGCAACTCAAAAATGTCTCTGCATGTCACTGTTCCTAAGGATTTTAATCTAATGAAGGAGAGAGGTTCTTGACTTTATCAGAGAATAAAGCAGTTTTTCTTTAAAGAGAAAACTTTTTAAGAAAAAAGAAAAATATACAGCAGTGATGGACGATAAAGGTACTTTTACTGTCAATGGCTTTGTAAATTGTGTATTCTTTGACAGAAACAGATTTGCTAATGAAGATAAGAGTTAAATGATGTTGACATAGTTAGCAAAATCTATTAATAAATATAACCTGCCTATATAAGGAAGGAGAGGAAAGATGTGTACTTGGAGGTTTCTCTATAAATATAATTATTAGCCATATCTCAAAGGTTTACAGGAGTGATTAGTAATTCTCATTTGGCTGTTACATCTTCAAAAACTGAAATCATTCAACCAAGAACTCCTCACAAAGGAAAAAACAAGATATAGTCTCTTTGTTAGCTAGATAGACCATATTATACACGATGTAGCCTATATGCTGAGGTTTGAAAACCTGAAGTATTATAAAATCCTCCAAATGTTTTCTTAGAAGGTAAACTCAAAGCCATTTCTATGCATGGATTACATTTAGTTATTTATTGTGTGTGTCTTGTGTGTTCATGTGCACACCATGGTGTGTGTGTGACAGTCAGAGAACAATTTGTGGGAATCAATTTTCTCCTTCCACCAAGCAAGTTCCAGAGATCTTGAATTCAGAATGTCAAGCTTGGCAACATAAACTTTTACCCACTGAGCTATGTCACCAGCTCCCATGTGTGGATTAGAAGACAATTACGTATTGAAGGCTGGTTGTATGAAGTACAGTAAAGGAAAAGTATAAATTACATTTGGCCTCAAAAAGCTGAAGCCTTAGTTAAAGAAGTGGGAAAACTGATTCAATCTAGATTCCACCAAACATACAGAATATATAGAAACCAGTGTGAAATAAGTCTGAAAAATTTTTAAAATATCATGGCAAATTATTGGGATCCCAACAAATTATCCACTCTTGCCATCAGCTAATAAAGTAATCACTATAGTAAAGTGGAACCTGATGATTTATAGCTAATACATCATCCACAATACACCCCAGATAATTCAGCTTACCTTTGACGTCCCTTTAGTAGAAAAATATAAACCAGATCTTCTTAGGAGGAAGTAAATTTTTTTCCAAGACTTCTTTCCCTGTTCTTTTGCATGTAAGAAGCCATGAATTTCGGGATATGTGCTTGAACTTAGAAACATCTGGAAGTAAAATGAGATGCTTGTCTAATATTATGGAAACAATGCTATCACAACTCTTTATAACAGCCAGATGTGAGCATGCAAGATCAAGTGTGTATATGCCAGTTTCACTGAACAGAGATTACAATGCACATGCAGAAGAAGACTATCCAAAACCTGACACAATTCCAAACGAAAGTGTTCAGAAAATGTATACTCAGTAATCAATAGACAGAAAAACCAAAATCATAAGCAATGTGCTTTTCTACTTGAAAAAGCAGACACCATCTAGAGAGCTAAGTCTTGATGTTTTTCATCCTTTTCTATAAATTTGCCTATCAAATATATTATGCAATACAATATACGTAAGACCACAATCGTAACTTGAGTTCAGGAAGTTAGCTAATACATAAGTTGGGCTAAGTTTGTCTCCCTAGTGAAGATAAAGCATGTAATCTATTCTTTGTCTTCCATGGTTCTCAGTTTCGAGTGGGTAAGGCGTGTTGAGTTTTCTAAAGAGAACTTGCACAGCATCTTCCATCCCATACACTCTTCTGTAGTGTGATGTTGACATTAAGCCATGAAGTGATGGAATCTGTTTCTCCAACCTCTCAAATCTTCCTATCTCTGTCACTGTTTGACCCATAGAATTTAGTGGAAGCAATGCTGTCAGTTCTAGGTGGAGTTCTAGCTTGATGGTTTTCATGACTTAATGGAAGCCAGCTGTCAAATAAGACGTAATTACCTGAGATCACCATGGGGGAGAAGACGAAGGAAAGTGGGAAAGCCCTGGAGATGAGACACCATGAGTAGAAAGAGAGGGAAGGGGCTCAGAAGTTCAGTCTCCAGCCACCAAGTCCAAGTGCCAGAGACAATCCACCCAGGACATTCCTCCCCAACTTCTGCCCCTCAAAATTGTTGGCCATATGTGAACAGATACTTGAGGCCATTAATATTTGGAAGAATTTGTTATACAGTGATAATTAGTTGAGACAGGGGGCATGTGATGCTCAGGAAAGGAGAATGAAAGGGAACAGCAGTGTGGAAGTGGTTGTGCTGTGTCTTTATTAAGATCATGGAAATGCATCAGTATCTCCTTCTAATGAAAACAGACATCCCTGAGCACACAAATGCAAAACTGGAAAAACTTAGAGGACTAGAAATCATTAACTAAAACAAGGCAATATATTCTAAAGGCCTGTAATATAGCCATGGAAATGCTGATAGTCGATATTTACATTTTTAAAATAAATTACTGCAAAAATTTTGATGTAATGAGCCATTAATTAATTGACATGCAAAACAGGCAAGTAGGTTTTTTAGTTTTGAGTGCTTTCCAAGTTATTAAACCAAACCAATTAAATTTTTAAAAGAGAGTCATAGAGGTCACACTAGAAAGAGAAGAAACCTTTTAAAAAGTGGAAACATTGCCTCAGTGGAGACAAGAGGTCAGGGTTTGTGCCGGACTATCTGATTCCAAAGCCTATGATTTTCCTTGTTTTTTAATTTAACATTAAAGGAAGAGAATCATGTGAGAGGACGACTTAGGAAAGGAGGTAGAAGAAAAACTCCTTCCCACCATCGTGTCACATAACTCAGAATGAAGCATTCATGGAGAAGACTTAGGGTCATTCCCCTGATTTTCTAGGGCTGCCTCTGCAAGACTCCACAGCATGGGAGCAACTTGTAGAAAAAGCTCTTGGAACTAACCATATTTATCAAATATTCTGAAGGGAAAATTAAATATATCCTATTAAATGTCCACTGGAAACAAATCTATGATAGATACACTTGCCTGATATATTTAAAGTCATGCTACAATCACAGCATAAAACATCACCTTCTTTAAGGACCAAAGGCCACCCAGGCTTAGCTCAAAGAGCAACGGTAAACCTGTGGAAAGTAACTGTGGTACCAGACTTGCTCAGCTACTAAAAATAAAAGACCTAAAACATTTTATTTACTGCAAAAATAATGCCTCAGGAAAAGACCATCCCCAACAACTGCCAGTATGACAGACATGAGCCCAGGAGACGTAAAACACTGATGTGTAATGAGATGATGACTAGTCTAGACTCAGCAGAGAGTATCTTTGGACTGTATGTGAGTCTTTTCACACCAGCTACTGTGAGTGCTAACATGTCAAGTACATACGTTCTGTATCTTTCTCTTCCACTCATTCCATGGCTGTGTATTTTCCTACAAACAGGCTTGAGGGTATTTATTAGGAAAATTCTCTATCTACTCGTAAAGTGTTGGTAAGACTAGGAAGTTTGATTTTGTTTTTTAAAAACTGCACATTTTTATTGCAAATCACAGAGCAAAATTCTGCAAGTTTCCTTTCATGGTAAAAGCATTTTAAGTGTTGACAATGCTTTGACAACTGGGAAGAAACATGTTATTAAGGACCTTAATGATTTAGTAAATTTTTTATCCAGATTGTTTTTTCTTTCTTTTTTGGGTTTTACCTATCAGGAAAAATTAATCATGTAAGACAAAGCATTTCAAAATCCTGCAATAATTTAGTAAGTACCACAAGATTTCCATTTGTCATGTTCTTACATATTTTAAGGAAAATATTTTTTACCTGCAGAATCTGTGTAGGGGATATGTCACCATTGGTTTCAGTTGCAAAAGATACCATGTGCTCTGGAAAGAAATACTAACAAAAGATATACCTCAATTAGTGTAAACCCATGCCAGAAAAGATTCACTTATGACCAATATAGTAATCTAAAGCAAAATTTCCTTAAGCCAGGTACCAACATACCTGCAAAGTGATTTTTAAAATGTGTAGCCTCTTACTGAACCCAGGTGGCCGTGGGCCCACAGATCATCAGACACCCGGAGTGATACTAACGGAAGGAGCCTGGTGGTTGTTATAAAAAACAATCTTCCAGTTGACAATGGGTTTGCCCTACATCTCTTCCTTAAGTCCTGAAACCACTCTACTAGGTACTGGAAGACTCCTGACCCATTTTACAAAGTCAAGGCCCATAGACGACGTAAAGGGCAAAGGCTGTGTCAAGGGCTACAGCCCAGAACATAAAATGGCCAAGATGCAGCTGGGCAGCTAAAAGTCTAGTCATTCCCACCTACTGTTTTTCCAAAGTTGTTTAATCATAAAATTCACCTCAGGAAGTTGTTTAAAATAGAAATTCCCAGGCCTCATTCTTAGCTTTTCTGATTCAGAAGGTCTGGGCAGGTCTTGAAGTCTGTGTTTTTAATAAGTACTGGGACTCCCCTAGGTAAATTTCATGATCAGAAAAGTTTGAGAACATATATTCTACTCTATTTCCTGCAGGAGAGGGTTTGTCAACAGCCGTCCACTAACGTTTTGGTCTAATAATTCTGTGTTGTGGGGGCTGACCTGTGCAATATAAGACTTAACAGCTTCCTAGCCTCAACCAACCAACAGCCCTTTTGTACATCCCTACGTGACAAAAAAAAAAAAAAAGTCTCTGTAGGTTGTCAAACCATCCCCAAGTAAAGAACCACTACTCAAATCTACAAAAACAAATGCTAGGCCTTGTTTAAATAAAACAAAAAATGAACACTAAGCCATATTTCTTTAAATATAACTTTTAAATGCCTTAATAAGGATTCCCAATAAGAAAACACTTCCCTTTTGAATGTAATTCTATTTCATTTTTATTAGAACTCTCATTTTCTTTGTCAAAGATCATCCCATTATGTTTCTATTAATAAGTTACAATAAAAGAGAACGTAAGAGGTCTTTCAGGGTTTGAAAATATTCTATTATGGTGTGTATCATATATTTTTCATAAAGGATCATTTCAATCCAATTATCCAAAACTTAGTATAAAAATACACCACAGCTGCAGAGACAAAAACAATTTAAAATAATGAGCCCAGAGGCTATTCTGACTTCTCGAGCTCCCCGTCTTCATTAGGATGACATACATTTACTTTCTTTTAAAGAGAACTATAATGAACGCGGTATTTACCAGATAATGTACTGCTCTTTATCTCATCTCTACTTAGCTTAGAAATTATAACACTGAAAACAAAACAGTTTAGAAAAGAAAGATGCATGTCAATTTAAAATTTCTGGCTAAGCTACAACATTCTTCAGGACACCAATTTTCTTCAGAAAGTTTGTGCTTTACTGAACTTTACGAAGTGTACTAAGCCATAATATTTAGAAGACATTTAAGGACTTATAATAATAATGTATTCTCTAAATCATATATATAATTTGGCGCTTTTTTTCCTAAAAGCCAAGTAAAGAAGCAATCGTTCCCAAAACTAGTTTTCCTGACATTCTGAAATTAAATAACCAAATTCATCACCATTCAGACTTTGCCAATAAGTTTTTAAAAAATGTGTTACCTGTGAATCTGAACTACCATGTACCAGGTTAACTAAACATTGTTAGAGGAAGAAATCTGAGTATGAATTTAATATAACACCTTTCTTCACATAACATTTAATTGACTCATATAATTTCTTAACTGTTAGTGGATATTCTACTCACCAGTGGGTTCTTAAAGAATTCATATTTGGCATAATTTTTTCTAAAATACAGCTTATTTTCTTCTTCCATTCCCCAGTTAGACAGCACATCCATCACCAGTTCATGGTCTTCTATTGTTCTTTCTGTAAATGTTTCAAAGAGCATGTCAAACAGACAAACACTCAAATACACACAAAGAGATAAGCATACAAACATATAAAGTAAGTTATGTATTTATCATTCATAATGTATTAATCATTCATAATTTATTATTAAATAGAAAGTTGAAGGTCAATTCCTGAATACCTAGAGTGATAACATTTCTTTTCTGAATTATTACACCAGTTTTTATAGCAAAACAGTCATCTAAAAAAAGCAATATTAGTTTTGCAAATTCTCAGTCTTCTTTTATTGCTATGTAAATTGCTATGTAAGTTTGATAACAAACCTGTATTAACTCACAAGAGCTATTATTTCTTTAACTCATCATGGTGCCAAAATTAAAATATTTGCTCCAGGTTTGAACAATTCACCTCATTAAGAGATGAAGAATTTTGACAGGTTCAATATGCATTTGAGACACATAATCTGGGTAGTTGAGAAAAATTAAGATAGATAGTTTAAAGGGAAAAATTTTAATTCAAGTAGATAAAGTTTTTCATGAAGCTCAATTCCTTGTGGCACTTTAGGCTTTCAAAACTAGTTTAAGGAAAATATATTTTGCATTAACAATGAAAATAATTAAGTAAGGTAGGAAGGCACTAGATAGAGAAGACATTAAATGAATCAAGCAATGGCAACTCTCAAGAAATAAAACATAAATAAAAAAAATAAATTCTCTTTTTAATAAAATACTCAAATTTCCACTGAGAGAAGAATGATTTTTACAAAAGCTGGAAAGAACATATTCTACAACAATCTGTAACAGAAAAATGTAATGCCCAATGAAAGAAGACATATTTTGTGTGATTTCCCTTACAAAAGGTTCAAAACAGGGAAAGTTAATCTACGGGGCTAGAAGCTGGGGTAATGGAGACACAGGGCTAGTGGGGCACATGTGAAACACCTGGAGTGAGGTCACAGTCCTGTGTCTCACTGGGGGTGTTGTTTAGTCAGGAATATGCAGTGTCTGAACAGGACTGAGCTGCCCTTACGGATCTGCTCACCTTTCTTGATCTATCTCATTCTTCAATAAAGAGTCAGAAAAAAATTAATCATGAAATTATCAATGCCGAAGATAAAGTGTAAAATAACCAAGAAAAGAATATGGAATCGTCTGTTCTTTTAGTGTTTCTAAAAGCTTTTTGAAAAGTATTTTCACCCCAGAAACTCAACACTCAGTAGTAGTGATCCTTGCCCGGTACTAGTGATCCCGACCTCTTGAACATAATTTCAAGAAGAAGCCCACTCTTTACAAAGGAAGCTCTAGAAAGTTCTCAGTTACTACGCATGAGTTATGCTAGTGGTGGAGGCCAGGCAGAGTCTGCCTTAGCCCTCTGTCCGTCTCACTGGCTGGTCCCCTTCACTGCTGCCCTTTAATAAATTGCGGGCTGCGGCTTTACTTCTTTCTTCTGCTCTAAATGAAGCCACTCCCATCACATCTACCAAGTTTCTTAAAATCGTTTTCTCTGCTGCTAATGGAAATTCTCCACTACCTCAAATACAATTTGTTGAAAGCCAACAATCACATATAGGTTCTTCAAAAACAGTAAACACAGAGCTACAATATAATGCAACTATTCCATTTCTGGATCTATCTCCAAAGAGCCCAGAGATCCCAGGAAATATTTGTTCATTCAATGGTTTCTACCAACTTTCTTGACTCATAACCAAAAGGTTAAAACAATAAAATGTCCATCAGCAGTGCATACGTATACAAAGGATAGAATAATCTGCTTTAAAGGGGAATGAAGGTTTTAACTCACTAAAAATGGTGAACCTTGGGAGCATTATGTTAGGTGAAATAAGACAGGCACAAAAAATACAAACACTGCACCTTTCTACTTGTATAAGGAACCAAGAGCACTGTAATTCACAGAAACAGGAAGGAAAGTGGTAATTTCCAGAGTTGGGGTGACGGTGAATGGAGAGTTACTGTTTGACTGGTAAGGAGTCTCAGTATGGGAATGGACGGTGTACCACAGATGAATGGTGGTTGCACAGGATTGTGGAGCACATAATGCTACTGAACTGAACATTCAAAATGGCCCAAATGGCAACTTTTATATTCGGCATATTCTACCATATTTTAAATATTTTAGTTATTATTTTATTTTATGTGTATGGGTGTATTACCTACATGTGTGTACATGCACCCATGTCATGCAGTGCCTTCAGAGGTCAGAAGAGGGTGTCAAGCTCCCCTGGAACCAGAGTTTCAGGCAGTTGTTAGCCGCCATGTGGGTGCTGAGATTCAAACCCAGGTCCTCTGCAAGAGCAGCCAGTGATCTTAACCAATGAGCCATCTCTCCAGCCCCCAATATTCTACCATAATTTTATAGTACTGTTTAGAATCAACACAGTTATCTTCCTTTTCAAACTTCAAACTGCTATTTCTTTCTCAAATATTGAACTTTTGTAACTGTTGGTGGCATCTATGTCACATTCTCCCACAGAATTGCAGAATTAAAAGTTCTCTTTGCATCTTTATCTGCCTCCTACTAAGTACCCTCTACTCCCGATATTCTTGGATGTCAGATGTTCCTTTTCCAAGTCTCTCTCACAAACAAGCCCCTCACAAACACCATCTCAAGTCACAATTCTAACTTAGATCTTCATCTTTTCTCATACATTAATTATGGTTACTAATCACTAAACCTCTAGCTACTCTTTTTTTAATACCCGATCTGAATATTAATATAATAGCAATCCCTCTAAAACATGTGAGTCTATGGTAATCCTGCTCCAAATGCTTGTGAATCTCTGCTTCTCATGAAATAAAACCACGAGGTCTGGTAACTACAGCTTATCCATTCAACAAACAAGCACTGAAGACTTGCAAAGAGTCAGAGGCTCTTCTTGGAGTGGAGGTTCTGTAAAGAACAAGACAAGAGGAATAACTGCCCTCATGGAGCTTCTAAGAGAGAACCACAGACAATAAGCAAAATGTGAGTCTTTAAAGACAGCAATAAACCAGACAGGCAAAAATAAACCAAGGAAGATAGCACATGCATAAGATAAAGAGTTAATTTCCTCTTGTCACTTTACAGAAAAGGGCTCATTGAGAAAGTAATTTTCCTACCAAGATTCGAAGGAAAAGGCCAGAGCCAAGATGCTCACAGCAGAGTAAGAAGGAAGCCCCTGTGAAAAGAGCAAGGCTCCTATGTGTGAAGCTTAGCATGGAGATTAGATTAGGGTGGTAATTATAGATTTTGTAAAAAACTGGACAGAATCTGAACATCCTGAAGATATAGGCATTTGAGTTGCTGGCAAATTAGTTATGTTTGAAAAAGAAAGATCACTCACGGAAAACAAGGAGGTTCTCAGACTGAGAGCCTGGAAGGATTGTGCTACTACTACCGAGCTGGGGAGACGTGAGAACAGGCCAGTGAGATCCAGAGACCAGTGAGACACAATGGGAAGGTGCACCCTTAATCATTCAGTGCTGACTTCTGTCTGTTTCTCTCACAGACCAGTTAGTGCTTTCAAGTTTCTAAAATTACTGAATACACTATGTGTGCAAGAGGTGTGTACAATGCCAAGTCCATAGAATCACGCTATAAGGAAAGAGTTGACCAGCGTGAAGTTACCCTAAGGGAAGGTGGGGAAGGAGGGAGGGCTAAAAAAAGACCATGAACTTAGGAGGCTTTATGTTTTCCTAGCAGTAAGTATGAGTCAAACAAGAGTTTCCAGAACACAAGGAAAACATTGGCGCCACGAGTTAGACAAGTACCTTGCTTGAGAATTTACTGCCCTACCATGATGTTGAAAGGTAAAAGGGGGGGATCTCAATCCTTATTAATGGTTCAAACTGAAGGCCATTCACTGACAGAATTTGAATTATTGACCCCAGTAGAACAATCCAGACAGAAAGCAAATACTAGAAGGTTAAATTCTCTGCTGTTATGAAGGCAGACGACACAAACAGACATTCATTTACAAGGCTCAATCTGTGAGCTGTATCATTACTACACTTAAATTTTATAACCACGGAAGGAGGCTGTCCCTAATGATATCAGGGCCTAACTCTGGGATCCTAGAAATGTTATTTTACACATCAAAGCCTTTGAAGCCGTCACATCAAGGATACTGAGCTGAAGAAAGTCTACTACATTAACAGGATAGGCTCTCAATACAACTGCAAGCATCTTCGGAGGAAACAGGTAGAAAGAGATTTGCTACAGACTGCAGAGGAAATTTAAATGTGAAGCAGAGATTAAGCTATAGGACTCTGAGCCAAGGAAAACTAACAGCCCTCAGCAATGGGGAGGGTCAAGAGACAGATTCTCTTTTGAGCCCCAGAAGGAATGTGACCCTCTAGAATTGTGAAGACATGAATTTCTGTTGTTTAACTCACTGTGATAATTTGCTAGAGCAGCCTTTAAAAATTAACATACTAATTCCATGTGCAACTTACATTTCCATTTTATAGGTAGAAAGTGAGGTTCAGAATAGTCAACCTGCCCAGAATGACAGACAGCCTTCATGCCTGACCCAAGTTGTTGGTCTTTCTTCCTGTAGAACACTGCTTCAGCCTGCAGAGAAGTGTCACACAAAGCACACCCCTCTGCCGTCTCTGTTCCATCTATTTCCTCAACTGTGGACAATTAAGTCACTCTCTAGTTTCCTATAGTTTGTATGCTTTTTAAATCTCAGTTTCCTTTTTTTCAAATGTGTTCAATAAATACATGCTAATTAACTGAACATAATCATGTTATGAATGTAAGGAAAATAACAGTAATGGCTAGATTTCAAATGATTCCAGCCTTAACCTTCCATGAAAGTAACAGAGGACATCTGAGTTTGAGACACATTAAAAAAAATTTAAACACAAAATGGGTGGGAAAAAAACATCAAGCTGCATTTGAACAGCCACGACAAGTAACTATTGAACTAGTGTAGTATGCTGGTTATGAAGGCAAAATCCTCAGTGGTATTTTGTTGATGATACACAAATGAAAGCCAGAACATCAATTCAGAAAGGAAAAATTCACCATAAAATACTTCAGAAAATTTCACAGAAATATAGTGCTAAATGCTTAAATTAAATAATGCAACTATTGACATTAGGGAAATAGTCTCACAATATTAAAAAGAAAAATGACTTCAGAAATGCTATCGAAAACTAGAATTCTGTAAGAAGGCAAAACACATGTGTTCCATTCCTTCAAAGGAAATTTCTGGTACTAGCCTAATGATAATTGAGATAATGGACAAATTCAATAAACATCATTGGAGTTTGGAATACAACTACAGTTTTTACCTAATATATCAGTCTGATAACGAAGAGAAAGTTTTCTTACTATGGAATCCGGCTTTTAAAATTTTAAGACATTAAATATTCTTCACAAATTTATAAATCTTTATTGGGGTGTATTGTTGAATATCGCCCCCCAAATAATTTCTTGATGCTTAAGACTGAAGCTACAGCAGTCCACATAAGCCTGCGGGGGAGGAGGGATGGCTGATTACCAATGCAACACAGCTTACAAAAAATTACCACTTTTTTGAGATAACTCACTAAACACAGACATTAATAGACATAACTTTCAGTAGGAAGATCAGATGTGGAGGTAGATTCCTTCGAGAAGAAAAAGAAAACTGCTTAGGAGGAGCTGACTAGTTGCAAAAGACCAGCATTTCTAGTCAACACAGAGCCATAAACATTAACAAGAACTAACAATGGGAAGACAAAAACAGTAGACCAGAATCGTTCTAACAAATTTTTCTCTTGACTCTCCTTTAATTACATTCTAAAACCAAGCAAATTTGAATCACCTAAATAATCCTATTAAGTAACCTATGTTTTTAAAATACAAAACAAAAATTGATATTAATTCAGAAAATAGTATCTTTGTTACAATATTCAGAACCCAAGTGAACTCAGAGATTTTCTCAGTTATCATTTGAGAAAGTCATAAGTATCTTTCATATAAATCCATCTTTATTAATTTAAAGGTTATTTTTGGTCTTTTTTTTTTTTTGAGACAGGGTCTCCCTAGAGCCCCAGCTAGTCTGGAACTTGCTGTATAGACCAGGTTGGCCTTGAAGTCACAGAGATTCACCTGCCTCTGTCTCCCAAGTGCTGGGATTAAAGGCATGTATCACCAGGCCCAGTAAGATCTTATTTTTTAAAACTTCACAAAATCCATCTATAAACTCTGTTAAACCATGATTGCAAATTTACAGATACAACTACAGTTCAACATGACATGCTCCCCACTGGTTCCTGTGCTGAACACTTGGTCTCCAGTTAGTGGTGCTATTTGGGCAAATTCTGGAAATGTTAGGAAGTAGGACCCAGCTGGAGGAAACTGATTGCTGGGAGCAAGTTCTTATGCTGTCTTTCTCCTGCCCATTTCTGTCTCCCTGCTTCCTGTCTATCATGAGTTAACAGCTTCCTCTGCCATACGCTACTGCAAACATGACTGACCGCCTCATTACAGCCCAGAAACATAGGAGAGAGTGACCCTGAGTTGAACCCTCCTAAACTGTGAGCCAAGATAAATACTTCCTGTTTAAGTTGTTTTACTGGTACTTTGTCACAGTTACACAAAAGCAACCAACACAAGACACATTTTTAATCATTTAACTCCCAAATGTCACATTGCCTATCCTTAAATACCTAACCAATAATTGATTGACCTTATTTTTTTAAACAAAACTTTTTAAAGTTAATTTTCAGACAGTGGAAAGTGAGTTATAATCATCAAGCATCACTTATATGCATGTACAAAGACAAGAGGAAGCCTTCTTAAATTACTTCAAAATATCAGTTAGGAAGGAAGATTCAGTGAGCTTTCAATGCTTCTTTAAAACAAAAATGGAAATCATACTGTTTTAGGTTTTATTTTTTGTTTGTAATGTTATCTGTGAGGTCTTAAGGCAAAAGAAAGAAATACAACCAAACAATTCTGTTTTCTGCTTAATTTTCAATAACTTTTTCTTTAGAAAAAAGAGAAGAAAAGAAAAAAGAAGAAAAGTTTCTTCTGAAACTGTTGATTTAAGTTCAAAGTCTTTTAAGGAACTTCAATCCTGCAGGAATGGAAGTGCTCACCTGTGACCTTCTGCCTGGATTTGTTGGCGGAATCCACTAAAAGCACAGCATCGGCTCAAATAGAACCCGAATGCCTACTCTTCTCATCACTTGATAAGAGAAGAAACAAAGTGGCTTTTACCTCTAATTCACCCAGAAAACAATTCTTCGTACACCATTGTTATAGGAAACTCCGGGTGACAAATGGTCCTTGTAGTTCTCTGAGCTGGGCAGAAACTACATATATTTTGTCAATCTTATTTTCAGATAAAAAATGAACAGCCTCTGACCAAGCAAAACAAAAACTGAATTGGAAAAGCAAAGAATAAAACGGGGCTCAATTTCTAAAAGGTTCTTTAACCTAAGAATGCTACTTACTATCACCAAGATCCCCCAGAAAATTCCCAATGTCAGATTCAACTCCTCAAGTCAAATCAAAGGAAAACTGTGGCACTTTGGTTTCATGACTTCAAAGTCTTTTAAGGCATTTTCAGCAAATAAAAATAGTCTATGCACTAACTCAGATCCAACAATGGCAACTTACATTCACAGATTTATTTTCCATAAAACATCTGCATATATGTTATCTCAAGCCAACCAAGAAAATATCTGAAGCACTTATTAATGACTTCCAGAATTTGAGGGTTATCCAGCACATCCTTGAAGGACAAGGTAAACTTCCATCTACATATGACATGTGATTTCCTCAGTTACTTTTCCAATTCTCTCTCTTCAGTGA
Source organism: Eospalax fontanierii (assembly GCA_035773235.1). Lineage (NCBI taxonomy): Eukaryota > Metazoa > Chordata > Mammalia > Rodentia > Spalacidae > Eospalax > Eospalax fontanierii. Next base: position 66,548,317 of record CM069530.1, on the reverse strand, counting down.
ACTTTGTAAAAACTGATGGATATACATACCTTATGTTTCAGTATGACTGAATTCAAAACACACTGATTTGTTGTTGACCCTAGGTTATGAGACATGTATATATCCAGAGTTCCTGCTCTCACAGAATTACTATCTGATCTTAATAACAAGTTCACTATTAAGATACTTGTAAAAAAATGTTACACAGCAAACAAAATGTGTACTTGGTGCAGCTTGGGGCTTCAAGGAGGCATTTGCTGTCTAAAATTTTATACAAACGTTTTTAAACTACTGTATTTCTTTTTTATGATTACTAAAATAATATATTTTTACTAGATAAAATATTACAAATTAATCCGTCATCACAATCCGACTATCAGAAAAGCCTGTCAGATCCCCTAGAGCTGGAGTTATAGGTGGTTGTGAGCCACAGTACCAGGACGCTGGCAAACATACTTTATTCTTCTGCAAGAGCAGGCAGTGCTCTTAATGACTAAGCAATCTCTCCAGCCCTCAAATCAGTTTTAAAAGAGCTTGAAAAATATGATCAAAATATACTATAAAATCAAAATCTATATCATATGGATACCATAATTTATAATGTTCTTCTATTATACTAGTAGTCTACTCTAGTAAATTACTGTGATAAATAATCGGCTTCAACAGCCTTATGTCATTTGTTTCCTATGCCCACAAATAACATGTACCTAAGGGAATTTCACCTCCCAGGACACTTCACCATCCCAGTAGTACTCAGGGCCTGCATGTTGTTAAAAGCTGCTTGCAAGTTTTATAATTTTCCCTGGGATGGAGGACAGATGAAGGCATCCAGTATCTGCATCATCTGAAGGAAGCAGCAGCTGCAGGCACCTCAAGGCAGGCCTGAGGAAGAGGCCCACACCCCTCCCTCCTGATTTGCTCTCAGACTCATAAAGGGTGACTCCTATCTCTCAAAGCTGAGTGTGGGGCGCACTGTCTTCCTTTCTCAACTCTTCCTCCTACACTGTGAAACTATATCAGCTGTCAGTCAGCCTGGACTGACTGAAGGGGTTCATCGTTACCTTGTTTGCATAAATATTTGTTGAGCAAGGGCTAAACCAACAAAAATAACAGTCCTGGAATTAACGCAGGCAGATGAAGAAAGGCAGGAAGATTCTTGAGAGTCTGAGCAGCGTGAACAGGACAGTGAGTGGTAACTCGTGTGTGCAGGAGTCTGTAGGCAGTTCTCCACAGGAAACTGGGAGGAGCAAGAGGAGACACAACACGGGCTGTGCACACAAAGGGCAGGAGGTACAACCTGCCCCCAAAAGGGCCATGAGTGAAACTACAAAGAGTGAGTCAGGTCTGAATGCTGATGGGCAACCTTGGTACACTTGAGGTAGATGGCCAACTCTGATAGCACCCTAAGACCTTCATGGAGAGGTAGCACAGTCGCAGGCAGCTACGAGACACCACATTTCAGAGTACAGGAGGTCAGGGCACATGAAGCTCTGTTCAGAACACATCCTAAGGGTTTCACAGATATTTCTGCTGATGATGAGGACAGTAACAACCATTGAAACTCCTGTTAAAACCAGCACAGAGAGTACAACTGCACAGCAGGGCCAAACAACAGGAAAAATGCTGCTCTTTTGTTTAATAAACAAACAAACAAATACTGTAGTAGCAGCTTCAAAGCAGGTAGCAGCAGGCTGTTCTCTCCTGCACTGTACAACCCCTCTAGCTTTAAGAGATGGCGTGGATATGGCTGCACACATAAAAATGGTTCCATGAAAACCCTCCAGTCATTAATTCTGCTTATTAAAGCCACTGCGCAATGATATTCACAATGGAAATCTATCTCAGCTGTTGCAGCCATGATACCGAAATACAATTAATTCCTCATCCTGAGGAGTGTGAGAGTATGCGCTCGAGGTAGTGTGTTAATTGCCACTGCCTTGTACCACAGCTTCAATTAGGAGTCAAAATGGGAGCAGGACAAACATGGGTCCCATTAAGTTCTGGAGGAGTTGAAACTAAATCAGAGTCTCTCTCTGTCTCTCTGACTGTGAAAGCACAAGGCTCCATCTGGGTAACTACAGTGACACCCAGTGGCCATCAAGGAAAGCACAAAGCCTGATCTACTGTGAAAGAAGGGAGTTATTTGTGGAGATGGTGACATTTTAAATTCACTGTCTTCAAAACTGATTAGGTTAGAACCATGGCACACTATAATTCACAATCAGGTAATTTCAGAGATTCAGAAACAAATGAGAAAATTTAGTTGGTCTCGAATATTTAGTCAATTAAAATTCTCAACAGTACATATTTGGGCCACAGGCTATTGAGGCCATGAGCCCCCAGGATGGGAGGAAGGAACACAATAGCCCCAGTTTGAGTTTTTTGTGGCTTTCTGCCCCCAGCAATAGGCAATAAGTTTCCATTTCTTTGTAGCTTTTTGTCCTCGGCAGTAAGCTCATGCTTCTCCTAAAAGTAGCCCATTTTCCCTCTGCATGGAGGGTCTCTCTGTCCCTGTTATACCACAGAGAGCAAAGGTGGTTAGGGAGCCCACACTTAACCAAGCCAAACAACACTTAAAGACAGAGTCACTATCCCTGATGCAGAAGGGGCATATAGGCACCTTTAGACCAAAAGAAAAGGGGAAAGAGAGGGATAGGTGGGACACTCGAAACTCAAAACCCAAACCCCCTTGGAGTTAATGGTCTCTTAGCTCTGGAGACCCCTGTGTACCAGAGAAATCTGTAATGCTTGCTATAAATGATTCCCCTTTGTGTTGATGCAGTCTCCTGTCTTTCAATCCTTCCACTGACAAAGAAAAAGAACCCACCTCCCTGCCTTCATCAACATGAAGCAGTGATTTTGTATTCAAAGTTCCAAGGTGCAAAGCTGATTGTGAATATTTGCTCCTGTCGAGAAAAGGCAAGCAAGGGGTGTGGAGGGCAGGATGCATGGGGATGGAGTGAGGACGGAGGGGGGACGGGGGAAGGGATTCCTGCATTACAAAAGGTCAGCTGAGAAAAACTAAAAGCCCTAAACACTCACTAAAGGATGTTCCAGTGCACAAAAGTACAGTAGTCTACATCTACACAACTGAATACAGAAATTATGTTAAACTAGAGAAAGAACTTGGGCAGGGCACAGCGGCAGACACCTGTAATCTCAGGCCTTGTGAAGCTGCAGTCCGAAGACAGAAATGTGAGGCTAACCTGGGTTAAACAGTGAGACTAACTAGAGAGAGGGAGGAGAAAAGGAGGGAAAGAGAGAAGAGAAACACTACATTAGAGTCTTTACATGCTAATACGCGTTATCTCAGGGTTGTGAAATTCTTAATTCTATGCCTCTTTATTTCTCAATTATGTAAAATGAACTGAGTTATTCATGAGTTAAAAATGTTTTCAGAGACTTTGAGAGATGGTTCAGCAGCTGAGAACACTGGCTGTTCTTTCGGGGGACTTGGGTTTGATCCCAACACCCACATGGTAGCTAACAACCACACATAACTCCAGTTCCAAGGGATCCAACACCCTCTTCTGACCTCCTCTGACACTGTATAATACAGGCGCACTTATATATATGCAAGCAATACGCTTATATACATAAAATAAAAATAATAAGTGAAATATTTTTTAAAATGTTTTTCAGGGTTAGGAATGTACTTCCTTGGTACGGCATTTGCCTGGTAGGCACAAGTCCCAGGTTTCATGCTTAGCACCACAAAAATACTTTATAGTAATAGATATTACCTTCATACTTTTAAAATTTATTCATGCAGCAAACACAAAAAATGTTGCTGAATACCATTGTTGGAATGAATTTACACAGCCAAAGCATTTATAAGGTTCTCCAAAGCAAACACAGCTACCAAGACGCACTTGCTTATATTTGATGCTGAGGAAGATCACAAACTTCGCAGTACATCAGGAGGCCAAGCACAGTGCTGATATACTGCAAAAGAACTGGAAGCTGCTTAATATAATACATTTAGTATTAGGTAAAACTAATGTTTGCTACTGTATTGTTTAGATATGGAATCTGGGTATGAAGTCAACAAAAAATCATCACAGGAACTCTCAGAAACTAAGGGTCTTTCTCACAGTCTTTAACTTGATGCATGGTAGACAAAAACAGGTGACATTCATTTTTGTTTAGCAAAATCTAGAAAACGCAGTACAGAAGAAACACAATTATATTATTATTTGATGCCTAAAAGTTTAAATCTAGTGCAGAGCTCAAAATAATTTTCATTGCTTCATTTTAAGCTTTTACATTAAAAGTGCGTTTTGTCCCGTAATATAATTGACTGGCAAGGTTTTCAGTGAACACTACTATTTATTTTACAGAGAGGATTTTTATTACTGAACTTCAAAGTCATTTGTCAGGGATAAATTATAGTGACTAGAGTACAAAGTATTTTTAAAGTTCCTAAAGAGGCTAAAGAGATGGCTTAGCAGTTAAGAGCAATGGCTGCTCTTGTAAAGGACTCTGGTTCGGATTCCTGCACCCAAAAAGGTAGCTAACAACCGTAACTCCAGTTCTGGGAGACCCAATGCCCTCTTCTGGGCGCAGTGGGCATTGCATGACAAGGGGGCACTTTAAAAACATGCAAAGAAAACAATCATGTACATACAATAAAAACAAATTTTTGAAGTTTTTAATTAAAAAAATTAAATTTCATAAAAAAATTGTAAGAGTATAAAATACTATACTTCTATGTTATGCTAATTAAGAGCTATATTCCTGCCAGGATAGGTAAATAGAACAGTTTGGACTATGGAAAGTGTCTACTGAGACTTAACATCAGTCTTCTGGCAGATCATCATGACCGGAAGTTAAATTTATCAGCACCTTCAGAACTACGGTGTCCTCAGCAAGTATGGAATGTTCCACACCCGGAAGTCATGAAGCAGAGGGTGGTGCTGTAATCGAGGAGCTGCCTGCCACAGTTCTGCCTTGCCCTGGAGACTGCAGGACTTTTGCTTTCTTTGTATTCTGTATTTCAACAGAATGTCTATCAACATTTTCTAAGCAGATAATGGGAAGTAAAACCACTTTCAAAGTGTGTTTGTGTCGCCTGTGCCTGTGTATTGTGTAGCAATTTCCTCCAAACTGAAATGTTTCCTCCTACAAGGAGGGAGATTCATGAGACTCAGGAATTAAACTATTCACAAGACTCAGGAAGTTCCTGAAACTGACAAGATTCATAAGGTCCCCCTCCAATACCCTGCTGAAGGTCATGGAGGCAGTGTAGTATGGGGCAGAGGAGACTAACCATCATAACTGCCTGTAGGACACTGACCAACTGAGCAGCCTGGAGGAAACTCACCAATCTGCCCAGCTCCCTGTAATGGTTAAGACAGCTCAAAGAGCACAGCTTCCGTGAGTTAGGCTTAGGTGGGTTTGTGAAGACACATCTGCCTTTGAGTTTCCATGCTCTTGTAAGTAACCCCAGTAAACTCATTGGTTCGTCAACTGAGACTTTGGTAGAACAGTTACTTTGAGCTAGCATTGGTTTCCTAACTGAGGCAAGTAGAGCCTGAACATGTCTCCCCATGAGCATTTGTATGCAAGCAAGAAATCAACCTCAGATTTCTTGCCATCCACCTTTTTTTATTACTTGAGACAGAATCCTTCATTGGACTCTATGGCTTGTAGAATAAGACCAGCTGGCCAGCAAGCTTCAGGGTCTACCTGTCTCTGCTTCTCCAGCACCAGAATTACAAACTCCAGAATCATTTCTTTAATTAATAAATATTTTGTTATTTTTACATTTATTTTTATTTTATATGTACTCATGTTGTGCCTACATGTATGTAAGTACACCAGTATTATGCACTGTCCATGGAGGTCAGAAGAGGGAATAAGATCCCATGGAAATGGAGTTACAGATGGTTGTTAGCCACCATGTGGGTGCTTGGATTTGAACCTGGGTTCTGCAAGAACAGCCAGTGCTTTTAGCCAGTGATCCATCTCTTCAGCTCCCTTACCTCCACCTATGTGAGGCAGATACTCAAAAAGCGTCCAGCTGTGGTCATCCACATGATGGTTCTTCAGAATCAACAGCTGGCAAACATCTCGGGCTGTGATGTCACTGGGCACTTCTAAAGCCCTGCTGGTCTCATCCTCACTGTAGACTTTGATCACCTGTGTAATGAGAAACAAGAAAAGGAACTCATACTCTTGCTTGGTGTGTTGATTTCTTTTCTCATCGCTGCAACAAAATACAAAGCAAAGGCAACTTAAGTAAGGGTTTATTTAAACACAGTTGCGGGGGTTATAGCCCACTGTGGAAGGAAGTCATGGCAGCAGGAGCTTGAGGTGACTGCTCACATTGTGTCCACAGTCAGGAAGCAAAGAGAGATGGATCGTGATGGGCAGCTCACTTTCCCTTCTCTGTCCAGGACTCAGCCCATGGAATAGTGCCACCCGTTTACATGGGTCTTACCGCCCCAATTAACACAAACTAAATAATCTCTCACAAATATAACTCAAAAGTTGTTTCCATGGTGATTCTAAGTAGCAGAGGAGGTATGCAGCATGAAACCATGAAGTAAACATAGCTAATCAAATAAAGCAATTTAGCACATCAATCATATCACCTGGTTGCCCAGGCTTTGCTCATGATGGAAACATCTAAAATCTACTTGTTGAACAACACTCCCCAATACAACACTATTAACACTAGTCACACTGGACATCAGAGCTCTGGGCTTGCTCATCCTAGTATCTTCTGGTTTACATCTTTCAGCTACATCTCCCCATTTCCTCTCTCCCAATCTGGCCTCTGGTCACAACTATTTATTCTGAATAGCTTTCTTTATAATTGATGTTTTTCTCTTATAATTCTACAGATAGGTGAGATTATACAATACTTTTCCTTCTCTGTGTGGCTATTTCACTTAGCAAATGACCCCAGGTTAAGACTTGTGGCAACTAGAATTTTAGAAGGGTCTTACTTTGGACTCAAACTCACTATTTAGCCCAGGTGGGCCTTGAATTTGCAGCAATCCTCCTGCCTCAGCTTCTCAAACACTGAGATTACATGCATAAGATACTTTCTTCAGTTTAGGATCTCCTCATATGTAAAGGTTAATAATTTTCCATTGTAATGGCATATACACACATGTTTCTTTATATGCCTGTCAGAGGAACAAGAGTTTTTACCATATTATGGCTGTCATTAATAATTCTGAAATGAGCATGAAGCTTTAAAAAATCTCTTTAAGAGGTTGTGATTTGGGTTTCTTTAGTGTATGCCCACTAAGTTATATAATAGCTTGATTTTTTTTTTTTTTCTGTAAGGTATATATACCCTTCATCCTGGTACCCGAACACAAGAATTTCCTTTCCTCAACAACTCCAGTATGATTTTGTTTGTTTGTTTGTTTGTTTGTTTGTCTTTGGAAGGTATATCTTGTAGTGGTTTTGATTTGGATTTCCTTCATGTTTAATGACATTCAGCACCTTTTTATCCACCTTCTGGCTGACTATGTGTTCCCTGAAGAAATATGTTTTCAGTGCTCATTTTTAAGTTGGATTGTTTTTCTTGCCATAAGGCTATAAGACATCTTCATAAGTTTTGGATATTAGTTTTATCGGATATATGATTTTCACAGTCATATATTCAATCCATATGCAGACTTTTTGTTAAAACAGACTTTTCATTAAAACATTCTACAAAAATATCATTTTGTAAGTCAACAGATTAATTATTTGACCATAATTCCTATACTGTATGTTGAACACTGAATGTTCTTATGCACTGAGCACTATGTCTCCACAGCTTGCTTATGCACCAAGGGTACCTGGAACACCTGTACTCTTTCCTTCATTATTTAAACCAAGGTCCATTCAATGACTGCTTTAGTCATCTCTCCACTCCCCTGAACTATTGAAAAACTATGGACATTTTATCAGTATTTTAAATTTTCCAGTTCATATTTAAATTTTTAATAATCCAACAAATATGGGTGATTCATAGCCAGACATATTCACTTCGTATGTGACCCAATCAGACTATATAAAAGGATTTTTCTATTTCAGGTGTGGGAACTGGGGCAGACTGGCCAGCTGTTCCTCATGTCCCTTTGTCCTTTGTGTTTTCTCTTTTGCAGTCCTCATGGCCTTGGGATCAAGTTTTAGTAGGTGGAACATAACCACAGGGAATGTTGCACCTCCAGATCCATCCCATAAAATCTACCACGTGCCCCCATTGTCTTTCACCACCCTCCCACGGAATGGAAGAGGAAGGTCATGGGCAGAAGGAGCCCTTGTCCTTAAATGACTTCATGGACTTCTGTGCCTGGCTCGGAGGGAGCACTTATATGAGCAAAGGGAAGTTGACATTCCGTTAGCTCGCTGAAGCTTCAAATGGAACTGTTAGAGCAGCCACTCCCTGCTCAACATTGGCAGGCTGTGCTCTGCGACCGAGTTTCCACTGTTTTCTGTCCTCTGTATGAAGTTCACAATAAGACAAAATGTAAACAGCAAGAGAATTGTAAAGCTAACACATATGCATACCAAAGTAACAAACAGATAAATGTATGTGTAATGGCAAGAGAACTGTAAAGCTAACACACATGCATACCAAAGTAACAAACAGGTAAATGCAGTGTAAGAAGCAGGTCCTCCGTAAGAACACTGACATTCCCACAATTCCTGTAATTCAAACAAATGTGGTAAAGGAAAATCCAGATGCCAACTCCATCTTGTCACTTTTTAACTACATTAACTCAATAATGTTGCAATGAAATAAGTGCTTCCTTACAATGAAGAAGTGGTATGAGGTGGTAAATTATGTGCATATTTATTGGAGAATGTTTACTAAAAGCATTAAAAGATCCATTGCTTTGACTCTGCAATTTTACTTTAAGCAAATGGTCTCAAAAAATTTGTGCTAAATATAATGTCATTTAGCCATTGATGTAATTTTAATAATCTAAATACTCAAAAACAAAAGAAAACGATAATACTTCCACAGAATGGAATATTGTATGGTCCCTGAAAATATAGCCCAAAGAAATTATATAAGAATATTTAGAGCCAGGCATGGTGACACATGGTTGTATTACTAGCACTTGGGAGATAAGGTGGTCTGGAGTTCAAGTCCAGCCATGGCTGGATACATACTGAGTCTGAGGCCAGCCTGAGCTACTAAGACCTTATTCAATAGGAATAAAGAATATTTAAAATTCTTAAGCGGCACAGGGCAAGCTTGCTTTCTGGCGTTGGCTACCAGCAGCATACTCCTCTTCGAACTGCTCTTTTCTTGCGGAGCAGCCTTCGCCTTTACCAGCTGTCTTTTCAATGCCAGCAACTCTGCTGTCAGCTCAGCAATGGTGAACTGTTAGAATTGGCCTCGATAAAACTTTCGGAACTATGCAAGTGACCACGGTTAGATGGGGCCCTTGAGGAAGAAGTCACATGGCCACATGCCACATGTTTGTCTCAATGAAATTCCTATGGAGAAAAACCCTCACCACAGGGTGATGTGATTTTCTGGGGTGGGGCCTTTGGGAGATGATTAGGTCAAGGGTGTGGAGCGCTCCTGAATTCAATTAAGGCTTTATGAAATGAGTTACTCTCTGGTTCAGAATAGCTTGGCAAACACTTCAAGCTGTTCTTCCCTCTGCCCACAGTGATGTCTGACCTGGAACTCATATCAGTGTTCCTCCGTACCATTTCCTTTAGCAAATTCTTTCTTACATTTGTTCCCAATTCCACAAGTCTATCCTGACTGTCCAAGACCTCATGATGGGCTCCCTTTATATGATTTTATTTTATAATGATCTGTTTTCACATCCTTCTCCCTACCTGTGCTAAAAAGTTCCTCCAAGGAAAGATTTCTATTTGTTGACTATTATGCTTGTATGGGAGACCTAGGCCAGGTGATGCTAGCCTATATGTCAAGTGAATCTCTTTGTACAAAGTGAAAAGCCCACCAGTTCTATACACAGTAAATACTCAAGACATATTTGTAGCATTCAATTTGAAGCTACCTTCTACCATGAAGAATTTAATTACTAAAGGTTTATTGTTCATGACATTTAAATTCTTCTCAATGAAAGCATACATACAATTTTTTTTTTATAAAAAATTCCAAGGACCAGGCATGGTGTTGCACTTCAGAGGCAGAGGCAGGTGGTTCTCTGTGAGTTCAAGGCCAGCCTGGTCTACATAGTGAGTTCCAGGCTAGGCCAGATGGGGCTTCAGTGAGACCCTATCTTAAAAAGACCAAAAACAAAACAAAACGAACAAACAAAAAAATCCAAGGGCTGGATAGATTGCTTAGTGGTTAAGAACACTTGCTGTTCTAGAGGGCCTGAGTCAAATTCCCAGCACCCACATGGCAGCTAACAAACGTCCATAAATCCAGTTTCAGTGTATCTGATAACCTCTTCTGACCTCTTTGGGGCAATACATGCACGTGGCACACTTATATACATGCAGTCAAAACACCCGTATACAGAAAATAAAAATAATAAATAAATTTTTTTTTGAAAATCCAAAGTAAGAACTGATTCAACATGGTAGTCCTGAGTCACGAGGTCACTGAAATGGCCATGAAACACCTACAAGTACACTGTCAAGATCATCATGATCATCCCTGAACTATTCATTTCAATCATTATTTTTTTTAGTTAAAACAGGTAATTCCCAATGTCACAATTGGTGTGGAGTCTCATTGTATCCCATGTAACATCTAGCTAGGCTGTTGTTCATAAGGTGTGTCTTCTACATGTGAGTCTGAGCTAGACGGCTGGTGGCACTCTAAGGGATGATTCCCTGTATACATGAAACTGTGCTTACAGTGCTGGACCAAGCTCTAGAGGCTGCTCTTGACAAAAGCCAGGTGAAGACAACTCCTAGGATGACATAGCATGGGACTCTGGGGCAATGAGCATATAGGTAATGGGTCTGGAGAAGGATGGATGGGAGCTGGAAAGCCCCCTCTTCCTCTTGACTAGCCCTACATGTTTTTTTAGAGGAAACACCCATCACCTGGTGGCAGAGAAGCCTGCTTATTTTGCACACCCATCTTTTATTTCAGAGAAGCTAAGAAAATGAGAAAGCTACAAATGAAGCTGAGACAGATTTTAAAAGAGTGCAGGCACAGAGTGAGAAGTGAGGCTGGGGAATCAAAAGTTTAGCCACCCAACCAGGAAATGCCACTAGGCCCCAAAAGCCAGGGTAAGTTTATGGAATGAGTATGTTATTGGTTGAGCAGAAAGAATACTTTTGCTTGAAGTCCATTTCAAACACTGACTTTGTAAAAATTCTATTTGGTGATGATATTTTCCAAAATATACTATGTGTATATGTGGGTGACTGTATGTGTGTGCGAATGAGTATGTGTGTGTGTGCATATGTGTGAGCATGTATGTGTGTATATGTGATTGGGTGGGTACATGTGTATATTTGAGTATTTGTGGGGGTGTGGCTATATAGTCACGTGTGGAGATGTGTGAGGATGGGGGTGGGGTGTGCGTATGTGCATATGTCTATATGTGTATGCACGTGTGTATGGGTATTTATGTATGTATGTGTGTGTATGTATATATGGGTGTGCCTATGTGAGTAAGTGTATGTGTGTGTGTTTGTATGTGTGTTCATGTGTGTGTGTGTGTGGTGAAACTTTGCCTGGGTTAATACGCCTCAGGTGCACATCCCTGTCATCTCTGAGATCTACTTGATAATTACAAAAAATTACATCCTAGCAGTACAGCATCACTGTTGAGAACTCTGTGCTCTTTCTATTTACCTCCTTTAAACATATGAAGACAGAGAAGATAATCTAAGCCTGAACTCTCAAGCAGAGTGGAAAAGGCCTCTTGCTAAAAGTCTTACTACACTAAACCTTCCTATCTAAGAAGACAAAAATCAACTCATCACAAAAGCTACAGGACTGGCATGTGTTCAACCTGAGCTGGGCCTAGACAAGATCACGTGAAACCAAACAGCTGTGTTGTTCTTCAGAATCCTTAGAACGTAATATTAGTATCCTGCTTCCTCTACAAACTGAGAGTTCAAGTGAGCTAAAGTTTATATATAATCATGCTATTTAATAAAGGGATATTACGCATCTCTAGCTAAGTGTCCCAAATTCCCAGCTTGTTCTGTAATGTGGAAAACAATTGGATGATGGAGTAATATTCAGATCAGTTCATTCAGGTCATTTGAAATTGTATGCCAACAGGAAGAAAGCCTGCTGGGGCCCAAAGTATAGGAAAGGAGCTCATATACTAATGGATTAGAGGTTGACTAAAAAGAGAAATATGGCTCTGATAAGGTGTGTTTATAACACCCCACAGCACAGGCTGCGCAAGAGAAGCATTGGTATGTATGTAGTTATGCTGAGGACACCTTCAGCACCACTGGATGCCTGACAAACTGAATAACCTTGGCCTTTAGAGCAGATCACTGCTTCAAAAACTGCTCTAGAAGCACTTGACATGTAGCCATGAAAATTCAGTCAGTGACGTAACCCTCGGGGACGTGTTGAAGTGTGGGCAGGGCACAACTCTCTGCACTGACATCCCAGGAGAGCACGTTTAAACCCTTGATACATCAGCTTCTCTTTTCCCTCCTCCAAAGTAAGTATAAGACAGAGATTTAAAATAAGATCATTAAATCTGCTAATTTTTAAAGTAGAAAACAGAACAGTAGAGAGAGAAAACAAGAAATGGTTACCTTCAGATAAAAGTTTCAGGGTCCTATAACCAACCTCTGGACTTAGGGACAAAATACTTAAAATATAAACGAGAGCTCATGTCTAAAAGAACCAAAGTAAAAAAAGGGAAACCCCAAGTCCAGGCAGTGTGCACGCTCTCAAAGCAAACTACAGAGTCCCCAGAATCACCTGGAATTTGATTCTAATAGACAATGTGGGCAATCCCAGGAAAACAACACAGAGACTAATCCACCAGCCTTCCCTCTCTCCACCTGCTGGCCACAGCAGCGATGGCAAACTGGGTGCCCAGCCCCTCCCAACCTGGACCAGTTGGAGAGTGCTAGAAATGAACCAGAGTGGCCAACTGATCTTTTTACAATACCACAGCACAGAAGGCACTTTCCGAGCCGCCATGATTGGGAAGTAACTAGTTAGTGCCCGTAGTTCTGTTCCTGTTACCCTTTGATTCTCCAGAAGAGGCTTGTGATTCAGCAAGGGGAAAAATGAGTGCAGATGGAGAGAAAGAAAAAAGAGCAAGAGTGGAGGACTGAGGTCTAGGCGATGACTGTCCTCAGATATCCAACTCCAGTGTTGATGTTTCCCGTTTTAGGAAAACTGCAAGTTAACTAATATTTAATTTAAAATAATTTGATAAACATTTTTAACTGATCTTATGTGATGACAATTATAAAATTTTAGGCACAAACACAGCTCATTATGTCATTGTGTGTATTAATTACATCAATCACTAGCATTTAATTAACAGAAAATTAAAATGAAGGAACAAAGTCTACAGAATTCTTCCCTGAAGTAGGTCCCCAAGTAAAGAGTATTTTAGTTCTGTAGTTCTTTTAAAGTTTATCATCCAACTAAAGTCAGATTATAAAACATCTTCCAATGTTTCAAGATTTTTTTGTTATTTCTAACAGATAAGCCACGTACTTAAATCATTTGAATATTTGAATAGCAAGGTCAGAGTGGCCCTGGATTTTCACATTCTTTAAATGAGGAATGCAGTGTCCCAAGATAAGTGCAGAGAGTGCTAGATAGAGAGTTTGAGTTAAACAGCCCGGTGTGTTTGCTTATGGGAATGGGAAATGACACATTTGTTATTTCTTCTTTCATATCTGTTTTTCAAATATGGTATCTCAAAAACAAAGACTTAACCAGCAGTTCCCCTCCCAGCTCAGGAGAAGCTGTTGCTTTTTTGCTACCTTGCTCTATTATTTTTCTAGCTGTCAAATATTTACTAAGAGTGAAGGAGCATATCATTCAGAGAAACCAAGTAACAAGACAGTCAAATTTGAGAGACATAGTCAACAAACACCTGAATTATACAAACGGTGTGTAATTAGTTATAGTCATTCAAAACAGGTAAATGTCACCAATGTCAGGTTGACAGGAACTGACTGACACAGCCTGGCAGATTCTACACCCTTAATCCACTTTTCAACTTTTTACCCTTCCTTTCCTCAGTTTCTTGAAGAGCCAAGCCCCTTCCGGAACACAGGGCCTTTGCACATGCTGGTGGTGCTGTCAAACCATCATCTCCCCATATTCTATTTTTCTACTGAGATCTCAAGCAAGCCACTATTTCTGTGAGGAAGAATCCAGTGACCCCTCCAGTTTCAGTACAGGGTCTCTGATCTATGTCTGTACACATGTAACTAGGGAGTCACCATGTAACTAGGGAGTCACCATCCATAGCCTTTGCTACTCTGAAGGCCACCTGGGCCACAGCAAGTTCTGCTTCTCATTAAATCCCCAGCAGCTAACACCAAAGAAATCCAGTGGACAATGGAAACTATTCTTCCATGATGAATGAAGTCATTGTCTGTAACAGGTGAGACAGCATTAAGGATTTCAAAGTGACAGCCTTGAAACCTCGCCGAGTTTAAAATGGCCCACCTGGCCCAACAAGAAAGTATTAAGTTTTCCTGACATTTTGGAGCTGAACAAAGGCCTATTAGAGGACTAAGGTGGCCCACTTCCTCTGGGATTGTGTAAAATGTTAAAACAAGTAGGAAAACATCTGGGTGGGGCAAGTACTATGAGCAAAGATGCTGAGGGAAAATGAAGAAAGTAAAGTAAATTAAGTAATTGACATGGATCAGAAAACAGCCAAAGTTGCTGAGATCAAGGCTACTTTAGTGGGACAGGTATGAAGCTGTCAACAGACCGCAGAGTAGAGGGGTAGCCTCACAGGCCTCATAAGAGCCCTCTTCCCTCAGCTGCCACTAGAGCAGAGCCTGTCGGCAACACCCGAATCACAGGGTACCTCCTGAAAATGGCTGGCCAAACAGAGATGAGGTTTAAAAGAGTAGTCTTTGTGGCTTTGCTAAACAGGGGCAAGAGGATATGGCCGGTAACCAGCCTCATGGTGACTAGGAAACAGCTTGTTTACAAATAACAGAAAATCAGCCCAAATGGGTTGGAAAGCTCAGAGTTCAAGATAGGCAAGCTCCTGAATTCACTGACCTGGACTTTCTCAGTTCATTCCTATCCTCTTGCTCTTGAGACCACAGGATGGTCCATTCCCACCCTGCCTATGCAGGAGCTCTGGCCTAGTCATCATTTGTGTGTGTTCTGTTTCAGCTGGAAAGAGAAGAACTGACTCAGCATTCAAGGACCTGTATGACTAGGAATCCAAAGAACTTGCTGGAGTTCTGGACACAAGCTCAGAATGCAGTTGGCCCAGAAAGGGATTTTGCATTGCTATATCTGACTGCTTGGCACATCAGCCAGGCAGGACATGCCAGGTCTAGTCTTCCAACCAAGAGAAGAGAAACAGCCTGCAAGCAAGTGGCAGCTCCTCCTAGCTCTGCCCCTCGTGCTGTCCTTTCTCTTTTTGACTCAACTTGTCTGGAACCTGAGCCCTGGACATAGCTCCTTCTTTGCTGCCCCCTTCCCCTTTATAGGATAGAAAGAAATACCTACCGCGTCTAGGAGTTCAGATTTGAAGAGAGAAATAGGAAGCCCTTTGTGTTTGCTCTGTTATGCAACAGGTAAAAAGGTGAAAGAGCATACTCCATTTTCATTACAAAGCAAGCAAGTGCTAAAACCTAAGTTAAAAATTATCCTAAGTTGGAGCGATGCCTCAGCGGTTAAGAGAACTGGCTGCTCTTACAGAGGATCCAGGTCTGATTCCCAGCACACACAGGGCAACTAACAACCATCTGTAATTCCAGTTCCAGGGAATCTGACGCCCTCTTCTGACCCCCTCCGGCATTTCACAACACAAGTGCATGCATACATGCAGGCAATACACTCATATACATAAAATAAAATAATAAGTTTTAAAAATTATTCTAAGCTAAGCCATGTGCATACATATGTGAACACACACACACATTTTTAAGGATTTAAATTCAATATGTAAAATAGAGGCTCAAGACACAAATCCCACCCTGAGTTACAAAATGACTTCATCAAAGGGGCATTTTTGAAGTTGTGGTTTGAAACTCATGCAATTCCTTTAAGGTGCTGGGGCTGAGCCATGTCTGAAGTGTACCAACCTTCCCAAGAGCTTATTCATACCTAAAGCAGAAACCACTGGCTATGGTTCTGTCAGACACAGTGTTACCCCAGTGTGTCATTTCAGTTCTTAAGCAATCATTTAATCCCAGAATAACTATCAGGCCCATCTAAGTGAAAGTTGAAAACCATTTCGTACAGTGAGAAAGGACAACTGGGGGTGGGGGCGGGGCAAACGTTTAGATGCTGTGAGGAAAACCCGGACATGACCTGCTTCACTGCAATAATGGACCTGCATGGGATCCGTCAATGCACTGCTAAGAACTATTTGTTTTCACTGATTTTTAAAAGCACATTTCTTCATATTTTACTGTCACTAAAACTTGGATGAAGCTTACCATCAAAGGTCTGTTACAGTTTAATTGGAAACGTATAAAATCATTTACAGTGTCATCCAGTCAATTAAATGTGCTGTGTGTAGTCTTTCTGGGGCACGCAGATATTATCTATAGACTTAAAATAGTATAGAAAGAATCACTGTCTAGATCCAAACATTTCTGTGCTGTGACAACACTACGGACAACCAATTTATACCCATGTTGTAATTTCATTTTTGTTTAATTTTCTAAACATTTCTCTTATATCAGTGCAAAATGCGTAGTGAAAGAAATAAAAAGAACACTGTCAGAATCATAAAATAATACAAGGAAGAAGAATTCTGGCTGAGAATCCAATGAAATTCCCTAATTTTACAAATGAAGAAATCAAGGCTGGAGAGGCCCTGCCTTGCTCAGGCACCTGGACCTCTGGCAGAGCCACAGATCCCATCTGGTGTGGCCCGTAGGCCCGTAGGACTTCCTACACTGCCAGTCCAATTTCATGCCTCTTTAAGCTTCTTCTGCTCCATGACTTGGTTAAAAGTATTAGCTAGCCAAACAGTATGCTGGACTAGAAACAATGTATGCCACCCAGCATCTTGCTTCTAAATGTCAAAAAGAGCTGTTTGTTTTTTTCACTTTTTCTAAGTAGCTTGTCAAAAATTTGCAGATATTAAAACAACCAGCAGAGGGAGTCTGTATTCTGAGTCGGTGCAATTAGAGAAAGAAAACCAGGTTTTAACTCAGACCTGTGAGATGTTCAGCTTGAGGCCAAGCCTGGGGAAGTTCAATCTCTGGGATCCACATAGTAGAAGAAGACTGATTCCCACAAGTTACCCTCCGACCTGCTCATGCCCATCTCCCCCACTACAGTGGTGAGATGTACACACATACAGTACACAAATTTAAGGCAAAAATTTTAAAGAAGAGAAGACAGTATCTTGAAAATTATGATCATAGCTCATAAACCCCATGAAGTTCCTTCTTTATGCATTTACAAGTAGAAATATATATATATATACATATTTAATTCTTAACTATTTGAATTTTATGATAAATTTTTCCATGTTAACGTCAACAAAAATATTCTGTGATAGATATGTATAGGCATGAGAACATGTATGCATATGTGCATGTGAAAGCATCAGACGTATTTGTCCAGTTCTTGTGATTTAGAATAGTGATATCAAAATTTCTCTTCAAACATCAATTTAGCTACTCATGCTAATTAGACTTTACTTTTACTTAAAAACTATAATATAATGTGTTCTTGATATTTTCCAAACATATATTACAGACAGGGCAGATTGTGGAGGCTATAATCACTTTCTAACAATGTTATTATTGCCAACATAATTTTTTTTTCTTTTGATGCTGTCTTAAGAGTGAGCATGTTTAATATATTGCAGGGGTGGAAATCTTTGTCTTTTCTGGGGGAGAGGGTTAGTATCTGCTTCTTTCCTCTGCCAGCAAGATAATATTATTTTTAAAATTTGGCTCTAGAGACTGGGGCACCGCCAAGAGAACCGGTCCTGCAGACTGCCCAAGCAGGAGGCCGAGACCGTCCATCACCCCGGCTATTTTTAATCTGCCTTCTCTGCCAGGCATGGACCAAGCATCGTAGTTTACAAAATAATGTGACGCTCACTGCCTGTTCCTGTGGAGTGGAGGTACAGACCAGCTGTAGGCAGTGACTGGGAACATTGGCTCTGGATCAGTTCTGGATTAGACTGGTAACACAGTGATCATCCTCTGTGTCTTAGACACTTCATACTGCAAAATGGGTGAAAAACCAGAGGACTGATAGCTCTCAGTGTTACATGTTACACCTTAGTATTGTCATTATTTCAAACTTTTGAAAGCAAAATAAAAGACTATTGTGATAAAGGCCCAAGAGACCTTTATAGCCCATTGCACTCTAAGGTACTCTGATATGTTGGCTTACTCACTGTCTTGGAAGTGTGCCTGAGGGCAGAGCAAGGAAAAGTAAGCCAAGGGGAAAAAGGCAGATTGGCAAAAGAGGTGAGACTTGTCCTGTCTGCAGGGTACAGGTAGGAGAGAAAGCATGACAGCCACACTGTGGAGCAGGACGGCGCTGTGTGTGCCAGGCAGCTCTATGAAGTGGGGTTGTGCAGTGTGCCCAGGCTGCTCTATGAAGTGGGGTTGTGCAGTGTGCCCAGGCAGCTCTATGAAGTGGGGTTGTGCAGTGTGCCCAGGCTGCTCTATGAAGTGGGGTTGTGCAGTGTGCCCAGGCTGCTCTATGAAGTGGGGTTGTGCAGTGTGCCCAGGCTGCTCTATGAAGTGGGGTTGTGCACTGTGCCCAGGCTGCTCTATGACAGCCTTCTGTCTGGGAATCGATGCCTGTACCAGGTCCTAACCCTGGCGTTTAGTACTTTGAGCTTTGAGGATGACACTTAATTTCTCCAGGCCAATATTCTTTATCCAAAACAGGTTTGGCAATCAACCTTATCGGTTTCTTGTGAAGATTAAAAGAATGTGTAATTAGCGCTGAGCAGATTGTGGCTGTTTTCATTTTTATTGGTCTGTGTGCATGGGCAAGGAGTCCTAAATTGCCAACAGCAGCGCGTTGGAGCTGTTTAAAAATAATAAAAAGGCCTGAGTGTGTGGCTTTTCACCCTGAGGGATAAAACGCTAAGAAAAATAATAAAGGAAAGACAATGTTGAGAAATGTCAGTGTATTTTCACAAAATCATGTTTACACAGTTAATGGTAATTTTGGGTGGAGTACACCTCGTTTAAAATGCTTGAAACAAAAGTTTCAGATACCTTTTTTCCATTACATTTTGGAATATCTATGCATTTATTATGCGCTATCCTGAGGAAAGAATCCAAGTGTAAACACAAAATTCATTTTTGTTTCATATACAGTTTATGCTTTTAGCCACTGCATAATTCTCTTCAGTGTTTTGGTTGCACCTGATATGAAATCAGCCTTTGTTTGGAGCATCACACTGCTTCTCAGAAAAGTTTCAAATTTTAGACGATTTCACAATTGAGATTATCAGATTAAGGATAGTCAGCCTGTATAGACCAACTATGTGTCTTCACTGCCGAGTTCTGATCAACTCAACACAGGCCCACTATTGCCACAAATGCTGTTCTTCATGCAGGTTTACCTTTTTCAAACATGAAAACCATTAAGCCCCCGACTAATGGTTTCCTAGGACGCTGAAAGGAAAAATAATCTAACTATACATCTTGTTGCATTTAAATCTGTGTTCTCACGGCATAGTCAGTGTATAGTAGTATTGTAGTAGATGTCTTAATTCTTGTCAAAGTCTCATACTGTCATCCTAAAGTTACAGAAAAAGGAGCCGTGGGAACAGGGTTTGAAAACTCTTCTCCTCTCTCCCTCGTAACACGAAAGACAGTAACTTTTTAGTAAATTTATTTGCTACATAACTACTTTAGCAGAACAGAACATAGAAAATTTAAGTTCCTAGTAAAAGGAAGATTTTAAACTGCTTATGAAAAAAATAAAACATGATACTTTGGACATGCAGTTCTAGCTTCCTGCAGGCTGCAGCAGAGGATGCGGAGTTTGGAGCTAGTCTGGGCTCTGTATTGAGACTGTCTCTCGCCAAGCACATACACGATACCACAGCAGCAAATTTAAAAACCAAAGCAAACAAATGAACAAATAAAACAATACATGCCTTTTGTCCAGTAGGGGAAGTGATGTGCATTTGTTGGGCTTCTACTATGAGTCAAATACTTTTTAAGATTTGTCTAGTTAATACTCACCATCTTTCCACACAGATGTACAATGATGAGGGCCGCAGAGAAACTGGTTCTTAGGTTTAAGGGAGAATACTACACCCAAGCTTGTCCCACAGGTTAGCGAGCAAGCTGAGTGCAAGCAGCTTTCCAAGCTCCAAACCACACAATGTCTACCAAGGCACACTTCCTGAAACCCTACTTCTCAGGAAAGGAAACATTCTGTGTAAATATAATACACGAAGCATGCTCTGGGTGACACCCTTCTAGGGTAAGGGCATGTTGAAGTTACCCCAATAAAAATGACAAAGTCAAGAGCAAGACCCAGGGTTGGCAGCAAGGAGAACTCCGGGAACAAAGGAGGAAGGACTACCACCCTCCATGCAAATCCCATCGAAACTCAAGTTGCCTGCAGGCATCCATGGGCCTGCTCCACCCAGGGAAGCCTCTCTCCCCCGACTCATTCCACCTACCATCCCATACAAACAACAGAATAAATTAGTTCAAAGGGCATCACCAAACTTGGTATCTGTCATCAGGACAATAAAAGATTTACAAATATTTACCGAATGCCCAATATACCTGAGGCACTTAGGGAGTGAAGCCTGTATCCCAGAGCCACCCTTCACGTTTTCTTTCCTAAAGAATCCTGATGCTGAAGAGGAGGTTGGAGTGATGAGCTACCAGCCTGTTTTCCCCAGCATATTTTGTGTTCAGTTACCCACAGGATACAACCCTGGTCGGTAAGATGTAAGCACCAAGTTATTCCAGCGTCACATTAACATGAGACAGAGCTTGCCAGCCAGCCTGCCTATGCAACCCTCCTCAGTGACAAGATTGGGAATAGGATGCTGGGGATTTGCATCTATCACTCCATAAAAGGAGACAGGACCACACCCAGGAGCATAGATCAAGCCAGAGAGAAGTGATCACCTGAGAACATTGTGACGCTGCTATATTAGCTGTGAACTGATCTTTATTGCAAAGAAAAAGAAAAAGACATCCCTTCCCTAGTCCGTCCACTGTCCTATGAATTTCCTGGTTACTTTATTTAAAGTCTATGTTTCCTTCAAATGTATTCAAACTGCAAAACGAAAATACAAATTCTGAAAAATAAATACTGCAAGAAATCTGAAAAAGTACACAAGATACACAGAGCAGACCAAAAAGCCAAATCTGAAAAACCCAGGAGCAGGAGATAAAGGCCAGTGACGGCGACCAAGATTCTGGTATCAAAAGAGTCAGCAGTAGAACTGGTGTCAGGGGGCAGGGGCCGCTGAGGAACAAAGGCATGCCCTTTCACTCCAAACTAAGACCCTGAGGAGAAAAGCCCAGAGAGACTTTTAGAGGACCGGAATGAGCCTGCTGCCTGCGTTGAGCCTTGGACAATAGCACATGGGCAAGAAAGAATGAGCCTTCACTCCACAGGCCAGACAGCAGAGCGCTGGGCAAAAGCACAGAGCCCGTGGGGTTAAATGTCATTTGATGTAGGAGGAGGAAAACCGTGCTCCAGTGGAGGCTCCTGTGAAGCTGGGAAGGCCGAGGGACAGTCAGGCAGAGCATGCGCACTGAGCAGGTTTGCGCTGGTTCTGTTTATGTTTGAAATTTTTTGGGAAAAATACTGATATGATGAATTATTTGGGGGAATTACAGCAATGACTCTGGCTGTGTATGAGAAAGATGGTTGTAACATAAGATACTCTCTTGCATGGATGGGGAATCAGTACTCAAAAATGGCCTTGTATTATATTATGCAATTTCAAAAAGACTTAGATCTATAAGAAAAAGTATCTTGGAAAAATTGTTATTTTTTTTCCTCTTACATTTCTGGATACTTCAGGATCCTGTACGCATATGAACATCTCTTATGAAAGAGGTCTGCGCAAAGAATTCAGACATATTTATAAATATTATTTGAAAAACAGTATTAATTGAACGGAGGCATCAAATACAGTTATGCACAGATTAAAATAAGGGTACTGGGCCTTGTGGCCATGCAGACTTTTTTACAAAAAAAGAAAATCTAGATTTTGCATTTTATTTTGTACTTTTTAATGCCCGACTCAGTAAAATGTTCTCTTTCTTGATGCAATTAAGATGCCAATATAAAGTTCCAGGCATAAATATTGAAAGAGCTGCTTGCAATTACTTGCTACAAAAAAATATATTCTATACTAGAACATACGGGAGTTGGCGGAAGAGCAGAGGGAGATGTAAGGATTCACCTTAGCTAAATCCAGAATTGAGTTGAATGGTAATTATACACACCATAAGGCAATTTGATTAACATATTGATTTCAGAAGGTAACACATATCTAGGAGAAAGACACTGAAAGTCACGTGACCTATATTCTATTTCTAGCTTTGTCATTGACCTTCTGGGAGACCTTGCATAAGGTACTTAACATCTTGGAGACTCAGTCACTTGGGAAGGGAGAGAGAGGAGGGGAAAGAAGGGCAGGGGAGAGAGGAGGGAGAGAGGGGGGAAAGAGGACGGAGAGAGGAAGAGAGGGAGGGAGGGAAGGAAAGCAATAATCTAATAGTTAATCTGGGGGAAATGCTGAGGTGAGATGCACTCAGGGTGTTTGGTGACATGTCTTATGAAACTTTCTACACTAAAACTTTGGTTTACCAGAATCAAGGAAATCAGGTGATTATAGAATTAAAGGAAGTCAATTTTTCTCTTCAGTCTACTTGACAGTCTATCAAATAAGATCTGTATGTGTGAAGGACGTTTCAAACCCCAGTTCCTAATCACTCCAAAAGAAGCATGGGGCCACAGTAGATCAGGAGACCACTCCCTAGTACTTTTGAAAAAGCAAGTTCAGAAATGCTCCTGGCTTTCACGTGGTCAGGGTTTCAGTTGGTGAACAGTTTAGCAGGGCCCACTCACCCAGGATGAGCAGCTTACACCCAATCTATGGAGAAAGTGCTTTCTAGAAATGAGGAGAAATTGCCCCCTCCCCAAGACTCTAAAATTCTTGCATTTGTTTATGAGATTCTTGGGGCTTGAACTAAACACACGCTAGATGTAAAATCATTTTAAATTTTAGTGCATACAAAAATGACACGTTAATTACAAGTATGGAAGAACATCCTACCTTAAGGAAAAGAAAATGAGTCATTGTGTGACCATAGCATGTGGATGTCTTTCAGTCATAAAACAAAGAATTTCATGAAATGAAAGTGAGGCTTCAAGAACTGAGTAGACAAATAGATCCTTTGGGGGTTGAACTGGCACGAGAAAGAAATGGGCCAAGTATACTCAGGAAAAGAAGGATATGCTAATATATGTAAGTCTAAGACCACAGAGCTGGGCCATGGGAATTCTGATGTATACTGTTGTCATTGAAATCTGACAAGAAATTTATTATTAAGAAAGCAAAGGAAATGACAGTGATATGCCCATTGGCAGCTTGGATGCAATCAGAGCTTTCCAGGGCCACCTTGTTTTCCTCTTCACCACATGGTGCTAGAAATTGTTTTCCAGCCAAGTTTTACTCTACCAATTTTCTACACCCTGATTGCTCAAGGTCCTCGAAAATGTAGCACCTGTTCTAGTGTTTTATATCATCTGAAAAAATAAGCAACTTAAAAACTTAACTAGAGTCAGGGCAACATGAAATGTGCTCTTTTAGTTACAGAATTACAGACTCAAATCCAGCTCCAGAGAGATCATTTACAAACACCTCAGCTGTCCCCACACAGGGCAGGACGGGAGGCTGTGAGCTGAGATTAGCCAAAGTCACTCAGCTAGGAAGAGAGACAGAGTCTAGACAGGAGGCTCCTGCCACACCAGCATGTCATAAAAACAAGCCACATGATGAAAGAGCTGTGCTGAACCTTAATAATGATGGCTGAACTGAATAAAGAACTCAAGCAGGACATGCATTTGACATATATTAACATAGCTTTCCATATCCACAGATCTATCACAGGGTGTATATTGTCATCATGCATGTGTTGTTACAACTAAACCAATATAAAGATTCAAGTGCATAAGATTTTAATTATATCTGCTTAAGGTAGAAGAAAGGCATCAAGAAAAAAAAAACATGACACTATAACTATACCAACACCAAGAGAAATGTACATAGTAAATAATGTTTGACTCGATGAGAACATAAACTGAAAAGCTAAGTTTAAAGGGTATAAAAAAACAGTTGGTTTTCTAAAAAAAAAATCTTTTTAATTGTTCATTCTGTCATGTTTCAAGTAACTTAAAACATGACCTTTGGCTTAATGGAATGCATTAATAGTTAACAGTTAACTACTGAAAGTTGAGTAGAGAAATAAACACTACAGTTTCATGTGACACTAGAACCATTCAGAGGTATACTGCAGTAATGGTTTCAGTGATTTCATTTCTACATCACAGCTTTGATTCTTCAAGTTCAATGAATCTTGGTGTTCCTGCAAGTAGAGTTTCTTATAATGACACTGCATGGTATAGATCTAGTCATAAATGCAATGTCACAAGTAAGACATGAAAGCAATCTTCATAAAAACCTAATAAGTACTTTCATACATGGGCTTGATTATATGAATAATTAGCAGAAAACTTCTTCACATGATAATTTAATGGAAATTTTTTCTTACACAAACAGAAAGAAACTCAATAGAAATGGATAGAAACAAAGATTATAAACTGGTGCCATGTGTTTAAACAGTTAAATAGTTATACAGTCCCTTTAATGATGACAAGATGGATGCATTATGAAGACACAGAAACAAAGAAACTGTTCCTTCATTTAAAAAAAAAGTACAAAACACAATAGCTAGCAGATTTTCTAACGAACTAAAGGCAAAGATGCCTGAAGTCACAGAAGAGAAATAAAAACAGAAGGAAAAATTGACTGTATACACTCTAAATCCAGTCCGAAGTTAAGAGCAGCAGCTTTCGCAGAGTATTTTTACAGCAAGGATGTTCCAGCAGCATTCTTCCCCTGACTTTCATTCCAGTAATATGTCTTTTAATCACTAGATGCCTCAATGGATTCTTGCCTTCTCAAAGTTATGTGAACTTCAAGCATGTTAGTAAACACACAAAAAGAGAAAACTAAAGGCAGAAAGAAGAAAATCATAGGAATGAAAAAAAAAAAGCAAAATCAGACACCTACCCTCTTCTGTAGAACTAGTGGAGTTATGGCAGGGAGAGTGACCCTTCTCGCACCCAAACTCATGCCTGCCCTTCTGGATAGATCCCCTCTTACAGACCATAGACGAAGTGAAAGAAGTCCTGAACTGTTGCTCCTCGGGAATCTCAAGGCAAAGAAACCGCAGGGAAGTAATGTCACTCTGCTTCTGAGATTCCAGTCTACCCAAAGCCAATTAAGGATGGCAGCGGACAGGACAGGCAGTGACCAATCACAGCCCCAGAACCCCGCCTTTGTCCTTGGAGACACATTCGGATACTTTTGTTTATGATATTTAAAGAACCAGATTAACAGGCATCTAGTGCACTTAATATTTTTTTTCCAAAACAGTGCAATTCAATGCCATCTTTGTTGATTAGGCAGCTGTTTCACTGAAGCATTTCAACATAAGGCAGATAAGAAACTGTTTATATTAGCCCATTTAAAGTATGTAACTATGTAAATGAACCATTTACTTCTTCTACCCTTAAAATTGATGACTAGTCTAACTGCAGCATCTGATATGAGGCACAGAAAATAATCCTGACTTAGAATGGGTATAAAGTATTAGTTGATGCTACAGTTAAGATTTTTAGTATATATTGATATATTTCACATTCAGAAGCTAAAAATTTTATATTGTCAAACTGCCAGAGACTCTTGCAGTCATACTGTTGAGTATTAACTATTAAACATTGCTCAAACAATCAAACTAAATAATGTTAAGTAGAAAAGCAGAATTCAGAATCTTCAGCATGATTATAGAAAACAGAGGTATGTAAAATTTAGCATATTTCACTCACGTAAAAACACAAAACAGCTGCTGGCCAAATCGCTTAAACTTTTAATAACTATTTCACATTTTTTCATAAAATAACTATCATTTATTTCCTAATTTGGGGGTGGTTAGAGGATGTTCACCAGGAAAAAAAACATCGATCTAGAGATCAATACTAACAAGGAAATATCCAATAAAGAATGATAGAAACACTACCAAATGACTAAAATATTGCATATAAAAACTAATCTGAGTTTTCACAACTGTGAAATTGCACCAGCCAAGGTCTATCGAACTCTCTTAGACTTTTCAGTCAAGACCACAGAATGACCACTCCCTGGTTTAGCTGCAGAGGAACACCCATCTGTAGATGGTGATGGGACGGGTACAGCCTCTGCCACCCAGACACACACTTTTCATTTCATTAGCCAGACACCTTCTCCCTGGGGACTGCCTTACTGCATTATACTGGAGTGTCATTTTTGTGCAAAGTAAACTCATGGCTCATATTCCTCAAAAGAAAAAGGTACACAACTCCAGGATTCCTTACTTTGAACTTCAAAGCTTAGTGTCCCCTACAGACAGACCTAGCTTGGGAGCACCAATTTGGTCTTTATTCAGTTATGTTTATCTGGGTAAAATTCATTAGCATATATTCATTACACAAAGCCATGGTTCTATAATGACATTTGCAATGACCACTTACATTGACCACATTCACCCCATTGCCCTGTCCTATACCCCACCTTCCTGTACACCATATCCTTCCTTCTCCCAAATAGCTCCCTTCTACTTGCAGTACATTTGTTTTTTACTTATTCATTCATGGGGGGCGGGGAGGGCACACAAGCCATGTTCATGTATGGAGACAGATGATAACTTACAAGAGTCAGTTCTCTCAATCCACCATGTGGGTCACAAGGACTGAACTCAGGTCATCAGGCTTGGCAGCAAGCACCTTTACCTGCTGAGCCATCTTGTCCCTTCATCCAGTCCTACACATTGTGCTACTGTGCTAACCATTTGAGGGAACTTACTGCATATCCAAGTGCATTAAACACCTAAATCAAAAGTCATTCCACTGGGAAATCATCTAAGTCATATCAGTCCTTGTTTTGCACATTTTACACTCATTTCTCATATTTTTAGCCTGTACTCAGTACATTGCTCTGATAAAATAAAGCCTGTCATGCCCTAGATTTTCTGCTCAAAGAAAATTCAGTCTTTATTGGTGGGATCCAGACTCCTATTTCCTCTGCTCCTCCCAGAATACCTAGCAAAGAGCACTCTGTGCACAGTAGAATTTATCCTCACAAAGGGCCAGTGTGGAAAGACTAGTCGCTCTGGTTACAAAGGACAAGCTTCCCTTCTCAACTTAGCAACTGCTAGCTTTATGGCTAATTCTGAACCAAAACACCTTTCTTTACTGGACTTTTGGACATTATGACACAGTGGTGGCCACTAGTGTGAACATTAAATCTAAACACAGTTCTGAAAAGGCAAGTTTCAGACATAGTATATCATAGCAATTAGCACACATAATCTAGGTCTCTAGATGTTCTACTTGCTCACATTAGTAAGGTACTTTACTCTCCCAAGAATAATATGACGTCGATCTCCACACCTAATGAGCTCTGGGTCAGGTCATCCACCACTGCCTTTTCCCACTTCACTCTAACAGCTATTTTGCTTCATGGAAAATGTACTGAGACTCTCACCAATTTAACAACTCAGAAAATTTCTTCTTCAGGGACATTTCTGAGTGAACTGTAGGTCCAAGTGGTGGCAGATATCACCAATGTTAAAAAAAATACAGTTACGCAAAGATGAATCAGGGTGTGGGACAGATGTGAATGGTCATTCTGTGCCAGGCTGAAGAGTTTGATTTTCATCTGCAGCACAGAGAGATACAAGAAGATACTTTATCTTAGTGCAGAAGATGGTCTATGCTTTATCTAGGAATAGAAAAATGAAGAACCATTAAAAATATATGCAATTGTCTAACACAGAAATAAAAATTACCAGATTAGGAAAAAGATAAACGTTAAAAATGTTAGAGAAGCAGAAAGAGCAGGATCAAGGAGTCTCATCTACACAAAGCCATCAGTTTCTTTTTCTACATAAGCTAATAACCTAAGTTGTAATTAAGAGTGTAGGCCAGAAAAATATAGGCATATTGTATATATGGTCATCCATTTTCTTTTACTTAATGCCATTCTTAACAAAAGTTGACTGAACTTTTGGGCAAACAACAACAATGGCAATTTTCTGTATTGTTTTGGGGAGCTCAAGGGTCTCCTAGTTGAATAACTTATGGCTTTTGCTAACCCCATATGGAACAAATAATAAACACAGAATGCTCCAGCAGAGTATGAAAAAACAATTGGTTTTTTTTTTCAACCACCTCAAAATTTGAAATAACATAAAGAAAAAAGAAGGAAGAAAATATAAGTTCCTTGCTAAGAAAGAACTCATATCATCTTTCTAAAAAGTTTTTAAATTTAGATTGAAGCCATTTTTAATTTTCACTTTATTTTATTTTTATTGAATTTTTCAATAGTCATACAATATAGTTTGATGGTGTTTAGATCCTCTCCCCTATCGGGACCTTCTCAACTGCCCCGTGCCCAATTTACTGCACATACTATACATGTACATAGATGATAGATAGATAGATAGATAGATAGATAGATAGATAGATAGATAGATGAATGAATGACACAGTTTGCTGAGTCTGATTTTGGTCCCCAAATGTCTGTCAGTGTGGGTCCATGCACTGGACCTACCTAGAGTCCCATTCCTGTAAGATACTATGTCTCCCTGTCAGAGCAGCCATTAGTTGCCAAAGGTTCCTCGGGTTGGGATTTCTTACCCACTTCCCCATGTCTATGTTGGGATTTTGTCAGGTTTGAGCTTGCATAGGACTTGTGTATGCTGTCACCATTGTTGTACATTCAAATTAACCAGCTATCTGGAGGACTATTGTTTCCTTGTGGCCATCCACCCCCTCTGGCTCTTATAATCTTTTCACCTCCTCTTCTGAAATGATCTCTGAGCCTTGGGAGACACCTCATCTTTTTATTCTGAGATTGTATTTTTTAAAAGATGTTTTTGGAGAAATCATTAATTTAAGAAATTTCTGAAACACAGAAAATCAATGGGATTCAATTAATTTAAAAATACAAAATTGGTCTGGAGAGATGACTCATCAATTAAGACTGCATACTGTTCTTGCAGAGGAACTGGGTTCAATTTCCAGCACCCACATCGGGTGGCTCACAACTACCAGTAACTTGGTTCCAGAAGATCTGGCACCCACTGGCCTGCTGAAGTACCTAAAGGCACATGGTACACATAAACATATGTACATAAATGAAAATAATAAACAAAACTTTTTTTAAAGCCACAAAATTATAGCTACCACATTCGTGCATGAGAAGAGATGGTGAATAAATTATCTAAAGAAACTCATGAGAGACAGAAGAGTACACAAGAGAGGGAAGAGAGATGAAGGAAGTCAGTCCCACAACCCTCTCCTGACCCTAGGATAAAGATCCTAGAACCACACACCGAAAGTAATCATACTGGGCCTTATATAAGATAAGGATAACGGAACTGCAGAAACAAGGGCAACCCAGAACCCTTTCCAAAAAACCCCATATGGAACAAATAATAAACACAGAATGCTCCAGCAGAGTATGAAGGAAGGTTCAATTCCAGTACGTCAAATTCTCTAAAAAACTAGAGATAAAGAGATGACAGAAATAAGAGCAGCCAAAGTGAGAAGAGAAATTGTTCATTTGGTTTTGAGAAACTGCTTCAAATGTAAGAACCAGGCCAACAGGAAGGCTCAGCAGATGGGGCACTAGCCACCAAGCTTGACGCTCTAAGTTTGATCCGAGGCCCCACATGGTAGAGAAAACCAACTCCCACAAATTGACTTCTGATCTCCACATGCATGTGCCCCTGCATACACAAGTAAAAACGAACAAATGTTACTAAAAAATAAAAATGTAAGAACTTCTAGATGAAAATTAAGAAATCTAAAGGCAATCTGTGCAGAAGAAAATGAGAACGGAAAAGGATATGCATAAAAGATAAAGTATAAGAAAACTTTTGGTTAAAAAAAAAAACTTAGCAAAAGCCATAAGTTATTCAACTAGGAGACTCTTGAGCTCCCCAAAACAATACAGAAAATTGCCATTGTTGTTGTTTGCCCAGTAGAACTAGATGATAAGACCCTTCTGTTGAAGAACCACATAAGCTAAGTGGAGAACACAGAGAAATCAAGCCAGAGGCCACCTTCCTACTACCGAGGCCTCATAATGCCAGAAGGTGCTATGTGTATTACTGGGGGAGAAGTCTCATTGATAGTCTTATTCAGCTGTGGACCCTGGACACAACATGACCAACTGGCCAGGCAAGACGTACTCATTGGAGTAATAGTAGAAAAAATCTATTAAAGAGGTGGCCAACCACTTTCTGATTAGATTGGAAGCCTGCTCTACAAGAGAGAATTCATGTATGGTACTATAAACCTAATCAAGGGCTTATGACAGATGAAGAGGCCATAGGGGGGAAGCTGCTGTTGTTTTGCTAAATGAACATGATTCTCCTGCCAAATTTCCCTCTAAATAACTGTTTATGCTTTTATGTGAGTGCTGCTGTCAACTTTAGTCAAAGCAGCCTCTTTATGAAGTGGTTAGTGGTGTCTGTGAAGACTCATAACTGGTCAGAATGCTCAGTATAAGTGACTGTTTGATACTCAGCTGTTAATGGGACATCTACATCACCCCCTTCCCCACTGCTCAAGGAACATCAGAGAAGAAGGGGGAAAAGCAATGTAAGTGCTGGGGTAGGTGCAGGGGGAGTCCTGTGGAGCAGTGACTCTGTGCATGGCACATGGATGGTATACTCCTAAACTAACAGCAGCTGTGATTCCTACACAAGATGTACATAAGACTGAGCCATCAGCCTCCTGTCAAGCAAAAGGAGGTGAGGAACTCCGGAGACTCGCTCATTCCTAAGGATTTATATGCAGTTAATGGCTGTCAGCTTCAGTGGTAAGGTGCCTGTGTGCCTATAAATGAATCTTCACCCACGTTCCTACCAATGATAACTACTTAGTGACCAGAGGCAGGGGGGCTTAGTGAGAAGAGGAAGGGGATCAGTAGGAGTGGAACGAGAGAGGGTAGTGGGGGTACCTATGATTGAAATGCATGATGTACATGTATGAAAACATCATAATGAAGCCCAGTATTATATATAATTAATATATGCTAATAAAAACATTAAGAATAAAAGGCCACACAGTCCCCAGAGAAACTTAATGCTATTATGCTTTCTACCAAAGTTAAACTCTTTGGACAGCAAGCAGGAAAGTTCTAGAGTTCCACCGGAGGGAGGGGAAATCAATCTGTTTTGCATTTGCTCCAGCAATACTCAACATCAGTAGTCAGTGAATTCCCTTTAGTAGTTAACCTGATAGAGTCATGCTCGTGAAAAGCTTGAAGGAAGAAAACATAAATAAGATTTATAAACAGACAAACTCACTAATGATGAACGTAACAATGCTTAAAACTGCATAAAATATAAAGTCCTGTTCTAGTGGGATCTAGTGGGACCTTGACTTTGTTAAGGATAAACTGCAGCTATCAAGAGATGGGTGAAAGGCACATAGCAGGAGCATCAGGTCAGGAATAAACAATGAAATAGTTTTAGCACTAAGTACTTAAGTTCCAAACAAATGTATCATTATGTTGTCACAATAAAATGCAAGTACTCTGAGCTATAACAGCATGCAAATGGTAAAACTTTCTAAAAAGGGATTAAATTGGAGAAGAAGAACATAGCCTACAGTACACAACCCATAAGTCAGCTCCCCTGGTTACTAAGATCAATGTGATTGAAATCTAGTACTTACTGGAGAACTTTAATTGATTTCATAATGCTAAAATCAGCTGGTGGAAGAGAGCAGATGAAAAAGAAAAATATTAGCTTTATTACTGTTCTTCAGAGAGGGGGAATAATTCTAAATGACTTTTAAGGATTTTTCTTCAATTAGTCTATAGTTACTAATATGCTTAAAATGAAAATATGAACATTTCTAATTAAAAAATAAACACAAACAAGAAAGAATATTTTGCATTTGTTTTTAAAAAATCTATGAATTGTAAAACAGAACAGAAAATAACAATACAAATATTAGACCTCCACATTGTCTTAGAAATGTGTGCTGAATAGCTTTAGTTGTCAGCATGACACACCTGGGCTGAGGGAGCCTCAACTGGGGAATTTCCAACGTTGGACTAGCCTGTGGCCCTGTCTATGGGATATTTTCTTGATTCTTACACAATACAAAACCAGGGCAGGTGGTTTTGTATTGTGTAAGAAAGCAGGCCTCATGAGCATGGGCCTGAAGGCTAAGGCAGTAAGCAGCATCCCTCCATGTCCTGTGCTTCAGCTCCTGCCTCTAGGTTCCTGCCCTGAGTTCCTAACTTGGGCTCCCTAAGTGATGAACTGTGACCAAGAAGATGTAAGCTAAATAAACCTGTTCTTCCCCAAGTTAGTGTGGGCCAGAGTGTTTTGTCACAGCGATTGAAAGCAAATGAGAACACCATGTTACAGCTAAACTCAACTATTAAAAGGAAACAAAGTTTTAGTTTAATCACACACATCATACACTTGTTCTCAAACAAACAGGCAATGCTCTGTGGGGTAAAGAAAAGGAGAAAGCAGGAAGGACAGGAAACAGACGCCAATGTCAGGCAAACTTTGGAGTAAAAAGCATTAAACAAATGAAGAAGCCGTAGCAAAGCAGAATGGTATAATCCACACAAAAAGAAAGTGGGTATGACCACCTTCCTTTATAAGGAAGTGTGTATACAAAGACAATCATATCCCAATACACTACTGATAGACTCTTATTTAACACTCTCAAGTGTGAATCACAAGACTAAAGAGTAGATATAAATAGAAAAACAAAACACAAAAAAGGCCAACATAACACAACAAAGCATTTTGCTCTGTATTAAACCCTAAGCTAAAAATCAAAGAATATACACTTCTCTTCAAGAAATGAGTTAAAAAAAAAAAAAACATGATCTCATGTGAGGTCAAGGATGAAACCCTGGTAATTCTAAAAGTGGAAAACTCACTAAAAAACCATAGGGTAAGATTAGCCTCTTGCATCTGAAAAGTTTGATTCCTCATGTTCTGTCAAAGAATACAATGAAAACTGAAATAGTTTGAAAAAGTATTTTGTAATATGCATGCAATAAACATAAAAATGCATTATGTTAGGTATCATGTATTCCTAAAACTGTCCTAAATCTATAATTCACAGTCTTAGACCATCTCTATTAAAGAGGAGCGGAAACAGGCAGCAGAGGTGACTGGAGCAGAAAGGTGAGCACTCACATCGTCAAGCAGGCAAGGAAGCAGAGAGAGTCAGACTGAAAATAGGCATAGCTATATACTCTCAAAGCCCAGTGTACCTGCTTTTCTGAGTAAGGCCACACGTCTTAAAGGTTCCATGATGCTCCCCAAACCACCACCATGAACTGGGGACCGAGTGTCCAAATACTTGGAGCCTATGGGAGCATTCTCATTCAACCACCACACAGTCATATACTAATAAAACATAGCGCACTCTGACTATGGAATGTTAGCGGCAAACAAAGGCAAGTGGCAGGGTAACAAAGGAATGCCAGAGCATACTGTTACATCAGAAAGAAGATTCGAGTTCAGCACTGCCTTCACTTGTATAAAATAAATCAAACACCCACATGCATATATACAAATAAATGTAAACAAGCTAGTAGAAAAAGACTTAGAAGAATCCATACACAGTTTTTTGTTTTAGCAATCTTAACCTCTAGGGAAGACAGTAAGACTGAAAGAGGTACAATCATCATAAGGTTATTTTTTATTTATTGGCATACATTAGCATATACTGTCCAAAACAATAAGGGTCACTGTATCACTTTTATATGTGTCCCTTTTCATGTACTGTTTTCATGTCTCTAACTTTATGTCATCTATGGAGTTTCTCAAGCTAAAGGCCAAGAATCCAATAAATAGAGAACCCTGAACTCTGCTAAAAATCTGTAATGTCTTTATACTCGTCATACGGGGCACTGTTCTCTAGGGAACAGCTATCTGAGGTTCGCAGGCCAGGCACTCCATCATGTTATTATCCATTTCTTCAGCATGTACTCTGCACTGAAAAGAAGCATCATTTACACAATCAACAGCTTTTAGAACTGTTTATGAGGTAATCTCATATAACTTTGAATTCAGGAATCCTTTCTTATCCTTTCTCCTCAACATGTCAGGCAGTGGCAGAAATCCAAGCAACAGCCTATGTTGAAAATTTTTGTGTCCCTGTATGGCATGGGTTCTCGGCTCTCAGCAGGCTCCATGTGAACTAGAGTGCTGAGTTTGTCAGGATGGCACTAGCCTCTTCCTTCAAGCAAGTGAAGCAAGCACTACCTTAAAGAAGAAGAAACTTGTTTTCACTACCAGACACAAACCACCCTTATTATCAACATATTCCACTATCCTGCTTTCTAGTTAAGTCAGATCTTTTTCTCTCCTTTCCTCTGGTCCCGTAGCAATCTGAACAACACTGTCATCCCATGTCTGTGTCCTGATCCCTACGAGCTATGAATATGTCACCTTCCACGGTGAAAGGGGCTTTGAAGGTGTGACCAAGTTATGGGTCTTGCTTGATAAGGACAAGTTATACTGAATGATTTAAGCAGTTCCAAGGCTCTCACAGAGATCTTTCAAAGAGGGAGGAGAGGAGAATTCAAATCATTGAAGATAGTATACACAAGTTTATACAAGATGGATACAGAGAGAGAATATAGATAATGAATGAAGAATGAATGAGGTTATAATGGAAGCAGGATTCAAAGTGAGGAGCAAGAACGCCTGCAGTCAGCAGACACCGGAAAAGGTAAAGGAAAGGAGTGAGGAAATAGATTTTCCCCTCTCTCTTCCTTGCCCAAAGCTGCCAGAAAGGATGAGGACGCCCTGCAGGGCTCTTGATTTAGCCTGTGAACTGACTGACATGATTAAAAGTGTGCTGTTTAAAGCCACTAAAGTTACTTTACCGTAATCTATTAGAATAGTTCCAGGAATCACATGCATCCTCTCTCCTTCCAGGCTCCTCGGAGCCTGAGCTTAGGATCTGTTCTCTTACATGCTCTGTTCTCTCACTATGATTAATCACACTAAAGCTCCCAATTTAAAAACTAAAGACACTGAAATTCCCTCTGGCTAAATAATCCTTTTTTCCTCTCTCACACTATTGGCTAGCATCATTATTAATGTTAATATTATTAATATTAAGCTGGGAAACCTGGGTTGTGGTCCCAGGTCCTCTGCCAACTCTTAGAACTTCCTTCGCTGTAAAATGAGGTAATTTATATGAAATGGTCTGTAAGCTTTTTTCCATTTACAAAGAAAAATCATTTGTGTAAATTTGAAAAGGCATTTATTTCATGAAAGAAATGAAAATTTCTGTATATTTACCAGAGGAACGCCTGGAAATATGTCCCGATAAAGTCATCTGCAGAGGAGGAGGAGGAGGAGTGTTCTCTTCAGTATCACCATCAACGGGAAAACACAAAGGAGTGTGTTGATTTGCGAAAATCAATTGTCATCTTACTGAATGAAAACAAGAAGGTATGGTTGATCTCCCAAACTCTATAAACCACATAACCGACCTCCACAGTTCCTGCTTTAAGTCACCTCAAAGTAGGCCACCAAGTGCCATAAGTAACTTGTGTGCTTTGGGGCATCAAGAGAAGTAGACTGTTGAAGTACAGAGACTGTAAAAACCTTTATGCCACATCTTAAAAGGGAACACTCTCCTTGATAAGAGTAGAAGGCAGGGAGAATTTCAGTGGAAGGCATCTAGGAAACACAATGTAATATGTTGGATTTAACTGAAGGACTGTTATGGTGTTATGGAACATAAAAGGAAGTATTTTTCCAGAGCCAATCTTTTGCACAAATTGAAAATTAAGCCAAGGAACCATGTTACCATGGTCAGCAATAGGTATCTAAGGAAGATTTTAAGAAGAAATGGGTATGACATGAACAAAACCATTCTTCCGAAAGATGCACCTGGCAGACATTCATCAGATGACTCAACATAGGAACAAAATATTATAGACACCACTGTTGATTTTATAGATGTCTACCTTACAACAAACTCTGAGTCGTCTTGTCACTGAATTCTTTAGCTCCCATTGGTACATATGCTTTGATGATTTCCTTGATACTGACCTCTTTAGTCACCATTTAACACATAGGTACACTATTCAAAGAGCTTTTGAAAATGAGTCAGTGTTACTTTGAGGAAAACCAGTGTTGTGTCCAATAACCTTCATTCTAAAAACAGCCTAGACATCACTCTAAGAAGCAAAGTCACCATTCACATTTGAGTGCCCTGATCAAAATGATAAACCTAGAGAAGCAAGGAATCTGAAAGAGAAAGAATAACAGCCCTGACCCCCTGGTATCCTAATTTCTACTTTACAGTAACTAAACTGATGATCAAAAATGTTAGAGGTTAATGTGCTCAAAACCACAAGATTGACTTGGTAAAATTTGGACCCAGAAGGGAAAACAGAAAAGAAAAGAAAAAAAAATAAGCACATAATGTTCTGAATAAGAGACTATAAGCTTGAGCTTAAATGAGCTTACCAAAAGCAAGACAGGAATCAGCTTGGGCTCTTTTGGAAAACAATTTTTAGCATATTGGAGTTAAGTATCATAATCACAACAAACAAAACCATTACAAAATGTTGGATGTGGGAGGACATGCTTTTAATCCCAGCAGTCAGGAGGCAAATGCAGGAAGATCTCTGTAAAAGAGAGGAGGCCAGCCTGCTCTACCTAGTAAGTTCCAGGCCAGCTGGGGCTGCATGAAAACTCTGTCAAAAAACCCAAACAACAACAACAACAACAAAATACCCAAACCAAAAAACTACAAGACTTCCAGAGAAAGGATTGACAACCAGTAAATAAATCAAACAAAAAGTCTTTCAAATAGGAATCACATTGCAGGTTTTGGTGTTTTGTTTTGTTTTGTTTTTTTAATTGTAAAACTGAATATCATCTGACAAGAGTTTCATAACTTCCAAGCTCTGGGAGTAAAAATATTTTGAACTTGAAATTCTATACCCAGCCAAATTATGAACAAAAAGGAAGGGTTAAGAGAAGACCATCTTTTAAAGGTCCCCTCATTAATTAACACCATGATCATTCCAGGCACTGTGCTAGGCTGCAGTTCTTTCAGAGGAACAACTGCTCAAGTCAGTTTGTATGTAGAAGAGAAGTGTCTTTTAATTAATAATAGCAATAATAAAACACATTAGGATACTATGTGATCCTTAAAATGTGTTTTAGCTACAGTGTCTCTACAGTACTTGTCTTTAATATAGAAACTGACACAATAATGTTATATTACTTATGCCAACTCTCTTACCATAGACTAACAAATAACAGTATTATTGATAAAGTAAAAAAGATTTTACTTTCTAAAGGAAAACTTCCATTCAGAACCAACTAGAGAAAAAGTACATCAAACATAAAATGTTTCTCACAGAAGTAAAACTACTGCAGGATGAGGCATCATTGCAGGCAACAACGGAAGACAGTGCTAACAGGGCCTTCCCAAAGAGGGGGGTCTGCCACGCCTGCTTCTGAGGCAAATGTCCAGTCCCAAACAGAGCCCTAAATTCCGTCAGGTCTTCTCGCTTGCTCTTTCCTATTGCAAGCACAGTGGTTCTGCCAGTTATTTCCTTTCATCGCTATGAAAAAGTACCTGATGAAAACAACTTAAAGAAGGAAGGTTTCTTCTGACTCATGATTTCGGGGAATAAAGCTCATCATGGTGGAGAAGGCCCAGCAACTTTGTGTGGCAGTGTCAACAGCAGTGGGAGCCTGAAGCACACAACTCCTCACACATCTTGGTTATCAATCAAAGATGGCCCCTACTGGCTTGTGTTTGGCAGCTGGACTCTTCTCAAAGGCTCCACAACCTCTGAAGACAGGGTCTCCAGCTAGGGAGCAAGACTTCAAGCCCGTGAGGGGCATTTCAGATTCAATCCATAAGAGCTGATCTGAAAATACTGAAGCCAAATGAGACTATGGATTCACTTTTGTCACCATTTGTTAACAGAGGAATCTGATTCTGATCTAAAACTCTGTAGAGGTGACAGGCTTTAAGCCTACAGCCACCTCTCTGAAGTACTGCACCATG
Organism: Eospalax fontanierii; assembly: GCA_035773235.1. NCBI lineage: Eukaryota > Metazoa > Chordata > Mammalia > Rodentia > Spalacidae > Eospalax > Eospalax fontanierii. The sequence continues at coordinate 66,509,889 of CM069530.1, read as the reverse complement.
CAGAAAAACACATTTTTATTATTTAAATGATTCATTTAGTGGTTTTACTAAGATAAGAAAATTAACATCAATGCCCAGCGAGACGTAGGCGAGAAATGCAGAAATGTTGCCAAAAGCACCCTGCCTTATAAGAAAATTAACATGATGCGTAGCCAGGGGTGGGCGGGAAATGCAGAAACCTTGCCAAAGCACCTTGCCTTCACAGCAGCTTCCTTAAGTTTCTGCATTGCTCTCTCCTGAGCAGACTGAGGAGAATGACTGAATTAAAACAAGGGCCAAGGAATTGCTCTACTCAAATCAGCACACCATCTGGTCTGCTAGGCTGTTTCTGCCTGTGGTCACAGCAGAAGCTTGCAAAGCAAATGTAGGCATCATCACAGAGCTGTTTGTAGGTGGAGAGAGGAGAGAGGAAAGTATTCTTCATGGTCACTGTGGCAGATCACGCCTTTCTCAATCTCAAGTTCAAATACTGGTGAGGTGAGACTATCTGACACTGATACTGATTTAACAATTATAACAATACATAGATGCAGCAGATGAGTGAAATTCTTCAAAAGTGATTGTCTCAAGCTTCATTCAGGTTGATTTCATCACGTGGAACTTCACTCCAAATTGTTTAAAGTACACCTATATTTTTTATTTTAGACATCATTTTCCATTTGACAGATCACTAACAAAGTGAAGACCGTTATTTTCTGGCATAAATGAAGAGGCGTTGCAAAGTATTTTTAGTAAAATCGTTCTAAAATCGATGTGATAATTCTGAATGCTCAGCTTGCTGCAGGGAAGGCTATTTTAAGAAAACGATGGCTTCTGTTTAAATCTCCAAGAAACTTTTGTTAGAATTCTTTAGTCAGAAAAATCATTCCAGAAATTTCTTTTGGATTACATTCAGCTGGTAGCAGTTGTGACTCTTGATGCAGCAGAATTACACTTTTTGTATGTTCAGTGTACTAATCACAGTACACAGAGGTCTCCTGTGATCAATGCATGCATTTACAGACATTTTATAGAAGTTAAAACATAATATTAGCATTCAACTGCTATTTATAGAGGTGTATGGTTATTATATTTTTACTTAGAGGAAACCATCCTACTAGGATATATTAGGCTCAAATTATAACTACTAATCTTTATGCTTTGAAGAAATATTATTCTAGAAAAAGTGCAATTCATTAAGTTCCACAGGAAGAGTTTTACAGATTCTGCATTCTAATTCTAACAAAGTGCCTGTTATTTTATTTTTAAAATAGAAAGATTTTCTTTATTAATGACCCCAACCATATCTCTTTAGATACAGTAGTTTTGGACTCAAATACTCAGAAGAAAACAAGTTAAGATTGTATTGCCTGCAACTCAATACTAGTAACATACTGGTAAAGCAGAATAACTTGGCAAAGAATAGGAAGGGAAGGGGGGAGGGAAAAGAAAAGAAAAGGGATTGAGTTGATTAAGCAAAATTCCTTTTTAGTTTGTTTGTTTTAAATTCTTGGGAACTACGAAGTCCTTACAAGTACAGCTCACTTCTGCAGATTATTTTCCAAATTCATACAAAATGAAAACCAAATGGAGAAATCCCTTAAGAACCTGGAGAGATGCAACACTCAGGGCTAAGATTATCCAGGAGCAAGAGGTCTAGTCTTCAGTCAACAGTGCTTCCTTTTTTGTTCCTGAGGGTTAATGGGATGAAAATGTCTTCCCCTTGATTGCTTTCATTTCTTTTTTCTCAGCATCTGGGTGTACACAGTTGGAAGACCTTGAGGAGAAGTTTTTGCCAGCAAACGTGTGAATGTAGGCCTGAGAGTACTTGATATGATGACAGTGGCAGGAGTCCTGGAATGTGTGGATCAGGTTAATGATGTTATGTTGACCACTGGTGCTGGGCTGTTGAGGGAAGAGCACACAGGTGATACAGCCAATGCTGTCATCCACAGCAGCATCCATGTCTTCCAGCTCTACAGGAGGTTCCCTGTGGCTAAAAAAGACATGGGGTGCTGAGTGGCTGGCTCTTCAGCCTTCTTTGAATTCCTGCATGAACATCTTTCAGATGACCACTACATCTTCATCTTTAAACATTGTTGCTGAAGACTACCGGGACTCTGTCTTTTTATGGATTTAACATACAGAGTCTCATCATCCCTGTAAAAATAGCTAACTGTCCTCTTCTTTCCTTTCTTGTCTTCTTCTTGGGATTGAAAGTCTTCCCCAAAGACAGTTGCAAAACAATTTTACTTCAACATGCCAGCCTGAAGCACAATAGAATCCTTGGACATAGGCAGATTTTCAAGATCACATAGCAAAGAAACGTTGTATCCTGATTCTAGGTTTACCAAGAAACTCCCCTATGTTTTAACAACCCGACAGCACCTTGAGCCTGAAGTCTTTGCAGAATTTCAAAGAAATACTGACCATTTCTTTCTTTCTTTTTTGTCTCCATTAGGGTTGAAATATGATAGAGGACACCATCAAATGTTACTTCTACAGCTTCTGCTAGAAACAATTTCATATTTGTTACTGGTGACCATATTCTCAAACTTGAGGGCAGTAGTCTCCTCGTTGGTAAAGTTGTTCATCTCCAGCAAGGTCATGGCGGCAGCTGGCCCCAAAGCTTCAACCCATCTGACCCGTTGCCACCCCTCTCCTTACCAAAGCCGGGTCTCCACTCCCAGCTCCCAAAGCTCCCATTTTAATCAGTTTTCCTGGCTGATGAACAAGAAATTATTTCTCACAGTTCTGGAGGTTGGCCATACACATTCAAGGTGCTGCTGTGATCAGATTCCAGAGCCTTAATCTAGTTGCGGATAGTTAACTTCTTACCTACCCTTCACTAAACGAGCTCTGGCTCTTTAAAGTCACTTTGATAAGGACACTAATCCCATTTTCCATCTTAAAACCTAATTACTTCCCAGAAATTTCACCTCCTAACTCCATCTCATTGGAAATAACAGTCTAAACACACAAATTTGGGAGATACCAACCATTCATCCCAGAATGTTCCTTGCAAAAGGCATTATTGGTATTCCTCCTTGGGAATACTAAGCCATACCTTATTACCTTCTTCCCTAGATGAGAGCTCACTGTTCCCCAAAATGGCCCTTAAACAATTTCATATTCTTTCTCATAAGCAGATAATCTCTAGGCATTGAGATCAATCAATAATTGTTCAATCTCTAAAAGGTTGTTCAATCTCTGAAACTCATTTAGCTGATTCAGTAATGACAATCAAATCCAGTTCCCAAATTTTGAATGAGGCTGCGTTTATCTGAATGTGTCAATTCTGATACAAAACAAATAAATAAATCACACCATCTTAAGTCCCTCTACAATAAAACAAGTTCAACAGATTGGAAAAATGTAAGACATCTATTGTTCATTACATCATAAAAAGTACAGACCGACAGTGAGTTACCTCTGCAGACAGCAGAAAGCAAGCTCTCCACCACTGGATGAATCCTCTAGGACCAAACGAGTCCCATCTACATATGATTCCATCTGTGTAGCTTTGACAGGGATTTGTAGAAGTGACTGCACCCTTCTGAATGTTACAAATAAGACTCAATCATAATCTTCCTTTCATAAACAGAAAAAAATTAACTCTAGCATTTGGATTTAAAGTTCTCTAGGTATACAATTTCATAATTCTAATCCATATTTGTAAAATTCCCCCTTCATTTATTTTGAAAATAACTATATAACATGTGACACAGCATGCCAATATTTGGTTGTAATCTTACATCAATTATGTAGTTTGTTAACACAACAAAATTACTTGGTCTAATGAATTTCTCTCAGCACTAAGAAATTGCTTTCCATTCTAATATTAAGCTCACTGGAAATAATAATCCATACAAGTTGCTTTCTACGTATTTGAGAGTTCTTCCCAAACCCAGCAGTTAGATAAATTGGCAGTTAAAAATTCTCTTCCAGGGCTAGAAAGATGACTCAGTGGTTAAGAGCACTGGATGCTCTTGCAGAGGACTCAGATTCATTTCCCAGCACCCACATGACAGCTAACGACCATCTATAACTCCAGTTCCAGGGATCCAACATTTTCTTCTGGCCACCAAGGGCACTGCCCACACGAGTGTACTTACATACCTCCAGGCAAAACATGCATGCACATAATAAAAATAATAGTTATTCATTTAAAAAGTTCTCTTCCACCACCAAACTTATGTGTAAGAAGTAAAGACTTTCTGAGATCAGGGACGGAGGAAGCACACACAGGACAGTCACACCAGCAGTTACTTCTGCCATCATAACACTGAGGTAATTTCCATCTCATTCTACTAATATTAAATTGAAGTTATCCATTAAGTGGCAAAAGTCCTCAAAAGCTTCAAGGCCCAAAAGAAAAATCCTTCTTCTCCATGTATCTCTGCAACCAAGAACATCATCATTCAGAATTACAGACTAGAGTACTGTAATTGCCTTTATCTGTGCAAGCAGTGGCACAGGACTACAGTCTCAGCTCCCCAGGAGACTGAAGCACAGCACTGATAGGGGCTGGGTGATATAGCAAAACACTGTCCCCAAAAGCAAACAAATAAAAGAGATCACAAGTCCAACAAGTTGAACAACTCCACCAATTATTCTGTAATTCTCAGAGAATAGACACAGGGAGACCTAACCTCATCCAACCCACAGGTCAATTGATTCGCAAAGGCCTCAGGCAGTTACCTTCACCACTAAGCCTCAGGAATTCTCTGCACTGATTTCCTGAGTGGACTGCCTTCTTCGGCAGAGTCATTTTTCTCGGAGTCTGAGCAGACAGACTTTGTACACGTGGCCTGGAGTTGCAGCTTCATGGATACCTTTGAGACCCTACTCTGAATAAGTTACCTCTGACCTGGAGGCTTGGAGGCCACAGGCTGGTATCTAGGCCTGTGGCTTTCACTGATCCCTAGGTGCACCGTGTTTAGGAGCCTTGTGCCATACATCTTCCATGTGTGTATACAGCAAAGTAATGACAGTAAGACAAAGCAAAACAAAATGCAAAACGAGCTGGCCCATCACTTAACAATGCATAGAGCAGAACACTGGACTATGTGCGTGACTTGTGTGTGTGGAAATGGTGCTCAGTTGATGACAGTTGGTCTAGATCCCTACTCCACCATCTTCATTCGCTTTCATCATGGTTCTGATACTTTCAGTCTGAGCTCCTCTACACCCTTTCCTTTCTGTCTGCTATTTCCCGATCTACTTAAGTTCTCCAAATAAACCTTTTGCATAATAAATGTGATTACAAACATTCAAGAGCCAATGCTAAAATGCACATTAATAAAAAGCACTTTGAGTTGCACAGTAGCCCTCTCTTATCCCAGGGGGTATGTTCTGGGAACCCCAGCAGATGGCTAAAACTGAGCAAGTACTGAACCACACATATACTGGTTTTCCTAAATATACCTATCTATAATAAGCTTTAATTTGTAAATTAGGTACAGTAAGAGATTTTCAAAAAACAACTATTAGGAAAATAGAACAATTATAACAACATATTATAATGACAGTTATGTAAAAGTGGTATCTCGCAAAGCACTTTATTATCGTGTATGCTTTTCTTGTGATGATGTGACATAACACAAAGCCTCAGTGGCAAGCTAAAGTGAGTGAATGGCATGGGCACAGTGGGCTGCAACATAAAGATAACAGTCAATCTGATAAAAGCACTAGTGATCCAATCAGTATGCACAGCCTGGATCTCCCAGTTAGTTTCAGTTGTCACCCTGACAGAGGCCAGAGTTGTGTGAAGGAATCTCAGTTGGATTGCCTCAATCAGATTGGCCTGTGGGGATGTCTATGAGGCATTTCTTAAATGCTAACTGATGTGGGTGGGCCAGCCCACTGTCATGATGCCATCCCTGGGAAATTGGACCTGGACTGTATAAGAAAAGTAGCTGAACAGAAGCTGAGAGAGTAAGCCAGTACATAGGTTCTCTCCATGGTTTCTGCTTCAGTCCCTGTGTGAGCTTCTGCTTGACTTCCTTCAGTAATGGACTGTGACCTAGGAAATGTAAGACTAACAAACTTTTCCTTCTCTAAGTTGCCTTTGGTCATGGTGTTTATCGCAGCAGCAGAAAGAAAATAGAATACCAGACATACCAAGCAAAGAGATGCTCACATCCCAGGGTTAGGACAATGTGATATTTTACCATGCTTCTTAGACCACCATGCAACTTAAAATAACAAGCTATTTCTAGAATTTTCCATTTAATATTCTCAGACCCAAATTGACTAGAAGTAACTGAAACTACAGAAAGCAAAACTTTGGATAGGGAAATATTATTGTATAATACATACATTTTAATGAGCATTAAGAAACTGCTAAGCCAAAAAATAAAGTAAGGAGAGTATATAAAAATATCTATAGTTATCAACATTTATATAATAAACACATGGAGATGTATGAAAGGTGATCAATAAAAGTGAATCACTATAAAGAGAGAGGGAGGCATCATGGGAAATTGGATTCAAGAATGAGAGTGAGGGGCTAGGGGATTAAGATCAATGGCTGCTTTTACAGAAGGCCCAAGTTCAATTCCCAGGAGCCATACACTAGCTAACAACAATCCATAACTCCAGTTACAAGGAAATTCAATAACCTCTCCTGACCTCTGCAGGTATTGCATGACATAGGTTTACTTACAAACACGCAGGCAATACACTCATACATATAAGATAAAAATAATAATAAAAAAAAATTTTTTTAATGGAAGTGAATCTTTTCAATGAATAACTGTAATGTAATTTTAATACTATGAACTTTATATTCTTTCTAAAAATAATAAAATTTTAAATTGAATAAATAAATGAATGAATGAATGTGTTTTCATTCAATTTAAAGTTTCAAAATGGCAGAATAATACAATTTCTGTTCATCCTTTACAAGTTCACCCAAAACAAGCACAATAAACAAGATACCAACTCCATGTGCAAGGAGATCAGGAAACAGACTTAGGAGAGTGGAGGGAGGAGGAACACGAATGTAATGGCCAAGAGAACCGATTCACTATGTCCTAGTGAATATTCGGGGACCCAAATATTCAGAAGTTAGTGGTACAAGGCATGGACACACGAACAAGTGTTGGCTTAAAAACCTAAAGAGTTTTTACACGGTCATGTCTCTGTCGCACCCCTCAGGGTTAGTATCCTTGCTGCACGCAGAAGGGCTAGGCCACTACTTCTACCCCCACCCAAGGAAAATGCAGTCAGAAAAACATGGCTGATAAAGCTCTAATGTCAGAGGAGGCTGGGGTCGAAATTTACATGGAAAATAATGAGGTATTTGCCTTCCAAATACTCTGTCCTCACCTAGCTCCGAATATCAAGGAATGTATGTATGGAAGACTATGGTATCAGTAAAAAGAACTACAGTCAGGTGGTCACCTTGTTGGCTTGATTTTTTTTTTTTTCCTCAATAGAATCTTACTATGTAGGCCTGGCTAGACTCAACCATAAGAAGGCTGTTTCTGTCCAGTTATGAACTGAGGACCTTTCTTTCACATGTGACGCCAACAAGATAACCACTACACTATGGAAATTCACTCTTCTTGTAAGCTTGACTAGTACTTCCGTATCATGAAGCTGAGGCAGGATAGAGAGACGAGGAAAATTCAGCAGATGTGGAAGGAAAAGGAGTCCCACACTCGAGTCCAGTCGCAGCTCTTCCCAGCTGAGAATCAAGAACTGCAGCATAATTAACATTTTCTGTCAAGTCTGCCCACATAGAGTAAGTATTCCTTTATATGGAGCTACTTTTAAGTAAAAATGTTAGAATAGCGATAAGCTATGCTTATGGCCTGGACAAGTAAGACCATGAGCATGGCCCCGCTCCTCTCCTGAGATTCCGGGGAATCTCACTAACTTTTAACTGTGTTTACAGTGAAAATTTCCCAACTTCCCGTGCCCCGATTTTAGCTTATGAGCTCTACTTCTGTCCAGTGCAGTTCAGAGACCACCCTCTAATCTCATTTCAATCCCTTTGTCAGTCACCTTTTAAATACAGTAAGTTCAAAACCCACCGAACATCATATACCTCGATGTTATAAAGATTTGCCTTCGAGAAGCCCACGCCCAGGCTCTGAGGCAAGTCTTGCTCTTTCCCGGGTTCCTCTCTTTCTGCTAACCACCACACTTACACTAACGATCTCCACTTGAAAAACTCCAACTCTACTTCTTACTAGATCATCCCGATTTTTTTTTTCTGCAGAGAAGTTAAGTATCCAACTTTACAGGAACGGAAGTCTCTCAACAGAACTCAGGCTGCTCCAGGCAGCAGCACCGGCTGTATCTCTGACCTGGGCACTACTGCCTCTGTAAAAGCCAAAGGGGGAAAGCAAAAGCAGAAAAAAGGGGGGCTTTGGGTCATTATCCTATGGCCTCATTTTAAAAATAAAACTAGGCAACAAAAACTCAACATATCTGATGATATCTCCATCTGAGAAGCCGGGAACCATGCAATCAACAGAAAAATAATCACAAGCAAGAAATGAGACAGAGGTAACTTCAAAGAAACCATGAATAATAATGAGAGAGTTGGCAGAAATCATACAAGATGCATAGATAAAAACGAATACCTAGAAATAAAAAAAGTTTTTTCTTAGATGTTAAAAGATATAATTGCCAAAAGCAAATACCTTCTCTCAAAGTGAAAACATGAATTAATATTATAACCCAAAAGGTAGAACAAAAAGACGTGTGTTAAGATTAACTCAAGATGTTCAATATCTGAGTCATATCATTTCAAAAAGCGAGGGAACAGCCAGGTGTGGTGATACATGCCTTTAATTCCAGTACTCCAGAGACAGAGGCAGACGAATAACTGAGATGGAGGCCACCCTGGTCTACATAGTGAGTTCTAGACCAGCTGGGACTACAGCCAAAGACCAAAATGGGGGACACATACTACAGAAATAATACAAAAAAACACAAACAACAAAAACCCAGATGAATCTCTAGATTGAAAGGTCATAATGTACCTTACACAGTGAATTCTACGGTTCATGAAGGGAGTTCTTAACACAAATTTGTGACTAAAAAAACTAAAACAAAACATTCCTTCAAAGAGTAAACAGGACTACAAGTCTACAGTGGGCAAACTATTGCTGACTTCAAACTGGAAAACACTCAAATTACCTTTCAGTCTCTTCTCAGCAAGATTCTCCAACACAAAAAGAGAAAATAGAATCCAACACAGAAGAGACAAAAGGCATTCCTAAAGAAAGGCAAAGCAAACTTCCCCGAGTGAGAGAGAGTTCTGCACTGTGGCAGTCCTGAAGGGTGACCACTCTCGAAAAGGCAGATTAGCAGGAGAATAATGGCTTTTCCAAGAAGGATGCCATGCCAGGAGTGGAGAAGGAACTGACAGAGTGCACAGGTCATTTGCAAGCTGTGTGCAGCTTAAGCTTAAACTTAAGGATTTGGTAATCAACTCAAAGAAAAAGAGGCAAATAAAGCATCAGAGCAATTATTAATATCAGGAAAAGCAGAAAGTTTCCAGAGCAAAATAAACACAGTCATAGCATACTATGTAATAGAAATGGTAAGCACATACTTATAGCAATGGAATTACAAAAACAATGATGTGAATACAACAAAAGAGAGGCCTCCAAAGAACTAAAACTCAGCTGCTGTAATGGGAATCTCATGTCAGGACCCTGAAGATGAACGTGGGTGGGAAAGGGTGGGGCACGGATTTCTTCATTTGTTCTCCTTCCTAATGTAGCCATATTGAATAAATCTCTCTCTGCTTCCTACTAGTATTTATCTCTTTCATTGGCCTACTGAGGGCTACAATTCTATAGTGAGCAAAACCATTGCTGACTTCAAACTGGAAAACACTCAAATTACCTTTCAGTCTCTTCTCAGCAAGATTCTCCAACACAAAAAGAGAAAATGGAAGAAAATAGGCCAGTGGAGCTCATTACGACTACCAGGGCTCAGGCTCTGACCCTGAAAACTCCAGTAACATTGTGACACAACACCCAGTCCTGGATATATATTGATTAAAACACTCCTAGTCAGATGTGGTAGTACACATGTACAGTTCTAGAACTCGGGGGAGCTGAGGCAGGCAGATTAAGAGTTCAAAGCCACACGAGGCTACACAGAAAAACTTAAATATAATAATATAATATATATAATATAATCAAACTATAATAAATAAAACTAAACTTTTAAACAACAGGAAAACGGGTTAGGTTATTTGGCGACATTTTTCCTGGGAGTAGGAAGAGGTTTTCTTTCTTTTTTTATAAGATTTTACTTCTGGATTTTTGAATTGTAGATTATTTTGATACAAAATGATGTTATGTGTACTTATCACTACATTTATGTTTAATCTTCACAGTACCATAAGTGGATTCTGTTATCTGTTGCTGCAGAAGCATATACACTGTCAGCTTTCTCAAAATGATGTCTGTCTCATAGGAACACAAACTTTCTTCCCTCTCATTCCTCAGATGCATCTTTCCACTGTATTCTTTCTTGTAAGGCACAGGGGTTTTGTAGAATTATTTGCTCAAGGACTTCTAAATAATGCTTATTACGGGAGGCCAGATAACTCTGGGCTCATTTATAATTTGACAATCTTCAAATGCTAATTGAAGTAGTATTAATTAAGAACAGGAAGTAATTGATGTCTTTTTCATTTTTTGTTGTTGTTTTGTTTGTTTTTGAGGCAGAATCTCCTTGCAGTTCCAACTGACCTTCAAGTCATGATGTAGACCAAGCAATACTAGATCTTCCAGAGAGCCACTTACCTCTGCCTCCCAAGTACTAGGATTAAGGGCTTGCAGCTCCTAGCCCAGCTTGTATAGCTGTATCTTTGTGGGGTGATTCTTTTCGAGGTAGGATCTCCCTGTACCAACTGGCTTGGAACTCACTATGTAGACCAGGCTGGCCTCAATCTCACAGAGATCCGCCTGGCTGTGCCTCACAAGTCCTGAGATTAAAGGTGTGCACTACTGCACCAGGTTTTGTACAACTGCATTTTTAATGTAATATTTTGTACGCATTTTAGCATGCCCACTAAAAACAGTCTTTGAAACTACTAAGGCAGAAGGAAATTCATAAAAATAAGCTTAGGACTTAGAAAAGAAGGAAGAAAAGGATACCCCTATTGTTCTTCAAGGTCAGGCTTCAAACTAAACACCAAACTTAGTTTCTGTCAGGCCCCAGGTGAAAATTCTTTATGAAAATAATTTTATTCCTTAGATGCTACATTATAATATCAAACACATTAATAGGTCCATGTCTCTTTCACTCACCTATAGCCCAGCTCAATATCTACATATAGAGGAAACAAAGTATGTATTAAATGGGTCAATGAAAGAAAAAGCCAGATGACTGAATACCTTGAGAGTTAGAGAAGATTTTATAATAAATCAATGTTTATGCAGTCAAATAAGAATCAAGAATTTTCATTTGGAAAGTCTACTCTTTCATTCGGTAGATTTTTAAAAACCTTATTGTTTAATGTGCTATGGATGAATGATCTATAACCCTACTCTTGAAGTCTGATGACTTGGTGATTCAAAGGAGGAGACAGAAAAACCTTAAGGGCACAGATATTATAGTCACTGAAAACAAAGGCATCACAGAGAATGTGACCTGTTTTCCTAGCGGATATCAGGACACATTCTTTAGGACAGATGACAATTCGTTCTGGGATGACAAACTATGCCTGAAGGGGCAAATAAGATGCAAGTGAAGTGAGAAGGCAAGCAAGAGGTGGCTGTCACAGAGAGATCACAGAGGCCCTTTCAGAGTAAAAAGCCCTGCGCTCTGCTGGACAGGCAGTTAAAGAGCTACTCAAGAATCACCACAAATATGGAACACTAAGAGTCAAAGTTTTTGAAAATGTGAGTCTAGCATCATATTAGGAAAGAAGAGAAAGGCAATATCTGAGAAAGTTAGTTGATAGCTCTTAGAGACCATGATAGTCATTACAGTGCAGAGGAGACCTTGCATCTAAATGAAATGTGCTCAGCGGGGAATGTAAATACAGAATTCCCTTTGCCTAATAAGAACTTCCAACTTAGAAGGTACTGTAGGTTTTGACTCTATGTGCAACTGAAAATTAGTATTTTCTCAAAGGCAAGAGATTAAATAAAGGATCTAAGTTTTTGTTTAAATATATAACAAACATAACAAACATGTGCCAGGGTTCAATAGTTATTTCATCTTCTTTAATATGAAATGCCTAACTTTTGCTGTAATGAAAATGTGAACAATCCCAAACTCAAATAATATATGAAGAGAGTAATTAATAATCCTCAAGTCACTAAAGTGTAAGTTTTCTTTAAAATGAGATGCAAAATAAACTCGTAGTTAATAAACTAAAATTTCTAACACAAATTTTCTCATATGCTCTGAGCTTCTCTTAAAATTATTACTTAGAAATCCCTCATGCCTTCATTTGCCTTCTTGATAACTTGAGAAATTATTTGAAGTATATTTAGTCTAAGAAGATAAAAATAGCAAATAGCTTAAAATGGCTGGAGCAAAAAAAAACCCCGATAAATGCAGAGGGGATAACACTTTGTAGAACAATTTGTTCTTTGAATTGGGACCTCTTGGCATCTTATTTTCACACTTCAAATCAGGCTCAAGGCAACAGAAAACTCAAAACTTACCTTGAACTTTTCCAGCATAAGTCATATCCTTGGTCAAGCATGGAAATGCCACAGTGTATATTATTCTCCTTGAAAAAAGAACTGTGGTTTATTTGTTATTTAAAAATAACTGAAAGAAAAAGATTTCTACACTGAGCCTTCCCTGAAATCACAAACAAAACCTTCACTTGCTTCATTTGACTCGAGGAATGGGAATGGTCCATGTCGGATGTTCCCCTTGTCCGTAATAAACTCACCACTTAACTATGGCAATGTGCAACTCCACTGCCTGCTGAAGGCCTAACAAAGGAACCTAGCAGAATCTCCTGACCTTGAGCAAGTGGAAAATCACAGGAAAAGAGAAAACCAGAGTAAACATTTGACTTTAAAATCTCGTGTATTCGTGTGTGTACAGCACACAGGCTGGAAACACGAGCAGTTCACAAGCATTCACAAGATGTTACTACAGTGTCCAGCCAGTGCCTCCACCCTTTCCTATCACAGATAGATACTCAAACACGGGAGTCATAGGCCTGGTCTTTATTCATTTACCAAGTAAGTATTGCTATGTGTTAGTGATTCTAAGGACAACTGAATTATCCTCCCACCCATCTTACAGATTTATAAGCTAGTGGAAATACCTAGAATTTGTTTTAACTATGGGATAGAGGCACAGGCCTATGGTAAAGTGTTTAGCACGAGGTAAAGGAGAAGGGAGGTGCCATCCCTAAGCCCCCTCAAACACATTTTTATTTGTTTAATCCTTAACTGTATGTGTTTTAGCTCTCATAAACAATAAAGTATGGAGCAATGCCATTTACCTTTCCTTAATCTGAAAATAATTTGGGGAATGTAATTAACTGCATCAACCAACAATTCTCAAGGCATAAAAGAAGTTGGGTTGTTTTTAAGAGAAATAAGACAATGAGTTTAGAAGGAACAGGGAGAGAAAAAGATGGAAGGAGAAAATGAGAGGGGGGAGGAGGAAGAGAGGGGGGAGAAGGGAAAACGAAAAGAAAACCGATAAGAACGGGGAGGGAAGGAGGGGACAGAGAAGAGAAGTGGGGAAGAGGGGGCAGGAAAGAGAATAAATAAAAGAATCAAAGAGAAAGAAAAAAAACAGTTTTACCTTTAGAAATAAGAACATACAGACAAATGAAGAGCTTCGTTCTATTATTCTTAGAAAGAGAAGGGACAAAAGAAGAACACAAGCAACTGAATTTCTACAGGAGAGGGGCTGTACCAGGAGTTGGCAAAGTAATGAACCTGAACCATGTCACTGCTCCCTTTCTTTCCCCATCACAAAGAACACCAAAGAACACAGTCTTCCTCCACACAGCCTAAGAACCTCCCTTCCCACTGCTTGACAATGTGTTCAGACACCAACACGGAGTTCAGAAAGCATTTCCCCCTGGGAAACTGACAAACATGGTGACTCTTTCTGTCTCGTATTGAAGTATGATAGGTATCAATTTTGAATATCAGCTCTTCTATGGGAAATGCATTCCAAGTTTTCAGAGGAATTTCTAGAATACATCTAGCACAAATGTTTGAGATTGCCTATATATAAGCATATAGAGCAGGAAAAGACATTATTTATGTGCATCAGTCCTGTTTCAGGATCATGTGCCAGAATCAAGTATTAATGAAACAAACAGTGGAAAGTAACTTTCTACAACAACAGAGAAGAAGTGGAGGAGGCACTCCAAAATATACTCAAGAATGCATTTATTCCAATATAAAACATGTTGGAGTACTTTCTGAGATCAGCAAAGGATCTTCAGATGTGTCTAGGCTCCATCTCTACATCTTCACTTGCCAGATGTGAAACACACAGTTCATGACCTTGCAGATTCTCCAGTGTGGATCGCTAAAACATGCTGGAGTACTTTCTGAGATCAGCAAAGGATCTTCAGATGTGTCTAGGCTCCATCTCTACATCTTCACTTGCCAGGTGTGAAACATACAGTTCATGACCTTGCAGATTCTCCAGTGTGGATCGCTATGATGTGGTCAGAAAACGCATACCTTGATTCTCAAATGTTTCATTCTGTGATGTAATGAGAAAATCCACACATGGAGTCCTTGGATATGGTCAGAGTTGACATGGCAGCCCAAGGTTCTAGAGTACCCTGGAGAGCAAGAAGGGAGGCTACAGTCTCTCAAAGCTCCACACCAGGAACTGTCATACTGCTTCTTCCACTGGATTATACTGTTCAATAATTAGGGTCCTTCAAGATTCCAGTGCAGACTTACGTTCCTCCCCCCAGTGGAAGGTGTAACAAAGCATTCCTAATCATTGTTAATCCACCATAGCCTGTATCTAGAAATTGTCACCAAGAGTGACACTCATTTTTCTGTCAAATGTTTTACAGTAAAACTGATAGATGTTAAAAAGAATAAGGAGTAGCCTCATATTCAACCAAAAAGTTGTGAACCAAAACTTCCGGTTTGAATAAACAATGGCAGGTGAACATCTGTGAGTTCAAGGTCAGCTGGAACTACACAGAAAATTCCCGACCAGACACAGCTACAGAATGAGACCCTATCTCAAAATCATCATCATCATCACCATGAAAAAAAGTCAGACATGGTGGACACTCCTGTAATCCCAGCACTTGGGAGACAAAGACAGGTAGATCTCCATGAGTTCAAGGCCAGCCTGGCCTACATAAGGAGTTCTAGCCAGCTAGATCTACATAGTGAGCTCCTGTCTCATGAAAAAAATTTTAAAAGAAAAAAAAAGAATGACAAGAAAAGCAAAAGCATCTCTTTTCCCCTTAATCTAATTTAAGATTCTTTATTTGATTATATGAATAAAGAATTGATCAAAATAAAAGCATGTATGGAAAAAAGTATATAAAAGTGAACACTCCTAACAAATTTATAATTATAAAATTATAAGCAAAATATCTGTATATGCAGTAAGTCTAGAAAAAAAGGAAGAGCTGGTATAATATAGTCTGAATGAAATATATCTTCAGTTCTCAAGAAAAAACACTATGAAATGTTATTCAACAGCTAATCTGAAGAAGACATATGCCAATTATAGTTTCACAGACAAACAAACCTTTTAATTCTTGCAATTAAAGAACAACACCCAGCCTAGGAGAAAAGCTAGGTCCGGCCACTGTTCATAGCCTCATGTAAAATCACGAAAAGAGTCAGAATTATTTAAATATTTGTCCTAAAATTATTAACAGGAGAACTTTACATAATCCTTTATTCAATAAGTCATTGTTCTTAACAAATGATATTTCCCAAACAAAATGAATTAAGAATTTGTGATTTAGAAAACTTTATACTAATATACATTTTTAAATCTGTGAATTTAATTTATATAAATATATATTTAAACATATACATGTATATTAAACATACATATTTATTTATATGCATCAGGCGCTAGGCTCCCTGTGTTAGAGCAGGGTCCCTCTGCTGTATCAGGAACTACCAACACCAAAGCATATTCAGACCATACCCCCTGTCTGTTCAGCACCCATGTAGCAGGTATGTAACAAAGAACTTCTGCTTTCATGAAGTTCCTTTTTCAGCAGTAAATATCTTTTATTTTAAAGGTGACTTAATTTAATATCCAAGCAAAGGGTAATCAATTTAAGATGAAATGAAGAAATTTAGACAAGTGTTATCTGTAGAAAACTTATAGGAGCACAAACATGTAGAAAGCATACGGAAGTATGAGCAACACTTCCTTCTGTGAGGATGGCAGACTGCCCACGGCTTCCCCCAAGGGAAATGCTATTCTTCCAAAGTTGCAGTTTAATTACACCAGGATCTCCTCAGAAGTGGTTTATATAGACAGGGTGCATCAGAATTAGAACTTTCTGCCAGATACTTGTTCAGCTACCTAATCCCTCAGCCTACAGACACAGATCCTTCAGGAAGAAGTCCAAGGAACCTGCACTTCTTGTCTCACGCTCTTGGCCTGGAATTGAGAACTTCCACTCTGAAGTCTTGCATAAAATGCAATTTGTGGAAGGTTGAAGAATGACTGATTGATAAGTAAAGGATTATCAGATTCTTTTTCTAAATGGAATTCAATTCAATCTCTAGACCCTTGAATGACTTACTTAATTGCATGCTTTCCAAAAGAGTTTTATTAGTCACATTTATAGACCCGCATTTATTCTAACATGTGTGTTTGACTTGCTAATGGTTAGCACAGATTAACAAAACAGGTCCACTCTCTGTAGGTGGCCTGGGCTCTGTCGAGGAGTTTCTGTGCTCTCCACTTCGCCTACTCTGTCCACTTGTTCTGTAAGCCACTGAGCAAGATTTTTCTAACATAAATAACAGTTAAATCTCAGACTAGGATCTGTCAATGAAAATTAAATACTCTAGAGCACAGTTACGCATTCAGTCAGAATACATCCTGTTCTTAAAATGATCCAATTTCTCTACTATTTACTGAAAAATCATGCAAAGTCCTACATTGTACAAAACAATAATAAAGGTTTCTGACATTCCTAAACAGCAGTAAAAAGAATTTTCCATATTTCTTAAAAGATACAGCATACCAATGCCACAGGAAAAGTAATATGGAGATGTAGAGAGCCGCGGATTGCTGCGTCTTAAAGATGGCGCCTGCTCCCGCCCCCCACCATCCCGAGGTGGGCGCTCTCTGGAGCAAACAGCTCCATAATTGGCTGTGGCTGAGGTCTGGCCCTGCTTCCGCCTGTGTGCGCCTATCTGCTTTCACCACGTGGTAGTTTGGGGTTGGCTGGCAGGAGGGAATTTAACTTTGTGGCGGGCTTTCCCCGGGAGGAGAAGGAGAAGCAGTAAGGAGGGGAAAGAAGGAGTTATAAAATTAAAAAGC
This sequence comes from Eospalax fontanierii, assembly GCA_035773235.1. Lineage (NCBI taxonomy): Eukaryota > Metazoa > Chordata > Mammalia > Rodentia > Spalacidae > Eospalax > Eospalax fontanierii. The sequence goes on along the minus strand of CM069530.1, from coordinate 66,492,438 downwards.
CAAAAGGTTGTTCAAGGTTCCTGAATAAACTGCTTTTGGAAGAGTCCGGAGTCGCGTCTTCCTTGCTGGACGAGGTGGGCGCGACATGGAGAGAGAATGAGGACAGAGCTTATGCCACACAGCATGAAGAACTGAATTTGATGCCCAGAACCCCAATAAAAAAGCCAAGTATGGGACTAGAGAGATGGCTCAGTGGGTAAGAGCATTGGCTGCTTTTGCAGAGGACCCAGCTCCCACAAGGCAGCTAACAATTGTTCAAAATTCTAGTTTCAGGGGAATTCAATACCCTCTTTCTAACCTCTGTAAGCACTGCATGGCACAGGTGCATGTACATGCATGCAGGCAATATACTCATAAACATAAAATAAAAAAATTTTAAACCAAATATGGGGCACATGCTTATAATCCTAGCTCTGCGCAGATAGAGGCAGGTTGTTCCCTGGGGTTCACAGGCCAGCCAACCTACTCAAATCAGAAGTCCATAATCCCAGAGAGACTCTGACTCATAAAACAAGAATGATGGTCATGGGGTTCAGAAGAACAACACCCAAGGTTGTCCTTTAGCTTCCATACACACATGCACACACAGGCATGCAGACACATACACACACACACACACACACACACACACACACACACACACAAATAATAATGGGTTAAACATTTCCAATGTTTAAAATATTGAAAATGAATTTTGTATATAATTTTATTTTTAATAAAATTATATTTATCAGGGTTGAAGAGATGGTTCAGCAGTTAAGAGCATCAAATGCTCTTGTTGAGGACCTGGGTTCAAATCCCATCACCCACCTGGCAGCTGACAACCATCCTTAACTCCAGTTCCAGAGGAGTTGACGTCCTCTTCTGATCTCTGTGAGTTGTGCATGACACAGGTACACTCACACACATGCATGCAATACACTCATACACATAAAATAAAAATGCTAAAAAGAGAATCATACCTATAAATTTCATTGTAGGCATGTAAAGCTTGGATTGGAAAATCTGAAAATCTGGGTTCAAGTTCTAGCTCTGACAAGTATGATTGTGTGATTTAAGCCTTGATCCTTAACCTTCTTGTTTCAAATCCTAAACTGGGATAAAACTGTTATACTTTAACATTTAGATGCAAAAAAATGACAATACCATTGAAAATTGTATCATCAGTAATATAAAGGCATGATTTATGCATCTCTTTAGTCATACACTTTAAAATTCCACAGAGCTCCACAATTCAAGATATAAGCTAATATAATACAATTAATATATATAGATGGTTTTGATTAAGTAAAAGAAGTGTTGTATATTTAAATTTTAAATAATAATAAAAAAATGCTATATATCTAAAAATCAACTAATTAAGACGAAGCCAAATTTTGAATGAAATGAAATTGGGTAAATCTAAAGCTGGTTGTTATCCATCAATGATGGAACTGGGATGTCTCAGGAACCCTGCCTCTAGAACTCTACTCTGCAATGTTATCTGCAATACAGGCCTGAGTCAATTTTTAAAAATCTTTTGTTGTTGTTCTTATTGTTCATCTTAAAAATGTTTTTAATGAAAACAAAAAGAAGAAAGGAAAAAAAGAATATATAAATATTCTCTCAAATATACAAATATTAAAAGTAGTCTCAGTTGGAATCCTGCCTCCTCCACTTCCTAGCTGTGCATCTTCAATAGTTCTCCATATCGGGGGAGTGAAGACACTAATGCCATCTATACTTGTCTGCTTACAATGGAAAGTTCACAGGGACAAGGACTGTAAGGAAACAATAAAATTCAGTAATACCTTGACATGACAGAACAAAGGACAAAAATATTATTAACTAGGGTTAGAAAAAAAAATTCTGTAAAAAAATCTGGCAATTAAGACCAAGCAAATTTTGTACAATTATGTACAGACAGATACAATGTAGTATGCAAGAGTGTATACATGAATTTTATAAATCATAAGCAAATAAACTATCACTGATAATGCTCAAGAGGAGACATACAGATAATCTTCTATCAGATATCCTGGCAGCAAATCCTACTCAGAGCAGGCGTTTTATCTAAACCTTCTATTCATTCAGCAGCTATTTACTGAGGACTAAATTCCAGACACAATATTAGAGCCCAGAAATATATTGATGTCAAAGGCAGACATGACACCTGTTGCCTCAGAAAGCTTTCTAGGTTGTAGAACACTGGTAGATAAACAGATTACTGGTGTCATGTAACTGACCAGGTAGAGTAGCCCCAAATAGAGACTACTCTGACTTGACATTTCAAAAGATATATTTAAAACTAGCTATGTAAAGATTAAGGATAAGAGGGACGTAGGAAGACTAAAAGTCTATCTCATGTAAAACCCTGGAAGTTGCTCTACATGTCAAAATATCACCAAAATTTTATTATCAGAGCAGTTGTATAGTAGGAAACTAAAGTTCAATATGGTCACAGCACACAATATAAGAAAGGGTGAGAAGGAGATTGAGAGAGGTGGCTCGGAGCTAAAGTACTCAAGGACCTTAGTGAATTCAGACTCAGGCAGAGATGGGGATTCCGTAGAATGAGTTTAAGAGAAGAATGATATAATCACAGTTGCTGTTCAGAATTGTCATTTCTGTAAAGAAAAATGGTCATAATCAAAGAAAGTTTCTAAAACTAGGGGAAAAGAAGAGAGATCATTAAATAAATGGTGCTAGTATGAAAGGACATTCTTTTTGAAAAATTTAAGATACATGAAGTATATAAAAAATGCTATATTAAAGAACCAAAAATGAAGAAAATGCCCCAAAGACATGGCCACAGGCCAGTCCAATTTCCAATTTCCAATCGGAAATTCCCCAATTGAGGCTCCCTTTACCCAGGTATGTCAAGCTGACAACTGAAGCTATCCAACACACCAGGATAGTCCAAGACACCCCCAAAATCACACAGGCTATTATCACAGCCCTTGATTTCCTCCCAGAACTTGAAGGCAAGACCCCATTGCTGAAAACAGGACATACTTCAGACACAATACTTGGAGCAATGGAGCTGAAATTGACTTGAAAGCCACCCCCCTGAAGGCTAGCTCTCATAGTTTTGAAGAACACTATGCAAGCTGCTAAAAGAGAATATCAATTGATGGTCCAACCTCAGCTATAAGGCCTAATAACCATAACAATAACTGGCACAGCAAACTATATTGTGACAGTAGTGGCATTTTTATCTTGAGGGTAATCTAATTGGCCTTAAAGCCATCTCAATGGGAGGGAACTCATGTGTGGTACTTTAAACGTAGCCCAAAACAAATGGCTGGAGAGGTCATAGATCTTAGAGAAAAACCCCAAGGTTGTCAAATCCCTAGATAAATGTAACTCCTTAATATGTGCTAAATATGGATCCTTATATTTACAAACAAGTATGCCTGTCACCACACATCACAGAAGCTTCTTTTGCAAAGACAGAGACTATTACACAGTTCCACAACTGTTCACACGCAGATTAAATGTCTGTGAAATGCCCAACCCCAAGTGATACATTCACAAAGGAACCTCTATACCTAAGGTTCATGGAACATAGTAGAACAAGGGGCAGAGAGAATACTGATGCATCTCTGAACTCTCATCAGTGAAGCTCCTTCATGCAACACAGGACAATGTACAAATGGCCATTTCTGGAAGACAGATTGTAAGAGCCAGAGGAGGAGACGCATGACCATATGGAAATAGCGTCTTATAGGTTCCTGGGATCTTGCTCCTATGAACTTACAGCAGTGATGATAGCATGCTCAAGACCCATGCAAACTCAAACAGACAAAAATCCAGCATAGAACTATGAAAACAGACAGCAGGCTCCAATTTTAGCCAAAGAACTATTGGACAACTGAGTACTGATAGGTGAGGAAGAGCTGATAAAGGAGTGACTCTAGATAGGTTGACTAGATCTCAGTAGATGAACGTGCGCCAAGGGACGTCTGGGCACACTAACTTGACTCAATAGGCCTTAACACAAATGACAGAATGCATGAAATCCAGAGGGCAGGGAGGAGACTAAGGGAGGGTACAGATGGGGAAGGAGGTATAAAAATGATCAAGATGTCATGTATGAAATATACAAAAAAGAAGGGAAGATGAAAACACACTTATGACATAGAAGGGAAATTTTTCTCAAGTATGACACACAAAAGTACAAAAGTAGATTGAACTAAACTAAAATAAAGATATCCCATATCATTAGAGACACTGTCAACAAAATTTGGGCAATTCAGAATTGCTGAGAAAACATAATTGCAATGCCTATAGCTATCTAAAAATTACTGTCAATGCCCTGTAAATGACTCTTAAAAAATCATTCTTAAAAGGAAAATGACATACTAGAAAACCATAGATAATTCACAAGAAAGAAAAACGAATCCCAAGAAGCAAGTGAAAAGACGTCCAGCGTCACAAATAATCAGTCAATGCAAATTAACATGGCGGCTAAATTTCATTATATTCATTGCATTGGCACAAACTTCAATTCAGAAAATATCAGCTACTGTTGAGAAAAAGGAGACAGAGACACATGTGGTGCTGGTGGACACAATCACTTTGACAGCAACTTGGCAGCATTCAGTGCAACTGAAAATGAACCAGCCCCACATCAAACAAGTCCACCTCTGAGCACAGAAACACGCAGGACTCTGCATGTATGCACAGGGATGAACACGATGGCATGAGCTGTCATTATGGAAGTTTTCTTCAGTGGGGAGAGACGATAAAACTGTGATACACAATGAAAATATGGCAGATATGCAATCATTCATACAGATTTATCAAAAACATCAAATGAAAACCACAAGTATATGTATGTACACTGCATTTTTCTTTTTAAACACAAAAATTTTACATTTATTTATTTTGAGTATGTGAATATCAGAAAACAACTTGAGGAATTCTCTCCTTCCATCATATGGTTCCCAGAGAGGCAAGTCTGGTCATGAGGCTTGAAGACAAACACTTTTAACCTGCTAAGCCATCTAACCAACTCACATTATAGTGCTATAAATTATCCAGGTGTAAAAAATTGGAAGGAAAGGCTGATACTCACAAACCTTGAACAGTGTTCCCTACAAAGTATGAAGAAAGGAGAAACGAAATAAGAGAATGCAGAAATAAATAAAAATTTCTTATTCTTATAAAGAGAAAGTAATTAATTACATCTCTACCTTTTGAAAATACTTCCCTGTGTGAAGCATTTTATCACATGCTACAATACGAATAAACAAAAACAGGCTGACTGAAAGAGGCAGACTCAAAGGGTCACATATTGAGGGCTCTTGTTTTTATGAAACATCCAGAACTGGTTAAGCCATAGAGACAACACACAGATTAATGCCCACCAGTGACTGAGAGGAAGAGGAAGAAGAGTGACAGCTTGATGAGTGTTTCTTTTCAGTGATGAAAATGTTTAGGAACTAGACAAATATGAAGCTGGCATTGTGGAAGCATTAAAAGCCCGTAAATCGAACACTAAAATAGCTAATGCTGTTCCATGAACTTTACCTCCTTAACAACAGCAAAAACAAAGTTAAAGCATATTATATTTCTAAGAGCAGAAGACTAAAAAAGGAATCACCAGTGAGGAGCATCTCCAGAGGCTTGTGAAAGAGATGATTTGGCCTGGGCTCTGGCAATGGAAGAGAGGTTATAAAAAAAAAAGAGTGGATAATCCCAGATTTGTCTTCTCAAAGGGACTTGGTAACCAATCAGATGATAGGAGAGATAGGAACAGAGAGGTGGAAGATTGAGCTGAGATTTGTGATTCACTAACATGAGTGGAAGGTTTTCCATTTCCAATAATGGGTAACAGAAGAGAAGAGAATTTCAAGGGAAAAGTGTAATTCCCTTTGGCTATATCAGTGAAGATACGGAGGAGGCAGCCCAGGAAAAAGTTCTAGTCTTGACTTAAAATATTGGAATTGGGGGCTGGAAAGATGGCTCAGTGGTTAAGAGTACTGACTGTTCTTCCACAGAACTTGGGTTCAGTTCCCAGTATCCAGATGGTGGCTAATAACCATCCATAACTCCAGTTCCAAGGGATCTGATGCCTTCTTCTTATCTCTGTAGGCACTGCATATACATGTGCACATAAATACATGCAAACAAAACACTCATACACATAAGTATAAAACAAATATTTTTTTAATGCTGTAATTGAAGTCTTGGAAGGAAATGATGTCATACTGCCAGTAAAATGAAAAGTTTTAAGACAAAATCTTTAAAAAAAAGAGACCTTAAAATCCTACAACATAGATCTGTAAAAGGCAAAACCTAAGAAAATGTCTTAAGAAGCAGAAGTAGGTTATGGAGCACTGACTCAGCAGTTAAGAGCACTTGCTGCTCTCACAGAGGACCTGGTTCTGTTCCCAAGACCCCTCTAGAACTCTAACAAGTCTTTAACACCAGTTCCAGGGGATCTGATACCCTCTTCTGGCCTCCATGGATATTGCACAACACAGACGCACTTACATACATGTAGGCAAGACACTCATACACATAAAAAAAAAAAAAAAACCTAAACAATTTTTTTTTAATGTAAAGAAGGAAAATGTAACCAAAGATGATCCAAACTCTTGAGACATCAAAATAAAGACTGAAAAGGAGGTCTTTGGGAATAAGATGTTCTTCATATAGTTTAATGAGAGCCATTTCCTGTCAAAATGCAGGAAAGTAGAATAAAAATATTAATGACATATGCTAATTAAACCAGAGAATCTCCAGGAAGAACTTTGGCTAGAAAAGAAACAAGAAGGAAGAGCTGGTGCTTGCAAAGATGCCCTTCTCTCAGAACTGTAAACTACTTGAGAGCTTTGCAAATGTCTCCAGCAGAACTGCTCAGTGTGGAAGGAGGACCACTTGCACAGCCCTTGTCATCTCTGGAAAGACAATTCTACAGAGCTACAAAGTTTGAGCTTGAAAATCAACGTTAACTGTGATTCTGCTCAAACACAGAAGTATTGATCCTAACTTAAAAATGATTTCCTCTTATTTTAAATTAAAATTAACAATCCCAAAAGTTACTTCATGCTGTCTTGTAATTTCTTATAAGCAACTGCCAACACTGTAAACATTTTGTTTCTTAATATTGTACCTTTAGAAGCTGAAGAGATGGCTGTCAGTAAAACACTTGCCAGGAAACAACAAGGACCTGGGTTTGACACCTCAGAACCCACATTTGAAAAGGCTGAGTGCAGCAGCACAAATACCTGAGGCTAACTGGTCAGCCAGCTTCGCTTAACAGGTGAGCTTCAGGTTCAATGAGAGACCCTATCTCAAGAGAATAAAGTGGAGAGCAATTGAGGACGACGTTCAACATCAACCTCTGGCTTCTAAGTGTACATGTACACATAGGCTCACACAGACATACATGTGTGTGTATACATGCAGACACACACACAAACTCACACAAGGAGCCTTCAAATTATGCCTTCAAGATCATTGAACTTGGTGGTTAAATTCATATTGAAGAGATTTTCTGCCTCCTCTTCAGCTTTCTCAACATTTCATAATGTATTAAGTACACTATGCTTGGATATTGACCCAAATACCTTTCATTATTAAGTGATTTTTTTCTCTGAACCTCTCCCATATCTTTCTCAAGGTGCAGACATGGTTTTGTAAAGAGGCCCTTATGCTTTGGGGACAAAGACAGGTTCAGCCTAAATGAGGTCATTAAAACAAAAACATCAAGTTCCCAGTGCCCTAAGATTCCAGGCCAATGACCTACAGAGTGTTCCAACTGATCTTAATTTCCTTGGCACAGCACAGTCACAGTACTGTAATATAATGCAAAATGGCTCTAAAGAGAAACCAGATACTTGCCAGAGTCTTGCCAATACACAGTTAAATAATACCAAAGTGGCCCTTTCATCTGAATACTGTACCTCACATGACTGTGTCACCCTTCCCAAGAATGAAAGTAATCTTCCACTGTGAATGTGGATTGGCTAAAATCTTGCCAGACTCAGCCCCATAAAGTACATGTGCTTTTAAACTGACATGCAAGTGCTGGGAAGAGTGAAATGCTGACAAGGAGACCAAAGAGACAAAGAACAGGACTTGTTCTCAGCAAGGGTAATCCAAATTTAGAATGTGCTTATAGCAGTAAAACAATACGCAGATGTTTATTCGGACCAGGACCTCCTTCAGCATCTTATATCAGAGTACTCTCAGGTTTTAAATAGACTTCATTTTTCTAAGTCTCTTTAAAAATAAATATCTATATTTATTTTATTATTAACTTATTTATATTATAATCAGTCTGTTCCCAAATAGGCTCTCATTCCCTCCTCCAGAAACAGGGACTTTCTTTTTTCATTCATTAATCAAAATTTCAAACATCATTTACCTACTGGAAACTGAGCATATAGCATCTTATACAAGGGCTAGCACAGTGCTTAAGAGCACACTCCTGTGGAGGACGTGTGTTTGGTTCCTAGCACCCACCTTGATCTGCTCATAACTGCAGTAACTGCAGCTCCAGGGAATCCAACATTTTCTTCTACACTCTACATCCATATACCCCTCCAGACACACACACACACACACACACACACACACACACACACACACACACAACTTAATATAAAATAAATCTTGGGGCTAGAGAGATAAGCCAGTGTTTAAGAGCACTTACTGCTCTTCCAGAGAAGAGTACAGTTCCCAGAACCTACATGGCTGCTAACACCTATCTTTAACTCCAGTTCCAAGGGACCCAAATGCTCTCTTCTGTCCTCCACAGGCACTGCATGCATGTGTGGCATTTAAGTACAGGCAGGCAAAGCAAGTACATAGATAAAATAAAAATTAATAAAACAAAGCTTTTAAAAATCCTAAATACAACATTTCTGCTTTCACACAGCTTCTTTTCTAGTGGGAAAAAAGCAAAAAGTAAACCTAATGTCAGGGTAAATTTACAGAGTGAGTTTCTCTCTGCCTGGAGGAACATGGGCCCAAGAACATGACCGGCACAGATGAAGCCAATAGAGTCAACTACTTTCTAACCAACCAGTGACTTGGGGGGAGGGTCCATCGGGAAAGTAGAAAAAGTTGGGTGGGGTCTCCATCTTGGCTGTGTGGGCCGGTCTCTCCCTCTCTCCCCTGGGATGAATCGTTTGTAAGTAACCCGGAATAAACTGGTTTCTCCAACTGGAGAGCATTCTCTGTTTGCTCAATCCGTTCAAACCTGGGGGTGGTGTGGGGCTGAACGCCTGGCTTCGCTGTGAGAGGAGAATTCATAGGACACCTAAACATCTGAACGGAGGATATTTGGGGTGACAGTAAGGACTAGAGAGAAAGAGTAAGCCGGGTAAAAGCAACAGTTTGGATCTTGAGTGTTTCCCAGAGGTCTAGGGATTAAAGGCTCGGTCCTCAGCCCATGGTGTCATTGACAAGCAGTAAAAACCTTAAGATGTGAGGCCTAGGAGGAAGTCAGGTGACAAGTAGAGTGCTTTAGAAGAGGCGACTAGGACACCAGCCCTGGTGCCTCTGTCCCTTCCCAACCACCACAAAGTGAGCGTCTATGCTCCACCATGCACTCCTCACCATGTACACTGATTTACCACAGGCCCAAAGCCACAGGGTCAACCAAGCAGGGACCAAGTCCCCCAAACTGTGATGCAAAAACGCTTTTCTCACTGAAGATGATTATCTCAAGAATTCAGCTTAGATCTGACTGATATCAAGGACAAATGGGGTTTCAGAAGTCGTTGAAAACAAAATCTCTGAATTCTATCTGAGCTAAAATCATCTTGGTCAACCAATGCACTGCAAATTAATCAGGGTCTCCTAAATTGAAGTTCACTAAATAGACAAAAACTTGAACTACAACCAGACTCGTCCATTTTCTCCATTTTGGATACTTCACCAACACAGCTTTACCACTTGTTCTTGCACTTACATACAGTTTGCTTAAACTAATACTCATAGGAAAATATGGAAAATGGGTAATTTTAGTACACCCTGGGCAATCAACACATCCCTAAGTCTCTGGAGTGATGTCATTCCAAAAATGTGTGGTCTTCTGTTTTAAGCATATTTTCTTCAAAAGCTTAAGACTTCAGATTTAGTTAGCTCAGCCAGCTGTGGTGTGCATGCTTGTAATCTGAGCACTCAGGAGGTTAGGATAGGAGATTCACAATCTGGGGGCCAGCCTGGTCTACAAGGTGCAACACTATTCAGAGAGAGAGAGATCTCAAATCAGCCAAATAAGGCTCAATCTATCTGCTAATAGTGTTTTCTTACTAAGATCATTCTAAGTAAAAAATATTAAAAATAAAGACAAAATAAATTAATGGATTATTCTGAATGACAGAAATAGCTAAAAACATCAAAAAGTAGAATGCAAGACTGCTAGATATAATGCTTGTGATCCCAGGGCTTAGGAAGTAGAGGCAGGAGATTCAGGAGTTCAAGGACAGCCTTAGCTACATAGCAAGTTTGAAGCCAACCTAAAATAAGACCCTGCCTCAACCCCACCTCCCAAACAAGAACAACAGCGAAACAAGACAAAGATGGCTGAACACTGGGATGAAAGTCCAGGACATACACAGGCCTGTGGTAACTGTGTGAATATAAATTCTCACCTCTGGGTTTCCGGCTTGGGTGCACTTAGATAAAAAACAAGAACAACAACAACAACAACAAAAATAAATAAATAAATAAATATATATATATATATATATATATATCATTTAAAATGAACACTAATCACAACAAGAATATTATGTTTTTAATGAAAGAAAATAATATAGTCTACAAAAATTGGTCAAGTCATCACTGTTTAATTGTTTTAAGAAGTGGAAAATACTGCAATATTTCGTGACGAAACAGGATGGGAACTGACTAAAACTGTAATAAATACTTCATAATTTTTTCCCAGTAGCTTAATCATTAGCATTAAAGTATACACAAAATTTGAAAGAAATCATGTATAAATTTTATCTTTGGGTTTTGTCCAATTTATCCTGAAAACGTATGTAGTTCCAGAAAAGACTGTTACAAGAACACTAACTGTGTTAGATGCTGGCAGCCCCTCAACCTCTCCCCAGCCCTGTCAAGGCTGAAGTACTCATTCTCCCAGTATCAGCCCAAAAGGCCTTGTGGCTACGGCTGCCCTGCCTGCTGCTAAAGAAAGCCACCAGGACCAAGGCCAGACATTTCTGAAGCAGCCCTGTCGTTCTGCCTCAGTTCTCAATAATTCTGCAGCCCCATCTGGCTCCGGAATGGCTAAGGGTGGGTTGAGGTTTTGCTACAACTACGCTACAGCCTAACTTCTCTCAGTATTTATTCCTTCAGGTTCTGTTTGCAAGAGCGCTCCTTGGAAAGCTTCTGGCAGGCAGCTTTTTGGGACTCACCCAAAGCCTGTGTCACACCAGGTATTTATTTGCAGGCATATTATCGCAGCTGTTGATGCATCCTATAAAATGTGGTAAGAGCATCAGCAAATACATTGAAATCTATCACAAAAGGTCATTTTCAGCAGCCAGTGTTTCTCACCGATAATGTTCTTTAGTTTGCCCCTTGTGGGTGCTATCCTCTGACAACAGGCTAGATATGCCACAACTGACGTTGGAAATTGAAAATAGACAAAAGAAAAGAAAAAGTGTCATCATTCCCATCACACCTTCAAGTACCTCAATAAAGAACATTTCAAATAGGCCAGAACCCTTCTTTCCAACCAAATGCAAAACCTACACAGAAACAGATTTAAACATTTGGCAAAATGGCTCAAGCCTGTTATCCCAACACCAGGGAAACTGAGGCAGGAGGATTGTTTCAGGTCATTCATGAGCAACATAGTGACACTTTGTCTCACAGGGAAAAATTTGAAAAGATGTGTGATGTTCTGGAGGGCTACATTCTCCAGGATAAGGTGCTGTAATGATTTCTACAACATGGACATACTCTGGACAAATGACTTTTTCCTAGTCCTGTGCCAAAAAGTAGCTTGTTTGTAATGTAGACATTGTTAATCTTAGCTTAGCTTATTTATAGTATAGACAAGGTCACTGAGCTATGTGCTCCTCTTGTGACCTGGGCCTTACTTAATCCCTCAAAACCCTTCTTTGCCCTAGACTCAAAATAATATTCGAATGTACATATGTTTCTTGATATATCAACCAATGCAAAGAGAACTTATCTCACTGGAAGCATTGAGTGAAAATGACAAGATCTGTTTATGGTTCTGTGTGTGTGCTATTGTAGTCACAAGGGGTCAGAAGGGACACAATTTTCTCATGACAGTTCCAGTTTCACTTCTCTATTTCATGCTTGAGAGATAGTTACAATAAAGGAAAGAACTAGACTTTGTTCAAGAGCACAGTTCCAAGACAGTTCTCAAGGTACTCAGGAACTTGGGTCTACTCTTGACTTAAAGTGGATGCTAAGAGTCAAGCTGTTTTTATTCAGGTGTAGCTATAATGTGACATCATGTAACAAGTGCCCAGTAAGGCACCAAGTAGAGAGGCATAAACAGAGGTGGGTTTTATGAAGGTAAGGTTCAGGCAAAAGCACATGTAAATAAAACTCAAATCTATGAGTTTGTTCTTCCCTTGGAAAGTCTTCATGTATATTTATGTCTATCTACTCCATTTCTATGTGATCTCTGGCATAAACAATTCACCAGCAACATTAATAGTTAATAATTAAAACATGTGCTAATGTCTGCCCCTTGAACTGAGTGACTCAAAACCAACTAATATTTTCACTTGTATTTCCATGTAGATGTTATGAATACACCATAAACTGGAAGAGGAGCAGTACACTGAGTACTCCTAACCCATGATTATCCTAAGAATGATGTGGGAAATTAGAAATGTCTCCACTCACTTCATTACATATCACCAAAATTTACTAAATACTAAAGTAAAATATTATGCTGCTAAAGTCCAATTAGTCCTAATGTATCAGTTTGGTTTTGTAAGTAGAATATTCTAAAAGAATTAGGATTATTTGTTTAAATTTACTTAAGATGATTGAGCACGGTTAGAATACGATAAGACACGATTTGATAAAATTGAATTTTCATTATGTGTTTACTTTCAATAATCCATTTGCCCATTCATTCCTTCCACAAAAGAACTGAAGAAAAATGAATGCAAGATAATCCATTTGGGTGAAAAACTAATAGACAAAACAGATAAAAATAAGAAGCCAGATAACAGAAACACAGTCAAAACCCTAAGCTGAGAAATGTGACAGAGTGAAAAGAAAATGGAAGCAGGTTTCTTAGTGTAGGCTGGTGAGGAAAGCCACCTTGATGGTAGGACATTATGTTGAGACTTAAATAAGAATAATCAGCTCTATAAAGAGCCAAGGAAGAGCAGGCACAGAAGACAGTCAGGCCAAGAGCTTTGGGAAAGAAGAAAAAGTTTGCCAAGTTCACAACAGACAGGACTCTGCATACAGTATATAAGAAACAACAGGCAAAATGCAAATGAGGTTCAAGAGGTAGAGGAACCAACCATGTACAGTTCTATAGGCCAAAGTAAGAGATACTGTCCTTATTCTAAGCTAGCAAAGCTTTTTCAACCAGAGAGTGACGTGTGGTCTGTATTTCTAAAACTTAGTAAAAACTGCCCTGAGAGATGAATCAAGATAGGCTCCCATTGAGGCAGGGCCATTTATGCCTCTTCGGGCAGCTTAAAATGAAATGGTTAGCTGCTGAAATGGATAGATTATATAGATTCAAGTCTGTTTACTTAAGGAGTACAGCCAGAAATAATTAACAAGAATGGAAAGTTGTGTCCTAAGCTTTTGTCTTGAACAATTAAATGAAAGGTCTGAGGAAAGAACAAAAGAAATTTAGATAAAAACTCAGTGGTTATGGTTAATCCAGGAAGCCAACCAAGACTAAGTGCATCCTGGGCCTGTGACATCTACTATAATATCCTTAACTCTAAGTTTGGATAATAATAATAATAATAATAATAATATTATTATTTGTGTATGAGTGTACTGCCTACATGTATGTAAGTGTACTCATGTTGTGCAATGCCTGAATTCTCCTGGAACTGGAGTCATGGATAGTTGTTAGCCAACATGTAATTGCTGGGAATAGAACCCAGTTCCTCTGCAAGAGCAGCCAGTGCTATTAACTGTTAAACCATCTCTACAGCCCACTTAGCTCTAAGTTGAAACACTTGGTTCTGCACTTCACCCTCAAACCTCAGTCTCTTAAGTTTGATAAACTTTCCGATTCTCTTTCTTGTGGTACACTCTTGATTTCGATGCACAATTTCTACTTTAACTAATTTCTTCTTATTCCCACTCTCTTCCTGAATGTGGCTCTGGTGCTCCTTGCCCATTCTTTACCAAAAGTGATGGAGTGACCCTGCAGAAAGCTCTGAAGAGAGACTGAGGAAGCTCAGACATTCTCCTGTGACTCCTTCGTCCACTGCATAGAAGTCACAAGTGACTCAAAAGACAGAGGACTCAGCCCTCTCTGGGAATAGAACAAAACAGCAGTGCTCTAAGACTGGAGAAGTCTTCAATGTCTGATATCACATCCATCAGAAGCAGTAGGATGGGATTACAATGTAGGCTTGCTGAGTCCTACGCTAGTGTCTTTCAGTCACAACATACTGACGCATAGTTCTAAAAATACACCATTAAAAGTGGTACACTGGCTGCTGTAAGTTCACTACCTTTGGATTTAGTGTAGGTTCCCAAATTTTGACTGTCTGCCAATCTAATCACCACATAATTATAAAATGTATGCAAATAATCCACCAATTTATTAATAACCTTTTGGAGCATAGATATTGAAAATATATTATGAATAATAAGCCTTATGTTTGTATTTTATTTTTAATGTGGCTTTGAAGAAGAAGATGAAATTTGCGAACCAAAGGGAAGGACAAGAAGCAAAGGATTCTCGCCCTGTGTTAGTTCTCAGTTCTTTTCTAAATTGACTCTGAATTCTTCCCTTGACTCCTTTCCTAGGATCAAGGCCTATGACTACTTCCTAGGTTCTCCCTTGATACATCCTCTAAGTTTCTAAAAGATAATCCTCAAGTTTGCCTATCTACCTAAATATATAGTTACATGGTCACACAATAGAGTTTATTACTGTTCCATATAAACTAACATTTTCTCCAATGTTTACCTGTGAGACTATTGAAGTCTTTTCTTGTATTAATTAAAATCTGTTCTCTTGATAAAATGTAATCTATACCCTGAGAAAATAAACAAAAGAGAAGCCAAGTCTTTAAAAAAAATGAAAAATAAAACCCCCAATTGAATATAAAGATATATTGCAAATCTATCCTGAAAATTAACCCAATGTTGGAACGAATCTTCAAACTAGAAGAAAAGCTTGAAAACAGGTGATGTACCAGGGAAATTATGTTATAAAATAGGAAGACACAGCTGTATCTGCTATAAATAAAGATAACTAGCACAAGGTAGATTTGATCCTGAGTTGGTAGTTCCCATCATCAGAGGCCACGGGACCTCACAGGGATCTAGACAACGATCAATGATGCTGATCATTTCCAGAGTAGCTTGACTGAAACCACTGCCTAGAATACGGGCTTTAGGTAAAATAAATGAATTAAAGCAGACAACTGACTGGTGATCATCACCTTTCTGTCACGCATATCTGTTAAGAGTTAGCTTTGTACACTCACAATTGTTGCAAACCTTTTGTCTCCCATAGGTTTCTCTCTGCTTCTATATGCCACACCTGCTAAACCTGTCTTTCCTCATGGAGCTTCCCATCCCCTTCCTAAGAGAGGGCAGTGGTCCAGATCCCTCTCTTTACAACTGTTCAGAGCTGGACCCACTGGGATGGTATCTCTCTAAATGCAGACTGCTTTCAGTTGCAAAGTGCTCAGCCACTAGTAAGAGAACCAAGGGCCAGCTACTGGCAAACAAGAATAAATACAGAAGAATGCAAGAAGCTAGAATAGAGTTGTTAGAAGCACACATTGTGATACGTTTGTGGGAGGAGAGAGAGAGAGCTTGGTTGCCTTGATTTTGCTGAATTTCTAATTTGCAATTCCAGTCTCTCATGAGACCAGTGAACTTTTGTCCTTCAGGCACTAAAATATAACTTTCCAGGCTAGTTCATTTGAGGCTGTTTCCTCCAAACAATCAATACATGGCTAAAATACCAACTAAAGTTCGTTTGCAATATCCCCACTTCCTCTCAACTAAAGAGATTTGTCAAAGTCAGACTGACAGACTCTAAAATTGGTAAAAATGAGCTGAGTTTGGATGTGCACAAAGAGAAAGACATAAGAAGTCCATTCCTGTCTTTCTTGAGGACATTTTTATTTAGAAAATTTTGCAAGAAGTTGGACTATTCTAAGCAAGGTGGTTTAGTGAACACCATTTGAGAAGCCCTCGCTCTAACCTCTAATTGTGCCACAAAGAGTTGCTTGCTATTAAATTTTTCTGAAAAAAAAACCACAATAATAATATTCATCAAGTACACACATTCAAAAGTGGCAAACTTCTATTACAAAGAGATTTGTTTGACACCCTAATAGGAACAAGTGTTGTTTCTGTTGCTCTTTCTACATATATATTTGTATTTTATTTCATGTTAAATGAGATTTTGTAGAATAGCTTGGAGGGCCTAAATACAATTTATGATGTTGTTTCCATCTGAAAATGAATTAAGACTTCCAAAGGGCTAATTTGCAGACTCTTGGAACATAACCAATTTGTAATTTGTGGATTTCATGTGTCATTTCAACTGAGAAAATTTGATTATGGGTGGTTTTAGATGATACCAAGGAATTATTGTTATTTTTTTTAGGGAATAATGCCTTTGGGATTATATTTTTAAATTCATTTTTCAGACTTGCATATAAAAAACTAGGTAGGGCTGTGATGACAGGATGTCTGGGACTTACTCCAAAATACTTCAGCAAAGAAAATAAAAAATTTTAAAGGAATAGATGGAGTAAATGAAGACAAATCTTGATAACTGCTGAGCCTGGAAACTAAGAAAACAGGATAGGGTTTCCTTCTTTCTACTTCTGTGTATATGAGAGAAATGAATACAGGAGCGTACACACAAAACTCCTACTGAAACACACATGCAGGCTTAGCACAGACACACTTGGAATAACTGATGATGTCACAAAGGCACAAGATAAGACAGCTTTTAATTTGGAGACAGATGTCTAGTTATTTATCCTTTGACAGTCCTTTACACGGTAGAGGAAATTGTCTCAACAAATCAAAGGAAAAGTATATGAAAATTAAGTTCTCAATTATTTGGAAGACATTCTTGTTTTTCTGAGATATGCCAAAAAGGGTTACAGAATACACTAGAAACAATATAGTCAGGGGCACATAGAGACAGTATATTCTTTTTGATTCTTTATGCAACCCTGGCCTTGAACTAACAATCTTCCTACCTCAACTTCCCAAGGGCTAAAATGACAGGTCAGTCCATCATGACTGGCTACTTTGTAATGTTCTCCTGAGATAGTATGCAGTGGCCACGAGCTACACATAAAAGGGGGTTACTAACAGTATGAACAAAATTATTTGACATAGCTAGTTCGTTGATAGATTTTTCAAATCAATTTTAGAAGAAGGAAGCTACAGGGAAAACCACGCAAAAAAGTTTATTTCAGGATGGGAAAAGAAAGAGTGAAATTCCAGATCCTTAGATTGAGTATTAACAGACAGCATTTGTCAGACCTGCGATCTTTGTGTTAACAGGTGGAGTTGTGACTCATAATGTTGGTATAAGTTTATTACCTACACTAGTCATATGTTCCTTGTTTTCTTTGGAAAATGTAACTTTCGAAAAAAATTACTGTCAAATCCTCAAGAAATGCAACTTCAAGTTCAAGTTCCATCACTTTAAGCACTCAGCATTGCTTAGACACAGCTTACTGATCTGTAAAAGTAGGACACTAGATAAAGTCAATCATCCCTGTCACTGTGTCTCATCCCTCTGTCATCCCAAACATTCCATGACACATTTTTTTCACTGGTTTTCGTCTCTAGAATGTCCAAGCACCATAGTCTGCAAGTTACCCTATGCAGTCCTGAGCAGAGCTTTCTATACAAGCTGTGTCCAAGCTCAAACACGATCAACCACGTGAAAAACAAGTTAAGGACTGCATGTGCCATGAGGGCCGAAGACCTCTCCCCGCTCCTCCTCCTCCTAGCAACAGGTCTTGATAATAGTTCACTACAGGATGATTTCCAAGCAAACTCCAATCATAAATTAGAAAAGAAAGATATAACTTTCATAATGCAGGTTGCTTTTCATGTAATTTCCCTGGATTGTACATATTAAAGAAAGGAATACTTTGAATCTGTATCATTGACAAACACAAAGGGAGGCTCAAGATTATGTGACGAGCATTTAGAGAACTGGGAGGGAGTAAAGGACAGATTCTCATTCTTCCTCTCATGTTCAAATTATACTGAATGTGAACAGTGCTGTATACTCTGGCAATTCTTATTGGCAAAAAGAGATAAAGCACATCCTATTTGTGGATTCAATGAAATACGCCAACCATGCATCATGTCTGCATCTCAAAATGTTTTTAAAAAGCGTAGTCGTGGCCTATAAAATGACTTTGACTGTGGTTTTGAGAGACCAGATGAAATTCAACATTTCTAGTCTGGATTCTCTCAAACATTCTGGTCATTCATTTATAAATAACAAGTAGCAATCTCTACTTTTCCTATGGAGAGAAAAGAATTTCTATCACGACTGGAATGGTTAAACAAATAGAAGAGACTATAAAGAAAAGAGAAATCATCCTATGTGTCAACCATAGTAATACTGAGAAACAACATGGTCCCATCCCATCATACACATCCCCTCAACCAAAGCCAACAGATAATGGGGCCAGAAAAACTGTCTTGTAAAAAGGATATGTGTGGTCTAGAGCTACTGGTGAGCCTGGGGAAATTACTGACTCGGAGCCATGCACAAATCCTCCCTCATGCCAAAGCACTGAGAATATACAAAGCACTTAAAATTAATGGATCAAATTCTAAACACAAAGGGTACACACCTGAGGTAAGATGGGAATGAGAAGGGAAAAGGAAATCTTCCTGCTCCCCAACAGTGGGACATCCTCTTCAAGAAGTCAGTCGGATATCCTCTTCCTGAAGTAGACAGCCATGGGCCTAGAAAGAGCCTCACAAATGTGCCCTTAGGAGGTGAACACCCCTCTGGGAATGGCCCCCAGCAGGCCAGCAGATCACCTGTGTGGGGACAGTGTTCTCTGTCAGGCTGGATACGTGCTGCAAGGGCAGAGAGGGAACCTGCTGGACCGAACAACAGCACATCGCCTTTTCTCTATTTTCCAACTTACTAACCTGAAAAAAACACTGCCATTCTGTGAAACACCTCACTGATGCGATGGCTGACCACTGGATGGCTGAGGGTGCATGCCACCTGGACCTGAGACCTAACTCACTGTCTTTTCCTTCTCTCTATCTGCCTTACTTTCTTTACCTGTTTCTGTGATAAAATACTTTTGACAAAGGCAACTTAAAGGGGAAAGAGCTTTCAGCTCCTATAGTTGAAGAGTCCAGTTCATCATTGACTGGGAAGTCCCAGTGGCTGGAGTGTGAGGCAGCTAGTCACATGGCATTCACAGTAAAGAGAGAGCAATGGAGGAATGTGAGCTTGCTCAACTCACTTTCTCCATCTTATACTGTTCTGAATAGTCCCAGAAATGCAGATAGGTCTTCTCACCCCAGTTAAACAAAAATCACGGTAACCCTCCACAGACATGCCCAGAGGCTCATATCCCAGATAATTCAAGATTCTTTCAAGTTGGCAATTAACACTAACCAGCATACTATCCTATGACTATGAACGTACCAAGACCTATATTCCCTCCCTATTCAGAACACACCATGCCCTATCAGCATCTCTCGTAGACAGAAGCATTCTGTGTCAATTCATAAAACTTAAGGGAGAGTCTGGCCTTTCCTCCCTCTTCGCTCCTCCCTTTATCCAGCCTCTACCCCTATCCAACGACACACCACATCCCTGCATTGGTAGGCACTCTTTAGGTAACATTTCTGCTTACCTAATGGCCTAGTGCCTAGGATCATGAAAGAAATGTGGTAGGCCCTCCATAATCAGGGAGATTATCTATCAAATTCCCCCAAATGAAAGCAGGGCTAGGTGTCACACACCTTTAATCCCAGCACTCACTTGGAAGGCAGAGGCAGGCAGGTCTCTGTGAAATTGAGGTAATCCTGGACTACATATCGAGTTCCAAGCAAGCTGGGGCAACAGGGGGACCAAAAAAGACCAAAAAAAGAAAAATCTCCCAAATGAATATTATGTCAACGTCAAATATTTCCTTTCCCACCCAGGATGAGAGAAATAACCCACCACAACACATAGTGAAAGCTGCCACCCCTAACTTTAAGCCCAAACTCCCAAAGGCTTGGGCATTTCAGTAGAGCTACCTGTAACTCTGCAGTCTGACTTTAACCTTCACTTTAATGAAAAGTTTTCAAAAAAGTCCTCTTTTGAGGCTGGAGAGAAGACTCAGTGGTTAAGAGCACTGACTGCTCTTGCAGAGAACCCCAGTTTGACTCCCAGCATCCACCCACATGGTTGTTAACAAGCCTCAATAGCTCCAGTTCCACGGGATCGAATGCCGTGGGCATTGCACGGCACGGTGCACTTACATACAGTATGGAGGCAATACACTCATACACATAAAAGAAACATAATAAATAAGCCAAGCGTGGTGTCACATGCCTTTAATCCTAGCACTTAGAAGGCAGGCAGATCTCTGTTTTGAATTCAAAGCCAGCCTGGTCTACATAGCAAGTTCCCTGTCATACAAGGAGACCCTGTCTCAAAAAGACCTAATAATAATAATAATTAATAAAATATTTTTCAAAAAATCAAGTCCCCTTTTTTCCTCTCTCTCAAGCCCAATGAGGCTTTAGCCCCCAAAGTGTGGTGTGTGTGTGTGTGTGTGTGTGTGTGTGTGTGTGTGTGTGTTTATTTTATTTTTTCTAGTTCTGGACAGTTAGAGACAAATAGATCCCTGACCAGCCATCCAATCGAAACAAATTCATGAGTTCCAAGTTCACTGAGAGACTCTGTCTCAAAAAATAAGATTGGAGGACAGCAAGATGGCTCGGTGCTTGTCACTGAGTTTGATGACCTGTTTGATCCTTAAGATCCACATGAGAAGGAAAACTTTTGCAAGTTGTACTGTGACCTACAAATGCACGTGCGCGCGCACACACACACACACACACACAATTAATTAAATGTAAACAGTAATGTTGGGAGTGACTGAAGAAGACAGCTGACATCAACCTCTGGCCTCTACATACATATATGTTACATACATGTGCACAGGCACCTACATATATCTATGCAACTCATGCACACACCCACACTAACATATCACTCATACATGCATTTCTTAGTGTCTCCAATATTGTTGTCTAGTATTTAAAATGTCTGCTTTTCTAGAGTATTCTTCCATTTCCCAGAGCATAAACACACCAGCAAACCTCCCAGCGATAAGAACAGTACAAGGGAAGGAAAGATAAGATTAGATGGAAGCAGGGTCACTGTCATCTCCCATCTCTGATCACTCCCCGCTCCCCTCCATTATATGAACATGGTATTTTATTGCTCCTCCCCTTAGAACAAGGTGGATTTTGTGAAGTGAAACTGCTATATATTTTGTTGGTACAAAACTAGGATAAGTACATAAGAAAATATGGATAATTATAAGATGTTTTGCTTTTATTTGTTTCAAAATATATTATCAGGAGATATCACCTCTTAGTTGCTTGGACATTATGATCTAGTTTTCATAAGTCCTACTTAAACTAGAAATCCAAAAAGAAAAATCATAATAAAAATAAAGTCCGTTTTCTAATTATTACTTCCAAGTCAGATGTCTACTGCCTCCAGAGCCTCCAAAATGTGGAACTCGTGGGAATGAACACATGTTGAGGCCTAAACTCCAATTACCAGATTCTTTTTTAAAAAATAAAAATTTATTACATATGTGTGCACTCACTCATGTGCATTGGCCATGGCCCACATTCAGAGATCAGAGGACAATTTTTGGAAATCAATTCTCTCCTTCCACCATGAGTCCCAGCGATCCATCTGAGGTTGAAAGTCTTGGCAGCAAGCGTCTTCGTGCATGGAGCCATCTCACTGTCCCTACCAGATTCTTTTTTTTCAGACAATATAGTTTGATGGCATTTAGATCTGCTGCTTCTCTGCACCTCTCCGCTACCGACCCCCGCCCAATTTGATGAGCTTTCTTATATACATATGTCCTATGGAGTCTCATCTGTGTCCCTGCATACCCTTCAGTTTGGGTCCATCTACTGGGTCTGCCAAGAGTTCCATCCATCCATCCCTGTAAGACACGGTCTCTCCCCCTCCCAGCAGCCATCAATTGCCAAAAGTTCCTTAGGCTGGGTTGGGATTTCTTACCCACTTCCCCATGTCTATGTTGGGATTCTGTCTGATTTGGGCTTGTATGGGACACCATTTTCCTTTGGCAAATGAGGTTAGCATTGGTTGAAATGAGTATGATGAAAAACAGTGTTAAAAACAACCAGCCAATCCCCTTCTCACCCACTACTACTGCCCCACCCTTTTAGTTAAAATTGAAATTTGAAGTTGGTAACCGTTTATCACCTACCACGGTTCCACCTACCTAGTGAGCTGCAATAGCCCCCGACGGGTACACTTTCCACCTATTCTCTTTTTTAACTCATCCTGAGATTCAAAGAGGTAACTGAGGCCCCCAAAGGAAAGCCATCTCAAGGAACTTCTTGAGTCAACCGTTATTTAGCAAGGGCCAAGCAAAATCTTTGTTAATGTTACCTTACAAAAATGTTAAAAGTCTGTGAGGATGTAAAATTATGAAGATACTGGCATTTTAAAAATTTAGAAGTGCATACCTGTTTCTTCCTTGAATTCGCTCTGGGAAACAGGCCGGTTGAGAGCACAGATGTAAGTGGCGAACAGCAGAGCTCAGGAAAAGGGTTTGGAATAGACGGCACTTCCAGAACATCCGGATCTTTCTTATTTCTCCTACACCAAGAGAACATAGGGTGTAATTTACATAAAACAGAATGTAAAATATAATTGCTGTCAGGATTTAAAAGTGTTGCTAAGGCTCACATGTAGCACTGTGGCAATGGTAACATTATATAAAGAGTACAGAGAAAGTCTACACTGTACCTTATGCGGATCAAACTTAAATGTGCTAATTCATACAAATAATTCTATAGTATTCTCTCTCTCTCTCTCTCTCAAAAATTACTAAGCATGGAATGTCCATTTTCGAGCTTGTGATCATCTTCTTGACCAGCAATATGGGCTTTATCATTATTACTGCAAAAATTATCCCTAGGAGTCAGTCATTGTCCGGCATCTATTAAACTGACAAACTCTGTAAGCTGCACTTAGTAAATTCATCCCTAGGAAATTCTACTAATCACTTCTGGAAGTTATGACTTATTAAATATAGCTGTGGTTCATCTCACTTCAAATTTCATTCACAATGTTGCCCACACACAGTCTGTTTGATTTCTCAAGACTTATAGATGCTGAACAGCAAGGCAGTGTTTCTGAGAAGGTAAGTCAATAAAACTTGTTAGTTTAAATGTACTCTGATCCACTGGAACATAATTTTGACTGAAGTCAGAGTACTTTGAAAATCTGACAAAGAAAGAGTGATATTTAAACGTATGAATATAAAGAGCCAGGGATTTTTATACTGTTGTAGCCTTTTTCTTTCTTAAAGTATGAGAACTCCGAAAGCACTTAGTGCTGACTGCCATGGAGATGGGAAAGCTTTCAAAGCCTCTGCTCTTGCTTGCTGAACAGTGAAAACTGCTCAAATGTCAATCCATGCTTTGCTTCTCCAGGGTCGTTGGAAGACTCTATGTGGGAGGTGAACTCATTTACGCTTCGATTTTTGAAAGCCTATAGTATGAAAGGGTTGTTTGTTTTGAATAATGCAGGGCCACTGAGCAGCAGCAGAGGGTGGTCAGTCCCGGTTCACGCGATGGGCCCAAGGTGAGACAGACAGCTCTGTCAATGAAACGGTAATGCTATTTATAATAGGCGCGGGGACATCGTGATGTCCTACTGACCCCGCAAGAGCCAGCTCAAAGGGAATTGTCTTCAGACACTTTCACAAACTTGGCTCGGCTCTGGGCACACGCTCACCCCTCGGACCGCCTCCTCACCCCCTGGCCGGCTGTCGACCCGGGACACCGCACGCCCGGAGGCTGCCTACCTGTCTGCCGCACGGTGGTGGGTCGCGTCCTGAGCGGAGGGCCGCGCCGGTGCGCGCAGACTGGGGCCCGGCGGCGGGTCCTGGGCGTCGCCCCTCCCCTGGGCATCGCCGCACACCTGGGCGGCTAGCGGCGAGTCCTGGGCGGCCGCCCGGCCCGCGGCGCTCTGCCCATCCTGCAGGGAAGTGGTCATGGTCGCCTACCGGGACTCTGGGGGGTCATCGGCCACCCGGCGAGACGGGGAGGGCGGGGGGCCGGCGGCGCGGCCGCGAGCGTCCTGCAGGTGCGGTGGCCCGGCCGCCTGCGCTCACCGCCCGGAGGCTGGGACTCGGCGGGGCGGGGGGCGGGGAGGGGCGGGGGCGGAGGAGGAGGGTGGGGACGGGCGGAGGGTGGAGATGGGGCGGAGGGTGGGGACGGGGAAGAGGAGGGTGGGGACGGGCAAGAGGAGGGTGGGGACGGGGAAGAGGAGGGTGGGGACGGGGAAGAGGAGGGTGGGGACGGGGAGGAGCGGCCGCGGGGGGCGGGGAAGGGCGCGCTGCGGGCCGCCCCACGCGTGGCCCGGGCGCGCGAGGGCGCTGGCGTCTCTCCGGCCGTGGCCTCCAGCCCCCGAGGCTCCGATGGTCGCCTCCCCAGGGAGCAGACCGAACACCCAGCCTGAGTCCCCGTCCCCGAGGGCCCAGCACCCCAGGAGACAGCGAACCGGCATAGCGGTGATTGCGCTGGGCTTGACCCGCCAACCACCGGCAGGGGTCAGGGGTCTGGACAGCACTGATCCTTAGACCTTCACATTCCTGCAGTGGCATCGGAGATTACCTAAGCTATTGTTGGCTCTCCATGACTGGTCCCACAGTACCCAGAGGCCAGGAGGTCGTGGAGCTCGGATTACCCCCCAGATCCCCACCACCACAGTCTTCCTTTCCTACAAGAAGCCAGAGATGGAGGGGGCTGAGGAAAACATGAAGGAGAGTGGGGAGGTTGGGGGGTGGGGGGGCTGTCTTAGAAAACTCCTTTGTAACGGTGGGAATTCTCAGTGAAGTATATGTGAAGGTATCTGGAATTATTAGAACAAATAATTTTCTTTTAATGAGAGCAGGTTCCTCAGTCTACCTTGTTCACTCAACAGCTCCATAAATTTAGGCATTTTGCCTCATTTTATCATAAAGAAACTGAGGCCCCAAACCATCCAATACCTTGCACCACACAGCCCTAGATGCAGTCAGTATTGAATCCCAGTATTCCATCTCAGAAACCTAGACTGTGAAATGGTAACCACATTCCGCTCATCTGTGATGCAGCAACCATACTCTGAAAACCAGATCTGTTTCTGTTCTTCATATCTCACAACCCTGTTCACTGTTGAGGATTACCAAGTATTTCACACACTTCTGTTCTTTGACCAAATTAGGTAACAACTGTCCCTGGCACCTGTTTCATTAAGTTTTCTTAACCTCAATAACCCCTGCCCATGGAAAAATCAACATTGCTTCCTGGGGAAGTCAGCATTTCCTGATCCCTGCCTGGACATCCTTCAGGATCAGGGCACCACCTCACAATTCTGATGACAACCGGGGTCATTAGGTTCAAGTAATAAAGCCTGGAGACTCCATGAACTGAGAAAACTTTTGCCTCAAAAAAATTGAATGTGGGCTGGAGAGATGGCTTATTATAAGAGCACTGACTGCTTTTGCACGGAAGCAGGGTTCAGTTCCCAGCCCTCACATAGTGGGTAACAACCATCTGTAAATTCAGTTTCAAAGGATCAGACTCCCTCTTCTGTTTTACACACTGGGTGCATTAGTACACACCCAGGCAAAACATTCATACACATAAAATGAAAACGAATAAATAAATAAAATTGAGGGACTCCAATTTCATCATTTCCCTAGTGTCAAAAGTAAGAGTTGGAAAAGGGCAAAAGTATCCTTGTTCATATGGAAGGTCTGGTCTTCAAGATGCATCAACAGAACAGTGGCCAAACTAGGGTACAACAGTAGGTTTCTTGAAGGATAAAATTAATAGTCTAATGGTGATAGCTAAAATTTATTGACCATATGTGGCAGGCCAACTCCTTGCTCACATCTACCCCTCTCAGTTTTGGTCTGGATTCTATGTGTGGGTTTAAGATGTATTTAATGTCAAAGCACTGAGATATACTGAAGCCATTCCTGCAAAGTAAAAATGAGGTGTATGTTTGCAGATATCTTGAGCTAAATAACCAAGGAAAAAATAAGCTTTGTCATTACCATTATCTTAATTTCATCCAAAGCTCTTGCAGCTGTTTTTCTACTCTAAGAATAATAGGGTTTGAGCATTATTCCAGCAGCGTTAATCAATGACTGAAGTTTCTCTCCTCCCAACTCCCAACACACACTCTTGCTTTCTCTCTCTCATACACACAGAGAGAGAGAGAGCCCCATTTTTTTCTTTTGCTTTTGGAGGCAAGAATAAGTAGAAACTAATATATATTTAAGATCCTTGGGAATACCAACCCTTCAACAGTGTACCCACCTCAAGGAAGATAATGCACTGATTCAGATGAGATGTCAAGTGTGTCTTCTCTTTCTAGCACTCTTCTACTTAGTGAAAATTCAGAAAAGATTCATGTTCAGACTTTACAGTCTTCATATAATTCCCATGGGTAGAAACTATAAGTCCTGCAATTAGGGATACAAAGAACAAAAAAGAAAAGAATAAATATCTAAGAATAAAATTCTAAATATTTCATTTTATGGATTGGCATTCAGTATCAAATTTATTCTCACTAGTATCATGAGGATCTATATCAAGAATTGTCAGAGTTAACGTCTATGAACAACAATGAACTAATTTTCATTTCTAAAATTTTCATAAGAAACAATTCTAAATAAAGGACTATGTGGTTTAAAACATAATAGGACTATCTAGGGATATATACTCTGCAATCTCTTATTCTTTAAAACCTGTCCACTTATGGGTTTCTGTGTGCATCACACTCTGTTGTATAAGGAAGTTTCACCGATGAGAGTTGAGGGAAATAATAATTGTCCCTCTACCCCTCATATGCTGTTCCATGAGCCTAACCTCACCCACCCATGGCTCAGGGACCATTGTAGAAAAGGGGACAGAAATATTGTAAGAACCAGGGCTGGTTCATGAATATAGGGAAGCAGAAGCTTTCAGGCCACTGGAAGCTTGCACATGTGAACTTGTGGCGATGGTGACATTAAGCACAGGACCCATGCCAACTCAATTAGACAAGACCCAAGAGTAGAATAAGGAAAATGGGTGACGGACTGGGCCCAGACTGAGAACTATTAGAAACTACTAGATCTATTAGATCACTACAGGATGAGGGAGAGTATGACTTATTACCTCCAGATATACTGACTAGACTCCAGTGAATGGACATTAGGGTACAAACCCTTGACTAGATGGGACTTAATATGCATGACAGAATACATGAGGTCCAGTGGGCTGTCGGGGGACATGGGTGGGGAAGGGGGTCTAAATTTGATTAAGAACTATTGTATGAAATATACAAAAGCTCAGTAAAGCTGGGCATGGTGGCACTTGGGCAGGAGGCAGAGGCAGGCGGATCTCTGTGAGTTCAAGGCCAGTCTGGTATACATAGTGAGTTCCAGGCCAGCTGGGGCTACAGGAGACCCATCTCAAAAAGATCAAAAAGAAAAGAAAAGAAAAATGTATATATATATATATATATATTTTTTAATCCTATATATATATATAGATATAGAGAGAGATATAGATATAGATATCAGGATATCTATCTATCTATATATCAGAATTAAAATACATCAGAATATAACAGGACTACACAGAGGGGTTTTCCTATTTTAAAAAGGGTTATCATGGATTGTTCTCCTATAATTGGCAAAGATTTCTGGAACAATACAACAGATATGTTGGTACCAAAGAGCAACACCACTGGCCTGGCTGATTTTTGTCCCTTTGGACTTGAGCTTGCACACATGCAGAGGCCACAGAGTGCCCTGTTGCTCCTCCACTGGGGCCTTTTCTGTCCTTTTGCACCTTCCTGTTCTGCCTCCACTGAGGAACCCCATCCTCCACCTGTAGGAAAATATGTCCTCCTTGCTTTCCTCTCTCCCTCTGCCCATCAAATCAAATTTCTTTTCTGAAAATATATATCTTTTTATTGAATTTTGGTGCATTTCATAGAGTTCATCTTTATCAATTTAGACCCTTTCCTCGATTGCAGCCCCCATAGAACCCCCACCAAATTTCATGCATTCTGTCATATATGTTAAGGTATGTCACGTCAAATTTGTGAACCTAGATATCCCTCCATGTGAGTTCATCTCCTGGAGCCTGGTCAACCATCACTCATTTAAAGAATACCGACTCTGACTCATCCAGCTGTAATCAGCTTCCAGTCGTTCTTCAGCTACAATTAGGGCCTGCTGCCCATTTTTCCAGTTCTATGCTGGGATTTTGTCTGATTCAGTTTGCATGGGTCTTGTGCGTGCTGTCACCATTGCTGTAAGTTCATAAAAGCAAGTTCTCAGATGCCTGGAGAAATCTGTTTCCTTGGGTTCTGACTTACTGGCCAGTGTAGTTTAAGAGTCTCTGAAAATAACAGTCCTTGATTTCCTCCCAGAACTTGAAGGTAAGACCTCATTCCTGAGAACAGAACATACCTCTGACACAGCACTTGGAGTAATGCAACCGGAACTGACCTGGAAGCCTCCTTCCTGAAGACCAGCTCTCATAGTTTCAGAGGATACTATGCAAGTTTCTAAGGAAGAAAGTCAATCAGGGTCTAACTCAAGCTTTAAAGCCTAATAACAATGACAATGGTTGGTACACCAAACTATATTGGTGCAGTAGTGGCACTTTTTTCTTGGGGATAATCATCTTTCTAATTGGACTTAAAGCCCATTCAGTGGGTGGAAACTCATGTGGCTGAGAAGTCAAAGATCCCAGAGAAAACCCTGTGTCAGTCACAACCCTAGAAAAACATAATTTCTTACTGTATGCTAAATATGGATCCTTATATTTATAGACAAGTATTCCTGTCACAACTCATCAAAGAAACTTCTTTTGCAACAGATGGAGACTGTTACAGAGTTCCACAACTGGTCAAGCACAGAGAATAAGTGTCTTTGAGATGCCCAGTCATAAGTGACACAGTGACACATCTACAATGAAACCTCTACACCCAAGCCCCATGGAACAAGGTGGAACAGGGGGTAGAGAGAATACTAAGTCATCTCTCAACTCTTGCAAACAAAGCTTCCTCATGCAACAGAGGGCTATTAGCACTGATGGCTACAACTGGCCAAAGCGTAGAGAAAAAGAGACTGCAGAGTTCGTGCATCCCTGGATAGGACTACTATATTAAACTACATCCACCCAGAACTCAGGGACCATTGCAGAAGAGGAGGCAGAAAAATTCAAGTCACGTTTCTTAACACTTTATATAAGGAAAGACAACACAGCTCAGAACAGAAAACTGCATGACAAAGTACAGAAGACAGATGCCCAGGCCAGGGATCCCCATCACCTCCTATGCACCTCTTCCTGTGTAGGTTTTTATAGTAGCCTGGCCTGTCCTTTTTATTTTTAGTTTAACTTTCAAAATATCCATCTCTGACCTTTATAGAAATGGAATCATACAATATAACCATTTTGCCCTTAATTCGTTTCCCTTAACATTGTTTTTGCAATAATCATTCATGTCTTTGCAAATAGCTATAGTCTTTTACATCTATCCTATGTAATTACCACAATGTATGTATCTACGTTACTGCAAACACCATCTAGAGCCTGTCAAGCTTTGATTATAGGTAATCCTACTGCAGGGTTTGTGTTGTACACTTGTCTTACAGCTGCATGCCTTCCAGAAAGTGCATATGTCAGAATGGCACTATGAGGTCAGGGTTGTGTAACTCTGCTTTAGTCAATACTGCCCTGTCTCCAAAATCTTTACCCCAATGGTCCTCACTGTTATTAAGCTGTCCTGTTTCCTCACATGTAGTATATCATAGATCTTTCACAGCAAAGTCTCATGAATGTCTTAACAATATGGTAGAGTTTGACTTTTTAAAAAAATAACTATTGAAGCTGTATAAGTTTTCTTGAGGCTATTTTCTACTTATGTATCTTCTTTGGATGAGGAACAACTTGAACCTCTTCTGCATTTTTATCACTGGTTATTTGTCTACTTACAAGTCACTCAAACATCTTTTGTACATATTTCAGTTTGTAGCTCTTTGTTGGCTTTAAGTGTTTGAAGTATCTGCTCCCACTTGTTTAGATATTCTAATGGTATCTATGGTAAACAAAGTCCTGATGTGTGATACAGCAAAACTTTTCCTGTCATGATTATATTTTTAATACCATGCTTACAAATTTCATCCATATATTCGAGAAATGCATTGTTGTGCCTCAGCACTCAGATATGTTACACTTGGATTTGTTTTTCATTTGATGGAAAAGTGAGAGGTTTTTCTTTTCTCAATATAAATAGGTGATGCCACAGCCATATTCATTAAAAGAATATCCTTCCCTAGTCAAATTCAAATGTGCATCTATCTATACATCTGTTCTTGTATTTGTTTAATTATCATTGTTTTTATCAATAACACATCATCTGAACTGTTAAACTTTAATAATAAATCTTAATATTAGAGGAAAACTTTTTATTCTGTTCTTCAAACATGGTCTCAATTTTAGAATTAGCTTCTAGAATCCTACACAGGCCGCTTGGGATTTTCACAGAATTGCATTTGACCCATAAATTAGTTTGGTAAGAAATATTTTTAAATGAGTTCCTAACATAATCATTATTTTCTGTTCACTTATGTCTTTAATTTGTTGCAATGATATTTTTATGATTTCTCCATAGGTATGCATATTTATTATTAGACAAAGAAAGCTACTTCTCTTCCTAAGAATTTATTCATCCCTCTAATACAGCATTTACATGGTTAATCTGATACTTGTACAAGTCCTTGCATGCTCATTGTGCTGGTTAGTTTCTGTCAGCTTGACAGAAACCTAGACAAATCTGGGAAGAGGGAATCTCAACTGAACGACCATACACAGTGATGTTACACTAATTTGAATAACTTCTTTAAAATTTGATTTTCTATAATTTGTTATAATAAAGAAGTAATTGACTTCAGTGTACTGATGCATTTGTCTACATAATTACTTTTAATTTTGGATTCTAAAAATTAACCTTTAAATGTTTTAAAGATGTCTCTGTACAAAATCATGTCCGAATAATGAAAGTTTTGTTTTTCTAATTTTCACTTACTTATTTTATATCTTTTCTTTTCTAGACTTTCAATACACTGCCTAGGAATTTGAGTAAAATTTTGAATAAGGCAGCAGCAAAGATTATAAATTTACTCCTGATCCCAGATATACATTAAATATTAAATATATTAAATACAACATTTTTGTACAGTTATCAAAGATAGGCCTGATCAGATGAAGTAGGAGGGTTTCCTCATTTTCTTGCTTGCTAAGAATTTTTTTGAAGTTATTATTATTTTTATTTTATGTGTATGAGTTTATTGACTGCATGTATGTAAGTGCATCCATGTAGTGTAATGCCCTTGGAGGCCAGAAGAGAGCTTTGGATTCCACTGTAACCGGAGTTATGGACAGTTGTAAGTGGCTATGTGGGTGCTGGAAATCTAACCCAAGTCCTCTGCAAGAGCAGTGCTTTGAACTGCTGAGCCAACTCTCCAACCCCAAGAATTTTTTTGTTGTTTAACAAATGGACATTAAATATGCTTAAGCCACTTTTCTGACTGTATCAAGTTCATCATATGGCTTTCCTTCTTTATCTATTAAAGTAATATATTGTGTTGAATTTTGACAGTAAATTAAGCTTAAATTTGAAAATAAACATTATTCTTTCTTGTCTATCTACTTTGGTGTTTGCCAATATTTTGATTGCAAATTTTTCACCTATGTTTTTGAATGAGATCAGCCTATAATTGTCCTTTCTTGTGTCGTTCTTCTGGAGGATAGTATAACTTAGTAGGAGACCAGAAGAAACAAAGATTATTCCCTTGTCCTCTTTCTTTGGAGTTACTTCTTTATTAATAGTTCATGGGAATATACTTACAAAGGCATCTGACTTTTCTTTGTGAAAACAGTTTAATAAGTATCTCAATTTATTTAAAAGCTGTAGGTATATGCTGGTCATTATGTTTTTCTACAGTTATGTGTATGAGTGTATTGTCTGCACATATTTAAATACATCCATGTCGGGCAATGCCTGAAAAGGTCAGAAGAGGACATCAGATCCTTTGAACTGGGTGCTAGCCTCCATGTGGGTGCTAAGAATTGAACTCTGGTCCTCTGCAAGGCTAGCCAGTGCCCTTAACTGCTGAGCCATCTCTCCAGCCCCTTTACAGTCAGCTTTGAAGAAAAGAATTTTCGAGATTTTTTACACTTTCATCTAATTTTTTATATTTTAACAGAAATTTATTTTTAGGTTTTTTTCTATGAATATTTTTATTTATGTTTGTGTGTGTGTGCACACACATGTGTAAATGCCACATGTGTTTGGTCCCTGAAGAGACCAGAAGAGGGTGTCAGATCCCTTGGAACTGGAGTTATAGGTAATTGTGAGCCACCATATGTCAGTGCTGGGATCCCAACTCAGCAAGTGCAGCAAGTACCCTTGGCAACAGAGTGGCCTCTCCAGCCTCCAGAAAATTATTTTTAATATCAGAACATTCCATTCTTAATTCCTAACAATATTGGTGTCTTCTATCTTGTTTTCCTAATTATACTCAAAATACTGATCAATTTTTAAGCTTTTAAGAATGGCCTAATTTGTGTTCTGTTTTGCTAATTGCTATACTTAGCTATCCTATTTGCTTCCTCCTACTGTCGTTAACTTATACTTTCTCTGTGTCTCCCTCCTTCCCTCCCTCCCTCCTCCTTTTTCTCTTCAGTACTGGATGTGGGAACTGGGGCCTTTTGCAGTTATGTGCTCTCCCACTGAGCAGCATCCCTAACTTGGTTTTGTTTTCCTTTTCGGGGGGGCGGGGATGTAGGGGTAGGAGAAAACTGAGATTTTACTTTCTTTATTTTCCAACATTTACATTTATTTTCTAATGTTTTATTTTATGTATATGAGTGTACTGCCTGCATGTAAGTGCACTGGTGTCGTGCAGAGTTCACAGAGGTCAGATGAAGGTGTCAAATTCCCTTGGAACTGAGTTACAGGTGGTTGTTAGACACCATGTGAGTGCTGGGAACAGAACCCGGGTCCTCTGCAAATGCAGCCAGAGCTTTTAACTGCTGAGCCATCTCTCCAGCCGCTAACAATTGCATTTAAAGACATACATTTTTCTCCAGCTATGACTAATATCCTTCAAGCTTTTTTTTTTCCCCCACTATTATTCAGTACAAAATTGTTTATAGTTTATAACAGGCTAGAGACTGTTCTGGCTATCATTACAGTTTTGTTCTTTTTAAATTTTTATTTCGTTTTATGTGTATGTTTTTCCTGAATGTATATGCACCTCTGTCAGTCAATGACTGCAGAGGCAAGCAGAGGGTGTCAGAGTCTCCTGGAACTGGAGTTAATGGATGGGTTTTAGCTGCTATGTGGATAGCGGGAATCAAACCTGGGTCCTCAGTAAGACCAGTCAGTACTTTCCTAACCACTTAGCTGTTTCTCCAGCCCTGAGGTTTTGTTCCTTTTAATGTGAAATTGAACTACATTGTTATAACAATATATGCTAAGTAGTTTTGTACATCTGAATATGTTGAAAGTTGATTAATGGTCCAGCTGTAGCACATCTGTATACCTTCTGTGTACCTGAGAAGGAAGTTCTTTTGGTTTATTTACTTTTGTCAGTTAGGCCAAATATGCTAATTATGTAGTCTAGAGCCTCTACATTCTGATTTTATTTGTTTAATTTCCTGAGAGATATTATATTAAAAGTTTTCACTGTGATTGTAGACTTATATATTTATTTTTCCTTTCAGCTTTTGCTATTTTGAAACCCTGATTTTTAGGAATGAATTTTAATAAATTTCTAGAATTAAAATATTAGGTATCTTTGGGAAATTGAAGCATTTGCTATTTTGAAATGTCCTTTATCTACTAACTTTTTGTCTTTGACTCTTTGCACATTATTTAATACAGTTTGACTGGGTGTTTATGGAGAAATTTCCCATACTTTCAATTGTCAATATTTCTGAATCTCTACTTTTTAACTTTTTAAATTTATTTATTTACTTATTCATTTATTTATTTTTTAGACAGGGTCTCACATATCCCAAGCTGGCCTTAACTTGCTGTGTAGCTGAGCATGACCTTGAACTTATGTTCTTCCTACCTTTGTCTCCAGAGCTCTGGAATGGAACCCAGGGCTTTGTGTTTTATAGACAGTCCTACCAACTGAGCCACATCCTAGCTCTGAATTTCTACATTTTATTAGTGTCTTTTGTAAGTTACATATAACTCTTTCAAAGAGTCTGTACCATTCGAATTTTCCACCAAGTATTCTGATTTATCCATATCCTGATATCTTTTGCTATAATGCTTGCTGTGAACACCAAGTTATTTTAAATTTTAATTTATATTTTTCACATGGTTAATGATGTTGAGCATCTTCTTGTATGCCTGCTGGAGGTTCCTAGATATTTTTTTGGAGAATTATGTGCTCAGATCCTTTATAGTTTGTTTGTTTTTCATGTGGTACTAAGGATCAAGTCTCTGACTTTGCACATGATGAGAAAATGCTCTGTACTGAGCTATATCCAGCTTATTTGCTTATTTAATTGAGGCATTCTTGTTTTTATTGTTGATATTAATGATCTTTTACATAGTCTATATAAGACTTCTCTATCAGATTTATGAGCTTCAAGTATTTTATCATACCTTTAACGCCATCTTTGAATCACAGAAGCTTTATTTTTGATGAAATAGATTTTTTTTTTTTTTTTTTTTTGCGGAGGACAACAATTGTGATGTTGGTATCATACTTAAGGCTTTTCCTAAGCCAATTCTAGGTGACAAAGATTAACTCCTCTTTCTTCTAAGAGTTTTAGTTGTATTTCTTGCTGTAGATGTTTTCTACATTTTAAAGTTGATACTTATATGATATGAAGGCCCCAACTTCATTATTTTTCAAGCATACAGACAGCTGTCTTGATATCATTTGTTGAAAATGCTATCTTTTGTCTATTGAATTCCATGACATTTATGTCAAAAAGAAATTCTCCATAAATATGAGTGTTATTTCTATACTCTAAATTCTAGTACATTGATTCATATGTGTTTTTACATTATACTGCACTATTTTTATTTTCATAGCTTTATAGTAAGTTCTCAAATTTTTAAATTAGAAATTGTGAACTTTCTCATGGTGTTCCTTATAAAAATAACCTAGTTATTTGGGGACCTTTGAATTTTCTCATGAATTTCCAGACAAGCTTGTCAAGTAAAACAAAGGAGCCGTCTGGGATTGGAGTAGGGATTGCATTGAATCTGTGGTTCAAGTCCTAGAGTTTTTCTTCTTAATAACAGTATGTCCTCCAGTCACCAAACATGGTCATTTTAAATTTTTAAATGCTGTTTCATAATCTCTAAACGACAAACACAGCACTGCTTTTACTGAATTCACTCCAAGTATTTTGTTCTTCACAATGTTATTGTAAATGGACTTTAATTTTTCTTAGACGTGTATTACATGTGTGCATGTTAACATATGGGAAGTTGCATGTGTGCACATGTGTATGCAGGAGCACATGCATGTGAGGTCAAAGACTGATGTGTCAGGTATCTTCTTCTATCATTCTCCACCTTATTTTTAGAGACAAAGTCTCTCACTGAACCTGCAGCATGTTTGCCAGCAAAACTAGTTGGCCATGAACTCCAGGATCCTCTTGTCTCCATCTCTCCCGTGCTGTGATTATAAGCAGGTGCTGCCTCACCTAGCTTTTTATGGGGGTGCTGTGGATGTGAATTCAGATCCCCATGCTTGTGTAGCAAGCACTTTAATGGCTGAGCTGCATCTCCAGCCCCCTTGTCATTTGTTTTGAAAGTGAGATAGGCCCTCTGTATTTCTTCTGAGGTCTCCTTTTCTTGATTTGTAGCAATTTGATTGTAATGTACATAGGGAAGATTTCACCTTCTTTATTTTCACAGTCTGTAAGTGCTTTTGAATCTGGGATGTGATGTTTTGTCAATTTACAGATGTTCCCAATGATTACTTCTTTAAATAGCACTTCTTCCCCAATCCCTACTTCTACTTTCGAAATTCTCCTTTTCCAATTTTGCATAACTTGGGCTTTATTCTGTCACCTTCTTGCTCTATACTGACAATTTAGGCCTGAACATGTGGTCTCCTGAAGGCTTACATGTTTGTTATAGCTAGAAAGCAAAGGTCTTGTTTTAATGAACTACAATCTACTGGTGATCTCATCAGTTATTTTCTATTTCATTCTATTCCATGAATGCCTAGGTTAAGTAATCTTTGAGCCTTATTGAAAAGTTAACTTGCAGGAGCAATAATTGATAGGGAGCCAGGCATGGTGGCAACAAGGCTTGACAGCGAAAGCTGCATGTATGTCTTAAGAATTTATTCATCCTCTGACCAGGCGTAGTGGCACACATCTTTAATCCCAGCACTCAGGAGACAGAGGCAGGCAGAGCTCTGTGAGTTCAAGACCAGCCTGGTCTACAAAGTGAGTTCCAGTAGTAGGGGCTACAGGAAGACCATGTCTCAAAAAGACAAAAAAAAAAAGAATGTCTTTCATCCCTCTAACTCTAATGAAGCCATTGAGTGATTTGCCTGATACATGTAAAACTTCTAGCTTTTACTGTGCTGCTTAGTTTTTTGTTTGTTTCTTGTTTGCTTTAGACATGGCTTGGAACTCACCATGTAGGCCAGACTGACCTTGATCTCACAGACATGCCTGGCTCTGCCTCCTAAATACTGGATTAAATGCTTTCGCCACCACCTCCAGCTGTACTGCTTAGTTTTTGCTAACTTTACACAAACCTAGACGTGTATGGAAAGAGGGAATCTCAGCTGAGGAATTCCCTCACTAGACTGGCCTGTGGGCATGTCTGTGAAACATTTTCTAATTGGTAATTGATGCAGATGGGCACTGCCATCCCTGGGCTGGTGTGTCTGGGCTGTATCTGAAAAAGCCAAAGGGAGAAGCCAGTAAGAAGTGTTCCTCTCTCTAGGTTCCTTCCTTGAGCCCCTGCCCTGCCTCCCTGTAAGCCGAAATAAACCCTACCCTTCCCAAGTTGCTTTGGTCATTGTGTTTATTACAGCCACAGAAAAGCAAACTAGGACTCTTATGAATTTTTATAAAGCCCCAAATGAAGCCCCTTCGTCCTTGCTAGCATCCAGGAAGTATCAGCAAGGTCTAATTTTGCTGCTTGTGCTGCTCTTGCATTACAGGAAGAAGAAATCTGAAGACCCGAAACTGTCAGTCTGTTTTCTGCGAGCTACCTTCAGTAGAAAAGACTTTTTTAAGGTAGGAAAGAAAAATCACAGCAGTCCTCCAGGGAGTTAGCTTTATTCTCCAGTCCTGAAGCGCAAGTTTTCATGAATACTCAGCACACTTGTGCATGCCTGCCTTTATCAGATCAGAACCATGCCTGCTCTTAGACCTCTGAGCTCCAGATAGCTCCCAATTTTTAATATGGAAGTGTAAAACTGAGCTATTTGATAGCTTAACTTTTATTAATTTCAATGGCTGGGACTAATTCCCTTGTCAGTAATTTTTTTTAATGCACACACTAGTGTCTTTTAGTTTAACAGCAGTGCCAGTAAATCCAAAGACTAATATTTAAGTGAATGCCTTGAAGTAACACATGGATTAGATTTTGAAGAGAAAATAAAACATAGAGTGAAAGCTAAATGACATAAACAGTGGTAGGATAAGACCGAGATGAAAATCTCCTGAGGGACTGCTCCGCATTGGCCGTCTGCAGCAGTAGTTTTAAAGCAGCAGCACACTGTGTTAGGCCTATGGAAACAGGACAACACACCTGAATAACTCGTTGTATTCCTCCTTTACAGATCCTTTCTTTGACTTCAGATTCTAAGGAACTTGGACTTTCCAAAGAAAGCAGAATATAGCTTCAAGATCAAGCACTTATATAATAAAATCCAGTGTCACTAATGTTGCATTCTGTGAATGAACAATTCGCTCGACTTCTGTTTATCTTCCCTTCCTTGTCCTCAGACTTGACTTCTTGGATGTATTTTCAACGTTCCTGTTGTTTTTATTGTTGTTCTGCTTTGTTTTTGCAAGCCACCAAAAGCCCTTTTTAGAATGAACTTACTGGTGGAAAGATGAGCATAATGATAGTTGTCGCCCTCAGCGTGGGTGGTTACCCATCCTCTTCGTGCTTGGGAGGGGTTGGGTGGTCTGCAGAGGAAGTGCGGACAAAGCCAGAGAAGAAGGACTTTTTTTTTAAGGTTCTTTGCCTCCTGCATTTTCTCTTCTCGTACCTAGCTAATATGCTTTAGAGATTTCTCTTTTACTGAGCAAATGATTATCAAAGCATTAGAAACACAATATAGTTTAAATCCTAACTTCCCCTCTCGTGCCAGACTAGTAGTGCTTTGAGAACATGCCATTTGAAACCTACTTTTCCATGCCCTCTTCCAGTCTCCAAACATCTCTCTAGTAAGGGTGATGCCTAAATCATATGCATGTTCTTTGCTTAGAGATAAAATGAGTAAATTGTCCTTGTTCATGCTTTAGTTCAGAGTGTGGTATCTATAACGTGGTTTTCTAATAGCCTCATCTCAGCCTGTAAGAAATATATAGTTTTTCAATAAAGCTAACACTGCTAATGACCTTCCTCACTGCGGGGTGAGTTATTACGTGATTGCTTCAGAGTTGTCAAGGCAGTGTTTAGAAAGAACTCAGTGATTATACTCCTGTGTCTATGACTTAATGGCTTTTTTTAAAGTCCTTAGAACAAGGAGTTGCCTTAGAACCTGGTGACTTAAAGCATTGCACTCTTTTATCTATTAATTTTATTTATTTATTAAATTTCTTACTATATTATGTGTATGATTGTATTGCCTGCATATTTGTAAGTGCACCTATGTTACGCAATGCTCGAGGAGGTCAGAAAAGGGCATCAGATTCCCTGGAACTGTAATTATGGATCATTGTTAGCTGTCATGTGGATGCTGAGAATCAAAACCAAGTCCTCTGCAAGAACAGCCAGTGTTTTTAACTGCTGAGCGATCTCTCAGCCCTGTGTTATATTCTTTTAATATAAGATGTCCATTAAAAGAATCCTTTCCAAACCTTTGGAATGTTTCCATTAGTCTGCTGAAGTGCTCTCTGGAATGGATCACTGTGTGTTTCTCTCTAAAGTACATAAGCTTGCAGGGTGCTGTTGCCATCTGACAAACAGGTGGCTTCATTCAATGAACAGTTATTGTGAACACCTGTCATTCTTAAGAATTTAATGTATAAAACCTACAACTCTGCCATACAAGTGAGTTTATTTGCAAATAGCTAAATAAAGTAACAGTGGATTCTGAAATATCTACTCATCAAGTGCTGAGGTAACTGATTTGGCTACAAGGCTCTTTGTTTCTTCTCCTTTCTGTTGTCACTTGAGATATCTATAGTAGCATGTTGATAAACAGCACTTTAAAATTAAAACTTCGGATTAAACAAAAAACTTAAGCCCTTCCCCAATTTTGTTACTAATACATAATGTTTTTGTAAGTTTGAATGGAAATTCACTTGTATGTATTCATATTGAGTGGTACTTATGCCTTTGGGTTTAATTTAAAATATATATTTGATTTAGAATTTCAACAAAGATGAATTCTAATAATCAAAAAATAAATGTATCTCAGAACTAGGAAAGATATATATTGCATTATTAACAAACATAATGTTGTAAAAGTACAATCTATAACTTTGAAACAGCGTAGACAGAGTACATTTCTCTTGGCCTGACCTGACACCCTATCTTTGACTCTGAGCCGCCACCCAGTCCAGTTCACCCTTATGTCCAGTGACTTCCCTTTGCCAGATTCATAAACCCTGCCAAAGATTAGCTCCGAGTTCTCTCTTTCTTCCTCTCAGCAGCCCCAGATTTGGGATGAGGTGTACCTTCGTGCAGAGATTGGTAGCAAGTCTTTCCATCCTCCTTTCAAGATCCATAGCACTATGGAAAGCACTTTGGCAAATTCTTTAGGAAATGGAAGATGATGAGAGGCAGCAGATCATCCCGGGGCCTCTGGGACTGAGATATCATGTAGCATCTTTCTGCCTGTGCGCATTTATAAAGTAGTCTTTCTGTTGACATTGAGCCCCTTGGCTGGGTTCAGTGAATATTTGCATCTTTTCTCCTCATTTTGATGGCATATGATTCCCTGGTTAGACCAGTATGGAGGGTCAGTTTGTCATTCAGTTCTGTATCAGTACAGCTAAAGAAATTGTTACACTGGTTTCGTATATCAGTCACAGAGAAGTCATACCCATTAATCCAATCAATTCTAGGTCAGATTTCTGAGTCCTCCAAACAGACAGGGCTGAGGTGCCAGCTTCAGGACTGTTAGCCCAGGAAAGCAGGAACTATCTTTGCCTACTCATCATTCCCATTTTTAAAGTATTTGGTTCACAGATGACATTTGATGTGTGTGGATGGATGAAAATTCTTCTTGTCAAACATTTTGTATATAATTCTATTGGCTCTCTGTCAGCAACCTCAGTCACACTGTACAGAGTTCCTTTTGAACATTTTGATTAACTGGATTTTCATTTCTATATGTGAAAAATCCAGACTCTAAAGTAGTTAAGTCTGTGCCCTATTGTTACAGAGTCAGCAGAAGACTTGACAGTGGAACTTACTGCATATAGCAATAAAATTCAACTTTAATGTTTATGCTCTAAGTTCCAGGATGAATGTAGAAATGTTTTACATATCTTTTTGAATGCCAGACTGAAGATTTTGAACATTGCTTTAATAAAATCAGAACCAAGTAGAAGTTCTAAGTGAATATTTGAAATATGATGTTAACCATGCTTCAGAACAAGTCAAGCTGGTGTGTTCTTTAATTGGTAGTAAAGAGACTAGGGGGAAAAGTCATTGAAAATAATGCACATAGGGCTGGAGAGCTGGCTAAGGGAGTGGTTAAGAGCACTGACTGCTCTTGCAGAGGACCAGGTTTCATTCCCACACAGTGGCTGCAACTGTCTGTACTCCAGTTCCAGGGGATCCGATAACCTTTTCTACCTTCCATAGGTATTGAATGACACAGGTGTTTTTACACACATGCAGGTAATACACATAAAATGAATAAAAGAATAAATAAAATAATAATGCATATCACAATAGTGAAGGTGGGACTGCAGCCCCAAAGGAGTGGGAGGATTAAAGGTCTGTGTTTGTAGCCAAGGTAGGTAAAGGAGGAAGTATCAGAAGAAATGGAGGAATTAAATTAGGGTGTAGCAAGTGTGCAGCTTTGGTTTTGCATTTATGAACTTTGCCTTGAACCCAGATGTATGAGCAGCGGGCCATTGGACTGTGAGCCTGTGGCTTGAGTTCCTGATACCATCACTCATTTGGGATCCTTCTGAAGAGAGGCAATAATTCTAATCATGGAGTAGAGGAAACTATCAGACACAATGGTCTAGAAAGCAAAGACCTGAACAGACCTTAGACAGGAACATTTGTGGGCAGAAGAAGAAGAGTCCTCAAAGTAGACAGAGAAGGCATAGTCAGAAAAGTAGGTAGTTGTTACTTCCTTTAAGGGGTTATTTGTGCTAGCTTCAAGACTAAGACATACTGTCTTACTTTAATGATAGAAGATGATGAAAATAGCTAGAAGAAAGGAAGTTGGTAAATATGGATTAGGCCACAGAAAACTTGATGAGCAGAGTTGAAGTTAGTTTTTGTGACCATTGATTTTAAACTATATTTTTGCAATCTTACTTCAAGCTTTGTTTATTTGCCAGTGTTCGCCCTTATTGTAAGTAAATGTAGGATAACTAAATCTAGACTCTAGACAACTTCTCCATGGTGTCTAGTAAAATATTGCTATAAAAGTTTTAGGTATGT
Source organism: Eospalax fontanierii (assembly GCA_035773235.1). Taxonomy (NCBI): domain Eukaryota; kingdom Metazoa; phylum Chordata; class Mammalia; order Rodentia; family Spalacidae; genus Eospalax; species Eospalax fontanierii. The sequence continues at coordinate 66,450,116 of CM069530.1, read as the reverse complement.
TCTAAGCTATGTTTCCAACTAAATAACTAGGAGCTGAAGTTGTAACAGACTCTGAATTGGAAATAATCTACGGCATCTCAGGTCCTTGACTTAGGATTTTTCAACTTCAAAGTGATGTGAAGGGATAAGCCTCTGGTAAAAGCAATACATCACATCCTGAAGTTTTCTACTTGGCTGGGCTAGGAGTGTGTCATAATTTGCTTCTGCCACAGCTCCCAACAGCAGGCAATCCCAACAGGAAACCAGGGACACGCTACAGTATGCTTGGTTGCTGTGCTTTCCAGAATGTTGTCTACACTAAATGCACTTTTGATTCAAGACATGTTCACCTTCTGAGGAGCTTATTGGGATTTAACTCTATGATAAGTGGGAGAGGGGATTATAGTTATATTTATCCCTATGTTTCTACGAAGATGAGTATGTTACTATGACTGGTTTCTTCCCCTAAAAGTCCATTATTTTCTTCTAATTTTAAAATGATATAAACACTGTTTTGAAAACCTAAAACAATTGGCCTAGGTTCTATCCCCACTGTGCCCTGTAAGGTAGCCCTAGCACCAGTCCGGTAAGAGAACCACAGAGCTTGCAAAAGGCACAGCATTTCCCTTTTCTCATAATCATGCACTACTTAAGAAAAGTTGCTGTGTGAACCATGGATGCTGTGTTTAAATGATGTGCTATCTTCAGTTATCAGCTTGACACACCTGGGTTGAGGGAACCTCAACTGAGGAATTTCCTCCGTTGAACTAGCCTGTGGCTGCGTCTGTGGGGCATTTTCTTGATTGTTGAGTGATGCAGGAGAACCCAGCCCCACTGTAGGCGGTGCCACCCCACTGTAGGGCAGGTGGTCCTAGGTTCTATAAGAAAGTAGGTTGAGCATCCACCAGATGAGCGAGCCAGGAAGTAGCATACCTCCAGGGTCAGTGCTTCAGCTTCTGCCTTCAGGTTCATGCCGGGTCCCTGCCTTGTTATCCCTCCGTGGTGAACTGTGACCTGGGAGAAGTAAGATAAAATTAACCCCTTCCCCCACAAGTTGGTTTTGGTCAGTGTTTTTATCACAGCACTAGAAGGTAACTAAGACAAATGGCTAACCCCTCAAACATAAAAAGTCTTCATATTTGAGAGATGGTAAATTCCTCAGAACGGTCGAAGAAACGACCTGAGACCGCTAAGAAAGGTAGAAAAGATAGGACATGCACAGACTACCAGAACTGACAGGTGGTGAGGGGTCCCGTCTTCAGTAAACCTGATATGCAAACTCCTCATGACCCCATCCGTTCCTATGTCTCTCCGTTCTTTCTCAGTTGTCATGATGGCCCTCCTACTGTTCCTCAAACATGAACGCACTAAGCTCACCCAGCCTAAGTGCTGGGGTGCTGATCCATGTTAGGGCAAAGCTGCTGCCTTCATACCCCTGTGTGTGCTCATACTGCAGAGAGTCTTTTCTCAACCCTTTTCCTGCCACTGTGGTGCATCACAGTTTTATTTCATCCAAAGCCATCTCGATTGCCTCGGATACTCATTGGTTATTGCATTCGCCTCAGACAGTTGCAGAAGGCAAATCTACCCGGTTCTCCTGTAGCTTCTCAGCGCCTGCAGCAGCGCTTGGCAGGCAAGAGATGCCAATCAAATGGATGGATGAAGCTCACCTGGCTGGCACTTCCTGCTTCTCCTCATGGCTCTGACTCTTGTACACTATCTTTCCTTTGTAAAATACTAACTCTAATGTCCTGGCTATTTTAACATAAGGTATCAGAAAACAATAGCCTTAAGATATAGTTTTAAACAACTAGGCAGCTACATAAACATATATTTTACATTTTAAATGAATTTTTGTGATTTTCATACAATCCGATATTTAGATCCCCTCCCCTGTTCCTAGCTCCTCTTATGCCCCCATATAATTTAATTTAATGTGCTTTATTGTATAAAATAATACCTATAGAGTCTAATTTGTGTCTCCAAATGTTCTTTAGTGTGAATATATATATTTAAAATACTTATTAGTACTAATGAACTTTACATTCGAATGTATAGCAGCATTATCCACTAATGACAATTTATTATTACATATAACCTCTTTATGTTGTACATGTATCTTGGTGACAAGTTTGGATGAAATGACTTGATGTCGGGCTGGAGAGATGGTTCAGTGGTCCTTCTTGCAGAGGACCTGGGTTCATATCCCATCACCCACATGGCAACTGATATTTTATTTTTTAACTTAAAGATTATATTTATTCCTCAGTCTTTCCTAATGTCAAAGGAAAGAAGAAAATGTGTAAAGTTTCTGTCAAACATTTACTCTCAAATTTCAATGTCTTAGTAAAGTAAATCTGTCTTTCCATCTCATTATGGCAGAAATCCTGTTCCACATAATTTCTTGGGAATCCCAGTTAAAAGAGTATCATTACTTATAGCACAGTCATGTAAAACATTTGATCTCCTTGGCCCTTACATTAGGCAAGAAGGCATGAAAATCACAGCCTGGCCATTATGTGCTTTCTTAGGTTGAGCAGAACTTGTCATATAACTAATACATCCACAGTCAGGAGGAGAGCCAGATTCCAGTGGGCACTGTTGAGGTTCACTATCATCTGACTCGGAGACATTGTGTTTCATATGCTTTTTTGTGTGTGTGAATCTTCACGAAAGGGCTAAGAAGTAACGTTATTAAAAGAGGAGAAAAGAACACAGGAAGATCCTGAGGATATTATAATAATGTGTCATCAAGCCAAGAATGTCAAATACCAAGGATTGTCCGTGCCATTAGAGAAGTGACTGTGATCTACCGAGCCCCAGCTGGTACATTACAATGCAGCTCCTACACCTAAGGCTCAGGGAACATGACAGAAGATATGGTAAAAAAAAATTGTAAGAGCCAAAGGACCAGGATGCCTGCTGCTAGATAATGTCCTCTACATGACAGAGATGCTGCACCCATGAAATCTCCACAATATCGTCACCTAAACAAGACCTACATAACGACCACACCAGTTGCCCTTCTGATATGGAGAAGGGAAATTTCACAAGGCTCCCATTAGTGAAGAATTACAGGTGATCAATTGGTTCTGAGAGAGGAAGAATCAGTTTTCTCCAGAGATGAGCTCTTTAATCAGGTATCCAATCCCAAGTGATGAGCTCCAAACACATGTATATATGAACAGCACTAAATGAACTCAGTAGTGCACATGTGTGTGTGTGTGTGTGTGTTCGAGTGCATACTGTGTATGTGTTGCACCAATAATAATCATAGAAGAGGATATCATAAAAATGGAGTTTTAGGGGGACGTGAGAGGAGTTGCAGGGGAAGAAATTATGTAAATACAGTGTTCATGAATAAACTTCTCAAAAAATAAAATATCTACATCAAAAAGAAAAGAGAAAATGATAAAAGAAAGATTGTCCATAATTACAGACTTTAAAAAAAAAGGGTAGGAAACCAGGCAATATGCTCCCAGATAAAGGCGTTTGAGTTAGAGGTTGTATGTTTGCATCTCAGTTCTGTTATCTGCCAGCTGTGAAGCAGTTTAGCTGCCATGTCAGTCCGCTTGTGATGACTTCTCAGATGTCCTGTTGGTGTGAAGCACTATTCAACTGCCTTCACACAGAAGTCTTTGCTATTCGCCCTTCTGGAAGCTTCTGTATTAGGACTATTATAATGGTATTTTCTTCAGGAAATGGGTTATTATTCCCTATTTTACCTCTTGTGCTTTGTCCAGGAGCAGATACCTGTAAAGTATTCAATGTTTATTTAGAGAACACTCAACTCTCCAGTCATCTTTTGGGATTAGAGGTCAGAAAATAGAGATGTTGACACAAAAGTACATTGCATATTACAGGAAAAAGAAGCATAACTAAAGTACATTCTTACACACATTCTTAGGGTTATTTAATTCATAGGATTACTGAATCAGATATCTTTGTTTACCATAGTGTTCATTTCTTAAGGCAGAAAGATCAAAATACTATAAACTGGGAGGTATAAAATAGAAGTATATTCTTTTGACAACTGGACATCTGAATTCAAGCTGTCAGCAAGGCTGGTTTCTCTGTGGAATCAATTTTAAGCCTCTCCTTTATTAATAGCACCGACAATCCTTGGTATTCGGCATTTTTGGCTTGCTGATGCATCACTATTGTCTCTGTCTCTGCCGTCACATGATGTTCTCCAGATGTGCTTGCTTCTCTTCTTTCAATACCAGACAAGATGTATTAGAGTCCACACTCATGAGTTCATTTTAAGATGACTGAATTCGCAAAGACCTAATTTCAAAATAAGGACCAGTCCGTAAGTACTGAGAGTTAGGTATTTGAGATATATATATATATATATATATATATATATATATATATATGTATATATATATATATATATAGAGAGAGAGAGAGAGAGAGAGAGATACAATGTTTTTTTTGTTTTTTTTTTTTGTTTTTTTTTTTTTTGTCTTTTTGAGACAGACTCTCTCTGTAGCCCCAGCTGTCCTGGAACTTGGTATATAGACCAGGCTGATCTTGAACGCACAAAGATCCACTTGCCTCTCCCTCCAGAGTGCTGGGATTAAAAGCCACCAATCCATAAAGACTCTGAATGGCGTTTTAAAAATACTTTCATCAGAGCCTGGAGAGATGACTCAGCATTTAAGAGCACTGGTTCCTCTTCCAGAAGACCAGGGTTCAAATCCCAGCACCCACACGGCAGCTAGCAACTACCTTTAACTCCAGTTCCAGGGAATCTGATGCCCTCTTATGTCTTCCACAGATACTGCACAACACGGATGCACTTATATACAAGCAGGCATAACACTTATACACATAAAATAAATATAAATATAAATATAAATATTTTTACCAATATAGATTTGGTAAAATCTATTTATTACTGGATTTCAAATAAAATCCAGAATTTTACTTGTCTTAAAAGTTAGATTCTTAGCTGGGCATGGTGGTGCATGCCTTTAGTCCCAGCACTTGGGAAGCAGAGGCAGAGGCAGGTGGATCTCTCTGAGTTCAAGGTAAACCTGGTCTACATACCAAGTTCTAGGCTAGCTGGGGACTACCCTGTCTCAAAAAGAACAAAAAACAACAAACAAACAAAAAAACCTCAACAAACTTCAAGAAAATACAAAAAAAAATTTAGAAGTTTATCTAAAATTTTTAACTGAAAGATTGAACTATTTAAAATATATAAATAGTAATTATATAAATAAATTATAAATAGTAAATATATAAATAAAAATTACAATTAGTGGGATGCAGAATTTGATAAAAGGAAATAATAGTCCAATTTTTTTTATCAACCAGAGGACCAATCTATGAACTAAGAAACAGATTAATTGAAACTATACAACAAAAGGAGAAAAGGAAGGGACAGGATAAAGAAAGTTCATGGTATTGATGGGATGATTTCAGAATGGCTAGGTTTTCTGGGATTTGTTGATCCGGGGAAACATAGTCAAAATAACTCCAGTGTGTGAGATGACTGCAGGTAATGGCCATATGTTCTTAAGAAATGTAAAGAGAATGGATGTGCTGTCATCACAAAGAAAATAACAGTGGGAAATAATGCATTTGTAGATTGGGTAGATCTAACAAGTCCAGAAAGGATGTCAAAGTACCATGATGAAGGTGATAAAATCTATAAAGTTTCTATTAATTAAAATTTGAACTCACAGGAATCCACCTGCCTCTGCCTCCCAAGTGCTGGGATTAAAAGTCACCAATCCATAAAGACTCTGAATGGCATTTTAAAAATACTTTCACCAGGGCCCAGAGAGATGACTCAGCACTTAAGAGCACTTGTTCCTCTTCCAGAAGACCAGGGTTCAAATCCCAGTACCCACATGGTTAATTTTTCAAAGTAATTGTTAACAGAGAACAATATGCTACTTCCGCTCTTCTTTCTTGTGCATCCTGTGGTGTTTCTCTCTTTTCCTCCCTTGCTGCCTTCCTTTATGTTTAGTAGATTCTTTTTCTTGTGACATACTTGCTTCTTCGCTCATTTTCTATCTTGTATTTTCTAAAGGTATTTTCTTAGTGGTTACCATTGGAATTATATGAAACATTTTATAGTAGTAATCATTTATACTGATAGCAATATTAGTTACAAAACCTCTGTCCTTCACCTCTCCCTCTATTTTATGCTATAAATGTCAAAAAGCAAATCATTTGTAATTTGCATCCATTTAGATGATTTTGTATAGTTATTTCTTTTATTTTATAATGGGATTAAAAGTTTATATAGAACCAGTACAGCAATACAGCATTCTGTATTTGTCTAATCTATATACTCATCTTGGCAGAGAACTTAATATTTTAACATAGTGTATTAGTCAGAGTTCTCTAAAGAAAAAGAACTCATAAAATAAATATATATGTATATATTCATATATATGTATATGGGGATTTATTAGATTGTCTTACAGGATAGAGTCTGTGTAGTCCAACAATGGACTGGAGAGGCTGAGAATCTTGTAGTTGCTCAGTCCCTGATGCTAGATGTCTCAGCAGTCCCAATCTGGCCCTGAAGGCCTCATGAATTCCTGGAGGTCTGCTAGTCTTCAGTCTCTGATGGAATTTGTAGAAGTTGGTGCTACTATCAGTGAAGGAATGCCACAGCAACAAGACAAACTCAACAGTAAGAGAGAATCAAGCAGGCAAAAGGCAAAAACCATCAGAAGGTAATGCCCATGAATTGAGTGGGTCTTCTGACTTCAAGTAATCTGACCCAGAAACTATCTCTCATTTCAGGTAACTGCAGATCCAGGCAAGCTGACAACCAAGATTAGCCATCACAAATGGTTTTACTTTCTATCTAACAACCTTTCGTTTCAAATTGAAGGCCTTACTTTAGCAACTTTTGTAAGTTGGGTCTAGAGATGACTGCTATCAGCCTTTTGTCTATTGAAGAAAGCCATTACTTCTCATTCACTTCTGAAGAAGAGGTTTTCTTGTTATAGTATTCTCTGTTGACAATTTCTTTTTCAATTAGCACATTGAATATATCACCCCATTTTATGGCTTGTAATGTTTAATAATAAATCTATTTTTAATCCTTATGAGACTTGTCTCATATAAAATGGACTTTTTTCTTGTTTGTAAGATTATCTCTTTCATCTTCTTTGATTTTTTTGACCTTTTGTGTCTAATATGTCAAGTTGATTCATCAAAATTGTCATTCTTTGAGATTCATGAATGTCCTTCCTCAAATGTGGGGAGTTTTCAGCCATTTCCTCTTTAAACAAACTCCCTGCTCCACTCTGTCTTTCTTCTCATTCGGGACATTCCATAGCCTGTTCTTCTGTTTGATGATTCCCCATGAATTCCTTAGATTTCTATCATATTTCTTCATTTCTTTGATATTGTTCTTCCTCCCACTAAGTAATTTCAAATGACCTTTTGTTGGATTCATTGATTCTTTTTACAATGTAAAATCTGCAGTGAGAATTTCAGTTTAATTATTTTGTTCTTTATTCCTTTAGCCTAGTTTCTAATTCTCTAACATTTGATGCACAGTTTCCTTGATTTTTTTTTTGGTCTTTTTGAGACAGGGTCTCCCTGTAACCCCAGCTGACCTAGAACTCATTGTGTAGACCAGGCTGGCCTTGTACTCAGAGAAATCCACCTGCCTCTACCTCCCGAGTGCTAGGACTAAAGACATTTGTCACCACATCTGGCTTGATTGATTGGTCTGTCTTCTTTTGGGACCCATTGCGATTCTTGAAAACAAATATTTTGAATTTTGTTTTTTGTTTATTTAAGACAGGATCGCACTATTTAGCCCTGGCTAGCCTGGACCTCACTATGTAAACCATGCTAGTCTCCAACTCACAGAGATCTTCCTGCCTCTGCCCTGCCCCAGTGCTGGAATTAAAGACGTGCCACCATGTCCAGGTTATTTGAAATTTTTAATCAAATAATTCACAGGTTTCTGTTTCTTTAAAATTGGTCTTCAAAGATTTATTTTAATACTTTCAGTTTGGTCATGTTTCCTTATTTCTTTGTGTGGTTTTTTGTTGTTGTTGTTAATGTTGGTGATGATGATTTTTTACATTAAAAGCACAATCACTTCTCCCAATATATGTAGACTGGCTTTATTCCAGGGAATGCCTTCACTGGTCGGCATGCCTAGAGATTCCCATGGCCCCATCTATTTTTCGCCATTCTCTTGACTCTTGCTTTCCAATGAGAAAGGTTTGCTGATGTCTTCTTTGGGACTGTGTGATCTCCTGCTCCCTCAGGGTCTCTGGCATGGTCACAGTTTGCTGAGTTCTCTTTTGTTGTTGGATTCCTCCAGGCATCAGAAGTCCCATGTCAGTATCCATGCCAGTAAAGACAGAAAACACTCTGACAGAATTTCCCACAAATTGGAATATTGGATCTATCATGTACATTCTCTTCTTCCAGGCAGAAGCCAAATGCTGGGCCTTTCCTCCAAATCCTAACTACTGCATCAGCTGGGGGACAGACTGAAAGTCTGGTATCAAATTGCTTTTCTTTTCTTTATTCCCATATATTTTTTAGTGTACGCTGATTGTACGAAATAATGATTTTCATGACATGCCCAAACATGCATATGACATTCACCCCTCTGTTACCCTTTCTCAGTCTCTGTGTTTTTTAATAATGTCTTTACTTTATGAAATTTTCATACATTTATACAATATATTTAGACATAAGCAACCAGCACTACCACCCTCTGGTGATCCCAGGGTCTCCCATTCCATTCCTCTCCAGATATCTTGTCTTCTCTCTTTTTCTTGAAGTAGCCTTTCTTACTCCTATCAAGGAGGCTGTTCTTTTGACTTTGTGCTTACATGGGGTGCTTTGACTTCCTAATTTGTTTCTGGCATTGTCAAAAGGCTTTGGGGACTGTTTGTTGTTTTAAAGTCAGTGTTCCTGTGGGAGGGCAAAGTTTGGTGCTTCCTGTACTGACATCTTCGTGGCATGACTTCTAATACTATTAAAATAACAGACAGCTTCAAAGAACACACAAAGAGAATGGATAAAGAAGAAAAGAAAAATGAAGGCACTCATAAAATAAAGATAAAATGTTAATTATTTCTCAAAGTTGTTTTTTGTTTAATACCAAAATAGAAAAGGAGTAATATTTGCAGCATTCAACAAAAATTGACTTTAGAGTATCAATAATGAGTTTTTAGATCATGTGTTAGCCAGTTTTCTGACACTATAACAAGATACCCAAGATTGTTAATTTATAAAAACAAATGTTAATTTGGGAGATGGGGAGGCTCATAGTTTGGAAATTCGAGTTCATAACTGGTTGGCTCTGTGGCTTTGAGACTATAGCAGTGCCATACATAATGTTATGAATTGTTAGCAGATTAATAAAACTGCTTCCCTTATGACCAAGAAGGCAAAGCAAGCAAAGGAAGGGCTATGGTCCCACAATTCCCCTCAAGGGCATGCTCACAATGCTCTAAATACCTCCCATTGGTCCCCACTTTCTAATATCACCATCCTATCACCAGGCCTTTAACAAATGGGCACTTGGGAGATATTCAACTTTCAAACTAGAGTAGACCTTAAAAGGACATGAAGATCTGTCCTTTAATCATTAGACCTTAAATGTTCACAGTCATGTCATCTCTCTTAGCTCTACATCAAAATCTAATTATTTTCTTACCACTGCATGCATCCCCAAGCCTCAGTAAAACAACACTGTTTCCCAGGCACTTGAGTTACAAACGTGCCTGCAGATCTTCCCTTTGCCCTCAATCATGTGAAATTAGTGATCTACCCTGTCATTTTTTCCTCATAAATATGTTTAGAGAAATCTATCTCCTTTATCCATCTTCACTGTTCTTGCATTCATGAGGCCCTCTGCATCATATGCACCTTTTCCAAAACTGAAGTATGAATACTCAGATAAATACATTGAAGTAGCTTAGGCCCTCATCATCAACCATTAGTACCCCTGCTCTTCCCAGGCATTGCTCTTCTTGCCAAACAAGTCTAGAGTGTGGTCTCTTTTCCACACCTATCCTATGTCCATTCAAATTTCTATTTCCTATACAGAACACTCTTTCGGTGTAAATGTATTTGAGATTCCCTTTCATTTTCTGTTATCCTCCTTTGACCCCATCTCGTCCTCTGTAAAGCCTTCCTGGTTGAGTTATTGTCTATTCTTCTGTGCTCTGTCTATGGCTCAATACATTTGATCCTCAACAGTGGTGATCAGCAATATCAGTATCAACCTGGGAAATTGTGAGAAACCTTGGAAGCGGTAGGACAGAATTTTGGCCTCACTCCACATCTACTGAATTGCAGTCTACAATTTAAAGAGCGCCTCAGTTAGTTCCTATGCACTTAAAAGTTTGAGAGGAACTGTGTTCACAACATGGTCAAAATTTTAGAGATCCGTTTTTTATAACCAGTTCTGATTCCTCTATGTGAGATCTATTTCCTTTTGACTGTCCTCAAAATTATGCCACTTTATGCCAAGTACTGCAAGTATGTTCAATGAATGAAAGAGAAAATGAAGCATATTGTTCTGTGGTCTTCTACACATGACTGACAGCACTGGGACTCCATGTGCCCCTCTACGGGCACAGATTTTTTTTCCATGACCATACTATGCTACGCTCCTTATGAAATGTTTTTCTTTTCCATTTCTTACCCTCATAGGTAATGACTGATACAGTTACAAGGCTATTTTAAGCAGAAAAGCGACTCTAGAATATGCAGTTTTCTCTTGACACTTAGTTGAATGTCTTTCTGTTGTGTCATTTGGCCACTTCCTGAAGAACAAATGGGAAACACAGTAACTGAACTTCTGTTCTCACAATTTAAGTTTAAAGATCATCTGCCTTGATGAATGAAAATATATTTATATTTCACAGTGTGTTTCAATGCAGTAGGTCCTGTGTTACAGTCCAATAAACCATCAATAATGTGTTTATTTCAAAATAAAGACAGCAAAGGCAGAAACACTGGATTAAAGAAAAGGTAAGAAATAAATATAAATATGCTCAAGTTACCAATTTTACTTTTCCAAAGTGATGCCAAAATTTTCTCATAGCATAAATGATATTTTATATTTGTTTGAAGTGTGATATGTAATGTTTAAAAGTTAACGTTCTAACTTCTTCACTTACTTATATATTTCTAATATACTTGACTATGTCAAGAGAAAATATAAAGGTTAATCCATTTATAAAGTTGTTTCCAATATATTTTGCTTTCCTTTTTCTCAGTTTTGAAACAGCAACTTTACCATGCAATACATAACTTATTTGTTTATTGTTCACTGATTCATTAAATTTGTACTATGTTTCAGGTACCAAGTTAGGTTCCACTATAAGGAAATTCTTACCTTCCAAAATCTTGTGGAGGGGCTGGCAATTTGGCTTAGTGGGTAAAGACATTTGCTGCCAAACCTGAGGACCTGAGTTTGATCTCCAAGCACCACGGCAGGAGAGAAGAGACTCCCACATGCTGCTCTCTGACTTCCCCACATGCATACCATGACATATATTTGTGTACACCCACAAATAAATGCAATTTTAAATTTTTTTAAAAGGAATCTTGTGGGAAAATGTGAAAATCAGAAAAAGATGCAAGCAGCTAAGACTGACTTTCACCAAGTCAAGGCTCTCGCTACAATCTGAATATTTGTGGTCACCCAGAACACTCAAATTGAAATCATAATGCTCGCAGTCATATTATTAGATAGTGTCTTTGAGAAATAATTGGGTCATGAATGTGGAGCCACAACATCAATGCCATTTGTGTCCAGCAAAGCATGCTATGAACCAGGAAGCAGACCTCTACCAGACGCTGGCTCTGCTGGTAATTTGATCTTGGATTGTCACAGCCTCCAGAATAGTAAGAAATAATATTTTGCTGTTTTGTAATCCTTCCAAGTTTGTGGTATTTCATTGTAACAGTCTGAAGGAACTAAGAATGTACCAAAAGATATCTGATGAGAAGGGTACTTCCCTGGGTTTGAAAGTCAGAAAAGCCTTACAGCGAAGACCATGAAGAAAAAGAATGCACAGAATTTGATCAGACAAATTATGTAAGACAAGATACCCCAGAAAGAAGAAGAGAGCTGCATTACAAAGACCTGAATAAGGAGTTCTGTAGAATAGACCAGAGCTTTGATGGTACCGGGGAGGTCATGATATGAGGAAAATGGGGTTAAAATGAGTGAAGAAGGGGCCAGAGAGATAGCTCAGTGGTTAAGAACACTTGGCTGCTCTTGCAGAGGATGCAGGTTCCATTCTGAGTACCGATGTGGCAGCTTACAACATCCCGTAACTCAAGTTCCAGAGAATCCAACACCCTCTTCTGTCCTCCACAGGTACTAGGCACACATGGAGTGTACAGAAAAACATACAGGCACAAATACATTAAACAAATAAATATATTTTCAAATGAGGTAGGAAAGTAGAGGAAGATCCTGGACAGTGTGAAATGTCCTGCAAGGGAATTTGGCCATAATTCTAAATAATGATACTAATTATGTGACATTTTTCTAACGCTTATTATCGATTCTTCAACTTTCTAAAGTCATCTCTGTTTTCATAACCACCGTATACTCTAGGTATTAGTACTCACAGTGTTATAGATAATAAAACTGAGGGATGGAGAATAAAATACTTTGTCAAAGTTGCACAGTTAGGTGGCAACAGTTAGGTTCCTAAACACATTGGGAAGTTGCATGATGTAATGTTTGTTTTGTGAAGATTTGTCTATCTGAGGCATGAAGCAAGAATTTGAAAAGACATTTCAATAATCCAAGTGAAACTGGCTGAAGGTCTAAACTAAGTTGAAACAGCAGAGAAGGAACGAAGTGGTGAACAGAAAGTTAAGGGCCAGGAATAGGGCTTGGTGTTAGTAGAGAGAGTTTCTAAAGCCAAGATGGGCTTTTCCAAACACAGCCTATGACCAGGGTATAGGACACAGGCAATTTAATGTGCTTCCCTGGAAAGCTCTTTTTAAAGGATACAACAAAGTTGGTTTGGATATGTATTATCAAGTAAAACCCCCAGAAACCCCCAAATAGAATACAGAATTACAGTCAGACAAAAATATTTACATAAAATGACTACCACTTTTGTAGTAGATAAAGATGTAATGGAGTCTTCAAAACTCACATGTATTTCTCAAGCAAATGGGATCACACTAGATTGATCTTGATGCTGGTTAATAAAAGGTACTGAAGTAGTTCTTTCAGAAAATCTATTATAGTCAAATAAGTCATTGGTACAATCTATATATTCATTTAACAGTTATAAAATTGAGCTTTTGTTTTTGTTATAGTTAGAAATTTGAGGATGAAAGCAGTAAAAATATCTAGACATCACAGGTAAACAACATCTCATATGAAGATGTTATCACAGGCCATGCTAAAATAACTATTTTATTAAATTTCAAGAATCTTTTTTAAACCTGAATAGAATTTTAGGAGACTAGAGGAATTTAAGAAAACAATAATCCCATAAATAGTTGTGTTTCATTATACATATGTATATTTAACTTATAGTAATAGCTTTTAAGTTATTACATGAAGATACTGCCTTAATCTACCATAGGCAGTGGTGTGGCTAAACACACGGCCTAGGATAGAAAAAGACCTGAATTCAAACCTCTCTTCCATCTCTTACTGGCTGGGTGTACCTGAACAATGCTCCTGGCTTTTTCTTTTAAAACAACTTAGTTTTCTCCCCTACCAAGTAGATATAATAATAGCCTGTCCTGCCAAATTAAGTAACATATATTTTAGTTCATTGTTATGATGGTGATATTTGGGCATGGCCCCATAAGTAAAAATTTAATACAATAGAAATATGCATTTATGATCCTGTTTATTCTTTCCTCTATCAGTTTATTAAATCAATAATTTTTACTGGCCTCTACATCTATAACCCTTTTAGAAAAAAAATCATAGTGTATTGTAAAACAAACGAAACATTTTCAAACAGTTCTCTTACACTTATGAAATTTTCCCATAATCTATCTGTAATAAATCTTCAGCCAGCCTATAATCTTCATATGTCTATATGCTAAAATGCAGCTACTGTTACTGTTAGCTGTTAATAGTTTTGGAAGCAAGTGTAACTGATTGAAAAGCAAATTCTAAATATGTGTTTCTACTGTGTAAACTTCCCTAAAGCTATGGTGCTAGTCTCTCTAAATGTTGTTGGTGGACAGTTGGACTAGAAGCTTCACTGAATGAAGTTGTTTTGATCTGGTGTTGGTTTGAGGAGATTGGAGCACACCCAGCAGTCACACCCAGCACCTCCCTGGGAATTTCCCTTTAACACAGACGTGACTCAGCCAGCATAAATAAAACCCAAAGTCCTTGTTGAATATCTGTTGCTGGATGAATAGCCAGTAATGAATGCTTATTTTAGTTGTATGAGTACTGTGTCATAATCCTGTTTGGAAACTTGTAGCCATTATGCAGTAAATTGCATAGCAAATTGTGGGATTTTGGCAAAATATTTTTTTGTTCAAAAGGCCATCACGCTCCTCTGAATTCATGAAGCATGGATTTGTTTTGAAAGCTCTATGTCATTTACAGACTCTGACTCAAAACTCTACATAACAATTTTGAGTTGGTTCAGTATTAGTTGCCAAAAGATTGGTCCAGGGGATTCTGTGGAAGCATTTTTCTCTCTATAACAGATACATTGTGAAGTGGAAAGGCAGCCAGTTCTTGAGTGGCATTACCTTTTCCTCCAAGAATATCTGTAATTTTTCCCAAAGGAGAGAGGAAAGGTCTTGTATTGGCTTGAAAAGGTTGGATCATCCTCAGAAGTAACAACTAGACCACTGAAGGAATGACTCAGATGGGGAGTATTAAAAAGAAAGTCCACAGATTAACTCATAAAGAACCTTGGATCTACATTTCTCATGAAAGGATGTTTTTGAACCCAGGGCCTTAACATGGTAGGCAAGCATTTTACCACTGAGCTACGTCCTCAGCCATCACAGAAAGATTTCTGTCCTAGAGAGTTGTTACCATAATAAAATGAATGTTGAAAGACACAAAACTGTGGGTTAGGTTTTTTGGGCAGTAAAGATAGCAAGAATGGAAACATACACAAACTCAGTGGACCATGGCTTGGTTAGGTTAGATGGCCAGGAAGATGGAAAGAATGGAATTGGAGAATTAGGGAAGAAACTTAGGGAAAGTCTGTCCTGACCTCTCATAATGAGCCCATAATGTGCATATAGCTGTCCGTCCTCCATATTACCAGGCTCTCCATCTTCAGAGTCACCTAACCATAGATTGAAGATATTTGGAGGAAAAAAATAGTTGCATCTGAACTGAAAAAAAATCCTTTCTCTTATTATTCCTAAGAAGTATACCATAACAATTATATAGCATTCACGCTGTATGAGATATTGTAAATAATCCAGAGGTGATTTAAAGAATGAAAAAATGGATAAATACAAAGAATATATGCACATACTCAGACATTTTATATTAAAGACTCATGCATTCATGGGATACAAAGGGATGAATTTATGTTTCTTAGAAAGACATAGTTTCTCCACAAGACTTCTAGCAAGAAGAAAGTGACCCAATTGTATAGCCATAGGTCATGGTTCTTTCTCATCACTGTCAAAGGACTCATGAACCAAATGTTCATCATGAAAGAATGAAGCATATGCATGGTTTCAAGAACAGGAAATTCTGATCAAAGAAGTTGTATTCAGTCTTGATGAACACTCCATTTTCTAGAAGTAGTAACATAGCTTGTGCTCCTAAGTATTATATCTAGAAGGACCAAGGAACTGTTTGGATATCAATGGATATTTATTCTGATTTTTGTCATTTTCCTTGTTTGGATTTTTATTTAATTTCAAAAAATTAGTTTTTCAGTATTTTGTTTCCTTAATCAATTTTCTCTGTGATCGCAGTATCTGTTACCTCACACAAGGTCATGGCACCTCATGCCATGTTGATTTTTTTACAGGATACAACTTTCCAGTTAAATCTAATTTTCTAGAGAAATAAGTAAAGCATGGGCTAATGTTAAAGGCGTTCATTGATATTTGCAAAGACTGCCTTCCACAGAAATAACTAATCAACAAAGACTCAGATATGTTTTCCCAGTGGTAAACAAACTGGGAGTCCAAGATGTCCTGAAACATATCTTGCTCTGACCTAGTGACTACCATATGGAACTCTTTACCCCTAAACTGGAATGTACAGTCTGAAATCTTGGGGGTGGAACTAGGATCAAGTCTTCAGATTACAGTTGCTGACTCAATAGCTAATGATGTGCTTTCTGCCCTTGTCATTTTGACTCTGATAGAATAGCACCGAAAGGAGAGGAATTCTTTCATCAGGGGACCCAAAAATATTCCAAACCTGACAAATGTGAGCACTTCATGTTCTAGGTAAACAGGCAAAAACAAAACAGAGCAAACTGCTGTTACTATGCTCTGTTGGCTCATTTCATTAAAGGAATGAGTTAGATGGCTGCACTTGGGAGAGGGAGAAATGCCAATGGATTCTGTTGCAACCTGATTCAGTTAAGGCTGCCAGGGACCTAGCTCCTGTCTTTGCTGGATAAAGAATAGTGCCCACTGAAATTCAAATGAAGGCAAGGGAAGATGTAGCAGACAAAGAGTCATAAAAGTCCCTTAGGCCTCAGCTGAAGAACAAGCCCAGTAATAAAACATGTCCCTTTCTGCTGGATTGTGTTGCTCTGCAGTTAGAGAATTTTATAACCAGGAACTAACTGGCCCAGTTTCCTAATTGGTTGTTGACTCAGTTTTTTTTTTTTTCTGGAATGAGAAATATGAGAAGCAGAAGTCAAATATTGGGCTTTTTTTTTATTGGAAAACTATATTCACATCTCAACTAAATTTCATTTCTTAAGCAATCATATGTTTATTGTATTTTTACAAATTTTATACACCTTGATCATATTTAGATCCCTTCCCTCTGCATCCCCATAGCCCCCCACCGGATTTCATGCATTCCGTCATATATGTCAAGGCCTATTGAGCCAACTTTGTTTTCCTAAATGTCCTTCCATGTGAGTCTATATAGGTTTCCTTAAAACAAGGTGTCCCTGTAGCAAGTAAATGCGTGTGCCAGTATTTTCCAATGCTAATTCTTCAAGTTTATGGAATATGGAATATGAGCTGTCTACCAAGATGTCGTGCCTTTTATGGTTATTCATTTCCTTTACTAACATCTAAACAAAGAAACAGGCTATTTGATTATTTGAGTCTTTTCAATTTACTATTCATATACATGCTATTTAGTCCCTGCTTATTACTTATGTAGAGATACACACCAAAGGCACTATAAGGCAGGGTTTTTTTAAATGTCAAAAGAGTTAAACCTTTTATGTGGATAATTAGTATTTTTAGTAAAGGGAAGATAGGAATGTAGAAGTCTGATGGGACCAGGAGTAAAGTTAAAATCTTAACATGTACTTGCTGGTGATGAGCTGCAAGCTTGGCTCCAAGCTCTCCAGCAGCCAGATATGCTTAAATAGCGTGGGGCTGTCTCCATACAGAAGCCAAAAGTGAGTCTAAATAACCTTGAGGCTACTCAGCCTTGTTTCATGAGTATAAGAAAATTACAATTAAATTGTACTTTACATAATAGATATGTTACTAGGAAACTGTGGAAACGGAAAGTTTGCACACGGAATCAGGGCATAAATGGGGTGGTAGAGGGATCATTTTAAAATTCATTTTATTTTAGTTTAGTTTTGGAAGCTCATGGACAATTTGTAAGTTTTTACTTAAATTTTTTAAATTATGTGTATATGGATATGTCTGCATATGGGTTTGTGCATGTGAGTACAGTGCCTGCAAGGTCAGAAGAGGGCATCAGGTCCCCTGGAGATGAGTTAGAGGCAGTTGTGAGCAGCCTGATGTGGGTGCCGAGAACAGAACTTGGGTCTTCTACATGAGCAGTGCTAATTCTTAACTGCTTAGCCATCTCTCCAGCCCCTGTGGATGGACCTTAAGTGGCCCTGTTTTAGAGAAAACCAAGTGTTCCTGTAAAACACAAAACTAGTAAGCTTCTCTTCTACATTTAAAACTTTTAATATTGGGTTTTCCATATAATATGATATAACCATTCTTTCTTTCTAATACCATGGTAGCAGAAATATCCAATACACACATTCAACTTTTGTGGATGCTATATTGAAAAATATCTACCTTCAGTCTTCTTTTGCCATATTTTCTGGTCTTTATTTAATCTTCCAAAGGCATAAACAACTTTTACATTTATATTTCTTTGTCCAATGTACATACATTTGACATGAAAAAATGTGGATATACATATGTATAGTTTTAGTCAAACATTCTAAATATTCTAAATATTCTGCAGTCGTTGTCTACTTTCTCTATTGTAGTATACTCTAAATACTGAACCACGAATTACTTCAGAGTCTGTTAAATAAAATTAAAAAACACCTCTATACTTTTACTTTCAAACAAGTACTCTTACAATTCTTGAAATAAAAGCAATTGGATTTGTTAGAAGAATATAAGCTTAAAAGAGACTTTAGAGATGAGTAACTTTCCATGTGCAGGGATGTGAATAGGGTCAGGTTTTGTCCTTTGGATCCCCATAGGCCTATATATTTGCATCTGACTCCAGATGACACTGCCAGAGCATCCCCTTTGATAGTTAGATTAGACTCTAAAATGCACTTTCTTACGGAAACAGATGCTTCATTCTCACTCGGAGATGCATAGGTTTCTGTGCTAACAGTTGTTAGTTTCAGATGTTAAAAGGCAAAACTCATAGAATACAGTTAAACTAGAAGCCTTGCCTAAAACATAACCATGGAAAAATGAAAAGTCCAAATAATATTTTCATTTATTAAGTTGAAAAGTGCTTTAGGGCAATGATCCACTTGGGGATCATATTAACACATTAATAACTCAGTGAAGAAATTACCAACAGCAGAAAATTGGTAATCAATGCAGGCCAAGTCAGTAGCCGCCCAGCTAGTTATCGCCAACCTAACCGAACAGTGTAAATACTACCCAATTATGAGACTAAACTACATAAACCAAGTGGAAAAGTCTTGCACTATTTGTTGGGAAAACCATTGATTTCTCCACAAGACATCTATTTTACTAAATAAATATACAGCAATTTAAAATATTCCCTCTGGGGACTGGAGGGCTGACTCAGTGGTTAAGAGCACTGGCTGCTCTTGCAGAAGACCTGGATGTAGTTCCCATCACCCAAAGTCTGGCTAACAACCACTGGTAATTCCACTTCCAGAGGATCCAATACCCTCCTCTGACTTCTATGGCATTGCATGACATTGGTGCACTTACATACATGCAAGCTAAAAACTCGTAGACATAGAATAAAAATAAATTTTTTAAAAATTTAAATATTCCCTTTGCATGCACGAGAGAATTTGAATATAAGGCAGAAATAATTAGAGGATGTTCTCAGTGACTAAAATCATGATCGTTTACCCCTTTTGGGAAATTATTTAGCCAGATAGAGTGCTATTTAAGAGTTGGAGTTCTGTTAACTTTTAATTATGTCTAGTACTGGGAATGAAAATATAGCTAGTGACTCTAGGCATCCTTAAAAGAGACAAGGACACAATGAGAATGAAATGCATGCTGATGAATCAACTATGAATAGCAAATAGAAATGAATGGTAAAATGGTGATAACAAGCCGGTAGTGAAGGAGAAAGGTTGAAAGCTAGGGTGATGATCAGAGATGACAGCAGGGAGCAGGAGAGGAAAGGAGCGAGATCACTGTTCACTGTGACAGCAACATCCAAGGCATGATATGGTCGAATTTGTCAGTCTTAATGTAAGCTGGTGATCCTACTACAAAAGTCTGCTCTGTATCTTTTCTCACAAGGCTGCCTTAAAGGCAGATGACAAGTTCTTTAGTCTGTGTTGTGCTTCATTAAAACAATTTGGTTGCTGGACATGGGTAAAGGAAGACTTACTTTATTTCCAAAGACAAAGAGATCTCTGTATTCATTTATCAATCTTTTTTATTAATCCTTTTGTATTTGTTATACAACCTTTAAGAACATTTAAGAAGAAACTTATACAGTCTGTATTCTTATTTTAAAAAAATTGAAAGCCAACCATGGCAGTTTGCAAACTATAGTTTCAGCATGGGGGATGGCGGAAGGGAGAGAAGGATTGTCTTGAGTCTGAAGCCAGCCTAGACCATGTGATGAGTTCCAGGCCAGCATGGGCTGCAGCATATAACTGTCTCAAAATACAAATATACAAATAGAAAATGAATAAATAAGCAAAATTTCTTTGCTTCCATTATTCAATGTCATTTCCCAATTATTGACCTTAAATGGTAAAATCAAAGTATACAGATCATTTGGTATCCTGCTTTTAGCTTTTAATTTTCTATGTTTTGGGGAAGTTCATGTCTATGATTATTTGAGTGAGCAAAATATTTCATAGATGTTTATTTCTTTGTCTTCTGTTGAGCATATAATTAACATTACATTTGAATCCACTCTCTACATTTTTTTTCCCATTTTAATTATTGCCTTAGTGTAGATTCCCAGTACCGGGAGAACTGTGTCAAACAGTAAGAACATTTATAGTATTTTGTGAATACTGATGAATTGTTTTCTTAATGGGATCTATTGATTTGCACTAACCTCAGCAATATCTCAACATAGTGGTTTTCTTCAAAAGTTGACAGAAGCTGGCTTAATCATTTGTACATTTCTATGTGGGTTTTTAAAAAATTTTTCTTATTTTGCTTTTTATTTTAAAGATATATTTTATTTTTAATGTTATGTACTTGTGTATGTGTGTCTGTGTATGGATTTGTACACATGGATGCTGGTGATTCTGGAGGTTAGAAGACATCAGAATCCTTGGTACTGGAGTTATAGGTGGTTGTGAACGACAGGTATTGGGTGGTGGGAAACAAATTTTGGTCCTCTGCAAGAGCAGTATATAGTCTTAACCACTGAGTTATCTCTTCAGAGCCTTCCCCCTTTCTTTTTATTTACTGAGTAAATGAGTCAGAAAGCAAACTTTTAACTTAGTTTGGAAAGACTGAGGGGCCTTGCTCTTTTCTGGGTCTACTCAATGAAATGTTATGCAGGAATCAGTTATCAGAAAGATGAAGGTTCCATGGTATCATAAAACTCACTCTGAAATTAAATTCAAAAGAAAAGGAAACTTAAAGGTTTGGCATGTCCACTTGTGTTTCCAAAGCCATACCATCTGGGATACTTCTTTGTATGCTCAGCCTTACTTTATGCCAAATACTTTCTTGCAATGCAGTCTGTTTTCAAGAGTAATTTATATCTGGGCATGATGATATGTACCTTTAATCTCAGCACTCAGGAGACTGAGGCAAGTGGATCTCTATGAGGCTATAAGTCCAGCCTGGTCTACAAAGCAAGATCCAGGCCAGCTGGGACTATAGGGAGATCCTTTCTCAAAAAGACTAAAAAAAAAAAAAAAAAAGAATAAGTTAAATCTAATTTTTCCAAGAACATTTCTCACTGTCCAATCCCAGTCACTCCTAGCCACCTACAGAGTTCAGAAGAAATGAACTGAACCAGAGGTCTTGTGACTGATGGGCACATAGGGCCAATTTGATTCACTGCAAAACATGCAAAACATTCTACCTACAAGGACAGGATGTTGCTCAGTTACTTTTGTGGCACTCAGCTGTTTGGTCTTTTTCTTATGAATAATAAATCACTTGATTATTAGAATGCTTGACTTCAACTACAATGTTTACAAGTACTCATGCTAAATATTAAGCTTGCTTGCATTTGCTTCAGAAAATGAACTTTAGAAGTAGACTATGGAAGCAAATCATAGTTTTGCCACTCAACTATTGTATCTGACCTATTACTTAGTCTATCCTTGCCTCCACTGGCTGCTCTGTAAAATGGAAATAATAACAGTAGGACTATCCCTCTCATCTGTTTGTTGTAGGGATTTAGTTATGACATCTCAATATTTAGGGCAACACAACAGAATATTACATAGTCTCTTTTGTTATTACACGAGAGATCTGAATTCCTATAGGGTTCTGACTCCAGAAGCTCAAGTCAAACAGCTTGTTAGTGACTTAATTTCCCCTCCTTGAATTATAGTGTCTCCATTTAAATCATAATGGTAGAAATAAAGGTAATCACAGCGGTTGAATGTTGACAGTTCATTCTGTACCTCACAAGGGACTGTTTTTACACATTTCCTCGATGTCCTTCACAATAATCCTGTGAAGTTGGGACCAGTTTTCTTAGATGCAGAACAGATGATTAGAGAAATAAAATAACTTGCAAAGGGCCAACTAGTAAGTGGTCAGAGTATGTAGAGAAAAAGAGCAAGTGTGCCTAAATATTATCAGTGCTGGGCCGTGGATCATAAAATTGGGAATAATGTTTAAAAATATCACTATATTTATTTCATTTATGTATAAGAAAAACATTTTATAATAAAGAATTTAAATCCATTCCAAATTGTGAAGAAAACAGCACTCTGCTTTATATGATGAAATAAATAGCAAACTGCTTAGTAAAAGTAGAATTGTCTTATCTTTGACTCCCCCGGTCATTTGCACAAAGAAGTTCTATTACAGCTTTCTAAAAATGAATAGTGTTTTAAACACCAAATTCCATCTACTTTTTCTTAGCAAAAATGTAATATGCACGGATTTTTTTCTGTGCAAGCTAAATATCCAACCCTGGGTTTCAGTTGGCATCAGACACACTCTCTGCTCTTGTGCTTTGGGTCCCCAAGGAACCCCTCCCCACCCCCTTAAAGGTTTACGTGTGATCAGAAACAGAAAAGAGAGGTCAGATGAACAGAGAAACTCAGTCTATTGCTCAGGGGAGGGAGGTTTGACTCTTATTCAATCACTTCTCACAAGTTCCATGGACCACAGGAGAGAGGCAACATATGACAGAGCAGATGAGATTGTAGATGATTTTACCTGTTACCTCTTTTCTTCTTGCAAAGCCAGTGTGAGCAGTGGTTAGTGCCACCTTAAACTCAGGATTAGTAAAGCTCAGAGAGCAGTAGTGGACTGTAAGCCACAGGAGGACAAGCAGTAGAAAGGGCACTGGAAGTCTAGATTCCAGTCCCCACTCCTTTCTCCATATGATGCTGAAAGTACATATATTCATCCTTCCCAGGTCCCCAAAGTATAAGCCAGGCACGGATCTATTATTAGCATTGTAAGACAGTGTCCATGAATTAAAATAAGTAACAAAAAAATTAGCAAATAAATGCAAATACATGCTCTATTTGCACACCAATCCTACCTTCCTTTGCTTTTTCTGCCTGAGTTCATTCATGCACACATACATACATACATACATACATATATGCTAAAAACAGTATTTGCTAAACATCTGATTTCTGTTATGAAATATAAGGTGAAATTTTATTTTACAACTCATGATAAATTAATCTCATTTATAAAAACAGATGATTAGATCCAGAATACTACTCTGGAAAGGTGGCGTTAGCCAGTTCTATGACCTCATTGTAGGGCTCCCATCATCTTTGACATTTCTGTCAATTTATTGTTTTATATTTTTTTCAACATGGAGATTAAACAGAGGAAAGTATAGGCATGTATTACTCTCAGAAGTTTATGAGGCTAAGGACATTTAGACAATGGAATATGCTACTGAAGCATATTATAATGACTTTTTTCTAAGAGGCTGAGCTGTCATTTGCTTGGAATAGTTCAAGACAGTTGTGCCTAGAGGCAGGACTATGGACTCATTAACCTCCTAGCCCTGCAACTCTGTCAATCTCAATTCTCACCCTGGTTTCAATCAGACATTCGGGTTGGTCTAGTGTGGCTGAGCTCTTGCAATTTTCTGTATAGCAGGGAGGAAAAAATCATCATCAATATGTGTCTCTTGCTGGGTATGAGGCAGTGTGCATGGCACGGCTGTCCTTCCTGAAAGTCTCAGCACAAACCAATTGATATGAATGCTCTGGTATTTTGAAAAGTGTCATGTGCCAAATATAGATGAATCTTATTATTTCTCTTTGCATACAGACGAACACAGAGCCATGGTGCTCCCAAGAGACCTGAAAGTCAACTTATTCCAAAGGAATGACTCTGCTATTTTTGCACTTTTCCCTCGAATTATTTCTCAGGGCTTGAGGGAATTTAAATGTGACTTACTTGGCAATAGCAAGTCTCTGTCCCCTTGGTGCCACTCAGATGAGATCGTTTACACATGTCACTTCACTGTGCTCATTCTATTGCTTCATAAAGAAACCTTATCATTTAAGTGGAAACTAGATTTGGGGAAAGAACAGTTTCTACCCCTACCTTGAAAATGACTACTTAAAACCAATGTCACTATTGCATTCACAGTGCTCAAGTGTTGCTTCATCAACATGGGTTTTCTGAATAAGACAGGGTTTCCCAAAAGAACCTTAGTATGACAAATGAAGAAGCTGAAAATCTGAGAAGTATACTACCTTTGTATCTCCCTGAAGAAATGCCTACCATTAACAGCTTCTGGGAAGACAGCCTTATTTTGGCTCACAGTTTGTAAGGGTTCTGTTCATGGCTGCTTGGCCCCATTCCTCTTGGGGAACAGGATGGCAGTGGGAGCATGGGGTGATGTTGGTGTTCACTTTGTGGTAGAGAGAGTGGAGAGCCAGCATGCTACTGAGTTGTTTTTTTTCCTTTTCTATTCCTTTTGTGCCCCCAGATTCGAGTCTCGGTTTATCAGTTCATTTTCGGGAAATGCCCTCAAAGACAGATGCAGAGGAATTTTCTCACTGATATTCCAGTGGTTCTAAGTCTGCTGAATCTGACAATGAAACTTAACAGTGACATGAAGTTACTTGGATGTGGTCTCCTGGTAACTGGTGGCATTGCCTGAACTGGAACCCAGATCTCTGGAGATCTGGTTATTCTACATTTCCCCCCTTGTACTTTACAAACTACTTGCCTACTAAACTTTATTCTCTATAGTGATGGTCACTGCATCTATTTGTCCTCTGTCCTTGTCCATGATATACCACAATAGCAACAGTAGCTTGGTCCTTTGTTTTGTTCTCTTCTAAATGGTTTACTGATGGTGACCATTTAATATATATCATTGATAGCACACTCCTCTCCTGCTCCAGTGTTACACGTGAATTAAGAACCTACCCATTCCCACATTAAACTAATCAGAAGGGCTGGAAAATCTCCCCTCGACTAAATGTTACTAAATTTTCATCATGAAAGAGAATTTTGAAATAAAACAGAATATTTGGCACTATACACAATTAATGTTATTCTTTAACAATTTTGGCATTTATCTTTGTGAAAATTCATTAAAAATTGAAACAATAATCAAAAAACAGTGACTATGAGTTCAGAGAATATAGTTATTTGCATCTATAGAAAGGTTAATGAGGACCTAAAGGAGAGATAGGGCTGTTTAGAATCTGTACTTTACATGGTAAGCAATTAATGGGAATTTTAAGTTAAATAATGAATTCAGGAATCTCTCTGTTTGTAAGCCACTCTTACAAGTTCTATGAAAGAGTCCTCTGCTTTCTACTGTATTTATGACAGCATGTTTAAATGGAAATCATGACATCTTTAAACACATTAAATCTAAATAACCAAAATTTCCTTGTTGTTTATTTAAAACTTCAGGGAGTTCTATAATAATTGCATCACGACTGAAGCTTATCCATTATCCTATCCACGCCTATTCTGTACCACATATTACCTGGATCACACTGTTTCCTTACATCTGTAGGAAAGAAAGCTAAGTATTTCCAATGAAAGCATAAGGACAATAAAAATCATCTATATCTCACTTAACTAAGCTAAAAGTGTACTTTGTTGTCACTCATAGACATTCTTTTGGCCATTATTTACCCATATGCCTAATATCACAGACAATAGAACATGATTCTAGATCCACAGTCCCTGAGCAAGCGCTCTGGTGTTCTGTTTACTAGCTGCATGATCGTGGATAATTTCGTCTTCGGTTTTCTCATCTGTGAGATGGAAATAATAATAATGCCTGATGTTAGCAGAGATTAAATCATGAACAAACCATCTAGAAGGGAACGAAGCAAAAAACAAAGCTGCTGTTGCTGTTGTGGAGTATCTTAGACAGGGACGATGCACAAATAGATGCAGCATCTGTTCCTATAGATAATAAAGTTTAGTAGAAAAAATTTGCAAAAATATATAGATAAATACCTTAAAGGCTTGCCATGTTATATAAAAAAGGAAGGTATAGAGTAACAACCCAGATCTGATACGTGGAATTGTTTTTTCTGTTCTGGCAAAAAGGGAAGCCATTGCTACTCCTGGTAACTGAGTCTCTAAATCTTTGCTATTCCATGGTGAATCACATCATTTTAATTAATTGCAAAAGGAATTTCCCACCAGGAACATCATGCTTGGCAGGCATTCCTGGAATAAGTTCCATTTGTCTTCTAATTTTTCTATAACCACTTAAAAGTTTCAAAAAAGTATTTCGAATTTCATTTTGGATATATTCCTTCAGTTGAAAATAATCTCTGTGATGCTCCAGAAACCTTTGTCTTAAAAACAAGTATCTCTGGGAAGAAATGTAAAGAAAAACTGCCAGTGTTTGTTGAAGATGGGCTCGGTTGTTCTTTACATTATGCGACAGATGGTATTGGCAGATTGGTGGTTACCAGGCACCCTTGCCTCCCACTCCACAATGCACACAACAATTACATATTCTTTCTCTTGTAAACCCTCTTCTTAGCTTTCTAGAACTGAGCTGATTTGGATAATCTGCAAAAATATGAAGCAGATACAGACAAACTTCATTTACTGCATTTCAATTTGCTTCTGTATTCTACAGGCTGTTTTTTCTCTTTAAATTGGAAGTTGCTTTTTTTTTTTTAAACTAAGTCTATTGGTGCCATTTTCCCAATAACTCAGACTACTGTCAGCATTTTTAGCAGTAAAACATGTCATTAACATTTGAATTGGTTTTTAAGGCATATTATTGCACACAAGTACAGTATAAACATAACTTTTTCGTTGTTGCTTTGCTTTTTTGACGGGGTCTAACTATGTAACTCAAACTGGCCTTGAACTCATGATCTTCTTGTATTGGTGTCCAAGCTCTAGGATTACAGGTATGTGCCACCATGTGTCTAGGTTAAACATAACTTTCATATGCTTTGGGAAAACAAAAGTGTGACTTACTGTATGGCAATATTTGTTTGATTGCTGTGGCCCAGAACTAACTTGTAATATCTCTGAGGTTTATCTGAACCCTTAAACATACATGGCATTTGATTCCAAATCAACGGTCAACAGTGTTGGAAGGACAGATTTTTAAATTCATACTTAAATAAACAAAGGCTTTCCCCAGAGGCAGCACAACTAGATAAAAATTTAAAAGAGAAAAGAAAGCTGCCTATCTGAGGAAGACTGTCTCTTCAGTCTGATTTCTTTTCTCAAAGAAATAAGACAAAAACAATTTTAGGATTCTGAAAATCAAAGACTGGACAAAGTGAACCCAAATCCCAGAATTATTAAAAGTGATTTACTTATCTTTGGCACTTGTATTAAAGATTTTACTTGAAAGTTTGTGTGTTTTTCAAAAAATATAGATACAGTCAAAATACTGTGAGTTTTCTTTTTTGCATTATCAGACATGTGACATATGAATAGGAAGCATGGGAGTTACCCCTTCAACTAGAAGACTGCAACACAGCCACCATGGACAGGCAAGGCACAGGCTGGGACTGCTGGGGTTACATAGTACACTGTGGATGCATTTCCACAGTGAGGTACTTGAGCACACTAAGAATAGGCCACCCTGAACTACACTGCAGTTGAAGGACAAGATAAAAATAGGAAGTAAACTTGAAAAATGATTGTATAAATAGAGTACCGGGATTAACAGCTTTACCCATAAGCTTAGATTCACTAATAATATTGGGTATTTTTACCGACGGTAGGAAATAGGGTAGCTTTTAAATATTTAAGAGAAATGTTGGCTAAAGAAGTTCATTGTGAATTGAAGGATGATAGATGTTAAAAATAATGAGAATTTACACTATGATTTGGAATTGTCACATTAATATTTTTTAGCTGGTATATCATATCTTTTAATGGTACTCTTACACACACACACACACACACACACAATCTAAGTACCTGGCAGCTATAATAAATGCAACAGATTTTGTACATGCAACTAAAATCCTATACTTGGAGTGTCACTAAAACAGTCAATTAAAATGTCACCATTTTGAGTTGGGTGTGGTGGCATACACCTTTAATCCCAGTACTCTTGGGAGGCAGAGGCAGGTGGATCTCTGTGAGTTTAAGGCCAACCTGGTCTACCTAGTGAGTTCCAGGCCAGGAGACCCTATCTCAAAAAGACCAAAACAATAAGGAAAAAAAGAAAAGAAATGTCACCATTTTGGAGTGGCAAACAATTCCTATTAGCGAGCAAGCTGAAGAAATGAAGATATATCAGATCATTTTTGATAAGCTTATCTATAAAAACAATACCACACGCTTTGTGCATCTTCATATCTTCTTAACAGACTATACTCACTACCATGCTGCTTTCAAAAGTTCTGAGGTGGCAAATCTGTCCAGGTTACTATTGGCCTCAGACTTTGATCTTCACCTGTTTTCCTACCGAGAATCTCCTGGGGTCCCAGCTCTGCTTCTCTCCCCTCCTTTTTCTCTTGCAACACCATTTTACAGAACTCTCATCATTCAGACCTGGATTCTAGAAAATGATTCTTAACTTCTGAATTTCTGTTTTTGTACTCTTCTGCTAGATCATTTCAATTTATCATTACATTACTGCTAAAAAAAAGAAAACGTCTGAGGATCGCGTAGAGAACAGTCTTTTTATTGCCTGAGATTTTCACACGTGCATAGAATGCATCTTGGTCAAATGCACCCTTCCCTTCCCTTTGATTCTCTCCTATCCCTTTCCCTCTCCCCTTCCAACTTCATGTGCTATTTTTTTTAAAAAAGGCTGGAGTCCACTTAGTGGCACCAATGTATGCATGGGTGTAAGAGCATCTACTGGAGCATGGGCAGCCTCCCAGGGGACACATCCTGAAGAAAACTGACTGTGTCTCCCATAGCAGCCATCAATTGTCAATGGCTCCTTGGTTAACTGTAGGAAATTTAAATTGTTAAACTAGAAATCTAGACTTTCTAAACTTGTGTATAATTTTTAACTAAAATAAACCAATTATGCATTTGTTTTTTAATAATTTAATTGTCAGTGAATATCCCTGAATCAACTACACAATTTCTAAAATAGAATAACATTACTTATCATAATCAATTATCCCTCTCATTCTATAAAACTGGTATTTTTCACTTCTCACTTGAAACAAATTGGTACACACACACACACACACACACAATCATTTATTTCCAAAAGAACTTATACATAGTACTCCCTTCTGTGATCTACTTTAAAATGTTTTCTTTAACTTTGCTTACTCAGGCTGATCTGTGCTGTTTATTGTGCCTATAGTCAACTACTTTTGTCCTTTGTATAATGTTATATTTGGCAAATATACCACAATATTCAAATATCCATTTACTTGTCAATTGATATTTGAATTGTTTCTTTTCTCCTATATTTTGGTATTACAAAACTGTTGAAAGGATACTGGAACCTTCTAGAATAGGTCTCGCATGCACAGCTGCTGTGGTTTCTCTCTGGTGGATGTACAGTATAAATAAGTTGAGTTTTAGGTTTTATCAACAATAGTCCTGTAAGGACAAGGTCAAATTGTATCACTAAGGAAAGTTTAACGGAGTAACAATTTTTGGAGAATACAACAGGTAAAGGCTAGCAAGTCAAGGAGATAAAAACCAACTCTATCCCTAAAGAGGCAAAGGAAGTGTAAAGTCATTAAAAGAATCTCAAGAGCACAGGTGTGGCGGTAGAGAGCTCAATAGCGCTAAAGCTCTCAGTCAAAGGAAGGTAACTAACAACTAGCAGAAAGGTAGCTGAGCATACTGAGAACCATGACCTGACTCCTTTCCTTTGTCTCTAATGTCTTGCTAGTGCCTCTCATAGACACAACCCAACAGGAACCCCTTCATCACAGGAACCTACTGATCAACATTACAGAGGTCTGTTTCTACCAGTAGGATGTGGAGCATGGGAGACTAGAGCCAAAGACATAAATAGAGATACACAAATGTTAAATATTATTCAATCCCATCTTACTTTTTTTACCAGTGTATTTTTACCAACAGATACAGTGACCAGAAGTTTCTAAGAGATTAGAAGGATCCCAGTCTTCTTGGATACACAATAAGATTAGACTTCTGAATGTCTGACAGGAGTTTCATATGTTAGCACTTATAAATCTTGTTTTGTATTTCCTCGGTGGACAAAGCTGAGACGCTCCTCAAGCTTACAAAATAGATATATTAAGCTACTCTGTAAAAGTCCTAGCTCTGTACTGTGGAACTTAATTTTATTCTAAAACTATGTGGAACAAAGAATTAAAATTTCTGAAGGGGAGGAAGTAACTTTCTTTTGGGATAGAAGGTTGTTTACTAGGCTGTACTAATTTAGACAGTGAAATATAATTGAAAGTATATATACATACATATATATATATATATACATACATATATATATATATATATATCTTAATCAATTGGACAGAAAAACATTCCTAAGGAGACATGAATTTAGGGCTCATTAAAAATCGAGATAGACCCTTGCATGGTGGTACATGCCTTTAATCCCAGGACTCAGGAGCAGAGGCAGGCAGATTTCTATGAGATTTAAGCCTGGTCAGCAAGTTCCAAGTCAGCTGAGGCTATAGGGAGACCCTCTTTCAAAAACCAGTAATAATTAAAAATAATAATTTATAATAATAATAGAGATGATGTTCAGATCACTCAAGATGGGCTTTAAAAAAAATAGAGCTGCAAAAATGGTTCTTTTTCTAAATGCCTTTAATCCCAGCACTGGAGGCAGGGTGGAAGAGGGCTGAGACAGGCAGATCTCTGTGAGATCGAGGTCAGCCTGGTCTACATAGTGAGTTCTAGGTCAGCTGTGGCTACAGAGACTCTCTCAAAAAACGAAAAGAAAATGAATTGCTAGTTACACAATAGGCAAAAGACAACTGCATGTAGATACAAAATCTTACAACTGTCAGAAAATATAATGAAATGTCCATTCTGATCAGGGAGCCAGAAAGAGATCAAGCAGAGAAGGATTTCTTAAGGATATAAGGATGACACAACAAAAAGAAAGAATATGTTGATATGGTCAATTAAATGAATCAGATTTCATTTACAAATGGAAATAAGATAGTCCAAGCATGAAAAAAATTTAATTTTTTAATTTTAAAATTAAAATTTTAATTTTTTAATATTTAAAATTCATTAAATTTTTAATTTTTTAATATTTAAAATTCATGAAAATCAACAATAAATAAAGACCCTTCAGTAATAAAAAGAACTATGGAAACATGAGCAAATTAGATTCCCGTATAATTTTTCTTCTATATTCTTGCATCATGAACTACCACCAGAGTCCTCTTGGAGGGCTAGAATTATGTGTTAGACATCTTTGTTTCCTAGTCACTTAGCACAGGGTCTGAAGGAATGAAAATGGTCGGTGTAGAAACTGATTGATACACCATTCCAGGATAATGTACCCTCTGTTAAAGAAACTCACTTTGTGCAAACCATCAGCAGGCTTTGCTCACATTCTCAGCTTAGCCACCTTTTTTCTTGCGCCACACCACCAGCTTCTGTTTATCCATCATCAGAAGTCTGGATCACCATGGCCCTCTGCATCCTAATGTCTTCCTAGCCTTTGCCAATACAAGATGTTCCTGTGTTCTCTCTCTAGCGGTATAGAACTCTTACTCCATATTTTTACATGTGTGCCTCCCTCTGTAAAACTGAGTTTAAATCCTTGAGGGCATGGTCACATTTCTTTAAAGTATCTAGTAAATTCTTTTGAGCTACTGAATTAATATTATTAAGGACATGGCACAATACTATAAATTTTTAGGCATCAATGTTTCAAAATGAGAGAAATCAGATCACTGAGAAATGTCAGTTTTCTGCTACTGTAGCAGAATATCAAAGACTGACAAATGTTATTGCCCACCTCCCTTTCTCTTTTTATTCAGTCCAATACACTAACCAATGGAATGGTGTGGCCCACATTTAAAATGGATTTTCCTACTTCAATTAACCTATCCCAAAATCCCTCACAGACATGCTCAGAGATTAGTTTCTATGGTGATTTTAAATCCTGTCAAGATGACAATCAGAAGAATCAGTGGCTATTAAATTTCAACCCAAGTTCTGAAGGGACATTCAACCTATAGCAAATGATCACTTCAGTGTGACTTTTTACCCTTGTACCAATTACAGTTGTTACTCAAGTCAGTACCAACCACATGAGGCCAGTTTAGCAAATGGTAAACAACTGAGATCTGGTTAGTAGGCTTAGGGATACAATCTATAAAAGATATTCATTGCAAAGGGGAAAAAAAACCTCTAAGGTTAGCTACTCAAGAGCTTGGTGACTGCAATAAAGAAAGCAGAGGATTAGGTGCTACAGTATTATCTATGTTCCTCTGGCCTAAGCACCACCCCAGATGTTCTTAGTCCCTTGTGTCAGTTGGAAGATAGCATTTCTCTTAAAGCTCACCTCATAGAGTAAATGGTGAATAGAAGATACTTGAAAATTTTTATTTTCCATACTTCTCCATCTTAAAAATAATGCTCTGCTCGGTCAGATCATCGGGAACATATTTTTAGGACTGAATCATAACATTCTTGCAATAATTTTGCTAACAGTGAGATGCTTTCTCCAGATTACCATTTGCCTTTCAGGATTTACACTGAACTGATAACACTGATGGTGAAAGAGAAGCACATTGACACAATGTAAATCTCTCTTTGCTCACATGTATATCATGTCTGAGTGGCTCAGGAACTTATTCACTAATGGGTTTGAGGGTGCAAGTCTTTAATCTCAATACTTAGAAGGCAGAGGCAGGCAGATCTCTCTGAGTTTGAGGCCAGCCTGGGTCACATAGCAAATTCCAGGTCAACCAGGACTTCGTAGTGAGACCCTACATCAAAGAACCAAACCCCCCCAAAATAAACAAAAAATTCCCTGTTTGTAAGCCATACACTTGCCACCTAGATTTAATTATTGCAATAATTACATAACAATCCTGAGTTTGATGAGGACATTTGGATTGTAGGTATCTACAACCCACCAATGAACATCACCCAAATGGTTTCCGAAGGGTTTCATCACTGTAACCCCATCCATAAACACTTCCCCATTCATTATGTGAGAATTCACTTGGTGGTAAGCTGTCAAGAAGCTGTCAAGCCCTTTGTTCTGCTTCTTAACTCGGACCTCCATCTTCTCTCCTTATTTGAACAATAATTCTTGCTTCTTCTCTTTTCAATGAAATAGTAATATTGCTAGATTTAGCAAAGTAAAATAGAGGTTGTTCAATTAAAGTGGAGTTTCAGATATCAATTTGAAAATATGTGTCCCAAATACTGCAGAGATATATTCGTGTTAAAGGGTAACTATTTGTCAGAAATGTACACTTAACTGGGCATCTTGTATTTTATGTCAGCCCTCTAGGACAAGATAAGTATGAGAGCTCCTGAGGCTCCTGGAGATGCAGCTGGGCTCTCACACTTCTAAGTCTGTGGACAAGATAGGCAGAAGTAGAAAAAAAGGAGGGGAAAATACTTTTCTACTCTTTCACAAGCATTCTATTTAGATGTACTGGCAACTGCTTGGGAGCTAGACAAGACTGTCTAGGGTGTACTTGTGCTGGATTTAGTGACCAGTCTTGGGGACTTTGAAGGAAACGGCATTTGAACTTAGAGTGAATGAATTTATGGTTACGGTTTTAGACATATTCATGTATTTAAAGGGTGCATTGCCTCCAGTAACGCAATAGACCACTAACCACATAGCCTCAGTGCAGTAGCAGGGTGAGGTTCTGTAACCCCACTGATTTTGGGTAGGCTGGCTCATCTGCCTGGGGGTCAGACTCAGTTGTCAGTCTGCTCCCTACATTTCATCCTGCCCTCAGGTACACTCAACCCACAGATGTCTTCTTCATTAGTATTTTAAGCATAGTGAGAGCAAGAAAAAACATACCAACCTCTGAGGCACTATCTCAGAACCAGTACAAGGTCATTTCTGTCTCAATCCATTTGGTACAAAACCTACTTCCACAGGCAGGGTGACGTACCTGGCTTCTGTACTGAGTCTGCCTGCCAAGTCACAGGGCAACTGTGTGCATGAAGAGGGAAGGAATTTGGGCCATCTCTTATCCACTCTGAGCAGAAAGTAGAAACACAGAAGAAATTAGCGTCTGGTGGCTTACTTTGAAAATTATAAATTTGTTTGCATATGTAGCATTTTTCTTTCCCAATAAAAATAATTTTCTCAACTTTCAAATGGATTTTTCAAGTTTGTGATGTATCAAAAACAAGAATATATAAATGGCCAAAAATTTCCCCAAATACCTGTCAGAAAGGTTCTTTGAGTGAGCACAGTTTTACCATAAATAAAAAATATAATCTGTATAAAGAGAGACTAAGGACTAATAATGGGAATGTGTTGACAGGAAAAGAGTGAAGATTTGTCAGTGGGTTACGACTCTGAAGGCCTTGGAAAATAACACCATTTTCCTTTCTTTTTTAAAGATTTGTATGTGTCTGCATGTATGCATGCATATATGCATGTGAATGCCCACACAGGTCAGAAGAGGGTGTTGGATCCCCTGGAGCTGGTGTTACAAGTCAGTCACCTGACATGGGTGCTAGAAACCAAAGGGTCCTGTGCTAGAGCTGCAAGTGTCCTTTCTTAACTGCGGAGCTGTCTCTACAGGCTCAAAGCATCTTTTTTTTTTAACATTATTTGCTAAGTTTAGTCACTGGAAAGAGCAAACTAGCACTCCTACATGAATCTGAAACTTCAGGTTGAGTGGTATTTTAGCACATTTCTTCATTGAAATTTTTGTTAAGTAGTGAATCAAGTAACGCTCAAAATCTTAAACAAGGTCTAAAGCATTAAACAAGTATGAGCTATTTCAAATAATTCCAATGAAATCGCTTTAGCTGGGGACCTTCATTGCGACCTTCAATTGCAAGCATCCTTTCTTTAATCAAAATTAATAGTAAAAGAATGAGTGTGATTCTTAGCTCTTCTGTATTTAGTCTACTGGGGTCAGAAGATGCACTTAGATTAGACAAATCTGTTGAGTATTTACAGTATCATCAGGTCAGGCCTCAGGAAGATGACTGGTCGCACTGCAAGGACACTCATCAAGATGCAGCGGAGATTCTGTTCCCAAAGCCAACATGGCAGCACGTGTAGGTGAAATGTAGAGTGTCACTCTTCAGAAGAAAGAGGGAGTACAATAATTACTGCTAATTAATAGTGTGAAAATAGGTACATTTAGAAATCTGTATGCCCCAAACTTTAACTTATTCATTTGATCCTTACAACCTGTACGTGTGACAGATCCACAGCTACAATAATCTATCTCCTCCAGAACATGACTGTATTAAAGGCAAGTTCCTAAAGAATGTTGGGTTTGACTCTGTTAAGGAATTACACATCCAAGACCTTTGATTATACCTACCTGTACAGGGATTCATCAAAAAATGAACAGTGGTTCTCTCTCTAGAGAAGAGTGTGAGATGCTAAGGATTAAAACCTCATATTCGTATCTAAGTAATAATTTTAAAATACTTTTATAAAAACCAATTGGGGTTAAAAAAAAAAAAGCAAAAAGCTAAAGGCCTAGTTCTCAAAGATTAAACACAATAATCAAAAGTTGATTCTGGGTCATTCCTGAATCTTACTTTTGTTATTAACTTGAGGACATGGAGGGTTAAAAATAATTGTCACAAACTTCTCACTTAAGGAGAGGAGGTGACACATAATAGTGTGGGCAAGACTTTTAAAAACGTATTAATGACTTGTATAGACACGCCCTCCAGTCTAAATCCCATGTGATCTATGAAACATTTAAATTCTTTAAATACATGAGAATTTGGTGTGTAAGGGCTGGAGAGATGGCTTGGCAGTCAAGAAGAGCACTGAATGATCAAGCAGAGAACCTGGGTTCGATTCCCAGCATCCACATGGCGGCTGACAACTGTTCATAACTCCAGTTCCAGGGGGGGAATCTGATGCTCTCTTCTGACCTCTGAGGGCACTGCATGACATGGGTGTACCTTCCTACCTACATGCAAGCAATATAACCATGCACATAAATAAAAATAAATTTAACAAAAGAATTTGGAGTGTAACAAACATCTTTCTTTGATGGTTGTCTTACTTTTAATAAACACGAGAATTTTAGACAATGCATTTTCAGCATATTCACCTCATCTTCTCCCCTTAACTCCTCCCGAGCACTTCCCATACACCTCCTTGCCACCAACTTCTTGTCCTATTTTAATATTTTTATTTTTGTGCATTTCACATAACACATCTCAATCAAATTTAGAACACTTCCCCCATCCATGCCTTCCCATAGCTACACATACACACACATTTCATGTATTCTGCCATAAATGTTGAGTCCTATCTGGTCAAGCATGTGCACTCAGATGTCCCTCTGTGCAATTCATCCACTGCAGCTGAGCCTCTCCCTTAAAGATCTACTCTCCTTCACCTCAGAGTAATCAGTGGCTAAGCTCCTCAGCTAGGCTTAAGGCCCATTGGCTATTTTCCCAGTTCTACACTGGGTTTTGCTGATGGAGTTAGCATGGGTCTTATGCATGCTGTCACCATTGCTGCAAGCTCAGATGAGTAAGTTCCCCATGGCCTGAAAGTCTGTTTCCTTATGTTCATGCATCAACCCTGGCTCTTAACAATTGTTCCACACCCTCTTCCACAATGGTCCCTGCATTTGTTTTTGAACAACAGTTTATACAATAAAATGCAGTAACACAAGTGATGACACCTGTAAATCTCACTTGTTTACCTTTTCTAGTTCCCATAGGTAACTACCAGTAAGCGTGTATGTATTCCTGTCGTAATGAACCATTTATAACATCTTATACTTTATATAAGTGATATAATGAAACACATCTTGTTCCATAGCTTGCTTTTTTTTCTCTTGTGATTTTCAAACTGTATCTATGCAGACTCAGGATTCTACTTTGATCAAGTGCTGTATGTTTGTCTATCATATGAATATATTACCAATGGGAAGCACTGATGGGGATGGCTTTCTACTGTTTTACACAATGCTCTCACGTTTTTGTAGATGTCTCCTTTACACACTATAATCCTTGAGGTAATAGACATGGGATCTTTGGTTTACTAAATACTGGGAAAGTGACTATGCCAGTTTATTTCCTGTTGGGTTAGTTTCCTCCGTGACTGTTTCATGTTCTTGATTCTTGTTGTTCTGAGCCTCACCTTTCTGCTAAGGTTGGAACTCTTTGTATATGTCTTCCTTATTGTCCGATATTTGTCTGATCAATGAAAAATATTTTTCCATGTTGGCCAGTCTTTTGGATTTCCTCTTACTCTTTATCTCATAAACTAACCCTTTTTATATATTTAAAACAGCTTATTTTCTTGCCTTCATAGTGCTTACATAAATTTTATATTTTAAGTGTTTGAAATTGATCCTATCTTTCCTGATTGCATCTTGTGTTTCAAACAATTTTTCACATGCTGCAGTCTGAAAGCATTAAATATGTTCTAAGTTTTAAAATACTACTTTTAAAAAGTCTTTAATCTGACACAAATGAATTTCATCAAAATTTGAAGTAAGATAGAATTTTTTCAAGTAGATAATTGTAAAACACAATTTCTCAACTATATACTGGTTTATAATAACAAAACTTATGTATCTGTATAGGGAGATCTCACTCCAAGTCGAATACAAGGAAGAGCAGCACCATGAACTATGCTAAGCACTGTATGCACTGGCATCAGAACACCAGGGCTTACCCACCATATCCTGGAAGCTTGAGAAATGGCCTACATGCAAGAGGTTGACAGAAACATGTTCATCAAGTGAGCCACTCAAATGTGCTATGTGACACAAACCACACTGAAAAGACAACACCTCAAATATTTAAGTTCCTTTTATTAAACAGGAAAAAAAAAATCCATGTTTTGTCAAAATGGCAGATATCTCAGTAGCTCCAGTGAAAACCAATAGTGTCACCTTGTTTGAACAAATCTTTAGGAATCAACAAGGATCTAAATTCTTGAAGCAGGCTCAAGATACCCACAAGTTGTAGACCCCAGCAGAGTTCTGAGCCAACAAATCGAGACTGCTTTGCTTAACCATCTGGCTTTTGTGAAGATACGTATTGTTATTTAGAATAATGGCATCTGAGCAACATAAATGGCTAGTTTATCATTTTACTGGAATTAAAACAAGGATTCTGAGAACTTCTAAATCATCTTTCAAGTTTTGAATGTGGATATAAACTAACCCCCATTCCTCTCCACATCTCAAATGTGAAACAGTTGTCATAATTACATCAACATTTTCACAGAAACATTTTTAAGGCTTCTGGCATTATATAAAATAAGTAATATCCGTGTGACAATATCATAGTTATATACATAAACCCTTGTAATCCTCCTTGTGCAATATAACTTCTCAAGATTACAGTGTTCTACTTAAAAGGTACTGAAATATTTCCTGTAGATTGGACATCCTTTTTTAATTAAAGGATAAAAAAATAAGTCTGGCACTAAGTGATTCTTCAATGAAAAATTTGAACCTAATAAACTTATATGATATTACTAGTGTTCTAGATCATTCTTTCATTAAAAATACAGGCTTTATTATGACTTATGTTTCCAATTACACCATAGCACTGAGGCAGCAAAGGTTAATTTCTGTTTGCCTGTTTATGTGCCATAGAAATATGTTAATAAATCTCAGTTTACACTTATGTCTCAGCCACCATTGTATACAATGTGATTATTTCTCATTTGAAAAAATTAAAGTCATTTACACCTTGTTTAAAGGTTCTAAAAGCAGCATATTTAGCTTTTAAGACAAAAAAGACCAAAAATTATTATAAATTATAAATTCTAGTAATTTTCTTTGGGCATTAAAAATCTGTAACACAAATTCTTATACTTTAACAGATAATATATTAGTGTACATCTGACTATACATTTTCCAACATTCTTCGCTGGCAGAAAGCTGGTCTGTGAAGTGGGACTGGTGAAGAGCGGTTATGGCAGGGTGACATTTAGCGGCTGTCCTGGGCGTCGGAGCACGTGGTATGGCTGAATCCTGACTTCCCATTCATAGATATTGTATTGGATGGAACAGTAACCTAAGAGGAAGAAACACACTTTGCAACCATCAATTTTGATAGAAGGAGACAGCTGTCCAGTTTTCAACAATGATCCCATTTTAATGTCTGCTTAACTATAAATGCTAGCATTCGGTATTTACTATTCAATGATTTTCAAATAATCAAGAATAAATGCTCACTCAATCATGAAATGAAAAACGAATTATTTCCACAACAAACAAGTTAAATAACCCATCAACACATCTTAGTCTTTATAAAATTACCAAATCAACATAAAGGACAGGAGCACAAACAGACTGCAGGCCAAGCTGTTAAAGAGCATTTTTAGCTAGATTAATTATGGCTTCTTGAGTGCTTTAAAATGTGAAAAATTAAAGTGAATTTCCCAAAATTTTATGATTCTGTACTGATGGTAGATCCTAGTTTGAAGTTCTCGTCTTAGTGACTTGGTATTTGTTAAAAACTAGTCTTTAAAAATTCTTCCTATGAAGTGCTGAAAAAAAACAAAACTGTGCCAAAGCACTGTGCAGCCAGCAGGCAGGAGATGGGCTTCTTTCCATCAACAAATACCAAACTCTCAAAATCCTATAGCTAAGGGTTCTATTTGCAACCACTGGTGAACGAAGCACCGAAGAGTCAGGCAGGATGGTGTGCACCTATTAGCCTTAAACTCAGGAAGATGAAGAAGGAACTGTGACTTCAAAGTCAGTCTGGGTTACACAGTAAGATCAACTCAAAAAACAAAATCAAAGACTTCCCTAAATACCTTGAAATTTCAGCCTTAGAAGAATGTAAAGAAAATCATATGGCTTCTGGATAGTAAATATGTCTATGTTGAAACGTCATATATAATACAAATAATTTTTGAAAAACAGTATCACTAGATTATAACTGGGTCAATTTAGAGTCATAACCCAGCACTGCCATCTTCTTCTAAGATAAGAACCAAAGTAGAAATGACCGCAGGTCTTGTAAGTAGAATGAATTAGAAGGATTTGTCTTCTTTGAACTTCTGCCTTTTACAAAAAGATTATGTGGTCATCTATGGTACTGAATTTTCCTGTGGCCTAAGCAACCCAAGATTCAGTGCAGTGGGCAATACTACACACCTGAAATAATAATAGACAAGAGGTGCCACCAAGGCATCCACAGCCCGTTTGGTCTTCCAGTATAGCCAACAAGCCCCAGGTAACAACTTTTCCTGCATAACTTGGTCCTAAAGCTTATGTGTATGGAAGCATTTTTGTAATTCATGCTGCAACTGCAGTTCTCATTATCCTTTTTAAAAAGGATTTATTCTTTAACTTTTGTATTGAATGTCTGTATGTGTATGCCGTGTGTGCTGGTGCCTGTTGGAGGCAGAAGTATCAGATCCTTGGAGCTGGAGTTATATGTAGTGAGTTGCCTGGCCGGGGTTCTGGGAACTAACTTAAGTTCTCTGGAAGAGCTGCAAGCTTAACATCTCATCTTAACATCTCATAAGGAAATATTTTTATGTATCAAAAGAAAAAAAGAAACACACATTGGTGGTTCTAAATATACAAATAAAACATACTCATTGTAGCATCAGAAAAAAAAAATCCAATAAAATGTCCAATATATAGCAAATGTCATCTTAACATTCATGTAGCCAAAAGCATTCATACTGGAATATATTTTAAAAGTGCAAAAATTAAACATAATGAAAACCAAACTGGCAATCAATAAACAAGTTCTCAAAAAAAATACAAGTGACCAACAAATATTTTTAAAGTATCAATATTCATAGCTGTCTGAGAATTAAATCTACCTTGAGATTTCATCTTACTCCAGTCAGAATGGCTACTACCATCAAGAAAATAAATGACAACCAATGCTGGCGAGGAGGTGGAGACAAAAGACTGTTATCCACTGTTGGTGGAAGGGTAAACTAGAACAGTCATTATGGAAATCAGTGTGGAGGCTTCATTACAAACTAAAGTAGAACTGTCTCATAACCCAGCCGAACCTGACAAGGACTCTATAGCCTGCTACAGAGATGCTTGCACATCCATTTACTGTTACCTACTATTAGCATATTTACTATTGCTCTCTTCACAACAGCAAGGAAACACAACAGTCCAGATGCCTGTCCACAGAAGAATAGAGAATGAAAAACGTGGTACATATTACACAATGGGGTTTTATTCAGCAATAAAAAATAGAATCATGAAATTTGCAGGGAAGTGAATGGAACTGGAAAACATTATATTAAGAGAAGTAATCCACTCAGAAAGACATGTATGTGCATCTCTTATGAGGATCTTAGTTTTCTACCTGTTAAGTATGTAAGTCCAGATGAGAATAAGAATGACTAGAAAAGGTTCCATGTGACTAGGGACAAAAAAAGATCTTACAGGAGGGAGACAGAGAAGACGACAGAACAAAAGGGACAGGGTATACGGGGGAGA
The DNA here is from genome assembly GCA_035773235.1 of Eospalax fontanierii. NCBI lineage: Eukaryota > Metazoa > Chordata > Mammalia > Rodentia > Spalacidae > Eospalax > Eospalax fontanierii. Next base: position 66,408,390 of record CM069530.1, on the reverse strand, counting down.
ACGCAGAGTGGGTAAGAGCGGGGCTGACAGATGAAGAATGAGCCAGGGGCAGAATCAAGCAAACGAAACGTGTGCAAAACCCCATGTGGAAACCTGTTACTTTGTAAGCTAATTAAAAATATATAACCAAAAACTGTGTAGTGTTAAACAGTATAGATCTACATAAAACGAGAAGGTTCAAAGAGACAGAAGTTTATGAATTATTTCCCCATTCATGTAAACTAAATATGTCACTATACTTCTAAAATATTCCTGAAAATTACATAGAAATCTATCAAACATGATTAACAAGGTTGGATGGCACATACCTATAATAGTTTCAGAGTTTGTTGAGAGGCTGAGGCAGAGGATTGTGAATGTAAGACCAGCCTGGGGTACATAGTCTCAAAAAAATGAATACATAAACACAAAATAAAAAGCGCTTATTTGGGAAGGAAAAAAATAGCATTTTCTTTGAAATTTAAAAATATATTAACACAAGAAGACATCATTAGAAAACTGGTCTGTGAATGCACACATTCTCCAATCAGAAGTCTTGTCTATTAGATGCCACTTTACACCAATGCATACTTTAGTGTCTGGTGTGGTCTCGAGTTCAAATATAATATTGATTGAATGAGATGTAACAACTTTTTACAAACACTCAGAAACTAAAAAAGATTACTTGACTTTTCTGAACTATGCATATAACTATACTTACAATAGTCACTTTTAAAAAATGACATTTAAGAACTTCCTAATGCTAGTTTACCATTGACCTTTGATGTTAAATGTTTAAAGAATTTTCAAGAACATTCACAAAATTTTCTTAAATCTCCATGACTTCATGTAGGATGACAGAGAATAAGATATGGAAAATCCCCAGATAAAATTCCATGTGATCATGAAACAACATTTATTTTCACTGACAAAAATATTTACAGAGAAATGTTAATATGTAACCCTTTGTTCAAAATCAAACCAAGAAAATAAGAAGGAAAAGCAAGTCAATTAAACAAGCCAGGAAGATTCTCAGTAACCTACACAGTTGTTTTAGTTGTTCTTTCCATACTATATTCAGTCAGAGATAAATTTTAAATTCTGAGAGAATCTCTAATAGCAAGTATAAATAACAGAAGTGTATTTCTGACTTCATTCTTGAAAACTTTATTCTATTTGTAATAATATAATACCCTGGTTTTCAGTAATTTAGATACCACAAAGCAATGAAAGTGTTCAATGTTCCTATGTCAACACGGTGGTCTATTAACACAGGCCAACAATAATGGATGATTTAGCTTTATTCTCTATGAATAATTTGCTGATTCATAGATAAATCTTAACATCAAACACAATCTTAAAATTGAGCTAGGTTAATTAAAGCTTTACATGAGGACAAACTAATCACCATGACTTCATGTGGGGTGACTGGGAATAAGGTACAGAACAACCTCAGAGAACTTTGGAAAACCACAGCATGCTCACAGTCATTTTCATGGAACAGCCATCAACTACATAGCCACTTTAATGGGAGGTAGCTATAATGGAGATTAGATGTTCTGTGGGAACCAAAGTTGTAGCCAAGTGGGTGCCTGGAGCTAAGCTCAATATTTTTGTTCCAAAATATAGGAAAACATGGAGCCAGCTTTCTGAGGGCCAACCTAAATCTACTGCCAAAATCACTGGAGATCATATTTGGCAATATAATTGCTATTCCATAAAAGAAAGGCCAGAAATTAAAAACAACTAGGAAACATCTTCAATGTAGGACAGAAACATGGGGAAATAAAAAGATAAGAAGCACGCCCCGTGTCTGTTTTTACGGGCTTTTCTTATATTCTGAAGTGAATACATATCAAAAAGAACGTATGACAGATAAATTCACAGTCTACAGAGGACAAAGATACCTGGACAATAATCTACCACGTAGGTCAAGGAAAGAACACTTCCACTTCCCCTGAACTGTATCTCTAAAATTTTTATACTTTTTTTATATTTGTTTTGTGATAATGGGATCAAAGCCAGGACCACCAACATGCGAGACAGGGGCTCTCCCACTAAGCTTTATGGCCCAGTCCTTCTCATTAGGAATTTCTGCATTAATCTGAACCAAAACTTATTTATTTTTAGTATTGGGGACTGAATGCAAGGTCTTCCTCATGCCAAGCAACCTACTATTGAGCTATACACACTCTGCCCTAGTTCCTTGCTTCTAAAAAGAACTGCTATCAAAGTTGATCCATAGATTGGTGCCGCTCTCAACTCTGGCCAGAGAAGCCTCTTTTTAGCCATGGGCAGTGGTTAATACAGAGACTCATTAACTGGTCAAAGTGCTGAGTATAAAGAATTCTAAGTGTTCCTCTGTGGATGGGCCAGGCATATCAACCTCCCACCAGGCAAGGCTCAGTGCACTTCATGGAAGAGGAGGGCAAAGGAATATGAGCCAGTGGATGGGGAGGAGAGTGTGGAATGCTGACCTCTACATGCACCCTCCACTCACAGCAGCTGTGGCGACCTGCACAAAATGGAACCAATCAAAATTCCAGTGTGGATGGGGAGGGAGCACTGGGACCCCTCTCCTATCAGAGGAGCGACTGGCCCTTGATGGCTGCGGAGGGAGAATCACTGTCCTTTGAGATGTGGCCACTGGAGGTGGACCATGCCTCAGCGGATGGCCACAACCCAGGTGTATACTGACAGCACTAACTGGACTCAAGGGGTTATTAACAAACACCAAAAATAAAAGAGGATATACATCTGAGAGAGTTGTGGCATGGTAAGAGTTGATGGAAGGCAGTGGGGTGGATATGGTCAATATTCATTGTATCAATGTACGAGCTTTCAAATTATATTTTAAAAATTACTCTAGTAAGATGGTCTATTCTTCTAAAATACCACTATTTATTATTTTTGATAATAGGGTTATGTTTAAGTATTATAGAGGATATTTCATAAGCACTTTAAAAATGTAAGTCTTGGAATATAAAAACAATTTTTAGAGTATATACCTAGAACTGAAAGTGCTGGTCCTTAAGTGTAGAGACTGTGAACTTTACTAGATCCAGTAATCATTTTTAGTAAAATAAAATGGATTATATATGACAAAGTCTAGACGCTGGCACTCTACAGACTCAGAACTATCAATAACATCCTACTCAATGAGAGTCTATATATTCAATGGAATCTAAAGTAATGAGTTTTAAATAGGATATAATCATAGGATCATCATTTAGGCCTCTTTAGTGTTGGTTCATATCCAGCTCCTTCTGGAAGCAATCAGAGTCTCCTAGGCAAAAGCACAGCCAAGTCTGGGCCAGGAACACACCATGTATGCAGCCGCTGGACTGTGCAGTTCTGTCAGCCTGAAATGCATTTGCGAGTTAATTCACAGTAGTCTGCAATCGAGACACTGAAGCTGATTAGTACATTCACTGCACAATCACTCCTAAGGCCCTGCCATTGGTTTCCCTGTCACCAGTGTGTCTCCTGTGGATCTGAGTGACTGCTGCTTTTTAGGCCCATGTTACATAGAAGGCAGAGGCTTTGGTTTATTCATTCTTTCTGGCCCTGAACTTAGTGAAATGTCTGTGTCTCAAATTTATTGAATTTAGAAAGCTTAGATTGGTTATCACTGGCTTGAAATTCATCTTTAGCTTCCTGGATTAGTAATAGAAAAACGTTCATACATGGGAATGTGTTATTCATTGACATAGGTATATTTTACCCTTAAATATAAATGTGTCAGGACCTATGAAATACTAATTTCAATATTTAAAGTCAAACTATTGTTTTTGGCTTCCTGGTAGTTAAATGTAAACTCTATATGTAATCTATAAAATTCATACCCGACCTCTGAATTATTCCTTTGTGTTTCTCTAATTCCTGAAATCACCCAATACTGTGCTTTGTCTCTGTGCTTGCCCAGATAGGAGTGCAAGTCCTCTGGGACAGAAATGACTATCAGTCTCATAAACACATAGAGGTAACTGTCTTGGTAGCTCTGCGTGGCAAATTCTGGTGTGTTAGGAACACCTAGGATAGCATTCCTGTAATTCTGTTTTTGCAGCAATCCTATTCCTTTGCAGTAATAATTAATGTTGAGTTGTTGATGATCAAATCTCATAACCCTTCCTTAAATAGCTTCTAAAATAATTAGCAAAGGAGCTCGCAAAATGAAATACTCAGGGACTCAGTGGAATGAGAACTTTCAATTTCCACACTCAGGTGCTACTCAGAGGATGACGGCAGAGACACTGTGATGCTCATATTCTGCCTAGAGGAAACAATTTCCATCTCACTGCTCTCCCACACCTCAGCAAGGACCAGTTAGACCACTGTGGCATCCACTGTATGAAGACTTGCGCTTTGATATAGGTCTCTTTCACAGTCTCTAAATTCTTCTCTACTTTTTATAACAGAAAGTAGTAAAATGTCCCCAAAATCCACATGTGGTAGTTACTCTAGTCGCTGGAAAAGAAGACTGCAAACATAGGTTCCCATCACTAAAAGTTCACCTTCTGGCAAAGGAGGAATCTTCAAAGGAATCTTTCTTACTGTGCTAACATAATTTCTTAGAATAAGAGTCCAGGGTGCTTTCTATATATAGTTGTATAGCAATGAACTACAGTGGTGTTCTGCACCTGGCCCACATTATGGAAAATAGACAAGACATATTTTTATGTGTGTAAGAGTCTGGACTCCTTCAGCCTAGACATCAAAAATGACCCATGACATCAAAGAGTAACTTCTGGCCTCTTGCTTACTCATATTTAAATGTTAGAAGAAAAATGTCCCCCTAAGTAATAATTTAACAAAGTTGAAAATAAACCCACTGTTACCCATCTGATAGTGAAACTTACTCTTTTCAACTTGGCAGCAGCCTCTCCAGAACGGATTGCGGTCAGCAAAGTCTGTCGGATCTGTTCTGGGTCAGAGCTTTGCAACGTTACAGAACTCTGTCTTGTAAAGGTGAATGACTGGCAGTCAACTGGAGTTGAGATTTCAGAATTCTGTTCATTACGTGCAGATTTATTTTGCTATAAAAATAAATGCAAAGATATTTGTGTGGATTTCCAAGAGAGGAACGGTTCAGCTTCACACACTTTTATCATCAATAGCTCTTTAGACGCCCACCTGCCATGCTCGTGTATCTTCACTCCCTCCATTATCTGCTGGCAGAGCTGAGCCAGATGAAGGCATTTCCCTACCCTTCTCAATGCAGGATGCTAGGGAAGAAAAGCTGTACCTTTCATGAATATAGTGATTTGACTGTGCTCGAATCAAAAAACACTGATTTTGCCAACACATGGAACTGGCTAGCAGAGCCGAATTCATGATTAAAAATTCCACAAGCTGAAGAATTTTCCTGGTTCTAACATATTAGTTTGGGAAATGAACAAAGCAGTTGAACACTGAAGATGACTTACCATTGAATCTAGCATATCATCTAATAAGGAGCTATTAATTACTCTGCTACATGTAATCGCTGATTCTGTGTTTCTAGAAGTGACAGAAACTATGTGCTGACTAGGTTTCCCTGATTTCTCTCATGAAACCAAAAATAAGTGTTAAAAAATCTCCAAGCTGAATAATCAGAAATCTAATTAAACTTCTGAGGAAGAGATATTTAGTAACTGATTCAACTGGCAAGTGTCACATCAGGTAATCTTAAAAATGTCTTTTACAAACTGCCAAATTCGTATCTTAATTTTAAAAAATGAGCTAAATTGAGTTCAGGCAATGGCTCAAAGATGGTATCAACTAAATCAAGCTTCTATTATTTGGAAATGGTAATCCATCTCAGGGAAAAAAATGCAGGCTTTATTCCCAAGTCAAGGATTAATCTCTATACCATAAATCACTTCCCAATGCTATATCACAGAAATAAACATAAATGTAAAATTTATGAGGAAATAGTCTTCAAGATAAATACTGCTGTAACATTATAGAAAAATATTTACTTGGTAGTAGGGGCAATGTTCTCTAACCCTATGAATGTTTAAATAAGTAGCATAAAATACTCCTGCAACTGTCACACAAATATGAAAGTATTCTTTAAACACTATCAGAGTAAAGTACACAACGTATCTTTTAAAGACTGCCTGCAGAGGTCCATGATTCACCCTGTAATTTCCATCCTCTCCCCCGCCCTGTTTCATGGGAACCCAGCAGCAAGCACGCTGTTTAGTTGACAATCACGAGGTCCAACAACACTATTCCTAAATCACTATGGGGGATAATACTTTTGTCAATAAGCACATAATAGGAATTGACAAAATAGATGATTAAGAATATTAAAATTTAAAACTACTTTCAGTTTAAGTTAAGTTATATACAAATGTTTGGTAAGCTGAGATTGAATACACATGATGGGAAATGGACAACTGAGGTATGTATGGCTATCAGTCTTTGATGCTATTTGTTTTAGATAATTAAAACTACGTACTTGGTTACTACATAGGGCGATAAAAGTCAGAAAGAAAATAAACTAGCACATCCAGAAACGTTAAAAACAAATTAGCAAAATAGAGGAAAATAGTTATAACGCTAAACTAGACAATTATACAAATGTATGGATAAAATTTGATACATTTGCAAATGATGCAATCATATAATTTTGGCTTTATAATATCTAATTAAGATATTATAATCCCAGTCATAATCCCACAGATGGTAGCTTCACCCCATTGGTTCCTCAGCCAAGCACATACACCAAATATCTGAGAATTATAATTCTCAGGGTAAATGATCTGCTTTATAAGTATTAACAGTCTTTCCCTTAAGGCATGAATTAAGAGTTTAGAAACACACACATATACCAAAGAATTTGTTTCCCACTCTTTTAACAAAGGTATATTGGAATCTGATTGCCTATGTTTGAAACGTTAAGGCTTACCTTATCATCTTCATCCTCTTGTGGGACATCTGCAGACTTAAGTACCACAGAAGTCTTTTCATTCTCTGTGTCAGTTGGAGTCTGGGCAAATGACCCCTCCCTGGATGAGGAGGGGCGTGCCTTACTGAAGGACTGAGACCTTTTCACCACAGCAAGGGCAAATGGTGAGGGAGCAGAACTGGAGTATGGTCGTGGGGCACCGAATGTTTTCAAGGTCTTCAGGTTTACTGCTGCCACCTGACCACCAGGAAGCGGTGCAGGCTTAGGAACTAGAGGAGGAGGAGCAGAGGTCTCAGCAGGAAGAGGTGCAGGCTTAGGAGCTAGAGGAAGAGGGGAGGACTCAGCAGGAAAAGACACAGGCTTAGGAGCTACAGGAGGAGGAGAAGACCCAGCAGGAAAAGACACAGGCTTAGGAGCTACAGGAGGAGGAGAGGTCTCTGCAGGCTTCTGGCTGACTATGTCACCATAAGTCTTTGTAAGGTGGGGCAGTGGAGCAGAGTGAGTCCTTTTACTTAAGGGAGAAGGAATCTGTTCTGGAGCAGACAGTGGGTCCCTGTCCATCTCTTTATGTGTTAGTTCCTTGGGGGTAGGAGTAGGGACCGTGTGGACACTCTTGGCGGCTGCAGATGTCACATAGTGACCTGATGCTCTTTTCTGCATCTGTAAGAAAAATGAACTTGGTTTGGCCTGGGGATTTGAAACCCTAGATCTGAATTTTGACTCCAAAATATTGTTTATATCTTCCAGATTTGGTGCAAAAGGAATGACGCCAGTGTCCCTAGTCGTTCTGGGAGGCTTTAAAGGATTCACTGTGGCACCATCAGGAGAGCTCACGGTCCTGTGCAACTGACGCTCTGTTCCCAAGCTGGGCTTAGGTTTAAGGTCTGGCTGTGGCTCCTTTGAGCCTTCAGACATACCGAGAGATTCTGTTTGCATGGAAGGTTCTTTCACATTCTCAAGAGTGTCCTTTTGGTCATCTTTATACCCTACAGTTTCTGATTCCCAATCTCTCACCATTTCCAGGGATTTGGGAGGCACTATTTTATAAGTAGTCATTCCAATTTTAGGTATATACTCTCTGGTAATTTCATTTGAAGGTTTTGGTTTCGGATTGTAGTCCTGTCTGTAAAGTGGAAAATTCTTCAGGTAAGAAGCAGTTGAATTTTTATCAACTCCATCTAGAGGAGACAAAAGGTCATCATTCCCATAGGTACTAGCAGGCTCTCTAGTGGCAAGTCTATCTTGTACATGTGTTGAGGTACCCTGATTCAATTCTCTTGTGGCATCTGAAGAATCCTGTAGACCTAAGGTTGAGTGCTGAGTTGATCTGTTACTATCTGAAGTTTGCACACTTTCATCAACCTTTAGGTCAGACAAATTATGGTCCTGGTGATTCCCATCAAAACTATTACAGGAAGGAGTTGCTTGAATTGCTGCATCTTGCATTTTTGTTTTTTCTGTACTAAGCTGACTCAGTTTTTGGTCTGGTACTGATGATGCTGTCAGATGATTTTCCTTGAAATTTTTGACATTATCAGTTCTATATGCAGGAAAGCCTGACAACCTATCAACTTCCATCTCCGCATCCTTAGCTGGGGCTTTGCCTTCTACATTTTCTGTTCTTACTCTGTTTTGCAAGAAGTCTTCTGTGTTTGTTGTAGAGACTATGACTTCATTTTGAGCTGTTGAGAGAAAAATTGTCAGGCAAGTAGTTGAAAACGTACAAAATTCCAGTTTTCAATGTGTCACCTAAACTTTGAGCGGATGATTTGAGTGCTACACAGAATGTTCAGCTTGTTAATTATATAAAGGAGATAATGGCACACAGAAAAAAACCTTCTGTACTCATAAGGATCTTGGTTTGAAATCCATGTAACTAATGTGGCCTCATGTTAATCAATACTCCCTTTGAGTTCAATTTGTTTAGATTTAAAATAATAAAATATATATTTTATAATTATATAATAGTATAATTATAATATACAGACATAATAATTATCATTTTTCCTAGGGTACAGTATCACCCAGAACAAACACTTCATAGGAGATTCCTATATCCCTTCTCATGAGTAGGGACTTCACATTTCATTACTGTTAATAACAAATTGAGAAATTCAAATTTGGACCTCTTCCTATTTTTCTTCCATTGAGATTCTTTTGTAACCCACACTTCATTCCTAACACTGAAATACTCCTAGAAAATGTTGTCAGTTTTAATTAAGACAGACAACAGCAAACATTTCCTTTAAGATTAAAAAAAAAAAACCTAGATTTTCTTATTTGGTGTCCTTGTTAATTTAAAGAAATTTGTTTTAACCAAAAGATGAATGAGTTAAACTACATAATCATGGTTCTGATTTTGATTTTTCTCTATGAAATATGGTAAGACCTCTCAAAGTCTGAATTCAATGAAGAAGGCATCTCTACTTTCCCTTTATCACTTTTGCTCTAGATTCTAACTTAAATTTCCCCCAAATGAAAAGCATTTGCTATTATCTATATTCTCAAAACAAGAGATTCTATGCAGCAAGATGGCAAAGCACTGGAGTGAAGAAATATGCAGGTGTCATGTATGTGTGGCCTCCCCTTAGCAGCTAAATATCAAGTGATACCATGTGATTATTCAGGTCCCTTGATTCAAATACAAGGACTCATTTTTTTCCTTCATAACCACGAGTCCTCGTCTTGATAATCCCAGAAGCCTTCCCTTTCAGATGTGGTAATAGTTTGTGCAGCACAAGTGAACTGGGTGTCTTAGGGGTCAAGTCATGGAAGGATGTCAAGTATTTTTTTATAGTTTTATCAAACATTTTTACCTAAAAGAAGACATCAGACACATGGCCCACCATTGAAAATCCAGAATAACACACATAAGGGTCAGGGCTTTCACATACATTTGGGGGTGGGGGGCACAGAGAGACGGGAAGAGAGAAAGAAAGAGCAAAAAAATCATGGCAGGTAAATCTATATACAAATAGTTCTGTAAAATATATTCACATTTTTATACTTTGCTGAATTGCATAATTATTTTTATTGTAAAATTTTTTATGTTAAAGTAGAATTTATTTATATGATTGGTCGGTTGGTTTTGAGACAGAGTTTAATTGTAAACCAGGTTGGTCTCAGTCTTTTGAGTGCAGGGATATTAGGTTGTGCCATGATGTCAGGTTTAAAAAGTAGCTTTCAGATCTGGATATGAAATGCAGTGTTACAAACCTGCTTTGTGTGTGCAAAGGCCCATGTACAATCCTTAGCACTGCAAAATAATTAAGTAAAGAAGTACTTTTAAAATCATGATTTTTTTCATTGTGCCACCACAGTATATGAAAACTGGAACCAAGAGGAAAGAAATGGAAAGTTACTTTTGGAGATTCTTAATGTAGCTCAGAATGGTTCTGAGCATGAGAAAAAAATGAACCACAGATGTAAACATTCATGCTAAACTATAAATTTTACAGTATGTGTGGGGCACACACACATGTACAATAACAATGATGACACGGGAACTATTCATTTTCTTCCCAAATGTTAAGTACAATAGCCCTATGTTTTCTATGAACATCTGATTTTCACATTAATGTAGACTGTATCATAAGCTTCCATAAGCTTTCTCTTCTCATTCTCTCAAAAATAACATCACGCATTCCTAGAATTTTCTATTGCGCAGTACTGTTTTTGAAACTCAATCTTATGTAAATGTTAAGTGTGTCTCAATATTTTGTTATAAGCTTGCAGATTTCACAGGAAGTCACAGATTCAGTTGAAGAGGAAGGAATATAGAATGTATGGTCTGTAGTAGTCAAGTGACAAAATAATGCAGTGGAAGGATCTGGACAGTAACTGCAGGAGTGAAGGAGATGGAAACTGTTTTCTATGCAGAGGGCACGAGCCTAGGCCAAATGACAGAACTGCATGAATCAGACAAGAAACTGTCTTATTTGAGGATGAGAATGGGGAAATAGTGACAAACAAAGTTGCACAATTAGATGGCTTCAATGTCTGGAAGGCAAATTTCTCCCAAAGAGTAGCAACTTGGGAATAAGTACAACGGCCAAGCACCAGGGAATCAGGTCACAGATGTGCAGAGGACACAAACTTAAGACCCAAGATTCACGTTAGATAACCTCTAAAGATCAAACAGCTTCAGAAAGAGCACACCATACTAAGAGCCCACTTTGGAGAACAGCGCCCAACTTCAAATCCAATGTCCATCACTTGCTAGCGATGAGACTTAGCATCTCCATGGTTTACCCATGGAGTGAAAATAATAATAGTTCCCATAATATTTACCAATGAGGCAGGTATTAAGTGAGTCAGTTTATAAAATGATTTAATACATTTTAAGAATAGTCCTTGGTACATCACAGACTACAAGATGTCAATGTTTCATCACTCACCATTCTCTCGTTTGGGGCCCACTGTCTTCAAGTCTCTTACACAACTGGTCACCATGTCTTCATTATTTGTGTCATATACAGGATTGTGTGGCTCTCTGAAAGACATGACACTATGTGGTATGTGGAGGTCATCCAAACGTACCATGACAAAAGTTAAGCAATATTGTTTTCAAAGACAAATGGATGGAAATAATCACCTTTCCTAGACATTTTATACTAGACATTTAATAGTAAAGGAGAATGTACGTGAGAGGAGATGCTGCTCTGATTGTAAACTTCCCCGTACTCTTGTCAAAAAAAAGGAGGCAAGAAGCCCAGCAAAATGGACACTCTTCCAACGACCTGTCTTTATTTTGCTATTGGAAGCTATTTGTCTTTGAAAGAAAAAGGCAGCGAAGTGAAACATTTTAGTATTGCATATGGCAAAGTCAACTAGATAAATCAGCCTGTGGATTGACCTCACTTATTTTTTTTCTGGTGACAAAAGAGTTTAATTTGGATAGAATCCCATGCAAATGATGGTAAACCTCAGGTGGAGGTAGTCTCTTTTGCTTGTTCGGTTTCATCTTTATTTGTGGCATTGCATTTCACACATAATATGCAAACTAGACTAGCTTTCAAAATTCCTGCGTCGAATGGACACTGCGCCAGTACCACAGAGTTGACTACAACACAGTGCTAGTGACCTAAATCATGCTCTTTTATACAGAGCTGTTTTCATATTCCAAGTAGTGAAAATCCTTCCAGTTCATTTGGTGAAAACTGGATATTCAATGTCTCATTTGGGTCAAACAGATAAGCAAAGCACAGAAACAAACAAAACCTTTCATTTTTGAGTTATGCGAATTAACTACATGTCATGGCTGTCTGACAGGGATAGTAAACTCTTGAATTTGGTTCCATTTGAATACAATTACATGCAACAAGATACTTTATTAATCTATAACTCTGAAGAATGGCATTAAGCAAGTAAACCACTACCAGCACACAAACTACTCACTGTCCATCTCTGGTTCTGCTTTCTTGGGTTTTTCCTTTGCAGCTTGGTGAGGCCTCTCCATCACTGAGGCTGAGAGCTGAGTCAGGATCATTCTCCAGTGTATTTATTACATCAGTAGATACAATAGGAATGTCAGGTGACTTCACAGAAATATTTGCGGCCTTATCTTTAGGTGTTTCAGTCAGTTCTTCCTTTTCATCTATTTCTTCAAGACTATAATCAGAGCTTACGCCAGCTACAAAAAAAATGCAGACATCATAAATACTAATTTTCCATGTTCATTCTATGTAATCCTAGTAGGGAGGGAGTATTTAAAATAATAATTAGAATATACCTTAACAATCTATAGACTCTAAAAATGTGGTTCTAAAAATTAAAAGTGAAATACTTTTCTAATGGTGAATAATCATGCTCACAAGTATCTAAGGTGGGTCTCAGACTTAGTATAATTCTAAAACAATGTGCTATTACTTTCGGTTTCATTTGCAGATGATTGTATAATCTCATATTATTATATGAGATATAATATAATTGAATTGAATACAATAAATTGAATTAAGCACTTTTATACTCATATAAATCAATAATATAAACTGAATACAAATTAGCAATTTAAAATGCAAACTCAGGGGCTGGGGAGATAGCTGAGAGATTAAGAGCACTGGCTGCTCTTGCAGAGGCCCCAAGCTCAATTCTCAGCACCCATATGGTGGCTAACAATGGTCTATAACTTCTGTTCCAGGGGATCCGATGCCCTCTTCTGATCTCCATGAGTACTGTACGACATAGGTGCACTTACACACACGCAGATAGGCAATACACTTATACACATAAAAATAATAAATATTAAAATGCAAATTCATAGAAATGAGATTTCTGTACTATCTACAAGTGCACCTGTAGACCAATTCAGGACTTACCAGTACTGACTGCATTTAAGAGGTGTGTGAGCTTCCTTTGGAATTACTAATGCTCACACATATTCTATACAAAGCTACTAAATTAGAATTCTAAGACATGGGGTTAACAATTATTAAGGTTCTTTTGGTATTTCTAATATGCAACCTGGGCTAAGAGCCACTGATATAACTGATTAATATACTTTTTTAACAAAAGAGAATAAATATTAAACATTAAGAATTAATTTTTATTCATACGTTTTCTCTTTCTTTTCATTCTTTCTATTTTTTTAAATGATACTAGGGATTGAACCTATGATCTGTGCATGTTCAGTAAGTACTTTATGTCTTTCATAAGTTTTTTTTCTAATAGGTTATCAGATTGGACTTGCATATGCTCTGTACCCAAGTAGGCTTTGACTTGCAATCCTCTGGTCTCAGTCTCTTGAAGCATCTAGAATTAAAAGTCTGAGCCAACAATACAGCTTTGTGCTTTTGTTGCTGTTATTGTTAAAGTACAATCTCAGTGTGTAGCCAAGGCTCACATTCGCATAATCCTGAATGCTGGGACTGTACACATGAATTACTATGCCCAATTCCCCACATACTTTGATTCACAGAAGGAATTTTCTTTGACACTTACACCCTATATATTACCAGAAGCATCATATATAAACATAAACAGATACCAATACTCATATTTTTTTTTCTTTCTGTTAGCTTAATTTAAATGGAAGTATGTTACGTTCAATGTTTTAAAGGTTTTCTCTTCACTTACCATTTAAATCTCATCTCATCCAGGTAAGTACATGTGTATAGTTCAAGAGTTTCTTTTTAACATTATTTGTTATTAAAAACAACCAATGACAGCAGAGTAAAAGAAAATATTCTGGTAGTTAAGTGCACATAACTCTTTAAAAAAATCTTATTTTATTTTTATTTTATGTATATCAGTGTATTGCCTACATGTGTGTAAGTGCACCCACGTCATGCAATGCCTTCAGAGGTCAGAAGAGGGCATCTGATTTCCCCAGAAGTAGAGTTAGGAATGGTTTTTAGGTGACATGTGGGTGTTGGGAACCTAACTCAGGTATTGTGTGAGAGCAGCCAGTGCTCTTAACTGCTCAGCCACTTCTCCAACCCAAATGCACCTAATTCTTCTTGCCTAAACAAATTAAACATTTCCATTTATATAATAGCATCTGAGTGAAATTTATTTTACCTGAAGAGAAAGGGCAATAAGGTCATATATCACTGAAACAGTGGTCAGTCCATCCATAACATTTAACGAAAATTTAATTTTATTTTTAAGAACATGGACAGTAAAGTTATTACTTCTGTTCTTCACGAAAGAAATATGTAGAGGGATCTTGATGATACAACCACCCACTCCCAAGAAGCCTATGGCAGGAAGATGATTTCTTCTAGGAGTTCTAGGCTAGCCTACTAATATAGCAAGCACTTTTCTCAAAAAACAAGGACAAAAAACCAAAACACTATGGCAGGTATGGGGGCGTATACCTTTAATCCTAGCACTGCAGAGGCAGAGAGTTCAGGGCCAGCCAGGGCTATACAGGGAGTCTTTGTCATTAAAAAGAAAGTAGCAATGGTTAATAAAAAATTTGATAAAATATTAAAGAATCTGAATTTAAATGAATCTGGAATATGCATATTTTCCAAGGATTACTTTACCCTGACATGTGAAAAAGTTATTAGGATGCCATTGTACAGTATGTTAGAATATTGGACTTATGCATTCAGAGTATATTTATACAATTGGAAACTATGCACTGAGAAAACTCCAGGGTCATAATGGTTTAGAGGTAAACATGTTTTGCAAATGACTCCTTAGCATATATGATACTCTTTTGGAAATTACTGATATCTAGGAAATCACTGGTCAGCATCCCTTCTTCTCTTGAACAAATGAGTGTTTCAGATATGTCCTTCTTTATATGGTCCTTACTCAGAAATTAGTCTGTTAATGTATGAAGCATGAGTTCATGTTTCAAAAATCTTCTCAAATTATTTGTTACTAACTTGAAAAATATTCCTATTATTCAAAGTCTTAGAAAGGGCAATGGTTCCCTTTAAAAATTTTAATCATCCAAGAGTTATAGTCAGAAGTTTGATTAGTAAAAATTTTCTCATGCTTTGAAAAAATAATTAAGGTTGTTTTGTATGCATGGGCCAAGTTCTGAAAGTACAATAAAAAAGAAATTGGGGCGTGAACAATCCTACCTTTCACAAAATGCTATATCATAATTATTACATTTAACCTTTAAGTTCTAAAGATATAATATTCACTTCCAAATAACAAAGTGTTGACATGTTAAAGCACTTTCAACATATCTCTGAAATGTAAACATTTAAAAATGACTTAAAAATCATTTGAAAGTATACTTACTGAAGTTTCCTTTATGCATACATAGTTTTACATAATTTGAATATTTTATCTTAAATCTTTTTGGTATTTTTAAAGATAAAAAGTATTCACTGAATCATATGAAATTGAAAAATTACGTAAAGTTCAAAGAATTGAGCTGAGCACAGTGGCCCATGCCTATAATACCCACACTCAGGAGGGGAGGCAGACCACCAGAAGCTGAAGACCAGCCTTAGCTACACAGTGAGTTCGAGGCCAGGTTGGGCTACAAGAAACTGTCTCAAGACACACACACACACACACACACACACATACACACACACACACACACACACACACACACACACAAACCACTTGGCAAACAAATGGAAGTAATCTTCCAAAAGACTTAATTTTTAGTTTTTAAATTTTCCTCCAAGTGCGCATGTCGATACAGTCCCCTATTGTGCTCTGCCTTCCTATTCATTCCTCCCCACAATGGGTATTTTTCTAAGTTTGCGCATTTTACTTGTATTTACATTTTAGGTTTGATAACCTTGCATCTTTTCAAATCTGACATATACTTTTCCTGGTAAGCATCAAATGGTGAAATTCCTTGACAGACACTATTCCTTCGGTAAAATATAAAATTCTATTAAATTAATCCTATTTAATCAGAGTTCTTTTTCTAGTTAGCAATATTATCTTACAATATATGAATTATATATTATTCTTATAATATTTTTATTATTTATTATTTTATTTTATTTATTATATTCTTATTTTTCTGTTGAAGAACATTTAGATGTTTCCCCACTTTGGGAAATAACAACAAAATTTATATATGTATACACTGGCTTTTATTTTCTTAAGAATGGTTGTTGAATAATACAGAAAATTAATATGTATACTGCAGTTTTGAAAATATCTACCAAGGACCAGACTGTAGAACAATGGTAGATCTCCTCACCCCAGAAAAAATCCATCAAACTGTTCATAAAATAGCCAAGTAATTTTGCATTCTCGAAAGCAGTGTGACGATATAGGTATTTAAAGCAACTAGTTTTATGTGATAAAGGTGT
The DNA here is from genome assembly GCA_035773235.1 of Eospalax fontanierii. Lineage (NCBI taxonomy): Eukaryota > Metazoa > Chordata > Mammalia > Rodentia > Spalacidae > Eospalax > Eospalax fontanierii. Next base: position 66,391,773 of record CM069530.1, on the reverse strand, counting down.
TTCTGAGTCTATTAAAAAAATGAGTTAAATTTATGAAAAAAATCCAAGCATACATAATCTCTATGAGATTGAGTCCAGCCTGTTTCAGGCTAGCTAGGGCTGCAAGGAGACCCTGTCTCAAAGAAAAAAAAAAGTCCTGAATATTAGAATTACTTTGTTATAAGACAGTAAATTTTTATAGTTATGTATGCTTGGCTAATTTTACTTTTAAAAGAGAAAAAGCATCCGTGAATACTGTTACAGAAAATAAACCACACACAGCTAACAAAGGAATAGTTCAGTAAAGAATACAAATATATTAGCTTATATATTTTATGTACTTATTCATTGAAAACAATAAAATTAAAACATCTCCTTCAAAGTAGAAAGCCAAACACAAGCAGAGAGACTCTTCAGAGCCACTGGGGACTCCTGTCGTGCTTTGTCCTGTTCATTTAGATTAGGGAAAACAGAACATTCATGATACCTTCATCCTCATAAAACAAAGCCCCAGCCAGGAAAAGCCTGAGCACCTACATGTCAAGGACGCTACAGCTGCCTCCGGAGTTCCAGGGCCCTCAGAGAGCGAGATTTCATCCGCAGCTTTGGGCACACTGCATTGCTCCTGGCTGAGAAGCCCGGGGCCAAGGGAGCCCTCTGCCAAAGAAGTAGAGTCTGTAGAAATGGCACTCAGACAACAGAGGTAAAGCAAAGCAAGCAGCATCAAGACACATTTGGAAGAAAGCCCGGTGTTAGTTTACACTCATCTGTGCAATAACCGTAAAAAGGTAAAAGAGAGAAACAGATACTGAATAGCTTGAGGAGCATATCCTTTTTTCTAGTACTCCATAACTTTCTAATTCCAGCATATATTTTAAGTTGGTAAAATTATTCGATGATTTTCCTGTGTGGAAATAGGGTGATTATTGTTGATATCATTCTAAGATCCATCATTACTACTTATTTAATGCTACTATTTTAAATCATAAATAGTAGAGAATTATTGTATATCCTCAAATTACAATTTATTCAATATCACATAAATACCAAAAGTCAAGCTTACATGCTTTTAAATTCACAAGTTTAATTTTTCCCTTTTCTTACTCTGTGAATATAAATGATAAATTTCAGGTCCTTACAGATAATAACTTTCATGCTAATGTAATAGAGCAATAAAATTTATTTATTTATTTATTTATCTATTTATTTATTGGCAGATTGGCCTGGTACTTTAGATCCTCAGCCTCCCAAGTGATGGAATTATGAACGTGCACCCTGATACTTAGCCTATATTTATTCTTAGGTAAGCTACTGAGTAGCTATTATTGAAAATATAAGAAACAGATTGGATTATTTTTAACTTTTAGCAATTTCGCTTACTTGAGGGGACATCTACAAGGACAACTGTATTATAGAAAGTATCTGCACGTGAATGAATTTTTATCATTAGAGTAGGGGACCTTGAATGTTGAATTCATAGCCGCTAAAGTTCCTTAAAGAAACCATGTGTACACTTTAAGTTTTCTCTAAATCTACCAAGGCATCTTCCCACTGGGATGCACCATTTTTAGAAGGAGGCCATTAGTTGCCAGCCAGACACTGAATAAGGAAAAACAGGACACTCAACTCCAGAACTGAAACTTTGATCTCTATTGGTTTCATATCCGAATATTTAAACTTCGAGGGAGATCAAGATTTTGTTTTGTAGTACAGATGTTGGGAAACAACAAGAATCGACTTCTCTCATACATGGAGCGTTCAGATGAAATTCATGTCTCAATCGTCACGACACTTCTCTCTTTCACAACCACAGTGTGGGTGGCGGTGTCATACCTGGGGTGGACAGGCTCTCTGGAGAGGCTGTTTCTGAACCACTGTCTGGGGCAACTCCATCTACTGACTGCAAGGCTGAAAGACGCAAGGCAACTCATAAACAAGCCACACTCAGATGAGAAGCTACTCCTGAGGAACTTGTTGTTTTCACATCGTTCAGAAAGAAATGAGCCCTTACTTTACTAGAAGTCAGTTTTCCATGCAGTTGTGAAATGACCAAACTCTACCTAGGATTCCCATCCTATGTGCATGCAGTCCTGGAATGGCCTTACCTTTCTGAATAAAGCGCACCCTGAAATCTGTTCATTACAATAATGAAGATGTACATGTTTATCATTCTATGCTACAGGTTTTTTAAATGTAGTCAAGGGAGAATAATCAGACTGTTTGAAAGCCCGAGTATCATTAGTTAATAAAACAGACTTGGCCAGGTGTGGTAGCACACACTTTTGATCCCAGCACTCAGGAAGTAGAGGCAGGTGGATCTGTGTGAGTTCAACGTCAGCCTGGGTTACATAGCATGTTTCAGGCTAGCCAGGGCTACATACTGAGACCCTGTCTTAAAAACCAAGCAACCAAACAACAACAACAAAACAAACAAACAAACAAAAACCAAGCTACAACTCACACCATTTTCATGGTCTGTATTAAAACATAAAAACAATGTACTCTTAACAAGAAAATACCATTACCAGTCCCATGACCATTTTCGTCACTTTGATGCAGAGGTATTTTGGAGGGTGGGGCAGGTGCTTTGCGCTTTGTCCTTTTCAGTGATGAATTTCCTGCTGATGAGCTACTAAGCTGCAGTGACCCAGTCCTCACCATGTCTCCTTCATAGGAACTCTGTAAAAAACAAAATGCTCAAACACAATCTTACACTCAGAAATTATTGGCCTTCATAACAATCACATGGCACCCTAAGATTTGACCACGACAGTCATTCATTCAAACAGTACATATCAAGCATTTGCCATGTGCAGACTATGGGATGGAAATGTAAAAATAAACTATGGTCCCTTTCAAGAAACTTACTCCAGTATGGGGCCCTGAAAAACAAATGGCCAGCTACCATGTAGAAGACATCTCAGCAACACAGTTAAAATCTAATTTCAAAGAAAAGTCTGAAGAAATACGGTACAGGGATGGAAGAAGGCCAGGAGATGGGTCGAGGGGTAAAGTATTCGGGACACAAGGCAAGAGCACCTGAGTTTGGATCCCTAGCACCGACAAAAGGCCAGGCATGGTGGTGCCCATATGTAAGTCTACTGCTGGGAGCGGGACATGAATCAGGTGGATCACAAGGCTCACTAGCCTGCCAGACACAGTCAACTGGTGAGCTCCGGGTTCAGTAAGAGACCCTGTTGCAAAAAAATTAGGTGAACAGAGACAGAGGAAGTATTTGACACTGACCTCTGCTCCACGTGCACAGGCACACACAGGTGAGCATACTCACACACATACATACAGACACATGTACCATAGACCACACCACATGCACATGTGCACATGAGTGCATGCACACACACACAACAAGCAAGGGATAGAAAAGGAAAGACTAGCTGTATATTAAGAGATGACTTAAATAATCTATGTCTTTTAGAACCAAGTTATCAGTGTGCACATCTCAAAAATCTGCATATGACATGAAAGCTAAAGGAAACTCGGGTGGGGAGGCGATGAGGAGGAGTCAGGTCAGGGAGCCAGGGAGAGGGGAATCTACTGAAACACATTCTGTTCCAAAATGCCATAATGATATCTAAAACCTTATGTGCCAATTAAAAATAAAATGTCAAAAAAGCAAAATAAAATATAAAATATTTTATTAGTTTTATAAATGCTTAAATAAAACAATTCTGTATGTCTACTCAAGGTGACTTTGGGGTCACTGTCCACAAACAGGTCCTGCTCACACAAGCAGTCAGACACACCTAAGACAATCATGTCTCAGCAGGCTAGCTAGTGCTCCTGCCCCTTGTAAGAAACTGCTTCACAGAGCTGTAGTTTGAGTCCCTCATCTCTATTCCCACTGGAGTCCCTCCAATTAAATAGTTCTTTTCCTACACAATCACCAAACTTGACCACAAGTACATAGCAGTCACTTCGATTCCTTGATCTGACCTCTTGGCAGCACTAACAGCTAGGCACTGCTCTCAACGCCATGACTTCCTCTTGAGCTGCCAAGCTCTTCCTCTCTGCAGTCCCATCCTCCAGCTTGGTTTCACTGCTCATTATTTTTCACCTTCTGACTCACATCAGCATAGCTCAAGACTCTTTCCCAGTGAATCTCTTTAGTGTCTGTGCTCACTCTCTTGACAGTCTCTTCTTTTGCTTCTGAGTATTACTTACATGCTGGTGAATTTCAACCCCACACCTCCATCTTGGATCCCTGCTTCAGTTTTCACTAGTGTTTAAGGCCCCTTCATGCTAGCATGTCTAAACCTCAGCTCTTGGCAATCCTTGCTTTTCCTCTCTTTCCTCTTCCCAAGCTCTCATGATCTTCTCAAATCTTAATAAAGAGTAAGTCATCCTTCCATCTTCCTCATTCTCTCTTTCTCTCATGGTCCACACAGCCTCTGGTCTGCTGCCTTCTCCCTTAAAAAAAAAATCCCACACCCACCTGGTATGGTGCCACTCACCTTTAATCCCAGCACTTGGGAGGCAGTAGCAGAGACAAAGGCAGACACAGGCACATCTCTGTGAGTTCAAGACCAGCCTTGTCTACATAGTGAATTCTCCCTGGGACTACAGGGAGACCCTATCTCAAAAAAAGACTAAAACTAAACCAAACCAAACCACTATCTAGCACCCACCTGACTTGTATAGCAGTCAGAATCAATGAGAACCTTCTAAATGGAATCAGTTCAGCATTACTTTCCTATGGATCTTTCTCCATACGTCAGCAAAAGGTTATCAAGATTTATATTTGGGCTTAAAGTTGGTTCAGCAGGTAAGAGCACTGGCTTCTCTTGTGGAGGACCCAGGCTTGGTTCCCAGCACTACATAGCAGCTAACAACTATCTGCAACTCCAGTTCCAGGGGATCTGTCACTCTCTTCTGGCCTCTTTGAGTACTGCATGGACATGGGGCAGTTAGGTACATGCTCATACACAAAACAATAAAAATAAATCAATCTAAAAAGATGCTCTTAAAAAGATTATATTGCAGTAAGTTACTCTGTAAAAACTCCATTCACGGCTTTTTTTAATTGCCCCCCCCCAAAATAATCCAATCTTTCAAAGTGATGGTATGGTCCCTAGATCTGACTGTTTCTTTCTTAAAGGATGGGTAGCTCACATCGGCTACACTGTCCTTCTTGCCGCTCCTCCCATGTGGTAGGAGAGTGCCACCTCACAGTGGTTGTCCTTGCTGTTCTCTGGGTCTGGTACAGTCTCTTCTGGAAACTGTGTGTCTTCTCTTTCCCTGTAAGGCACCTTTTCAATGTGCTGTCAGCCATTCCTAGTTCCCTCCCAGCATGATTTTTTTGGATCAGCATTTAATAGCTGTCTAGCATACCTCAGAGCTGGCTCTTGTTTTGCATCTGTTTCTACTCCAAATGACTATAAGGGCATTTGACTTCCAGAACAATTCAGCCTCATAAAGTTTCAGAATAAGATATTCATTGAGTGAGTAAGAACTGAATCATACATTGCTTTTGTAGATAAGAAGCTGTGATAAACCTAGACTGGATATACACACACAACACATACATGTCCGTGAGTGTGTGTGTGTGTGTGAGTCTGTGTGTGTGTATTTGGGTCACTGTCTTATTTAATCTAATAAGACAAATATAAGGAAGGACAGTGAATTCCTGAGAATTTTTCAATCTTTAGGTCTTGCTACTCATCACGGAAATTTTGACCAATTTGATATTTCATAACTTTTTAATATTTTTATAGAGGAAAACAGAAGCCTTTCCCGCAGGGAAAAAAAAGGTTTGATTTAGCACCTGTGTCAGGTGGTAAGAGGCATCTCACAGGAACGGAAGCAGTGTGGTCTTCCTGCCATGGGCAAGCACTCAGCTACACAAAGCTCTCATTAACCAGTCCTCTTAGCAAGGGGATGGGACAGGGTGGCATCATCATGATCTCAGCAGTAGCCAAACAATACACTTCTATCCAATTGGTAAATATAGCCGATCCTAAGCCAGGCCCCTACCAAAACATTACGCTGCTCCTTCTGCCGAACCCTTGAGACGTCTCCATAATCGAGCAAGAAAAGAGCTAAAACCTGCACCTAAACCCAAATTTTGATTTAGTGTCAGTAACGTAAGGGGAGTGTGTGACAGTGCATCCTTAACGGGCCTGTGAAACAATTCAAGAAAAGGACACCCTGGAACAAACAGCTGAGAAGGAAATGCAGTGAGGAACTGCAAGCATTAAATATCATTTTCAGTGGAATATGAATCTAAATAAAAACCTGAGCACTGATGTCTCTGTGTTCTGAGCCTTTCACGTGACATCTTATGAAAGTAACAAATTCTCTTCCTCATGGCAGTCATGGGGAGGCATGACAGGCAGCATCTCCCATGCCAGCCAGGAGGCAGAGCATGCATGCAGCACAACAAAGCCTGTGTTCTATGAAGATGAATGAAGATCATCACAATAAATATTTTTTTTTAAAAAATCCACCAGATCTGGCTCAGAAGTTAAGAGCACTGACTGCTGAGCAGAGAACTAGAATTCATTTCCCTGCACCGACAATCAGGGGCCTCAAAACCACCCGTCACTCCAGTTTCAGGGGGTCTGACATCCTCTTGTGGCCTCTGCATGTACCCACACACATGTATGCATACTCACATAGACACATATGCATTTGGAAAAAAACTACTAGGATCATAATTACGTATAACAGATATATAGTTAGGTGCATATTAAAGGGCTTTGACTATAGTGTTCAAAAGCATTTCATGGCCTAAAGTGTGGCATGTTGACATTCTGGAAGGAAAAATGAAGACAAACAGAAGCAACTGATGGCAATTCATATCCAGTTTAATGCTAATAAGCACAATGCATTGTGTAAAAAAAAAAAAGGTGACAAATTTAGAGACTATCAAGGCGACCCCCAATTCTAAAAAACATGCACTTTACTTTTTAAAATATTTACAAAAGGTTGAAAATATCAAGTCATTATTTCCTGATGAACTCACTTCTTTTGAGAAAGCCCTAGTGATGCCCTCTCCTACTGCAGTCCTGGCTGTCAATAAGGATGCAGCATGTGATCTACTGGGACCTGCTGAAAAGCAGGAAGTAAAGGCAACATCTGCTTCCCCCAACGCCCCTTTTCCAATTCTGTGTTTCTAGTGTTTTGACTGATTGTTTTCATGAGCTTCACCCTGGGCCAGGCATGATAGAAACGCCTTTAGTCCTACCACTTGGGAGGCAGAGGCAAGCAAATCTCAAGTCTGACTGAGGTCAGCCTGACATAAAACCTATTACCCTTAGGTACATTCCCAATTATCGGCACTGATGGGTCTTTTCTATTACCTAAAGAATGAAAGCAACCATGACATGCGTTTTCTCAGCGAAGGTACCTGGTTAGGATTTAGAGCTCTTAAATTTGAGGCTGAGTATAAAAAAAGCAGATGACAAAGAAATAAAAACGGAGAGAACTTTTTATACATGGACTCACAAATTTATATGAACCTATCCATAACTCAAAGACAGGATACCCATAGATTCATTTATCAGTCTAGAGGTCTTAAAATAAGCTAGCATGTTTATACTGGATATTTATATTTCTATGGATAAGGAATTTAAAACATGTCAAAATAAGACAGACTACAGTTTTGGAAGTGGTGTAATTTTTTCAATAGTATTTATGAAGACAGTTGAAAGGGGAAAACAGACATCTGAGGAGCATGTTTTATAAGCTTATCCTGAGCGATTCGCCCCCCGTTAGCCAGCTGAGCAGGGAGTGTACACTTCTTAAGCTACAATTTGGATCAAGAAATGCAAAGAAAGAAGACATTAAGGGACAACATGATTATTATTGAGTCACACAGACAGACCTAATGGCCTGTCATAATCAGATCCCATGCTATACGTAATGGGGAAATCTTACTAATTTTAATGACAAAATGTAAACGTAACGACTGGTGCAAAATTAGTTTGAACAAATGAGATCTGTGACTTTAGATAATCAGCAACAAGTTAATGACAGGAATGTACCTTTCATTTTGATATATGAATGAAATTAATGTTAGCCTTTAAGAAGATAATTGTGTATGTTTTGTTGTCTCATAAAACAGGGAGACAGGTTGTTTGTCACCATGAAGAGAGTCTCAGGAAAGAACTACAATCAACCAAAATACAGTCAAAGAAAGGCAAGGCCATAAAATTCCAAACTGAAGATTTTTTGGTGATTAAAATACCACTTTAAAAAAAGATATGGCGAAATCCCTAGACCTTGAAGAAGAGAAGTTCTTGATCTACTGAATTCATCCTTTCATGAAAGTCTTTAGGAAAAGAATGGGCATGCAAATTAGAAGACTTCAGTACTTCTTGGCTAGACTGTAGCCAGAAAGCTATTGTGAATAAATATAAATATGTATGTGTATAGTGTACATATATGTGTAGAATATATAACATGCAAGATTGGAGAATATCCCAAACCAAGATTACCAAACACTAAAAAAAAAAAACTTGTTGAACCACTACAGCTGCTTGAGTAATACACATTATGAACTTTCAAACTGATCAATGAATTTACTCTCATTAACTGTGAACTTGACTAATTGGAGAGAGGCTGACAGAGTGTTCACAATTGGGAATATGAAATACCATAACAGTTACTAGGTCTTTGGTGTCAAAAAACGGGGTTGAAACAGAGAAGTGCCATTTATTGTCTGAAGAACTATAGCCTCTGCAATTGTGAAAAGTAGCCATATCTACAGGAAAAAGTGACTGGGGTACCGAAATAACAAATGCATGTAAAATGGAATGCTGCCTAGGACGTAGTGCACAGTTTGCAGATGTTAGCTGCCACTGACACACTGGCATTTCTTTCTTTTCAGGCATGTGTAAGTATTTTATAAACTTGAAAAAAAATGATAGCTATTGAGGTTTAGAGTAAAAGGTATGAATACAAAGGGGAGTGTTTAATGAGAGTGAAATGGGAGTTCTACTGGAATCAACCCGATTTACAATCAACCCTGAAACAGAGCTTATGTTCAGCAACCTGCAGTCAACTGTACATGCCAAGTTCACTGTATCTAAAAATCTCCACTGTCATTCCATCATACCACAAAGACTTTAGTAAAACTGAAATGTCTAACAGTTTGTTAAGTCTTGATGAGGACATAACTGTGTATTAGATAAATCTGAATGACTTCATAAGCATATTTAATGAGAAGAATTAAAGAACTGCTTATAGCTCTTTACCTTTGGAATCAAAATGCCATTTCCTTTGGTTAAATTATGACTAATTTTTAAAGAGGTTTGAGACTAAACCTCTTTTTTTTTAAGTCTCAAGGGGTTGAAAAATAAAATAAAAACTGGTTTGTACTCACTAAGAGAACCTGCCTTGGTTAATCATTACAGTTATTCAATTATTTACTTTAGTTAAGGACTCTGATAAGTCTGTCTGCCATTAGTGAATAGTATACCTGTAACAGGAACACATATTATCAAACTTTATGGCCCATAAAAGAGAAATATTACAAGGAAAAACAGAACATGCTAGCAAAAGAAAGAAAGTAGCAAATTTAGATAGGAAATCATGGCAGAAAGTCCCCTGGAATCTATATTCAGATTAGAATTCACTCATTCAAGTGGAATTAAATATAGCTGAAAAGAATTCAACAGCAGCACTGAGGACTGGCCTTGGAATAGTCAAAAGTTCACATGATAATCACAGGTAAATCATAGGAGTTGAGTTGTGAAATGAATGCATTCTAGGTAAAACAGAAGGAACGCAGGAAAAAACGAATAAAAAGATATAAACAGTCTGATGTGGTGGCGCACGCCTTCAAATTCAGCACTACGGAGTCAGAGTCGGGTGGATCTCTGTGAGTTTGAGGCTAGCCTGGTCTACAAAGTGAGTTTCAGGCCATCTGAGGATACAGGGAAACCCTGACTCAAAAAAGACAATAAAAAAAAAAAGAGTTATGCAACTTCAAGAATGTTGCTAAATGGTCTATTAGGAAATTTTGGATTATATCTTATTTTCACATACAAGTATTGTGGTGTTAATGGAGAGAACCTAAATAATCATTTTAAACTCTTTAAATTTGTGATGCATTTTCTTCCTAAGGATAGGTTAGATTATGCTCAGCTAACCTGAATATTCCCAATACACATGATACTGTAAAAGTGCATGAATTATCTTGTGACTGAATTGTATTATAAATTTGTCCTACTGTCTCAACTACTTATAGACTGAAGGTAGAGTTTTAACTCTTGATGGAAGAATCTTTAAATAATTTACATCTTAGGCAAGTAGACCAGATTTCCTAAACCATTGTTTTATAGATAACTATTACACCATCACGAATATAAAATAGAACCATGAAATAAGGCAAAACATGTAAGCAAGTTTATTTCCTATAACAGTATTATTGCTTATTTGATCATAAAAATAAGTATAACTGCATATAAAATATAAACAATGCCTAAATTGATAAGAAAAAAATAAAAGTACAGTTGCTACAAATCCCAACAAAAACAAGTCACCCCAATGAAGTTTTACTATTATCTTCTCAGGTGTGTACTTTTTACACCTGATGACACACATACATTTATATTTGCGGATCATATTGATTGAAAACATAAATGCCTCTTGTTTTCTTTGTTCTTAAAACACTTCATAAATAAAATGCTCTCTTTTGATGGGGCAAGGAAAGTCCATTTTCAGTGTCCCAAATCTGTTCTACACTCATTTCCTCCTTGGTTAAAAGAAGAACCTAAAGCTCTATGGTTTATATATTTCATTTTTCTATTGTCTATATAAACCCATATTATCATTTCTCATTCATAGTACTGAAAGTCTTATCTTGTCTAGATCAACTTAGGCTATTGTATCAAAGCAAAGGGCTGGAGAAGCAGAAGTGGCCTATCAATTGGCAGACAGCTGTGTTGAGACATGAAGGAAGAGGACGTGACAGAGTAGAATCTGGTCTGGAGCTCTTCAATCCACATCATGTGAGCAGTCATCTATTCTGCCAGTTTCAACACTGCTCCTATCAATCTGCTGAAAGGAATACTATGACAGGAGCCAATAAGTTTAGAACTACATTCACTTACAGGTGTTCTAAATAGCATCACCATCAATAGCTCGTACCTTTTTGTTACTAATTAAAATCTCCTCCTGGAATTCCAAATGGCTGAGTTGGTCCTGAGAGTTCTATCAAACCGATCTAGTCTAAAATTCATTATTAGTCAATAATAATGTGTCTTCTAGTTAATAAGTTCAGAAACCTGAACACATCTTCATCATATTTTAAGTCCTCTATTTTGTTGTAATGATACAAAGTATTTGTTTGGACTCCTTTACAATTAGTTCCGGAGAAAGATGCAAGCTATTAACTGCTTTAATATTATTATTATGATTCCGGTTTCAGGAATCTTTCTAGTATTAGGAGTATATCATGACCTGGCTATCACTGACCAAATGTTTACACAGCAAAGCACTCTTATAAGGTGAAAAATCAAATTTATGTTACCTATAACTTCTGTTCCAGGGGATCTAACACCCTTTCGGTCTCTGCGGGCACTTCATGCAAGTGGTAAACTTACATACAAGCAGACTTTAGCTCCATGACCTCTCCAGAGGCTTATAACTACAACTCCAGAAAAGAACCCTGCTTCCTTGGTCCTGGTAGGGACACTCAATGTGAGAATGGGGCTCAATAAGCCTTGGAATACTGACTTCTCAGTGTTCTCCTAGGAACTCAACATGTAAGTTCAGGCAAGTTCAGCCTTTTGCTTACAGGTAGACAAGGAAGAGAAAAAGGCATTAACTCTATAAATGATCTCTTGCTCTCTGAATAATATTTTCCTTTAATGTTTAAAACTTTAAGTGAGCATATCCCTTACTTTTAAGTTGAAAGTAAAACTGGCAGAAACCTAAAAAGTACTGACGCAGAGGGCATTTGTGAAGATGAAATGAGTAATATTCTTAGAACTTTGTCTGGATCATGCAAAATAAAATCATAAGCATTCACTGCTGCCTTGCTTTTAGTGACTTCAACTCACAAATGAACCCCAGGAAAACTACAATGAAAAAATATGTGTTATATCTGGGAAAGGTTAATATTAAACTTGGCTGGTATATTTTTCAACTGAATGATTCCACTCATTTTTTCAAGTACTGACAGACATACTCTGTATATCAAACTCCAATACATGATAACCACTTTTTCTAGGCAATTATAGAATTATGTGTGGGGTCTACTTTCCATATAATAAACAAAAGAGCAGAAATGAAAATAAAATGCTATGTATGTAATACCCTGGACAAAAAAAAAATAGAAATATATCTTAAAGATTACAAATACAAAATCCATTAGAACGAGGAATACAACATTAATTATTCTGCATAAAATAACTAGGATTAAAATTCACCAAGTAAAACAAGAACAGATGTTTTCTTACTTCACTAACGTACTTTTAAGACACACCATGTAGGAAAATAAGATAAAACTGGGTAAAAGAGGAATGTGAAGCATTCCTAAAAAATTTAGTCAATCATGAAAACTAATACTCTTGGTTTTAAATTTCACTTGCATAATCCTAGATGGCACAAAGCTTCAGTTTCTCAATCTTTGAAATCTTTATCTGTAACAAAGTGAGACTAAATGCAATGCCTAGTAGAGATCATTCCTTTACTGTTTCTGGCCACAACCCAGCATCTGAAAGGAAACAAAGCGGCATGCTCATGACCAGGGGAAGCTGCCTGCTGTTAGGAGCAGGATTCTAAGCAGCAAAGCAACACAAACATCCCAAGTAAAATTTCTTCAAGGGTTCTGTGAATTCCATGGGTCAAGATTCTCACAACTTCTTTTCAGTTTTTCTACCTCTACTTCAAAGGCAAAATAAACTTAAGAAGCTAATTCGTCAAGACTAGGACTTTCTCTGACAACCAAGGGTATTATTAATGGTCTTCTCTACAGACAGTGGATGAAGCATAAGAGCTAGATTTCTGAACTTGGCTTTAATCCACAAATTCTGCAGCACTTTTCAGCTGGTCAGGGTCGCTGTATTTGACTTCCTGTTCCACAAATGACAATCTTACCATAGATCGCTACATACATTTTATACAGGAGCACATATGTCACTGTTCATACAGGAACAGCACATGCCAGTCACAATCTCTGGGCACAAACGGCATTTCAAATCATTAGGAAGAAATCTGTTTCACAAAATTCTCAAAAATTTCTAGGAAAAAACTGCTAGAACATTTCCTGTTGAAAATTCATTTTGAAATGAGCATTTTCAAGGAGAATACTATAATCACCTTTATAGGGGAAATAGCATGAGGCTGAAAATCATGTGGAAGAGGCAGAAAAGATTAAAAACATGAAACTGACACCAGAGCACTGACTAAAACCCATCTTCAGTAAAACCTGGCAGAAAGTTCTAGACGCAGAAAGGTTCCAAAAAAGTCAAGATAAATTATTTTGCTAACCTTAGATCTTTAGTGAATCCTCTTTGGAAACAGCATGATTAATCAATTGTCAAAATTAGCTCGAAAATTTACAGCCAGTTATGAGAACACTTTCAGTGTATGCTCCAAAGCCACTATCTAAGTCTCTTCACTTGCCAATTCTGAGACATGTCCTAGAGGAATGAGGCAAACTACTAAGCACGGATGGCCAAAAGTAGAAGGTGGAGCCAAGTTTTTTCTAAGATATAGATAGATTTGAAGCAAGCCTTGACTGAGGCAAACACAGAATTAGTGGTTACTTAAAAGGAGACCAAGATGAACTAAAAGCATATGAAGTAAACTAATAATTATGAATCATTTTTGTAATGCAGTACTGATATTTATCTTTCTGGTTTTACTTTCTGCCACTTTAACAAACAAAATAAGCATATTCTAATAGAATGTAACCACTTCCAATATTTTCTTTCTGATTTTGAAAAGGATGCTTTGGGGGTAAAAAAATGGAAAAATTAGAACGCTGTACTTCTGTTAAACAGCACACCCTTGTGGTTTACTGCTTCATAGATAGTAAAAATCAAAAGGACAAATGTATCCAAAATTATCAGCGCATTTATAGCAGACTCGATCACAATGTTTTTCTTCTAGTTCTTTATTTGTTCCTTACGGTGTTATTACTTTTAATGAATAAAAATAGGGATCTGATTTCAACCAAACTATTTAGATATAAGATGTTTACTGGCAATGAAGATCTTTGATTTAAAATTTAAAACAAATTAGCAGCAAAATAAGTGAAGTGTATTCATAAATAGATTAGAACGACTGAATTTCATGAATATTTACATATTAGAAGCATGGGCTTAAGAGTTTATTATATTTATATCCATTATGTAACATACAGCATATTTTAGTTGGTCTTTAAGCTTTTAATATACTTAAAACCCTGGATTTTCTGAGAAAATTTTTAGAAAAATTGGTCTAAGAATCAAGAAGTCAAACAAATATAAAAGTGAATTTAAGCAATATCTAAGTTCTACAAATTCAGCAGATATACAAACAAAACACTAAAATTTTGTATAAGTGTGACAGACATTCCTAGTTTATATACTATCCCTGGCCATGTGAAAGCTATGGTTAATGTTTACTTATCATTTCTATAATGTTGCAGACTTTGGTCAGAGAACACAATTCTTTCCTTCTGGCTGAGAGAGGAGAAAAAAAGGCAAATTAAAGCATGGTATAAGCTTTAAACAATATTGAACTCTAGGGTTTATAGAGGATATGGTAAATAAGTTATGTTATGTTTATCTGTGTGGTATTATGCAGCCTTTAAAAGAGGAGGTCTTTTCTGTATAATAAAGGTTCCCAAAACAGATCCTTCAGTACCTAAAGGAGAGAGGTGACAGTGCATAAAACTCACAACCATCTAAGGAAGCTTAACAGCCAGCCAGAGGACTGACTTGAGTGCACACACTTATCCCTGGAACAATATACAAGAATCTGTTAATGATGGTAGCCTCTATACAGGAGGACTTGCTTGAGAACAGGACAAGAAAGAGAATCTTTATTCTTTTCATCTTCAGAAGTTTATATTTCTCCCTAGAAATACACAAAAATGAAAATGAAAAAAAAATCGGGGGAGGGGGAACGACAAAGAGAAAGTAAAGACGATTCTGTAACGGAATTTTTAAAACATTTTTCACAAGGCAGGTGAAAGACCAGGAACCGCCGGAATGGAGAAGATGGAGGTGGCAGCACTCCATTCTGAAAGGACAGGAAGCAAACTTCACATGAGCAACAGACAACCTTCTGCTCAGCATTAAAAGAATCCTGAAGCCGAGAAGGATCTAAAGTTTACAAGGAAAATTATGATCAGTCTGCCAGGGAAGCGGAGACCCCCAAACTCACAGCTGACTACAGTTTCTGAACTGGGAAGTAGTAAGTAAGAAGTAGGCAAACGTGGTAGCGGCCATGCAGGGAGCACTCAGAGACAAGTTAAATAGCTTTTCCTCTGACTTGCTCTGGGTCTTTCTGGAAATAACTTCAGCAGAGGTAATGGAAAACACTGTGAGAGAAGAATCCAAGGGTCAGTCTCCACACAGATGGGAAAAGAGTAACAAACACCAAAGATAATTTTGAACTTTGGAATATGGGAGAAGGGGGAGAGGGCACATGTTGGATGTGCTGATTTCCACACCATGAGTCAGTAATTCTAAGTTCAAAGGTAATAGGAAGAGTATTAAGACTGGAATTACAAAACTGATGAAGTAGTTTCCCAGGAATGCTATAACAAGTCATAATGTCTTAAAACAACAAAAGTGCATTCTTCCACAGTTCTAAGGCCAGAAATCTGAGTTTGGGGCGCCATGCTGCCACAGAAGGCCTGCCCTCGGCTGCTGCAGTCTCTGGCTCCTGAAGTTCCTGCGCAGCAGAACACCAAGCTTGGCCTGGGTCTGTACCTGTTCCTTCTCTCCTTGCTTTGTGAATCTTCAAAGAAACCCACCCTTTTTATTTAAGCCCAACTTAACCCAAGATGATCAGACCTCCAAATTTAACTGCATCTGCAAAACCTCTATTTTCTAAGTAAGGTAATATTTATAGGTATTAGAGCTTAAGACCTGGACACATGTCTTAGGGGGACATTATTTAAATCACTATAGTTGAAATCTACCCTGATCAATTCAACAAAAGAACAGATGTCTTCTTTTAAAGGGCATAGTAAACACAGAGTCAAGTGCAGCTAATATAGAAAATCAGTAAAGGAAGTGTGGGGGAGGGAGGAAGGGAGGGATGGAGGGAGGGAGGGAGAGAGAATGAATAAATATGAATAAAAGTCCTACATGGTGGTGCACACCTTTAATCTCGGAATTTGGGAGGCAGAGGCAGGGAGATCTCTGTGAGTTCTAGATCAGCTTGATGTACATAGCAAGGTCCAGGCCAGCCAGGGCTACACAGTAAGACCCTGTCTCAAAATGAAAAAGAAAATAGAAAAGTACTAAGTTCTGAGAGACTATCAAGATCAAGAAAGAGAGAAAACTGAAAACCAAAGGGTGATGGATCACATGGATCACATCAAATCTGGTCATGAATTTCAGGAAATAAGTGATGAGATGCCTAGAAAGGCATGAATTCATGTATGTGCACACACACACACACACACACACACACACACACACACACACAGCTTAATCATTAAGAATTTTTATAATGAATAAATAAAAATGTTTTTTCTCTCGGGAAAACCAAATAATTCTGGCTCCTGCTGAACAATGCATCAAAGAACTATCCAGATGTCCAGATCAAAAGAAAAAATAATTAGAAAATTGTATAAAGATGTGTAATTTGCCAAAGGCAACATAAAAAAAATTACTTAAAACAGGGGCACCAAGTGGTCACAGAGCAGAGGACGAGAATCAAAAGAAGCAGCCTTCTAAAAGGTCACTGGTGCCATAGCCTGGATTTTAAGAGGCAGACATTACCCAGACAACCTAGATCTCATGGGAACCTGAGTACAAAGGAAGATGACTAGAAGAGACTGAATGAGGACAGATAAAGAAGATATCTATATAAGGAAAAGACACTTTGGTAGCTAATGGAGATTATAATAATTTATATTCTTATAACACAATTCCATGACAATTAAAAATATAAAATGATCCTGAACATGCTTCTTTTTCCATATGAAGAAAGGTAAAGGACAAAACAGACAAAATGAAATCTTTGAGATTAGCCTTGGCCACCGCCTTCCTTGCTTAGTTTCGGTCTCTGTTTCCTAGTTCGTGCTCAAGTACCCCATATCCTTAACACTCTGGAATCTGAACAGAGTTCTCTACCCAACTGCTGCACTCCAGCACACATTTTAAGACTCAGATCACCCTTTCTGTGAAGCTTCACCCACGCACAGAGCAAATAGCAGAAGTTTTTGTTAAGAGATAATTTCTATCACTGGAAAACATAATTACCCTCCTGTTTTGAAGATGAGATTTTTAGACCACAAACATCAACTTAGAGGAGGAAATCTTACGTAAGTTTTTTTTTTTAAAGGAATTCATCTCTCTTGGCGTTGCTACTTTCTGAAGTAGCATGCAATGCTAAAGTAGCGTGTGTTGGTTTGTATCTCATGACACATGACAGAGTTTTGCTAAATATCCAAAGGGGGAATAAAATCCTTCAACTTAAATATAAGAATATCATACTCAATGCCTCAGATATCTCAAAATTAATTTCACTCTCAAGGTTATTTCAATTTTTATAGCCTACTATAAGCAATAAAATATTGTCTTATATTCAGTCACATTACCTAAAAACCCACTTGTGTTCCACATAAATGAAGCCAAAAAAAAAGGTGTTTTAAACAAATTATATATAAAGGGAAACTTTAGTGCTGAATTATCTTTTTAAATTGCAGTGGTCTGGTAAGGCTGCTCAGTAGGTGAAGGGGGCTTACCAGCAAGCCTGATGAGGCTTGTATTCCCAGCACCCACATGGGAGGAAGAACCTATTTGTACCCATTGCCCTCTAACCTCCACGGCGTCTCCCCGCTCTACCCTCTTGCTCTCTCGCTCTCGCTCTCCTGCACACATACACAAACTTCAACTAAGTAAATGTAAAATTCTCTGAAAATGGAAGAAAAGGTGGTAATGCCGAACACACTCCTTTGAATAGAGGACATAACTACAACTGTGAAATATTCTACTAAAAGGTTCATTTTTAAAAACAGCATTGATAAATCAGGAAGACACTAGGATTTCTCCCAGAGACTCCCCAAAGATATCAGCAATTAGAAAGCCAAGAATGGAACAGAAAGACCCGTGTGGCTACTAAAAATTCTCTTTTGAAAATACACATGGAAATGCAGGCACTCCATCAAGAGATCCTGGTTGGGCTGCAGTAAGCCGAGACTGGGTTGGTAGATCATGGATTTGCTTGAGGATGAAAGCTACTTAAAACTGATTTATTCACTGCATGGCAGAAGTATACATAATTTTTACTCAGTGTCATTCTTACCGGCAACTAGTCCTCTAAGTGCATATTAATAACTGCTACTTGCTTAGTAGTCTATGTGGAAAAAGACAAGTTAGATAGGAGAAAAAACAGATGGTCCCCTGCCTCACCCTGAAAAGCAAAACAAACCCAACACACCTTATCAGCGTCGTCCACACTCATGGATCTTACTACAGGGGAAGCATGCCTTTCCTGGGCCTGGGCCTCACCCTGGGTCGTGAGCATTGGAGGCAGTGGTGCTCGCCTTTTCTTGGGTGCATCCGAGGGCAGTGTGTTGGAAACGTAGGGTTTGGAAATGGTGTTGGACCTCGTAAAAGATGAGCGATGCTTGTTTATTAAAGGGGTTGCAGGAGCACTGGCAGTCTAATAAAGAATGAAAAGGCAACACCCATTTAGAATCAAAGTAAAAACTACTCAATTCCAAAAAGGGATCTGTTAAGAATCTTAAAATGCTACATAGGAAAATACTTACTTGTTCCCGCTTTTTCTTACTGCGTTGAAAAAAGCTGAAAAACCCTTTATTTTCTTTCTCCTTCATAATATCTAGGCTTTGTGGTACTTGGCAGGACTCTGAAAAAGATGAATAACATCCTATTTTTTGTTCACAAGCTGAACGTTATTTCCATGCATTCCTCTTTAACTTCCTTATAAGCTTGTCTATGGTTCTAGTTTGTTTCTCTATTGCTGTGATAAAATACTGACCAAAAACAACTTGGTCAGTTTCTTCTTACACTTACAAGGCACAGTTCATCTCTGAGGAAAGGCAGGAGGAACTCAGAACAGGAAGCTGGAGGCAGGAACTGAGGCACAGACCATGGAGGAATGCTATTTACTGGCTTGCTCCCTCTGGCCTGTGCTCAGCCTAGTCTCCTTTTTAAAAAATTATTTACTATTTTTATTTACTGTGTATGAGTACATTGCCTGTATGTATGTAAGTGCACCTGTGTGCCATACAATGCCGGCAGAGGTCAGAAGAGGAGGGTGTCAAATCCCCTGAAACTCGAGGTACAGACAATTGTTCCACCATGTATGTGCTGGAAATCAAACCCAGGTCCTCTGCAAGAACAGTCAGTGTTCTTAACCACCGAGTCATCTCTCCAGCCCCCTGCCTACTTTCTTATACAACCCACATCTACCTGCCCAGGGGTGGTATCACTAAGAGTGGGCTGGGCCTTCCCACATCACTCAACAGTCAAGAAAATGCCTCACAGATATGCTCATAAGTCAATCCAATGGAGAAATTCTCCAGTTGGGGTTCCTTCTTCCTGAAGTTAACAACAGAAGTCAATCATGACTGCTACTCATAAACTTTACTAATTAGTCACTCAGCTGGGAAGCATATATACATTGTTCAAATATTGTTCCTATTTCACATCAGAGGATACTGAAGCTTTGCAAGACTACGACACACAGACAGAGCCAGTGGGCTCAGCTAGGTAGTAAACTCAGTTCCTTGGGCAGTGTAGGATTACCAGCATGTCAGGTGCAAATGTAAGGTTACATCACAGTAAAGAAGCTAGAAGCTTCTCCCACACAGTCTGTTCTGTTTGTTTCAGCTATAATTTCATCTCAAAGCTACACAACCATGAAGTTTTTTATTCTCAAAAACATAAGGCATTATAATTACAGTTGCCATTCTGTGATACAAGTTCCACTTCAACAGATTCAAGAAATCCAATATCAAACATCTCTGGAGAAAAATTAGACCTATACTGAGTTATGTATAGATTTTTTTGCTATTATCCCAGATGAAAAGCTCAGTATAACAACCATTTATACATCATTTCCAACGTATTAGGTACTGTGAGGAATTCATAGATGATTTAACATATTTGGGAAAATCGGCATAGGCTACTGGAACTTCCATAGATTTTGGCACCCAGAGGGGTTCAGGACCAATCTCCCTCAGGCATTGAGGAAAGATCTGACAGGAATGTTAAATGTCTTAGAAATGCTATTTGTTTAATCCAGTAATTCTATTAGGGTCAGAATCGTCTGGCCCCAAATGATAACAGTGCTGAAATCAAGAAACTGTGCTTTAGTTAAAAGGTCCATGTCAAACCCTAAGGCTGCATCCATGCTATTTCTTTACATTTTTCAAAAAACTGTGTTCTAATGTCAACTGGAAGGACAAAAATAAATAAATAAATAGCCAAGCCAGCCCCTTGGTCCAGCATGCTTCCAATTCCACTTTCCACAAATGTAACCACAACTGCTTCACATTAGCTGATGTCTGCTTGCATCAAGCAATGGACACAGGGATAAGAAACAACTGGTCATGCCAGGGTGAAAGCTATCAAAGTCCACTGGGAATCATCCCAAAGGACAGAGGAACCATCCTGCAATGGTTTCTATTGACCAAAATCAGGATAATTCTGACATTTAAGAATAAATGCGTACAGAAACATATCACATGCTTAATTTTATTCATTCATAATGAGACTACAAAACTTATCCTAATTGTTCACTTGTGTGACATAGTAGAAAACCAGACCTTTATTTTAAAAACTGATATCAGGAAAGAAAAGAACTATGCTTTTGCCCTGCCTTCTTTGACTGAATTTTAGCTAGACAGGCAAACACAGAAAGGAGAATGCTTTTATAGAAAAAGTAATTAAGGGCTTGGGCAGTGGCTGTGTGGGTAAAGAGCTGGCCACATAAGCATGAGGAACTGAGTTTGGATTCACAGAAGCCACATAAAGCACACATTTGTAACCCCAGTGCCTTTATGGTGAGATGAAAGGCAGAGGCAGAAGCATCCCTGGAATCTGGGGGCCAGCTAGCAAGAGACCCTGTCCCAAATGATCTGGAGGTGAGGACCAATACCTGACACTGTCCTCTGACCTCCTCATGTGTGCCATGGTACATACACACCTGTGTCCCACATACACACCCCATATCCAAATACACAAAGACTGTTTTAAAACTAGCTATCAGTTCAAAGGACTATGTGACACTATAGTCCTTTCAGCTTCTAATTAAGATGCAGACAGCAGACACTGGTGGTCAACATTACTGTGTCTGTAAATGGAGACAAAACACTACCAATGGAGGGTGCTTTGTTTTGTTTTCTTTTCTTACCCTTGAGACAAGATCTCTCTGTATAGCTCAGGGTGGCCTTAAAACCCTGGGTTTCTCCCGCATCCTGAGTAGCGGAGATTACAGGAAAGCGCCACTTGGATCCTATGAGGTATTATTGCCCAAAATTATCTCTTAAAACCCTCATCAAATCTCTAGCTTTTATAGCCAATTTACAGAAAACAAAGACGTGGGGGGGGGGGGACATGTGAAGGGACAGCAACCGAGTTCATCAGCAGAGTCCTGAATGAGATGAGCTGAGATGAACTGTGAGACAAATGGCCTGGTTTCTTTGATAAATGAAGAAAAACTGTAAACTTTAAAAAAGAAACAAGCCCTAGGTCTAGATGAAAAACTATTGGCAAATGATAGCTTCTGAAAGAGGAAGAGTCAGCTGTCTTTAAGGGTGTGATGCTCAGTGGGTAGACCAGGAGATGGATCCACCCCCAAGGGCATTTGGGGAACACAGATTAGACTCTACAGGCCTTACCAAAAAAACAGGACATGAAGTCACGGTGGTAGGAAGTCAGGGTAGTCTGAGAAGAGATGGGCATGTTGAAGGAAGAGGTCTAAATATGATCAAAATACACTGTATGATTTCAAAGAAATCAGTCATATTATTTTTTAAGAGAGAAAGGAGATCTGAAGATGTTTCCCCCCACGGAAACATTACAAGTTTATGAAAAATCCCATTTCAATTCCAATGATTCTGGAAACAAAGTATTTCATAAAACTAAAGTGAGACATAAAACTAAAGTGGAACTTAGAAATATATAATCTTAAATGCTTTTAGTCAAAGCAAGTGTTTAAGAAATAAGTGATGGCCCTGTTCTGACTACTGTAGGAAGTCAGTTAATAACAATATAGAGATTAATGCAATGTTCATAATAACATTAAAGCACAACTGCATTTCACAAATTAAAACTTTGACAGCTCAATAGAATAAGCACTACACAGCACAGCGAGCTTACTAAGGCAAACAACCAGCAGTAAGGAACACATGCATGGTCAGCCTGGTAAGACTAAAAGTTTCTCACATGTGTGATTTCTGAGAACTCCTCTGTTAGGGATAGGGAGCAATCATAAGCCTCACTCTGAGCTACTTTTCCCATTGGCTGATGATAGGTTTCCTGGTAAATTAGAATCAAGCGACTTGAGATTTGAAGAACTTGCAAGCTTAAGTGGCAGCACAGTACAGTAAGTGTAACCAGAATGTGCCCAGCAGTAGTTTCTAGACACTTGGTCATCCTCCACACCAATTAACCCATCCTCACCTAAGCTGTGTGTGGTGAACACTGAGAGTCAAGAGTCAAATACTAAGACAAGTGAAGACTTGTACTTACTATGGAAAGTAACTCAAACACTACCGTCCTGACCAGAGAGAAGGAGAAATCACCGTATGCCAAGTTAGAAGCCTTCTGATGACATCAGACAAGATCAGGGAGTAAGGACATCCATAGGATTTGACCTGTTATATCCTGACACTGTGTGTAAAATGAGTTTGCTCAGCTTAGTAACTCCAGTCTCTGAAGGTTCTGTTCATAGTACTTAATCCTCTGAAAAGCCACACACTGCTAAGGCTTGAAGAGGTATTAGAAATCGCTATATTCAACACCTTAAAGACAACGCCAGAAAGATTATGGAACTTGCTTAGAGTTATGTGTAGAAGCTGTCAGTCAGGAGCAAGCCAACTGTGAGCAACTGGTTACCATTTCTGGAAAGAAACAAAGACTATTCTTTCCACTTTCTTAATTATTACAACAGTAATGAAATCTCTATTTTCCCTACCAATTTTCTAGAATTTCAAAACAGTCAATTTGAAATCAGAATTAAAGTATCTATTTCCTGATTCATGGTCAGTATATTTTAAGATCATAAGAACGCTCAGCCCCTTAGAATAGGCTAGCTTTCATAAGAGCTGCAGAGAATAAGTCAATCTGTGTGCTGCTGGAAAAGTGAAAATAGAAAAGATGAGCCCAGTAGCATAGAAAGGGGTTTATTAAGGTGCCATTTTTAAGGGGGCTGTGATTTTAGAATGATCAGTTATCTTAGCCTATCCTTTTTTATGGATGGAAAAGACCTCTAGATTCTGTCACTGGATAGTCTTTAATAATTTTTTTCCATGAAAGTAATATATGCTCATTATAAATTCCTATAATATAAAGTAACATGAAAACTTGCCCATGGCTCTACCACACAAAGGTAACCACTATTAAATAATTTATGTACTTCTTTTCAGAAATTTCACGCAAAAAATTTATACAAAGTAGTAAATATATTTATATTCTTCAAAGGTAATTTTAGCATAAAATTTTCCATGTTATTAAAAAATTCTCTAGAGAAGTCCAACTAAATGGTGGCAAAAATGTCATGAAAAATATGCAATTACTTCTCTTAATAATTGCTATGCTGGATAGTTTTTTTGTCAACCTGACACACCTGGGTTGTGGGGAATTGCCAACATTGGACTGGCCTGTGGCCATGTCTGTGGAGTATTTTCTTGACTGTTGAGTGATGTGGGACTTCCCAGCTACTGTGGGTGGTGCCACCCCTGGGCAGGTTGTTCTGCATTGCATATGAAAGCAGGCTGAGCATGGGCCAGTGAGCAAGCCAGTAAGCAGCGTTCCCCTATAGCCTGTGTTTCAGCTCCTGTCTCCAGGTTCCTGCCCCGAGTCCCTACCTTGGGCTCCTTGATGCAAGCCAAATAAACCCTTTCCTCCCCAAGGTGATATCGGTCAGTGATATTGGCACAGCAACTGAAGGCAAACTAGAACA
The DNA here is from genome assembly GCA_035773235.1 of Eospalax fontanierii. Classification (NCBI taxonomy): domain Eukaryota; kingdom Metazoa; phylum Chordata; class Mammalia; order Rodentia; family Spalacidae; genus Eospalax; species Eospalax fontanierii. The sequence goes on along the minus strand of CM069530.1, from coordinate 66,367,503 downwards.
ATTAGTCTGTGAGAATAAGCTGAGAGACTTCTACAGTGTTACCAAACTATTTACACTTGTACTCAAGAAAGATTCTAGAAAAATCACTTTTTCTTATATGAGAGTACCAACTCTATTTTCTCACACTTTCAGCAAGATGTATGTTATTTTTTCCCTTGTTTTCAGTTTCTGGTTTAAGACAGGGTCTCACTAATATAGCCCAGGCTGACCTCAAACTTGCCTTCCTCCTGCCTCAGTCTTGAATGCTGGAATTACAAGTGTATGTTACTACTCATAGCTCTATGATGAAATAATTTTTCAGCATTCTATTGCAATAAAATCATAATTAGAATAAAAAAAAAATCAAAGAAAGGAATCTATAAATTCTTTTTTTTTTAGAAAATAAAATCCAAAGATTTTTTGTTTTAAGTTAAAATCTTTTATGGAATGTATGTGTTAGTAATGTTAGGAAAAGGCATGTCAAAAATAGAATCTTAATTTTAATTTACCCAATTTCATGTTATAATGTGTAGTTTCTAGTAATTCCTTTACTTACCTTGTAAGGATGACTGACTGAAGGCAGTGACAGAAGGGGCTACAGCAAGAGCGGGTGAAAAAGGGTAAATTGACTGCGGAGAACGTCTGTTCAGTACTAAGTATCACTGAGTCGAAAAGGTATCTATACAGTACATAATGCTACCACCTCAGTCCAATGGTTGAATTCTCTGTGCACAGTGTTTGCTAACTGTGTCCTGTACTCAACCATTATTTTTCCTAGTAAGAGATTCATGCTGAATATCTAACTTGCCTTGGTCTGTTAGACATCATAAAAATCAGCCTCCTCTTAGAGCTCCAAATTTTACCTCTTCCTATAGACTAAAACTGTAAGCCATCTGGAAAGTTTCTGAAGGACGCTGGTTCATTTGTTCATTTGTACACAGGTTTACTTTGGGTGCTTAGCCAAGGGAAGAAAATGGCAAGACTTGAATGATAAATAATCCTCATACAAAACCCTATGGCATCTTCATAAAGTAACTCCCCCTTCATTAGAACAGTAATGGGCTTGTAGGTAGATATTTTCCTAAATCTAAAAGCATCAAAGAATTAAGTTAAATTCCACCCAGAAAGTTGGACGTGGTGGCATAAGCCTGCAGTTCTAAGCTACTTGGGAGGCTGAACAGGAGGATCCTTGAACACAGAAGTTCAAGTCTAACTGAGGCAGCACAATGGGACCTTGACTCAAAGAAAAAGAAAAAGAATAAAATTCCACAAAAAAATTATTGGGTAGACAGAAAAATGTAAAATATAACGACACCTAAAAAGACCAGCTTTTCTTCCAATTTCAGTAACTGATATCAAGTTAAATTGTATACTTGTTTTGATTTATTCCTTTATATTTAACCTTTTCTTCTTATTCTTCATGACATGTATTTACTCCTGTCTACAGGACTGATTTTCTTGGCATTATAAATTGGCCTGTACCTATAACACATGCAGCGCGCGCACGCACACACACACACACACACACACACACACACACACACACACACACACTCTGTTACATAAAACAAACAAGTCCAACTCACCTCTGCTGACATCCATGGCATATAACTCTCTCAATCCCAAGTCATTAAGCGATTTTGTCAAGTCGAGGGGCTCCTGAGCTTGATAGTCTTTCAACAACACTGTATGTAATGGATCAAACTCACATTTACTGCATATAACAGGGACAAGGTCTTCCAGCTGTGCATGGGGGCTAACTCTCACTATCGCCTTCTGTGTTTTCTTAAAATTGATCACTACTCTCACGGTTTGCTGAAATATAAATTAAAGCCATTGTTACAACATAATTCATTTATTGAAACAAAATTTATACAATGATATATAGAATAAATGATCACCAGTTTTCTGACACATGAATTAAAGTCATAGTTATACCATTATTTATTAAGACTTTCCACAATATTACCTAGAATTACATGTTAATCTCCAGTTACATGTTTCTCTACAGTAAATAGTTCTTTCAGTTCTTTTTCCTGTGTAAAACTCTCTTTTTAATTAATGTTACTTTGGTCTAAAGCAAATTCTAAGCAAATTAGGAGGGTTTTTTTGTCTTGCCCCTTCTTTTTTGAAAGGCATTAGAGGTTAGACTTAAGGCTGCATTCATGTTAGATCAGTGTTCTATCCTTAATCGTCTTTCTATATTTTTATTTTGAGATGGGGTATCATTAAATTGCCTAGGCTGGCCTTGAACTCACTCTAGCCAAAAGTAGACCTTGAACTTGTGATCCTCCTGCCTTAGCCTCCTGAGATTATAGTCCTGTACCAGGCCTAGCTCAGCTTGCTTTTTTAAAAGTCTAAATTAATTAAAAATCTTTAATAGCAAATATCAAGCAGATTTAAATCCAAGAAGAATAAAGGCTCATACACAGTATTAATTTTTTTTACATTATGTTTAAAAATATTTTTTCTGAAGATGAAGAAATGGCTCAATGGTTAAGAGCACTGAGTGCTCTTCCAGAGGGCTTGGGTTTGGTGCTCAGCACCCTATAGTGCCTAACAACAATTGTAACTCAAGTTTGCAATCCTTTTCTAGCCTCCAAGGGCATTGCACATACATGATGCACTTCCATGTATTCAGGAAAAGCACTCATACACATACAAAACTAGTATTTTCAAATGAGCAAATACACATAATAATAATCACCCAAAATTTGTCTTTTGGTTAGCCCGTTAACTGTCTCAATAGAAAAAAAGGAATATTTTGAAAACCCACTACTTCTTTATTTAAAACATGACAAATGAGATAAGCCACAGTCAGAGCCTAGCAGAGTGCCTGCCACACAGTCAGTGATCACTAAATGATCACTACCTACTGTGATTGAGCTTGGTTATCAGTATTATTACCACACTTAATTTTAATATGATCACAATAAATATTAAAATCTTCCTTACCTAAATAATAATTCCAAAATTATTTAGAATCTTTCAAGAATCTGATCATTTGGATGTTCCAGAATTAAACCCATTAAAAATGGAACTCAGAAACACGAGGCTATACTAACCAAAATCTACAGTTTGCAGATCCTCAAAGACATGTACTCAGAAAACTGAAATCCCATGTATAACTGAGGAACTCCTGAGACCTATGATCTATTTGCCACAGCTAAGCAAACTTGCTTCATGTGACTAAATAGCATGAACATGCAATTGACAGATACATATCTAGTAGAAGCCAGGTCACTGTCTTGTGAATACTGAATATTTGGTCATATGTTATAGCCAGTGTTTTATTGTGAACTCCCTACTGGCATTTTAATAAAAAGTGTTTGAAGTGTGTGAACAGAATGAAAAGAATGTGAAACACATGTGTCCAATGCACGTGAACTAGCAATTCAGTATAGAAAATTATATATGCTTCTTTATGAAGTGAAAATCGTTGATGTCTGTAATTCAAGGGTATTTCTTACAGACTTTTACTCCATTGTAATTACAGCAAATAACTGTAATAATTTTATGAGAAGAATTAGGAGTAAAGGACATCAGCTCAGAGGTAGAATACTTCCTTAGCATATATGAGGCTCTGAGTTTGATCAAATAAATACTTAAATAAGTACATTATAACAGTAAGAAGAAGAAACACAATTCATTATATTATAACAATTGTGATTAAAATTCAAGATTTTTAAAAAAACTGATGTGGGGCTTGGGAAATAACTCATTGGTTAAGAACACTGGCTGCTCTTGCAGAGGACTGCAGTTTGGTTCTCAGCACCCACATAGCAGCTAAAAAGTGTCTTTAATTCCAGTTCCAGGGGATCTGACACCCTCTTCTGGCCTCCACAAGGACGAGGCACACACATGGTGCACATACATAGATGCAGGTAAAACACTATACATATAAAAATAATAATATTAAAAAAACTGATGGCTGGACAGATGGCTCAGTGGCTTTGAGTGCTTGTTACACAGCTATAAGAACCTGAGTTTGGATCTTAGTATCCACATAACAAGCTAGGTGTGGTTTCACATGCATATAACCCCAGTGCTATAGGGTCAGAGACAGGAGGATCTCTGGTGCTTGCTGGCTGCCAGTCTAGTTGAAAAACAGTATCTCCAGCATCAGGAAGAGACTGTGCTTCAAAGAATAAGGCAGAGAGTAATAGAGGAAGACACCCAACATTTTCCTTTTTATACTCATACAAGAGCGCACAGCTACACACAAGCACACACACCATACACACAAACACATAAAATATTTTAAAAAGAAAAACGAGTTGTAAATGCCACTTACCAAATGTAGAAAAGCCAAATATTACCTTAATTATTAGTCATTAAAATATTTTTAAAACTTTCTTTTAAATACAGAATATTTCTAAAAGTCTAACACAAAATATGGCAGATAAATAGTTGTCAGATTCTGATATACTCGCATTGAGAACTTTTAGGGTATTTGGTATCTGAAGTATTCCAACTCTGGTTGATCCAAGGGTCGCTACCCAACTGATATTAAAAGGGAAAACATGATTAACTACATTCTATAATCAAAACAGAATGCCAATTTTTATTTCATTTGTAATGAGCCATACATAATGACTAAAAAGTTAACCAAATAAGTCAGCCATAAGAATATCAAAATCTACAGCAGAACCCTTACCTCTGGTATTATAGGTGTAGGCTTTTTCTTCTCCAGAGTTTTTGGCTTTAAAATTACCTTCTCTACCTCCAGCATTCCTATTGGTGTGTTTGGCTTAAATTTGATGTGATTCTGTTCAGCAGACAGCAAGTCAATTGAGTGACTTGATGGATTTAGGTGATACTGTGCGCAGAGGAATACCAGCAAGTCCATCATTGGCTTACTGTAAAAAAGAAGAATGGTGCTCACAAAAGGGTCCAGAAAAACAACTCCATAAACTATGAAATACCATCCTGAAAATTCTTCTCAGGTCATGTTTGTGCTCAACTGATAAAGCCAAACTACAATGTAGTATTTGTGGTAGCAGCTTGAAAAATCCAACTGTAGGATAATCAGGTAGACAAAATCATAACAGTTTAGAGAGCATTGGTTATAATTTAAGAGATCTTAGATGTTAGCATTGGTTCTACAATTGCTTCTATGTTCATTTGACAAGTTTCTCCACATTGTACATTTTAGGAGGAGTCCTTTTCTCACCCAAGGGCAGTCACTTAGTTTAGCAGACACTCCCTAGTATTATCTGGGATACTTATACTTCAGTTCATGAACTGGCTTCATTCCAGTCTTGTAGAATGAAGGATTTGAAATAACCACTACCTTTTTGGCTTTAGAGAACACAACAAACATGTATGTGAGTGAGAGTCCCCAAACCTCTGAGAACTCTTGTGACTTCTTAAATTCTTCAATGAATACTTATTTAATATTTCCTAGATTCTGATGTCATGATACAAATATTGTCATACCTGTTCTCATATATTTAATAGTCTACTTGACAGACAGGACCAGTGTCAGCAAACTACACCTTGCGGGCTATTCCACAGACTGCCACATGCCTAGGATGACTGGAAACTTCACTATGTACCTTTGGTCAGGTCTCAGAGTCATCCTCCTGCCTCATCCTCCCTAGTGCTAGGATTACAGGCATGTGCTACCACACCTGGTTCCCACAGTTTGCTTTCTAAATTAAGGTTTTTAGAACATATCCATGCCTATCTGCTTACATAATGTCACAGGATTCTTGTGTATTATGATGATAGAATGAAGTAGGTGTGACCTATAGACTGTATGGGCTAAAAATCCTCAGATTTTTACTATCTGATTCTTGACCAAAAAAAAGTTTGTAGGTCCTTGTGCAAGTAAATGTTTGAGATTATGTCAAGTAATGACTGAGTGTTAAATACAGGACCTATTTCTATACAGGAATGGCTTCCAAGGGCTCTTTCACATCCAACTTGAAATTCAAAGATACTTGTTAGTGTTCTGCTTCCCGTTTCACTAACACCAACTGCTGACACATAATTACGTTTTCAATTACATCAACAGAACTCTGTGGTCTTCGTCTTTCTTGTCATCCCCCTTAAGGAAAGCAAACTACAATTTTTGTATCCTGAGTTTTCCTCAGATGCCTAGTAACTCTAAACTGCTATTTACCTTAAGAAGGTAAAACAAGGCATAGAAGCCCTAGTTCCTATCTAGAGGGTGGAGGTTTAAGGGCTTCACTTTAGGGTAAGCAGGAAACCAGCTGCCCTCCTCAAGGGGAAAATGGAAATATTAAGTAAAAAGGGTTCTCTAATTTTTCGACTAGAACCTAGCTACTAGGTTTCAGAACTTGACAGGGAGATGAGGCTAGGAACTGCACTACTCAGTACTCTGTAGTGAATGCAGCACACCTCTTTCAATACCGCATGCCACCCTACTCTCCTAAATGCGGCTAAGGACTTGTGGCCTCTTTGATTTAGTTTTTAAAGAGTCTCTTTGAAGTTGCTAAAGAGTCAGTTGCTAGCACCATGTGAACCTGAAAGCTACTCCCATTTTATGAATGAAAAAAGTGAACTTGAAGAAACTACACAGGGCAGGGGTAGCTGAAGAGATGGCTCAGTGGTTAAGAGCACTGGCTGCTCTTGCAGAGGACAGGGGTTTGGGTCCCAGCACCAACATAGCGGCTAGCAACCATCTGTAACTCCAGTTCCAGGAGATCCAACAACCTTCTCTGGCTTTCATGGGGCACTACATACATGTGCACTTACATACATGTAGACAAAACACTCATACACATAAAAAATACAAAAAAAAATTTTAAAGAAATTACATGAGCATATTACACACAATAGATTTAATTTGGAGATCTTTCAAGATTACAAATTTCTGACTCCTCAATCCAGGATCTTCAGCTGCATTTTAGCATCCTAGTGATTCAAAGTATTGTCCATCATGGTGAAATGGATGGTTTAGAACAGGCTATGTGCTATGTGCTATAGTTTTACTGCATAGATTGAAGACTTCACCAAATCCTTCCTAAATCCTCTGGGATCCTTTCTGCATTTGTGGCACATAGTAGTGGTAATCTTGCCCTGATTTTGATAACTATTTCTGTGTTTTAAAGATCCAACTGGATATAAAAAAAATAGGTCACAATACAATAAAAAACTTTCAAAATAGCAAGGTGTACAAAAATGACATTGGTGAATTTCTAACCCATGCACATGTTTAAAGAAGGTCAGTTAACGACAGGGTGTCTAGATAATTTATGATGCAATCTGGGACAGATGAGAGCAAAAGGGAGTGCTCTTAGTGATGACTGTGGGATAAAGGATGCTAACAAGTACCGCCCTTGGAAAACGAGAGCCCAGGGTGAGCACAGAGGCATTGCAAGCAGTTGGTAAGAATCTGAAGAAGATTCTTCCTTACTAATCTTACAAATGTCCTTTATTTGTATATTTGTAAATGTCCTGTATTTTATATATTTTGAATAAATCCTCCAAACAAAGCTAAGTTGAATTGCTTCTCTGCCTTACAAATGTGCGACAACAACCCAAATTATAGTACAGAAAATTTTGAAAGTCTATACCATTTTTTTTTCATGGTTATCTATGATGTGCTATGAGTTCACAGATGAAGCAATGCCAAAAAAAAAAAAAAAAAAAGCCAAAAGAGTACATCCAATATAAAAAAGAAACTTTATTTTATAATTGAGAGTATGTATTAACTACGTTACAAGAAACATTTCAAAGACAGTAATACAAAGATTTGGAGATAACTAAAGATAGACTAAGTCATCACTAAGCTGTCACATTTTATATAGATTTATATATCTCCAGGCATGGTAGTGTATGTCTTAATGCCAGGACACAGGAGGCAGAAGCAGGTGGATATCTATCAGTTCAAGGAAAGCCTGGTACACATAGTGAGTTCCAGACCAGCCAGGGCTATATAATGAGACCCTGTCTCCAAAACGAAACTAAAACTACATTGGGGGTAGAACCATTTTTTCCTTGAAAACCTCCAATTTACATTGGGCTCCACCTAGTCATTCACCTTAGATGCTAATTTCAGAGAAAATTTAAAATATTTGTTTTCACACAAACTGCAATTTAAGAAGATCCCTAATGCCAGGGCAGTTTCAAAGCTGGGGAAGTTGAGGAAGGAGATTTGGAATTCAAGGCCAGCCTGGGCTACAAACCAAGGTCATGTCTCAAAACAAACAACAACAAAAACCATAAAAACAAAAAAAAATTCTATCAAACAAAAAAAAAAAAGAACATATCTTCTATACACATGTGCGTACTATATGTCTTCACTGCTCTTCACTGTCAAGCAGACTAGAATGGGACTCACCAGGAGACACATCTCTGGGCATGTCTTTGAGGGCATTTTCAAAGCGATTAACTGAAAAAGGAAGACCCACCTGGAATGTGGGTGGTACCATTCCATCTGGGGCTCAGGTTGAATAAACAGGAAAAAGCCAGCTGAACACTGGCATTCTTCTTTCTCTGCTTCTGATGCCCCTAGACACCTAAGCAGGCTCCTACAACCACGGCTGCAGGCTGTGGCTACAGCTGTGACTGCTGCCAAGGCTGCCACCATGCCTTCCCCACAATGACAGATGGTATTGGTATTCCTTGAACCATGAGCCAGAATAAACCCTTCCTCTTCTACATTATCTCTTCTCAGATATTAGGTCACAACAATAAGAAAATTAACTTATGCACATACAAACAAAAATATCACACATATACCTTATAAATGGAGCATTTGAAGATGGACAAGGGAGAAAGTTAAAGTTTATTGATAAAAAACGTAAAATCATTAATTAAAAAAAAAAGTATATAAGACAGACGCACAATGTGACAATGACTTTTTTTTCAAAGGTGGGGAGCTGGAGAGATGGTTGAGGTAAAGATCACTGGATGCTCCTGCAGAAGACTTGAATTCTGCTCCTAGCACCCACATGCACACTAAACACCACCGTAACTCCAGGTTCGACCCACCTCGCCTTGGTGGGCATTGCACAACATGAGTATGCATACATACATACATACATGCAGGCAAATCATTCACACATAAAATAATTTTTTTTTAAAAAAAAGAACCAGTTGGGGCTGGAAAGATGGCTCAGCAATTAGGAGCACATACTACCCTAGCAGATGTGAGCTCAGCTCTGGCAACTATATCAGGAAGCTCACAACTGCCTGTAACTGCAGCTCCAAGGGATCTGAACCTTTCTTCTTGCTTCCGCTGGCACCTGCACACACATGCCCATACCTACACACAGAACCACATATACACAGTAAAAATAAACTGAATCTTTATTAAAAGGAGTAATCAATCAACATATGTAACTGTGTGCATATATGTACATGTGTACGTGACTACATTTAGACATAGTTGTAATCTGCCTGCTTAATAATAACTTTGTATCTTAAATTTTTCAGATTATCAGAATTTTCAAACTTTCTAGAATGTCTAAGGATGATGGGAAATGTCCAATACGGAAAAGAAAAAGCAACAGTCAGAGGAAATTAGTGATCAATCTATCACCCCCATCTATCCCAAGAGGGAGAGCCAACAGGGCAGGCAGAGTACAAAGCCAGAGCCTAGATTACAGGAGTTTTCAGCCCTACCACTTAAACTCAAGCAGTACTCTTACACTGGAATGTGCAGGGACCAAAAATTAATTCAAAATGAAACATGTAATGAATCTGAGGTGTTTTGGGCAAAGCCTAACGGCACTGCATGCTGCAACCTCAGGGCAGCCTGGGTTCTGAACACACAGTACGAACACATGCTACTGCACATGCCATCACACCACACAATGCCAACAAAGTGACAGCCGAGGGTAGCACAGACTGCATGCTGCATTGTTTTCACTGCACGCACAAAGTCTTCTGCTCGTGAAGAAATACAATGGTAGAATTATGGAAAAAAGACTTTGCACGTTTCTTAGTATCATTTGTCAGCAAATAAGTGTCTAATTGGTGTATTTGGATTTTACTGAGTTAGGATGTTTAATTTTTAAAACTGCTATTTGAGTTACTTGCTGTGAGTTTCATTAAAAATTGCTAAGTGAATTTGGGCTTGAGGTTAGGACAGAATTTCCAACAATCACTGAAATGACACTGAACACACTTCTATCATTTTGCAAAGTAGTTTTCTTAGCAATGACAGTTATAAAATCAAAACATTAGTCAAGTCCCCAAAACACCAATGAATCTTCATCAAATATTCAGTCCAGGTTTCTCTCTATATAAAAATAAACAAGAGTGTCCACCTTATAAGTATGCAAATTTGCTTTCATTTATAACTGAATGGTAAAAGTACATGTATATGTAAGAAGTGTTTTTAAATAAATTTCTTTATTATTCATTATAAGAAAATGTTTGATTTATATATGTTTTTTATGCATCTACATACTTAGGGTCACATAAATTTTTTTTGAGTTTAAGGAATCATAAGTGAAGAAAGTTTAAGAAGTCCTGGATCAAATTCTTAAGTACTCAAGTATGAAACACGGCTTATGCCAGACTACATTGTAAACATGTATTTATCACACCTGAAATTATTTTACAGTTTTCTTTATTTTTATTGCTTAATTTGTTTTTGAAACTGGCTTTCATGTAGCCTAGGCTGGACACAAACATGCAATGTAGTTAGTGATGACTCTGAACTTCTGATCCTCCTGCCTCTACCTCCCAAGTGCTGGCTACATGACTGGGTTTATTTATTTAGCAACTTTAAATAAACATAATCATGATGTGAACTTCTGAATTCTGGTATCCATAACTGTCCTGTTAGTGTGTTAACAAAAACTGATCACAAAGAAGTAGCCTATCATTTTTGTTAGTCTGCTTGTTTCCAACAGGTGGCACTATACTCCTTATAAATGCTACTGAATTGTTCAGTTGATGAGCTGAGCCACTCAGAACTGCAAATCGGGGGACATGTTATATACATGATGTTGCTAAGTCATTGATTTAAAAAAAAAAAAAGCCCACAAAGGTGACGTGATGTTTTTGAGATTGCACAGCAAGCTATGAAGCCCACAGTAACTTCTAGTTGAGATACCTAGTTTCAAGTTCAGTTCTGTCTTGTGTTTTCATTCATGACATCCTAAGACTTGCCCACATTAAAACAGATTCCTACTTATGAAAAAGGAGAGAAATTCCTTTCTGTGCTGTGAATGGTAGCTGTTTCTTCCTCTCTCTTGTAGAAGAGTGTGCTAATGTAGTGCAAAATGTCTTCCTAGTACATTAACAAGGACAATAACAACCTTTTACCAAATCTCCCAAATTGGACATTTGATTTAAAGGTGTAACCTGGTGAAAAATACAAAAGAGGGGAAAAAGAACTAAAACGTATTCAGTAAGGAGTATCTACCGACAGCTGTTGCTGAGGAATAGCATACTCCCACGTTTCTATACAGTGTGTGTGACCATTTGGACTGTATGCTCCTTTTTGTTAGAAAATCAACTTTTCCTGCTATGCACAGTATTGCAGGTCTACAATCCTAGCACTAAAAGGCTGACACAGGAGGAACATAGGCAGAGACCAAGAGCACGCCCTAAGGAGGACAGCTTCTAGGCAGCTTGCCTCTAACAGCAAGAGTCTCTAACGCTTACTTTAACACAGCGAAGGGCTACTCTGAGGAAAACTGACTCAGCAGTACATACTCACACAGATACACACACATATTACAAGTTAGATACAAATGTTTTCATTCCTCTCTCCTTCAATTATCATGCTGATTGTAGACCGAAACACCCAGAGGTTTCGGATTGGCAGTGCAGCTACCATCAACATAAGCAACGGTGGAAGATGCGGGGGAGGGGGTAGCTTTGAGTCAGCACTCCACTCTGGTACCAGCCACAGCCTATCATTCTAATTCAGGATTAGGTGATTTTGGCTTTCCCCTGGGCATGGCCTCCTGCTGCCCTCAACCCCCTTTCAGCCCTCAACTGAACAAGCTCTGGTGAAAAGCTGTGTGTACAGAAGAGCTCTCATCTGAAGATAAAGCTGTGCACACCCATGTCCATGAATAGAACATTTTGGACTTAACTCTGCATGAGAGATATGACAATACACAGAAGAATATCTTAAACATCTTCCCTCAGGGTGAATTTGTGGGAAATCCTTCTGAAAAGTGAAGCACACACTTTTCTACATACATATTTCAGTTTAATATTGGTGCTGCTTTTCACTCAAATGTATTATAAATAAGATAATCAAAATAAATATTAAAGGAGTTAGACCAAGTGTGTTGGCACATGCCTAAAATGCCAGCACTTGGTAGGTAAAGGCAGGCAGATCTCTGTAAGATTGAGGACAGCCTGGTCTACATAGTGAGTTCCATGCCAGCTGGGGCTATAGGGAGACTCTGTATCAAAAAGTAAAAAAAAAAAAAAAAAAATTAAATAAATATTAAAGGAACATTTAGACAAATTCAGAAGTGATAGTCTCAGATATATATATATATATATATATATATATATTATAAACCATTTGATTCTCTAATTTATCTTTAAAAAAAACTTATACCCTTGAATTCCTTTAAAATTTCCCTAGTCCCTGACCAAATTCTTTTGTCATTCTGAAGAAAATTTTCCCTTTAATAGTTATAAAGTCAAAAAGACTTGTGTTTATTAACACTTTACTTTTAAAATATTTTTATTTATTCTCTTTATTTTTTGTGTGTATGACAGTATTGTGAATTCCCTGGAACTGGAGGTAAAAATGGTTGCTGGCCACCATGTGGGTGCTGGGATTCAAATCTGGGTCTTCTGTAAGAGCAGCTGGTGCTCTTAACCACTGAGCCATCTCTCCAGCCCCCATGTTTATTAGCACTTTAAATAATGGTTAATCAATAGCTGGAACTTCTAAAACCACAACCTACACTCTGAAATATCTAGAAATGTATTCCTAAAGACATCACAGAATCAAACCACTAAGATATTCAGAGTCATACAATGGCTTTATATCATAAACACTTCATATAAAAATTAGTCATCTAATTGTAAAGTCTATAAAAATTACCATGTGCAGGTAGTTCTTACATAATAAAATTGTTAGAAATAAGTTCCTAAATCAAACCCTGATATCAAATAATTTCTACTTCACAAAAAGCTTAAACCCTAAACAATTTTTTAAATTAGAGATAATTCCATTTAAGGGCATTCCAATCTTGTATTCTACCTATAAAAAAATCTTTCTTTAAATGCAATGCAACTAGAGCTCATTTCAAATACATCTTCAAAGCACACCGTTTAAATTGCTGTTACAGCTACCCACACCTATGGTTTAAAGAGATAACATCTACTTTAATGAACTTGCCAAATTCTTAATACACTGCAAAACAGTATATAATATGAAAATAAGGAATGGTGCTCTTGTTGCTTTTATGGTTTGTTCAATAGGAAAAATGCAGGGCTAGAGAGATTAAGAGCACTTACTGCTCTTCCAGAGAACCCAAGTTCAGTTCCCAGTTTCAATATACCAGGCAGCTCACATAACCCATAACTCCACCTCCAGGAGATCTGACACCCTCTTATGGCCTCCATGTGCACCTGCACTCATGTGCATATACCCATAAACACACACACACACACACACACACACACACACACGCACACGCGCGCACACACACACATAGTTAGAACTAAAAATATATCTTAAAAAATTAGAAGATAAATACACATAAACTGCAGCATACAGCAATATGCACTGTTGAAGAAAGTCAAAAGAGTGTGAAGCCAGAGGAAGCATGTGGTTCTGGGGAGACCAGAAATCTTTATATAAAAAGTGTCATTTGAGCCCATATAAGCTAACTCGAGAAAATGAGAGTCATAAGTCCTGCATGGGCGTGGAGAGCGGTATTTATAAAGGTATTAAGGTTAAAAAAAAAAGTATCTGTAGAAGAACAAAGAATCGTGGTAAAGCTTAAGAAAGTAGTAAAAGCCTACTTAATTTCAGAGGAGAAATCAACACATCCCAATCTCCATACTGGGTAGTTTGAACTTCCTTAGTTTAATATTGAATTGCTATCCCAGCAATCTTTCACCAAAGTAGCACCAACTGTGAGGTGCTTCGGTCAGATTAATCTGTGGATGAAACACAAAGGCTGAGAGGCCAGGGAGACGGAAAATTAGCTCCCAAAAGAAAAGGGATTGGGGGCAAGTCTTAGTGATATAGTACCTGCCTAGTATCCACCAGACCTTGAATTTGAACCCCAGAATCTCCTCCCTTCCCCCAAAAAGGTAGAGGGAGCCTGTATGCACCAAGCAGTGATAGTGCTTCATTAATCCTAGTAACATAAGATGTGTTGTTTAATCCTAGTGATCTACATATAATACATTTTAATAGATAAGCAAACTGCAGCAATTCAACAATAGATAGGCTCATACACACACTAATATTCTTTGATGGAAAATTGCCCAGGTTTAGGGGCTGAGGAAGCAGAAGAGCTAGAAAGCAAAGAGAGAGAAAACAGGGTCCTGATCAGACGCACATAGTTAAAAAACAACTGATGTAGAACTTTAAGTAAGAAACGAAGAAAAATGAGATCCAAAGAAAATGTGCACATGAAGAAAACAAGTGACATAAAAAGTCATACATTAGACTCAGGAGGAAATGGAGTAGAAGCTCAGTCAAGAAACTGAAAGTAGATAAGCTAGATATTTAAAGGCCGTGGTAGAGGAGGCCTAACATTGCAGAATGGGGCACTTTTATGACCAGAGCCCTGGGACAGAGTGCGGCTACCATGGACACAAGTTCCCTGTTACTTGTAACACTCAGGGGACACTAGGAAAACTGAGTTTCTCTGAACAGCTTGTATGGCCTCAGTTATTCCCTCACTGCTACTTTAAAGTCAGGCATGACATCAGTTCTGGAAGGCACTGAGGTGATGGCCACTGCCTCAGAAGAGGCCAATGCAGGTGCAGGTAGGAGCCCACCAAGCGTATCCAACCTCATAAATAGGGTTGACTGAATCATTCCTAAAAACTACTTTTAACTAAAAGCAAATGACAAAATGAAACTATTGAGACTTAATACATAATCTAAGTATAATTTGCTAAAGCTGGACTGTTTTTATTTTCATGATTTTAAAATTACATGTGATTTTAATACATTTTAATTTGGGTTATCTTAAATGAATTTTCTATACAAAGTCAGATTATAAGAATTTAATAATCATGTTATTTACTTCTTTTGTCACACACACACACTGTATTAAGGTCAAACAGCTTCAATTTCTAGCATATAGTCTTGGATAACAATACTCTGTTGAACATAAAAAGGTGTGGAACAAGATCAAGTACACAGTTCGTGTAACTTTCCATTTCAGAATGAGATGGAAAATTACATTTGGCTTTGTTCCATTTCCCATCTTTTATGTAAATATTTAAACCTATCAGTCTCCTAAATCATATCTTCCTTGCTGGTTAAGGTTTGATTTTATATTTGTATTTAACACATCTATATTTCTAATTAAATCAATGAAGTAAAACAAATCCTAATATTATAAATAGATTTATTTGCTTTGGTAAATAAGAAAACATTACATTTTAAGAGACTTAACTTCTAAATCAAAGCATCAGCTTAAACAGGAAAGAATAACCTGAGGAGGAAGGGGAGGAGTCTGTTGTATATCATTGGCTTTGGAGGCTTGACTTACAAATTTAGTAACTAGTGATGGCCATTCCTTTAGGAAAGGCTTGCTTTTGAAACATTAACACAGAACTTAAATGAAATAATTTCAAATCTTAAGACTCACTGGACTGAGTATGTAGAATTCATGCCCTTGATATTAGAACACTGCCTGAAAAGATTTAAGAGCTTTTTAACATTTTCTTTTAAAAATTTTGATCACAACTCAATGATGGAGTATTTTATCAAAGGAAAAAAATGAAGACATATGACAGGGTTTTCTAGTGGAAGAAGAAAGGGAGCCCCACCACACACCTGCCAGGAACCGTGGTAGATTTGACAATATCCCCGGGAAGAATCACTGACAGGTCAATGTCTTTGTCTATCATGTTTTCGTTCTGCTCCATGATGGCAGCAGGCGGTTCTACGGACTCATCAGCGGGGGAGGCATCCGTGCACTTGGTCTCAGTGGGAGGAAGTGGTGCCTTAGCTTTTGGTTTCCTCCTACAATACAAATAAAAGACAGAAAATATTTTAAAAGCAGCTTTCCAGAATAATAATCTAATTTTGTTAAAAACCCAAATTTAAATTGAGATGTCCACATGCAGGAAAAAAAACATGGTAATAGATGACAGAGGTAATAAAAGAGACAAATACAAATGGCCAATCAATATATGAAAAACATGCAACATCCCTAGCCATCAGGGAAACATCTAAAACTGCACTGGAACCCCATCTTACTCTGATCAGAATGGCATTTGTTAAGAAAACAAGTAATGCTGGTAAAGGTGTAAAGGAAAAAGAGCAGAAATGTAAACAAGCCCAGCAGCTATGGAAGTCAATATGGAAGTTTATCAAGAAACACAACAGACCTTTCATATATGACCCAGCTATGACAGCCTGGGGTATTTACTCAAAGGACTCTTGAGTCAACATATCACAAAGATACTTGCTCGTGGAAATCTACTACAGCACTATTCACAATAGCCACATTATGGAAACAACCTAGGCGTCCATCAATAGGAATGCACAATGAAAACAGGATAAATATACACACGCCATGGCACTTCATTCAGCCAGAAAAAAATATGATTATGGGATTTTCAAGAAAACTGATGTAACTGGAGATTACCATTTTCAGGGAAGACATGTAATGTCTTTTAGATTCTAGATTTTTATACAGATACATAAAATCATAAAATCTCACTTTTAGATTCTAGATTTTTATACAGATACATAAAATCATTTCTGTATGTATGACATTAAAGTAGAAGAAACTGTGTGGAAATGAAGGACACTAAACAAGGAGAGAAAGATGGTATTATATGAAAATGTCTCTGTGAAGCTCAATGCTATATACAATGAATATATACTAAAAGACATGATGATGAAATTTTAATTTGTCTTCATTCAGTTAAGTATAGTCAGGACTATCAAATCAATCATCTATCTTCCTGAATGAGATAAATCATTACAAAAGTCTCAGAATGGAATACATTACTATACACTTCAGATGGCTCTTAGGAGTCTTGCATTCTGTTTCCTTCCTGACTAGTGGGCTCTACCTCTCTGTCCAGGTAAAACTTACCTGTTTTTAAAACCTAACTTAATTTTCCATCTGGCCCCAAACATGCACACAGAATCTCTTTCCTTTTTTTGACACAGTGTATGCAATTAAATCTTTAAATGTTACAATGTTTCTATTTTTTTCCCCTGATTCCCAGCTTCATCACTCTGTCTATATGTATACTACTCTACATTTCCTACTGCACCTAGCACTGAACAGTGAACTGTGATTAACTATTGTGATGGTTAATAGTCATTGCCAGCTTGACTAGATTTACTATCACCTCCGAGTTACACGCCTTAGGCTAGAGGAGCCCAAGAAATTTGTAAGTAGAGCTGAATAGCCATTCTGGTCACAGAAGACCAGAATGCCTCTGAAAGTGCAGACACTAAAGGTCAGCTCAGGTTCAGGAGGTTCTGAGAGAACAGACTATCAGGAACCAGGCTGGAGGCTCTTTATGTTATATTCTGGCAAAGAGACAGGCTACATTCTGACCATGTCCTGAAAACTTTAGTGAGGCAGAAAGTAACAGACTAAGTTATTAGGTAGAGCAAATGTTAAGGCAGCAAAACACTCAGTCTGTGGCATGGTATGTGCTCATTGTACTTACTGAGATTTATAATGAGAATTCACAGCAGAAACATAAAACTACACAGTTTAGCAAGGGAAGGAACATGAATGCATTTAAAAATGAAGACAACATTGATATAGACAAAAGTTTAATGCCATTAAAGAGAAATCTTGTGTTTTTTACAGAAATAATAGGAAGATAATGTCCTGAGACAAGAGTCCACACCTATGGAAGGCTCCAACTTTTCAAAATGCAAATTCATTGGAATGGAAAGAGCCTGAACTAAAACTGAAGCTACTGAAGCTTCCCCTGCTGAAGGGATTCCCTGCTTGTAAACAATCGCTGTGGAAAGTGTTTCTCAAGGTCTGACTGCCGAGGCACACAGAGGCCAATGCCTCTGTGGGAGAGGAGTCCAGACAGCATCTTGAGGTGGCAGTAGAACTCCGGAGCATCATACACAAAACGGAGGCTTTTCAGGCATGCAAAATACAAGAATTATGTCATTTCAGTAGCTTGTACCAGTGTTCCAGAAAGCCACTGCAGCCAGGCAATGTGTAACAAGGCTGGATTCCCTACAAGCAGGCCCTGAAACACAGTTTCATGAAGCCATGAAGGTGAAGTCTAAATTGCTGTGACGATCCCTGTAAGTCGGATGTCCACGAAGGAAAGCTGTGGGCACAGAGTGGAGCCAGTACAAGGGAAAGGCCATGTGCTGTATGCCATGAGTGAAAGAAAACAGCCAGCTTGTAGTTTGAGTTCATCTCAGAGGAAATCAGCCTTAGAGAGATTTCACCCCGAGAACACCTGTAGGTAATGTTGACAAACTCAGCCTTTGATCCTTGTAACTAAGCTCCACAGGGATGTCCTTGGGTCTGACCAAATGGCTATCTCACCTGAGCTGAGCTACAAGCAGGCACCACGGGTTTAGCACTTCCCTGGTTCAAAGACCCTGCCTCCCCTTTTAGTACCATCTTCCTAAAAGGCATACAACTTCCTAATGGGCTTTGAAGGTTAGAGATAGTGCCTCTGTTAATTACCATATTGCTGTATGGATGTATCTGCATTCCTGATTCCCCAAGACTGTAAGTATGCCCTGAAACAATAAAGCATGCGGCTTGTGGCTTGCAGCCTGCCTGTAGAGCCCAGGTTCGTCCATCCTCATGTGTCTGTCTTGTCTGTCTCCACTGTCCTGCGTGTTCCCTCTGTGTGTCTCCATTCATTCCAGGTAATTGGGAAAGTCTCAAGCTCACCGTTGAAACCCGCTGGCGGGACAGCCATGTATGCTGCAGTGGCTGAAAGGCAGGGTTGGCCAAGACGACTGGAGCGCAGGTGACGCCATCACAACTTCCATAAGCTCGACATAGAACTGTAGGATTTGATGTGTTCCCTGCCTAGTTGCCTTCACTCTTTGGTCCAATCTTTTCTTTCACAGCCTCTATTCCTCCCTTTTGGAGTGGGTATGTTTACTATGCACCATTGTATAATGGAAGAAAGTAACATAATTTTTTTTTTTTAACAGGGTCTCACAGTTAAGAAATTACCTAGAGTCTCAGAAGAGACACTGGACTTTGGGCATTTGAACAATACCAGAACTGTTAAGATTCTGCAGACTCTGACAGATGAACTTTGTGTTATGAGATGGCCATGAGGCTTTGAATACCAAGAAAAGAATGTTATGGTTTAAAATGATGTGATCCGTTGTCAGATTGACAGGGGAAAGCCTATGAGGGTTAATCCTAACAATCAGTATGGATGAATTTAGAATTAATTACTTAGGAGGAATTACTTCCTGGTCTTTAGGCTAACATCAAGAAGAGAATCACTAGGAGACAGATCTCTAGGCAGGCCTGTGAGAATGTTACCAGAAAAATCTGAGGAAAGCACGCCTTCCCTGAATGTGGGTGACATCATTCCATGGACTAGGGGCCCAGACTCAATATAAAAGAGAAAACAGTAGAGCCAGAAGTAGTGTTTTATCCATATTTACTGCCTAAGGATGCAATGCAACCAGCCGCTTTAAGCTCCTGCCACCATGCCCTCCCTGCCAAGATGAATCACACCTTCAAACTGTGCAATGCCCTTGGAGGTCAGAAGAGGGCATCAGATTCTCCCGGAACTGGAGTTACAGACAGTTGTTAGCTGCCATGTGGGTGCTGGGAATCAAAGCCAGGTCCTCTTCAAGAATAGCCAGTGGTCTTAACTCCTGAACCATCTCTCCAGCCCTGAGATTAGTTTATATGCCACAAAGTTCATTCATTTAAAACGTACAATGTGATGGTTTTTCATATACTCACACAGTTTGACATCCATCACTTGAAGTAGTGTTGGAGCATTTTCAATAAGAAGGAGGAAAAGGATTTTTTAAAACAATCGATACCCTGTAATTCCACATCTGTCTCATGCCAAGGCAACAGTAACTAACTTTTAGTCCCCATACATTTGCTTATTCTTGGCAAGTTACAAAGGGGACCATGAATCATCTGACCTTTTAAGATTGACTTGTTTTAACCTAGTACAATATTTTTGAGAGTATTCTATGTAGTAGTATGAATCAGAATTTCATTTCTATTTTTATGGCTCATACTTTTTAATGAAGAATTTCATATATGCATACATGTTTTGGTCAAATCAAAATAAAGTTAAATTTTAAAAAAATTAAATGTTATCTTTAAAAAGAATTGTTTTGCAAGATGGAATACTATTCCTTTCCTCCCACAAAATATGAATTTCAATTCATCCTTCTCTTCTGTATTTTCCACATTACAACTTACAAATCCAACATCTTTGTATACTAGTTGTCATAAGTAGCAGTACTTTGTACATTAAGAAACTAAAATAAGTCTTTAATCTTTAGTAGTATCAGATTCATATTGCATTTTAGAAAAAGTTTCCTTCATAATAGCAATAAAAATAAATTTTGAAACAGTTGAGCTTACTTTCTCTTTATGTATATGAAGTTTATTTAAAATCTATGTGAAGGACAATCCTACCCAATTACAAATTTTAGTCTAATCTATCCCTAATAGACAATTACTGTACCAGATTCAAGTAAGTACAGGAATCCTAAAAATGAATGACTCAAGCCCAGCTTCCAAAGGGTTCATGGACCAACCACAGGACTGACAAGACACATACGTAAGTAGCATAAATTTTGGTAACTGATCTCAGCTAAGCAGTGGTACTACCAAAGGTCACAGGGAGAGAATACAACCTTTTGAGAATCAAGAAATGTTTTACATGTGAAAAATCTGAAGTAGATGTAGGTGGAGAAATTGAAGCACACAGGAAACGACTAGAAATAACTGAAATTTCAGGCAGAGAAAACAAATAAAGCCCAAACCAGAAAATGATCCTGCTTAGAATTGAACAATAAGATAAAATTCCACAGAAAGAAGAAAGATGATGATAAATCCTTGATTTCAGTTGAAAAACCTAAGAGAATTCAGTTAGACAGCTGGTACAAAGATAATAAGTTAAGCTAACCACTTATGCACACATAAGCAGAGGCTAATCAGAAAGCATGATGGAAAAAAAATCCTTTTATATCAACAGAAAAAACAGAATCCTAAAAGACTCCAAGGTTTCCCACCCCTGAAGTCAAATTCCTTTTAGCTCTCTGCAACTCAAAATCTCTTTTTCAAAAACCATACATCCAGTCCCTAAAAATTCTGTCCCAAGTCCACTATCGCCATCTCCACATGCTGTACTTGCTGGTGTCCACGTGGACCATCCTCCTCATCCTCCCAGTCTTCACACATAGTATATCTGTGAGCCTTCAAAATCCAAAGAAGTCAGACTTCTGGAACAAACTCTCTTCTATTTACTGGGTTCAGCAATAAACTGACTCACAGTTTTCACACATTGTTTAAGTGTTGCTGTCTTGTGTCCAAAAGATGCTTTGAGTCTGTAAGGTAATTTTACCTCTAATTACTTACATAAGCCAATTTAAAAAACCAAATGCAGAACAAGTCACTGGCTGATAGAAAATGTTACTTGCACAAAATGTCTACTGAGTTTCTTCATGTCTTTTATTTCTTTAATTAATGAAGCACTATTCTCACCTTTGGTACTAAAATATGAAAGTATTTAAAACAAAATAGCAAAATGTGAAAGTAATTATGAATGAGACGTAGATTCTGTCATAACAGCAAAGCACTTCAAAGGGGAAGAAGTCATGAAGACACAAAGCAAGAGAGTCACCAGGCAGATGGGTAATTCTGAAAATCAGAGCAAGGAGTGCAGCTGACACCGGATGTTCGGGAGGATAGAGGGCGGCTCAAAGTGAGCACAGCAAAGTGAAGTGACTCAGCTACGAGGCAGAGCCTGTCCTGTCAATCAGTGTTGGCCCCAAATGTTACCCAATCATAAATGGAGAGTGCGTATATCTATTTGTTTATGCCATAGCCTAATGTGGTGAAAAAAAACCAGAAGAGAACTGGACTTGGCCTAAATCCTAAACAGCTTTAGGACTTCAACTTACATGACTTTTTATTCAACAATAGAATTTTTAAGCACTTTAAAATGTGCTTGTGTGCTCGCATTTTGTGTGTGTGTGTGTGTGTGTGTGTGTGTCTACATGGAAGCACACCCATGTCATGTGATGCCTATGGATCTATGGATGCCAGAGGAGTGCACTGATCTCTAGAACTGGAGTTAGGGACCACTGAGGAGAACTGAACCCTGGTCTTGCTCTTAACCATCGAGCCATCTCTCCAACCCTTAAGTAATTTTTTTTTTTAATCTACTGACTTCTCTAGTGTTCTCCATCTTTCAGTTATATAGTATGAAACAGTAACAAAGCAAAGTCACCCAAGCCCAGTGAAAATAGTAAAATACAGATTATCAAAATTTCAATGTAAAAACATAGGTTACATCCAAATATAAACAAAGGAAATTCTGGTAATGGAGAGGAAGGGGAGAAAGAGAAGAGAGAGGGAGAGGGGTTGAGGAGAAATAAGACATACAGATATAGGTACTCGAGAAAGACTACAGTCTACAAATACTATATGTATTTTTCATATGTGTGTGTGCATGTTTGTATGTGTGAATACCTGTATGGACGTGTGTGCATGTGGAAGCCCAGGGTTTGTCAGGCATCACTCTTCCAGCTTACTCACTGAAACAGGGTCTCTCAATCAATCCCAGAGTCCACATGTGGTTAGTCTTGATACCGTTAATCTTGCTCTTTGGTTCCCTGTCTCTACCTTTCTTCTGGGACTGGAATTACAGGCAGGCCACCATGCCCACACAGCATTTTATATGCGTTCTAGGGATCTGAACTCCAGTCTTCACAGCAACTCTTGTCTAGCAGGTGTCTAGTGCAAACATCAGTGCCTACTCACTGCAGGGCTATGAGTCCCAAATTCACTGTGAACAGAAACTATACTGAGAAGATATGAGACAAAAAAATATCCTCAGATCAGGACAAAACTTAAGCCTTAAAATTAGTAACCTATAGTAAATCACTATATAAATTATTTTGATTTTTTTAAATTATATTTATTTAGTGTAAGCAGGGAGGGAGAGAGAGAGACTCGTGCCACAGTGTATATTAGTAGGGTATAAGGCAACTTGTAGGACACAATTCTCTCCTTCTACCATCTGGGTGATGGAGACTGACCGTTAGTAGTCAGGGTTGGCAGCCAGTTCAAAGCCATCTTGCTGACCTAAATTACTGTGTTATTTAAATTATCTCCATATTAAACTTGACTTTCATAATGAGTTTGGGGCACAATGCAGGATGCGCCTAGCCAGGCCACCTGCTAGGAGGAATAGAGGAATGGCTCCTGTGGGTGTGGCATTCTGCTCTGGCTAGTCGTGAGACCAGCACCTGGAAAGAACTTGCCTACCTGGGGAGAAATTTACTATTGGCTGTATTTGGAACCCCACCCCATAAGGTCATTGGCTCTCCAGGCCTATAAGAGCTTGTGCACCTATTCAATAAATGAGTTCGGTTTGCAGTGCCTCACGCTTGACCTGCTTCCCAACCAACTCCCAGAGTTTGTGTCTTAACTGCATCTACTTGCCCCCTCCTCACATGGTGGAGTTTCCCTCAGTACCCTCGGGCTGGCCCTGAGTGCTGAGACCCCTGATAATGAGAATAATACATAATGTCATAAATTCAATGTATTACTTTTCTTCTTACTGTGGTAAATGGTCAACAAAAGCAACTTAAGGAAAAAAAGAGTTTATTTTATCTTGGCTCATGGTTTAAGGATCCATCGTTAGCAGGAAGTCATGGCACTAAGAGTAGCTCTAGCTGTGGCAGCAGCAAAGCCAGTCACACAATAAACTCTGGTAAGTGACATGAACAAAGCAGTTTTATTCAACATCCTCAAGAAGTAACCCTTGAATGTGGACTTGGTGTCAGAAAACTGTCCTAGCCAACCGTGATGGCGCATATCTGTAGTCCTTCCCAGCTCGGAGGCTGAGGCAAAAGTTTGACCTAGCAAGACCTTGTGTCCAAAAACTGAAAAGGAATTGTGTGTACATGTGCTAACTCACTCTATCCTTACAACTCTCCATGTGGTAAGCTTGCTGCTGAAGGCTCTGCATTGGGAGGCTAAGGGAATTGCCTAAGGTCCCTTGGCTAGTAAGCACTGGAGTCCAAATTTAAACCCAAGCTGTCTGACACCAATGCCAGGGCTCTTGACAGCTAAAGACTAGCATTCCTTTGGGAGCTCGAGCATTTGTACAAAATAAAAAACACCAAAATGAATGAACAACGGTCAAGTAGCTGGAGGAAAAAGTGTAATTTCTGAGTATCTACTGCTAAGGCTAGTGCAGATGATTTTTTAATTTGACATTCAATCTCAGGAGGCAGTTGTCACTGCACTTTAACCGTGGTTTACAGAAGCAAAGACATCTGTCCCGAGGCACACAGACTGTGCCACAACCACCAATGAAAGCCAATCTCCTTGGGACTAACAAGAGCAATCTAATAAACCGTGACCGGAAAGGAGGAGAGCACCTGCTCCGGCCTCCCCATAGAAGCTGGGGAGACAGCACGGCTCTGCTGGGCCCCAGAGGTCTGAAGTGTTCTATGTGTACTGTCTTCTTTCCTCATTTCCAAAATACCTGCTACTGTAACTATCAAAGATTTGGGAATAGTTTTGTTTAGTCACTGAAATCAGACAGGATCAGTAGGACCTGGTCAGATCACAGTGGCTGAGCTAATCTGCAGGCAACATTTGTTAGAAAGAGTTACATGGACAGGACCTCAGTCAACTGCTGAGCAGGTCTTCCTATCCTCTAACACTTCTGGTCTCGGGCAGGAAAGGGTCTCCTCTGAGGCTCACAGGAAGTGAAAGTCTGGAAAAGGGCTCTATGTTTAAGTGCCTTTTTCTCACTTGGCAAAGACACTAGGAAAAAATGAACAGAATGATACACTAAAAATAACAATTTCTGAAAATCTGGGTTGAAGTTCCCACACTCAATCATGTTACATTTCAGCACCCGCAACGTCAGGTCCCTACCACAGCTGTTCTTCATTACTGGATCGTTTGTACTGCACTGCCCCTTACCCAAGTCCAAAACTACATTAATTACATAAATTTCAATTGTTCCTCATTATCCACAGGGGCTAATTCTAAGAGCTCCTCACAGATCTCAAAGTCTGTAGATGCTAAATCCTAAGTTACAGGATACAGAATTTGCATATAACCTACACATATCCTTTCAATTATAATACTTAAAACAATATAAATGCTATATAGACAATTGTTCACTGCAAAGTCTAGGGAATAAGGAAAAGCCCATAGGCATTTAGTGTAGATACAATTTCTTCAATAGATAAACCTGTGCATGGAGGATGTACGGCACATCTTCTGTTTCTGGCATCTTTAATCCTTCTTCCTTCCCAGTATACACACATAGATTACCAGTATCTTAATTTTGATTCCCTTGCTCTTTCCAAGGACTGCTTTATTTCTCTCATCCTTTTTGCAGCCAAACCTCTGACTCTACTGTGCATATGAAAGCTCTGTGGCTACACTGCAACTCGAATATGACTCACAGACTAAGGGATTACATTTTTGGTTTATAGAACTTTAATTTGTATTTTAAAAGTTATGGCTCAAATTCAGTTATTGAAAAATGCTTAGCTATATTTGAAGCAAACTGAGTATATATTTATATTTTCCAACTATAAATTTTATGGCTAGAAATATATATCAAGTATTCTTGACAAAAATAAAGAATCTGAATTGAGATATCAGTATAAAACATATACTATATTTCATAGACTTGGTTGGAAATATTGAACAGCTATTTGTACTTTTGTATACTGATTTAAATGTTTTGGTTAAACTGAGTTAAATGAAATGTATTACTAGGACTGCCAACAGCCACTATAGCGAGCTTAGAAACCCACTCCAATGGAGCATAAGCTTCACCCTAACCCCAACAAGCCAGAGGACCACAGTGCACATAACCATGCCCAGTGCTAGTCAGAGGTGAATCAACAGACTCTCTGTGCTCTAAAGCATCCACTGCGAACTGTCTCTATGGCACTTCTTTCTGCAGTCCAACAATGATCTACATCACTTTACTCCCATCTTTCAAGAACCTTTGCTGTTTTACACTTGAAAGTTCTTCAACTTAAAATTCTTATTTTTAAACATGGTCTCATTCTGTAGTCCAGGCTAGTCTAAATTTATGCCATTCCTCCTGCCTCAGCCTCCCAAGGATTGGGAGGAATGAGTGCTATGCCTGGCTAAAACCTTTTCTTTATGCATGTATAGGATACATGTAACTCCTTCCGTCCAAAAAATATCTACTGATCTGTTATACCCAGCACTGTGTCAAGGAAAATGGCAAATCCACAGCAGACACAGCTCCCCTCCAACCTCTCTACAGTAGGGCAGAAAACATTCAGAAGAGACAAGTAACTAACTCTGCACAGAATAAAGCACCACAGGCTTCAGGTACCACAGCACAGCTTCAGAGATACACTTCACCTCCCAGAAACTTTCAGTGAGACAGAAACCATGATAGTAATTTTTCTGTTGTTTGATTATTGCATTACCTTTTCAGAGTACGCTCTATTATTTCCTAAAGAATGGTTCTACTAGGAGGTGTAGAGAGTGTCCAGCAGATAAGGCTACTTCCTGTTTTTGCCAAAAACTTGGGTTTGGTTCCTAGCATTCACATTAAGCAGCTCACAACTCCATAAACTCCAGTTCCAGGGTATCCAAGATCCTCTTCTGCCCTCTGTGGGCACCAACACACTCATGGTATACATACTCCCCACCCCCTGCACACACACACACACACACACACACACACACACACACACACACACACAAATAAAAGATAAACCCTTTGGGGAAAAAAAAAAAGATGAATCTACTAAAATACAGTTTTCATTAGGTTTGGTCATTACTCCTTCTTTACTCCCTTTAGGAACATGACAATGCAAAGTGAGCACTGGAATGCAGTAAGATACCTCAGTCTGGAGCTCTTCATGGATAAATGACCATGAGAAGACAGGGCTTTCACAGTAACTTAGTTGCCCCATCCCCAGAAGCACAGCCTGTTCTCTATTCTAATTCCTGTAATACATAGGTCCTGTCGGTAACAACATGTACTTTAAACTTCATTTTAACTTTGCCTCAAAAGCTAGTATTCCTTAAATCAGACGGTTCAATGTCTTCCTGTTGTATACTTGCACTACATCTATGCATATCCTGGTCCACCTCAAGAGCTGTTCTCACGCTTTATTATAATTCCATATCTACCATACAAATGGCCAGCTCTCATATACCTCATCCTAAGTTATACACGCATACACATGTCTGTGTACACACACACACACACACTCAGTTAAACTCACTCTATACACATACACGCAGTGGCTAGGCAAGGGAACAGCACAGTATCATTTTTCTTCAACTGAACTATAAATTTCAAGTTAACTAGCTAAATGACTTTCCACGAAGCAGTTCTTATCCACTTTGTGTTACAATACAAGAAATAAAATGTCCTAACAATAAACCTGACAAGGAAAAGTTTAATGATCTCTGCAGAAACTGAGGACATCTTGAACAGTCTAACTTTCTGTCTATCCACAGTTGCTGACTTCATGGCCACCTAATTTCTGGGGAAATGGCTTCAATATTTATATCATCGTAACACTATCAATATTGTTATGGTGAAAACAAGTGTTAGAATTAAAAGGAATGTTAGGGTTAAAATTCTGGTGGGTACAAGAGGACAGGGCTCTAAGAAAGTCAACAAAGTCCAACTCTGTATTAACAGGCTCTCACTGGCCCCCAAGAAGGCCTCCATGTGGAATAGAAGACTCTGCCACCCTTCCACATACTTTTGCATTTAATACAGAATTCTAATGTAAGAATGACTTCTCAGAAGACCACCTGCTCCAGAATGAGAACACCCCCAGACCTCCCCACAGAAGGAGTTAGCTAAGGATGAGGTGACCAAGGCAAATTGCAGTTGCATCTTTGTAACTGTGTCTCCTGATGGTCCAAACAACCCTCTTCAATTAGATATCCTTGAAGCGGTACCTGGGTTGCTCCCAATATGTCAGAAGCTAAAGCAGCAAGACATTCACCCACTGATTATGCACTCACAAAGGGTCAGCATTCTCAAAAGACCTGACAGCATGGCAGTGTCCCTTACATTGTGGTTTTGACACCTCTCCCCTTTTTGAGAGATCATGAGAATAAGAACCCTAAAAGGAAGATCCATGATGCAGGTCAGAAAAGGAGTCACTATACCTGATGAAGATGCCACCCATCTCATAAATATTCACAAAATTTTTGTTAAAACTCATATTCAAAACCCAAAACCCACTCTGCTCCTCCCTGACTGAAGGTAGTCCATTCCAGGCTTTTTTTTTTTTTTTCAAGTGCTGCTTTTTTGCTTTGCTTATCTTTGTTAAACATCTGTTCAAACTATGTCTCTTGACTAAACTCATCCCTTCAAGCCCTCAAGAACCCAGAGACCCATGTAACACCTGCCATAATATCAAAACCCTAGTTTCTATTCTTCATTTTATTTCTGTATTTGAAATATTAGTTTTTAAAAAATCTTGCACAGTACCTCAATTTCCGCATAAGTTGTGAGGCTAATCTCTGTCCCTTCAGGGAACTGGTTCCAGGCCCATCTCACAGATGCTAAAAACCTAAGGAAGCCCTTCTTCATTTAAATGTTACATCAAAATAATACCTAATGTACTGGAAATGTTCTGTAAATGGCTGTTTAACTGTCTTGTGTAAGAAATATAAAAAGATTTTCTTCCCCAAATATTTTAATCTGAAGTGGATTAGGTCCATGAACACAGGACCCATAGATTATGAAGAGTCAACTGTAGTTTGTTCCTGGGAACTTCACATAAGTGTTCATGTGAACACACGTGCAAGTGTGCTCTCCTGTAGGACCAGAGGTTGGCACTGAGTGTCTTCCTCTACTGCTTTCAGGACTTCTCACTGAACCTGGAGTTCACTGTCGCAGTGAGACTGGCTGGCCAAGGAGTCCCTGGGATCTACCTGTTCCCACCACACCATCAGTCATCAGGGTTACAAATATGCCAGCTTTTCTGTGGGTGCTAGGGATCCAAACTCAGGCCCTCATGTGTGTACAGTAAGCACTTCTCCCACTGAGCATTCTCTCCAGACCTACTAAGTATCTCCAAGGCAAGAAACTCTATTCTAATATTTACAGTTTAAAATAATCGCTTTACATAATATATTATCTCCCTCCCTCCCTCCCTTCCTTCCTTTTCTCTCAATTTATTTATTTGTGGTAAATAGTTTGTGGGCGGTAGCACAGAGAGAAACAAAAATACCTAGCTCACTCAAGACATACATTAGTCTTCTAGGAACAACATTCAGACATTCCAGAAAGGCAAGAGAGATTGGCTGGGGGTTGGGGAGGGGTACTTTTCAATTACAAAGGAAAAACAAAGCTGAACATGATGGCTTACATCTGTAATCCACACACTCTAGAGGCCCAAACAAGAAAATTACTGTTGAGTTCAAGGCCAACCTCAACTACACATTGAGTTTTCTAAGCCAGGAAGAGCTATAAAATGCCAAAAAAAAAAAAGGGAAGAAAGGCAGAAAAAGAGGAAGGGAGGGGAAAGCAGGAGGGAGGAAGGGAGGGGAGGGGAGGAAAGAGAGGAAACATCTATATGTATGAAGTCACCAAGAGCTAGATGGGATGAAGATTCCGAGTGTGTTGCACTAGTTATTAGATTCTTTAATCTCACTGGAACTTCAGTTGCCAACTTAGAAAACATATCCTCAGTCTTAGGATTCCTAAGAAAGTTAAGTGGGTGATGTTTCTCTTTATCTATCACAGTGCTTCTCAAACTTGGATTTACCTGTGAGTTTAAGAAAATACTGAGCCTAAATTCTAGTCCCAGAAATTCTGACTTAACTGCCTTGTGGAGATCTTTAGGATTTCCTCCAAGTGATTATAAAATGCTGCTAAGTTTGAGAACCACATTATAAATGTTTATAAAAATTTCCAAATAATTTCTCTCAATAACCAACAAAACCCTGAAACCACATTCCAACCCTCAAATTCCATTCACAGCTTTCTGCCCTGGAATAAACATAGTGCACAACACACAGTAAGGACTAAATTAGAGTTAATAAGACACCCTTACAGAAACTTTATAAGTTCCAATACACTTCCTCAATGTTCTTCCTAGTTAGTGAAATCCATGTATATTCAAGAGGATCTCAAAAAAACTAGTGGATAAAACAAAGTTTAAATCCAGTTCAAAGGTTTAGCGATAACCTGTAGTTCCAGTTTGCCTTCAACTGCTGTGACAAAACACTCTGACCAATACCAACTTGGGGAAGAAAGGATTTATTTAGTTTACATCACCCAGGTCACAGGTCATCACTTAGGGAGTCCAAGGTACAAACTCAGGGTAGGAACCTGGAGGCAGCAGTTGAAGCACAGGCTATGCAGTAACACTGCTTACTGGCTTGCTCCCCTGGCCCACGCGGTCTGCTTTCTTATACTGAAGAACCCTCTTGGGGTGGTACTGCCCACAGTGGACTGGGCCCTCCACATCAATCATCAAGAAAATACCCCACAGACAGGGCCACAGGCCAGTCCAATGGAGGAAATTCCCCAGCTGAGGCTCCCTCAACCCAGGTGTGGCAAGTTGACACTAAAGCTATCCAGCACACTTTCCAAGTCTAAGTCTGCATTATGTAACAGCTCTCTCCCCGCCTCCTTCTTCCTCTTTTGCCTCCCTTCCCTTCTCTCAGAACAAGATACAGAATAGAAAAACTATGTCTACAGATTAAAAATCTTATTTCTTACATCTGTCCCACAACTGCTGCTACTATTTCAGAATGTTCTCAATTTTTCTAAATCTCTTCACAAACAATGTTAATTTCATGCAGCGTTAGCAAAATTAAACATCAAGATGAAGAGGGCCTGCAGAAGAGCTGCACACGTGAAGAGAGGACAAATGGAAATTAATATAGACAAATGAGCAGGGTGAAGAAACAGACGAGAAAGTGATAAATACCAAGAGTCACTGACTGGGGTATACACTGGAGACTCAATACTCCACAAAGAAACAGCACATAGTAAACACAAACAAGGTCCCCAGACACAGGGGACATAAAGAGTAGCCAAATCAAACACTGCTGAAGCTAAAGTAAACGGGCCCTACACCACACTAATTGAACACTCATCTCCCTACAGGAACTGTTGACAACTGTTCTACATTTGGAATCCCCAGAATACCATATTGATCAATAATTCCCTAAAATAACTCATAAATGTTTATAGAAGTTACCAAATAATTTCTCTCAAGAATCAACTAAAACCCCCAAAACAATTCCAATCCTTATATCCCATTCACAGCTTTCTTCCCCATAAGTAATAAACTCAACAGCCTCTACCCAAAGCTTCCTTTGCACTTGGTGTTTGACTTGTATAATGTATATGAAAAAGTTAGGGTAATATACAAAAAACAGACAAAAAGGGCAATAAAAATGGTGGGTGAAGTGGCTCTGACAACCCGAGTTCCATTCAGCCCTAGAATTCATGCAAAAGTGGGAGGAGAGATCAGTCTCCACAAAGCTGTCTTTTGACCCCCCACACACTCACAAATAAAACATTTTTAAAAGGCAATAAAAATCTGATTTATGCTACAATTTACTTTTTATTAACACTCATAGGAAGACATAGACCATATTTTCATTGGTACATTAAAATTTAAGTATAGCCAGGCATGGTGGTATACATCTATAATCTCAGTGTTCTGAAGGTAAAGGCAGGAGGATCTCTATGAGATTGGGACCAGCCTGGTCTACATAGTGAGTTCCAGGCCAGCTGTGACTATAGGGAGACCCTGATTCATATTCATTCATTCATTTATTATAGATATGCAATATTTATTTCCATTTTTTAAGAGGTTAAATACTTATTCATAAAGATGCAAAGAAAAAGTTACTGATTAAAGACAAAAATTTCCTGCGTATAATTTTGTTTTATATTTTGACAGAATAAATAAATGCAAAGAAACACTTATGCCAAAGCACTTAAAAAGGCTAGTCCAGATGTTTTATTAGTTTTCAAAAGCATAATGGGTAAGAACTAAAATAATAAACATGAGAATTATAACTACTAAAATATTTATATGTATGTATAATAATCAGAATGTGCTATCTTCCAAGCAAGCAGGAAGATAGATTACCAATCCAAGAGTGAAAACAAAAATTACATTCTAGTCACAATCTCAATAAGCAAATATGGACTTTGAAATATGTATTGTGTTAAATCTGTGCTGGGGAGTGGTGTGTGCTGGAATCAATCACACCAGTAATAATGAGAAAGAAAAACTCTTGGAAGTGAATTTTCCAAAATAACTGTCCCAGCTACACGTTTTGACAAATATTACCTGTAATAACTACCTAGATAATTTTTATCATGTTGATTCATTTTAATTGCTTCACTTAAAGCTAATTCAATAGCACATTTGGGGGTGATTCATTAAGAGTCCTTCTGAAGTACTCTGCTGTTGAGAAATATCTTGTTATACAAATTGTATATATTATACTATAATATTTAGTAAACTAGAGTATACTATTAAAATATTGTGAAAATAGGCATTCCCAAGTTAAAACGCTAAAATGAAATCTGGATCCAATGTAATAGGCATGAGCAGGCAAGGTAAGGTCCTGGCTTTTTGAGTTCACTATGTTTTACCAAGGGGAAGAAATTTATTTGACAAACTTAGTTAACTAAAATTTAGGAACTTCAATAGTATTTGTGAACAGGATATCTACAGAATTTGATCTACACACTGAAAAATCTTTAGGGAATCATGGCCTAAATATTTGTTTTTTTTTTAAAGTTCTCCCAAGCACTTGCAGATTAAAAGTCAGGTGTTTCCTGATTTATTATGTAGTTTGAAAGAATAGGAGCAAAAAGGGAGAATTTTGTGAATCAGGTGGCACATGTCAGAAGTCATACAACCAATTCCCTCAATAAATAAGAATCCAGAAAGTAATTAGGATATAAACACATACTCTTCTTTCTCTTTAGCTTGTACAGATCTTTCACTTTTTACTAAAGATTTAAATATGCATAGCTCCTCAGACAGCATCATTTTAATTCTTTTATAGAATTCCCTTTATCTGAGGAAAAAGTGATCTGGAACTATCCCATTTCTGTTATTTAAAGGTCCTCATAAATATGGCCCACCTCTTAGTAAACACAATGGTTTCATACAAAGGAATTGTAAAAATCTCAGAATGAACTGAAAAATCACAATGAATTTGAAAGTCAAATACTAAGAATTAACACAGAATATAATCTAAAGATCTCTGAGAAAACACTGCCTTTCCTGCTTCCTTAATTATTGCTGGGAAATTATCACAAGCTTATGATGGCAAACTAAGAAATGTGTTCACACACTATATACATAAAAGCAGCAAAGATATACAAATGACTTCTTGTAAATCACCGCATTCTGAATAGTGATCAATCAAGATTAATAAATTCTGACAGCAAGTGAAAGTATGTTGAGCCCAAGCATAGTAAGATATTGGCTAAATACATAGAGAATGTGTAACACTCATCAATATAAAGAAGCAACTTCATAAAATTTTGTTAGATGAATAAATCCCCACACACACATACACAGACATATGCTTCTGCAAAGCACCCAGGTGTTTTCCAAATTTTAAAAAGTCTAATTTCGTAAAAGCACAGAGAGACAGGTTTAATGTACTTAGTGTGAAATAAGTTTTCTCCCGCCATTTTAAACAAGGAGAACCCACCCAAAGAATAAACTTCTAGTCTTTTAAATAAAGAAACACTGTCCAAAGAATAAATCTGATCATCTCTAAATAGGTTAAACACAACCAACCCACAGGGTTCCTAGCATCTCTATCACACTGAAACAGGTTTCCTTTCTTCCTCCTATCTACGGTAATGCCATTTACTTCTTACTAATACTTTCATACATTATTGATTTGAAAAACTCTTCCAAAGAAATTATTTTATATATGCTCTCCACAGTCATCATAAATTAATAATACATTTTATATTTCTGTGAGACAGGCCAAAGTTTTTATTAAATAAGCTCAATACAGAGTAACTGTACAAAGTTAAAGGAACTTTGCATGAGAAAGAAGTCTGAAAAAAAGGTAAAAAAAATTCAGTTTATTACATACACAGCTCACATAAAACAAGCATTCAGCAAGCACCTTCACTGGCTGTTGGTAATGAAATAGACACATTTACTCATTCAAAGAGCCAAGTTTATTTTATTATTCAATTACTCTTAAAAGATCCCAAAGTTACCTGTTCACTATAATCTGCAAGGAACTCTGTATAAATTAAATTATTACAACAACCTTATGGGTTACTGTCTTGCATATATTTTACAGAAAAAGGAACAAATTTCAAGGGGAGGGAGTGTCTTTTGGTCTTCAGTCATCAGCTACAAATCTAGATTTCTAACCTAGGACAGTGCATTTCTAAAGACCCAAGTCTTCTCTCCCATGACATTCTGTGGCTGCATCCATATTCTGCATGCCTAGCATGAGAGAAACATCAATCCAAGATCGGATTGAAATGAGGCACTGAGGGAGAAACAGGACCACACTGAATGGACCTGTCTAATAAATACAATTCTCAATTTCCTATGGAATGACAGCTAAAAGAAACTTGCCAGAGGAACACACACACACACACACACACACACACACACACACACACACACACACACAGGGGAGTTCACTAGAACCATGCTTTCATGATCTATAATCATGTCAAACAAAGGAAACACCCACATTCTAAAAAGCAAACTGTTTTCATCTGTGTGATTCAGTCAGGCAGCATTGCCCCTGCTCCTCCCAACGACCCTATCTTTCTATTCCATAGGAAGGCAGCTAAAGATAAATAGTATAAACGTCTACCATCATTCTTCCTCCCTGGAAACAAGAAGTGGAAGCTGCAAAGTCACATGGAGCATTCTCATTTACACAACAGTTCCCCAAGGAAAGAGGTGCATTAGAAACAAAGGCATGTAGGTAGAACAGGCCAGGTGGTAGTGGTGAACACAGCTCAGTCTTAGCAAACTGTGTTCTGAAACAGCACCTAGACGCCCATGCTATTTTAGAACAGGAATTTTTAAAATATCTTATTTATTATTTTTATTTTGTGTATGAGTGTATTGCTTGCATGTCTGTTAAGTTCACCAGTGTCACGTAATGCCTACAAAGGTCAGAAGAGGGCATTGGATTCCCTTGGAACTGCAGTTATGGATGGTTGTTAGCTGCCATGTGGGTGCTGGGAATTGAACCCAGGTCCTCTGCAAGAGCAGCCAGTGCTCTTAACAGCTGAGCCATCTCTCCAGCCCCAACATGACGATGAATACCAAGATATGGGAGCTACAATCCTAATCAACACAATCACTTGTGATGTCAATAAGAAAACCAAGTGTACTCACTAAAATGATCTTGCAAAACTTACAACTTTCTGTTTTGCCTCAAATTTTCATGAACACCATTCACATTATTCTTTCTGTATTTGTCTCCTCCTATCCCTTTCTTATGGAAAAAAAAAAATGCTACAAGACAATTTTTTAAATGTTTTCTCTAAATCAAAATGAATCCTTTATTTTTCTTTAAGGGTATAATGCTTATTATTATGATTTGATGAGATACATATATAATTTATGTACAATTCAAGAAATTACAGCCTTGTCCAAAAATATAATTTCTTTCCAACTCAGTATAAAAAATGAAAAAATCATCATCAGTAATTCCCAACAAAAGGAAAACCACACATGACAGGTCATCAATTTTATATTCAATACAATTTTTTGTTGCCGTTGTATAAATAAAATGGTAACACAATTTTCTAGAGTTTCTCCTTGGTGAAAATATTTACTCGTTTAGATTCAGGCACTCACATCAGTACATGATTAGAGCATTCTTAAAAGACAAAATATAAATTTGAGCTTAAAGAACACCTTTTCCAGGATTACAGAGATGGTTCAACGGTTAGAGCACTGGCTGCTCTTTCAGAGGACCCCGGTTCAGTTCCCAGCACCCACATGATGACTAACAACCATCCTTAACTCCAGTTTCCTGGGATCCGATGCCTTCTTATGACCTCTGTGGGCACTGCACAACACAGATGCACTTGAATACATGCAGGTAATACACTCAGACTCATAAAATAAAAAAATAAAAAAATAAAATATTTTTTTAAAAGAACGCTTTTTCAAAAAGTTTCAGCCTTAACACGTAGTTGCCTAGGTGGGGCTGTAGCTCACTGGAATTCCAGCACACAAAGGTTCTGGGTCAGTAAGAAACAAAAGCAAAGCAAGTTACTTCAACAAACAGAACCAAATTGTATCCATATGACTGGAGGTTCTGAAGTATGATTGACCAGAAGCTCATTAAAAGATGTAAGTAGCCCAGTGCCAGCATAGCATCATAAAAAGGTTAAAGTAGAGTTAGGAAGAATGTGTTTTGAACAGTACATCTCCAAATGGTTTACGGATCCACAAGCCCACTATATCCTCATATGAATTACTATTCATTTTCTCTGACAAGGTTAAATAGTAATAGAAAGACATTTCAACCCTTCATTTAAAGACATAGTTATATAACTTCAAAAACTGAATTCTGAAAGTTAATGTGTGATTATTTCAAACAAAAATAGAATATAATTATACTCTTGATATTGAGCGTAAATGAGCTTGTGTTAAACAGCTCTATTACTAACCTTTTCTTAGTCCACATGGTTCAGTAATTTGGTTTCTAAGAGGTATATATTTAGTGTGAATCAGACACCCAAGGTTCATTCTTCCCTTTCTTAATAATTACATCATTCAGTCTGCCTGTTTCTTGTCTTGATCATCTGAGCTCATGAGTTCCAAGAAGAAATGGATTTGTTTTGTTGTTAATTCTAACAGGGTGTGTTAATTAACAAGTGGCAGGTAGTAACAACCTGTATGAATTATTTAAAAAATAAAATACACTGAGTTTACATTTTCTGTTGATTTATGTAAAACTTAAAAGCAGCAGGATATTTTTATGAGTAAAATTGTTTAAATATAAGTCTCATGCATTTATTTCTATGGTAAATTTAAAATTCAATTATGTAAATTGAATTTCTACAACAAAATATTCAGAAACAGCCCCTGATTTGTGGTATGTGCATACTTTTATTTGATTGACTAAATTTTCACAGAATTTATTTTATAACAAGAGAAGTTGTAATTTTAACCTTTAGAATCCCTTGTATGTATAATTATAGCTTCTACTTCATTCTGAAGGGCTTGGATAATCTCAATATTTCTAAGAAGACTTCTGTATAATCAGCTGTATTATAAGCAATAAGACATACAATATGTTAACTTCTTTTTTCATCTTATTTTTAAAATTTTTAAAGATTTATTTTATTTTTTATTATTTATGTGCATGTGTGAGTGTATGCCATGCATTCACTGGTGCTCAAGAAAGTCAAAAGAGGGTATTGATACCCTCAAACTAAAGTTGTGGATGGTTGTGAACTGTGCAATATGGGTGCTGAGAACAAAACTAGGTTCCTCTTGCATGAGAGACTTTGCAACTCAAATCATTTAGAGTTTTGATCGAAGGGAACACTGATTATTAACAGATACTCTATTCCAAATGTTTAGCATATATTAATTACATAACACCAGACAACTATCTAAATGACAGGATTAATAAGATACTTAATAAGAGAAATAAAAACTTTTAGCACTCACAGGGCTGGGAATATGGCTCAGGGCAAGCAACACCCTAAGCACAATGCCCAGCACAGCCAATATTGTTTTTAAGCTTTAGTACACACATTAGTACAAAAATGCAGCACCACAAGCAAAGGGATGAATCCGCTTGTACACTTGTTTTCATTTATTTTTATTTTATATCTACGAATTTTATGCCTGAGTGTAAGTTCATCCATGTTGTGCAGTGCCTGAAGGGAGAGAAAAGGGTGTCGCATCCCGTGGAACAGCTGTTAACCACCATGTGGATGCTGGGATTTGAACATGAGTCTTCTGCCAGAAAAGCCAGTGCTCTCAACCACTGAGCCATCTCTGCAACACCCCGACATTGTACTTAAGTTAATTAAACAAAGTTGTAAATGATCATACACAGCCCAACTGGAATTTCTGTGGTAACTGTTCTTACTCAAAGTCCATGCCAACAGAGTTAATGTTTGATTCAACGTCTGTTTAGCAGTTACATGTTTGGGACCTTTAAAGTCAAGTAAATTTGACTATAAGCAATTCTTACTACCTAAGAGGTTAAGACAGAAAGGTCCAAACCAGTATATTACAGGGAGCACATGCCAGAGAACTCAAAAGCCCTCATTTATGTCTGAATGTGTCTGTTTAATAACAACTGAGTCTGTTTAAGTTATTGATAGTAAAAGAAAATATCTAAAAATTCATAGGGTTCACATGAATATTAAAAGATTATGATTGACCTTTATAAAAATTAAAGCCCTAGGAGTTATCCTGTTGTTCACTGAAATGTTCACACAATTGTTTCAAGTAAAAACATAATGAACAACAATAATTAGATATATACCAAGAGCTTAAGGGACTAAGTTTTAAGCATAGTTTCTTAAACAAGCATAAACTACATACTTGAATGTATGTAAAGTGTCAAGAAAAATAAATTAAGTAACATTAATTCCCAACCCATAAGTGCTCAACAAGATACTGACTTAAAAAAAGGAGTACTAAAATGTTAAGGTGCTTAAGAGTAACAGCTGTTCAAAGGAAAATATTAGACATTTTAAAAGCATTATTTGAAAGTTTCAAAATATTAAATTATATTAAATTATTTTAAGTTGTAAAAACTTACAATTCTTCCAGAAAGTCTCTATGAGGCAACCCCAGGCTGGCTATTTACTTTTGGAGAGGGCTGTACTGACCAGCTGCTCTGTTCCAGCCCTGTTGTTTATCCTGTGTGTGTGTCTGTCTGTGTGTGTGTGTCTGTCCACAGTTTCATGTGAGTGCGTACCAGGCACCTCTTCGGACAAATATGTAAAACCAGGAATTTGAGTCTTACAAAATCATTCTGGGAATGATCACATAACAGTTTTACAAGCCTTAGTTTTTTGGGGGTTTTTTTGGGGTTTTTTTTTGTTGTTGTTTGTTTTTTATTTTGAGAAAGAAGGCCAGAATGTGTTCTATGCCATAACTTTTTTTAAAAGCTCTTTCAAGCAATTCGAAAATGAGAGAATATTTGAATATTTTATCTCCTTTATAAAGCTTACAGAAGCTCTATGAGTACTTATTGATGCTCAACATACACAACATATTTGGTTTCTAAATACCATCTCATCAGATTGTCTTAATTATTCTATTTTAGCATGAAGAATGACATCTCTATGATATTAAAGAAAAAATTTCAAATTATTCATAGGATGAGAACTGGAAGAAAGCTTTGCATGTGAAAACAAAGCTGGGCATTTCATTTTATAAAAAGGAAAAGGAAACAGGTAAGCTTCCTGGCCAGTGCTCTAAGATTTCCCCACTGGTCCAAAGGCAAACTCAATTTTGCACCATGGAAACCTCAGTATAGCTACTGGAAGCTGATGCTTGACTGAGTGTGATGGCTTCAGCCCTACCAAAAAGGCCATGCTGAGATTGCAGTGGAATCTCAAAAAGAAGATTGCATAGCCAGTCCTTTGTAAGCCAAAATACATAGAAATTTTTTGAGGATGTTCAAAATCAAATGGAAACTACTCAAATATGAGCAAGAGAAACGTCAATACAAAATTATATGTCCTGCTGCTTTCACTAATAGAAGCGTTATTTCTTTTCTATGTGCAATAGCAACTCTGGTACAGATAAATATAACACCAAGCAAGAACTTCTGGAACTTCTTCCTAGCTTTAAAAAAAATTTAAACTGTATTCATTATTAGTATGGGAGGGGGACATGTGTGTGCTACGGCATGCCTGTGAAGACTAGAGGACAACTTTGTGTGATCGACTCTCTCCTTCCACCTTCACATAGGTTCTGGGAATCACACTCAAATAATCACCACGCTTGTGTGAAAAGCACCTTTACCTCCTGAGCCATCTTGCTGGTCCCTTTCTGGTTGTGAGGAAACCCAGTAGTCTCTTGTACAGCTTTGTCTATTTTGCATATACACCACTTTGCAAAGCAAAACCTCTTTTAAATGATCATGGGGTAAGACTAGAGATCTGATGCACAGCATAATGATCATGGCTAACAATATTGTGCTATACACTGGAAACTAGCTATGTCAGATGCTCTTGCTGTTTTAAAAAAGGAAAAGGGTAAGTAGGCAATAAAACACCTAAGTTAGGAAATAGTAATGAGTCACTATGTATGTGTCTATCACTTCATGCTAAACGTTAAACATACAGTATACTTAAAGGTACCTGCCCCATGTCTTCTCATCATCCCAATTCATCTGCACCCTCCCAACCCTAAGACTCTTCTTTATCTCCATTATCAAGTGGAGGTGCACCTGGTACTGAAGAACAGGGCTCTTCTCTGTTTCTGTATCACCTGACTTCCTAGCAGTACTCTAACCTTTTGGTGCTGTTAGTCTTGAAATACTTCTCTGGAGTCAGATTTTGACACACAATCCATCCTGCTTTGCCCAAGGGTCCCAGGGAACTTTTCATGTCTGTCTGGTAGAACTGGGTGTCATAATGCCACGTCATCTTCCCCATCCCCCATTCATTCTCCCAGGTCTCCAGGGGGTCAAGTCAATGATTGGGCTTGTCCTATCTGGCTATTAGCACCTAATTTTTCTTGCATCTCCGTGTGGCTGTCTAATTAGACATCTCAATTAAAATAATGCCCAAGGTCACCTGTTTACTTCTCTCTTCTACAGTCTTTGCCATCTTAAAAACACACTCACTCAAGTATATTATGTAATCTACTTTGATTTCGCTTTCCCTTGGTTCCTGTGTTCAATCCAAAATACATGTATTTTATCTCCACAACAGATGAGCTTACCCCACCATCTCATCCCACCATACCATCACCATTTCCCTACCTCTGCCCTCTGTCATTTCTATTCTAAAGCCTTCAAAGGCTTCCCACAGCTTAGAATGAATCCCAGACTTTTGGGGAGGGAAGTCTTCAGGCTCCTTTCCCCATCCTTGTCCACTGAATTCCAGTAACACTAGTTTTCTTTCAGGTCTGTTCACCACAGCCCTCCAGCTAGCATTGGCTGTTCTTTGCATCTGGAACTCCTTTCCCAAGTGTTCCTATCACCCACATCTCAGTCCAAATGTTCCCTTCTCATAAAAACTTTCAGGAATCTTTTCAACTAGCAAACCAGCTGCCATCACATCCCACTACCGCAGTTCTCTTCAAATCATTTATCACTAACTTTTCCCGTCTTGAATTTATTCGTGAACCTGTACGCAGAATCTAATTCCAAGAGACGCTTTGTCCGTCTTTGGCCAATGTCTACAACAGGGAATGATTTGATAATTAACAAGGATGTTTTGTGAAAGATGAATGTTATGAACAATCCATTTTTTTCAACCCTTCAATACTTACATAAATTATGACCCTTTGGGAAACCTTCACTTGTGTTTGTGTATACACATGTATCTATAAAAGGCATTGTTATTAGCTCCTCAATAACAAAAAGAATTATTACATACTTTAAATTTTTAAATAAACATTGCATTAGAACAAAAATTTTATTTATAGAAAAATAAATTTGTAAAGGCAATTCCATTTACATTTCATTTTTTCCTGCTGTCCCTTACATAGCGCTGCACCAATAAGTTAAAATTAATGCATTATTAACAAAACTCTAGATTATTTTTTGGGGGTGAGGTCTTTTTGAGACAGGGTCTCCCTGTAGCCTCAGCTGGTCTGAAACTCACTATGTAGAACATACTGACCTTGAACTCACAAAGATCTGCCTGCCTCTACCCGCTAAGTGCTGGGATTAAAGGCATGCACCACCACACCAAGGCTACTTTTTTTTAATCAAGTGCTCTTTGTAAGTTATATGATCTACTCTAGAATACTGTATGGCATTTAATACGTTTAATTCTCAATTTTAATTTTGTCTTGTTTTTGAGACAGTATCTCACTCTATTGCCTAGGCTGGCCTGTAACTCACTATGTGGCCAAGGATGCCCTGAATCTGTGGCAATTCTCCTGCCTCAGTTTCTCCAATACTGCAATTACAGGCATGAGCCACCAGGCCTGGCATTCAATTTGAAATTTTTTTTATCTAGAAAGTTATTTTTTGGTACTACTCCTAGCATATAAAAGTTTCCTAGTGGTTCTATTTTAAAATAAGTTACCTGATAACAATATGAAATAAAGAGTCTGTCACCGAGCACGGTGGCACAGGCTTAGTTCCAGCACTTGAAGCAGAAGCAGGTGGATCTCTGAGTTCAAAGCCAACGTGGTCTACACAATGAGTTTTAGGCCAGCTGGGGCTAGAGGACAGACCCTGTCTCAAAAATACAAAACAAACAACAACAACAAAAAAAAAATGCCAAGAGTCACATACATATACATGTACTACTGTTAAGTAACAATTCACCTGAAAGGCAACTATAACTCAAGTTCATTTTAAAGTTTTGTGGTATTTCACTCCTGTCTAATGATGATGCCCAGGCTTCTGGAACATTCTATACTTTCACTTAGGCATATATAGAGGCAGTATCATGAGACAGGGCAATGAAAATCCTGCTTAGAAGCCTGAATTTAGACAGCAAAAGGCTCACAATAGTCTTTCTTTAAGAAATACGACAACACCCTGTTTTAAAGCAAGATGAAAGAGACTCGTGACTAAGTTAGCTTAATAGCTGAGATTCCTAAAGTGACTTCTAAACGGTGTAAAACCATTTCCACAGCATGGGGGTAACCGAGGCACAACAGAAATGAGTTTAAGTACTAGTTCAAGCACCATTTTCAACCAGTAGGAGAGAGAGCTGGTTACAGTCAGCAGGCCTGACACAGGCTGACAGAAAATGAGAGTCCATGCTGCCATGTTTCTGTTGTTCAGAAGAAACCAAACTCTGAGTTTTATGAGAAATTTTCAACATTAACCCATAATTCACTCTGATCAGCCTGCCTTCTGCATGTCCCTAGACAGGAACTGAATTTCACCACTCTACTCTGCTCCTAATATACAGTGGCCATGAGACGCCAATAATAACCACAAAACAATAATCTCTGAGACCTCCAAAAGGAGCCTCCCCAGTTCCACAGGGAAGGCTAGCCAACCTTCTTCACACGCTCATTCGTGGTGATTTGAGACCCACTCCATGGGAGACTGCTAGGCACTGATAGAACAAAAAGGTAGCTCAGAGGATAAGGAGACTGACCCACTTCTTTCCAGAAGCAATGGTAAACATAGGGGTGAAGAAAAGCCTCAGAATGCAAAGAAAGATCCGTCCAAGGAGAGGCTATGCTGAGTACTTTGGACCTTAGATCTTAACAGGTGATTTGGAGTCAGTAAGCAGAGCAGGAATGCATCGTATTTGTACCTGGAAATATCATTGTTAAGAACAGAAGGGAATAATTAAAGAAATATGAGCAGGTAGAAGCAGACCAGTTCTGCTACCCATCATGGACCTGAGTCTCAACAGGACCATGAGCTGGTTTTGTGGCTCAGCTGTTGTTTATCCTCCCTCTAGCTTCTATCCT
Organism: Eospalax fontanierii; assembly: GCA_035773235.1. Taxonomy (NCBI): domain Eukaryota; kingdom Metazoa; phylum Chordata; class Mammalia; order Rodentia; family Spalacidae; genus Eospalax; species Eospalax fontanierii. The sequence goes on along the minus strand of CM069530.1, from coordinate 66,323,609 downwards.
CATATGTGAAATGGAGTAAGAACAATATCCACTCAAGGGATCCTGGGAAAAATTATTAGAATACCTATAAAGTCCATGGCACAGTTCTCACAGTGCGTCCTAGCATCACAAAAGGAACAAACAGGCCTTTAAAATAGTCATTTTTTGAATATTAATTTCATGCAATGTGCCCTTTGAATTTACAACACTTACTGGGCAACATAAAGGTATAAATTCCCTTTTTGAATGCCTTTTGGTCAAGTATATGGAAAAGTTTTGTATTATTTTCATCAAAGCTTTCCTTCAGACTAAGTTAAATGTGGTTTCCTTTTGGAAAAAAAATGAATAATTAAGCTGGGTGTGGTAGTACAAGCCTGTAATCCCAGCTCTCCAGAGATGGAGGCAGGAGGACCATGAATTCCAGACCAGACTAAGAGACAGAGCAAGACCTTGTCTCCAAAGAAAACAAAAAGAAGGAAAAAGAATAGTTAAACATTAATGGAAGACCTAATTACTATTTTTCCTTGGTGCTTAGGACTGTAGATTATGAGCTCCACAGACACACACATATTATCATCAGCACAGAGCACAGTCAAGCACTGTTCTCTTATTTATTCAACAACCACCCCACTTTTGTGTATTTACACCTTTGTGCCTTATTTAGAAGTCAAAGGATGTTTGCCCTGGGCGGTGCTGCCAGTCTATTTGTTGGACAAAGTGGAAATTCAAAAGGCAGGGACAGCAAGAAAGGAGAGATGCTGTGTTTTCATGAAGACCCACTGCCACCCTGTGAGGTCTCTGGGCAAGGAGTAAATATCATTTCCAGTCTGTAATTTGCGCTTCCACTGAGTCAGTCTAGAACAGACACCCTTTAATACCTTGCCTGTGCTGTACACATTTCCCCCTGGGTGTTTCCTCACACTCTGGAGGATTTTCAGTACATACACACATCGCTCCAGAGTTTTACCAACAGTGAGTAATGCATTTTCCTCTGTAACGTTCTGAATTGCATAATGCAGTATTTACATACTTCCTGAAAGAGACTGGGAAAGCTTTGCAAAAGGTTGCTGAAAATAAAATTATAACTAATAAGCTGAAGAAATATTGGGATAACAAACTTCTGGATGTAAGATGCTTTGGTATGATTATCTCACATAGCAGCTGCTGGCCTTCCTGAATACCAGACACGTTGTACAGGGCTCTCTAAGTACTGTTCCCCTATTTATCACAACCCCACAGGCAGGCATTCTGCTTATTTGCAAGATGCTTCAGAATCACTTGAGGATACCTCATAAGCATGAGAGGATAGGCATGAGAGGATTTAAGCCACTGCTGTCTGACTTGAGAACCTGTACTCTGATCCAGTAAATAAAAAAGGCATATTTGATTCCCATTGTACTCCACATTAAATCATCTTAAATCATCCATCCTGATTTTGACTTATCTGTGAAAATTATCACAACAAACAAAAAGCAGAAGGAAACCACATATACAGAGAAACATAATAAAGTAAACTTTGATTCTAGGTTCAACCATCCCAAGGTCAAGGCTGGGTATTCAAACATTATCATTTATTTTTAGAGAATCTGTAAACATACTCCTCTAAATAGTAACTCTAATAGTTCAATATCAATAGATTTAATTGTTAAAATTGATCAAGGACCTTCATAATCAAAGACCTACCTTCCCCCATTTTTTCTTTCTCTTTATTTTTCTGTGTGGGGGGTGTGTGTGTTAATGTATGTGTGAGAGGTTATTCAGTAGAAAAAAACAAGACAAACATTTTTAAAATTTGGAACACACTTCTACTTCTCCAGTTATTTGATTGGTATCTTTTACCTGCATGTTTTGTCATTTTACATTTCTGGATTACAAGACAAAAATGTCCTGAGAGCTAGCATGATTTTCCTAGTCAGTACTAGGACAGTACGTGAAAAGGCCTGACTTTTACTGCTGTTTATTTTTACTGTGCTGAGTTTTATTTGCTCTATTAATTGCTAATATTTTAATGTCAAATACAATTTTCTAGAGTCATTCATTTCCAAATTAACTTTCATTAATTTTAATTTTTTACTTTATGTGTATGAGTGTTTGTTTTTCCTACATTGTACATATATACACCACATGCATGTAGTGCCAATGGAGGCAGAAAAGGGCATTGGATTCCCCTAGAACTGGAGTTACAGATGATTGTTAGCTGTCACGTGGGTGCTGGAAACTGAACCCACGTCCTCTGCAAGAGCAGTCAGTGCTTTTAACCTCTGAGCCATTTCTCCAACTCTTTAAATTAACTCTTATATTGTAGAAAATTTAACAAAGTGAATAAAAGAACATTATGAATTAACTGATCAATATGTTTAATTTTATAAATTAAGCAATAAAAATCAAATCAGCCTAAAATATTTTGCAACCTTTCACATAAAAACAATTCACATTAAAACACAAAACAAAAAGCACATTAGTAGTTGCTATGGTTTAGAGAGGAAAAAGACAGAGAGGCCTCATCCATAAACTATCAAAATGAGATAGCCTTATAGGACAGAGATTATGCATTTATCTATTTCCCCTCTACAGTATACCATATTATGGAATAAACTTATCATTTATGTTGTAAGATGCCACTGTCAATAGAAGTGTCAAGAAATCATTTTTAGATGGTAGGAGTGGGTATAAAATCAAAGTGCCCTGGCTTGTCTGTGCCCCTGCTTCATGTGTTAGAAACTAAATCCTCAATGCTATGGTGCTGAGAGAAGAGGCCTAATAGTCTGCGTTTAGGATTGATGCCATTCATTATAAAGCTTGGGGCTGTGAGTTTTTTCTCTTTCTCCAAGAACTCTGCAGAGGGAGGATGGAGTGAGGAGGCCCTTGCCAGAGCTAACTCATTATCTTGGGCTGCTCAGAACTGTGCAGAAACACATTTGTGTACGCTATAAATTACCCACTTGGTGGTGTTATGTTAAAGCAGTAAGAGCAGATCTTTACTCAGAACAGTCCCATGAAACTTTCAGGAACCTCATGAATGAAGTACTCAAATATTAAAAGGTTTCCCCACACCCCGTTCTTTTTTTTAAAATAAGAACAATAGACAAAGCCCTTCATGATGAGCCAGGACACAGCCATAACTCTCAGTAGGGTTATTACAGGAAGTTACACCAAACATTTTCATATGAGCTAAAAGGTCAAAAAGTAAGAGACAATGTGACCCCTGGAGTTGGTTGCTGTGGTAACAAACAACCATACAGACATTCTAGTCTTCATCTATTCTGCTTGTTGAGGGTTTGCAGTGCTGGCTGAGTCCAAAAAAGGAAGAAGGAAAAAAAAAAGACAATTAACAAAAGACAGCTGAGACTTTCTCCCGAGGGAAAAATTAGGAAGCTGATTTGGGAGCAGCCGCCACAACTGATGTCTTCTTGGATAAGAAGTAAATAGTTACAGAAAGTCCTCTCTTGTCTCCCATAAAGGAGATTTTTACCAAAGATAGTAATAAAACTGGTAGCTAAGGTGATAAAGACATGGAAATGACGTGGAAACACTGAAAAAGACAGTAAATCTAATTTCTTAGATAAATGTAATACCTTAAGATCAATTTATAGATTTAAGTATGAACTTGGTTCCAGTATTAAAGCTCACTACTGCATAAAGAAATGAATCAAGATTCTTTCTATAGTTGGAACAAAATCCAGAGCATCTCTATTAGCATATGTGTGTGCGCACAGGCATATGTGATCTATGAAAACATGTGTGCACATGTGTATACATACATGTGGAGACCAGAGGTTAACTTCAGGTGTCATTCTTTGGGTGCTGTCCACCTTGATTTTTAGTCAGAGTCTCATGTGGCCTACAACTCACAGATTAAGCTAGGCTAGCTGGCCAAGGATCTGCCCATCTCTACTTCCCAGTGCTGGGATTATATGTCCATGCTGCTACACACAATGTTTTGAGTGCTCACATTCCACAAGTTATTTACTTATGTAAAATACAATGCATTTTGCTGAATAGCACAGGAAATGTACCAAAATATTGTCTTATCACAATTACAAAATAACATCTGCACACAGCCTCTTAGGAGCCATGCCAAATGAAACAGAAGGGAGCTGGGCAAAGTCATGAAGACACACGTCCTGAAGGTGAGGACTGACACAGACATGTAGAACACAGACTTTACACCCTGAAAGGACTGTGACATTTCTAGAAAATGGGGTGCATGAGCAGAGGCAGGTGACATAGGGCACGGCATGGAGAAGACATGAAACTCAGTTTCTGGGTGGTCAAGGAAGAGCTCTTGAAACAGTCAGTGGTGATACACATAGACTCTCAAATTGTACCACAGAGACCTGAATGTCTGCTTCCTCAGGGCCAAGATCCATTATCAAAATGACCTGGATGTTTCTGAGGTTCTTTTTCACCAGCCTTTCTAAAGGTTTCTATTTTACTTCCTAAACAACTGCTCAGTTCTCAAGAGGCTTGGCACATTTTCTAGACTGCCTCTCCTATGCCCCTGTCTTAACACATCTTGCCTTTTCCTTAATGAAGCTGACTAAGTCGCACCCTTCTCAAATGGACTCTGTTTTATCCCCCTTGTCTTTGTGGACAGAAAAGTGTTGGCATTTTTTCTGAATCACCTGTGCTCCCTGCACACTAATATATGACTTGATTCATTAATCACTTCTCCTCAAGGGTTTCACCATCCAGATTATTGCCACTTAACTCCAATTTAAACACCACGGAGTTTGACTTCTGGCTCATAGCAAATGACTCTTCCTTATTGCTGGCATTATTCTATAAATGTCAGGGCCTACACTGATGTTTCAGCAACACCTTGTCTAGTTTATCGCCCTCTTCACACCTGTACTTTCTTACAACAAAGACCTTGTTGTTCCTTGAAACATCCCTACATCAGAAACACAAAACTTAACAAATATAGTATGACTTAGCAAATACCAAGTCTATGCTCTGCAAGTTTAATATATAACTCGGTCACTAAACTACACTGTATATGTGAAAATTAGTTAAGAGAGTACTTTTAGTTTTTTTTATTTTTATTTTATGTGTATGGGAGCTTTGTCTGCATGTATGTAAGTATGACATCTGTGTGCAATGTTCAGAGTCCAGAAGAGGTTTCTGATCCCCTGAAACTGGAGGGAGATGGTTGTCAGTTGCCATGTGAATGTTAGGAACTGAACCCTGGTCTTCTGCAAGAACAACCAGTGTTCTTAACCAATGAGCGATCTCTCCAGCCACAAAAGAGGAATTCTTAATGTCCTCATGCTACATATAAAATGGTAACTCTAAGAGATAAGTGACATATTACACTGACAGAGATATTGTAATAACAGGTTCAGTAACTCTTTAGTCAACATGCTTCACAGAACAAGTGTTTCTGGCCAAAAATTTTCAGATTTACATTTTTTCAAAAGGAATTATCTGCATAGACTTAACCAGTTTAGTTTCTCTAATTCAAATATCTAAACTCCAAAATGATCCAAATTCTAGAAACTCATTTTAATGCCACAGGGGCACTCAAAAAGCTTAGGATTTTTGGAGCATTTCAGATCAAGTATTTTTATATTATATGATAGGTTAATACTTTTGTAATATAGACATATATCAAAATATGTGACATCTTAAATTCATACAATTTTTGTTTTATACCTATAAAACTAGACCTCTCCTTCAAAAAAATCAAACTATAATACCAAGTGTTTCCATTCCTGCGTCCTCTATCCTGTAATCCTGAGGCTCCAAGAAATATACTCAGATAGGGTATTAATCACAAATCCCATTTTATAGAGAAGGTGAGTACAAAGGTTAGACAGGACTGAGAAAACTGTGGGCAAGGGGGAGGCTTTTGTGAACTATGACCAGGCTGGCAGATGGCATCTAAGCAGATGTCAGTGGTGTTTGGTTGGGTGGAATCACCCTCCAGCGCAGTCAGAATTTGAGATTCTTCATACGTATTTTTAAAGAGTGATTGGCTATAAGGCAAAAAATGGAACATGAGGAAAACTGTTTGCTCTGTGCTAAGCAGAGTGACTGCACCTAAGAAACAGGTGCAAGAATGATGCAAAACAGAGCAGAGTGTGCATCAGTGAGGGGGGGAGCTTACAACTGTCCAACTGACCTCTAACTCCGTAAACTGATTAAAGTATTTATTTTTAGCATATGTATTATTTCTATTCAGATTTCCAAAGTGATGAGAATAGTTAATTACTACTTATCTACCTAAAAACCAGAACCTACAAACCTATTTCTCAAATCAACATTGTAGATTGCCATTGCAGATAGCCCCTCCGCAATTGTTTCTTTTTATAAGTAACTGAGTAATTCTCAACTAAGACTACTAGTAACTTTTCTGCCTTTACCTTCATGGGTTAACTATTTAACTGTGACAGCTTCCAAAATAGCAAGTTGTTTTCTTTTTCCTTTTTAGCTTAATTTTTTTTTCTTTTATACTAAAATCTATTACAAGAGAAAACAGGCAAAAACATAAAAGAAAAATTGAAATACAAATACTTTATAATTAAGAACAGAGTTTCATTCAATTGTCTCCTTTAAACTATGAGCTTTTATCTTACCTCTTCCCAGTAAATAGAAAAGTTTCTAAGAAGAAAAGAAAATGGAAAGACTACACAAGGAATTGCAGAAAAGAAATCAAGACTTATATATGCCACCATTGGCCACTCGGGGAAAGTGTGTGCAGATCTCAGCCTTCCTCTAGAAGCCAGTAACATGTTTAATAGTGTCAGGTAGCCACTTGACCTAAAAACCATGCCAAAAGATATAACCTCAGCTTAGAAATGACTTCCTTCCTTTAAACACTCCTGTAGAACTTGAAATATCAGCCTATAATTGTGCTCTTCAAAGGATAACTCTCATTCAAAGTTTTCAGCAAAGCCTTCATCTAGATTTCATTCCATTCAGAAAAATTACACAAATATATCCCCATAACTATATATTGTATACACACAGGCTTCATTCTTTTCAGCTTGTCTTGGAAGAATTCTGCCAAAAATTTTCCTGGAAGCTGGATATGGTGGTACATGCCTTTAATCTCAGTACTCTGGAGACAGAGGCAATCTCTGTGAGGTTGAGGCCAGCCTGGTCTAAATAACAGGGAGACTATCTCAAAAAACAAACATTCTCCTGGAGTTACATGAACTCAAAACACTTTCCCAAATTTATGTATTTGTACATATAATATAAATATATTATGCAAGATATAATTTAATATATATAAATTTTCTCACATTTTTGTATCGAAAACTCATTATTTTCTACCACTTAATATAATATTCAACTTTTCAAAAAAATTTTATGTTAACTATATAAATTAATCACAGTTTATACTGAGAATGTATCTGATGGTGAGTATAAAGACTTGTAACCTAAGAACATGGAAAAGCAGAAGTTGAATAATTCTTTCACATGACAAAACAAAAAAGACCAAAGGTGACGTTCCAATGAGAGCTAGAGACAAGTCAGGAAAGGTGGCCATGGAAACCAGCAAGGTCTCATCCCACTGTGACATTCTCACTGCCATGGGCTAACCTCTATACCTGTCTTCTTGAAGGACAGAGGCCAAGCATTCCCTTTCCCAGGCCCCTTTCCATGCAGGGCTCTGCAAACTAAATATGCAGGCTGGAGACCAGGAAGCAAGCTCAGCAGGCTCCTTGGGCTTTGCCCCTGAGACAGCCAGCAGTCACTAACTCCAAAGCTGTAAAAACAGGGAAGCACAGGATACTTTTTAAATTTAAAAAAAAAAAAAAAAAAAATCTGAGATGCTCTGTCTGCCATTTGTGGTACTTTGTGGTTCCAGGGTCACAACTGTATTTGAGAAGCAGTTTCTCCACCAGCTGATGGCAGCAAAGGTATCACCTCTGGATGGCTATTGGAATGGCTTTACTGGACCTGAAGGCCTGGCTGCCTGAAATTCCAGCCTTTATAATTCCCTAAACGAAATTCTTTTCTATTTAGAATTGTTTGCCTGCCTGTATTTCCTGAAAACAAAAACTGATAATATACATTCATATTATATCAAAGCACATCAGGTCATTTTATTCTCGTGTGTGTGTGTGTGTGTGTGTGTGTGTGTGTGTGTGTGTGTGTGTTGGTATTATATGATGCTGAGAAGTGAACTTAGGGCTTCAAACATGCTAAGCAGACACTCTACCACCTCAGCTCTTAAATACTTTATTTTATTATATAATTTTAAAGTCTAGAAGATGAAATGTAACCAATGCCCAACAGATTAGTCCAACTCCATATTAAAGATCTTGGAAGTTTGAATAGGCCAAGGGAGAGATTACTGGTAAGGAAAGCATTTTCTAGTCCTCTTGAGATGACATTTTAGCTAACAAGAGGGTGAAAGTTCTCTTATGCACCTCTTGTTGTCTTCAACATCTGCCAAGTATGGTGGCACATGCCTGTAGTTCCAGCTATTCAAGAGGCTGAGGAAGGGAGACCACTTGAGTCCAGGAGTTCAAAACCAACCTTAGCAACACAGTGAGATGTAGTCTCAACAACAACACAACAAATAATAATAATAATAATAATAGGAATGGGAATAATAATAAAAATTCAATTAAACAACATATCATAGTGCCAAACCTGAGGGTAAGGTTTCCTGGCTCCTTTGCTATGATAGGTTCTTAAGTCACAACACTCAGATTCAGTGAACTGCAGCCTCTTAATGAAACACAACAAATGCTACTCTAAGAAGGAAGCAGAAGCACTTCTACAACCCAGGCCCATTGGCTCCTGAAAGAGCAAAGTTGGGTTCCAGCTATCTTATAATTAGAAATGGCTAGTATATCAAGACAAGATCATGAAAAAATGAGCATAGTCAAAAAGACTGAGATCCAAATGCAGACTATTACTAAGTAATTTTGAGCAAACTACTGAATCTTCAAGTCCCAGTTTCTTCAAATTCAAACTGAGCAATACCAATTACACAATTACACAATTACATTACTATAAATCACATATATAAATCGTGCTAAGCATTAGATGTCATGAGAAAAAAAAATATTTTCCCCTTTTTTAAAAAAAAATTACTTATTAATAATGGTTTGGGGCTCATTACATATTTCCAACAACTTCCTATGAATGTTTAGCATCTAGAAAGAACACTTTCGAGCGCACTCTGTCCCCAAAGACACTGATCCCCATGCATTCCAGCACTAAAATAAATATTTAGGGAGAAGATTAAGTGACCTATTCTGCTCCAGTGCAGGATTAACTCCCTTCCCAGGTCCACTGGATCCTGGAATCTCTTCTTGGAGTAGACATTCCATTGGAAGACACACCCAAGGCTCCCAGCCATAAACATTCCCACCTCCAAATTCCATTCTACTACCAATCAGGGATCCCTACCAGGCTAGGGAGAGAAAGGAAGGAGCTTATCTTCTGTGGAGATAATCAGTCTCTAGAATCCTATGAAGAGGCAGAGGCATTCAAATGCACCCTGATGGACTAGGGGCCCAAGAGAATGAGTCAGCTCAGAGGCGCCACACTTAGATTCCTTCTGGGGCTTCCACACTACTTAATGTAGAGAAAAATGGAGTTTCTTTCAACCGTTACAAGATTGTCATTTGCAAGCCTTTTAAAAGGCACATTTCAGGCTTTAAGACCATTTTTAAAGGGAGGACTTAATTTGATTTTTCATTTTTAACCAAACCTTTTACAATTCTGATATACTTTTTTACAATTTGATAAACTGAGTTTTTCAACAAAACATAAGTATTTTCACATTCCTTTGACATACATTTTACAACAAATGACACTATTAAAACAACATTCTACCTTAATTTATCTGTGTCAAGCATTAAATCCTTGATTGCATTTTCCTAAAGTTAAACAATTAAAATTACTAGTGATCCGAGAACATATTCTACTTGGAGACTTTAGCTATCATAACTTCCATGTGAAGTTCTATGTGAATTCCTGTTCAGTGCTAACAGGTCTATAGGAAACACTCAACAGTTCAGAACTTAGCTGACTGCCTGTATTCATTCAGGCTAAAAAGAACATTAAGCATATTCCCATTTTCTTTTCTGGCGCTAAAGGCTGAATCCAGAGCTTCACCCATGCTAGGCAAGTGCTCTACCACCAAGCAGTATTTTTAGCTACTTTCTATTTTATAATTTTATTTTGAGACAGGGTCTTGCTAAACAGCCCAGGCTGGCTTCAAATTTGTTATCCTCCTGCCTCCACCACCTGAGTAGCTAGGATTCCAGGTGTATACTATCATTACCAGCAGCGTCTTCTTTCCAAACCGTTAGGAAGTGTGGAAGTCATCAGGGTCATGTGTTAGAAAGTAATCTTCAATTACAGATTACAGGAGTGTGTGCAAGTGTTCTACATTCATACTATGAAGTTTTACAAGGTAGTTAAAAACTGCTTTTTCATAAACTATGTAATTATTTAATCATAATTTATAGGAGCATTTCTCAAACCATATGATTTCTACCTTACAAAGACATGGTAATATAAATGGTATAAATGGTAGTGGATCTGAAGGAAGTCACAGTCAAGGGTTCTTTGTTAAGCAAAAGAATCATGTGACTTTGCAATATGGCAATTCATCTAAAAGAAAAATGTCAATCTCAAAGCCAAAGGGGTGGAGGTTGAGTCACAACCTTTCACCTGTGTCCCGGCAACAGCGATGCCTGTTCTTACACTGTTGTTAAAATCCTTAAGTTACCTGTGCCACTCACCATTCAACAGATGTATAAGAAAACTGTATTTGTCTAAAGACTATGTGTAACTAAAATGTCCTTGAGTTTGAAAGGCATCCTAACATCATGGGAAGGTCCTTAGGGGGAAAAAACATCCCATGTTCACATACAAATACTTAATTCATTTGCAGAAAAGGAAGGCAGGATGGCAGAAAGGAGGACAGACAAAAATCAGGAAACCGGCCTTTAAGAGTTTCCCAATACCGCACTTAGAATTCTAACACATCAGTGATCCTTGTTTAGGCACAATGATGGCCCAGATTTCATACCACTTGGCACATTCCACTGTTCAGTCAGATGCTACAGAGAGACAAGGAAGGGCAGGAAGCAGGACTAACCGGGGCAGCATGAGCTCTGGAGCTCCCAGGAACCACAGGGCAATTTCATAACCCCTCACGCTGGAGTGTCTTCCTGAGTCAACACCCTGATACGTAAGAGCCAAAAACATTGCCAAACTCACAAATCCTTTCCCCACCCAACAAGTACTAGTGTTTGGGATTTAGTATTGTTAAGGGAAGAATATGAATTTAAAAGCCCTTTAAATCAATGCCAACAGCAGAAGCCAATAAAAACAGAAGTGAATTGTGAGAAATACTTATCACAACTAGCAGTCTTCACCAAACCCACTTCCTTCTGGGGCTCTTCTCCTCATCATCTGGAGGGAAAGTGGGTTCCAGGTATCAAGTCAAATATGTTTATTTTGAAAAGGAAACTATTCTTTAACCTGTCTCTTTTAAAGTTATTCCTTTATAATAACATTCTAAAAGGAGAGTCTTTTAAACTTTTTTTTTAACTTTTGTAGTTCTCAGAAGGCTAAAAGGCCAGAAACAAATTCTCCCAGAGGAGAAAACTATGTATACAGAAGAGAGGAGAGAGATTATGTGGCAATGGGATGCCATTTTACCTTTGAGAAAAAGACACAAATTCCCCAAATTTATTGTGTCATTTAAATTAAAATTTCCTAATAGCATTGCTACTAATAATTTCCATTTATCCATTTTGTTGCATTAAAAATATCTTTGCAAATATCTTAAAATCAGGGGTAATCTGTTCTTACCCCTGATTTGCTAGACTGGCCAATATCCACCACCCAGCTCAATGACTTCTCCCCAGGACAGTAAGCAGAGTCGTCACAGAAGACTCACACAGGCTAGAAATTGCTGAGATCTTTTTAAAAACTCCTAAGAACACATATCTACAATATCTAAGGTGCTTTGCTTCTTTCCCACATTCAAAGAACATTAAAATGTTGAAAATGAGGCTGGAGAGATGGCTCAGCAGGTTAGAGCACTGGCTCTTCTTGCAGAGGATTCAGGTTTGTTTCCTAGCATGGCAGCTAATAACTATCCATAACTCTAATTCCAGAGGGATCCGATGTCCTCTTCTGGCTTCTGGGGGCACTGCAAAGAACAGGTGCACGTCTACACATGCAGGCAATGCACTTATGTGAATAAAATAAAAGAAATAAAATTAAAATGTTGAAAACATTTGCCTGAACTTAAGGTACTTGGGTTTTAGAACTGGTATAATGACAAATTTAAAGTATACATTTATGATCTCAAAGTTACATTTAAAACCAACTTCTAAAGGAAATATATAAGACTTCTCTTCCTCTGATGTATCTTTTTTTTTCCCCATGCAAGCTCAAACCAGACAAAGCCCAGCATAGAAGTAGGGAAGAGGTAAGAAGCCCCAATCTCAGCTGAGGACAATTGACGGCTACAGTTAGAGATCTGTTATATAAGTTTTTCATCATGCCAAAAAAAATCAAGATTTCTCAGTATGTAGTGATCCCAAATAGAAAAAACAGAAATCTGGTTCCCTTGGCAAGCACTACAGACGGCTGTGTCCCCTACAGGAATGCTCGGTCCTGCACCTCCTCATAGGACCCGCTGTGACATTCCCCATGCCAACTACTATGTATCTGGTCAAAAATTATTTAACTTGAACTGGGCATGGAGGCCCATACCTTTAGTCCCAACTGAGGCAAATGGATCTCTGTGAGTTCTAGGCCAACCAGGGCTACATACATAGCAAGATCCTGTCATATGTATATATATATTTGAAACTGTTACCCCATCTACATTTTCTACAAAGGGATTTAAAAGTAAGATAATACTGTAAGGTGTGAATGAAACCCCCAACAGTTTCAGACTCTGGAAGAAACCTGGAGCCAGAGCTTATCTAAGCCTTGCAAACCGATCCAGATCCCAAATTCCTTGGCAGATAAGCAAGGAATTCACGAACAGCTCTGGAAAAGGACTACTTCCTGGCCAGAAGCGTGCCTTAAACATCAATCAGATGTCATGGCAACCCCCCTCCCCTAAAAGCCAGGAGGTGGCTAAAGGTTTTTAAAAGGCTTTGGGGACTTGGACAACGTGCTGTGGGGCTGCTGCTGGGGCTGCTGCTGCTGCTGCTGGGGCTGCTGCTGCTGCTGCTGGGGCTGCTGCTGGTGCTGGTGCTGCGTAGGGCTTTGAGACTCAGACTTGGGCTGATCACGCTAGCCTGGTTCCCCGGAGCCCCAGACCCAAGATGGGGGCGAGGGGGCTAGCCTCCCCCCATCTCTTCAGGGAGGCTAGCCCCCAAGGGGAGCTAGTGTTTCTCCACTCGTGGGTACGGAGGAGCTAGTCCCATCTGGTCTTCTCTCAATAAAGCTGGGTCCTGTTAGCTGCCAGCGGAACCCAAAACCTTACAAATACCACCTCAAGGAAGGAACTGGAAAAAAATCTATGAGGTACAATATTTTGTGAAGCAAGTGATCTAGCCTCTTCAAAAAGTCAAAGTTGGCCCCATGGCTTGGTTCACCCTTTTAGTCCCAGCACTAGGAAGACAGAGGCAGACAGAGGCAGGCAGGCAGATTTCTGAGAGATCAAGGCCAGCCTAGTCTACATACCGGAGTTCCAGGCCAACTGGGGCTACAGAGACTTTGTCTCCAAAAAAAAAAAAAAAACTATAGAACTGGAGCTCACCCAGAGGGGCCACCTGAGGAGGACTCCATCAACAGGAATGCAGGTTAGGACTTGCAGGAGCTGAGAGAAGGACAAAGGCCACAGGAAGACCTCTCTAAACTCACAGGATGACGGGTTGGACTGGGGATCTCTTTATTAAACTCTTAGGAAACAAATCCTAGGATCCTTAGCAATTATCTTCTGAGGGGAACAATTATTATGGTCAACAGAGGCCAGGAAGCTTCCTGACACAGCTGAAGCCTGGTGGAACTAATGCTGAATGAATTGGGTCAGAAGTCCAGAATTACTGAAAGAGACCTTCATTCATGAGGTTATAAGGAAACAAAACCTCTAAAGCCACACTCAGAATCCACCACCAAACAACCCTATATTTGATTTCTTGTATAAGCAGAAAGCCTTAAGCCAAAGCCTTAAGAAAGCTCAATGAACACTGTATTAAAGAAACTATTAGACCATTACCTGATGACAAAGCAGAAAAGGCAGGGGTATGTGAGGAAGCACTGCCTGAGCCAGACTCAGACCCAGGAAGGCCTTTTTAGGACAAAATGCATTTGCCAGATTCCTCAGAGCAAAGGGGAAGTGAGCTAGCTGCCTAAGGGAGAGGCACACCAAGGCTCTGGCTGAGGCACCTGGACCCTGAGTCTCCAGGTCCTTTCTGCACTTCTGACCTTTCAGGTTCCTTCCTGTCTATCTAGACAAGCTCTTTTCCTGGAGCAGCTCTTTTCTCAATGAAAAGAGCTTTTCTTTCTTCTCTACAGGTGAAGGCATTGGTATGCATCTGCCCTCATCTGTAAAATAAAACCTTTAAATCTCAAAAAATGACAAAGTCAGTCACAGTGGTCATTACTCCAGGAAATGTGCAGTTCATTTGCAAAGGAACATGCAAAATTAAATCCTCATCAAGACAAAGTGCTTATAAATGTTTGGAGTCAACTGAGCCCACATGAAAACTGAAAACGGATTCACAAAGGATGAAGATATGTCAACTTAGAAAAGTGAAGAAAATTAACACAAAAAACTTATTTGGTGAACCAGGTTGAACTAAGCAGTATTTCACTTTGGTAAAAACAACCTGCCAGATTAGATGAGAAAAGAGGCAGTCAAGGGTAAGATAAGAGAAGGAAAGCACTCTCTTAAATCAAAGCTCTAAAGACTATCTGTCACCATGACAACTATCAATATGTAGGACCAGTTACTGCAAATTCATGCAATCCCCAAGAAATCTCAGGGATGCTACAAATTTCAGTACATCTTCCATGTCACATATCTGTGATTTATATAATTTAAACCCTTCTAAGTATTAAAAACCATTCCTTCAGAGAGCACAGTTACAAACAGAATCTCAAGCTAATTCTTTGCATTGTTCTAGATTTGATACAATCAAATTATATTAATATAATACCTCCGTTTTTTTTCAAAATGAAATATCCTGTGTGAGTTATCAACTTACTGCTCCTCAGCTCCAATTTGACCTGTTAATGTATATCTATGATAAATAACTGAATTTCTTTAAGTATTGCTGTTCTACCTTAAGCACGTGCTGTGCTTTCTTACAATGGGCAGTGGAGGGATACTTCTTATCAGCCTGACCTTCGGTGACATGAGAGATGAGCATATGAAGACATCCAGCAGACCCTGCCCCAATCACAGGTAGTTACAAAATACAGTCTTTCTGCTTTACCTTGACACTGAAAACAGAATGCTCATGGGCTTGTATGTTATGATACCTCCCACCTGCGCTGGCATTAAGGCCACACTGAGGCCCTGCTGCCTGTGGACTAAATCACACGCAGAGCAGCACTGCCTTCAACTACCCCCTCATACTCAAACTTCCCCATCCCCACCATCCAGTGCCCTGGGAAGGATGTCTGTCAGCATATAGCTGTTTGGCTCCCACTACCTGTCAACACCACACCTGTTCTCTGAACTGGTCTATCTGTCCAACACTCCAAGCCAAATCACCAAACTTAACAATGGGTGGTGCTGCAGTCTCCAAGGAAGTCTGAAGCCACTGCAAGTGTGTCCTTCCATGGCTCCCGGGTCTCACTCTAGGGTACCTTTTGCTTCTTTACATATTATCATTACTCTTCTATTGTAGTTAGTAATTCTTCATATGCACATCCTACTTAACCTGCAGTGTAGATTCTGCCTCTTTATTGAATCATATGCTACAGTTGCCAAATATAAATTATTGTCTGTGCATGTACTAAGGGATTATTCTATTGCTATTATTTTATTTATTTTTATTATTTTATTACCTATTACTTTTATTCTTCCACCTCTCTGATCAGAAGTTCAGCCTAGAGTTCAGAATATCCAGGTAAATCTTCTGTGGATCTCTAAAATTACTACTATCATGTGACAGAGATAAGATGGAGTCTCAAACAGTTGTGGCATTCTGAGACAGCGTTCATATACACCAAAAAAGCAAAAACAAAAAAGATTGGAAAAAAAAAAAAAAAAACCTTTTAAAAATGAGCCTGCTAAACTACAGGTGCAAGGCTACTGCCCTAATGAATTCTTGCCCTAAACCCATTCCTGTTTGGCACCTTATCTTTGAGGACATGTATACACACCCAGGTCCTTCGGCTCCAAAGTCTGTATCATATCAACTAACAACATTCCTTGTTACCCATCAAGGCTCAACAATAACAGGTGATCTTTCTGAAAACCCCAAGTTGGCCAACCATGCAGCCAAACATCTGTGCTCTTACAACTAGAAGGTTGGAGCAGAAAAATCTAAGTTCAAGGCCAGTCTGGGCGATATTCTGAGACCATGACTTTGAAACCAACTGACAGCTCCAGATAGCACAAAATGAAGATAATATTTCTTTCATTTGTATTTTGTTATTTTTGACAATTTCCTATATGTATGACATGTATTTTGATCATAACCACCCCCTATTACTATCTGCTCCCTCTCCCACTCCTGGGGAGCCCTTCCTTCCTCCCAGCTAGTTTCCCTCCCTTTCAAGTCTCTTCTGTTTGTAGGTCTTATGCAGGTAGGCAGAGCTGCTGCAACAGCCATGTTAGTAACAGAGATCTCAAATTCAAACCCAGAGCTTTCCAACCTCAAAGCCTTGGCTCTCAATTCACCATGACCACACACTCTTCGTGATTCTGGTGGCTCTTCTCCATCAAAACGAGGCAAAACAGAAAAGTGCACCAGCCAGACATTCAAAAAGTTTGGATTATGAATTTGGGGGCCATGGTACATTTTTTCTTCTAGGAAAAGCAAGAGGGGACAAAGAACATTCTTGCCTGCTTTTGTAAAAGCAGGTGCACATCCCTTCTGTGTATATCACCGACACAAAGTGACTCTTGTCTTTGCTTGCTTTCTCCCCGTGTAAGAACATGGAACAGCAAATACAGATGTTACTACATATTTTCAGTTTCAGGGAAACCCTGACTGGAATTGAAACTATGTAAATTAATCCCTACATTTTTATGCTGGGGTACAGAATTAAAATGTAGACTGAAAGTATCAGTTGTTATGGGAGATTGAATCAGAAGCCCAGGCAGGCTTGTGGTTGGAATACCTAAAGGAAATCTGAAACACAGAAATGGCCAAGGACTTGAAAACAGAAGATATTTACTCACTTTAAATACCAAAGCCCTCAATGCTCTCACTAAGGGATTTCTGGCTAGAGAGATCAATGGTTTTTAAAGCAGTGAATTATAAATCTGAGATTCATATAAATTACAGGATTGTGCCTTTAAAGCTTCTCCCTTTTTGTATCATTTACTTTATTACAAAAAATTGTAATTACATGTTTATTTTATTTTATTTTTGTGTGTATGGGAGTTTTTTAGTACACCCATGGATGTGTGTATGACAGAACAACCTGTAGGAATTCATGAACTGATTCTTTCCTTCTCTACATGGGTCCTGGGGCGTGAACTCAAGTCACCAATGTTGGTGGAAAATACCGCCAAGCAATTTCACCAGCTCCTTCTTAAAAATTACATTCTAATTTCAGTTTTATTACAAATTTAATTGTGTAACATCAAATTTCTCATACAAAAAATACTGCTTATCATTTTATTCATTTCACTAGAACATTTACCAAGACCTCCAGCAGAATTAGATTGAAGGAATTCAAAACTAGTTCTTCAGATATAACACCACCAATTTCTCTTCTTAAGAACTATTTTCACACACACATTACTCTGACAACTTTGCAACTACTCAAGCAAAAAATAATTTTCCCTGATAAATAATTTGACTATAAGTAATAACTGAGTGATCTGGGTTGGGAACACAACTGTCTTATAATTTTCCTGTCAGGAAGACAAAAGAAGGATGCTACAAGATCTCAATACAGAGGTAGACTGCCTGCTCAGAGGTAACAGATTTTAAGTGTTTTTTAAATTATTTAGTTTCAGTCAGCAGAAGACAATGGTCTGGGTTTTAGTTTGGAGTAAGCACACTCTACTCTGTTTCTCAATACAGACATGATACATGAAAGAACAGTTTGAGGACTCTGAAAAGTATACAGGAATAGCTGAATTAGAATAGCAGATTTAAATCTTTTTTTCCCTACAAATACCTCAGCCTGGACTCACAATAACTCAACTCAGACGCAGCAAAAGATGAAAAAGGGCCAAGGAGCCTGAAGGATGTCTGTCTCAAAAGGCCTAGGAAGAAGTTGCCCTTTTTTGTTTTATTCAACTAAAGCCAAAGGTACTCCCATAAAATAGCAATGGACAACTTACATATGAACTCAGTAACTGTAATTCTGTCTAAATGTGTAGAAGATCTGTGTCTGAAACCTAAATAACAAGGATGAAAGATATCAAAGATGAACTAACTAAAAGGAGAGGCATATCACATACACAGATTAAACAACCCAATATAATGAAGGTATCAAATCGTGCATACGTCTAACAATTCCAGTCAAAACCCTTATACAGCGTTTGTAGATATGGACATCCTCATTCCAAAATAAAGCAAAGAAACTAGAATTTTTAAAGTTCTGGAAAAAAAGGACAGGTTGGAGAATGTATATTGCAGAATTTCATGACTCAAGAGTTACAGTAATCGGGACAAATAGACAACTAGATCCCAGAACACAAGAGAATCAGAGAAGTCACATAACCACGAATGTGCTTTGACAAAGGTCATCATTTAATAAACAAAAGGCAACCTTGCTGATGATGACATGGAATGAACTAAGCATCTGTATGCTAAAAATGAATCTCAACAGAGACGCACTTTAAAAACCTCAAAATGAATGATAGTGCTGAATCCAAAATGGAAAGCTATATGTTTCTTCAAAGTAAGAGGCTCTCTTGAGTGCAGGGACTTTGGCAATGAGTTATTAGGAAACCAAAGTAAATACATAAAAGAAAAGTTTGTTAAAACTCAGTTGTATCAGAATAAAAAATATCTGCCATATAAGATGTTCAGTTTTTATAATAAAAGGACAAACCTCAGTTTAGGAGAAATATTTGCAAATATGTGGCAATAACTTCTATGCACAATGTGCAATAACCCTGAATGTAAATTTTAAGAAAACTAACAATCTAATTTTCAAATGGGCAAACAAGCCTGGCATGGTGGCTCACATCTGTATTCGCAGCACTTGGAAGGGTGAGGCAGGGGGACTGTCACAAGTTCCTGACCAACCTGGACAACATGGAGAGGCTCTGCCTGAAAAAAAGGGGAAAAAAAAAAAAAAAACGAGAGCAGTGAAATGAGCTATACAGTTCTCTAAAAATGAATACAAAATGGCAATACATACCTGAAAAGCCCTTCTACAGCAAGTGGGAAAATGTAGATTAAGAAGAGTATGAGATATCATTGCAACCTATTACAAACGCTAAAAATCAATACAGATGATATCACGTGGTGGTGCGGATGGAAGGCAAATAAAAATTCATGGGCTGTAATGAAATGTAAAGTGTTACAACCACACCGAAAAACAGCTTTATAATGTCTTATAAATTGAACATATATCTACCTAATTATAGAATTCAGCAATCCACTTCCTAGGTCATGTCACAAGAGAAATGAAAATGTATTGTCCACACAAAATACCTGTACGTGGACATTCTAGTCATAATGATCACAAACTGCAATCTGTCCCCGGTGTACTCAAGGAGTGAATGGCTACATACACCGCAGAAGTCCAGTCTGTGAACCACTAACTAGATTGAGCAATAAAAAGAAATCACAGCTGCAATAAAGTGTGAATGAATCTCAGTGGCATTATACTGAGTAAAGGAAGATGGTCTCAGGAGAACAAGGGGAGAGGGGAAGGAAGGAGGAGAGGAAGAAATCTAGATACATACACAAATATATACACATACACATAAATATGGTGTTTTAAAGAAATTCTTAAAACATTAAATTATAGTGACAGAATGGAATGACAGTCATCCAGTGTTGTTGTGGGGCAAAGAGCTAATTGCACGGGAACACAAGAAATATTTTTCTTATAGAACTGTGTAGTGATGGTGGGTGGGGTTAACATACCTACAACTGTATATACAATCAAAAGTTTATTTGCTGGGCTGACCCAATTTTTAAAATGTAGCAACCTTTATCGATACCCACATTACCACGCAGTCTCCTCTCCATTCTTATCTTACATAAAGTGAAAGTCTCCCTAAATAGAAGGCACTTGGATAAAAGGTTCATTTTTACTATTTGACACTGTAGATGACATGCATCTCCAGCAGAAGGAGGGGCTCTAGACAATAAAAGCATACTGCACGTAGTTCAAAGGCCTACAGACACACCTAGTCATCAGAACCCCAGCTTATTTGTTTTTCAAATGTTTATTATTTCTGTGAATGACATGCATGATGTGTGCGTTCACGTGTGTCTAAGTGCAGGCTGTATGTGTGCCACATCACTCGTGTACAGGTCAGACGCCCACCTCTTGGGTATCAGTACTCAACTTCACTTTCAGACACTCTCTTTGTTGTTTGTCATTGCCTATACCAGGCTGTTCACAGCCAATTCTCAATTACGAAGATACTAAATTAATATTTTAAAAACAAGTACTAGTAACAGAAAGAATATTTCAAAGAAAGAAAGAAACTATAAAATGTATAGATCATGCATAATGACAAAACCAGCTGACACACCAAGAGCCCCACCTCAGTATAAAGTGTAATCAGTGGATGATAAGGAAGGGAGAATCAGTTTTCTCCAGGGACTAGTTTTGTGAGAGGTAATGCCAAATGGGCAGCCCTAAACACAGTACACAGGAGCATCACCAAATGGACTCGGTGCATATGATACGTACGAATATTTATAAATGAACATATGTATGTCTCTATGTATAGGTAAAAAGAAATTGAAAGGGAGTTGAGGGGCATGGGAGGACCTGGAAGGGTTCTGGGGAAGGAAATCATACAAAAACAGTGCTCGTGGATGAAATTCTCAAAAATAAATTTTTTTTTTAAATGTGAGAAAAAAATGTATACATCACTTTTGCTATCATTAATTTCACAATATTTAGCGCAGTATCTGGTGAACAGTTAAATACCACTGATACACAGTTAAATGTAATTTCTAACATATTCTACTAATAGCTTTGATTTTTTGTTTATTTGTTTGAGACCGAGTCTCCCTAAGTAGCCCTGGCTACTTGTGGATCATGCTGTCCTAAAACTCACAAAGAAATGCTTGCCTCTGCCTTCCAAGTGCTGGAATTGAAGGTGCACATCACCACAACCAGCCGCTTTTAACAGGAATATCTCATATAGGCCCCATAGATCAACATGTGCCTCTAGACGATAAGCTAAGATTTAACAACTCAAGCATGTAAATGATGTGTTTGTGCACCTGCCAGTAATAGATTTAGAGACAAGTTCTGATTGGATATAGAAAAAAGGAATTCTGTTGACTCAGTCAAGCAGGGAGAAAGCACAGGAGCAGACAGGTTCCTGGTGCTGCATGGGTGTTATGCCCAATGCCCACTCCATCAGTCCCCAGCAGTGCTGAAGCTTGCCAAGTAAGTTCCATTGGATAATGTGGGTGGAAGCGCAGAACATAAACATATACACTCCTGTAAGCTACAGGAAACCTGCAACTAACTGAAGTTTAACCAACTGAAGTTCAACTCTGCGATATTTTACTACTAAGAGAGTTTATTGTTTAAAAGAACAGAATTTTGCTGTCTAACTTTCTTTATAGTCTGTATGATTTTCTGAGAAACATTCAGTTACATTTACTGCTAACAAGTTGAAAATAGCATTTTAAACGAAAACAAAGGAGGAGGAGGAGGGAGAGAGGGAGGGAAGCAAACTAAAAAACAAATAGAAATTGTTCAAAGTCAAGTAAATGAGGCAATATAATATTAGTGCTAAATGGTCTTCATTCTGAAGAACAAAAACTACCAGCTAGATCAAGATAAATATACACATGTATATAGAGAGGCAGAGACAAGGAGATGGGCAGTTGGTGAATTTTTGTTCAGCCTGTTATCTGGATTTTGCTGCTATTGTTCAGTGTTTTGAGACAGGGTTTCATATAGTGCAGGCTAGCCTCAAATTAGTTATATAACCAAGGTTATGCCTGAACTTTTGATCTCCCTGCTTCCACCTCCCAAGTGCTAAGATTACAGGTGAGAGCACCAATATGCTCAGCCTACAACACAGATTTCTAATTCAGTATTAGGACATACATACTCCGTACATACACCAAAAAATAGATCCAAAGCCTTGGCAATCTCATCATAGTAAATATGGACAGAACAATAAGCCCCCCCAAACTTGGAGAAAGTTAGAAAGTAGTATGTACATAAGTACTTTAAGTTACTGCATATGAATGTATTATAATGAATGTATTAATAATACCTGTTGTGTTTTAAAAGTATTATGATCATTAAAGATTTCAGAAAAAAATATTTGCAAACAAACTAGCACTGACTATAATCCTCTAATGTAAACAGGTTTGTATCATGATGTCTTTTCTGGATTGTGTAGCATGGGGTTATCTCCTGTTGCTTCTTTGTAAAATATGGTATTAATTTATCTAACCATAAACGTGTATGACACACCTGAGGTCAGTCACAGTGCGAAGCTCTAGGTATACTTGAACTCCATTCCAATTAAAATCAAAGGCTGACAGATAGTCTAGCCACAGCAGATGCGACAGAGGGCTAGAAAAGGGCACATGCAAAAAAGGTCTTCAGACAGTGATAGTGCAACATTCCCAAATTACGAAAAAGACTCAGCCCAGGGCCGTGAGCAAAGGAAAGTCCTCCAGGCATAGGTGAAAGAAACCTGCCTTGGGGACAGGGAGAGTTCAAACAAAGACTCAGGATACAGCATGTGGTCACAGACCTAGACCGATTCAGAACGTTGTGAGGCTCTTGCCTTAAAGTCATTTCGCATTTAGTGGACACAGGAGAAACTGTGGGACAGATACATTTCAGAAGTCCAATCTATGTATTTTAATTTGTACAGGGGAAAACAGGAACTTCCCATGGATGTACAGTGACTGACTAAACTTGGCTCTCTGTAACCATGAGCACCATCTTTCCTTAGGTTAACATGCAGTTTAAATAGGTTTTTCCTAAGTAGTTAATGAGTTCCTGCAATACTCTTACTTAGCATCAGTAACTTAATTTAGGATTTTCACACTATCCTCATGAAAGAGGATGCCTTCTTCATTTTACCCAATTTCCTTGTAAAATGCCTGTAGAAATGTGTTCAGTGTGCAAAGTAACTAGCTCCTGCCACCCTCTGTATCCTGTAAAGCCATAAAGAATATAAAACATGATCTTAGAAGGCTGTATGATCAATTCTGTCTTATTCCAGAATCTTTTGGAGGTAAAGCAGTCCCCTTGATAAACTGATTTTCCACATTATTTTCTAATGATGGATTCAACAGTCACTACTTCATTGAATAATTTTTTTCGTAAAACTCATCCATTCTGTCTGCAATTTTCATTCTAGTACCACCAATTATATATAGTAGGATTTTTTCTTTGATTTGGGGTTCATTTCATGCAGCCCAGCCAGGCCTTGAACTGGCTGTCTCTTGCCTTCCCTTGGGTTGCAGGCCTGGGCTGGCATGCCTGGCATATCTAACATATTTGGCATCCATTGTGACACTTTCATTTTCTTTTGCGTTAAACTTTTAAGAGCTCTCTGTGCTCCCTACCAGATGACCAGCCTATTACCTTCCCTGACGTATGTCATTCCAGTATCATGAGCTGAACCCCTTTGTTCATGGTCTCACATTTTTTTACCTTAATAATGAAAGTTATACATATTTGTTGGCTTCCAGTAGAGTCTACTACTAATTCTCGGGTTGTTTTCTCATAGCCTACTTACTTTGAGTTCTTCCTTATTATTCTAAATGTTGAAACTAATTTGAACATTATTTCCAATTGGTTAATGTATTTTTATTTATACTCTATTTAAAATATTATCCCTTGGATCAAAGAATTTGACTCTGTGGAAATAAACTAAGTTTTCCTTCTTGGCTGTCTATAATTCATCTTATAAGTTTCTTAAATAGACAAAGCATATTTTACTTTACTCTGATGCCTTACGGACTCTTTCAATACCTTTTCAAAAAAAAATTTTTTTATGTGTATGAGTATATTGCCTGCATGTATGTAAATACACTTGTGTCATGCAATGCACATGGAGGTCAGAAGAGTGAGTCTGATCCCCTGGAACTGGAGGTATGAAAGACTGTTGGCCGCCATATGGGTGCTGGGAATCAAACCCAGGTCCTCTCTAAGGGTAGTCAGTGCTCTTAACTGCTGAGCTATCTCTCCAGTGATTTAGTATCTTTTTTAATGCGGGGTACATGTTGGATTATACACCAGCCTGGAGACTTTCTGGGAGTATAGATCTTCACAGAAACACCTGTGTAGCTTCTGAGTTTAGTTCTAAGTTTTTCTATCTGTCTTTCGGTCATCACTGCTTGATGCCAGTAGTCTATCTGCACTATTCTCAATCACTATTTAGGGTATCTGCCTTTGATTTAAAGTCATATAGCTGCAACCTAGGATCAGAGGTTAAATAAAATTAATGAGATTTAACCAAGGAAGCTGTTAGCACAATCTGAGGAAAGAAATACTTGACCTTTATTCCACCTCCTTTAGCGACTGACTTTATATTATTTACTTCTTTTTTCTTTAGTTCAGTTTTCTAGGGTAAAGTGTACTAGGTTTTTTAAAGCATATTTTAAAAGGTGAAATAGTAAACTATTTTTTCAAAAGTTTTGTTTTCAACATATAATACAAGAAATCTACAGTATAATTTTTTTTCCTGTATCACTGCATTTGCAGCAGATTATCACTAACTGAAATTGTTTAAACCAGAAATAGCTGGTTTCTTGCCCCACTCACATAGTCTAAAAAGAACAATGTTTCCTTTTGTAGCCAAACAATGTGGTACTTTCTACAACATCTACTAAATAGTATCAATGTATGTTAGAGTTGCACTGACTACATTTAAAAAAAATTTATCATCAGATTATGTCATCCTCAAAAAATACCAACACATGAAATAGCTGGAATGTTTATTCTTGTCTATAATACTATCTTCTTCACTGTGGGATAAAATTTCTTCATTTAAATTAACTATAAAATTTACACTTGAATTTTTAAAAAACAAACTTCACCATGCTATCCCCATATTTCTATAGAACTCAAAGTTGAAAGGAAAATACAGTTTATATATTTTAGTTTTGGTTGATATATCTGGTAACATTTATATAAATTATTTTTAAAATACCCAAATACAGGGGCTGGAGAGATGGCTCAGTGGTTAAGAGCACTGGATGCTCTTGCAGAGGATCTGAATTTGATTCCCAGCACCCACATAGTGGCTAACTGTCTATACTCCAGTTCCCGGGGACTCAGTGCCTTCTTCTGACTTCTGACATCAATGCATGACAAGGATGCACACACATACATGCATGCAATACACTCATAGACATTAATTTTTTTTAATTTAATACCTGAATACAAAAGAAAAACATATCCATCATAATACATCAGAGCTGATAAATGTTTATCTACAAATCTGTCCCTACAGAGCAAGATACTTTGATTCAGGGTCATGATTTTACCCCTTAAAGACTGAAAGAAAAAAAATTAAGAGACTGACCAAAAAGACTTTCTGTGGTCTAAATTTCTACAGGATTAGTTGCTTAAGCTAAATGAAAATAATTCATATGTAGGATTGGTCTTTTTTTTCTTCTTCTTCTTCTTATGTGTATGAGTGTTTTACCTGCATGTATGTAAATGCACTCAAATCATGCAATGCCTGTGGAGGTCAGAAGAGGGTGTCAGATCCCCTGGAATTGCAGTTACAGGTGGTTGTCAGCCACCACGTGGGAGCTGGGAAGCAAACTAGGATCCTCAAAGAGCAGCCAGTGCTCTTAATCACAGAGCCATCCCCAAGGATGGGTCTTTGAAAAGCTGTTAGTCAAGTCTCCTAATATCAGACAATTGGAAAAAATAATGACAGGAGAACACTAACTGCTAGGTAACTAATTTTATCTTTTTGCTTGAAGCAAGTCACATGGTTCATATTTCATCATTTTCCTTTATATTTATTTTTAAATAACTTTCGTTTAGTACAAATTCTCATCTGAAACTATCACCACAAATCAAATCTTTTGACAGCTGTGCTGCTGTCAACCATGCGACTTGCTTCCAACATCAATTTGTCAGAGTTCTTGTGATTTTGAACAGAGACTATTTAACTTACAGTAACATGTTACTCGACTAAAAAACAAAAAATCTAGAATTAGTCAAATTAGAAAATGGCAGCCAAAACTTGTATAACAAAGAAATCCCAGAGAGCAAGAGAAGAGTAAGTCTGGTTCAAAAGTGTTATGTCACACTGTGCATGTTCCTGAACACAAAGCCCAAGAATGAGTGACGTCACAAATGACCAAGCTTAAAGGAAGTCAGTCTCTGAGTATGAGGAAAGGTGAGGCACTTCTTAGCATGATTATTCCAATTATATTTCAAGAATATAACATGACATTTAAAACTTTTTGTAAAACTTTTAGCATGCAAAGTAGCAGGCTTCCTTATGACACCTTCGTATGTACTAGGTTTTGGTTGACCCTCCCTTTCCCAGTGCCTCTGCCACCCCCATTCCACTTAAACCCTTCTGCCACCAGTTCCCCTTTTCATCTTCATATCTTAAACTCTCTTCTATTGCACTACATGTAATATAAAAACTAAGAGATAAGATGATGCATGCCTGTAGGAAAAGCACTGGGGAGACCAAGGCAGGAAAACTGACACGTGTTCGAGGCCAGCCTGTGCTACATAGCAAGATCTTGTCTCAGAAGAAAATTAACACAATGCAGGCAAAAAACATTAAGTGGTAATGTATTCTATATGAAATCATGATGTATTCTTAATTGTGATCATGGCATTATTACTGCATATGTTTGACAAAACTTGTAGAACTACAGGAGTTCTCAATTTTGAGGCCCATCAGGGCTACAGAGCAAGACCCTGCTGCAAAAGAAAACAATCCTTGGGTCAGTGAGACCTCTGTGTGTGTCTCCACTCACACAAACATCACACACACACAATAATAATGAAGTTTTGTAACTTGCAGAACAACACGTGAAATTTGGGTATTTATCAGATATAAATCTGCATTCATAAAATGTCAAGGTATCGTATCAGTTTGATTTGCCACATTTATAGAAATGTAGAAAAATAACGCTGACTCTAACACTTTCTAACATCCTGAATTCAAGGGGTAAGTAAAAAGGCAACTCCTCAAAAGCACATCCAGGTTTCTGTTACCAAGTTAAGACTAACAATAAATCAAGAACTGAGGCAGCAGTAAGGAAAAGTTCAAGAGGAAAAAAGTTTTCATTTATAATCTCCAAGTCTAACTCTAGAAGTATTTAGTACTCATAATCTTCTGTGGCAGTATTTTTTGCTGGAGACTCAATAGTCAAAGTTCCTGAGATGTTCAGATACATTGGGTTTCATTCTAAAACTGAAACACCCCTAGCACGTTCTTCATTTCTCATAACACACACCTACTTGATTTCATGCTCATTTGCAGCAGACATGACCACACACTGAAAACTGAGGCTGGACAGCACAAGCTAAAGGTACTTTAAGACATGCTGCCTTTTACCAACATCTCGTACCACAAATAAGACAACAAAACCACACTAATTCTAACACTTACAGAATTATGTAAGAAGCTAGGTCATTTGAATGCCTTTCAGTGGTAATGCTTGCTTTACAGAACAACTGAAATCATAATTATATAGTATGCTTTCAGCACCACTGTTCTACACAAATACATTTGGCATCAACATTCAAAACAGAACTAGTTGCCCACAGTATACTCAATGCTTATGATTTAAGTAGGGTGGTAGGCAAGTCATATTCTATCTCTGTCTGTCTCGCTGAGATTTTCGAATCTATTTAGTTCCCATCTGTTATTGCACAATTCAGATTCTGGAATAAAACATAAAATTTCAGCTGAGGTGTATCTTAGTGATAAGGACCTGACTAGAAAGCTCCAGACCCAAGTTTGCGCCTCAATTCTGAAACAAATAATTCACACAGAAATACGTTCTGTAAATATGTTAGCAAAGAGTATTTGTGATACTATAGAAGTAATGACAAACCAGGGGACAGGTGACTGAAAATGCTTTGAGACAGCACTTCCTGTGGGTTTCTTGTCTTATTTGTGGTATGAGATTCCACTTTTCTTGCTTAATTTCTCAGGTTGTAAAACAAGCATCTTAACACCCACATTTGAGTTGCATAAAAATAAAATATAGGTTAATCTTCTTATATAATTCCTGGTATAATAAGCCCTTGATAACTGCTAGCTGATTTTAATGTTAAGAATTAAGCCATATCCTTTTACTACAGAATGAGAGGGAAAAAAGCATTGCATTGTTTAAGCATTATTATATGTAATTTAAGGATTACTTAACAATAGAAAAATAATTATTTTTGTGTATCCCCCATCATACGGTATAACCAAATAAAGTTTAAGCAAACTCAAATAAGTTAGGGCTTGGTTATTCACTTCAAAGATTTCAATCCTAGTTCTTTAACAATTTTATTTAGGATGTGAGAAAACAAATATCAAATCTACAAATCTACAAAAAAAAAATTGAACTTTTCCAGAATTAGGTTTTAGAAAGTGATATGTATCTCTAAACACAATTCAATTACATATGCCATCAGTGAATTGATTAAAGTCAAAATGCCAAAAACACTGAAGTAGTCTTCATCTTTATTGTACTCAGTTGCTGTTTTAAAACCAATTGTTTTTTAAACCTCAGCTAAACAGAACAAGATACTAAAAACAAAAACAAAACAAACAAAAAAACCACTGTCATAAAAGATCTTTGTTTAACCAACAATGAAGATTTCATAGTTGTGCATTTACTCTACTGGATGAACAACAATGTACCCTTCAAGAGGTCTCACAGGACTGACCAAAGGGCATAAAGTCTTAAAGTGAAAACTTGTCCATAAGGAAGATTTTACCACAAACTCTGGCTGCTTGGGTTAGCTAATGACTAGACAGCATTATCCTATCACATACAGGACTCCTGTCAGCCACAGGGAACATCGGGCTTTTTTTCTCTTAATTGCTTCTCTTTGCCTAACTGGAGAATTTGGAATTCCTTTCAAGTACCACAAAGTAGTAAAAAGTGATGAGCCAATTACTCTGTAACGGCATCTCCCACCCTCCTGAAAAAAAAAAAAAGATGGGCAAAGAATAAGAAAGAAAACAGGAGGCCTGCTTTTTCAATTCCAGCATTTGTTCTCCAGATCACAAAGAAATTTATTGAGCTACTAGAACTTCATGAAATTTATGAGAACTATTAGCAGAAAAGCTGAAAGTTCCAGCTACTATTAATTTTATGACCACATAATTTTAGTATGGTTACATGATCAAGCTGTTTTAGGGGAGAAAGGGACAGGATGATTTTAGGGACCTCTCTGATGCATTTTGCATACACACATACACAGAATTTGCTTCAATCCCCATTTTGTAATCAAGAAAACAATGATTCTGAAAACTTAAGTAACTTGCCCAAGATTACCTAATAAGAAAAAATACTGTCATTTTTGATTCAGACTATGTCTGTGTGACAAAGTGAGGACAGGCAGAAGGAGTGCTGCTTCTTAAATTCCTTCACCCCCTCACCACCCCTCACACCCACAGGTGATTCAATGCAGGGCCTCCCTCATGCCAGAGAAGCCGGTTACAGCCACAGCCCCTAGAAGGCTGCTTTTTACAATGTTTGGGGAAATTCCTCATGGAAAGTTTTTTACAAGGTATACAAGAAGATAATCTATCATGTGAATGAACGGATCACACACTAGTGAGGTACCAACTATGAATTACCTTGGAATATTAAATCATCTCATTGTCTTGGGTTTGTTTTCCCCTCTGAGTAATAGGGGCAAATACAGCAGAAGCTTTCATAGGAGAGTAAAATGCTCTGCTATATTTAGTAGACACATAACAACATGGCTACTAATGAGGTACT
This sequence comes from Eospalax fontanierii, assembly GCA_035773235.1. Lineage (NCBI taxonomy): Eukaryota > Metazoa > Chordata > Mammalia > Rodentia > Spalacidae > Eospalax > Eospalax fontanierii. Next base: position 66,293,430 of record CM069530.1, on the reverse strand, counting down.
GAGAAGTATTGGTCAACCACATCTGGCACACAGTGCTCAGATGCTGAATATAAGCAAATTGTCTGAGCCTGTCAATGGTTGCATATTGATGAAGAAGATAATATCAAGACAACCCTTTGGCCTACTTTCCCTATAATGCCACCTTGATTCAAGTCTTCTGAAGACAAAAAGAAAAGTAATATAAGTTGAGACAAAAAAAAATTTCCATATATTTTTAAAATGCCTCAGCAGAGGTTATATTCTCCATTTGGAGGCAACTACCAACTCTAAAAAAAATCAGTACATCCCCAATGCTTTCTGAGGCCTCCCATTCAATTCTCTTCATTATCTGTCTTATATACAACACAGAAGGCAGTCAGTTCTTCATGACTGGACTGACTGCCTACCATCAATGTAAATGACTCTGAACCAATATTTACCTTTTATCCCCTTTTATTATTAATGTGATATGATAAATTAACCTACTGTTTACTTAAGCATCCTCAAGCTAATAAGCTAGTTTGAAAAAGGGCTAATGCTAAAATCACACTTTCTACTGTGAGCAGATCCTGAAGTTGAACTTGATTTGATCTCTGTAACAAAAAGGTTGGATCAGAAACGTATACTTTACAAATTCCTACATAAAGTAGAGTATAATTATTAAAAAAGACACAGTCACTGAAATAATACAGGCCCAGCATCAAAACCTGGCTCTATCCCTTACTTAATCTTAGTCAAGAAAATTCAATGAGCCTCAGTTTCCTTTTCTGTAAGAAGAGACAACACATAAGCCTTACAAAGACATTGGAAGGATCTGAGGATTCATGTAAGTCAAAGGGCTGCCATGGTACCTGGTATCAAAAACAACAAAGGTTGGGGCTGAAGAGACGGCTCAGTGGTGAAGAACACTGGTTGCTCTTCCAGAGGACCCAGGCTCAGTTTCTACCACCCACATAGTAGCTAACAACCATCTATAACTCCAGTTCCAGAAGATCTGAGGCCCTCTTCTAGTATATGTGGACTCTGAACAACACAGGTGCATTTACACACATGCAGGCAAAACATTCATTCACATAAAAAAAAAAAAAAATAAGTACATTGTATCTGCGTGTGTATACCAAAGGTTAATGACTATGACACTTCCCGTGCAATTTTCAAACAAAGCATTACAAATATCATAATTAAAGGTCTACAGATTATTTCTCCCCAAACCATTTTTTTTTTTTACATACCTTAAAATCCATGTACAGATTCTTCTATCTGACATGAGCAAGCAGGAGAAAAAGACAGTGAAGGAGAAAGACCAGAATAGGCAACTGTTTGAAAAATGAAAATTATTTTATTTCATCCTCCTTTGCAAAATATGCTATTTCTTAGATCTTCAAAATCCTAATTATGGATTCTAATATGGATCAGTGCAAATAAGTGCAATTGTCAACAAAAAGATGAATAAATCTTCTTTAAGTAGAAGAAGTTTGTCATTCTGTGAAAAAGCTTGCTACTATGAAGGCAACTGACATGAGAAGATCTGGCTTTTGCATCCAGGAAAGCTTCAGGTAGGTGGAATTTTGAAGTGGGCGTTGACAAATGTATGGATTCCTTTGGGCAAAGAGTTGGGTCAGTAGAATTCCACATGAAGAAGGACCCCGCAGGGGCAGAGAGGTATGAAATGCTCTAGATTTCAAGGGAAGCTACAGTTGACTTCCCAGGTCTGAATTAAGAATGTAGGTCAAAAGAGACTGTGGTAGGTGAGGCCAGAAAGTAAAGTGAGGAAGAGCCATCTATGCTTTCCTGATTCCTTCACTATACAGCAGCAAAGGGCTTTGAGGGGAGCAGATAGAAGCTTCCTAAGAACTGACCCATGATTTGAAAATATCCCCTAAGTGTAATAAATATGATTAAAAAGTGAAAAAAAAAAAAAACTGGAGAAGAGGCTACCAAAATAAAACAGAAGTTAAAAAGTTCATTATATTCCAAGACTCCACAAGACTTCGCAGTACATCAACCTCTTGATATAAAAGCACAGTTTCCTTTATTTGGGGTAAAATCCTGTGGTCAGCTGAGTTGGTTTGTGACAAAAGAGAATAACCAATATGCGTTACCAATGGGTAAAATGACCTCAAATTTCAATGTTATGAAAGCCTAGAGTTAAGAGGATCTGATGGAAGAAACCTCAAAGATTCAGAAGTGCGGCAGGGATGGAGTGAAGTTATGGCTATCCCCGATTAGTAGTGGGTACATGGTCCATGAGAGGCCACAGAATCCAAGTAGAAAGAGGAAGCGATCAGGGAAAGTCAGGAAGCAGAGCCTGGCTAACCCAACTCCAGCGAGGCATACAGGAAGGCCCACAGGCTCAACAGGAAGGCATAAGGATGCTGAGAACACTGAACAGCAAAGCTTCAGCAAGCCACACCAGTGGAAGAAATTGTCCAGTTAACCACAGTTCAAAGTCTATGAATAGACAGCAAAATAAAAGAGTGATGTGCAAACACGAACTTGTGACATAAATATATTAAACTCAAAAGTTAAATTCCTTTATCTGATACAAGTATAATGGTGTATGCTTAAAAAAAAAGTATAACAGATAAAAATATTGTTTCTCCAAAAGAAAGTAAAATACAAAATACTCAGCAAACAGAGATATTATTAAACTGACTCCTAATGACTAATAGTTCTACCCATAGATTAATGCATCTCTCAACTCTCTGAAAAGAAGTTTCCTTATGCAGCAGATGGTGATGAACAAGAAACCCACAAGCGGCCAATGTGCAAAGAAAAAGAAGTTACAGAATGCTTATTCCTGAGCAGGATATCTGTCACCCAAACTTCTGCCACCCAAGGCTTAAGGATCATTGCAGAAGAGGGGACAGAAAGATTTTAAGAGCCACAGGTGGTAGATGACAAGAAGGGAACAGTTTTCTAATCAGCTGGTCAATTATGAATATGAACTCATAGCAATGGTGACAGTATAGAGTCCCATGTGAACTTAAACCAAACAAAATCCCAGTATAGACACGGGGAACTGAGAAGAAACCCCACCCTAGCTGATGAACTATCGGCAAACAATGGCTGCTGGAAGCAGGAGAGTAGGTCTTGATTAAGAATAAGGCTCTTGGTAGGTTGACCAGGCTCCAGTCGATAAATCTATGCCAAAGGACAACTGGAGACACAAACCTGACTCCACAGGCTTTTAATATATTATACATATGCTATGTGTATACATATATACATGTATTTATAGATATATGTATATACAATCTATTAAAGTACAGGAAATTCAGTAGAGTGTAGTCAGGGCGTATAGTCAAGGAAGGGGATCTGAATGTGATCAAAATATATTGTATGAAATTTTCCTAAAATTCAATTTTAAAAAGTTCTGCAAAACCAAGTCTTTCAGTTCCCTGTAATCTCTGGAGAACTTATGCCACTGGGCCCCATTTTACCTATAGTCTTACCTGTTTCAACTTGGTTCCTTTGCTTGACACTCACTCAAGGGAGCACTGTTGTGCTCAGGACTAGTTTAAAATCTCTCTTCCTTTTCTAATTTCACAACTCCCAATATACTCTTCACCTCCAATGTGTGAGTCCATGGTGTCCTGGGGCGGAACTAATCTCCGACCAAATTCCTACCACATTTTCCACATGCCTCCCCTGGAGAATCTACTGGAGATCAGCTCGACAGCAGGAGGTAGCCCCTCACACCAGTAATTCCATCACTCAAGGGCCTGAGGCAAGAAAATTCCAAGTCTGAGGTGTGCCGGGCTTTTCAATCAAAAGATTGAAAACTGAGGAGGGGTGAGGGGATGGTGGCACACGCCCCTCATCTCAGCACTCAGGAGACAGAGGCCTGTGGATCTGTGTGAGATGGAGGCCAGCCTGGTCTACGTAATGAGTTCCAGGCCAGCTGGGACTACAGGGATATTCTGTCTCAAAAGCAACAACAAAAAAATTTAAAAAGCAAGATCAACTCAAGAGATCCCTCTCCTAGGAAGCCTTAGCCACCAAAACAACCCATATCTGTCACCTGCCTTTATTACTGGACACACTACAGTTACGATCACATCTTTTGGCTATTTCTAACAACTAATTATAAAGTTCCAGCCACACGGAAATCTTATTCATTTATTCCCACTACTTAGCTCAATTTTTAGCATAAAATAAATTAATAATATATGAGATAAATAAACATTTTCTAGTTTCCTGGTAATCAATCAGGTTAGCTACTTACTTGTGCATATTTACTGCTACCATTTGCCATAGTCTTATTTCATGCACATAATTACAATGATATACTTTAAAGTTTTTTTTAATATATTTATTTATTAACGTGTACTGAGTGTTTGACCTGCATGTATATAGATGCACCCATGACATGCAATGCCCATGGAAGCCAGAGTAGGCACCAGATCTCCTGGAACTGAAGTTACAGGTGATTGTTAGCTGCCACATGGGTGCTGGGAACTGAACCCAGGACCTCTTCAAGAGCAGCCACTGCTCTTAACTACTGAGCTATCTCTCCAGCCCCTGACAGTGACACATTTTTAACTAGGGTAATATTACAGAAGTGGTTTATTTCATCCAGTATAATAGAGAAATTCATTAAATTAATTCTACAACCTAAAAGTGGAGTTCAGAGTTTCCTATTTCAGTAGGCTGTGTCTGCCATCTTAGGAGATGCTAACTGGGAGCAAGGCTGAAAGTGCTCATCCTCACCATCCCATACAAAGAATTTCATGGCCTGCTTGGCATTGCCAACTACCTAGAGCCATCAAAACTTCAACAGTCTGTATGTTCTACACCTTACCCTCCCTTCCTAAGTGTTATCATTTTAATACTACCACTGTTCATTACCCTTCACTTATCAGCCCTCCAACAACAGTAATAGTTACTACATATCTACACCCTTTGCTCAAGGTGATTCCTATGACAGCTCCTATTGCAGAAGATTTTCCAAAGACAGGCTAAATTACCAGTAGTTCTCAGCCTCTCCCATGAACCAAATCCAATGAAAGGTTTAGAAGAGCTAAGATCCACTTCCACCCCTCAGTTTTCTGACTGAGTTAATCTGTATTAGCTGAAGAAACTGCCATTTTCTTAACATTCCCAGTTGACACTGGCCCTGATAATCAAGAAGCACACTTGTAAACCACTCTATTAATACTGTAAAGATAAAGCTGTTTGATTAAAGATATCTGGTTAGTTCAGCATATGTTGGGATGCTTTGCTTCTAAACAGAAAAAGAAACGAAACCAACAAAGGGTCAAATGGAGAGCTCTGCAACAGAGAGATGAGACACCAGAGGAAGAAAACAGTGCTCAGGGCTGGAGAGATGACTCAGAGGTTACGAGCACTGGCTGCTCTTCGGAGGACCCAGGGTCGGTTCCCAGTTCCCACATGGCAGCAACAACTGTCAGTAACTCCTGTTCCAGGGGATGTGACGTCCTCTTCTGGCCTTCATGGGCATCTTAAAACATGGGTGCACTTAACATATATGCAGGCAAAACAGTCATACATTATAAAATAAAAATAAAATTTTAAACAAAAATTGTGCTGGGGACCCTATGTAGGAAAATTCAAAATAACAGCACAAATGGATCTGGAAATTGAATACAGCCAAATCGAATTTCATTTCCAATTCTAAATCCAAGCTAGAAAAACAAATGCCTGAAAACAGCCAAGAGAACATGAAAAAAAAAAAAAGACGCTGATCATTACAACATATTCCATCAGATCATTAAAATGTACTATATGAGGGCCAACAAAGGTGCTTGCCACATAAGCCTGATGACCTGAGATCAATCTCTGGGACCCACATGAAGGTGGAAGGGGAGAATCGACTAAAGCTGTTCTCTGACCTCCATATTCAAGTGATGGCACGCACGCCCACACACAGAGCATACACACACACTAATAAGTAAATATGTTTTTAAATAAAGACAAAACTACTATATGACACCACAAGCAAAGCATTTGGGAAGAATAAGAGATGGAAGCTAAAAAGAAAACCTAGCAACAAACATACGAACCAATAAGTTTAGTCCTAAGGCACCCTTCAGATCAATGCTAGAAAGCCAATCATTCAAGAGGTAAATAACAAAAATTAAGCTTCATTTCATTTATTGCAAATATTTAATAATAAATTTAAGATAAGGGAATACTCTAACATATATAAATTACAAGTAATTTTAAGTATGACAAAAACAAATAGAAATAGCTGTGAAATAATAAGTCAAAATGCTAAAAATGCTTCCATAAAAAAGTTACATGGTCAGGGCCAGAGATATGGCTCAGTGGTTAAGAACACTGACTGCTCTTCAAGATGGCCTGGGTTTGGTTCCCGGGACACACATGGCAGTGAACAACCATCTATGACTCCAGTTCCAGGGATCTGAGGCCCTCTTCTGACCTCCATCAGCATTGCACCACACAAGTATACTACATACATGCAGGCAGTGTATTCATACACATAAAATAAACTAAGTATTTGTTAAAAAGCTACATGATTGATGCTAAGGCTGAAAACTGGTGAGAACATGAGGCATGGAGCACCAACCAGTTTCACAGACTAAGAGTTCTCTAAAAATCAGCTGACTTCCCAGCACTGGGGAGGGAGAGGCAGGTGGATGCTCTGTGTGTTGGAGGCCAGCCTGGTCTACATAGTGAATTCTGGGATAGCAAGGAGTATGTAATGAGACTCTCTCTAAAAAAAAAAAATCAGCTTGAGAGATGAATGCACAAAGTTAAAGGGATCTCTGCTCTGAATCTGTATGAGAGAAAGGAAAGAGTATTCAACATTTTAAGAACTCCCCAAACACTGTGAGTGGCATAAGAAATACAAACGAAAAATAATTAAACATTTCTCCTCAATTAGAAGCCATAAGATTTGATGAATCAAACTGGAAAATAGAACCATCTAAGGAGAGCCTGGTGACATCAGCAAATGTGAGCATCAGGTGAGGGTAAAGCGGGAACGGAGACAGTTGTTCAAGTTCATATGGTTCAGTATTTATAAACCTGAGGCCAGTTCTTCACTAACTTTCATTTAAAGTACATTCTTGACTTAAAAGGCTGATTTTTAAAAGGTTTCTTTTTTACCTCACAAGAGAAGAAATAAGGATTATCTAGTTTTTCCTTTCTTTTTGAACTTCATAAATTTTTGAGTCTTTCTTCTATTCAGAACAGTTTAGTGCAAAGAGCAAAATCCTATTTTCAGTAAACACAAAAACTGCCAAGAAACTGAAGGGTGTTTGACAAATCTCTAAAATCCTCTAGTTCTCTGACGTCACCACACGTAATACATGACATGCTTTCAAAGTGTTTAAAGCAACTTAATGCTTCCATTTATTAGAAAACAGAAAACACTAGTTAACAATATGAACAAGTCAAACTTGTTTTCTCTCGTTCATGACCCACTGGAGTCTTGGTTGGGACACCTTAAGTAAGAAAAAGAGCAACTGTTTGTTTTATGATTGAAATAACCTGTCTTCCTTCAGAAATGGCCCTGACAGTTTTTAATTAGGTGTACTCAAGTAGAAATAACCTTTGGCCAAAATGAAGATGGCGTCATGGAGCTCAAGGAGCAGAAATACCTTCCCAAAGATGTCATCCTACTCTCCATACCCAAGCAAAGCCATGCTGCCAAGAGAAGGAAACTTACTAAGAATTTTGAGAGGAAATGAATTCCCCATTCAAACAGGATCACTTTATCTTGAGACATGTGTTCTCAATAATCAGCAATGGCTCTCATCTTATATCTGTAGTGAGGGGTTATTTCTAAATACAGATGTGACAATTGCGACTTGTGAAAGATCACATAGTGAGCAACATTCAGTCTGTGTATACAGAATAGATATCAAAGCCACAATAGAAACCATCTTCTTATATAAGAGAGGACTGCCATACAGGCTCAGAGGTAAGGCCTTTTGTGAAGAACCATTACTAACAACAAAATTCACTTGGTTAGTTGCTTATTTCCTTTCCTAGAGGATGAAGGTAATAAAGTTTTATAATATGCACATTGTGTGCTTACTATCTCTATATCTTACCAGGTAGAGCCTTTTCAAATGATTGCTAAGGGCTAGAAAATGTGCTTACTGAGAACCACATTCCACGAATTAATGAGTTACAAAACAGCCTGATTTATATTTGAGAAACAATGCTCCTAAGCCAAGTATCAACTGCTAACTTACTGAACAGAAACTGAGAGTGAGGTCTGAGGAGGTAGCTCATTCTGCACAGGGCTTGCCTTGCAAGCAAGAAGACCTTAGTTCCATCTTCAGAAAACACACGAAAAGCCAGGCATGGTAGTAAGTGCAGGCAATCCCAGTGCTGGAGAGGTGGAAACAGGGTTATGCCTGAGGTTCTCCAGCCAGCCAATGAGAGATCTTGTAGCAAAGTGGGGCCGGGGAGAGGGGAGGATGGAGAGTAGGCAGGTTAAGCCAATCTTGTGAACTTCATATGGCAGATATTCAAAACCTTAAAGCAGTCATCTATAGACATATTACATGAAAATCCTGTTCAGAGAGTTATGACTCTGTCATTAGTTCATGGTTTTACATGCAGCTGCTTAGATTACTTCCAGTGTCTTATCACTTTACATAGAGAATCCACAAGTTTAAGGTGATGAGATGACTTGTCAGAGTCTAGTTGATGAAAAATAACCTCCACTATTGCCTGGCAGCCTGGCAGCTACACCCATGCTGCTGAGCCAGATGCCCTGGCAGCACCAGGCAGGGAAGGAACAGGCCAAAGTTAACTGCCTCTTGCTGCCATAGTGATGATCCTCACTCCTCCTGGGTTACAAAATACTCCCTTCAGGAATTTTCCCTTTGGCACCTCAGTGGCCTTTGCAATCCACACTCCTTGGTGAAGGCAGCTTTCGCTACACTGGCCTTTGCAAATCCAGGCAGAGAAAGGCTGTTTTGATACCCGGTTGTGACCAAGAGAAAGCAGTGCTAACTTCCCAGAGTCCATTGAGAACTGACTTCATGGAAAGCTCTGACGAGGGAACAGGAAAAGGAAAACACACATTCACGTGTTCTACGTCTGTGTACACATTCTGACAAAGCCAAGGCATCTTAAGAACCAGACACAATATCTTTCAATGTGGAAAAATAGAAAGTGTTTGATATGCACAATAACTAGCATTTCAAAGATTTGGGCTTTCCTTATTTTAAAACAGAGTATTACTAGTTACAAGCCATTGGAGGTTGTTCAAGATGTGTGTGTGTGTGTGTGTGTGTATGTGTGTATGCGTATACTGAATATATTTTATAGCTCTACTTTTCCTGTGTATATGTGAACAAGTGCAGGCACGCATGGGTTACATCACCTGTTGGAAGGTTTGAGAACAACTCTGAGGAGTAGCTTCTCTCTTGCCACCCTGTGGGTTCAGGGATCAAGGTGAGGTCCTCAGACCTGAACACGTGCTTCCTACCCACAGAACCATCCCTACCCACAGAACCATCCCTACCCACAGAACCATCTGCCAACCAAAAATGCATATCCTGTTTTCCTCTCAGAAAAAAGATTTCGTACTATGAAGACTAGATTCCATGTACCATATAGTAATATTTTTCAATGCAATTACTGCTACTATGCAACCCAGTATCCCTACAAAGTTGGTTTTTGTTATTTGTTAATTTTTTAAAAAATACTCAGTGAACTATTGATTAAAACAGAATGATTTTTGGTTCTTACAATGAGTCATCTACTAAAGAGCCTCGACCCCTGTCTTCTCTGGTCAATCTATGTTTCCATCACCTGTTCATAGGCCCAACTTCCTCACCCTTCAAATGAGCCTGAAAACTCATAACCCTTTCCCCTGCTAGAGCCCAGAGTTAACACAACTCTTCCTTCGTCCAAGCCTTCCCATTACTGCATTACTGTGGAGAAGGATCACATATGGGGATTACACAGGCTGCACTTGAAGAAATGTGTGTGTCTGATCTGGGTTGGTGGCACGTATCTGAAATCCTTGCACTCAAGAGGCAAAGGCAGGAGTTTGAAGTTCAAAGCTAGTGAGGACCTCTTTCAAAAAACTCCATACTAACCAAATCAATACAGAAGAAATGCATACCTCTGACCCAGGCAGGCCATTCCACAAAGACAGCCCTAACCGTAACTCACTCCAAATGCCAACTGCTTCTGTCTCTCAGCCTCCCCTTCCCAGGAATGTCCTTTCTCTAGCATCTCACCTCTGGTGACAGTCACAAGAACATGCAGGGACTGCTTTAAAGCGTGTAATGGTTTTCACAGTTTCTAGCTGGTAAGTTTTCAGAAATGGCTATCTAGAAACTTCAAATTTATATCCCTATCTTTCAGTTACTGATTTCATTGGGAACAGCACAGACGCCCAAGGGGCAAAAGGTTAAAAAAAAAAAAAATAACCAGATCACACAGAGATACTATGCAGCCATTTCAAAAAAACATTTTAAATGAGTTTCAAATAACTGAAACAACTGCAATATAAACTTAAAGAGAACACGAACACAGTACATGTAGCTAAAGCCTAAACACTCATTAAACAATCTAGAAGAATGCGTTTTACAAAGTTTGGTAAGCTACCTCTGAAAGAACACTCAGTTGTAAGATATAAACCAGTGTTCTTCTGAGAAATAAATCTGGAAAGTGTTACTTACTAGGCTCCCATCTCAAAGCCTGTTTGATCCATATTGGTGTTATCTCTTGAATATAATTATAGAAGGAAACACCTTAACCCAATGTTCTCAACATTATTTGACCATTGGAAATGTTTTTGCATAAAGCATTAATTTGTAAGATCAGAATGCACTGGGGGAAACATCAAAGTGCTCATCATTTGCATTATTATCTCCTACTGGCAAGATTAATTTTTCTTTTAATGTCACTTAGTTCCTTTATTCTGCATTAAATATATTAATTTCATAATCAGAAAAAAATAATTTGTGGAGGGGTAGAAATGTTGTAAATACAGTACTCATGTATGAAATTCTCAAAATTAAATTTAAAATAAAATTTATTTTTAAAAAGAGCAAAAACAATTTTTTTTAAACTGTTTCATCCCATTTAAGGTCACTTCTACTACACGATGACTTTGCTACCCTGGTGGTTCTCCAAGGCAGAAGGCACAGGACTTCCAAGATGGGATGAATTTCAGAACATTCAAGAGCTAATCCCAAACCGCCATTCATTCACTCATTGTCTGCCACGTGACTCTGGACAGTATACTTCAAGCTACAGTCTCCTCTTTGACCTGGTAACGACTCCATGTACCAGAGGTCAGCTAGATGTGGCCAGTGAGCACAGCAGCACATTTCTAGTTGCTAATATACCACCTGTTGAGCTGTCATTGTTAGTATAACCAGCCACTTAGGTTATAGGACCTTGTACCTTTTAAGTAATGGAAATCTGAACTTACCAATGCTCATTTGATCTCTGAAATAGTTAAATCTCTGTATCATTGGGAATATTTCTTTGTGAAATGTAATCATTTTAAATTAAATTTACCAGAAATACCCTGATATTTTACAAACCCTAAATGCAGAGTCTATGCCTGGTATATAACAGTATGCCAATTATATTTACTATGAAAAAATAGATATTGTGTCAAGAAATTTTGAATGAGATTTCTTTGACAACAAATTTTAAATGAGAGCTTGTTTCACAAAAATTAAAAATGGCATCAGACTTGGTGGTGGACACCTTTAATCCCAGCACTTGGGAGACAGAAGCAGGCAGATCTTTATGAATTTGAGGTCATCCTAATCTATGGCGTGAGTTCCAGGCCAGCCAGAGCTATGTAGTGAGACATTTCCCCTAAAACTTATAAATGGCTATACCTATAGCTCAATGGTCAAATTCTTACCTAGCATGCGTAAGGTCCTAGGTTCAATTCCCAGTATATATTGCAACACAAAATGAATCCAAGGGCTAGTAAGATGACTCAGTAGATCAAGGTACTTGCCACTAAACCTAATAACCTGAGTTCAATCCCCAGGACCTACTAGGTGGTAGTAGACCATCAAGTTGTCCTTTGACCTCCACACATGTGCCATGGAAAAACTGTACTGCCTTTCCCTTCTATATAGACAAATAAATTTATAATTTTTAGAAAAATTCTTACTTTATCATTTTTATGTATATGCGTATATTGCCTGCATGCACTTAAGTGCACCTGTGTGGTGCAAAGCTCACAGAGATCAGAAGTGGACATCAGATTCCCCTGGAACTGGAGTTAACGGACAGATTGTTGTTAGCCACCATGTGGATACTGGGAATCGAACCTGGGTCTTCTGTAAGAGCAGCCAGTGCTCCTTACTGCTGAGCCACCTCTCCAATCCCAAATTTATAAAACTTTTAGGAGTGAATCAAAAGATTGTAAATCTAACGACTTATTAGAACTTATTAAACAACATTCATCTCAATAAAGGTCTCTCCTATCCTTTCGTATGGGGGACATTGGTGCTAAAGCCAGGGACTTATACATTAGTAGGTAAATTATCTACCCAGTAATTTTTCTTCCTCAGACAGGCCTCAAACTTTTATTTGCTTCCCTAGCCATTCAGGAGGATTGCAGGTGTGCACCACCATACCTGGCACAATGAATGACTTCAATCAAGAGGGTACAGAAAGAGTTATACCTTTGAGGATGCAAGACAAGCACTGCCCAGGCTCTACCCAAGCAGTAATCAGTGGATCGCCATCATCTCAGAGGATGAAAAGTCAAGAATTATGAAAGGTCTTTCTCTTATTAATAACTAAAGGATGTTGATTTCATAACTTCACCACATTTATGATAAAATTTAATGCCTCAATTTCCTATTTATAAGAAGGAGATTTGTTTTACAAAGCACACTCTCTTCACTGAATGATAACCTGTGATCAGAATAGTGTCAAGCTCACTTACCTTGAATTCCGATGCTATTGTGAATGACTTTACAAAGGAAATTTTTCAGTTACTGCCTATCAGCCTTAGCAAAATCAAAGAAATGCAGTTTCAGTTGCTCTCCTCTTACACAGAAGGTGAGTTCGCACAGTGGAGTGAGGAACAATCAGAAGCACAGTCACCTGCTAGCACGTTCCTAATCTAAGAGGTGGCACTTTTTCCCTGTGAAAAGGAATGTGATTTCATCAAGATGAGTGTATGTTTTGCATGCAGCATGCCAAAAATAAATGCCCTGCACTTGGCACTGATTTTCACCGTAGACTTTGGAAGCTTTGGCCAGCCCCAGCCCTCCACTTCCTGGCGGAGGCAAGTGAGAACCAGGTGTCCCTGTTTCCTTGTTTGGTGGTCAATATCGATGCCAATGTCAAAAAGGGCTGCTTTCTAATAATATAGATGGTATCTAAATTTTCACAAACATACACATGCCTGGTGATGCTAGAGTTATCGCCACACTTCGGTTCTATAGTTCTATCCTTCTCTGCCACAGAGGGGGTGCATAGTGCCCAGGCCAGTGACAGTACAGAGACTCAGGGCCAGATCTTTCCAAGCTCACCCAACAACAGCAGGCTGCCAAGTGCCATCTGACTTCTGGATGGACCAGTTTGCTTTGAAATCAAAACCAATGCTGTTAAATGCCAGATAGCCAAGTGTGCTGGTTCATTCCATCAGCTGCAGGCAGGCTGGAATTAAAGGAAGAGTATACAGCTCACTTTAAAATGTTCCAAGGACTGCGCCATATGTTACCATGTCCAAAAGAGCTGTTTGGTTGTTGTGGTTCCCAAACAGTGTCATACATGTATATGGCGCATTCTGATTACTCTTACCCCACACTCACTCCCACTCCTTTCCTCCCTACAAATCCCTCAGTTTGTTTTTTATAAGGTAAATTCTGGCTTAGAATTTCATATCTTAGTATACTATAAAATGCCAATATATTTCCACAACATTCTGAGAAAAAGAAAAACAAAAGAAGCACCTTCCCATGTACTATGGTAGTTTGCAGTTTTCTTTTCATTTTGAAAAAAAACTAGGAAGCACTTAAAACAAGGGAGAATGGGCACTCAAAATATTGGAGAAAAAGATTTTCTTTTGTAGGTTGACTATTTGGCAATTTGGAGGGAGACCTATTCTGGGTTTAGTTCTTTCAAATAGAGTCTCATTATGTAGTCCAGGGTGGTTTAGAACTCATGATCCTCCTGATTCCAGGATTAGAAGGAATGTAAGGAATGTAACAATTGTAGGCATGCACCACCCACACCTGACACAATTTAGTTTCTTGCATTCATAATACCTCTAAATTCTGGTCTTCTTCTAGAACCAGAAAACCAAAGATCACTGATTAGTTTATCAATGTCTCAATCTATTATTGCTTATACCAACAGGCCAGTTTCTTCTAGTAACAAAAATCCTGCATCGATGACAAGGCTGGGTTTTTGGGTTTTTTTTGTTTGTTTGCTTCTTCTATTTGAAGGCGATGACATAAAAAAGAACTATTATGCATAATTGCACAATTGACATTATTCCAATTTCAAAACCTCTAATCTTACTTATACATTGAGTTCTTTTTCTGTCATTATTTAAACAGGAATATTTAGCCTATAAATAAGAACAGCATGTATATGTTCTGTTAATCCTGCTTCATAAACATAAGAGAAGAACAATACTATGATTTTTCACCTATATTGCTAAAGAAATCAATCGTTTTCATAAATACCATAAAGCTAAGAGAATTTCAACTAAGAATCTCAAACAGTGCTGAGAAACCTAAATCAATTAACAGTACTGCATTTGATAGTGTCTTGGCAGCAGTCTACTCTTTTGTGCTTATAAAATGAATAGTTAAAAACTCAGTTTGACACACAATGTAATGAGTTTCCTACTTTACTTGACAAGTAATCCCCTTTCTTCTCTCCCCAATACTGACTTTTGACTCAAGTTCCCACAAATTCAAATAATATCTATCCAATAATTAATCGTTAAGTTCCCACAAATTCAAATAATATCTATCCAATAATTAATCGTTAAGTTCCCACAAATTCAAATAATATCTATCCAATAATTAATCGTTGTTTGTCTGGGTAATGTGAAGGACTTCAATCCGGAAATTCATACAAACAAAACAATCAAGGACATAGCCTTGGCATTTAGTATTTCATAGTAGAGTGAAAACTGCCTTAAAATGCTAAAAGGGTAAAATGATACAATGCAAGGGGTAGGGTGTGCTGAAACAAATCTAAATATTTACCAACAGGTATTGCTAGAAAAAAAATATGGCCCATTATATGAAGAAAGGGAATAATTACTAAAATGTATGAAGTAAAACACAAGATACAATGCACCTCTAACTGGGCAAAGAGAAGCAAAAAAAAAGCAATACACAAACATATATTTGCCCATGACTCTGGGGGCTCACTTTCACAGGTAGTCACATGAAGCTCTTGAGCACTTGAGAAGTGATGGGAGTATGAAACAAAGTCTGCATGATATTTAATTAATTGGATTGCAAGTAGATTCAATCTGATTTTGTATAAACTATTTTTCCTGTTAAAAAGAATTTAGTTGGGGCTGGAGATGGCTCTGAAGTTAGGAGCAAGTACTGCTTTGCAAGGACCCCAGTTTGGTTATCAGCACTCGTATCAGGTGGCTCTCAACTGCCTGGAACTTCTATTTCCAGACTCTGATGCTCTCTCTTGACCTCCATGGACACCTGCACTCACATGTGAACAGACACACATACATACATATATATATATATATATATATATATATATATATATATATAATTTTAAAATAAATCTTTTTTTTCTTTAAAAAAGTCAACCTTGTCAGTTTGTTGTTGCATTAGAATCTGTGAATCACAGTCTATACAGTATAAGTGATGTTTTTAGTGTAGATCCTAGAAATTTTTAAATTATAGTACCCCACCAGGATTCCCAAAAAATGTGACACTGGGTTTGGAGCATAGCTTATGCCTAGTCATGTAGTCATGAAAGAGACCTGGGTGATTAACAGTGAGGGGGGGGAGAAACGGGGGGGGGGGGGGACGGGGACGACACATGACACACGAGACGGGGTGGGGGGTGGGACGGACACGGGGTGGGGGAAGAGCATGGGTCAGGATGGGATGAGAAAACAAAACAAAAACAACAACAAAAAAAGGGAATGTTCCTGTGTTATTGCTATTTTGTGTTTTAGAGACAATCCCACACTGTTGCTAGAGCTAATCTGGAACTCTGCATACTATGAAGGCCTTTAACTGCAATCCTCTTGCCTCAGCCTCCTATGTGATGGAATTACAAGCATGAGCCACCTTGCCAGGGCAGGAATGTTAGTGTTAACACCAATCACCTGGTGCAGAGCAGAAAGGTGGAATCTATGTGGTAGAAACTAGGGCTGAAAAGAGCTTTCTCTTGTGTCATTCTGTGCCTTTTAAATATTCTATTAGAAAAATAACAAATAGAAACAAAGACAAAACCCATACACACATTAAAAGGTACTGTCACTGACACAGTTATCAACTTGACTAAGGATGAGAACTCCCCTTCCGTATAAATTATTTTCTTGTCATTGTGACAAAATATCTGACAGAAGCAGATAATAGAGGAAGAGTTAGTTTATTGTGGATCACAGTTTCAGTTTTACCATGATGGAGTTCTCATGCTGCATGAGAACCCAAGTTCAGGTCCCAAGCATCCAGATAAAAGGCCAATACTAGGGCTGGAGAGATGGCTCTATGGTTAATAGCACTGAATGCTCTTACAGAGGACCTGGGTTCAGTTCCCAGTACCCACGTACATAGTGCCTGACAACTGTCATAACTCCAGTTCCAGGGAATCCAACACCCTCTTCTAACAGCCAAGGAAATTCCACAACACGAGTGCACTTACATACATGCAAGCAAAACACTCATACACATAAAATAAAAATAATAAATAAAATAGTTTTTAAAAGGCTGGAAAAATGGTGTGCATTTGCAACCAGAGTGCTGGGTGTAGGAACAGGCAGATCTACAGAGCTCCCTAGTCAACAGTTAAGTCAGTCAATAAACCCTGAGTTCACAGAGAACTTAACAAAAACCAAGGTTTAGAGTAATCAAGGAATATACCCATCATAAACTCTGGTCTCCACATGCACATATGCGCACATAGACACACACATGCTACATACGCATGCTACATATGCATACACACACACTGGTAGCATATGACTACAACACAAAAATTTAAAGATGTTTTTCACCTACATTCTTCTCTGTCATTTCAGCTATTCTCTCTCAAAACACAGCAAAAAATAAAAATAAAAAATAAGAGTATCTAGCTGCTCACTGGGGATAGAGAATGACTGACACACAGCTCACACAGGAGCAAGGGACAGGAAGAATCACCCCCACAGTCTGGCAGGCTACTTTGTACAGAAAGTTTACTCCCAGTAACTGAATCCTGGCCATCTGAGTAAGTGTGACCACAGACCGGGAAACACAGATGCCATCCTCTTAGATGGCAACCTTCTCTTTCTAATTCTTTTAAGGCGGTGACACATCAAGTGACAATCAAGCCTAAAAGAATAAGATGAACACCAGGTTGCTCCTCCGATACGCCACTCAAAACTTTCACCCTTTTCCACAAAGCAGAAAATAAACTCATTGGCGCCTACCATTTCCTTGGTTACCGCTGACTCAGTTGGTCTAGAAAGTTAGCAGATCCAGTCAGTCCAGAACCCAGGTGATAGTCATTTTCCCATAAAGCAGCTCAGTTTCCTGTTTTTCCAGAACATGTAAATTGACACACACTGCCACAGAGGTTAAAAACATTAGCTTCCCTCCAGCTCATCTAATACTTCCCACTTCCGTTACTCCGAAACAATAGCATATGTGCATGAATACAGACAGACTAGAGGGATGGAAACACTCAAGGACCAGTCATAAACGTCTCACTAGGGCTGAGTATCTTAACTATTTCCTTAAAACCAGATCTTGTTGCCAAGTACAGAAGCTATTGTATTAGGCCATAAAGGGAAATGGTGTGATTTTTTAAAATATACCAAAAGCCATTCTAATTATTTGGGGTTTGTGATGATCAATCTCAACTGTCAACTTGATGAGTTCTAGAACCTCCTGGGAGACAAGCCTCTGGAAATGCCTAGAGGATTATCTTGATTGAGATATGCTAATATGGGTACCATTCCCTGGACTGGGATACTGGATGGTACAGACAGGAGAAAATGAGTTGAACCTGCAATCATCACTCTTGCTTTCTGAATGAATCCAACCTCCTGTTGCCTGGACTTCCTCACCATGAAGAACTGTAACCATGAACCTCAAGCCAGAATAAATGCTTTCTCCTTAAATGTTGTTTTTTTTCAGTGTCCCATCACAGCAACCAGAAAAGAAATTAAGACAGCATTAATGCCTTGAGTTAACTACACCGAGACTGTAGACTTTTTCCAGTGGTGCCATCATTACAACATATGCTGATAAGAATGGTATTTAATCCCATTTAAACTCAGCTATACACAAAATCATTATGCACAGTTTGAATCCAAACTATGATAACTCAAGTTCATATTCAACAACATTTCAAAGGCTTGCTTCTGAAACACTTTAATCATTGTATGAAAATCAAACTCCCCCAAACATGACATTTTCACTTTTAAGTATGTCCACAGAAATTTCCTACAAGTCTGAGGAAATGATAAAGGGAAAACCTCTGTCGTATGAACTCATATTTTTAAAAAGTCATTATGCTATGATTTAAACTAGGAACCTAACACAGAACAAGGGTAGAGGATATTAAAAATGAGGGCTCAGGTCATTCACTGCTCACCAGCACCTTTATACCTTCATTCATCCTTCCCCCTCCTCCCCCTTCCCCTTCTTCCTCCTCCTTCTTCTTCTGGTCTTTTTTCAGACAGGGTCTCCCTGTAGCCACAGCTGGCTGGAACTCTGATAAGCAGACTAGGCTGACCTCAATCTCAACAGAGATCCTCCCGCCTCTGCTCCCCAAGTGCTGGAATTAAAGGCGTGCACCACCATGTCTGGCTCAGCACCTTTTTCTCACTGCCTTGTGGCCACACAATCGAGAGGCTCCACATTTTCTAGAAAAGACAAAGATGACAAACTGACCCAAATCTGTAATGCTCTGTGCCTTCCCCTACCAGATTCCTACAGTATGCCTCTGAGCTTCCTCCCTAAGGAACCTATGTTAACATGGGAAGACACAGAAGTCATCAAAATAGAGCCTACTATGGCGCACCCACAAGTTAAAGACCTAAATAGCCTAATTTATTAGCTGTAAGTCATGGCTTGATTTGATTAGAAATATATAACTGCTTACATTTCTCTCTATAGGTTGAGCTGACAGACTTTCTTCTGCCTTTAAATTCTTTACTGTCTTAAAAACTGAGATGACTGCCCCATTTAAAGCACACTGTCAAAAATACTCCAAAAGTCATTTCTATAGCTTTCTGATGCCCATAAACAGTTCCAAAATATTTAAATTTATGGACAGCACTGTGAATTTAAACTCTATGAAAAACTAAAACTAACAACCCTAGCTCACTGCCTTTAGAATTTTTCTAAAAACTAGCCAGTCCCTCAAGAGCTTTTCCAAGGGAAGAATTCCTCAGATAGGAAGCTTGTATGCAAAACTGGAGACATGTGACCCTTTATAAATAGTCATGGGAAACTTTAGTCTCCCATAGTTTTAGTTTGTTTTTACTCTAACAGATGGAGGAAAAATTTTGCAAAGAAGAATCACAAAAAAAAAAAAAAGTCTCCTAACTATCATACTAATGTTAGAACACTAAAACCTAAGCATATGGAGCATCTTTAGCAACAATCACAGTCCTTGCTTGAAATGATAAGACTAAACTCTTTAAGTATAGAGTCAACATACTAGATGGGGGCTGTCGAGATGGCACTTGCAGCAAGCCTGAAAGCCTCACGTGGATCCCCAGAACCTAATGGTAGAAGGAGAGAAACAATCATCGCTCTTCCAAGATGTCTTCTGACGTCTACAAACAAATCAATAAATATATACTAAAAAAAAAACTAGATAGGAACTCCTTAACTTGGATCTATTTCTTCCAGGGCATTTCTAAAATCTTAAACACATCAATCAATTTTTGTGAAAGTTTCTTCACCAGAGAAGTATAGACTTCTCTTTAAAATTTAGTCTGGTATTTATAAATATTAAAATTCAAATATATTTGCCAAAGGGTTAAGCCTAGTATTCATTAAAAATAATTACAATTCACCATTCTGCAAAACTTATAAGATATATTTTATTTCACGTAAATGTAATATAAATCATTTATATCCAACTGACATTTCATTATTTTAAAGTGTATACACTACTTCATGTTTTCACTTCATACACTAGGGGGTGGGGGAGGGGATCGTCCATCTTTTCTCCACAGAGCTTCTTTCAGGGGGTCAATACTTTTAGCTCTGCAAGATACAAGGCCTTCATCTGAACTACTCAATTGCAATGTGAAAGCATGAAAGCAGCAATGTGAATGCATGAGTGTGCCTGTTAATTCAGCCTCTTGCAAACACAGGGGATAAGAAATTGATACCCAGAAAACACCTCAGATCCAAGTTAAAAAAAAAATCATTTCCAAAAACATCAAAGAACTTACATAGACAACTCTCTCCCATGAACATAAGTGGCCAGATGAAGATATTCAACTGAAAAGCTGCATGAAGTCACTAATAATTAGGGAAATATAAATCAGACCCAGGATGATACGATGTCGTACCCAATGGGAGGCTACTACGAGTGGGGTTGACCATGAGATAACAGTTGGTGAGACTGTCATGAAGTTAGAAACTTTGCATATTGTTGGTGGGAATGTACAGTGATAAAATGCTTTTGGAAAACCGTATGAAAGTTCCTCAAGAAATTAAAAATAGAGCTAGGCATGGTGGTACTTGCTTGTAATCCCAGTATTCACAAGAGAGAGAGAAGAGCCTTGGCTACATAGTGAGTTCAGAGAAGCCAAAGCTACACAGCAATTAAAAATTAAATAATAAAAAATATAGTCAAACATGTTAGCAAACATCTAAGATCTCAATACTCACAAACTAAAACAGATCCTGAGTTCAAGGTCAAGCTATCCTATCTAAATGGGAGGGAAAAAGGGAGGGAGAGAAGGAAGGAAGGAAGGCTATAGGGTCACTACTTCCTCTTCTAATTACATACCCAAGAGTTAAAAGTTGCCAGACATGGTAGCACATGCCTTTGATCCCACACTCAGGAGGCAGAGGCAGGGAGAACTCTGTGAGATTGGGGCCAGTGTGATCTACATAGTGAGTTCCAGGCCAGTTGTGGCTAAAGGAGGACCCTGTCTCAAAGAGACACAAATCAAAAGACAGAGTTGAAAGAGAGATGGCCAAGAGCTCTCTGTATTCACAATAACTAAAATGCAGAAAAACCCAAGTACCCATGATAGATACCTGGCTCTTTACAGAAAAGCATATTATTCATCTACAAAGAGGAACAAAGTATTCATACATGTTACAACATGTAAACATCAAAAGCATTATGCTATAGGAAAAAAGTGGGTCAAAAGATGACTCACACATCCTGCTTACGAAAGGAGCACAGTTTGGTCAGAATCACACGCAAAAAGTAGAATGGTTGCCAGGGTAGACAAAGTGGTAAGAGACAGCTACTGTGTAATGAGAACAAACTTTGAATTTTAGCAGAATCAGTACGGAAATGGATGGTGGTAACTACACAGCAATATGAATATGCTCCACATGCCCTTCCAAATAGTCAAGATCATAACTTTTATGTGTATTAACTACCATAAAAAAGTGAAGCAAAAGAGAAATGAACAAGTGGAGTGCTATTTTGAGCTGCAGAACACAATTTGTTGAGCGATAGTTTGTAAACCCATGCGTCAGGGTGTTGTATCCTAAGTTTTTAGAATAAAGACAGTGTGTTAAGTCAGCATCAAAGTACCAGTTCTTGTGGGGGTTTTTTGTTTTGTTTTGAGACAGGGAGCCCCTGTAGACACAGCTGGTCTGGAATTCACTATGTAGACCAGGCTGGCCTCAATCTCACAGTGATCCACCTGTCTCTGCCTCCCAAATGTTGGGATTAAAGGCATGTGCCAATGCCCCAGCTTAAGTATCTATTCCTATCCAATACCACAATTCCTTTTTGCCTACAGGGTTACAGAAATCTTCTTTAGCAAAGCACTTGAAATCAGGAGTCAATCTCCCAGAACTCACCTCCCCCTAAAACTGTTTTATATAAAATAAGAACAAATGAGTATTTGACAAATTAAAAGATGTTTTAATAATATGATGCTCTATAAAGTTGCCCTATATTTCAGGGACAAGGATACAGAATTGTTACCCAGCTACTGTCTATCTCATTCAGAGGAAACTACACTTTGATGAAGTCTACTGCTGTTTTACTAAACAATTCCATGTTTCTTATTTGGTAACATATACTTTTGAAATTTTGCTAGAAATAAATTTAATAGCTATATAGTGGTAAAAATAAGCACTGACCTTGTCATATAACAAAAGATTGCCATTCACTATGAACTGAAGTTTTACTGTGTGTTCACAGGCATAATTTAATACAAAAAAAAAAAATTTACTATGAATTTCAAGTCATAGCCCAAATATTCAATCTCATTTTAAGAGCTAGGCTTTTTCTAGATATTCATTGGAATTTTTAGTTTTTTTTTTTTTTAAATATATAAAACATAAACATTCTTTTAAAAAGAACTAAGAGGGGGCTGGAAAGATGGCTCAGTGCTTAAGAACACTGGCAGCTCTTGCAGAGGACCTGGATTTGATTCCCAGCACTCATATCGTGGCTAACAACCACCTGTAACTCCAGTTCCAGGGGATCTTATGCCCTTTTCTGACCTCTACAGACATTGCACACCCTGGGTGCACCAACCTACATACAAGCAGTACACTCACACATATAAAAAAATATAATTTTTTTAAAAGCATTGGCAATGATTTTAAAAATAAAAAATACTGCCGGGCATAGTGGCACACGCCTTTGGTCCCTGAGCTTGAGAGGCAGAAGGGGGCAGATCTCAGTGAGTTCAAGGTCAGCTGATGCTACAGGGAGATCCTGTCTCAAAAAGACCAAAAACAAACAAACTATAAGGAATGTAAATAGAATCTTTAGAAAGACAAAATAAAGCTGAGTTTCTTAAGATAGCAGCCTCTACCCCAACTTCAGCTGTTGATAGTTAATCAATAATTCTCAAACCTGCAGCTGAGAACTGCCTGAGCAGAACTGTAAAACTAACCATGCCAAGCCAATCAAATCAGAACGGGTAGGTATGTGAGAGAGCATGGGTATTCTTTTTACTCAGGTAAGGCTTATGTTGAAACATATGCTAAGTACTCAGAAAGTACAGGCAAACTTTAGCACCAGTAATGCATCCAAACAGAGGCTGAAGAAAGTAGCTAAGTCATTCCTTAGTTTTTTCTAGCCCTTCAATCAACCCCATAGTTCCCAATCTGCAGAATTATACAGTGAATTTGTTTATACCCGGTCTATTCTGGATTTGCTTCAGAATCAAAATTTTAAGATCCTTCAAAGCAAGGTCAACCAAGCCTTTGGCATTTGAGATTTGAAAACTCAAACAACAAAAAAAGCTTATCTCAGCAAGCAAAGTACAGCATTAGCAAGAGAGTCTGAAGGTAAGTGCCCAAGGTGAGGTCAGCAATCATGTTGCTTTCTCTGAGTGATTAACATCATGCTAAGTGCACTAAGATTTAAAACTTAGATTACTTAACAGTAGAATAAGCACTCTTCTTTTTAAATTTTTCTTATTTTTATTTATTCTATGTGTTCTATGAGTGTTCTGCTGGCATGTAAGTACACCCTTGTCACCCAATGCCCAGAGGCCACAAAAGGAACTAGAATTATAGACAGTTGTTAGCTGCTATATGGGTGCTGGGAACTGAACCTGGGTCCTCTGCAGGAGCAGTCAGTGTTCTTAACCACTAAGTCATCTCTCCTTTGTGGAGTTATGTTCCAAGTCTCCCAAGGGTACCATAAACCTCAGCTGACTCTAAACAGAATCCATTCTGTTTTCCTATACAAACCTACCTAAGATGGAGCTTAAATTTATAAATTAGGAACATCAAGATGCAAAAACAAAATAGGGGCTGCCAGGGTTGGCACCATAGGGGACTGAGCCCTCCCACAATGCTCAGCAATCAAGAAAATGCCTCACAGATATGCCCACAGGCAACCAGACAGAGAGAATTCCCCAGCTGAGGTTCCCTCCTCTGAGATGACAAGTTGACAATCGAAGCCAACCTCCAACTATCATAACTAGAACAGGCCAACCTCCAACTATCATAACTAGAGCAGGCTCTAAAAGCTCTAATCACCAATGTGATTCGACATACAAGTTTTCTATGGAAAACAGAAACCAACTGGTCACAGAGCAGTCAATCAACCAGTTGACTGGTTAGAATTGTTTACAACTTAGTGAACTGGTTACAAGGCTCGATTATTATGATTGAATTCTGTATTGGTCTATTAGACCCAGTGCCAAATCCTAGTTCAAATCAATGATTTTGTACAATTTTATTTTTTTTAATTGTATTTAAAAATACATACACACACACACACATATATATACAACATTACATGCATGCAAAGTTTAATCTAGCCTGGTGCTGTGGTACAGATCTATAAAGGTGGCATTTGCAAGAATCTAAAGCAGGAAGATCCAGAATTCTAGGCCAGCCAGTACAAAGCAGGGAGGCTCATCTCAAAACAAACCCAAACTGGAGGGGAAGGGGAGTGGGGTGGGGAGGGAGGACAAAATAAATAAACAGACCTTTAATCTCAAAGGAAAATCAAATTGTTGCAACTCCATGGCTTTTGAAGTCTAAACTCAGCTTCATTCTAAATGTCAGAAGGCAAGCCTTTTACAATATGTAACAATAGACAGGAGATGCTTTGCATGAGATTAAGAAAGAGAACAAATAGGATGATAAGGGATTAAGGCAGTGAAGGAGAAAGCAAGGTAAAAGACCCTGGGTTTGATCATCAGATCAGAAATCCCCTGTGGGAGAGGATTTTGTCAGGAAGGCCCTAACGCAGCCACAACTTCTGTACTACTGACTCAGTCTATCACAGATGTCTCAGGACACTGCATGCTAAATGTGAACTAAACGTACAAAGACACGAATTGCTTGTAATATTTACAAGTATTATTTAGAATGTTTCAAAGAAAAAGTAGCAGTTGAGAGTTCATAAAACAATGAGTTTTCCTTAAATAATGTTTTTCCCTGAATGTGCCCGTTTATAATAAAAACAATGCAGGTAGGAAGAAGAACGCCAGCCAATTTCACCTAAGTGAGTAACAAATACTGTTAGTCCATTTTAGGTTACAATAAAATACCTATGACTAGACACTTCATAAAGAAAAGAGGTCTATCTGGGTGGTGCACACCTTTAATCCCAGCACTAGGGAGGCAGAGGCAGGTGGAGAGCTATGAGATGCAGGCCAGCCTGGGATAGTCTACATACTGAGTTCCAGCTCCCCTGGGGCTACTTGTAAGACTGTCTCAAAAACAAACAAAAAGTAAAGAGGTTTAGTTAGCCCCCTATTTTAGAGGCTGAAAACCAGAGGTCAGGCAACCCCGTACGTTTGGAGTCTGATGAGGACTTTCTAGCTGCATCCTAAGGCAGAGGGCATGACAACAGAAGCCTAGGAGAAATCAAGAGCAAAAAGAGGGAAAACCAGGCTCACTTGTATCTTCTCTGTTCATAGCTACTCCCACTAGGGAAGCATTCATCCTTCTTGGTAGCCAAGTCACCTCTCAAAGGCACCACCTCCAGTTCTGTTACAGAGGTGGTAAGTATAATAACTTTTATTATAACTTTCCATCACAGGAACCTTCCAGAGACAAACCATACCTAAACTACTGTCCTGAGTTAATGATTCAACACAAATGATTTCTTGAAATATAGATTTTTAAATCTTAGGATGGTCAGGAGACTATTCAAAGCAATTAACACAATGAAATAGTCAACTAAAGCCCCAGGTTTTACCACTAATTGGCTCTGGGACTTAAGCAAAGGGTTTCCTCTCATCTTCAGGTTCCCATCTGTAAAATATGCAGCTGCACTGAATTTCTTTAAAATAACCTGTTATAACAATGCAAATCTTCGAAAATTACAGAGGACAGAGGACTTCTTTTGAACAATAATATCCATGGATAAGAACTAAACTAGGCCTCACCAGCTATTAGACTAATGAGTCATGATATAATTAGTTCTATAGTACAGAATTTACCTTCAAAACCAACAATTATATCATATTAAGGTTTCTCCCTACCACCTCCTGAATAATCTTATCTAGAATAAATTTTTCCACAATTTAAACCTTCTTAATGTTCCATACTTTTTAGAAAGACAAAAGGTAATACAGACTATTCAACAGACACAACAAGCACTTGGAATATACCAGAAAACAAGATGGACAAGAGGAAGGAGGCAGGCCAAGCAGGAAGTCATTTTTAAACAGATGTTGTTAGGATATTACTGTAGCTAGGGTGTTGGAGCATTTTTCCAGATGTCTTCCCTTAAGTTTGGAG
The DNA here is from genome assembly GCA_035773235.1 of Eospalax fontanierii. Taxonomy (NCBI): domain Eukaryota; kingdom Metazoa; phylum Chordata; class Mammalia; order Rodentia; family Spalacidae; genus Eospalax; species Eospalax fontanierii. Next base: position 66,266,923 of record CM069530.1, on the reverse strand, counting down.
AGGGACGGGCAGAGGTTCTTTAAAAATACTCTCTTTTGACAGTTGGCCTGGTGGTGCACGCTTTTAATCCTAGCATTGGGAAGCAAAGGCAGGTGAATCTCTGAGTTCAAGGCCAGTTTGGTCTACCTAGCAAGTTCCAGGCTAGTTTGGGCTACAGGGAGACCCTCTCTCAAAAAGACCAAAAAATAAATAAATGCTCTCTTCCCCAGAGCATAGTGCTACCTGCCTATACCCAGGACTTGGGAGGCAGAGGCAGAAGGATCAGGAGTTCAAAGTCATCCATCCTCAACATAAGACTAGTTCAATAACAGTAAGTTACAGGAGACTCTGTCTCAAAAGAGCTGCCAACCTCCCCCCCGGCCTAAAAAAGAAATCTCATTGAGAAATTATATATGTATATGTGCACACACATTCCTAAAGCATTCATTAGTTTAACCCTCAAATTCTCAAACATACAACCAGATGTAGCTTACTTGTCTCTAGAAAGCTTTCTGCATTCCTCCATCAATGAGCCAACTGAACTCACCAAGAAAATCACTAATTTCTGAGCACCTGTGAATGTATTTTGTGTAACTGGGTATTTTCTTTTTAAGTAATCACCCACTACCAATGCAATTCTGTTATTTTGAGATTCAAATTCAGTATTTTGAGAGCAAATCCATGATTAACATACATAAATCTGCAACTCCATTTCCAGACCTTGTTTTACGTCCCTATCAATATGTTTCTGTTTTCATACACCCGAATGCAAGAATCTATGGGAGAATCTGTGGGATTAGTATCTAAGCAGTGAAGCACTTGGCAAAAACAGGAAGCCCACACAATAGGGGCATTTGCATGGAGAAGATTGCAATTTGAAGAAAAAAAATTTATACACTCCATGTTACCTCTACGTACACATTACACTACATGTCTGTTAAATTAGTCATGCTACTTTGAGACTTTTCCATGTTTCCTCTAGACAACTGCCAATGCTTGATGGCCTCTGATGAATAAACACGCTGTAACTTGCTTCTAAGGAAACGCCTGTCATGTTCCAGGGAAAAATGACTTCTTCACTCACACACCAGAAAAACTGAACAACTCTCATTCATTGGTTACAAAGTCAATTTTTCCTTAACGTTCCTAGTACTGGAATGTTCATATTCCTGTTCAGGGCATTACTGGGTTCTGATAAAACACAGACTTGGGGGTACACTGTGGGAAAGATGTGTGACAGCAATGGGGCGTCCCACTTGAGACGCTCAACCAGCCTGACCATTTGTGAAGACCAAGTTTATTTTCAAGTTCATACCTCCTGCAGAACTACCTGTTCTCGTGACTGTTTACCCAAACGTTTATCAGGGTGATTTTTAGCATATCTGACAGGAAGACATGCCTCATTTAATATTAACTCACCATGTGACAGCCCCTACCTCTCCAACCTCTCTCCAAACACGTGAGGACAGTAGAAAGTATAGCTGTTTGCAATCCGACTTTGCACTTGCTTTTGGCATCACCAATTGGCCAGAGGCACACACACCCCCAGTCAGAGGCGAGCACCCCGCCTGCTCCCGGAACTGTCAAGTCTGCTGACAGCTGGCACACCTTGCAGAGGCCCTCCGCCCGCTTTCAGGAAGCCCCTTCCTTAGTCACCTAGACACTGCTCGCCTGCCTGGGCCTCAGCTCTTGGCCAAGGAAACTTTTCTTTCCCTTCCCAGGGCACGGTCACAGGTATCGTCCCCCGCTGCTCCAGAGTCCCAACAAGGGGCCCTTTGTTAGGCTTTTGCTCCGGACTCCTCACCCAATCCCTGGCGATCGCGTGGCCTTCCACAACGCCGGGCAGCCCCAGAAGGAAAGCCATCCGAAAGAACCCGCACCCCCCACCCGGGGCAGCCGGGGCCCAGGCGGCGAGGGCGCAAGGTCCCGCGGCTCGTGGGACGGCGGGGAGCCGGGCTGCGCGCAGGTGAAGCGCCGGACCGCGGCGACCCGGCGTCCCCACCGCGACTCTGCTTACCGTGCGGGGCCGGAGGGCGGCAGGCCGGCGTCGGGCGCGCTGCGGGCTCCGCGGTCCGTGGCGCTGCGGTCCATCGCGCTGCCGGCCGCGCGGGCTCGGAGGCGGCGCGTCACTGCTGGGGTGGGAGAGGCCGGCGGGTCAGGGCGGGGGCGGGCGGAGAGAGCCCGCCTCGACCCAGGGCGGCCGGGGGCGGGCCAGCCTCCCCGGGGCGCTTCCACCTGCGGGCCGACCCCGCCCGCGGGGAGGGCGCCGCGCTGGCCACAGGTCCCGCGGGAGGCGCTGCAGCCCCCGCCCGGCCCGGGCCGCAGCCAGTGGGCGGCGAAGGGGCGGCGATGGGGAGGAGGAGCGCGCCAGGCGCGGGACCCAGCCACGCTGCCGTTTCCCGGGCTGCGCACCGACCGAGCCCAGGGCAAACTTTTCCGAGATCGGCGGGCCAGCTCGCCTCGCCCTCTTCCCAGCCCGGGGTCTCGCTGGCTGCTCCCCGGGAAAGACAGCCCTCGCTCCTTCCCCCCGCCGGCTCAGCGTCATCCCCCGGCCGCAGAACCCGCGCGAACACTCACCCTGCCCCATGGCTCTGCCCGGAGCCCCGAGCTCGCTGGCGCCTCGGCCGCCCCGCGGCGCAGAAGTGAGGGTGACGAGGTCGGTGGCATCCAAGCGAGCAGGGTAGCCAGCCGGAGAGAGGACCGGGCAGGCGGGGACGCCAGCGAGGAGGAATTTCCTTCCCCCTCCCCGCTCGGCTTTGGGGGTTCGGTCCGGGAAGCCCTAGGAAAGGAATCTCCCTGGCGGTGTGTGCCCATTCCCACCGCTAGGGCGTTGCTTCGGGGGAAGTCGAGCGTGCACAGGAGGGACAGGTGGGGAGCTAGGGACACTGGCCGCGAACCCGAGTGAGGACCCCGCGGTCGCGGAAGTGCGGAAAACTCACGCAGCCGGGCCTGCAGCTAGACGGCCTGCGTCCTCACCTTCGACTTGCTTGTCTGTTAAAAGGCACCTCTGACATTGATCTTTTACATAGGTGGCAAGTTCAAGCTCTTCCGGTCTTCACAGGCATTCTTCTTCCTGTAAACCTCTAACAGCTGTGAGTTGAAGACTGGACAGTTTCGTGCCTTAGGACAATCTATAAGCTAAGAAAGAACTGAAGAGTGGATTAGTCACCTCTTCCAAGTCCACAGGAATAAAGGAAGCGTGCTGCTGTGCCTGTTGGTAGTTTCTGTTCCCAAATAGAACTATTCACAGGATGCTTCACACCTGACAAACAGGTGCTTTGTATATGTGTTCAGTCTCATCAGCATGACAGTTACATTAGGTCATATTGATGAATGGAAATGCTTGTTTCAGAAAATGTGAAATTTTACAGTTAACTAGATACCTCAAGTGGCAGATCTGTGTTAGCCACACCACCATGTTGTAGGGTAACACTGGAAGGGTTTTAAATTAATTGGTAGGCATTAAAATTAACTTATATATAATCCATGCTTGATTAAATGTTCTTCAGTTGCTCATCCATTGCAACCACCAAAAAAAATGTCTGAAATTATATAATAATTTCAATAATAGTATAAATAACTACCCACTATGCACTGTTACCTAGAAATAAGCTATTTGTCTCTTATGGGCAGGTTTACATATTCTTCCCTGGACAGAGTGTAGTCTTCTGGACATCTCTGCATGTGAAATGGAAGGTGGGAGGTGGGAGAATCATTGATGTTGGGTGGATTACTATACCGGAACTATATCACAAACGTTTCCTTTAAAAATTGTAACTGCTATTGAAGTAATTGATTTAAATGTGCCTGGATTTTAGACTTTAAACAATAACACAGGTTAGACAAGTTCATGAATTCTTTCTGGCTCTGAATTAGATTTATAGCTATTGCATAGACAGTGATATAAATATTGAGTAACACTGAAACTACTTAAAGTTATAACTTTTATGACATACTAGTAATAGTATGGATCTCAATTAGGTTAATCTTAAACACCACATTTTCGTAACATTTCATAACTGCTGAGAGTAATTTTCATGATGTTGATTTTTCCTGTCCTTGTGTCCCTAGGCATAGGGGTCAGGTCATACGCTCCATGACAAAGAAATTAGGTCTGTTCAAATGACAGACTGTAGTAAGTGAAATGCTTCATTTTTTGGTACAGTCACCTCATGACTGTGCTTGACTCTCCACACTCTTCCCTGCTGCTGTAAGCATGCAAATGTGCATGAAGGTAGAAATGACACAAGACTGGTGGATCCTAGAATGTTACATTATTGCCCTGTGTGGGAAGCTACCTGGAGAGGCTGGAGGCTTACCACAGAACCCACCAACGCAGTTCAGAATCTAGAATTAAATCACTAAACTACTGTTCGGTAGTTTTCAGAGCCAAGACTATATCCTTTATGGTCTCATTTGTTACTGTTCATGGTGTGCTCTGCTAATTGCATAATTTATCAGCAAAACAGTAGTGATAGTTTCCCTAAACCTTTTTGTATAATGTGGAAAACTGCCCCTTCCTCTAGTTGTATAGAACTGAAAATCGCCAAGATCTGTCCAGATATTGCTCAGTTTCCCTGTTTGGAAACCCCCCTTTCTATTCCATCCTATCGTTTATAATGCATGTTCTCTGATATTATCACCTCTGGAAGATTCTCCAGACTTCGTAGACAGAAGCAGCTCTCTTCCTAGTCAATACATTGCTAAGCAGGTCAAGGCCCCGTGCTACTTTGTTTTAGTTACTCAGATGAAGAAGATAGGGTTAACTTTTTGTGGCTATGACCAAAATGCCTAGTAAAAACAACCTGATGAAAAAAGGATTTATTTTGGCTCAAGGTTTTAGGAGTTTTGACATTCATTCCACACAGGGAGGGTATGGTGGAGAACAGCAATTCATGACAAGGTGGCCAGGGAACCTCAGTTAATTACTCTAGAACTGTCCTCAAGCACAGTTCATGGGCAACCTTTACTATCTCCTACATGATCCTAAATCCAGTCAACCTGTCAACAAAGATTAACCATCACAGAGAGCTAAAGAAGTTGAGAGGCTGTGTGTTACACCTTTGCTTCTGAAAGTACAGCCCAGAACACAGAGCACAGCAAGTATTTCTGGCATTGACAAATTAAGGAGACCTGAAAATATGTCATTCAAGACATTCCTGAAACTGGAGAAAGAACTTCTCAGTATAAGCAAGACACTTGTACTAATTCCTTGATGGAGTTAGTACCCAAATCACCAGGTAAGCAAGAGACCCAGGCAAGCAAGATGATACAAACTTGTAATTCTCATACTTGAGAGGTGGAAGCAGGAGGATCAAGCATTCAAAGCCAGCCTCAGCTATATATTGAGTTTTATGGCATAGTTTGTTATGTGGTGGTGCCTGATTCAAACACAGCCTAATTCTTAGTCATTTAAACGAAAAGTAAAGCCAGTCTGTTCTCAGACTTGTTCCTTCTGCTTTCTTTCAGAACTGTTCCTCCAACCAAGGATACTCTCTTTAAACAATAAATACATCCAGCATGACATGGGGAAAAAAAAAACAAGGAACTTTGTCTTATCACTGAAGGTTTTCCTTTTCTGACCCCCCCAATGGTCCAGAGCAGCAAACACATAAATATTATTAGTTTAAGCCCAAACCCACATGTTGTTTGCAACATATACTGTGGATAGTTTATTACTTCTTAATTCCAAGGTTGCTGCTTGGAACATTGATAGTTTCAGAACACACACTCACACATACACTCTCAGGGTCAGGAGCAAGGAAGGATAATGAGGGATAAATAAGGAATATAGTTTAAGAATAAACTCAGGTGTTCCCCTTAGCTTGTAAAAGTTGATTGCAAGAGGAGTGCAAGTCCCGGGTAGACTGTATTGCTTTCTGAAAGGCTAGCTAGATTTACATAAACTGATTACATAGGGGAGGGCAGATAGAATAGATAGTGTTAAATGATCTCAAAACATAAGACTAACTTTGGTTACAAGGTTAAATTGAGCAGGAGGCATTCTCATTCCCAGAAAAGTTCTTCCCACACATTAAAGTCAACCTGGGATACATGAGACTGTCTCAAAACAAGAAACAGTGTTCATTTTTCTATGAATATCTTTAATAGTCTAGATTTGAAAATTCTCACTATAGGGTAATAAAAGGAAAATAAACTTACATGCTTCATCTGTATGGGATTTTATATATATATATATATCATAAATATTGGTCAAAGTAGGCAATGCAAACATTTTTGGAAAAAGAAATGTCTCTTACCTAAATATTTTATCCAATTTTTAGAACAATAAAAAGTTTAAATGTCCATTTAAAATATATTTTCTATTTAACTATAGGTACACTAGACACATGTTTGTGAAACTAAAAAGACGGGGCTGCAGAGTTGGCTCGGAGACTAGGAACGCTTGCTGCTCTTGCAAATAACCCATGTTCAGTTCCCAGCATCCAAATGCTGGCTAACAATCATCCTTAACTCCAGTTTCAAAGGAGGATCCAACACCCTCTTCTAGCCTCCACAGGCATTGCATGACTTACATACATGCAGGCAAAATGCTCATACACATAAAATAAAAATAAAATGTTTATTTTATTATTATTATTATTATTATTTTGGCTTTTTTGAGACAGGGTTTCCCTTTAGCCCCAACTGGCCTGGAACTCTCTATGTAGACCAGGCTGGCCTTGAACTCACAAAGATCTACCTGCCTCAGCCTCTGGAGTGCTGAGACTAAGGGTGTGCACCACCACACCCAACTGAAATAAAATGTTTTGAAAAACTAAAAAGTTGGGCCAGGTGTGGTGGCACAAGGCAATAATCCCAGCACTTTAGGCATCAGGATGGCAGATCTCTGTGAGATGGAGGCCAGCCTGGTCTACATAGCGAGTTCCAGGCCAGCTGGGGCGACAGGGAAACCCTATCTCAACAAGTAAACCAAAAACCAATAAACTAACTGTGACTGGTGGCTTACAGATGCAATCCTAGCATTTTGGGAGACTAGGAGGATTGCCAAAACTTTGAGGTCAGTCTATACTATGTAGTGAGTTCAAGGCCAACCTGGCGTGTATAGCAAGACACTGTCTTAAATGTACCCAGAAGGAAAAATAAAATAGAAAACACTTCAAAGATGGTTAATATCTTCTATGCCTCTCATTTTTGCATATTATAATCTGAAAGGAAGTGCATATTTTATATCTTCCTGGAATAAATATGCATGTGACTTTTTTATACTAAGGCTAATGATGCTGCATAATTATGTTCAATTTTAGTAAAAATTTTACATTTTGAATTCATCTAAACCACTTAACCTTTGACAAGCATGTACTTAATAGGAGTCTAAGAAGTGATTAAAAAGAAAAGAAAGCAAGAGTTTGAACATAAAATTCAGATACATATGTATATATAAATTTTATAATTTCCCCTTTATACAGAACTTTCATAATTTGCAGATGCTAGAATTCAGTATTCCCTATATGCATGTTCAATGGAGAGCATTGGAATCAGGTTTTTTTCACTTGGCTACTATTCTCTGTTTTTGTCCTTGACATATCTCCTTTTCCTTATCCTATTTGTAATCTTACTTTAATGTCCCCTTTCCCAAACTGTACAGTAAATAATACAGGAGTATAAATCAAAGTCATGGAAATGTTTGTTGACATAGTATAGTTTACATCAAAATATACATGAGTGAATGAAATTCATGTATTATTACTCTATGCTAGTAAAAAAATTTTAAGTAATATAATTCATTCAGAAATACTCATTTATACTCAGTTTCCCTGAAAACAATCTGAGCTTCTTTCTTTGGAAATTTACCTCTCTCTTTGGAAATTTACTTCTCTCTTTGTCCTGAAGACAAAAATATACAAAAGAAAATGTGAAAAGCTGCTAACAGTTTCCAAATGATTTGCAGGCTTAGTATTATGTCCAATATGTTATAATAATCTGGTAGAATTAGTTTTTGTCCATTGAAATTACTTGTAGAGCATCTACTGATTAAAAAATTTTAAAGAAAATAGAATAGCAAAATAATAGAAGATTGCACTGTTTATGCGATTTTGAATAGCCATGAGAATCATATAGTTTTTTTCTACTCATGAGAACTAAAATATGTGAAATAAATGTTATGCTCAAATGAAGCAATAATACACCTATTTATATTATCAAGTGCTTAATGTATAGTTCCCTTGATGTATAGTAAATCACAAATCTGTTTTTGGAGGCAATTGAGTATGCAGAATATTTTTTTCAATTTTTGATTGTTTATGTGTATGAATATTTGTCTACATGCCCAGATGTGCACCACCTCTATGGCTCTTGTCCATGGAGGCCAGAAGACGGTGCTGGATTTGTGAGCTACCATATGGCTTTTTGGAACCAAACCTGTCCTCTGCAAGAGCAGCAAATTCTCTTAACTGATGAGCCACTTCTCCAGCCCCAAGTATGCAGAATGTTTTATATTGTTTAATGGAAGAAAAAAAGTTCAGATTTGACTCTTACATTTCTAGAATATAAAGAAATTACTGGGTTCTGTTATGAAGTCTAATGTGTGCTTATTTTAAAGTTTGGAAAAAGGGGGGCTGGGTATATATATAACTGTGGTAGAGTGGTTGCCTGGCATACATTAGGACCCAGGTTCAATCCTCAGTACTAAAGGGAAAAAGGTTCACAAAAATAACAATACTACTTTTTGGTTGGTTGGTTTGTTTGGGTTTTAGAGAAAGACTCTGTGGTGATTTAATGAGAATGTCGCCCCTAGGCTCTAAGTGTTCACACATTTGTCCCCAGTTGATGGTACTGTTCGGGGAGGTCTTAGAAGGTGCAGCCTTCTTAAGATTTTCTTAAGGTTTAAAAGAGTTCTTAAGCCTTGTGGGATCTCCAGTCCTATTCTGCTTCCTGTGCCTGCTTGAAGATGTGAATGTTTGGCTTGTCTACTTCGGCCATGTCTGTGGCCATACCTCCCTGCCATGATGGATTCTTGCCCCTTTGGAACCATAAACTAAAGAAACTCTTCCTTTTATAAGTGACATTAATCAGTGTTTCTATCACAGCAGCAAAAAAGTAACTAACACAGACTTTTACTAGCTAGCCCAAGTTAGTCTGGAACTTTCTAAACTCAGGCTTGTTTTGAACTAGAGCCATCCTGCCTCACCTTCCTCAGTGCTCTAATAACAAGCACAGGCTACCACTCCTGAATAGTTTAATACTATTTCCAAGGGGAAAATGTAAACGCCCTTTCTTGGTCTTCTGTTTACAATTATGTATGTGTTACACCTTCCCTCTTTGGGTGGATTTTGGGGGGCGTTTCCTGGGACTTGTGAACAAATGTCTACTCACCCCAGATAGAGTACCAACAACAGTCCAAAGAAACAATTCCACTCAAGTCTAACTTGGCAAACCAGTGAGTTTACTGGGATTACTTACAGGAGTATGGAGAACTCAAAGGCAGCTCTCTTCAAAGCCAGCCCCAGGGTGGGTGACTCCAGAATGCTGTAATCCTGGAACTCCCTGCACAACTTAAGTGCAGCTCAGCTGGTCAGCTGGCGTCAGCTCCTCCCCACCCCGTTATAGAACCTTGGGGAAGGGAGGTCTTGTGAATTTGTGTGTTTCAGAGACTTCCTGAGACTTGTGAGTTGTTTACTTCCTCAGCTTTGAAAGTTTTGTTTACTTCCTCAGTCTTAACCACCCTCCCCCTAGGATGGAAAGTTTCACAGACTGCTACACAGTACTTTGTAATTTGCAACCATTCTAGAAATGAAAAAGTGCTACAATTGATTGACATTATCAGTTTTACTGAGTTTTTACTTCATCAAGTTTTGTATTTTTAAACACAGAAAAATCACAATACATTTTGTTAAAGTGGAATTTCCAAGAAGCATAAGTATTCATTAATTATTTTTTACCCATAAATGAAGCACTTGTTAAATGCTATACCATGCTTTGGACCTAGGAAGACAAAGATGCTAGACATGTTGTCTGTGCCCTGAGAGGCTCACAGACTACTGAGCTCCATTGTACTATTTTTGTGATTGTCAATTAAATTGAAAATATAAAGGAAATTGGCCAATAATCACTGTAGGGCCCTCTAAAAGAGAAATTTCTTTCTCTCAAAAGATAAATTTGATAATATTTAAGATTCTTGACTATTAAAAAAGTAATATTTGATTTTAGTATGGTATGTCTCATATAAATATAGCTATTATACATGTGCCCTCCAAGTTGGCAGATGCCGTCTTCCTGAACTCAGCTGTGCCCGCTTGCCAAAGATCATCACGCCTGGGACTGAGCGCTGACACAGCTAGGTAAAAGGAGGGGCAGGGAGAGTCGCTCGACCGTTGCCTGTGTATTCAGCCATACTTCCCAACAGGTGCTGTGCAATTCACATGGCCTCGGGGAAGGGCTACAGTATTATAGGCTGAGGAAGACTAAGGGAGGGGGCTCCATTATGGCGCGATGGGAATGCCATCATCTATGCTTGGGTGAAGACTTTCCAGTGCAGCCTTGGAGGGGGAACAACCCGCTCGTGTAAGTAATCCCTTATCCACTATGCTGTAACCAAGTCCAATTGATTTCCCAGAGTGCACTTTGGTAGAATGATACTTCAGTTTGTCATGGGACCAGGAGAGGAAGGAACCGGTGTTGTTTATCTTCCTGCCTGCAAGAGAAAGGATTTTAGCAACAGTAGCACTCTATCTAATCATATATAATCCAAGCAGAATATTAGCACTTACACATTCAGAGATGGACATGGGGCTTTGAGAAACATGCTTGAGTCTACAGATATGTAAAACATTTAGTATTGTGGGCCTGTAGTATGGCAAAGTTTTCAATACCCATCCAAGTGTCAAGTTCAGATTCTGATGTAGAAGCAGTAAGTTGCCTAAAATGTATATTCTTTACCCTTTTAAAGATGTCTTCTTGCCAAAAATGAATTTACTTTCTGGATCCAATTATTCTGATGTTGGTTGACTATAATTTTCCTACTTTCTAAAAGTAAATAAATCCTTATATAAAGAATAACTTCTGTTCAAAGTCCTGGTATTTGTAGTTAAACTCCATTCAAATATAGATATCTTCACTTTTTTTCCAAAAAAAAAGAGAGAAAGGACCAGAAAGTGAAGTCAAATTTTGGTATTTAGAATTTTGACATTAACTATTGCATCCTAACTATAAGAGTTGAATTCCTGGCTTTTTAAGTTTCTTTACTATAAATAATGGACTTTTATTATGGAAAACCCTTTTTATGTTTGCAGAATATAGTGAATTCCACTCACCACCTAGCTTTGGGACCTTTTAAAATTAACATCTAGCATTTCCACTATCTCCTTGAATAAGTCTTATGAACTTTGTAACTTGCCTGTCAGTCTTATCTTCTCAAAATGTCCCTTTCTGAGCCAGACTGCCACTGATTAGGCATCTAGGCTTAGCACTCAACAAGTCCCGGCGCATTTCCCCCTGGAGAGGCTTTCCTCAGCTTTTTCTCCTGGGAGGCTGAGCATGTGTGTGGTTAACTACCTACAGCAGTGCTTAAAAGCTCAGGCACTGGAGCCAGGCAGATTTGGGTGAAGATTCCTGGCTTTACTACTTACTTTCTCAGTGACATTAGGAAAGTAACTGTTCTTGGCCACGGGCAAATGTCTCATGAGGGTAGATTATGCACTCAGTAAGGGCAATGGAGGCCCGTTTTAAAGGAATGTTAGAAATGAGAACATACTGTGTCTTGGTTAAGACTTAGGCTGTAAAGTAATTTTCCTGCCCCAGGCCCTAAGCTCTGACTTCTTGCTGAATGGTGACCTTGGGCAAGTTACTCAGCTGTGGAATCCTCATTTTCCTTATCTTCATAATAAGCTAAAAATTATTCCATGACCTCTGAGTATTTTCTTTCCCATCGATGTTGAGTAACCAAGCTCATTGTATTAAAAACTACAATTTCATCTACTAATACAAAGTACTTTCACTTTGAACGCTTTAGGAGTATGCAAAGATAAATCTTCGTATCTTCCTTTTACTATCCTGAAAATTTAGCCACACAATTTGCCCAAAGTTTTGTTACTAGTAAAGTAGAAAAAGTAGAATTTAAGTTGCTTTATTATTGTTATTATTGTTAGGTTTTCACTTTTGATTTTTCAGGCACATTAGTCCTTGCCACCAACATTACATTTTAAAAGTTCACTCATAACATACTAGGCATAGTTGTGCACACCTTTAATCCTACCACTTGGGAGGAGGCAGGCAGATCTCTATGAGTTCAAGAGCAGCCTGGTCTATAGTGAATTCCCCGCCATCCCAGACTATAGGGAGACCTTGTCTCAAAAAGACCAAACCAAAAAAGTTCACTCATAACAAATATAAATGATGTGAGTAGCATGCTGAGTATCTTTTCAAATTCTAGGTCAGCTTCAAAGGCACCTGTTATCTGAACCTGCCTTGTTTCAAAGGATCCCCCTCCGTCTTTGTGTTCTGAGAGTCAACATACAGGGCTCCTTGACTGTATCACAAAGAAAGGCATTATAAAATGTGAAGACCTATTATTTAAAATACATGTTCTACTGTGGGATTGCAGAAGATCTTGAGACACTCTGGAAACTGTGCAGAGCAGGATTAAGTTGAATCAGATCCCGCCGTGTTTATGCTAAGGTTCATCTCATAAGAGATTTGAGTGGAAGTAATTACACCGAGAATTTCTCTCCACTAATGGGTCTGGGAGTTGGGGTGATCATAAAGAGCTCAAAAGGCAGCCAGACAAGGAAAATAGTTCACCAAACATACTGGGGAGACCACCAGCTTGAAAGAGCACTAGGCCCCAAGTCCACCTTATATGTTTTTAGCACATGACAAGCAGGAGCTATAAAGTTTCTAAATTAATTACTGGATTTTAAAAACTTGCTATTTTTCCCTGAAGACTTTGGCAAAGATGGAAAAATGGGATGGAAAAACAGAAAAGGATGGCTTTCTAAACACTGGATGTGAGTGTATAACTTTCATGAAATCACTGAGAAGGTGAAAGGTATAACACCATTGACACTTAGCAGGTGTCTGGCCCATAGGGCTCTGCCTTAAAGATCTAAATCTGCAAATGCTAGTCAGGTAACTGTTGACTGAAGTATTTTCTTGTAGGCTTGCAAAACTTATCCCTATTACAAGGTAAGAAATAAAAATCCTAAGTAAGGGATTTTTACTGGTTTATTATTTTTTACATGATTGACTCCTTACAGGAGTCACTGTTTATATTTTAGGGACTGTAATATATTTTCTAGAATGATCTGTATGATTTTCTGTCATCATAAATAAACTACTTTGGTCTGCAAGGAAAAATATTTTCATATAAAGATCTGGCAATGTTCTAAGTAAATGCTTAATTGTTTCTTCAATGAACTATGAAAATGGGATGAAGATGCTCTTTCTGCGGCTGCTAATGAAAACAGTGTGGAGCTGCCTGCATTTTAGACTGGGATTAACTGATCACGTAGGGACTGTTTATGTCAGGCACCTTCACTGCAGATGCTACTCCAGCATAGTTTTTTACCTGCAGGGAGAAAGCCACTTTCCTTTCTGTGTTTTGAGTTGGATTAAGGATTGCCTCATCACTTCAAGTGCAATTCTTACACAGGTCATAAATTTTGCAATCTGTCGACACGATGGAACACACTGAGCTAGACTTAACGCTACTTCAGTACCCAAGACCATCCTTCCAACTCTTTCTGCAATATTTTATTTTCTTTTTTAAAACAATATCAAAAGAAGTTGAGAAATTTAAAAATCAGTAGGACTTGCTCATGCTTGTTTTGGAACACTGCGTCCATGTGTGATTCAAGTGATATTGGTCATAGAATCATGGCAAAAGCCAGTACAGTAACTGTTCGTTCACATTTACAAGTGCTTCACGTTTCAAAAAATGAAGTCAGTGGAACTTGGCCTTCTGTAATTACCCTCGTTTCAATAATAAAAGTCATAAGTTCTTATCTGAAAGAAAATTTTTTTTTCCACTTTTTCTAACTGTGTTACACAGTGGGGACACAATAGAATCTATAAGGTCTTATTCAGGGTTGGAATTACCAGTAAGTATAGTAGATAATCCTGCTCTGTAGAAACAGCCTGACTATAACACAGATCATATTACAGCGAATTTTTTTTGTTTTGTGTTTGTTTGGTTTAGTTTGAGATAGGGTCTCAAAGAGCCAAAGCTGGCTTTGAACACCTAACCCTCTACTTCCACTTCCCAAATGCTAGAATGACAGGCATGTGCCACCACACGGTGCTAAATCTAAAAAGACCATAGATCATGTGCTAACCAACCATTAAACTGTTCAGAAAACAAAAAATTTATAAGTAGAATTTCCAGGTTTAATAAAAATACATGATACTATTAATTCGAACTTTAGATAAAGAACAAGTAACTATTTAGCATAAGCAATTTTTTTCCCCCTTTAAAAAATATTTATGTATTCACTGTACATGACAGGCTATCTGGCCTGTCTATCTTTTTGTTAGTTGGTGTTATATTAGTTACTTTTCTGTTGTGATAACATATTATGCCCTAACCAAGGGCAACTTAGAGAGGAGTTTATTTGGGCTCACGGAAGTATCCATAATGGAGGAAGTATCCATAATGGGAGGAATGGCAGCAGGTGACTGGGGCTGGAAGCTGAGAGCTTACATTTTTACCCACCAACAGGAAACAGAGAAAGAAACCGAAAGTGGGGCCAGGTGTGAACACTCAGAGCCCACCCCCAGATGTGCTTCTTTAGTCTTTCCAGCAAGACTATGACTCCTAGAGATTCTGCGACCTCCCCAAAGAGCACCACCAACTAGGGCCCAAGTGTTGGAAGATTTGAGCCCAGGGGAACATGCTCAGGAAACCACCACAGGTGTGTATTTATTGTACGTAGAGATGGGTCTCGTGAAGACAATGTTTTTCAGCTGTATCGTATACTCTGGCCATTTGGATCCTCTCATCCCATTCCTTTCTTGGCTTCTTGGTTAGCTTGATTTTCATCCCTATGTTTTACACATTCATCTCGATTTACTTGTCCCATATGACTATAAACTCTTTTCCCTTGAACCCAGTCCCAACCCCATTCTTCAGCACTTGCTTGTGGTAACACAATTGTTCTACTCACCCATTCCATGTATTTGACTTTTGTAAAATAGGGAAAAACACTCAATATTAGTTACTGTCTAATACATTGAGTATTAGATTCCATATTTGGTTGCATTTGTTAGATTTCGCATAGAAGCATGTCTGTCTTTTTCATTCAGTATGATATCCTTCTAGGCCCATAGTTTTACCAATGGCAGTATTTTCTTATTTTTTAAGACTGAATAATTTCCTCCATGTACTCCCCGCCCCCTTGTCTATTGACAGGTTGTTTCCATGTCTTGACTATTGTGAACAGTGTTGCAATGAACCCAGGAGTGCAGTTATCTTCACATGGTGATGACTTCATATGTTCCTGATATATTATCCAAAGAGGGGTTGCTGGTTGCCAGGCAGATCTACTTTTGATTTCTTTAGGAACCTCCATATTATTTCCATACAGGGGCTATACCAGTTTTCCTTCCCATCGACAGTGCACAAATATCCTTCTCCTGTGCCAATGCTTCAGATTTTCAGGTAGAAGCCATCTCAACAGGTGTGAGTAAATCTCAAGTAATTTTAATTTCCATCCTTCCCTGATAACTAATGATGATGTATGCCTTCTCATAGCCTACTGGCTGTTTATATGTCTTCTCTGGAGAAATGTCTATTCAACTCATTTCCCTGTCTATACATTTTTGTACAGGGCCTAATGCAGCCCAACTTGTTTTTGAACAACTTACCATGTAGCAGAAGCTAACCTCTGACGCCTGATTCTACTTCCAGAGTACCAGATTACATACTCATTCAGTTTTACATGTTTTAATATCAATTTATTTGTGTTTTCTTCTTTTTTTTTTCATCTTATAGTTGAATTACACAAATTCCTTATGTACCTGGCTGTTCACCCATTCTCAGATACATGTTTGGCAGATGCTTTCTCCCGATGCATCTTTTCTAGCTATCAATTCATTTGCTGTGCAAAAAAGCTTTTTAGTTGGATAAAATCATACTTGTTTACTTTTGCTTTCCTTGCCTGTGGTTTTCATGTCCTATCCAAAAGAACTATTGTAGCCAGGTGTGGTGGAACACACCTTTAAATCCCAGCACTCAGGGAGACAGAGGCAGGCAGATCTCTGGGAATTTGAGGCCAGCCTGCTCTACAAAGCCAGTTTCAGGCCAGCCAGGACTACATAAAAGAGACCCTGTGTCAAAACCAACCATTACCATTACAAACATTACGGAGATCTCCCTCTGTGTTTTCTTTTGAGAATTTTACAGTTTCAGGTCCTTTGGGGTGTGGCAAATCTTTTCAAGGGGCATATATGTAATGAATTGCTGCTGCAGAAATAAAAACTGAAAAATTACAGAGTTTACAGGTCACTTCTATGGTAGATTAAGCTGTTTTAGTAGATAGCCTGTTTTAGAAAAGAAAAATAAACATATCTTCTAACCACATTTTGTAAGAAACTGAAAATAGTTGAATTACTTAAAACAGAGCTCTGGAGCTCTTGTTTTGAGTTAGTGTTCTCTGAATTGCTTCATTCTCTATTTGAAAGGCACTTTTATATACAAATCAAAGTGGCTTTTTTTTTTGGTAATATGCATAACTCTGCTGGTAATCTTTTTTATTTCTTTCTTTTCTGCTTCATTAGTTCATTCTACCTTTCAAGAAGTAATGGAGAGGAGGGATAAATAAAAATAAACCAGGCCTTAGACAATCCAAATTATGTAATCTTAAATTATAACTGTCTGTCTAATATAATTAAACTGTTTTCTAAGAACCATCTCATAACTTTAAAAATATATTTTATTTATTATTTTATTTTATGAGTATGAATGTGCTGCTTGCATGTGTGTAAGTGCCCCCGTGTCACGCAATGCCTATGAAGTCAGAAGGGTGTATTCCCTGCATGTGGGTAGGTTGGTTCGCCAGCGTTGTGGTGTTGTACTGTGACTAGGGAGGTCAGAAGAGGGCATCAGAGCCCCTGATACTGGAGTTGTGGATGCGGGTACTTGAACCAGGATCCTCTGCAAGGGCAGCCAGTACTCTTAAGTGGTGCCATCTCTCCAGCACCACCACAACTTTTAAAGAATGATATGCCTGAGAAATATTTAGAAAGTCATTTCTAGGCAAAGTTGGACTTAAGTCATTCTCTAAATATTCCTTTCTGTCCCTTTTTACTATAATTATTTCATCTGAAGATACACAAAAATTAATCAATTAGATTATGAAATATTAATTCTGCCTTCAATAAAGAATCAACCATTATTTTGTATTAAAATAACTGTAATTTGTAAAGTCATTAACAACTGAGAATTTTTGTATTTATGCCTAATCCATTATAAACAAAAACTATCTTTAAAACACAACTCCAGAAAAAGTGTGGTCATTCCAAGAACAAATAAGGAAGTAGAGGGACCTCAAAAGCTATGACCTCATCATAGACTCCTCACTCACAGGTATGACTTCACAGGCTATGCCAGATCAAACAAATGAAATGCAAAACTGATTACCGTGGATCTATACAAATAAATAAAATCCTATCCATTTTTTTTTGTATGTATGCTTAAAATTTTTAAACAAATACGAAAATACTCATTTCCTGCACGTCAATAGACTGAACTTAGGAGGAAAAGAAGCTGAAAAGAGTTTATAATCAACTCCCAAGTTTTATGCTTATCTTCTTCCACCCTTACCAATTTCCTGACGTATTTATCTTAGGCAGGAAAATCTTTCTGGTAAAGGAAGTGTGTCAGTCTCCAGGCGTCTGAAGAGCACTGCAAGGTTCTATATATCTCGGGTGGCTTTTGGTTTCCTATCTCTGCTTCAAATCCCCAGACCAGTTTCTTCTTTCCTTGAGCAGCCTGTGAGCTTTCAGCCTCCTTTTTAGCTTGAAAACTCACAGCAGGCAATCGCAGCTTTCACAGGAGCTCTTGCTCACAGCTTTAACACCGAGTTCTTGAGTAGCCAGCTGGGTGCTGAGCCCTTCCGCCTTCTCAGATCCCACTCCTCCACAGCCCGGTCCATCCTCATTTCAAGGCCGGGCTTTGCAACTTCTTTCTGTGTAACTGGGGTTCAAATCTATTATTGGCTCCCTGTACCAAGCAAGCCTCTTCCGCTGTGCTTCACTTGAGAACTGCCCACTATGAGGCTCTATTTTCATTCTTCAATTTACCTTTTTTCCTGTCTGAATCTTGATGGTGAATTGTTCTGTTCAGATGTTTTGTATGCAAGTCCTGAAATTTGCCCCTGAAAGGTGTTTTTCATATGCCTTTGCATCAGCCTCTGTTTCAGTATTTGACCCATCTGCTGGGAAGTCTGAGATTACTGGCTTCCTACTGGTGCCAGACTCTTCATTTTCCTGTAATTTAAGTTTTGAGTTCTCTGGTGTGACTTCATCGGTGCAACTGGGCATAACTTTCATTTAGACCACTCCATGACTTTTCTACCGTCTAGAAGCAGTGAACTGGCAACCATCTTTTCAGTTGTTAATCTGAATGAAAGTTCCCAGAAAAACTGCCTCTTGAACATTCTACAAAGGCTGATCAAGCGATTAGAACTTTAGTGATTGTGGAGAATTTGGAATGCTGCACATTCAGAGCCTAATTACCACTTCTCTTGGGCCATCTTCAGTGTGTCGTGCCCCCCCCCCCAAATACTCACTCCTTTCCCACCTTTGTTTCTGACTTAACATTCAGTGACTAACAGTTAATAACCTTTTGGAATGTATTAATTTAGCAGACTACCAGCTTCCACCAGACAAAAGGCTGAATGCCACCAGAAAGCATCTGAACCCTAGAGTTGAGATTTCTCTTTAGCTGTGTCTGTTTACTTAGTACTTCCACTTGAAAAGTGTCAATTTATGACTTTTCTTTTTTTTTTTTTACTATGATTTTTTTACTTTGATTTTACTATGAAAACTTCATGAAACTTACCACACTGGAACATGAAATTTGAAAACCTGAGTCTGTGTTCCCAGGCTATGGTCCCTTATATTGACTCCAGAAGAAACTATCTCTTATCCCCTATGGGATGAGATCTGTGCTTTTGTGTCACAGTAATCCTTCTTAACCAGAACTGAGTTATCACTGTTGCACAAGGTATATTTTTTAGTCAGTAATTAAAGGGCTGAGAGTATAGGTTAGTGACAAAGCACATATCTGTTGAGTGAGGGACACACATACACACACATACACACACATACACATACATACACACACATACACATACATATATACATACACACACATACACACATACATACATACACATACACATACATATACACATACACATACACACATATACACATACACATATACACACATACATACATACATACATATACACATACATATACACACATACGCACACACACATACATACACACACACACACATACAACTTTACTGAAGGATAAAAGAGATCTCTTTTTGAGGGATGGGGTACATCTCAGTGATACAAAGCTGGCATAGCATTTCTAAGGAGCATTACAGTTCCACCCAAATAAAGAATCAATTTGATTTTTAGTTTCTAGTTTTATGACCAAGAGTGGACCCGAACTCTGAGAACCTCTCATTCTTCTGATACCTCCAGAAACTGTGCTCCTGAGTCAGGCCTCACCTACCACTTTTAGTCAGTCTCTTCAGGATGAATTGGGGAACCGCAAGCTTAGATCCACTCCTATCAGAGAAATCTTGCCCTCTGATCCCTAGGCCTAAAATATCTCATATACACAATGCCAAGTAGACTTCTCAGTTCTCACTGCTTCTTGTGAAATACAAGTATGGATGCCGCTTCCAGTGCTTTGATATGCCAATTCCAGCACACCCACATTCATTCGCTATTTGGTTGAACGGCAAAGTGGGGTCCTGAGGGATTAAGGTCGGGTGCCCAGGCCAGGAGAGGAGCCCATGGCTCAGTGAGCTTCTTGACATCATAAAGAGCAGCAACTCAGTGGGTACAAGGTTAAGTAAAAGTCATTAGTCCAGATTCTGTTCACATTATAAGTCATTCCTACAAGCAGGCCTGTGCGAAGTCCCAGGTTTGATCCCTAGTAATGCACAGAAAATTTTAATTAACTTTAGAACAACTTTATAGATCTTATTCTGATTTTATACCTGGAATTTTGGGTTATAATTCATTTTATTACGTACTACTTATCACTACAAATTATCTGTGTTTATTTTGTGTGTAGTGTAAAAACAAATGAAGAACTTGGGTACCAATGTGCTGGTACAGGATCCACCATCAGTCACAAAGGACAACAGAGACTCCCCTAAAAGGGCTTCCCGAAATGGACCTGACCTTGTATGACCTAAAGCATTTTAACTTCATTTCTTCTTAAGAAAGTTTTTCTTTTCATTCTCATTTGTCATTTCTAAAATTATCCACACAAAAAGTTTGCAATAATGTTCTTTTTCCATCTTGAAAAAAACTGTAGTCTTGTCATATGATTTATTACAAATACATGTATTTCTGTCTGCTCTGTCTTGCTGTTTTTATAAGTCTTGCCAGAGTATGTTGATTTTTACAAGGCTTTTTTTGGCCTTGCTGGTTGCCTTTGCATGTGTGTTTTAAAGTTCTTGAAACACATTTATTCATTCAGATTGCTTTTTCCTTTAATCCCTGGGAAGTCAAGCAGGATTTAGGGTAGGAGGTCTGCCACCTGCCCTGAGCTGAACCAACAGATACTCTTCAATTTGAAATCTTTCTTTTGAGAGGTTATTTAGCAAAAGTCGTAAATCTGGCTCACTCCACTTAATTCTTATACAAATGAAATAGGACAATGAAAATAAAAATAAAAGATCTTAAAATTCAATAAAAGTCATCTTATGAAGTCTGTCGATTCACGTAGTCTCTTCCAGCCATCCATGAGACGAGGATCCCAACATTATAATAATAACACATCTGGTGTTTTTTTCTATTTATGTATTTACGTATTTATTAAATTTTTTTGTGTATGTGTGTGTATATATGATGCATGTATGTGTTTGTATTTGAGGGCATGTGGGTATCAGCTCTCTGTTTCCACTTTTACATGAGTTCTGGGGGTCTGAACTCAGGTTATCAGGATTGCAAGGCCTGAGTTCTTACTTCTGAGAAATTGCTCAGCTCTACTGTGCTCATTTATAAGGTGATAAAAAACATCCTTATGTTTTAAGGATGCAATTACTCCTCACTGCATGCTTATAAGGTGATCAGGAGACATAATTATTCCTTTTTAAGTTTTATTAGAAAATTAGAAAATTTATAACAAAATAAAAGGTGGTTAGCAAGAATACTATTATCGAATCTAGCATATATAATTATTCTTATTTTAATGATGAGCAAAATACAGCTCAAATGTATTAGTTATCCCAAGGACACACAAATTAGTGCTTATGTCTTCGGGTTGTTTTTAGCAAAGAACACAGAAGAGTAGCTTACTTTAATACCAAGAACTATTTTTTTATTTGAATTGAAATATCTAATAACCGGAAAATCCTCCTCCTCCTCTTTCTCCCCCTCAGTCTCTGCCTTCCTCTTTATGATGCTGGGGATAGACCCAGGGCCTTGTTCATGCTAGGCAAGTGCTCTAACACAGCTGCATCCCCAGCCAGAGAGCTAATAGTGACTATAAATTCAAAATACTTTAACTGATCATTAGTCACTAGTTATATTGATAAATCTTTCTTAATGCAGTGGTTAAAAGAAGTATATAGATGAAGCCATGATTAATGA
Organism: Eospalax fontanierii; assembly: GCA_035773235.1. NCBI lineage: Eukaryota > Metazoa > Chordata > Mammalia > Rodentia > Spalacidae > Eospalax > Eospalax fontanierii. The sequence goes on along the minus strand of CM069530.1, from coordinate 66,245,141 downwards.
CTTTGATGTCTAGAATGTGTTTTTTATGAATAGCAGAGGACTCTATCTCTAGCTAAGCAGCATAATAACCCAAGGCCCATGTTTAAGTCCCGATTCCTAAGCTTTATATGTACTCCCCAGCCCTGATTCTCCCTGGTTCAAAATGGGAGAACCTCTCAGCTAAGCCTTAGATGAAAATAATTATTTCTCTACTGAGACCAAACTGTGGAAAATGGTTGTGAGATTCTTGAATATAAATACATCTCCTCCCCTCCTGACCCTCTTCTGCCTCTCCCTACCTGTTCCCTCTTCTACCTCTCCTTTCTCTCCCTCCCTCCCTCCCTCCCTCCCTCCCTCCCTCCCTCCCTCCCCTGTCCTCTGCTTCTTTTTTGCAAGGTCTCTTGACTGACCTCAAACCTAGAAGCCTCTTATCTCAGCCTCCTGCATTCCTGGAGTCAGGTTAGCAATACCTGACTACGTAGACTTCTTAAGGAAGTCAGGATACTATTACTTAGCACAGAGTTTAGGTCTATCACATGCTTATTGAATTGAAACTGTAAAAAACAGTAAGAATAAAAAAAGGTTCCTGCCTTTATGTAGCTTGCTTGTCATTGTTCAGCATTCATGCACAGGGGTTTCTGAAAAGGTATCATTTCTCAAAAAAATCCTATCTTTAGAAGGCAACAATTTTGTTGGTCTCTCTTGAGTATACATGAAATTTTCAAAGCTGTTTCTAGAATTCTTGCTCCAGTACATACTTTAAAATTATCACTCAGAAAATGAACCTAGCCTTCTATATGTATGATATGCAATTCTCACCTTTGAATTCAAACTATTCCTGAGTTTTGTTAACCATTCACCCTGTTTTCTAACAAGTGTTCCTTCAGCCTGGGCTGTGTCTCAGACTGAAACATCATTCAGTGCTGACCCAGCAGTGCATGTGGTTTCTTCACTCAGGAATGCCTTTATCCTGGGTTTGTCTATCCAAATTTTCATCTTTCCAGACCCGTCTCCTTCATAAATCCCTCCTTTCTCAGAACTTTGTGAGCGCTTGCTTTCTGGTACCTGTTGCCCTTAGCATCTCTCTCATGTCATGCATACATCTCCATGTGTTAATGAAAGGCTCTTTGCCTCTCTTTTCTGGAATTAGCATGATTGCTCATGCAATTGACTCTTGAAGTGAACTTCTGAGGACACAATGCAACGGTTTTTAGAAAATAGCCATGCAAACTCTGCAAAAGATAGTTCCCTCTAGAAATTCTAGCGAGTTCGAGGCTACGGCAGGTGGAGGCATGCCTATGCGGGTTTCAAAGTCAAGTTATTCATTCATCCTCCAACATTTTAAATTGGAGAAAGCATATCCATTTTCATAAAAGACTGCTTAATTTTGTATATCCCTACATTATCATATTTAAAAACTTGGAAAAATAATGAAGAATTTCCATTTAAGAAAATTCCATATAGGTTCAACTGACTTGACAAACTATGACCACTTGGAAGAATTCAGACTTGTCCTGTGTCCTATGCTGGCAGGATGTGGTGTGGTACTGTGACTGGGGAGGAACTCTGGGTTAGGATTTAGCACTTCAAAGGGCTTCAGGTAGGAACAGAAAGCGCCGTGTAACAAATAATTCATCTCATGGACCATAGCAGTATGGAGACTTCTAAAGGGATATTTAAGTGTTCTATGTGGCTTCTTTCAAGTTCGCTTTTTAAGCGGTCTTAGGATTTTTTTCAAACAATTATGTCAAGCTAATTCTGACTACTGGAAAGAAGTTAAGAAAGTATCATATATTTTCTATCATATATTCAAGATTAATTAGTTTTAGACAGTGTATTAAATACAGAGTATGAATAATATTATTCCCCTTGTTTTACGGATAAGAAAACTCATAATCACTCTTTCAAAAAATACTTTAGAAAATTATAGGATAAGCTTGAGCCTGGTGGTATAGGCCTGTAATCCTAGTTATTCTGCTGAGGCAGGAGGATGAAAAATTCAAGACTTACCTGGTCTATAGAGTGAACTCAAGGTCAACCTGGGCAATTTAGTGAGAGCCTGTCTCCAAATAAAAAGTGAGAAGATGTGTCATGGTAGAACACTGGCTTAGTATATGCAAGGCCCAAGACTCAATTCCCACAGTCCTCCCACACACAAAAAATTGTAGAATGGGAAAGATGACCACTAATACCTTTTCTTCCACTACTGTAAGGAGGGGTCAGACAACCTTACAGTAGGCTCTCATTACAAGATGCTGTGGACTTGTTCAGTGAATTACAGGAGCTGTCTCAGAGCATTTTACGTCAACGAAGGTGGTGCCCGTAATAGACACAGGAAGACCAGTCTTTTCTCTGCCCTTAAATTCAGTTAAGTATATTTTCATCAAATAGTCATGATTGCCTCAATATCAGACTTTTTAAAAGGAAGCATAGGGCAGGCAAATGGAAAGGAACGCTACTCTTTTCAAGCTTCTTCCTTGTAGGAATGACTTTTACAATATGGATATGGTCTGGACTTTTACCATACCGTGCGACCAAAGTTTATGATGTAAAAAGAATCACTTGAGCCATGTGCTCTTGTACCTTGGCAAGACCTTAATCCTTTGGGACCCCACCTTGGCCTTCACCTAAGATAGTGTTTGAACGTATGTATAAATGCTATATATGCTTTACATCTGAAAGCAGTTTGTTTTTCTTATCGCAAACAATGAGAGAAATAGAATATGTGTCATATTCTAGGCTCATTAATCAAAGGGAAACTTTCTTTGTTAAAATAAATGTGGGTCTGACTTCTACTTCCCCGTATAATGCCTGAGACACTATTTCACTAAAAGAATGATTAAAGCCCCTGCTTGGGAGTATAGTTTCAAGAGACGTTGATGGGAAAAAGTGCTTAGCAGTTCAGGTTTTTAAAACAAATGCTGCAGGATGTGGTGGTGCATGCTTTTAATCCCAGCACTTAGGAGGCAGAGGCAGGTGGATCTCTATGACTTTGAAGCCTTTCCAAGGAAAAATTTCAGAATGATCTTCACTTGCATTGATCTGTGGTACAAATTATTGATCATTAAGACAAGCCTACCTCCTTTTATCTTCTCATTTAAAAAATAAACTTTCATTAAAAACATAAGTCCATGAATCTATAAAATTTTTGTTTTATATATCAGATAAAAAAAATACATATAAATTGGTGAGGAGTGGTGGCTCATGTCTGCTACTCCCATAACATTCACATTACTATTGCACTGATGGGCGTATCTTATCCAGGCCAGTTGTATTGTAGTTCGAAGGATTCACAGCTGGGTGGGTAAAGCTGATGATTCATTTTTCTTTCTGGTATCGTGCACACACACACACCTTCCAGCACTTTGCAAGCTAGCCAGTGGAGATGAGGCTGTGAAGTCAGCACCAGACTGATTTCTCCTTGTTTGTTCTACAGCCTATGTATATAGTTTCTTCAGCAAATAGGATCTTACCATCAACTTCTGATGGGAAACCAAGAGCAGGGGCAATGGCCAGCATTGTTTGAGGGTCTATGGGACCCCTGGTCAACAATTTCTAGAGAGGATATATATATATATATATATATATATATATATATATATATATATATAAATTTTTTTTTCCTGGCATTGAGATGGCTTTTTTTTCCATTGGTCTATGATGTCTAGAAGAGACAATGTGCCCCTGTTATGGAGTAACTCCTTTTAGTCTCTTTTTGTAATGTGTACTTTAAGAAGCTTCTGCAGGGGCAGGTTTCCATATGGCTTTTTCTAAAGGCCTTTAGAGTTACTTATTCTTCCCCATTCTCTCCGCTCTGCACTCCCCTCCACTCCTCGCCCCATCTAACCCTTCCTCCTTAATGTTCCCCTTTCCCCCTCAGAACACCACACTCCACCTCCCCTTTCAGGAAGCACTCTCCCCATGGCTGCTTATTAGTTTCTTGACCTCTCTGGATTTTCAGAATGAAACATGCATAGCTAAGGTTTGAAAGCTAGCATTCAGCTATGGTAGAGAACATGCAACAATTGTCTTACTGGGTTTGGGTTTATTTTTAATTTTTTGAGACAGGGTTTCACTCTGTAATACTGGGACTCACTATGTAGTCCAGGCAGGCCTCAAACACACAGTGATATTCTTGCCTAAGCAACCACTCGCTGATTGGATTTAAGGTGTGTTTCATAGGATGGAGTCAATACCTGACATTGGTATGCTTAGGAAACTAGTCTAGACTAGTCTAGACAGGTCACAGGACATAGAGAAGAGCCTAATACTAGTTTTCTACTAAATAGTTATCATTTTAAACTCACTCCTAATGACTTACGGTTACACCCATATATTAATGTATCTCTCAAATCTCACCAGAGATATTTCTTCATGCAGCAGGTGGTGATTAACACAGAGAACAACAACTGGCCGATGTGCAGAGAACAAGAGGCTACAGAGTGCTTATCTCTGAATAGGACACCTTTCAAACTTCTGCTCCCACAAGGCTCAGGGCTCATTGTGAAGAGCTGGTGGAAAGACCATAAGAGCCAGAGGTGGTGGATGAACATAAAGAAGCAAGAGTTTTCCAGACAGATGGTCCATTACTCCTATGAACTCAGAGCAATGGTGACAGAATGCCCAAGTCCCATGCAAGCTCAGATCAGACAAAACCCCAGCATAGACATGGGGAAGTAGGTAAGAAATCCCAACACAGCCTAAAAAATTTTGGCAATTGATGGCTGCAGAGAGGGGCAGATTGTCTTTCAAGGATGAGACTCTTGGCATTCTAACCAGGTCCCAGTGGATGGACCCACACTGAAGGATATTGTGGACACAAATTAAATTCTATTGGCATTTTTATGTAGATATAATGGAGTATGTTAAATTGGGAGGGGCAATGAGAGGTGTGCATAGGGGAAATCAAATTATATTGTATATATGCATCAAAAAATTAAATTTAAAACTTTTTTTTAAAAGATAGAGTTATAGCTCAGTGGTAGAGTACTTATTTAACATGCTCCCTTGAGTCAATCCTGACCATCACCAAAATAAATAAAATAAAACAAGACAAGCAAAAAGAATATAAAATGGTCATACAAAATATGTGCCAGTACACATCTGAGAGACACTTCTTTGGGACAAAGGATGATAACTTTTGTTAACACTGGAGCACATGAAGTATTTATGTGCTTCACAAAGGAAAGTTATTCAAATATTAAGTAACATTTACTATGTTGTTAATAAATAAGCAAATCTGTTTAACTCTGAAGATTCATGGTAAAATTAAGAGTGATTCACAGCTCAGTCTGGAAAGTTAAAAATCAAAAAGAAAGTACTGTAATACCTAAACTGATCTAATTTTCAAACTAAAAACATGCAGTTATATTTTAGAGTGTAAATTCTCAATTCTATGTGTCTGCTGTAATTTTTGAATATTATTTGTTGGCAAAACTGTACTTCCAAGCTTCAACAATAGTATGAACTTTGTCACTGTTGATAGGAGTTCTCTGTTTGCTCCCTTTCCAAACTCTCCAGCCTATACCAATTTTTCAATGTAATTATGATTTTTTTTTTAAGGAAAGCAATGTTAATAAATTTTTTTTAATTAAAAAAAGATTTAAAACAAAAAAGATCCACATTAAAATCACTGTTCAATTCAGTTTGGGTTTTCTGGACCTCACGAGTTTTTTTCCTCTTTTGTTTTGTATTTATTTTTAATATAATACTTTTATCATTGAGAATCGATGCATACAATGTATTTAGATCATATTCACTCTCAGTTCCTCCACCTAACTTCTTCCAGATCCACCTGCCACATCCTACTCCCAAGTTCATGTCCTTTTTTTTTAAATCAACAACCCACTGAGTCCAAATTGTGCTGCCCATATACTCTGGGTGTGGCACCATCCACTGGAGCGTTTTGACCCTTAAGTTTAATACTTCTCTACTTTTCTCCAACTTAAATGTTTCTTCTACCACAAGATGCTTGCTGTCTGACAGGCACATATGAAAGTGAATCATAGCTACACCACCTCTGATGTGTACCTGCCAATTTATAATTACTACCATTCAACATAATTATGAATAATCACAGTTCAAAACGAGAAAAGCACATGAGCAAAACAAGCCAATTCTGATGTGTAACCAAGACAACCACTCTTTTGTTTACCAAAGCTATGTAAATGTTTATTCCAAAAATGATTCTAATACAATCAAGCCTAGCCCTGGTGTAATGTGGGCTATGGTTTATGCTAATAATCTCCCCCATAATAATTACTCACATTGTTTAGTTGTTAACTAATGTCTTATAGGAATAAAACTAGAATTGTATTCAGTCAAAAACAGGTTCCTAGCTTACCTAATATCTTTTTGTAGGATACTGATGGTATGCTTGCACCCCAACCACTTCCACATCCTTTACCTAGTTTAAGTTCAACTTTTTATTTCATTTTATAATAAGAACAAGGTGAAGTGTAAGCCAGTTTAGAGAATTTCTTTCTCATCTCTACCACTTGACCAAGGTGTTGTGTAGGTAGAAGAAATCAGCTGATCAGATGAGACCAGCTAGGGGCACTGGGAACTTGCTTTCAGACCCAATGACTTAAAGATCCTCATGTGTCTCTGCTTTGTATTTTTAAGGGTCAATTATTGCATGTTCTTACAAAAGTAGGTAAAACATAATCTTTATTAGTAGGAACTAAACATTCCTGCATTATTTAAGTCATTCTGAAGTCTCTCCTTTCCCTGTCATCACATACTGGGCTCTTGATGAGTGATTCATATCTTAGGACCCAAACAAGTTAGTTTTGCTCATTTGGGAAATCACCTCTCCCAGTACATTCCTCTTTGGCTCCCTGCCTTCTCCAGTCCAGTCTCTTCTAGTGAAGGGGTAGGGATGGGGGAGAGGATTTATTCTCAGGTATTAGGGAGCCAACGTGTACTCTCTCAGTTCTGATCTGGCTCTGTTCTGAGCCAACGTGTGCTTAGTACAATTTATGATATTTTAAAATTTGTTATTGTATTGATTTATTATTTGTGTATGCATGACATGTGTGGGGGTGTGCACATGCCATAGTGTGTGTATGTGTGTGTAGGTCAAGGACAACTTGCGTGAGTTGACTCTCTCCTTCCACCATGTGGGTTCTAGGGATTGAACTCAGATTGTCAGGATTGATAACTATGGTCTTACCCACTGAGACACCTTGCTGGCCCATATGGTGTTTTTATATGCACGGATTCAACTAGGGTCTTGGGCTGTATTGGCAAAATACTTACCTAATGTGCACAAGACCCAGTCCTCAAGAAAAGTTTAATAACATCGTTCCTTGTTTTAATGACATTATGTAATAATATTTGCTGAGTTCTTTTAAGTCTTCCTCATCTTAATCCTCTTGCTTCAAAGACCAGAGTTGTAACTTAGAGCTGACAGATTTATAGTTCTTGGTTTCACAGATGCAATGAGATACTGGTCAAACTTAGAATCTTATTTAAAGAAATAATAATTATTTATTATTTTTTTTTTTAATCTGATTACAGAGTAGCAAAAACCCACTCACAGGTATATACCAGTACATCTGGTTTGGAATCTGGAACATGTAACTTCTTGTTATATGTGCTTTTAGTTATCATGTTTCAAAATGATAAGGAACAGGCATATTTGCAATAAAAATTTCCTGTATTGTCTCATAATAGCAATGTGGACAAGACAACCATAGGATGTGCAAATGGATCAAACTGTTAACAGCCATTTCCGATGTTTGTTGTCTTCATTTTGTGAGGCATCGACATCCCTTTCCTTTAGTACCCTGTACACAGTGTTTACCACAGCATGTCTGTCTAGACATATCCATATGTATAGATACCAGGTTTCTCTGAGGGCATTGCTCTTAACTCATTTTATATAACTGATATGAATTGACAAAAAGTTACATACTCATTTCTTTCATTTTTGTGAACAAAACTGAACCCGAGCAAAATACAGAACTACAAAAGATCAGAACTGAGAATCAAGCAGCCTAGAAATCCTCCTTGTGAGAAAGAGGGAGAAAATCAACATATGCTCTTTTTACTGATGAGCCCTTGTCAGATAAAGACATACATTTATTTATATAGAGAGGAGATTATAGCTCAATGGTAGCAAACTACCCTAGTATGCTAGAGGGTTTGGGGTCAAGTTGTGGCACTGAATATAATATTGTTAATAACTATTATATTTATCCAGCAATATTTTACCTATAGTGCTTCCACAAGGGGTTACTAGGCAGTTAGATAGTTACTTCTAAATATGTGAAATGGCTTTGTTGGCTTTATTTTTCCCCATATATGGGCTTAATCTTAACATTTGGTATTGTATTATACTGTACTGTATTGGCATTTGGTCTTGGATTTTGCTCCAGAAGGTCATGCTCATGGGAGAATTAACTGGTCTTATTTAAAAAGTGGAGGGTGTAGATGCTGGTACTTTGAGTTGAAGCAGGCAAGTAGTCCAAACTCTTTGGCCCCTAAATTGAGAGAGAAAAGCTCAGAGTGTAAAATGTATTCTGGTGATCTGAGCCTGGGGTTCAAGAAGAACAAACAACGGGCTTGCCAGCGTGGGAAGAAATTTTGGTATTTGAAGAAGCCCGTTCACTTTTCATATCCTCACCTCACCTGGTAGCTGTTTTGTTTTAGTTTAAAAAAAAAATGGCGGGTGTGGTGGGGCTTGGACATTTAATCCTAGCACTATGGAGGCAGAGGCCTATAGATCTCAGGGAGATCGAGGCCAGCCTGGTCTATAATAGTGAGTTCCAGAGCAACCAAGGCTACAGGGAGACCTTGTCGCAAAAAACAAAAACAAAAACAAAAAAACAAAACAAAACAAAACAACAACAAAAAAAAAACCCAGAAAAAAAAAAACAAACAAAATCCAAAACCAAAACCAAACAACAAAATAAGCAGGTGTATTACATAGTCTAGGATAGCCTCACAATTGTCCTGTCTCAGTCTCTCTGGTGCTAGGATTACATCACGTACCACTGCATCTGGTTTAGAATCTAATAACTCAAATCCACACTGACTTTTTTTCCATAACATTTTCTTACTTATCCTGTTACCAAGAAGAAGAAAAAAAATTGAGACAGGGTCTTGCTATGTATTACAGGTTGGCATAGAATTCTCCATCTTCCTGCCCTAGCCTAGTGCTTCTTCAAGCCATTGGTTTTGGATTCATTTATCCTTCCAGCTTTTTAACCGGTTTTCAGTTATCCTTCCCAGTAGAAAAGCACAATACCTATCCTAAAGGCCAAGCAGTGAGCCAAGTGGTCTCCCAAGAACTCAAGTGTTTCCAAGTGTTTCCCAGAGAGGAAGAGGAAGGGGAGCCTAGGCAGGTGGATAAGGAAAACTGCCAGAGGCAGAGGAGAGGTCTCAGGTGTGTGTGTCTCTTTTCTTAAAAAGTGAAATTCCAAGAAGACAGTCAGGTAACTATGAGATAGCCTGAGAACTATGAAACACGTGTATTAGAAACACGCAGAGCAGTGTGGCCAGAGCAGGGCCTTGGCAAGATAAATGACTCTAGCAGGGTCGCTGCCGTCATGAACAATCCTTGGCCTAAAGTTTCCAGAAGTTTCTGAGAGCCAAAGGCTTATATAGGCTAGCCTGGGATCAGGACTGAGAGCCATGGGGTGTACCTAAACCCATCGAAGAGGAAAGGAGACAGAGATCCACCCAGCCCAGCAGGAACCAAACTCAGCACAAAGGTGAGTCTCTGGTGACATTCGCCCTTTGCTGCATGCATTCACATGGCTCCTGCATGCTTAGAAGCCACTCGATAGAGAAATCTGAAAAACCAAACTTAAACCTGAAGAAGCATGAATCATTTAAAAGTGATGTGTGGATTAGTATGATGACCTCTCCATCCTCTTGCCTTGGCTGTCCAGGGGTCGGAGTTCCTGAGGATTAGTGATTCAGCCATCCTTGCACGAAGCCCACAGAAGCACAAAGAGAAAGGGTTTATTCTTGACAGGCAGAGTAAGGCACAGTTGGTCACCATTTGTTTCCATTTGGGAAGAAAGAAAAGACTGGATGCTCAGGTGCTCGGCCCACTGCAGGAGCTGCTTTCCCACCGTCCCGTGCTTTCCTGTGAACTCCACAGTTTGGTGGAGAATGCAAGGCAGCCTCTGATAGCTTTCCTTTCACAAATTTTTGATTGTTGTTTTTGGTCGTTAAGGAAACGTGTTCCAGCAGCTGCCTGCTTCTTACCAACAAAACCAAACCACAAAACCAAAGTGCCGTTTTCAAGTACATGAATCATTTCTTTTGCTTTTTATGCTAAACTAACGATTTTTTTCAGGGGGCTTCCCCCTCCTCTTCCCTTCTTCCCCTCTCTTTAAAACATGGCCTCTAGAAGAGCATTAGTGGAGCAAACAGCTGCGTTACCTTCAGTTCTAATTGACTAGACAAAAGGAGAGTAAGAAAATAAATGCTCCACACAACACCAGAGACTGCTGTGACCTGCTTGACGCTTACAGAGTAGGACATACAACATGTTTCCAAATGCCCGTGGTGTACTCACCAAGACAGGCCAAATGCCGAGCTATGAAACCAATTTAAACATGTCTAACACACTTGAAATTATGCGATGTAATTTCTAACTACATTTTAGAAATTAATGAAAAGATGTTTAGAAAAATATTAGATATTTGGAAACTAATACAGTTCTAATTAGTGGAGGAAACAAATCCCAAGGGAAATAAAAATTACCAACATTTTATATTAATAAAAGCTTAGCATGAAAATTTGATGAACAAAGCTAAAGCAGCATTTACAGGAAATTAACAGTTTCCAAGTGTCATACACTAAGGTGACTGATTTTAATTCATTGTCAACGATTAGCTGATTCAGGTTTTTTCGCTTTCTTTATTTAAGCATGTGTGCTGCTGTGCACACATGTGCACAGGCCTGTGGAGGCCAGAGCTGAAAGCCCAGTGTCTTTCTCAATCCCCTTACCTTATGTTTTTAAGAAAAGGTTTCTTACTGGACCTGGAACTCATCTATCTGTTCAGCAAGACCAGCTGCCGGCAAGCCTGGAGGCTCCTTCTGTCCCTGCTCCTCCAATACCAGAGTTACAGGTGTGCCACTGTGCCCAGCGTTTCATGTGTGTGCTGGAGACCAGAACTCAAGTCCTCATGCTTGCCTGCCAAGCACTTTTCCCACTGAGTCATCTCCCAAACCCACTAATTTTCTTTCTGATTTAAAGAAGAATACCAATAGGAACGCAGGGGAACCTGACAGTATGCACAAAATCTGTAGACTGGCTTTTACTAAATGCCAGGATTAAATGTGCTATAATCACACTTTGGGATTAAGTTTCTTTAGCATTTAAGTATCTCTGTTGTTATGTCCATTTAAAAATGAGATACCATATCCAGATGCTTACTTTTATAAGAATTGACATGTAATACATAAAGTCAAAGCAAATACAAACCAAATACCTTATTCATCTCGACAACTAGCATGCTGTCACTGTCGCAAGCATCCACAGCAGCTGGCACCATTTACCTTTCGAGTTGCAATACTATTGATGTATTATACAGGCATAAGATGGACATGCAAATAAGATGAAGTATTATGCAGACATATGACAGGCATTGCAAGGTTGAATGGAGGGGGATGTGGATTTTCCCTCAACTGTTATGTCTGTGTTTATGTTTCAGCAGAGACACAGAATTGCTGTAACAGAAACCACCACGGAGCCCTCAAAGCCTAAAGCAGATCTATCACAAAAAGTTTGACAATCTCTGGCTATTAAATATCATTTCATTTTCCCATGTAATGACCTTGAGTTCCTGGTCCTCCTTTCTCTGCTTTTCCAGTGCTGGGATTGTAAGCATGGGCCACTACAATTGATTTATTTAGTTAAAAAAAATGTCCCCTGAAATAAAACTCAAATTCCATCAACACGCACTTTACCCAGTAATGGATCCTGGTACTGTCTCAGTTACTCTTTCATCTGCCTCTCTAGCCTGAGGTATGAATATTTGTGGTTTTGTTTTAACAGCTTCTATTTTGCTGACTTATCCACCTTGTTAATTTGGGAGTGGCCCTCAAATTATTGCTCATATTTTTCTTGGAGTTCTTGGGTTCAGAGATATAATTGCTTAATTTAAACTCATGAATAGTCTTACATTATTCAGGTCTTGTTTCTTCATAAATTCTGTGGCCTCAAAGGTACATGAGAGGACTGGGCCTTGTGGCATATGCCTTTAATCCATGCACTCTGGAGGCAGAGGTAAGCAGATTTTTGTAGCTGGAGGTGAACCTGGGCTACATAGTGAGCTTCTGACTCAAAAAAAAAAAAAACCACAGATAATTAAAAGAAGATACTTGAGAGTGACGATCTCATCACAAATGCTGCACGATCACACTATAGTCACCTCTGGATCACAGAGATTACTCACCGTATTTCTAAAGCTGTGGGATCCCATGTTGCCAGAGAGGGGCCTGTTCCTGAATCTCCAATGCCCTGAGGGTGGGCTATGTACACCAGTTGGCTTCAGTACCTCTTTTAAACTTGGTATTTCTCAAACTCTTCCAGCTTCTGTTCAGAATCTTTCTCACCCTAGGGCTCAGAGAAGCCAACTTTTTTGGCCTGTTTAATCACTTCTTCTGACATGTCAGGGCATCTCTGAGATTCTCTGGACTCAGGCTGTTACTCTGCATTATTCTCTGAAAAAAAGTCATGTCTTCAGATGTTCTCTGTGCACCCAGAGTTGATATCACAACAGTATGATTCTCCCTAATGCTATGGGACTAGATCTCTAATCTTGATGACGCTGAGGAATTTCACAGAAACTTTCATGTTTATCAATGTCTAGCTAAATTTGTTAAGAAAAATTATGAAGCCTTAGGAAAAAAACAGACATAATTATGTATTCTTTCTGTGTCAAGCAGAGCTTTGTCTACCTGATGCTCTGAAAGCATGTACATCTGCAACAGTATGTCCTTTGGTTGGATAAACAATACTTACTGTGAGTTGAAAACCAGAATGTGAATCCAGTACTGTGTGCAATGGACAGATGCCAATTTAAAAAACATACTCTAAAGTCACATGTGAACCTTTGGTGTTTTGTTGTTTTTTTGAGAAAGAGTCTTGCTATGTAGCCTGGTACTGTGTAGCCCAATCTGGCCTCAGCCTCACATGTGTAGGACCATGCCTGACTTTAACCTGCCGTGGGTTTTTGTTAAGCAGAGATATAAAGAGTTTGTCTAGAAAAGAGATGCCCCTAAGGATGTTAATCAATCTTCTATCTAATTTAGCCATCTTATTTAAACATTCTTTTACTTATTTAGTGTTTTTTTTTCATATGCTCTTAAAACCATATCTGGGCCAGTGAACTGACTCAGTGAGTGGCTGCATAAACCTGAGTTGGATCCCCATAACCTACCTAAAGGTGCAAGGACAAAATCTATCCAACAAGTTGTCTCTGACCTCCACATGCATGCTGTGACACAGGTACCCCAATACATATCACACACACACACACACACACACACACACACCCCAAATAATAATAATAGTAAATAAAAATTTAAAAAAACATTTATCAGCTAGTTTTTTCAGTAACAAGTTAAACAAATGTTTGATACACTCTTCTAAATATGAAAGTCATATTTTATTAAACATTTTTTGAAAATCATGCATTGCCATTTTTTGCAAGTTGTCACAGTGAACTGCCCAATGGGTCTCCGCAACCAGAGCCAATGATACTGTGTTTCATAGAGGTGCAGTCCATAAACTGTTTAAACCAGGCCCTCATCTCTCTGTCTCTTGAGAGAGTCCCAGGCCACACTAGAACTATACTTTTGCTAAGTCTCCGTTTCTTGGGTTTTGCTCTTTCCTGATTCTGCCCTTTAGTTGTTGTTTCTGGTTCTTGGAAGTCTGCCAATCCATTCCTGCCTTTTCTTAATTGTGGCTTGGGCCACCCACTTGCCCTGACAGCTACAAAAATGACAGGCTATGTGTGTTATTCAGATTGATGCCTCTGTGACAAAATTGTCAAAGATCTTTAACTTAAAAGGAAGAACAATTCATTTTAGCTCATGACTTCAGGGGTTTCAGTAGAGTTGCTTGACCCCGTTGCTTTGGACCTTATCCAAAGCAGAACATCATGGTGGGAGCACCTGGCAGAACAAACTTGTTCACTTATGGGGACCGCCAAGCAAGTGAGAGAGAAGAGAGGCCTGAGTGTAGAGCCTGCATTTAGTCTGAGTGAGTCTCCCACTTGCCGTCCTGGAATCCATGGCTGTAGGAGGAATTTGTCTTCCTCACTGAACCACCTTCTGAGAGCATCCAGCTAATTACTGAAACACCAATAGTTCTTGACAGAGCACCGTTCTTCAAGGGGACAACCTCCACTAGGCCCAACCTCTTAAAGCTTCTGTCACCTCCCAATGACATCATTAGCTGAGAAGTTTTAACTCATGAGTCTTTGGGGATCACATCTAGCCATACCTGTGTCAATTCATGACATTGCTTTCAGTTGGCCGAGAGAGCCCCCACTACATATGTGTATATCTGGCCTTTTCACCTTTTGTACTCAGTGGAAGACAGTACCTCTTTGAGATCAAGACTAGTGAGATTTTGTGTTTCTGTGTTAGCTTTGATCTGCTGCAGAATTAGAGCCACAAGCTTTCTGTGTATCTGTATTAGTGGGTATTTCCTGCCTCTCATTGACTGAGTGTGAAGCTTTTCATAGCCCTGGAAGGCAGTAAAGTGTTTATTACAAAGTCCCTTAGCATAACAGAACTTTATTTTTGTCATTTTATTGAGGATAAACAATTAGATTAATACAAATTCTGAGAAGTCCCAGAAAAAAATCCTTTCTCCCAGAAACTCATAAAATCAGGTTTTGTGTATAAGAATCAAATGTATATGATTTAGATCTGTGTGTTCATGAAGAGATTAAATCTGGATTTCTTAAGCCTTAACTATTGACTAGATAAGCTAGCATTATTCTATGTAATTTTTACAATTTAATAAAAAACCATTTAAATTAGATTATAATTTGTCTTGTAAAATAATATTAATTTCAGGCCTGATGTCTCATCCCAATCATAATTCTGTGAATTTTAAGGGAATCTTTTTAGTAAATAATTTGAGTTTTTAAAAAATTTTTTTATATCATTCATTTCTTTACTTAGGGAGGGCACATGTGCCACACCACACATGTCAGGGTCAGAAGACAACTTGTGGAACTAGGTTCCATGTGAGTTTCAGGAACTGAACCCAGGTCATCAGGCTTGGTGGCAAGCTCCTTTACCCCTGGAACCATCTCCTCAACCCCTATTGGGAACTTTGAGGAGAGTGGTGGCAGGTTAGGGTTCTGCCTACCACACATCCCTTTCCCAAGGCTCTGGTTCTTTCATTCTCATGTATAGTTACCAGCGAAACCTTCAGACAAGGAAAAGAAGCAAACCATGGATAACACGGCTGATTTTTTTTCTGGTTAGCTTGTTATGATATCTAACCATATCACACTGGAAAACAGTGAAACAAAACCTACAGCAGTGCCACGTAACTGCTTCATGTGGGTTAGGCTGAAGTATCCCTTAGGAGAAGGAAAGCAAACTGCTAGCCTACTCGCTAAGACTTAAAGGCAGGGGAAATCTAACTGTTCATATTACATTTTGTGTTATTTCCTTCTGACGACTATATAGGAAGCCTCTTTTTTGTCTTTAGCTCTCTCCCTGTTCAGTTTGGTGGGCTTTACTTTTGCAGATGGAGGCAAGCATGCTATAAATGGAAACTTGTTCTTCCAGAGACTGCGGAATTCAGAAACAGCTGCGTTCCTGAGCCCTTTTGCTCTTCTAAAAAATGACAATTATGCTTCAGCGCACAGGCACAAAAGAATCTGTTGCCTTTTTCATAAGGACATGATTATACAAATGGACAGTGCAACCAATACCTGTGAATGTTGCATACGAGGATAAATTTCATTTTATCAGTTCTGACTAGTCCACTACAAAACAACAAAGGTTGTATTGCATAGGTGAACTCTATGCCTGTAAAACAGTCCCAGAAAATTGTTCTGATACGTGTTCCAGGACTTACTGACTATAAATAATGTCAGTTCTTGCTTGGCAGGACAGAAAACCCATCAGATTTTAGGGACCTTGAAAAGAAAAAGATTTTAGCATAGCTTACAGATGTTAGAGAGAACCTCCCTGAGACGAATGTCTTAAGGTTAATTCCTTACTTCAGGCTAAAACAACCAAAAGTCACACTTTTTAAAAATCTGGACTAAAGGAGAATATTTGAAATTATTTACGAACAGTTAGGAAAGTTGATTTCTGACCTAAGTTGTTGTTTAATACTATATGACTCTCGCTGTGCTGACCTTGACAAGGAGACTTATACAGCTAATTAATACCTTGTGAAGACTCATAACTCACAACAAAATGAGACAAGCCTCTCTCTGTTTGAAAGAATAGTCTTTGGGGAATTTTGTTGTCATCATTGTTTATTTTTGAGATTAAGTGAATTAGAAAATATTTTCTACCTACTGAAAAGAACAGGTTTTTAGCATTTTAAAATTTATTTTTATTTTATATATGAGTGTTATACCTGAATATATGTAAGTGCACCTGTGTTGTGCAGTACCCACAGAGGACAGAAGAGGGTGTCCAAACCCCCAGAACTATAGTTATGGACAGTTGTTAGTTGCCATGTGGGTGCTGGGATTTAAACTCAGGTCTTTTGCAAGAACAGCAAGTGCACTTAATCACTGAGTCATCTCTCCAGCTCCAAGAACCAGTTTTTATTGATTTATTTTTATTTTACATGTATGAGTGTTATGCTGAATACTTGTAAGTGCGCCTGTGTCATACAGTGCCTTCCAGACGAGGGTGTCAGATCCCCTGGAATTGGAGTTACAGATGGTTGTTAGTCTTCATGTGGGTTCTGGAAAGCAAACCTGAGTTCTCTGTAAAAGCAACCAGTACTCTTAACTGCTGAGCCATCTCTCTAACCCAAGAACAAGTTTTTAATATTTTGATGGGTGTCTCTTCCTGTTTCTGTCATTGGAACTATATTTAGCATCACCTATTTCCTTCATTGATTAACTAAATAAATACTAGACCTATTTATTTATATTTTTTATTGGTTATGTTTCCAATTTTTTGAAATTCATATAGTATTAAAACTCTAATGATATACATCTAACTATACTTTTGTTATAATTGACAGGTTTTAGCTTTGAGATTTTTAAACACTTCAACAATCTTGAAAGACATATTCTGTTGACATTTGGTGATTACCTTTTCCTTGAACCTGACATTTCTATAATTTAAATGAGAGAAAAATATACTATTTTTCTAAATCAACTGGTTAATTATTTCTCTCTTTGAACTTAAAACTTACTGGACTTATTGCTTGATTGTTATTTCCTTGTCTTAAAAGTGCAACATATTTACCAGTAACTGAACTCACTGCTACTTATGATATCTGCATCTACTCATCAATCACGTGAAAAAACTTCAGAAATTATGCTGTTTAAGTATTAAGTACTCACATTCTGAAGCAGCTGGAACTGGGTAGAAATAGGGTTCATGAAAAGGAAGCAGGGCCCAGTGAGCTGGTTCAATGGGTAAAAGATGCTTGCTGCCAAGCCTGATGACCCGAATTCAATCCCTGGGACCCAAGTGGTGAAAAGAGAACCTGACTACTGAAAGTTGCCCTTTGACCTCCACTGGAGAGCTATGGACCACCCCTCACCCCTTGCACATAAAATGAATCCATAAAAATATAAAAAAGAAAGAGAAAAATTAAAAGGAAACAAATACTGACAACCTTATGTAGGAGGCAGGCAGTGGACGCAGTAGGCGGTGAGAAGCACTGGGAACAAGCTGGGTGGTGTAAGGAAATGCACTGGACCAGACAGACTTTTAAAAACTTTTAAAACATGTATTGTGTGTGTGTGTACACATGTGTGCATGTATGCTACAGTACCTGTGAAGGTCAGAGGGCAACTTGAAGGAATAGGTTCTCTTCTTCCATCGTGTGGGTCCTGGAAATTGAATTCAGGTCATCAGGCTTGGCACCAAGTACTTTTACCCACTGAGCCATTTTGCTGGCCCTGGAAGAAAAGTGATGTATAAGCAAAACAGGTGCTATCCAATTGTGGATTGGTAAATTTACAACACCCCCGCCCCAACAGACAAACAAGCAAACAAAATACGATAAATAGCAGACCAAAATCTGGAGGAAAAAGTTAGTATCCTTCATACTTATAAGCAATTCAAAAAATAACATTCACCATAAAATGATACTAAAAGACATGTCAGAAGTTATAGTTATTAAAAATAGGAAAACGCATACCATAAAATGTAAATTTAAAATAGTATAAAAATAAAAATTCTAGTAACACTTTCCACTTAACAGACTGACAAAATCAAACTTTAAAAGTTGATTTGGGACAGGGTATAATGCCTTTAATCCCAATGGATTTTCAGAGGCTGGCAGATCTCTGTGAGTTTGAAGGCATGGTAAAATGGTCATGGCACACATGTGTGTGCACACACACACATACAGACTGAAAACTAATAAAAGTAAACAAAAGAAATTTGGTCTTTTTGCAAAGGCACATATGCACATAGTTCCTCCCTGGAGGGATGGTGTCAGTACAAATATTTATATAGATTCTTAGTAATGTACACAAAGATAGTCATTTTATTATATGAACATTTATGTATGCCAATAAAGGAATGGTTCAATTAACTTCTAAGTAGGCCAGAAAAATTATACCGGAAGAAATTTTTGATTAATTCTTTTCAGGGGGCAGATATTTAAACATTTTTAGTAATATGCACATAGAAAGTACACTGGGACACATATTACTTTGGATTTTTTACAGAATATCTTTAATTTTAATGTACACATTAGACCCTCTTAAAAGAGATTTAAATGATTTGAGTAGCAGACCAAATATACTATGTCAAGTACTAGTTCAATTACTCTTGCCTGTCTTATGTGAACAAAACTTTCATAAGAAGGATCACATGGCTGCTCTTGGTTGGCCAATAAGCTTTTAAGAACATTAATTTTCTTTAGTTATTCTTCAACTTCAGTCTATAATTTAAGTAATTACCATGCTGTTAGTTAATTGGCTAATCAGTTATTGGCAAACATAAATAACAGGATCTAACTCTTATTTTTGTTTCAAAAACAGCAATTAGGTTCAGCAAAGCATGAGCTAAATTCCTTTATTATATACCCTTTGCAAAAACTGAGATCCTGTCACAGATTATATCAAACTAGTCTTTGTCCAATAAATAGAAGAAAAGAGGAAACTATAATTAAATAGCATAAAACAAGCTATTTTACATTGTTTTCAAGGAAAACATTTCTATTCTAAAGTGATGCATTTATTAATGGATATCCTGGTTTATTTGACTTATTGTCATATGACAATATCTTTGGTTGATATTTCATTAGGAAGTGCTTTAGGAGGCCAGTTCCTGCTGAGGATAGTGGTTGAGTGGATGATTAATACAAAGGAAGCTCATCCTGAATTTCTTGGAGTCATGGAAAAAGAAGACAGTAACCCAAACTACTTCTTTTTTTTCTTTTTGGTCTTTGGAGACAAAGTCTCACTGTAGCCACAGCTGGTCTGGAACTCACTATGGAGTTCCATCTCACAGAGTTCTGCCTGCCTCTGCCTCTCAAGTGCTAGTATTAAAGGCATGCACCACCATACTCTGCCCAAACCACTTCTGTAACAACAATTACTTATATAACATTTTTTTCATTTATTTATTTTAAAAACATTTTTATCATTTTATTTTATGTGTACAAGTGTATTGCCTGCGTGTATGTAAGTGCACCTGGGCTGTGCAGTGGCCACAGAGGTCAGAAGACGGTGTCAGATCCCCTGGAACTGGAATTATGGATGGTTGTTAGCTGCCATGTGGGTGCTGGGCTTCAAACTCTGATCTTTCTGTAGGAACAGCCAATGCTCTTAACCTCTGAGCCATCTCTCCGTCCCCAAGGGATCCTAATTTTAATTACGCTGGTTCCTACTTTTTTCTGGTCTCCATTGCTCTGTCTGAATGATTATACTTGTGTTTAAGAAAGAGCGTTTTTGGCTTCTGTGCAGTAGAAGCAACAGTTACTTGTAGGCTTGACTTTCTCGCTAGAGGGACATCAGTATTGGAGAAAGCACTTTCTCTTTTGCTTAAGTAAGAGATGGATCAAGTATTTTCTTTTTCATGGTCAAGGATCCATGGCTTTTTTGGTGTCTGCTATTTTCACATGGTCACGGGAACAAGTAGTGAGGCGTCTTCTTATTGGGGTCACATTTTAAGTTCTCTGAAATATGAGAGTCATCTCCCACACAAAATTCCCCACCTTCACAAACTCCTGGCTCCTCACATTCTCACTTCACTGTGGTGGAGCCGCTGCCCCCACTGTTACTCCAGTGCCTGTGCTGACTCCACTGTCTTGGCTGTCCATTATTTTCTCTTTTACTTTCCAAGTCCTGAGTTCAGAATTTTGAGATCAATGTAAAAGCACCTAAGGTCAGGAAAACATTTATCCTGCGTGATGTTTCCTTACATGGTCCAGCACACACACTCAAGTCTCTCAGGAACCTGGAGGCCCTGAGCCCCAAATCATGTCTTTGTATTTATACCCTTTTAGTTATGCTGCAAACAAATGTTTTCATCATTGCAAATAAGTGTTTCCTGTCTATGTATCTTTTCCCAGAACAATAGACTCTAAGATTCTGGTCAGAGTTTAAATTCTTTTCTATTAATAATCAGTGTGAACTGGTACCTGAGGAATGGATTGGTTGGGCTGAGTCTCAGTGGGTCAAAATCATACAGTCATTGAGACTGGGGCAGTGTTAAGGGTCATAAAGCTGCTATCGTTATAGGGTAGAAAATTTATTCATTATTATACTAACGTGTTTATGAGAGTTTTTATGTTTCAATAAGTATTAAGTGATTCCTAGACCCTAAAAAACTCAGTGAATTGGGTGATTGGAAGAAGGATCAAAACTCATTTTGCTAGTTCAAGGTCCATCCTACATTTAGATAGTTTCTTGACAGTGAGTGCAATTTGTTTAGGGATACATCTAGCCAGCTCAGATAACAAATCTTCCTTACTTTGTTTTGTTTTTGAGAGAAGATCTTGCTAAATAACCCACGCTTGTCTTAAATTTCAGATTCTTCTGCCTGATCCTTCAAAGGTTAAGATGGCAGGTGTGCCTCACCACACCTACCTAAGATCAACTCTTGACTAGGATGATTTACTCTGTGCCTGTACCTTCCTCTTTCACTTAGGCATTCAGATAGATAAAATAAAATCCCAACTGGAAGTGTGACTGTCTCATAATGATTTCTGTGCTTATGGCTCTTGGGTTTGCAGTTACTGACCTTGTTAACTTGTGGTTATTGTGATTCAGTTCTTGAGGGATTTTTTTTTTTTTTTTTTTTGCTGTATTTTTGCTGTCACCATTCTTGATTGAAATCTATGGCTAGGAAATGATGGTCTGTATTAATTTAGTTGGGACCTGTAATAGTGAATTGGCAACGTCACACAATCTCGAATCACTTTGAAAGTGTCTCAAATGAGGGACTGTAGGTATGACTGTGGGAGATTGTCTTGATTATGTTAATTAATGTGGGATGAACCGGCCCACTGTAGGAGGCACCATTCCCTAAGTTTGGATCCTGAAGTATGAAAGAATGGAGAAACTCAGCTGAGTAGCAAGCATGCATGCATTCTTCGCTCTCTGCTTTTGACCGTGGATGTGATGTGACTAGACGTTTTATATTCCTGCCACCTAGACTCTCCTGCTGCGACGGACTGCAATCTAGAGTTTTAAATCCAAACAAGCCCTTTCTCCCCTAAGTTGCTTTTTGTCAGGATATTTATCATAGCAACAGAGTTGAAACTAGAATAGGACCTAACTATTTTCCTCTACATTCTATTATGGTCCTTGTTAGCATGTTCGAGCCTGATTTGTTCTGGTTGAATCTCTGGCTACAGCACTTTGATGTCTCCATTGCAGTCACCATGGGGAGGCATCCAGCTAGTCACTGAGACATCAGTTTAAATAGGTAAGGAATTTAGGGTCTCTTTCTGATGCCACATGCAGGTTTGGAGGGGCAACAGGTACTGCCTTGATTCTATTATAGCCCTAACCAGCCTTATTCCAGTGCCAACTGAGAGGCTGACCTCATGCTAGTCTTCTCCCAGAGTCCTAAGCAGAATATAGGAAAAAGCTTCTCAACTCTTGTCTTTTGTCTCAATCAAACTTATATTTTACTCTCTATGATTTTTAGCTGTGAAGTATCTAAGCAGAAGAGAGATCTGAAGAGCTATTTACTCATCTCCTTCTTCATTCTTACCATCACTTTTCATGAAATGGAAAGCCTTTGTCAAACTCCTTCCTCAATAGAAAACTTGCTTTACAGCATCACATATTTCTTCTTCATGGTCTATAATGAAACTCTGCTGTCTGGTTTACCAACATTGTTTTCAATATGCTTATAGGAGCTAAAAAAACTTGGAATTTATTTTTGTTGTAAAATGAATATTAATATAAAAACCAATTGAATACTGTGAACTTGAAATTACATTTGGTTTCAATAGTGAGAGGTTTTCAATTTATTATTTTTGATATTGCTATAGTCAGAACTATGCTGGAGGCAGATACCTCTGAAACCACTTGGCTATTCTTACATTCAACAAAATTTTGTTGGGTGAATTGTACATGTGTGGTATGGTTCTCAGTGCTTATATGGTAGTGGTAAAGGCTAATAATAAACAAGAAAGAAAGTCTTAGAAAATGGAAATGGCAAGGCTGTTAGACCTGCTGCAGGGAATGTGTGATCTTGATAAGGAGATTGCTGCATGGAGAATGTGACTTCAGAAATTTCTTAAGGAAGTGAAGGGGCTTTTCATCCAGTATCTTGAGGAAGACCATTTCCGGATGAGAAGAACTGCAAGTTCAAAGCTCAAGAGCAGGAGTTAGAAAGATGGTTCAGCAGTTAAGAACACCGGCTGCTCTTGCAGACCCAGGTTCCATTCCTTGCACCGACATGGTGGCTAACAATCCTCAATAACTCCAGTTCCAGAGGATCTGATGCCCTCTTCTGGTCTCTAAGAGCATTTTACACACATGGTGCATATATATACATGTAGGCAAACTACTCCAACAACAACAAAAAAATCAGACTGGAGAGATAGGTCAGTAACTAAGAGCACTGACTGCTTTTCCAGAAGACCAGGATTCAGTTCCCAGGACCCACATGACAGCTAACAGCTGTCCATAACTCCAGTTCCAGGGGAGCTGATGCCTTTTTATGGCCTTGATGTGTATTGCTTGATGACAAAGGTGCACTTGAATTCATGCAGGCAAAACACTCATGCACATAAGATAAAAATTAATAAATGAACTAAGTTGAAATAGTAATAATATTCTGTAACTCAAAGAATATTGTTAGGATTAAATAAGCATATATATGACATTTATGTGCATAATAATTCAGTATACATATTTGCTGGAGTAATATTATTATCAATTTCTACCATACCATGAAGGAACCTAACCAGTGTTCCCACCATTTTATGTTTTAATTACAACTAATATTTATTTTAATAAAGAATTAAATAATATAGAAAGATGAAAAGTTCCACTGTCACAGAAGAGCCAAAATTTTATTTTATTTAAGTGTACATTTATTTGCTTGTTAATAATGCTAGTTTAAGTTAAAAATGTATTGACTAATCTATGATGAATATGAAAATTTGACCATGCTAGCTTATCCTTGGGCTCTCATAAAGCCCAGAGATCTCAGGTTATTTTTTATTTATGTAAATTATGGAGAGGACATTCAAATCAAGTTTCAGAATCCTGAAATATCATAGTTTTAACATTGAGGTTGCCTTGCCAATGTCACCATGGTTGAGGAGATTAAATGTCATAAAGTTCATGAAGGGACTAAATACAGGCCCTAATTTGTAGTTGAAGTTCTATAGCACTAATTGGAATTAGTGCTAATTAGAATCCTAGATATATCCCACGCTTCTCTGAGCTTGGTGCTGTGATTTTCTTAAGAAGACTCCAAACACTAAGATTTAGACCTCCAACTTTCTCATTAGTACTTGGCAAGTGCAACTCACTTTCATGAAAATAGATGGCTCAGAGACGACCGTTGGACGTTGAAGGCTTTTCATTAGCTGTAAGAGCACCAGTGACAGTTATTGCTGCTGCCTTTCAATTTGTAATTTAATTTAGAAGTTCAAATTGAGAGCTACTAAAAGCAAACCAATCCAAGTTCCTTCAATTCTTTTTTCTTGACCTTATGTTCTGAGAAAACGATTTATTAAACAAGCTGCTTAGAAAGGCATGATACCTTGGTTCTGACACTAATCTGTGTTTTACAAATTTTAAACGTATACTACATGCCGGACATGACTTCTTAGTTAATAAAGATAAGTTAATGAATGGAACACTAGGCATAGTGTTAAGAAATTAATCTCTAACTGGATAACCTTGACTTATCATTTACCTTTAAACTTTATAGACTATGTGGTTATGGGAATGTGGAAGGAGAATAAAATGACATTGTTTTCTTTACTGGTATACGTAATAATTACTTTCCTGTCTTTGTGGCAGAATAGCTGATAGAAACACCATCAGAGAGGAGGGGTATTTTTTGGCTCATAGTTCAAGAGGATCCAGACACTCATGGTGGAGATGAGCTGGTGGTGCATCTCCAAGGAACAAGAAGTGACTGCTGGTAACATCTCAGTGAAATCCAGAAACAGAACTTGAGCCAGAGCCGGGACTGGGCTATATAAAGCTCATTAGAAGTATAGGCTGCCTGTTCTACGTAGGCTCCATTTTCTAAAGATTCTACAACCTCCTTTGGGAAGAAGACATCACCACCTGGGTATCAAATGTCCCTATTGGACACTTCACATTTAGACCATAATATTGTGCCCCTAGCCCCATGAGCTAATGGTCAGCTCATAATGCAAAATGCATTCAGTCCAACTTCAAAACGTCCCAACACTATTCAGAAGTCCAAGTCTCTCAGCCTCCCCGGATTGTAAACACATGCTACCTGGTTTCACCTGGGGATTGATTTGAGTTTGGGCACTTTCATTTGAAATAAATTTGCTCTGTTATACCCCAGAACTCTAGAGGGATCTTGCCCTCAAGGCACCTTTCCTATTGTTCCAAGGTAGAGTGGTTGGTATCTCTTTAATTTCACTAATCTCTTCAGAGATCACCTGCCCTAACAGTGTACATACCAGTACTAGACCTGGCATGGTGTAAACCCTTGTACAGCATCATGTCAGCACTCCACAGCCTCAGAAATTCAAGGACTAGCAGCATACTCCCATAAATTTGAAGGAGGAGAGAGCGGTTAGTTTTATTTCAGACAACTGTCACCATGAAAATGCACCACAAAGTCTCTTTTGCTAAGTGTAGCTAATCTCTTGCTTGTCTGAATTCTCCAACATTTGGGAGGATAGGCTGCATGAGACCCTGCCTCAAAAACAGAACAAAATAACAGTAACAAAAACTCTATTATGAAGCTATTTTAAAGTGTCATTATAATAAGCTCATCTGTCCCTTTAACTGAATGTACGTTAAGAGTCATGAGTTCATGAAATCTCTCAATCTCACATGAAATAAAATTCAAACAAATGAACAAAGCATGGTTTTCTTTCATTTAACCATCTAATATAAATTTAATTACACATACTTAACTACTGAGTCCTAGTTAACATATTGTATGTGAGATAATTTAGTATTATAAAATTATGCTCTTTTATATGAATGCTAATTGTGTAAGCTAATCAGATACCAAATTAAACACTGTAGTAAATTTTGTGATTTTACTTAGGGGAGAAATGCTCACCTATAAAGTAACCTAAAGTACTGGAAGAAAACACATGTGACATTTTTAAATGGGGTTTCTAAAACCTAAAGTAAACAAACCACTTACTTGAACAATGCTGAATAAGTCTCAAAAACAACTGCATTTGTATAAAAGTTTTCAGTAAAATCATTTTAGAATGATCGTTCATAAAGCAGATTCTGGACTCTATTCTGGTCTACCACCTTAAGAATGCATTTAGATAATGTGAAGCTATTTAAAATGCCAAACAAAACCTGAGACCAAACAACATAGAAATGGAGATGAAAGCAATTCTATTAATTCTGCACTGTTTGGGATTATCCTTTTTCAAAGGTGTTTCCTGCCCAGTTTTAAATGTCTGGTGCTGAAGCCGATAAGCAAATAGCTTTATCAATAGGCCATTTATGTTCCTTACTCTGTTCGTCTCAAAGTGACAGTGTCTTGATTCCAGCAGTGATTCCCCAGTCGGCCTGAGTGTTGGATTTCTTTGTGACTGGTGACTGCTGAAATGGAGTCCAGTACCCTCAGTCATACAATCTGCACTGTGAAACCAAGCAGTATGTAACCCCAGCCCTCTGCCTCTAGAGACAGTGAGCTGGGCCCAAATTAAAACGAAAAATTTTGCTGTCTAGCCAGAGCAGAAAAACTAAGAAATGGGAATTGCCTTAAAAAACTCATGTGCATACTTTCCATCTAGTCTATGCTAATGCAATGGCACAATATATAAATGTTCTGACCTGAACATGGCTGGCGCCTCCACACAGCTGGATTAGGAAACAGCTAGGATTACGCATTTTGACCTTGTTGATTTTTAAAAATTTACCTGAGAAAATTCTTTTTATGGATTAAGCAATCTGGTAGAATGTAAGAATTTTATCCATCTTATTTTGGGACATTAATAAGTTTATCTTTTGTGTGTTTTTCTCCTCACCTCTTCCCAAGTTTCAGTTTCCTTCTCCATTCTTTCTCTTTATTAAGAGGTCTGTTCTCTATTCCTTGGTAAGGTCGCATTAGTCTCAAAGTTTAGCTCACTGCCTTGACATTGCCAATTCCCTGACCTTTCATATTCTATCAGATGCCAAATTCTGGAGTGGTACTTCAGAAATGACTCCTAGCTCAGTCTCTTCTCAAGTCGGCTGCTACCATGGCACTACAGCCTATTGTGTTGCACTTGGTTATAAATCAGTCACAGGGTTCTTCTTGCTTTGGTTTCTCTCCAGTTCCCCAGACCTGAGTGCCAGAGTGGTCTCTTTTAGTATTTTATTTTTCTGTGTGCATCGTGCATGTGTGTGGTATATGTGCACACGTATGTGCTGGTGTATGTACAAAGCCATCAATGCATGTGGAGGCCAGAGGAGGATGCTGGGTGGCCTGCTCTGTCAGTCACTCCCTTACTCTTTTAAGGCACTGAACCTAGAGCTGGGCTGGCAGTCAGTAAGCCCCAGAGACCCTTTTCCCCAGCCATCCTGCCCGCCCCCCACCAGACGCTGGAGTTAAAGGTGAACATTCCTGGCTTTTTGTTTTTGCTTTGTTTGGAGGCCTGGGGATCTTAACTCGGGTCCTCATGCCTGTACTGCAGTAAGCGCTCTCTCTCACAAGCCATTTCCCCAGTCGCAGAGTGGTCTTGAAGTACCGCAGAGCTCAGATGTCAACCTGCATCAAAGACCTGAGGGCCTGTTTGTACACCCCTATCATTCCAGTTCTCCGGAGACTGAGGTAGTGGGATTTCGAATTTAAGGTTAGCCTGGGCTATATAGCAAGACCCTGTCATAAATAAACCCAACTGAATCTAACCAAACCAACCTTCCACATTTTACACCGTCTGCAGTGTGGGGTTCAAAATCCTTGACGTGATGCCCAAATACATCTTGCCATCTACTGCCAAGCATCTTGCTAAACTGTGTGATATTTCCTCAGCACACTACATTTCTTGATGTAGTTTTTAATCTAATTTGATGTCTTTGGAATATAATACCCTTTATCTAATTTTTTTTTTTTTTTTTTTTTTTTAGATAACAGCAACAACTCAAAATTTCCGTCATCTCTAAAATGCCAGGAGCACAGTGGATAACTATGGATGCCATCCCTAACACTCTCCCCAGTACCCACAAGGAAGACATTATCATCACCATTTCACAGGTAAAGGAAATGGCATCTAGGAATGTTCACTGACATTCCTTACCTTTACCTGTACAGATAATGTGTTATGTGTAGACTGTTTTGGTAGTTACTGATTTAATACTCTTCAGTGGAGTGTTCTTCACTCCTCTTTCCTCCTGGTATGCTTGGTAAAGTGATTCTTTTTTGCACTTATTTATTTTTATTTAATGTGTATGAGTGTTATGCCTGTATGTGTGAAAGTGCATTGGTGTCATGCAGTGACCACAGGGGACAGAAGAGGGCATTGGATCCCCTGGAACTAGAGTTGGGGATGGTTGTTAGTTGCCAGGTGGCTTCTGGGATTTGAACGTGGGTCTTCTGCAAGAACAGCCAGTGCTCTTAACTGCTGATCCATCTCTCTAGTCCCATGATTTTTAATAAGATTTATGTGAACTCATGTGAGGAACTCTGATATTTTCATACGCAATTTATAAACAGTGCTCTGAACCATGGGTAGGAATGGAGCTCAAAAATATATCATCAAAGAGAAATTGTTCAGGAATTGAAAAGTGCTAAGAACAAGTATGTTTACACACATGAATATAACCAGACCAGGTTCTTTTGCATATTTTAAATATTCTACACTTTTTATATATTTTCTTAACTTCCTACTTATCATTTGGATTACAGTTTTATGACATTTTTGATGCTTTATTATACCAGACTGAGATAGCCTTTAATAATATATTCTGATGTTCTACAACCTATGGTAGAATTGTATAACAGATATTATTAATTTAATATATTATAAATTGAATCTCTCCACATGTGCTCTGCTGAACTGAGGCTAATCTACCGGAAGCTGTTTGCCCTTGGAATCCAGTAACTCGGAGTTGCCAACCGTTCTTCAATGAGTTTGCTTTGCTCTTGTTTGGCCTCCAGTACAGAAGACAAGGCTTTCTGTTGTCTTTGTTAAGAAGGTTATTTCCTCTCAGGATAAGAGTTGAATTTGATCCCTTCCTGGAATCTGAAGGTGATGGAACAGGTACTAATAGAAGAGCAAGTGCTGAAAACAAAGTGAAAAATATATTTTAAAATTATTTATCTATTTGTTTGTACTTTTACTAGGCTGCCCAGGCTAGCCTCAAACTCCTGGCCTTAAGTCTTCCTGCCTGAAACCCCCTAGCTTAACATGCATTTTAATATTGATTTTCATAGATAAATTCATCAGGATTGTTGGGTATTTTGTGATCCCCTTTTAAAGTCTTTTCAGTCTAGAATGTCTTATACTTTTGGAGGTGATTATTTCAACTTAGGTGATTATTGAATATTTACATTTTTGAGGACTTTGCAGTTTATCAGTTATTATGGAGAGCTTATTGGCTCTATAGGTGTTTATTAGTCATGTGAACAAGCCTTGTCATAGACAAGTGTTTCATCAGTGCTCAAGAGAAATATCTTTGGTGATACTTTTTTTTAGTAAAGAAGGTGGTATAAGGAAGTTGGATGCTTCAGGGTATCTCCAAGGAGCATGCCATTCTGCCCCAGAAAGGAGACATCTCTCTCTCCCTCTTGTTTACAGTCTTTTCTTACTCTGTGCTCACAGGAGTCCCTTCAACTCCAGGCCCCACTTTCCACTTCAGTAACGGTCCTTGTCAGTTCATTAATGGACACTTACTGTCTGCTTCTACCTCTCTCAGGCTCTGCTATCATAGATTGAATGGTTAAGTGGTATCTGTGTGATCAGGCATGGCTCAAATCTAATAGTGGAAGTGCACCTAATTTAAATGAAAACACTGTATCTCCCCCCACACCATGGCTACGAAATGGACAAAACCCACAGAGAAGAGGCATTTTAAACTTTATTATTTATTTATCTTATTTTAGGTATATGAGTGTTATGTCTGCATGGATTTAAATGCACCCATGCCATTCAGTACCCACAGAGACCAGAAGAGGGTATTGGATTCCCTAGAACTGGAGTTACAGATAGTTGTTAGCTACCATGTAGGTGATGGGACTTGAACCCCAGTCTTCTGCAAGAGCACCTAGTGCTCTTAATCACTGAGCCATCTCTCTAGCTCCCAAAGAGGCATTTTAATGCTAATTAATAGAAAAGTTTTTATTTTTGACACCTTTTTGTTTCTAAGATAAAAGATTAGCTATTGTTATTATAACAAAGATGTAGGCATTTTATTTTTTAATTTTGAATTTAATAATTGTCATTGCATGTGTGTATTTATATGTGTGTGTATGATGTATGCATGTGAGGGTGCCTATGTGGAGGTCAGAAGACAGCTTTCTGGAATCAGTTCTCTCTTTTTCTTTTTGAAAAATATTTTATTTATTATTTTTATTTATTTCATGTATATGAGTGTATTGCCTACATGTGTGTAAGTGCACCCATGTCATGCAGTGCCTACAGAAATCAGGAGAGGGTGTCAGATTCGCCTGGAACTAGAGTTATGGATAGTTGTTAGCATCCATGTGGGTGCTGAGAATCCAGCCCAAGTCCTCTGCAAGAACATTCAGTTCTCTCCAGTTCTACCATGGTTTTCAAGCTCTGTGATTGCCTTGCTGAACCATGTTTGGGCATTATTTAAAACTCTCCTGAAAGCTCATGATTGATAGAGCTCCTCACATTTTTCAGCCTCCAAATGTTTCTGTACTGCTCGTAAGAACAGGGGTCCTGATCTTCACCAATTAATTCTTCTTTCTATCCATTATAAAGTGTCAACAAACACAAAAGTAACTGTGTGCATCATTCAGTGTGAAGACAGGATAATGACTAGCACTCTAAATCTTCAGCTACTAGGTTAATTAGATGTGGGAATATGATCACTCTGATGATGGTACAAAGAGTTGATGGGATGGCTAGGCAGCCCAGACATCTACATGGGGATATTCTAGTTGCCCTGACCAGACAGGAAGGATATCTCATGAGTGTGTGTGGTTTCTGGAAGTTCGCAGCAGGACTCAGGTGGGAGCCAGCACTTTGGTGTGGGGACAGTGATGGATGTTGTGTCTTGCACGAATCTTAGAGGAGACAGGAGGAGAGACAGGTAGAAATGTCCCAGCTTTTCCATGGAAGGAAAAATATTTGTTAGGATAACAAAATCCTGTTTGTTTGCTTTAAGGGCTTATGTGTTTTGACACTGTGGGCAGAAATCGGCATGAGCTAAATGGAATTTTGTTGAAAGGAGACATTCATAGTGTTGCAAGACAAGAGTGAGCAAGCAAAAGGACTGGCTCGTTATTACTGTTGCTTACCGAGGCATAAAACAAGAGGTTATCTTCTTTTTATATTGCACCTTAGTGATTTCATGTCAGTTTTGAAGATTCATGATATGGGTCCTTCTATGTTTCACTTTGTCATAGAGAAAATAGGTTTGTTGTCATAGCTGGTATGTATTTGTACTCTTTATATGCAAAACTCTCTTTTAGAACTTTTGGTCTGTTTTATTCTTGAAACACCTTCATGTGCTACCACCAGCCCATGCTGTGGAAAGAAATGTCAAGGCACAGAAAAGTCAGTCAATAGACACGTGGTTATTCAGCAAGATTTAGTTGTAGTTTGCGTTCCAGAAATTTCCTTAAGAACCAGTTCTGCCATGTGATTATTCAAAAAGGTCATCAGATAATCACTGTAAAATGAAGCAACATGTCCTTATAGGTATAAGTCTCCTGCCCTCACCATTAGTCAAGTCTTCATCTCTGTACCAGTACGCCTCGATGCCTCATTCACATTCTCATTCTCTTCCACACAGCAGCCAAAAATCCTTTTAGAGTACGGTTCTTCTCATCACACCTCTGATACTTTCCCATTACCATTGACAAACTTCTGTATTATTTAAAAATACAGTACTGTGTGTTTTAGTAGACAGACAAGGCCTAGTGTGTTTTGAGAACTGACCGTTTCCTGATACATTGAGACATCTATTCACTGCCTATTTTCTTTTGGTGGGAAGTTGTCTTTACCCATTTTATTCTATAGGCCATGGGCAAGCTCTGAAAACGAGTCAGAAAATTCATCCTTGTCAGGCATGGTAAAGCAAGCCTGTAGTCCTGGCCCTTGGGAAGTGAAGGCAGGAGGATCAGGAGATCAAAGCTAGCCTGGGCTACAGGAGGTGCTGTTTCAAACACCGCCAGCAGCCATAGCAGCAGCAGCAGCAGCAGCAGCAGCAACAGCAGCAGCAGCAGCAGCAGCACTAAAATTATCCTGCAATTACCCTGCACTTTCAGCTTGAGAGCAGAGCGTTGCTCCTCAGGTTGCAGAGAGCTCCAGTCTGCCTAGGGTTTGATTTATATGCTGACTCACCTCGCCTTGGAGGCTCTGGGGGCTGGCGAGTCAGAGGGAGCTCCTGGCAAAGCAACAAGCGTTTTGTAATGTCTGTCAATGGTGCTATTTGTTTTGGCCTTTCCTGGGTAAATTTGGTGGGCAGCCAGGACAATGCAGGGTACTCCTCAGACTAGAGCTAGGCATCGCAGCTGCGTGAATCTCTGAGTATAGAGAAGAAGCCGGGCAAAGGACTCCGGCCAAGGCTGCAAAGGAGCTAAACTTAACAAATGACCTGCAAATATTTGAGCAATGAGCGAAAGCTAGAAGACTGCTCCAGCAGGTCTCAGCATGCTGGGAGTGATGCCTGGCTCCGGGGGCTCCTCATTTCATCCTACGGCAAGGAATCAGGCCAGGATTTCAACCTAGTGTTCCTTTCAAAAAACTGTTTTAGGTATTTCATATGCATAACCAATAATTATGATATGGTGTGAGAAGCCTGGCATTGTTTGGTGGCTGTATATACTCAAGTTTCTGAGAAATGAGAATGAAGAATTAATTAGTATAAAAACCTAGGTGTGCTTATCAGCTGGTAAGTAAATACCACAATAAAATACCGTGGGAAAAGCTGTATGTCCTCAGAAACTCAGTGTGCCACATCTAAGAGACTCGAACTCAAGAAGCGTTGATTCTTAACTACTTCACAAAGCTCACCAAGGAGGCCTGTGTGTGATGGCCATAATATCAGAAGTTTTCAGAGGCCAGTCTAAATAGATTTTATAATTCTTCCCAAGGCTATTGAATATGCATTATATTGAGTCCTATAGGCTCTGTGAGTGAACTCTGGCCTCTTCCATACGTTTGGACTTTATAAAGCAAAATGATTGTTAAAGACATTTCATCCTGCTTTATTTTTTCCTGAAAATGTTACGCACATTACACTTCATGCTTTGCTCTCATGCAAAATATCATTCATTTTACTTGTCATTAAAATATTAAGTCTCCCTTCAAATATCTTATTATGGACATGTGAACTTAAGTATATATTTTTCCTTTGAACTATTTAAAAAGGCCTCAGAGCTAATGAAAAAACTCATTTATTTTACTTTACTTCGTGGCCTAAAACACCACAATCTTGTATGTCAGAAACATGTTCCTTTCTTCAACTGTTGTCTAGAAAATAATACTTCCCTAACTTTTCCCCTAAAACTTAGAGAGGCCAAATTTTATGGATGACGCAAAGGACTTTGCTTTGTGTACTTGGAAAGGTCTGTAAGCAGTGACAGAATTCAGCCTGAATCTAGATGGGTTCATATAGACTGACAGCTGTCCTATGGTTCAGACCCCTTGGGACAGTCTATCCAGGGTCTTTCCATGGAAGCCTCACATGTCACACAATCAATCTTATTTTTTCCTGTGAAGTTTTATCTGTTATAAATTTATATTGCTATAATTACATCCATTCTTAATATAGTTTTGCTCTCAGAAGACAGAGAACAGTTGGTAGGTCAGAGGAAATGCTCCAGTGGTTAGCCCATTGACTGTGATGGGAGAAAAGGCATCATGGTGTTTTCCTAGTCAGGATGCCTCAGTATTTTGAGTATTGATAGACAGATGTCATGTATTTAATTTCTCTTTAAAAAGTTAAGAGAAGAATAACTGTGGAAACACTATTCTACAAATGACTGAAATCCTCAGAACCTTAAGCTCATTTCTGTCGAGTGTTGACATGGAAATGCAGCTCTTTTCTCAGTGGAAGTCTTCTCTTATTTAAATTAGCCCCATAAATCCCTATGATCTTTCCAGTAAATCAAGACAAGCTGCAGTTGGAATTATGAGGAGCCAGAAATCCAAGGCAAATGTACTCAAGAGGAATAAAACTCTTTTTGCATTCAAGCTCTTGTTAGAGCTGTCACAGAGTCACAGAGCTGGCTGAGAGTCAGGTTATGACAATAAATGTGAATTTCAAGCACAGTCATGGTTGTATTAATGTCCATATTTGAGTGAACTAAATGCTAAATCCCCATATTTTCTCTTTACTCTTGAGTCTGCTTATTAAATTAGATAATCTCTTTTCTTAGGAGATTTTTGCGTGTAAATTTGAATTCTGGATCTCTACTTGTATTATAAGAACTAAAGTCATGACTCACAGCCTTGCAATGTTTATTGTGAGAGGACTTGCTTAACAAGTTTATGAACACACAGCTAAATGAAATTTACTAATTTTCATAATTTTCAAATTATAAAATATCATTTATTAAGCAAATGTGAATCATGCTTCAGGATCAGCCTTCCGACTAGAATACAAAGAATCAGAATCTGGACTGGGGAGATGGTTGGGGGGATGACTCAGCACTTATTACTCATCAAGAGAGCCCGAGTTTGACCCTCAGCACACACCTAAAAGCTGAGTGTGACCATCCATGCACTTGTAACCCAAATGCTGTAAGCCGGGAGAGATAGAAAGATTACTGAGACTTGCTGGCTGCCAGTCTAGCCAAAACAACAAGCTCCAGGTCAGTGAAGTTCCCTCTCTCTAAGAAATAAGGCAGAAAGTGATACAGCAGAACACCAAATGTCCTTCTTTGGCCTCTGCATATATGTACACAGGAGCGTGCACCTGCACAAATACATGCATACACCACATACACACACGCACACCAGAAAGACAGAATTAGATTTTGTAGGCACATATGTTGGTACATGCCTAGAATCCCAGCACTTTGATCTTATTATATATACAATAGTAAAATTTATAATTATGAAATTAGTCTATTTGCATGGTAATCATCTTTAAAAATACAGATAAATGGGAAAAAAAAAAGGCATGAATACAATATTTGCATACACTTACTTCCAGGTTGTTATATATAATTTTAAAGCATTTAAAATGCCCTACTTCAGAGTTGGCAAAACTGGGCCAAAATGAATTTACTTACCACAAAAATATGTATCTGTTAGTATGAACTTGATAGATTTGGAAAAGCTGTTTATAACATGAAGAACTTTAAGAATATAATGTGAGGACTGGTGAAATAGCTCAGCTTGCCACCAAGCCTAACCACCCGAGTTCTGTCTCCAGTGCTCACAGGGTGCGAAGAGTTAGCAGACTCTCGAAAGCTGTCCTCTGACTTCCGTGTACCTCCCTTATAAATAAATAAAATGTAATAAGTTAAAAAATATGGCGTGAGACAGGTGTGGTGGTCCACACCTTTAATTCCAGCACTCAGGAGGTAGAGGCAGGCAAACTTTGTAAGTTCAAGGCTAGCCCCATCTACATAGCAAGTTCCAGACCAGCTTTGGCTACAGGGAGACCCTGTCACAAAAAAACCAAAAAAGGAAAAAAAAAGGTGTGAAAATTCAAAATGTCATGTGCAATTATATTTAAATATTATATTAAATGTCATAATAAGCCTAGAAGCTTGTTAAGAGTTTGTCATATAAACCAAAGCCAATATCTGAAGTGGTGCCGAGACTGACCGTATTTCTGATTTATGTGGTGTAAAGGAGTCTAATTCAGACTGAGAACAAAGACAAAAGCCAAAAGATAGTGTGCAGGCTGCCATATAGACAATTTTAATGCTTTTACTTGCTTGAAATTTATACTAAAAATTCACACTCGTAAGGTTTAATTTTTTAAGGCATGAAAATTGTGAGGGGATTTTAAAAGTTTCTCAGTTATTTTATATATCGGTGTGCCACGGCAAGATTGTGGAAGTCAGAGGACAGACAACTTGTGGGCATCAAATCTGGGTCTCTATTTCTACCATGTGAGTTTTACGAATCAAACTCAAGTCGTCAGGCTTAGTGGCAAGTACCCTTACTGTCTGAGCCACCTCACTGAATCCCACATAAAATTCTTTTTTATTACCAAAGAAAATATCACATTATGCTATTTCTATATTCTTTGGTCTGGATTGGAGATACAAACTTCTCTCAAATTTTGATAAATCTGGAACCATTTGCTTTGCAGAATTCATGTATTAGCTGTAACCGAATGTTGGTATTTTCATTGTGAACTCCTAGGTTGATATCTCAGATAGGGATTCCTTGTTTGTTAAGCAAGTGCTCTTGTGAGAGGCAGGGAAGAAGAGAGGAGGAAGCCGGGAGAAGACAGGAAGCAAGAAGCATTTCAGGTGAATTACTAGCTGATTTTACATGGATACTAAATTATATTGTAAATTTGGACCGCTTAGAGGAAAGCTAGGCTGTCAAACTCTAACACAAGTCAGTGTATGATGTAAGTTTTCCCAAGGGTGAGGACTTCTCAGGCACTTGCCTTTCTTTCTCCAGAGATCATAGGCAGAAAGGATCCTGGCAGTTCCTTGGAAGAGGATATCCAAGGGCATAGGGTTGGTGCCAAGAATGTTTATGGTACTTGGCTATCAGAACTCTGCATTTAAGTCTGGATATATGATGAATCCAATAGTCTATAGTAAGGGTTCAATTGTGAGGCAGAATTTACCAGTCCAAAGGTAATTTCTGAGCATGAACATTTTCAAAGAAACTGAGTGGCACTTATAATGGACGGGGTGGAGAGGAAGGCACTTTGTAGACAGCAGTGGGGTTTTATCAGAAGAATAATATGAGATCTCCAAACCTGAGACAAGGAAGAAGAAAGAAAAGAATAAAACACATGGACAACTAAGAAAAAACCCAGAACATGTTCATGGGAAGGGTCCTTAGCTCCAGAAAACCGTGTGATAGCCTGCTCCAGAGGAAGGTTGGTTACTAGGACATCTCCATGTAAGTGCAGTGCATTTTTCTGGGACCCCAAGCTGGAAGGCAGCCTGGCTCTTTAGGGACAAGGAAATCTGTGGAAGAAAAACTCCAAGGAGCCTGGAATGGTGGTTCGATCAGCACAATGACCTTGGGTGAAGGCCATGGGAGAGGCCAGCTGCCTCCAAGGGAAAAGAAAGCGAAGCTGTCCAAGAATGGAACATTGAAGGCTTTAAACCTGTGCCAAGATTACTGAGGAATGTGAGACTGTAGTTGTGCAAATTACCTCAACCCTGTAAATTCTGTATTCTGAAATTTTCTCACACTTTAATAGAGATTCAGAGCCTTTCCGGAGCTTTCAGCCTATAATTCTGTGCTCTTCAACAAACTGTGTGTTTAATTGCATCCTAGGAATACCATGTTGTTGTATGTAACAGGTTTGGGTGTGACTGAGAAGAAAAGTGAAAAAAGTCAAAGACAAGAACTGTCCCTGTGTGGTTTTGATGGACACTACCTGACCACTGTGGCTATGAAGAAACTTGTCCAAAAATAAGAGTCAGAGGGAGCCTCATAAAGAGAAAGCGCCATTCATGCCTTGAGTTTTGGGGTGCCCAATCTGTAAGACATAGCCATGCTTGTGTGTTTGTGAACTATACTTCAATAAAAATTCATATTGGGGTTAAATGATGAGCTTTAAGAGGCTATACTTGGGAAAACACACTTTTTGATATTAGGAAGATCAGAGTTAAGAAAGAATATCCAATGATGGTATTTTTGTATTTATTTTGTTTTTGGTTCTTTTAGATTTTATATTCTTGTAGCAGTTTTAGGGTCATAACAAAATTAAGAGGAGCATATAGAGATTTCTCATGTACATCCCAGCCTCATACACGCAGACTTCTCCATTGTCAGCGTTCTCCAGCATGGTGCAGCTGTTACAAGCGATGAACCTACACGTCAGCATTACCCTTCCACCCGTCTTTGTGCATCCTGTGGGTCTGCACAAATGTATAGTAGTACCTATTATTATATTATCATAAAGGTACTGCCACAGGAGTCCCCTGAGCTCACCTGGTCACCATTCCCCCTCCACTCCTCCTTGGCCATCACGAAATCTTTACTATCTCTACAGTGCTGTCGACGTCACATAACTGGAATCATATAGTGTGTGGCTTTTTCAATTTGCTTCTTTCACATCATAATATGCTCTTAATGTACTTCCTTGTGTTTTCATGCTTGATAGCTCATTTCTTATTATTGAATAATATTCCAAATACTCAATCAAATATTTCAGTTTCCGATATAATTGGATGCAACATAGTGAAGTTTATGTTCTTTGAGCCTCAGTTTCAACAGTTAGGAATAAAGCTGCTATAAACAGCTTTATGTAGGTTTTGTCTGAGAATAACTCTCGACTCCTTCGGGTAATTACTAAGGATCACAGTTGCTGGTAAGAGCTCAGTTTGTTTTATAAGAGGCCTGTCAAACTGTCTTCCGAAGTGTTGAGTCTTTCTTGGTTCCCACCAGCAGTGAATGGGAGTTTCTGTTGCTCTCCAACTTTAACATCGTTTGGCACTGTCTTTAAGGTAGCTATGGGACGGTTTCTAATTCACATTTTCCTGATGACATATAACAGGGAGCATCTTTTCATATGCTTATTTATTATCTGTACATATTCCTTAGGTCATTAAGTAAGAACAAATCATGATGATGTATGTATGAAAATAATATAACAAGACCCAAAAAGTTAATAAAATTATATTTCATTTTTGTAGTCAAGAAAGTATCATTTAAGTTTCAAGAGCTTGTGACTATTCAATCATAATATTTTTTTTTATTAAGTTGGGCACAGATGTTGGTTGAGTGAGAACTTTCGTTTACAATGATTGAAGATTATAAACTAACACACTTTTTTCATGCCCTAAAAAGGTAACTTTTTTTCTATGCCTTAAATGCAACTTCTTTCTGTAGGGCTAAAGGGTTGCTTTGATTACATCCTTTTTGGGTAGTGTTCCAAAAATGTTTTGAGTTTTTTAAAAAGTACAGTTGATAATGCCAGACATCTACAAAAGAGCATAACATAATAAGCTCCTATGTTCTTGTCACTTAATTTAAACACTCATCACCTTAAAAACGATTTTTTTCATTTCTCTACATGTCTACTTTGCTGAACTGGATTGCTTTAAATCAAATCTCAGGTATCATTGCACCCATAAATAGTGTAGTGAATATTTATAAAAGGTGAACTCTTTCAATAACAAAGCCATAATACCGCTTTCACATTTAAAAATATAAATACATCTTTAACATTACCAAGTATTCTATTAGTATTGAGATCTTCACATCTCATCCCCTACTCAAAATTTTCTGCTTTAATTAGACTCTAGACAAGATGAACGTGTTGTGATTAGTACACACTTTTGACTCCTTTCAGTCTTCAGATCCCTTCCACTTTCTCTCATACAGAGACTAAGTTAAATTCAAATTTCATTATTTTTTTTTCCTAGACTACATAAGTGGAGTTCTGTCTTCTGTTGTTAACAATATCAGATTTTTTTCTTTTTGTGATGTTAGCAGATATTGATGATCAGTCCTTTAGATCTATTAATTCATTAAGGACCACAAAACAGTTATATTTTAATTCCTTCATTTCCTTTTGACTTATTTGAATAGAGGAAATTTCTTCCATCAATTTTCATCCACACTTTTTAGGACAATGTATAGAGGAAAGACTAAATTGAATATGTTTGATTCTCCTGATTTAAACTAGTTTTCCAATAACACACGAGCTTCTGATTCTCAAAGGTAATGAGTGAATTTTGCTTTTATGTTTAAGAGGTATTTTGAAATACTGTTATTATTATGACTGAAGTTCATGTTGTCCTATCTTTGCCAATGAAAGCAAGTTCCTTCTAGTTGACTTTTAAATTCTTTGGCAGTTGTGTGTCCTTTTTTCTGTCATTAGATGAGGATCAATTCTTACCTCATACCTTTTCTGTCCCACATCTGCAAGTTCTCCAAAGCATCCCAGAGAAAGATATTTGTAGACTATAGTCTTTGTGATGTGTTCAATGAATTACACACTGGTCATTATTTCCAGGTCATTGCAGTGAACATAACTAGAAAATATACTTTTAATTTGGAGAGAAGAAGTTTTTAAATCTATGCAGATATTTCCATTTCAACCTTAGAGCTAAAGCACTTATGCAAACTAAATTTTAAATTTTAATTTAATTAATTAAAAAAATATTTTTTGGTCTTTTTTGAGACGGGATCTCCCTGTAGCCCACTTGTCCTCTGTATGTAGACAAGACTGGCCTTGACCTCAGTGATCTGCTTGCCTCTGCCTTCCAAGTGCTGAGATTAAAGGTGTGGGCCACCGTGCCTAGAGACTTTTAAATATTTTTATTGATTCTTGGCAATTGATGGCTACTGGAGAGGGAGAGTCAGTTTGCTTTACGGATGTGACAACTAGTAGGTTGACCTGAGACTTCATTTACTATCCCTATGGCCTAATCCTTTAAGCCTCAGTTTTCCTCTCTTCCTCCATTTACATGTGCTCTGCTGTCCTCCACTTTTGTAAAGCTGGGTTGTGAAATAGTAGGCTTCCAAATGGTTTTTCATACCCCATTCTTTTTGGATAGCCTTATCCTTGTCCTCAGATGTCCCCCATCCATCTGTGCCTCTTCCTGTTCAAACCTTTCTGCCCCCTGCATTCCACCTTACTTTCATTTTACCTATAACCTATGACATCTACCCTCCTTCAACACTGGTGATTTGAATGAAAATGACCCCCATAGGCTCCAAGTGTTTGGTTATTTTGTCCCCAGTTGGTGGAGCTGTTTTGGGAGATTTTAGGAGGTGTCATCTTGCTGGAAGAAGCACATCATTGGGTGCTAGTTTTGAGAGTTCTTAACACTTGCCACATTCCAGTTCCTCTCTGTTTCCTGTGCCTGCTTGAAGATGTAAGCCCTTGGCTTTCTACTCTGGCCACTTCCTGCGGCCATGCCTCCCCCTCTATTATGGATTCTAATCTCTCTGGAACTGTAAGCCAAATAAATTCTTTTTTCTACAAGTTGCTTTGTTCATGGTATCCTGTCACAACAACAGAAAAGTAACTGATACATCCCTCGAAGGCCTCTTTCCAGTACCTAGCTTCCACTTGCGCCCCAAGTTAAATACACAAAACAAAAGATTTGAAGCTAAGACATGAGAGCATGTAGCATTTGTCTTTCCTGGCCTGGGTTACCTCACTCAATATAATTTTTTTCTAGTTCCATCCATTTACCTGCAGATTTTATGATTTCAGTTTTATTTGCAGCTAAATAATATTCCATTGCATACACCTGCTACATTTCTTATCAATTCATCTGTAATTAATTGGACATCTGGGTTGATTCCATTTCCTAGCTGTCAGCACTGGAGGCTGGGTGGACTGTGGAAAAATATTTATTCTTTGACAGTTTCCTACATTCACATTACCATTTAGATTATATTCTCCACCATTGTCTTTTCTTATCTCCTTCTCATTCCTTCTGGACCACTTCTTCTTCCCCCTAAATCCTCTCCTACTTTAAGTTTTGTTTGCTTTATGACCTATTGGTTTTAATTAGGGTTGTTTGCCTGAACATAGATGTGCGGTTATTTACAGAAACAGGGGCAACTTACCAGTGGTTATACCACTGAAGAAAAATGACTCCCTCTCCTGCAGCAACCATTAACTTCCAAAACTCCTCATGTAGATGTAGACCTCCTGAGCTCTCTCCCAACCACACTGGAATGCTGACTGGCTTCATGTTGTGCACGTCTTGTGCAGGTAACAACAGTTACTATGTGTTCATGAATACAACAGCCATGTCCAGACAGCATTTCATGGCACTTATCTCTATCCCCCAGCTCTACATCTTTTCACTCCTCTTTTGAAATGTCCCCTGAGCCTTGGAAAGGGTGATATAGATATCCTATTTAGAGATGAGCACGTACCAGTCACTTATTCTCAGCTCTTTGATCAGTTATAAGTCTGTATTAACTGATGTCCACTGCAGAAAGAAGCTTCTCTGATCAAGGCTGAGAGTAGCACTGATCTATGGTATGAGTACTAATATTGAGAAGGGATTCTGATGACATGTCCGTTCAGCAAAACAGTAGTAGTAGGTTCTCTTCTAGGGCCATCCATGCAATTGACTAGGTTTATTATTACCAGGCACAAATCCCCCCCTGTGGAATGGGCCCCCAATCCAATTAGAACATGGTTGGTTACCCCATAACTGTCATGCCAATCTTGCACCAGTGGGCACATCTTGCTTGGCAGATCAGTATTGTAGCAAACAAGGTCTACTTCTAGGTAAAATCACTTATGGTTTTCTTCCCAAGTACCTTCTGGCACAATAAAAGCCAGCTAATGTGGCAGAAGCTTCCAGCTCACTTCTAGCTTGATTTCTTAATGTCCTGCACCCAAAATATGCAGTGTCTTCAGCAATAGATCTTACCATCTAGTTTTAATGGGCAACCAAAAGCCGTAGCAATAGCCTGTATTGTTCTAAACGGCGGATGGAGTCTCTTTAACCAATAACTCATGGAGAGATAGCCAATGCTTGCCCCTGGGATTTTCATTTCATAATCTATGACTTCTGGAATCAGTATAATCCACCATGCAGGACTTTTTATAAACTTAAGAACATTACATTTCTCTGTTTCTTTCATGTGTGTGCATAGAGGCACACTTGCCATTACTGTGAGTGAGTGGAGGTCAGAAAACAATTTGTGGGAGTTAGTTCTCTTCTTCCACCAAGGGGGGCTGTCCTAAGGATGGTACTTAGGTTGTCAGGCCTGGCAGCACGTGTCTCTACCACTAGCTATTTCACTGGCCCTAAACTTTTAATATCAAAGTACATTATTTTACAAATCATCATTAAAATCACGTGTATTTTAAATGGTTTTCAGTTTAATTTGAAATGATTTCTTCTGATATTGAATATTCTATATTTAACAAACAATCTACAAACAGTATTTTATGACTTTCATTTTATTATCTAGTCTTGACATATTTGCTATTATGTTGTCTTCATCATTCATTTAAACATAACTACTATGTTCAAGCTGTAAATATTTATTGTAGTGATATTCCCTTTATTACTTCCCCCTACAGAAAGATATGACCATAAATTCATAGGATATTCCCAGCCTGAATAATCCTCTTTGGTTTATTTGTTAGAGGATTTGTTAGAGGATTTTTACATATAAAACAACAATCAATATATTTAAATAATTTATTATTTTTGTATTATTTTGACAAAAAACTAAAAAGAAATTGCCAGAACTAAGATTGATATTACACAGCAATAATCTCAGCAGTTGAAAAGCTGAGGTAGAAGGATTGAGTATTTGAGGCTTGGGGTAATGACAATTTGGACATACTCTGACAATTTGCAAGGTAAAAACCAACCTTGCAAGCAAGAAACTAATCTTATGTTGTTTGCTTATAATGTAAACAAACTCACTGAGCCATGTGTTCCTCTTGTTAAGTAGGCATCTGTCCGTAATCCCTCATGACCTTTCTTGTTCTCCACCCAAAATGATATCTGTATGGTGTATGTATGTTTCACATATGAAAGCATTTCAAACAGTGCTTATCTCATTGTGAACAATGAAAGAAATTATTTGTGGTGTGTGTGATATTCCAGGTCTAGGAGTCAAAGGACAAAACTCTTTTTTGATAAGGCTTTTAGTTTTACTTTCCTATTTCACACTGGATATACTGTTTCAATAAAACAAGGAGTGAAAAGAGGTACTTATTCTGGAGCACAGGTTCAAGAGAAATCTGAAGGAACAGGTGGGTTGTTTGGGTCTGATTTTAACCTTAAAATGGATGCTAAGAGTCAGGCTGTTATTATTATTATTATTATTACTAAGGCATGACTATAATGTGGTTCAGATGCTTCAGAGAGACTACCTTGGGAATTGAATGAGACTGAAAAATAAAAAAACAAATAAAGAAATAAGTAACAAGTTGACCTAAGGCAACTAAAAACTGTTTTGTTTCAAATTTTGGCAGTGATGGAAATACAATTGTTTTTGGCCACATTACCAGTAGAACAAACAGAAATGGGCTTCAGAACTACTTCAGAAGCATAATTAACACCTTCTCTTCAAGGTGGTTCCTTCTTTAAGTTTCCTAGCTCATCCTGACATGCTCTTCTCAAAGGACAAGAACCCCTTTATAGCAGTGCTTCTCAAACTTCGCCGTGTACCCAAACTGCAGGTCCTGTTAGGATATAGATTCTGGTCCAGCAGGGTTAGTGTGGGGTCCGAGATTCTGCATTTCCAAATAGCATACAGGTAAGGCCGTTGTTGTTGGTCTATAGACCATACTTTGTGGGTGGCAAAAGCACAAACACCTCCCAGATCTTAGTCTAATAGATGATGCTGAGTATCTGTGAATCCAAATGTGGGCTCCAGGCATGTGTTTTTTTTTTTTTTTTAATCTCTGTGTGGGCTTCTTTCTGCTTTTAGGAAATTTTCTTCTATAGAAGACAATTTATATATTTACTACAATTATTAAGCAATTTAGTATTTCTTGCAAATAACCTCTCTCC
The DNA here is from genome assembly GCA_035773235.1 of Eospalax fontanierii. Lineage (NCBI taxonomy): Eukaryota > Metazoa > Chordata > Mammalia > Rodentia > Spalacidae > Eospalax > Eospalax fontanierii. Next base: position 66,200,573 of record CM069530.1, on the reverse strand, counting down.
ATTAAGTAGAGGGAGGAAAAAAAAGCAAGAATGGTGACGGGAAGGAAAAGGTAAGAGTTGGCTTTGCATACTGACCAGCAGGGTCTGCAGTTCCTGTGCTAGGCCGGGTAGTAGAGTTCCCTGTGAATGCCAGCTTCTTGAGGCTTGACCATGGGAATCTGACTTTTCAAGATTCTGTTCACACTGTCTCCAGTTTTTCCTCTATTCTCTTTCTTAGACTCCTTTTAAAATAATCTGTCATGGCACAATCCATGCATCTTTAATGCTTATTTTTTACAAGGTGATCTATGGTCTGAAAGGAAATGAATTGATCTGTGTTCTGCTTGCACAACCTGAAATGCCAGTATTTTGGAGGCTTAGACAGGTGAGTCAGGAGTTCAAAGTTGGCCTGGGCTTTGTAGTAAGACCTTGTTAAAAATAAAAAAGAAGGAAGGAAGGAAAGGAGGGAGGGAAGAGGTGAGAAAGAAGAGAGAGAGGGAGAGAGGGAGAGAGGGAGAGGGAGAGAGAGAGAGAGAGAGAGAGAGAGAGAGAGAGAGAGAGAGAGAAACCTGGTACAGTGGCTTGTGTTTATCTCCCACCACTGGGGAGGTAGAAACATTATTACTGCTGGGGCTCACAGACCAGCCGGCTTAGATTAATTCCACAAACTCCAAGTCCTAATGTGAGCCTCTATTCCAAAACCAAAACAATTTTTATAAAAACGCCAGAAGTTTACCTCTGACCTGTATACACACCAGTGCACCCATGTGTACGCACACACACACACACAAACACACACACAAAAGGAGAGAAGGAAAGAAAAGAAAGAAACATAAAGAAGGAAGGAGGGAGGGAAGAAGCAAAGGAGGGAATAGTCATGCTTTGAAACTAATAACTATTTTTAAAAGTCATGCAACAATAAATAGCAGAAGAGTTTGGTAACAACTGTATTATATCTCAATAGAAAATACAGAGCAGAAGCTAGAAGCTCAGCATCAGGGAGATCTTCAAGAGCATCAAGTTCTTTTCTTGTATATCATCTTCAAACCTCTGCATTATCCAGGCACAGAGCTCCACAAAGTTAAAGAGTATTTCATGCTAACCTTGGTCCACTCTAATGATCAGAAATTTCTATTTATGTGCCAGGCATGATGACACTAGCCTTTAACCACTCAGGAGGCACAGGCAGGCAGATCTCTATGAGTTTGAGGCCAGCCTGGTCTACTTAATGAGTTCTAGTCCAACCAGGGCTACATAGACATGTCTCAAAAAAAGATGAAGAAAATAAAAGAAATAAATTTCTATTTATTCCTTCATTGTTAGGTGTACACAGTATTCATAAATTACAGGAGAAATGTTATTGTCTGCTGGAAAAGTCTAGGGAAACATCATAAATGAGGTATTTGGACATAAACCCAATGTTCTGTTGGAGTTCAGAGAGCTAGGAAAAGGATGGTGGCAGTATTATTATTCTCTTTGAGTCGTATTTCCTAAGTATTAATTTTGATTTTCTAATTTATGTTCCAGTGTTAATGAAGGAGCATATTTTATGCTTTCTTAAAATTCTCTATTTTCATTTTGCCATGCTGGGGATTGACCATCAGGCCTTGAACATGCTAGACAAGTGCTGTAGCATGAGCTGCCCCAGCCCAGATGTCTCTATTTTAAACATAGAAATCAATAATACTTGATACCACAGTAGCATTCCTAGATGATATTTGAGAAAACAAGAAGAATTTAGAGTCCCATCACTTATACAAGAGCTGGTGATCCTTTCTTTACAGCTGGGCCTGTGCTAATCTAATTCTGAAAAGCTATTTTTATCCAAGGACAAAGCATGCTGTTGATTGGAGAATAGACAGTGTTCTAAACAGCACAATGTCTAAAGTAAAGCTATTGAGGCTGGAGAGAGCACAGCTTAAAACTACATGGGTCTCTGTGCCGGGAAAGCATCATGGGAGCTGCTCAATTCCCATCACCCAACTGGGTGTCACAGCTCCTAATAAAGCTATGAACCCCAGCCTTGGTTCTATTTGGGCTTCCTCATTTCATAGAAATGCAATTCAGAATATAAATGACAGAGTACGTACATGTCAGGGACTGGAAGAACAGTTGTATTCAGCTGCTATCTGACTTCTTCCTAGGAAGAGGTTCTCTGACACCATTTGTGTTGGGAAAAGAAAACATCAAGGTGTGGGGTAAAAAATGTGCGAGTGTTGGGAGCGGGTGCTCTTAGTAGCTGAAAGTACCAGAAATTCTCCAAGGAGGACAGGGAAATGATTTCTTGTTCCTTTTAGGAAATGAAAAATGAAAGGCATAGAGATGGAGTTTGGACTGAAAAGTCTGAACACTGGTGGAAGACCCCAAAGCTACCAAGTATTCAGAGGAAGCAATAGCAATCGGAAATTTATGTACTTCCTGAGTGAATGGATTTTATGGAAACTAATGAGAGGACTATGTCCTGTGTGCAGAGCGTTTTGCACAGAGAAAGAACCATTGTCTACAGGAACTTAGAGAATGTAAGAAAGAAACCCAGAAATTGTAGTGTAGAACCCTCTGAACTGTGAGATGGGGCTTAAGGTGAGGTTTAATCAGGTCATCTGGGAACCAGGTATCCTCAGATCACACTTATGTCACACAATATAAAATTGTTAATTCTTAGGAAATTCTCTACATAAGTCTAACATTTTAAAACTGTTTTTTTCTTTTGTCTTTTTAAAAATAGGGTCTCCCTGTAGCCCTGACACATCTGGACTTGCTATGCAGACCACTCTGGCCTCCCTCTCAAAGAGATCCACCTGCCTCTGCCTTCCAAGTTCTGTGCATTGTTCTTCTATCATTTTAAGGAAAAAGTTGACTACAGCCACTTGGTAGACACAGAAATTGTACCATTCATCAGATACTACAAGGAAACTGGGCTCAAGAATTTATCAGATACTCCAGATCAAAGAAAGCATATAACTCCCTTAGATAAACCCCATAAAGCAATGGACAGTGAACACTGCTATGGCACCATCCCACACCCCACACAAACCTATCATCTGATAACTAGTGTATGTCAAGGTCTGAGGACCTCAGCCCTGACTGTTCCTGAGGTTTTGGCTTGGCTTGGTGCCCTATTGTGACATGGCCTACTAGATGGCCCGTGTGTCCACTTGTTTGCTTGTTTGCACACCTGGACCTGGACCTGCCCCACTGTGTCCTACTCCTGACCTGTGTTCTTCTTCAGACCCTGTTTGGCCTTTCACCTCCAGCTGAACTCTGCAGCTTTGCTCTCAAACTTGACCTGAGAGGCTCCAGCAGCACCCTCCTGGAACTCTGGTTTGTTTTCTCATTGGTGTAGACTTTCTCAGCCCACTTCTAAAACCTCTTGAACTTTGCTGCAGCCTCTTTAACTTGGATTCACTGTGAAAACCAGATGCATATATATAGATGTGTAGACATATCACGGTATACTGTGTAACATGAGAGTTAATATTGGTAATTACAATTATAATAAAAGAACCTACATTTACCACATCTGAGCTACTAAGGTAGGCAGATTATATAACAAATTTCTGTTAGTGAAACTACTAAACCTTGTGAACTTATTGTTATTCAATAAATTTTGATATTGTGGGAAGACGGAAAGGTGCTCATCCACGTTTCTGTTGCAGGTGCACTCATGACAGCGAGACACCTGTTATCCCTCAGGAGGTGAAGGTGGGAGGATCAGAAAAGTTCAAGGTCATCTTCAACTTCATAGCAAGTTTGAGGTCAGCCAGGACTACCATAGACCTTATCTCAAAACAAAAACAAAGATAAAACAAAACAAACACAAAGCCAAAGGGAAAAAACCTAAACTCATTTTGAAATGTTTTGAGACAGTGGGGAACATTAAACCTAAGAATAATACATCACTCAATTCTAAGTCTACATTTGTTGGTTTGTTTGTTAGTTTTTGGTCTTTTTGAGACAGGGTCCCCCTGTAGCCCCACCTGGCCTGGAACTCACTATGTAGACCACCAGGTCAGCCTCGAACACACAGAGACTTGCCTGCTTCTGCCTCCCAAATGCTGGGATTAAAGGTGTGTACCACCACCACACCAGGCAGTCTACACCTTTTATGGAGGGGAACCAGAGTTAAAACGTACAGTATACAGGAGGCAGAAGCAGGTGCATTTCTGTGAGATTGAGGCCAGTCTGGTACATATAGTGATTTCCAGGTAGGCTGGGACTACGGACAACCTGTCCAAAAAAATAAAAAATAAGAAGTATAGTATGGTCAGACTTGTCTTATATAAGACTTATCTAAACTGTGTCTTTCTGGGATACAATATTTTGTGTTTTTTTAATTGAATAATCTTTATTGTTTTCTTTCCAGAACCTAATGAGTTAAAAAAAATGGTGTGATAGGACTGAATTTCTTCCTCTAGAACTGACCTTCCTATCCTTGGGCAAAACAAAATTTAAGAAATAATTAACGTAGAGCAGCCACCATCCCTTGAAAATAAAAAGTTGCAAAGTATTTCAAATTTTAAACCCACAACTGAAATGTGGCCTGAGGAGTTTTTATTAAAGTGCTGCCCCTTGTTCCCAAGCTGCCTCTTTTCAGTGTTGTATCTAATTACTGAGCTGTCTGCTGAGGCTAAACAAGTAACTGGGCCTAAGCCATAAACAGTTGGATTTAAATATTCAACTTATTCTGTTTCTTGAGAATTAATATTAAGTAAAGGGATCAATGCAAGTTTTTCTGATGGGACATAAATTTAAATATGGGTTAAATCTCTCTAGGTGAGATATATTCAGCCAACAGATATTTACTGAGTATCTTGAATGAGTAAGGCACACGAACATACACTGACAAAATGAAAAAAATCAATATGACATGGGCTTAGGTCTGAAAAACTTATAATTAAGATAGATACAGGTAGTGTTCATTTAGCAACTGAAACAGCTGAAAAGATCAGTGCTGATTAGAATGTATGTGTTTCAGTGATTTTTAAGGATACTCCACACAATTTTTCTGAAGGTTGTGTAAAGCAAAATGAGAAGCCCCATTCAGTCAGATTTTGGATAATGACCATTTCACATTAAATTTATTGAATGGCAACGTTTAGAGATGAAAAAATTCAATGAAATATTTTGACTTCTATTTATAGATTTACTTTCATACCACAAATCTCATACCAAATAATTATTTACTATATTTCCAGGTACTGTGCCATGGCTGGTTAAAAAAAAAAAAAAAGGATTTAAAACGCAGTCTCTGTTCCCAAGGGGTTCTAGACTGATTGGCTAGACAGGGTTCTTTCACATTTTCATAACTACAAGAATTACAGAATCTCAAATGAGGAACCAGCTTGCAGCTAGGGCTTCAGGGGATAGCAAGTGAAGACTGAGGAACTGATGGAATTCTCGCGGGGTTTGGGACATTTCAGATGAGAGAACTGTAAGAATTCAGAGGCAAAGGTGAAAGGTATACAGAACATCTTCTATGTAAAGAAATAGTTATGCTATAAGAAAGGGGTCCTTCTTGGGAACAGTTGGGAGGAACTGGAGTCTTTTCTTCCCTCTCAAAGTGAGCACTATAAAGCGCAGACTTTCTTGAATGCTGCCACCCAGGCTTTCAGCAGCACTAGACCCAGGCTTTCAGCAACACTACTACAGCTGTGTTGACTCTAGTCGGTAATTGTTCTTGCCTTTTTTCTTACCTGCCTCTCCCTTCCTACACTGTGCTTATCTTCTGTCCTACACTTTGAGAAGTTCCTATCTAGCAGTTTTAGTCTTTAAGCAGATATCTTCATCTGGTTCTTTCTCATTCCCGACCTCCAACCTTAAAGAACTATGGTCGTTTAACCAGCAGTACTAGCAACACCTGGTAATTTTTCAGAAGTGTGAGTTTTCAGGCCCCATTAGAGAGCACTAAACCAGAAACCCTGAGGAGAGGCCAACTGTCTCCTCTTTAAGGCCTGCAGGAGATTTTTGGCATATGGTGAAGCTTGAAAGCCATTGAACTAGACAGTAACTGAGCTCTGTTCTTTCCTTCTTGGTTCACGTTTTGTTGAGGGTATCTCTGGCCCCTTGTTTGCTCTGTTGTCCTGGTAAATTCCTTATGTATTCATTATTGTTTTTATTGTTTACGAGTGTAATGCCTGCATGTAGGTAGGTGCACCTGTGTCATGCAATGCTGGCAGAGGTCAGAAGAAGGTCGTTTGATTCCCTGGAACTGGAGTTCCAGATGGTTGTTAGCCACCATGTCTGTGCTGGGAATTGAACCCAGGTCCTCTCCAAGAGCAGCCAGTGCTCTGAGCCACTGAGCCATCTCTCCACCCCTCCTTGTGCATTGTTTAGAATAAGAATAAACCTTCTTATTTTCCATGCTAGGTATCGAATCAAGGACTAAATAAAATGAACTATATCTCCAGCCCTTTTTTGAGATAAGGAGGGACTCACTAAGTTTCTTAGACTGTCCCGGATTTTACCCTCTGACCAAGGCTGATTAAGAACTTGTAATTCTCCTAACTCAGACTCCTGAGTAGTTGTGATTACAGGCCCATGTCACTAGGCCTGACTAGAAGACATATATATATATAATTCTTTAAAGGAGGTATATAATTGGTATAACTGGCAGTCAAAGGAAGTACTTGAAGCTATCCTACCTCCTGCCACTCCCTGGTCCCGTGCCTGAGCTACTCTTGGACCTGGTTTAATCATTGGCTGCTCTCTTAAAAACAGATGAGGACTACTTTTTTGGGCAGGCTTCAGCAGATAAACCAGAAGGGGGCATGATCCTAACATACTTGTCTTAAGTGAATATATGACTGTAACGGAGGACTAGTTGTAGTTGGATAACTGATTCAGACTCCTTTTAGGAAAGAAAAGAGGCAACACACTGCCTGTCATCACTGTTAAAAGTCTAGAAGGAAATAGTCTATCATGGAAATCGTCTCGAAGGAGGAAGCGTACCTGCTGTGAGTCCTGAAGATGATTCCAGATACAGTTGAAATGAAAGATTCTAAGTGATTTGGATACGAACCCAATTCCTAAATGGCACAGATGCTATCTAGTGTGTATACTTCATGGAACTGTGTTGTTAGAAGTGTACTTTAATGTGTAAAAACATCCTTGCTTTTCATCACCATCTCTTTAAAAATTAGGAAATATTTTAGAATATTTCAATTTGGCAGCAGCTTAAAGAACTGGATAAAAACCTGCAAGCTGCTTCACTGGGAAAGAACTCTGGAGGCTCTCTTATTAAGCGAAGGAAGAACACAAAGGAGCAGGGTTAGGGTTTATTTTGCCATCATGCTGTTCTGTATTCCTATACAATAGATGTGAGCTCCTAAGCTTTATCCAATCATAATTTGAGAGATGTTGGTAATACACATACCTGATAAATGGGTCAAAGGCAACCTTGATTTATAGTTGTTTAATAACAAACAAACAAATATTTATTCTATATCAAAGTTGCATTCAGTTCCTGCCAGGAGCTTTCCATCTACTGGAAGACTCAAGGTTAACATGTTTGACGCAACAGCCAAAGTCCAAGATGAGAGGCTAATAGCTGATTAAGTGTTACATTCATTACACTATCCTTGACGTACTTTGTACACCCTTGGTAATCTCATCTCTCATGGCTTTATCTAAAAAGTGAGTAGGTGGTCAGTGTTTCTCAGTCTTGAGTAATGCATGAATAAACTGCTGCAAACATTTCTTGCATTCCTTTAAGATGGGCTGAAAGTAGTCTCATAATTATTTTAACTAAACAATGTACCACTCTAAAAACAGGCATTAACTGCTTAGATTCTAATCTAACTGTAAAAATCAGATTTATAAACTAAATATTGAAAAGCTATATAGTCAGCAGAGCATATATTATCTTAGTGCCATCAATGATGATTAATTGAAACAAACAAATCACCATCTACTGCACTCTGGGTCTGTTAAAGTAGGTTCCTGGGGGTTCTTTAAGTCTTTCTTACCATGTTGTACAATGACTCAGTTCATGATTAAAACTACCATAAAACCATATATACACGTTTTTTTGCCTGTGAATTAACTCTGCCTGTGATTGTCTCTTATACTTTAGGAACAGGATGGCCAACATTATTGAAATACAAATGGAAAGGTAAGAAACACCATCTTGGCCGATACTTGATTTAAGGGAGCCATTGAGATGGTCTTGATTTTCTTCTTTATTTTTTTAAAGATTTTCAGAGATGTGAAGCATGAAATCCTCATTAAAAACAGAGGATCCTGTGCCTCTCAGATTCCTCTAAAAGACAAATGTGGTAGGCCAGCCATCCACAGGCACCTGACCTCCAGCTGCCTAGAACGACACAGCTCCAGGTGTCCACATTCAGGGGCTGGTGGAGGCAGCAGTAATATGTGGCTGGTTCTCTGATTAAGGACAGCTTGGTGGTCTGATGTCTTCGAAGCTCTGTGCTGGTGCTCCAGCCCCTTGTGCTGCACTTCACGTTCATGGCCAGTTCTACGTTACCCTCTTTGCTGTTAATTATGATTCTAAAAATGGTCTGCATGACAACCTCCACGACAGCCTGCTTCCTGAGAACCCAGTTGCTGGGCATGGTGGCCCAAGTACTAGAAGGCAGAGAGAGGTGATCTCTGTGAGTTTGAGGCTAGCCTGGTCTACATAGTAAGTCTCAGGCTAGCCAGAGCTAAATAGTGGGACCCTGTCGCTTACAGTAATAACAACAAACCCAGTTAAAGAAGTCCCAGCCTCTCCAGGGAGGATCCCTAAGCAAGGCGAATTCCTGTCAGGAAGTTCAGGTGTTCAGGGTGAGCCTCTAATCCCTAAGTTCAGCTTTCACTTGTATTATATATTCCTGCAACACTGAAGATCAACAGGTTCAAATCTGGTGCCTGACTGATCGTTTGGGTTCATGCCTCATAATAATTTGGATATTTTTTGGTTTTAAAAATAACACAACCATTGAATTCCCACAATATCAAAAGCTGGGAGATAATTTTGATTCCCTACACCTTGCTTTGCAAGTCCAGTTTATAATGGGGAGCATGCTAGTCATCCCTTAAATGAGGCATACTACTGAAATTGCAATAGCGAGCTTCTCTTTGCACCTGAGATGGCTATTCTTCTTAATGTTTGGGTTCCCCTTCTCTTCGATTGTATATACTTTTAAAACACTTGCTTTTTCCTGAAGGACACACATACACACATACACACACACACATACACACACACACACACACACACACACACACACACAGCTGTAACCCATAACCACATACTCATTTTAGTCTGGCTCACTATTTGGAGTGTGAGCTTACTTATGAAAATAACAATGATTTTGAGGTGTGAGAGCACAGGCTGAAGGCTTCACTGATCCTTCTTAATTAAATTAGTGCACTCAGAATGAAATGACTATCCTCATTTAGGATAAAATATATATTCAGTTTTCTTTATTTTTCACATTGCAATAAAAGAGTAAAGAAAAACAAGTCTTGATAAACATCAGTGATAATTTTATGACATAGACACTAAAATATGCCAATGTCTCTGAGAACATTGCTTTTTTTAAGCAGTCAACTCATTGAAAGATACTGATGTTTAAAATGGAAAGTTGCGTTGTCAGTTGAAAAGGAGAATCAGAGATGTTTGTGAGGGAGAAGTTATCCGGGAAACAGTAGAACATGTCCTGCCCATGGGTGCAGTCCTGAGGGTTTGTGACAGCCAGGGCGAATCCGAAAACCATCACCACAGCACCAACCGGAAGCATGATGCAGGACATTATCTTATCTGAGTGTGTCCTAGGTTCTTCGGATAATTTCAGATAACAGGCGGATGGAATGATAAAAATCAGAGGAGCTGCACAGAGCACACCCTGTGTGTTGGAGACAAGACACAAGATAAAGTCAGAAGGAAGCATTCTCCTAGCGTTTTTTATTGTCTGCTTTGTATTCCAGGCTGGCATCACATTTGTAGCAATTCTCCTGTCTCAGCTGGGATTGCAGGCCTGTGCCATCACATCCAGCGTTGTACATTTTTTAAAAACATTTATAAAAAGTACTCTAAATGGCTCAACACTTGATACCTTACAATGCAAACCTGGTGACCTATGTTAAACACCTGGACCCCCAACATAAAGGTAGAACACAAGAACTGACTCCACAAAGTTATTCTCTGAGCTCCGCATGTGTTCTGACATGTGTGCTCCCCACCCCCACATTAATGAAAATTTAAAAATAATTTAAGTGCTCTCAAAAAAGATTTTTCATTGGACCTGTTAAAATTTTGATAAGTTCAGTTGAGTCAAACAAAGAAACAAAATGTTAAGGAAAAACTCATAGGTATGTTTCTTCTTTTTCAATGGAATATTTACAAATGGAAAGAGGTAAAATAATATAACGATGTTGCAAGCCTAAGAACAGATGACTGGAAAATAAAGCAGATGATAAGGCAGACTTACGGCAAACTTGATGTCCACTTTTCCAGTTACATCACCTTTCCTTATACTACTCTGAAATTCCTGTGCATCTACAACACCTTTCAAATGTGAACGGACCGTTCACCATTTGTGTACTGAGAGGGACACTGGGAAGACAGATGGACACACTTTGTCTTTTCTCTTTACCTGTGTGTGAAAGTAGTACCTGTCTGTGTCAGAAAGGAAAACTATACCCTGAGGTACTCAACACGAAATCCCATTACTAATTCTTCTTTCAAGGAAAACTAAATACATTAATTACTCTAGAAAACTGACAGCGGTTCTGCTGTAAATGTCTACTCTCCCCCACATTAGCTACAGATAAATCAAACCTAAGGGAGAACGTCCAGTTGAAAATCACTGGGAGTGGAGATGTCACTGACACTCTGCTTCAAAGGAAAGGAGACTTCTCCCTTCAGCAGAACGAATTCTCAGTAGAAACTTTGTAAATGATGTAAATGTTAAAATTTATTGTAGTTTAGATAATATATTTTTGCAGTTACGTCAAGTGTTACATATTAACTAAAATATAACATTCATAATAAAACATAAGAACTTTATGACAAGCATTCCTCATAATCCATGAAAGTTTTTAAAGTAAATTTTATTATGCATATTGGAGGTTTACAACATGATGTTATGGGATGCATGTGGATAATAAAATGGGTACTGCAGTGAAACAGATTTCTACCAAAATTCACAATTTCTTTTGCATGTGTGAAAAGAGCAGCTAAATATCTATTATATTTAACAATATTTAAATAAATTAGTATATTTATATATTAATAATTTATAAATAAATAATAAATCAATTATTAAAATATTTTAATGATATTTATCTACTTGTTTAACAAAAATCTCAATTACAATACAATGTTATTCATTCTAGACTTTCTGTTGTGCATTAGATTTCTAGTCTTGTTAAGCCTATATATCGGCTACTCTACATTCTTTGACCTGCATCTCTTGGCTCTCTCTACTGCTCTGATAACCAAGTTCTATTCTCTATCTCTATTTATATTCCCTTTTTATATATAAATTCCACCTAATAAGTAAGATCATGCAGTTCTTTTTCTTCCTTTGTTCTGTGTCTAGCTTGTTTCACTTAGCATAACATCCATTCATGTAGTGGCAAGAGGCAGGATTCCTTCTTTAAGGCTGAATAATATTCCACCGTGTATATATGTCCCATTTTCTTTGCTCATTCAGTTGTTGATACACATGTAGGTTTCTATAGTCTGACTAATGTGGATAATGTGCAATGAACATGGAAGTACAGCTATGTTCACCAGATGGTACTTCATCCCCTTTGGTTATGGAGATAGGTACTCTTCTGGTAGTTCTGTTTTTAAGAACCTCCATAATCTCTTCTGTAGGGCCTGTGTCAGTCTGCGTGTCAGTCTGTAGTGCCACTAGCAGTCCCCTGGTCTTTTTTTCTCCACACCTTTGCCACCATTTGTTCTCTTGTCTTTTTATAACAACTACACTACTAGATGTAAAGTGATTTTACACAGTGGTTTTAATTTGCATTTCCCTGAAGATTAGTGATGTCAAAATCCTTTTATTATCCCTTCAATCAGTTTTTTTTGTTTGTTTGTGTGTGTGTGTGTGTGTGTGTGTTTTTTGTCTTCTTTGGAGCACAACCTGTTCAGGTTAACCTCTCCTGCCCTCCTTCTTTTGAGATAGTGTCTCACTACATAACCCCGGCTAGTCTGGAACTTGCTATGTAGACCAGACTGGCCTTGATCTAACAAGACATCTACCTGCCTCTGCCTCCTGAGTGCCTGGATTAAAGGTTTGTACCACATCTGAATATCTGTCTATTTTTGAATAGGGATATCTGTTTTTTTTTCCTGCTGTTGAGCTATATGAATTCTATAAAACTTTTGAGTATTCACTTCCCTTTAAGACGTATTGTTTGCATTTTTTTCTCCAGGCCATAGGTTTTCATTTTGCTGATTGTTTCCACTGCTGTGTGCAGCTTTTCAGTTCAACATAGTCTCATTTGTTTACTTTTGTTTCTGTAGCCTAAGCTTTTGGTATGAAAACTAAAAATTATTGCCAGATCTCTTGTTAAGAACTTTTTACTGTAGGGGCTGGAGAGATGGCTCAGTGTTTAAGAGCACTGAGTGCTCTTACAGAAGACCAGAGTTCCATTCCTAGCATCCACATGGGAGCTAAATTCAGTTCCAGGGAATCCAACACCCTTTTCTGACCTCAGCAGGCATTGCATGCCATGACTGAACCTACATACACGCAGGCAAAACACTCATACACATAAAATACAATTAAGTAAAAAAAACAAAAAAACAACTTTTTACTGTATATTGTTTCTGGTATATTTTAGGGACTCAGGTCTTATAGTTAGCTCTTTTTATCCATTTTGAGTTGATTTCTGTGCATGATGTAAAAACTCAATTTTTCCAGCATGTTTATTCAAGAAATATTCCTTTCCTCATCATGTATTTGTAATGTGTCCATTTGAAAAACTAGTAGACTGTACTTTATTTTAGTCTTTTTTGAGACAGGGTCTCCCTGTAGCTCCAGCTGGCCTGGAACTCACTATACAGACCAAGCTAGCCTCAATCTCATGGAGATCAGTCTATCTCCCAAGTGCTGGGACTAAAGGTGCACGCCACCAAGCCCAGCTGACTGTATGTTTTGATCCTATTCTGTTTAAGGTTCTAGTTTTAATAGCAATATTATACTATTTTGTATGCTAATTTTGAAACAGGAAATGTGATGCTTCTGATTTTGTTTCTCTTCCTTAGCACTGCTTTGGTTATTTTGACTGTCTGTGTGTGTGTGTGATTCCATGTAGGTTTTAAGATTGCTCATCTATTTCTAGAATGGCACTGGAATATTGATAAGGATTGTATTGATTCTGTATATTATGATATTGCTTTGGGTACTATGGACATTTTCACAATATTAATTACTCTAATCCATTACTACTGGATAGTTTTGGTACTATGGACATTTTCACAATATTAATTACTCTAATCCATTACTACTGGATAGTTTTCTATTTCTTTATATCTCTTCCAGTTTCTTTCATTAGTGTATTTCAGTGTAGAAATCTTTTACTTCCCTGGTTAGGTTTATTCCTAAATATTTTTTATACTATCATAAACTTCTCTTTCAGATTCATTATCATTTTGGAGGAGAAATGTTGCTGGTTTTCATCTGTCGGTTTTAGATCCTGCAATGTTATTAAATTCGCTTATTAGTGTTAATGGTAATTTATTGTTATTGTTCAGTCTTTGGGGTTTTCTACATACAGGATCATGTCACATTTAAATACAGCTGAGAAAGTTACGATTATGGGAAAAACCATAAAGGTGCTATTTCTATTGGAAGAAGCCCATTTGGTTATTATGTCTATGGACTGCTTTCTTTCTGCATGTTTAAAAGCTCAGTGTTGCTAGAGCTTATAGGTAGGACTCAAAATCATCAGTGCAGTGATGGTACACTTCCATCTGATCTACTCTCAATAAAGTAGCCCAGTTTCCTAATTTATTTAATGCAGAACTGTTTGAGGATATACTACCAGCTTCGAAAATCACTTGGCAGGTCATAAAACCAAACCTGCTAATTAAGGAGACAGTAAGCATGTCTTATTCACAAAGGCAGGACAATTTCATCCATTGCTAAACTCACAACTGATGCCAGGGGATTTTACAGTTTGCATCAGGAAAAGAACAAAGGCTGCTGAATGAAGACTTTTACTAACACCAATCAGAAAGCTGTCTGAACTCTCCTGCCTGAGTAGAAACCTCTCAAGTGATGCAAAGAAGGTAAGAACTAAATGGAAAAAATACAGTCCTGAGGGTACTGTGGGGACACCTGGAAAGATCTGCCCACGTGCCACTGCCTCCATTAGATTAGTCTCAGCTCCCACCAAGGCCACTCCTGATTTCCTTCTGTGGCTGCCCCCCGCCTTTGGTCCATGACGCCACTCAGTGACTGGTGACGTGGTGATCAGCTGAGTCTGCCTGCCCATCCTCCCTGACACCTGAGCTGCTGGTTAGCCTATACTGGGTAGTAGTCCTGTAGGTGTTTCCAGGTCAGTGGGGCTCCAAGTGCAGATTTCGGGGGGCTCAGAGGAAATGGCTAGAGGGTGAGAGAGGGACTCACTAGGCTCCTAGTGGGAGACGATTTTTTCTACCTGTAGGTTGGCTTCACAGGTATAGTGGCATGTGTGCCCCAGGTGCCCAGCGTTTGCAGACAGGGTTGCACCAGCTCTCTTTGGGGAGTGCAGTGAGGGGGAATCAGCAAGTACAACCGACCCACTTCTGTCCCGACCTCTGGAGAGAGTGGCTGCCCGGGGTGTTCGGACACAACTTCTGAAGATTCCAAGGCCTGGAGGTCTGTCCTGTGGGTTGCTCTTCGGCAACCTCCAGAAAGGAGCAGTGGGGCAGCAGGCAAGATGGACAGAATCCTCCCGCGCTTAGCACTTCAGGTCCTTTGCTCCCTAGAAAGCCCAGGCACAGGAGATGGACCATCGGGCCTGGGGGTTTGAAGGTGGAACCTTCCTTTCCCCCTTGCTTTCGGTCCCTGCCTCCCAAGCAAGCCTGCCCTACATCCCCAGAGTGCAACCAATGACCCTTCCCTTGAGGTGCCTCCTGCACAACTGCCCACAGGGCCCCAAGGCCACAGAGGCTGTCATATCTGGGCAGCTCAGTCCTACAGGCTCGTCTGTGTGAGGAGCAGTGTTGGATCTGGGATCCCAGGGGAGTGGATCTTGAGCTTGGATCTTTCCCTAAGAGGATCTCTTGTCCCTTCCTCTCCCTCCTCCCGTACCTTCGCTTCCTTCCTCCTCCATCCACCACAAGAGTGTAAATGTTTTAACAAAATGAAAAAGAAGAAGAAGAAAGAAAACTGTTTAATCCAACTTTTAAATCAATACTTTATAATCAATTCATATTCGTGAAGTTTATTCCTGTACTTAGGGGAGAAACGTCTCTAGCCCAGAGTCTGGCAACAGGGCTCTGGCTTCCTCAGTGGAATGATATATATTTCTCACTGGGCAATGTGGCCAGCTTTCTGCCTTCCAAGCAAGCAGCACACCGTGCTTTTCGCTTGTCGGGCGGGTTTCTCTGGCCACAGCACCAGCTTTTTCATTTTTTTCTCTTTGTACTGCAGCAAGTAGAAACCCACAGGGCCCAATTACTGCAGATGCCTCTCTTCCCGGACAGCAGCTTCATGCCAAGATGCTGGAATCTTACAGCCCAGAGTAGGCCAAGTACTTACTTTCTTTGCTTCTAAAATGAATTCTTTAAAATTGAGAGTGTCTTTGCTTTGTAAAATATTTCATTGTTTTCCATGAAAATAATTAAATAAAGGTAAAATTCTAAATGGACTTAATTTTATTGAATATACCAAATAATTTATCGTATGTTTATTTAGTCTTGCTAATAACAACCCTTTTCTAATGTCATATCTGATTCTAATATATATCTCATCTTGTAAGTCATTGTGATGTTTCAGAATCCTTCAGTAGAGAAGAATTACCGAGGTGCTGCATTATTAACTAAGATGGCAAGGCCCTGGGTTCAATCCTTAACCCTCCCCATCAGAAAAATCTTGTCAATTAAACTGAAAGCTACCAACTAAAAATTAAGAGAAAGATATTTACTTTAAATTTACTTATAGCCTGATATTTACTTTAGCCTATTTTTAAGCCCTATTCATATGTCATGGATTTTTCTTAACTTTATTTAAAAATAAATTTAATTAGTACACACATACACGCGCGCACACACACACACACACACACACACATATTATTTTGCACTGCTAAGGATAGGACCCAGGTTCGTCTTATGTTAAACAAGAAATTCATCACTGAGCTATAACCCTAGCCCTTGGTTTTTTGAGTACATGTGAGTGTACGTGTGTGTATAAATAAGCACGCACATACACATGAGTATGCAAGTGTTTGGTGTATGCTTGTGTCTGCTGCTGTGTGTACTTGTACCAGAGGAAGATGTTGGGTGTCTAGTTCTATCAGTTTGTGCCTTCTTCCCTGGAGACAGTGTCTCTCATGAACCTAGTGCTTGCTTTTTCAGCTAGGCTTACTGGCCAGTTAGCTCCTGGGATCTGCCTGTCACCACTCATCAATGCTGGGGTTATAGGCTTATACAGTCATGCCTGGCTTTCACATGCGTGCTGGGGATATGAACTCAGGCCCCCATGCTTGCACAGCTAGTGCTCTTTACCCAGTGAGTCATCTCACTAGATACAAGCCCTTGGTTCCTTTTAAAATTTTATCTACTTATTTATTTTTATTTTATGTGTCTGAGTGCTTTTCCTCCATGTAAGTGTACCTATGTTGTGCTTTGCTCGAGAAGGCCAGAAGCTGGCATTGGATCTTCTGGAACTGGAGTTACAGACAGTTAGCTCCCATGGGAGTGCTGGGAACCGAACCCAGGTCCTCTCAAGAGCAGCCAGTGCTTTTAACCTCTGAGCATCTCTCTAGTCCCAGCCCTTCTTTTTCAAGACAAGGCCTGGCTATGTAGTTCAGGATGGTGGTGAACTCTAATTCCACTTTCCAAATGCTAGAATTATAAATATGTGCCACCACGTTTGTGCCATTTATTCTTAATAAAAAAAAATAGATACAGGAGCAGAATTATTTTACGTGACTTAAGAATTCATACCTAGGCAGTACAGTGATTGATAAGAGGGGCTCTAGACTCCAAGTACCTGTGCACACGTCTCCATTCTTCCATGTACAGCTACTATAACCTCACATTATTTACTGAATCACCGGGTCTCAGTTTCTTTATATGTAAGGCTGATATGATTTAAGGAAGATAATGTATGCAAAGAACTTAGTCCAGCTTAAGTGTGTGTTAGCTCACATTACCATTGTAAAGTGCCCACATCAAAGGTACTTGGGGAAAGACTTGGATATGTAGTTGTATATGGCAGAAAACATATACTTTGGGGGGAAATGCATGATTCTTTGGTGACCAATGAAGAATGGAGAATACAGATTTTTATGAATTCATACAAAGTGCTGTAAAATTACTGTCACAACCAGGCATGGTGGTCACAGCTTTAATCCCAGCACTTGGGAAGCAGAGGCAGGCGGGTCTCTGTGAGTTCCAGGCCAGGTGCAGCTATAGAGAGACCCTGTCTCAAAAAAAGAAAAAGTTGCTGTCACAAAGCTGGGTGTGGAGGCACACACCTTTAGTCCCAGCATATTGGTGGTAGAGGTAGGCAGGTCTCTGTTCTATATTATGAGTTCCAGGCTAGCTGTGCCTATAGGGAGATCCTGTCTCAAAAAGACCAAAATAAATAAATAAATAAGTAAATAAATTAAATTAGTCACAATTTTTTTGAGTTTTTATGTCACAACAGAAAATACATTTTTCTTTGTGTGTATGCTATATAAGCAGCTTTTAAAAATAATCCCCCAAATCTAGAAACACATCTAAATTAAAAAAAAAAATACTGTCTATTCTAACTTAGGTCTTGACTTTTTATTAGTCATTCAAACAGTATTCTCTGATTATGCTATAATAACAAAGATTCTATCTTAATTCCAAAGGAATTTTATGTAGGTTAAAAAAAGGAATATTTGATGTGGTTATGTGATTATGTGATTTAGATGCACATGTACCATGGAGATTAGCAAATAACTCTACAGAAAGAAGTTTAAATTTACAAAAATGTATCATTCTTGAAAAGCAAGTTATAGACATATATTTGGCAAACTTAATGGGGAAAAAATAATTTCTTGCCATTTCAATGATATGGTGAATATTCGGGAAGTTACTTAACATATTTCCTCTCAAAAAAATTCTAAGACAGCTGGAAATAGTGTCACATACCTGTAACTTCAGCAGTTAGGAGACTTAAGGCAGGAGAACCACAGCTGTGACGCTAACCTTAGCTACGTACCAAGACCTCGTTTCAAACAAACAAACAAACAAACAAACAGGCCAGCAAATTGGTTTCGCTGACACCCTGAGTTTGATCCCTAGACTCCAGGGTACAAAGAGGGAACCAACTCCCAAACGGTTGCTCAATGACCCTCACACGCATGCCAGCGTTCCCCCTCCCACTACGTAACTACAAATTCAAAAATCAAAATTTCAAATAATCAACTTAAAATAAATTTGTAAATTCAAGTGAGGTATTTCACAAATCAAGTAAAAGACAGGATGGTGGTGGAATGACAACTATCCCCCTTAGGCTCAGATGTCTGAACATTTGGTAGTGCTGTTTGGGAGGGTTACAGAACCTTCAGGACGTTGGGTCTTGCTGGAGTAAGTGCATCACTGACTGTAGCCCCAGCGGGCCTGGAACTTGCTACATAGATCAGGCTGG
Organism: Eospalax fontanierii; assembly: GCA_035773235.1. Taxonomy (NCBI): domain Eukaryota; kingdom Metazoa; phylum Chordata; class Mammalia; order Rodentia; family Spalacidae; genus Eospalax; species Eospalax fontanierii. Next base: position 66,181,806 of record CM069530.1, on the reverse strand, counting down.
CCTTGAACTCACAGAGATCTGCTCGCTTCTGCTTCCAGGGTGCTAGGATTAAAGGCGTGTGCCACCACACCTGGCAACTGAATTTTTTTAACCTAATTCTTAATTTCCTGCTACTATACTAGTAAATGTGCTTATGTCTGTATTTATAGAACCTTGGTCTTAAGGAGCAATCATGCATATGGAAATCTGAGCCCAGTGTTCTTAGCACAGTGCCAAGTATGGTGAACTATGGAAAAATTAAATATTCTTATCTTCAGAGAGGGTACACTTTGGTAAGAAAAATTGATGGACAGTTCACCATCATCACCACGGAATGCTAAATGGCTTGTTTCTGATTAGAAATTCTGTAGGAATTGTAGAAGAAGAGACTAATGACCTTGCAGTGGAAGCTTTCATTTCATTATTGTCTCATCAAGTAACACCATTATTCTAGAAGTTGCATTAGACAACTTCTAATGTTAAGGAGAACAGAAAGGATTGATTTCATATTCACAGGCTGAAAGTAAGTCTGACTAGAGCTACATTTGGGAAGTCCATTGCAAATAAATAAGGTCTCATAAAGGCAAGGGGCGGGATTATAAGACAACAGTATTTCCTCCTGTTGTACTAAGAAAGAAAAGGACTAATTCAGACATGGCATGATAAAGACATAGATCTGAGTGGTGTTAATGGAGACCATCATAGGAAAGTCTGGAGAAAATGCACTTACAAGAATATCCACTCAAGAAACTGATCAGGCAACAAGTCAACTAGGTGTATTTTAATTCTACACGTAGCCAATTTATAGTTAGCTTTAGAAATATCTGTGCAGTATAGTAACGAGACTTGTAGCCACGGTACGTACCCTTGGCACTTTCAATCAGATAACGTCTTCTTTTGAGACACGGTCTCACTATGTAAGCCTGGCTGGCCTGGAACTTGCTATATAGAACAGATGGCCTAAAACTCATAGAGATCTGCTTGTCTCTGTCTCCAAAGTATTGGATTAAGGGTGTGTGCCACCATGCCTGGCCAGATAACTTTTTGTGTGTGTGTGTGAAGGGCTATCCTGCACAGCATGGGCTGTTGACAGCATCTCTGCCTTCTTCTCCCTAAATGCCCAGAGAACTTGCACCCTGTTGGGCAACCAAAGACATCTTTGGACATTGCAGAAGGTCTCCTCGGGGAGGAGGGGCAAAATTACCCTTAAATATTTGAGAAGCGTTGCTGTAAACCTGTATACTCCTATGGAGAGCAGAACATCATCATTATAAATATTTGCTATTCTATTGCAAACAGATTTTCATTATACTCTAGAAAATGATTTTTTTTAAAAAAAGGAAAACACATTTTATGTTAAACAGAAGGATTATTGTTATTATTATCATTGTTGTTGTTTGCTTGGTTTTTGAGACAGGGTTGCCAGCTCCTGCTTGCTTGGAACTCACTATGTAAGCAAAGATGTCTCGGTCTCATAGAGATTCACCTGCCTCTGCCTCCTGAGTTCTGGAATTAAAGGCATGTACCATCATGCCCCATTGTAAATATTATTTTCAAAGAGATTTTTCAGACTGGAAGGCGTGAATCTTTATGTACTTACATTGAGTTCTAAAACAATTCCAAGGCAATCTGTCAGCAGTGATACCACTGTAGCTGCCGTAACGATGACCATTGTTAGGATGACGTGGAAGATTGTTGAAAGAGTCCCACCAAAAAACATATTGGCAATTACCTGACAAATAAAATTCAGATTGAGAGGCACTCTTGAGGTATGCCAGACTCACTGACAGAGTCTGTTATAACACTTAGGACTATGTGAAACACCATAAATAGCACAGTTAATCAAATCTTAAGCTACTAAGGTGTTTTCCCCTTCCCAAATAACGTTCACATACACATACATAGCAATAATAAGTATTCTTTGTAGAGCTCTTTGTCAGTTGGTGGTTTCTATCACAGACCCAGAGCATGGCATGCCAACATACATAGTTTTAAAGTATAAGAACCTTCTTAACTTTCTTCTCCTTGAGAATATAAGGTGATGACTAAAACAAGCTACAGATACCAATTAATTTTTTAATGGACTGTAATGAAGATATTACCACTTTTCCTTTTAATGATACTGGATGTGTACTATCCTTTACTAAAAGAAAATCAATTCCATATAAATGAATTCCTTAAGTTGCCTTCCATCCTCAAAGAAGAGAGGAGAAATTGAGAAGAGCACTATTTTCTATGAATACACAGATCAGGAAGTTAATTTACAGTTATTTATTGAATGCATCTCACTCAGTGACAACTTTACAAAGAGAGGATGTCTAGGAGGTGATTCCTGTTCTTAAGATTTGACATCTTTTTATTTTTATTTTGAGACAGGGTCTCCCTATACCCGCAGTAGGCCTGGAACTCACTATGTAGATCAGGCTGGCTTTGAACTCACAGAGATCCATGCCTCTGTCTCCCAAGTGCTGCCACCATGCCCAGCATAAGATCTGACATCTTAACTGAAGAGCTACAATCAATGTAAAGGAATGAATAGAGATCCAGTTATAGCAGGACAAAAAGGACCAAGTAAAATTTAGGAGTGTCAGCCATCTAGACAATCTCCTTAAAGTATTCTTAAGGCATTCCTGGAATGTGACTGATTTACCCGAGCTTGAGATGGCTATAAACTGTAGAACAGAATTACAAGCTGAGGCCACAGTATAAAGAAAAAGCGAAAGAATTGGAACATTATATATGGAGGACAAGAAGATTCTGAACAGAGTGGTGACCCTGTGTAAAAAATCAGTGTGTTAAGACCCAGAAATTGTGGGAAAAGGTTAGATGTCAGGTGCCCTGAAGAAGCTAACTCTTACACTGTTACCTAGACAGGGGACACTGCACACAGGTCAGTCACTCCGAAACTGTTGAAAAAGACCTAATGGTGATACTAATGACTTTAGATGAACTGAATTTGATGCTTTACCAAATGTATCTCATTTAAAAGTCATTCTTACATATACCTGTAAGATGGGATTGAGAGTGAAATTGTGATGTAGTGAGGCAGGCTAGTGGGGGATATTTATTAGGAGTACACTCTTTTTTATCCCCTTTATATGTTCCTCGCTTTTAAAATTTTTGTGTATTAATGCTTTGCCTGCATGTACGTAAGTGCACCCATGTGTGCGGTGCCTGAAGAGGTCAGAAAAGGGTGTCTGATCCCCTGGAACTGGAGCTATGGAAGATTGTTAGCCACCATGTGGGTGCTGGGAACCAAATCTAGGTTGTCTTCGAGAGCAGCCTGTGCTTCTGTGTACTGAGGAGTCTCTCTAGTTCCATGCCTGGATAGTTTAACTGTTGAATGGTTATTTTTTTATGTTGACTCTGTGTGGGGGGGATAGGGTGTGGGTGTGGGGGGGGTGTAAAGAAGAAGCAAATGCTGAGTTAAACACAGCACTCCTCTGCATGGTATTTGCAGTCAGGGAAAAGATATTGAGTTAGTTCCAACTAGAATAGAAACTCAGTTTCAAGTACTAAAATCAGAAGCTGCAGGTGAAGTGACAGACCATCCACACAGCTTACCAGAAGCTGTGTGAGCATGCATCATCTGCTCTTGCTGATCTAGAGATCCTATCTGAACCTAACATACTGGGCAGATGCTAACAATAGTTATCAAAGTGTGGAAAGGATCTTGAATTTTTAAAAACCTGCAGATAGTAACCCTTAGTTTAGGCTCTTCCTCCCTTCTGTGAAGGAAGAGGACTGGCTTGTGAGTTACACATTTGTGAGTGGAGTGCAGACCGGAAAGAACACAGACAGCACCAAGCATTCCCTTCTGTGTCCCTGTGCTGGTCCTCAAGCCCAGAACAGGCCCATGGAAAGAAGTGGGCTGCCTTAAGAAGCCTGTGGATTAGACAGGGCATTTAAGGCTCTGTTGATGCTTCACTTCATACATTAGACCCATTCACACAGTGTGCTGTGTAAACAGCCTCTAGGAATGGATCCTGACTAAGCCCTTTTCAGGGTGACTCCTGAAAGCAGCTCTGTAAAGCAAGATCATGGGCTACTGCTAACTTACAGAGGATGTGTGGCTGACAGTGTAAGAGGCTCCTGACAAACCACACCACCCAATTTTGCAGAAGATTCGACTCTCTTTCAGCTAATCTTTCTCCACAAATTCTGGTGGATGGTATAACATACTTTGAGGGCAACTTCATAAATAAAAAAATCTATATGCCTACATATATGCTATACTGCATATTTACATTACTATTTGCATTTGTGCATATGTAAATTTTTATTTAAAATGTCTCTTACATATAAATTGAAATATATCTGTAAAAGTATAGGTTTAAGTTGAACTTTGATTCTTCATGGAATAAATGTTATATTATTTTTAAAAACAGTAAAGTCAACTAGACCTTGACCCATATATGATAAATACTGACTTACAAAACAGCAAAAATATATAATTCTGGAAAAAAATTTTTTTGGTGTTTTTTAGACAGGGTCTTCCTGCAGCCCCAGCTGGCCTGGAAGTCTCTATATAGGCCAGACTGATCTTAGACTCACAGAGACCCTCCTGCCTCTTGAGTGCTGGGATTAAAGACATGTATCACTTGTACCATGCCCAGTGGAAAATATTTCTTAAAACTTCATTTTTAATTTCTTTGTGAGACGGCTTTCAAAACAAGGCAACCGCCTTAGTGTGGCCATTCTAAAGGCTGCCATTTCTTTTGAAATGAGCTGGTATATGTGCATTATGATATAATGATATATATAATGATATAACTCAACCCCCAATCATACTTTACAGATCCAACTTTAAAAAAATTATCTTATAAGTATTTGAATATATATTCATCTTTAGACTATATTTTATAGCTTAAAGAAAAGTTTTTATAAAGCTGTCACCTGCCATGTGCTTGGATATTTGCTTATTGAATTTCTATGTCTTTGTAATAAATGTAGTAGAGAAACTTCCTGGGTAAAGTGCTGGAAAGGGATGGTGCTTACCTCTCTGGTCACAAAGCATTCAATTGGGTATGTCAAAATGACAGTGATGCCGTAACAAAACCTCCCAAAGGTCACCAGATCATCACTTTTGCAGTAATTTTCAAATAAGTCTCCTGGAGAACAAGGGAAAATGTATTTATTTATTTATAAGATATTAAGTATTGGAGGAAACTAAAAAGGAGATATTTTATATGATGCTCTTTTTCTTTTTCTTTTCTTTTCTTTTTTGCTGTTTGAAACAAGGTCTCCCCTTGAATCCCAGCTGGTCTGGAACTTACTATGGCAATCAGGCTGGCCTTGATCTCACAGAGATCTGCCTGCCTCTGCCTCCTGAGTGTTAAGATTAAAGGTATGTACCACCATTCCTGGCTTGTTTCATTTTTTTAAATTAAAAATGGAATATCGGGTCCAAATATAAGATTGTATTTAGTAATCATGCAACTATTCACTGGCATTAAAATCAGTAATATTTCATTTCAAGGTAAATGTATCAACGGTAGTTTTTCTTATTTGGTTTTTGTAGACTTGCCTTAAATTTGTCCCAACTTAAAAAAAAATGCTCTTTTTTTTTTTTTTTTTTTTTAAATAACAGAGTCAGCTCCCTAAATTTTTATGCATTGCCTTTGTAAATTGCTTCTGGTCTTTGTTTCTGGTAAGTGATTGTATTATTTTTTTCAAGTCTGTTAAAATAAACGAATTTCTCTTTGAAATGCTATTCTTAGATCAAGGACAATCCTAAGAGGAAGAGTAGACCAGGACACGGGGAGCTGAATTTCCTGCACTTCATGCTATAGGGGAGGATCACAAGCTCAGAACTACACCAAGGAATTTCACAGATACATACATGGGTGTTTTCATGGTTCAAGATTGAAAACAGGGAGGGTTGATTCCAGGAAAGAACATTAAATTTAATTAGCTCTAAACAAAACAGTTGACCATATATATTTTAAGCCAATTGTCATTCAGAGCCTGTATGGTTTCAGAAATCCAGGAAGAAATGCAGGGTTCTAACCAGGTCACAGAAGTCATGTTAAGCACACACTCACTGAAACAGTATTTAGACCTGTTTACTTCCTGAACATAATGTGCTTACATGTGCGTACTGCATTTGCCTTTTTTCAATTAAACTAAATAGAAAATTAGATCAAAGGCACACATTTCACTACACTATTTCAGAAGAAAACAAAGCAATACCTCTGAACTGATTTTCACTGAAGAGCTAGATACCCTCATGAGCTTCCTCTTTCTAAGACATACCTAAGTCACAACTTCCCTTCCCTCCACTAACGACATCAGATGTATGTTCCTTTTCTGGTGTCCCTTTTGGGCAGAAATTTATACCACAAAGCAGTAGGCATAGAGAACCGCTTTGAAATTGAATAGCATCCAGCACTGTGAGACAAACAAGAACTGACGTTCTTCTTGCTAAGCTCCACTAATAACTAGGGCCTGCATCTTTTCAATCAGTCACTGGGAACGTCAGACTTTGGAGTTCCCACTGCCTCACAAACTGGGGGATTTACCCAATGAAAAAGGATGAGTAGAAGCATTCAGTTTGCACAAACAAGACAGATCTACCTCAAGAGAAATAACCAAAAGAAGCAATGTCAGTTGGTACCAGCTTAAATGTAAGTGTATTTTAGGGAATTATAGCTAGGAGGAAGAAAAACCCAAGGGCAACAGGTACATCAAATACCTGTCAGCTTTGTTACGGAAAGAAACTCGTGTGTGTGTGTTTGTGTGTGTGTATGTGTGTGTATGTGTGGTGTGTGTGTGTGTGTGTGTTTGTGTGTGTGTATGTGTGTGTGTATGTGTGGTGTGTGTGTGTGTGTGTGTGTGTGTTGTAGCATATGCACAAATGTGTTCATCTCTCATTGAGAGTTTTACTATATATCCCAGGTTCCTATGCTCCTGACTCAGCCTCCTACGCATTGAGATCACAGACCTAAGCCACCACATAGAGCTGTTATAAAGATTTAATTGCATCAGGGCAATTACTACTGCTAAAAACACTAGAAAGGTGTGACTAGTTTTAATAAAAAGGTCTAGGTTTTACAGAAGAGGCATTTGCAAACCAAGGTCCCATGCCCTATGTTGGTCAAAGCCCTTAGGCCATTATCTTGGCACACTGTGTAGTAACAGTTTAAAAAACATGGCAGTGTTTTAAAAGAGTCTTATCAGGACTGGAAGGTCACTTCTAACTGTACGCTCCGGGAGCAGGCAGATTATATCTTTTACTGCATTGGTATCATGTTAATCATTAGTTTTTGTTTTTTTAATCTTTATTTTCTGAGAAATATCAGCATACAGTGACCTACGACCTCTACTCTAATTAAGGTGTCCCCTTTCTCCAAAGTACCTCAGTGTCACAGAAAGCTGAACCAAGAACAGCTGGAGGTCAAGAGACAACTTTTAGGGGCTCTTGACTGATCCAAATAGGGGAAATAAAAAAAAATAAGGGAAAGAAAACTGAACTTGAGCATCAGAAGACTTGTTTTCTGGTGTGTTACCAGCTGGCTTGGGCAAGTTGCTTCACCTCTTTGTGTCGTAAGCAGGAGGCAGAACTAGTTATTCCACTTATGTTCAAAGGGTTGTTGGAAGGTCATGTGAGATACCGGCCCTGCAAAGGCTGTAGAATTCAGCATTCAGTCTACTACACAGAGGGTGACTGCATGAAAGAAAGGGCCAAAGGAAGGCAAGAGAAGACCACTCACTTGCTAGGCCTGAGTGATACAAAAGAAGTCATTTTGGAGGCAGGTTGGAGAACTGTCTTAAATAAGAAAGGTGATGCTTGTGATTAAGATCAGAATGAGACAGTTACATAGAAATGCCCTACAGGTTGGTGATGAAAAGCAAGCCTACAATAGAAGGGTAGTGGGAAAGCAATCAGAGAATCTGTCCACAGAAAAACAGCACCCCAACCTCCAAGTGGGCGGGGGATCAGAGAGGTGAAAGAAAAGAAACGCAGAGAGAGAAACATAATATTATTATAGAGAAAGAATAACCATGGTAGTGCAGTATTATTATTTCCTCAATGAGAAGAAAATTGGAGCTAGAAAAGGATGTTCAGTACAGCTGAGTTACTCCAAAATATCCAGGAGGACCAGAACCAGAAAGGGTATTAACTTTGACACTGGGAGTCCATTGCTACAAAGACGAAGTGTGTGAGGAAATGGGGGGCCCGGGGAGCTGGAGTTCAATGCTTGGAAAAAAAACAAAAAAACTAAAACAGCACCCAGAAGAGAGTATAGGAATGAAGTTCCGTGGATTCAGAGGAGAAAAAATAGGAAACAGCAGAGCAGAAAAAATAGGAAACAGCATGGAGAGACCAAAGGACAGAGCAGAGAGTGGGTGAGAGGGTGATGGCTGGAACAGAACGCTGGAAAATTGGTACCCAAAGTGAGCAGAACCGTGGTATGCTGGTGTCAGTCCAAATGCACACCAAGACAGGATGGGGATGAATCTCTGATTTTACCTTGAGTAAAGCCAGTAAAAGTCAAGTATCCGCACGCAGCAAACAGCACTGAGATGAACACAGACACCAAGATGGAGATGTGGATGGTGCGGGACCATTTATCCACCGTGGGCTCCTCCAGAGAACCATAAACGAGGAAGCAGTTATGGTGGCAAATGAAGGCTGTAATACAACAGAAAAAATGCATTACTAAAGCAAGCTGTAGGGTAGGGCTTTCCCTTTGGAAAATTGAGAGAGGTATGCTATTTTAGAATCTCAGTAATCCAAAATTCAAATATATTAATTTATAACACTAAATACCCGAGGAAGTAAGGTTTTTCAATATGTCTACAAATGAGAAATTTCACAGCAGGTTTGTGTGGTAGCTTCATGCCAATTTTGACACAAAGCAGGCTTATCCAAGCTTCTCTTCTGTCTGTCCTCTCCCACTCTTCTGATCATCTTTAGAAAAATCTGAAAATCCCACTGTACATAATTATTTTTGGTACCCTAGACTTACAGTATCTTTAGGTATCAAGCCAAAATTAAAAAAAAATTATTGATGTAGGAATTTCATACAATGTATTTTGATTGCATTCAGGCCCCTCCGGATTTCACCACCTCACCACCCGGGCCCCATGCTTCATTTCCTCTACCATCGTTTGTCTTTTTTTTTTTTTTAAAGGCCTATCGAGTCTAATCTGTATTTTCCAAATGCTCATGGGTGTACGTCTATCCCATGGGGTCTGGTCAACCTAACCAGATATCACACCAGTAAAGAAAACGGACTCTTCCTCTCCCAGCAGCTAACACTTGCCAAGAGATCCTGAGCTGGGGCTGGGGCTTCTTGCCCACCTCCCCCATCCATTCCAGGCAAATCTTAATTCTTTCTGCACAGGATTTTTAAACAGTTCATAACATTTACTAGACTTCAAAGTTAAGAAACACAATAACTGAAATGAATTTCCTGTATGAAAAACAGATTTCTCCAATTAGAAGCAAATTTTAGTAGTGAATGAAAAAAGTTTGAACCTAATTTTATATTAGCACAAACTAGATTGGGTGCTGCTAATGGGAAGTTTAAAATTAGAAGATCTGCTGTGCAGACATAAACATGAAACAGCACCTTATTATGGAGCAGAAGATGCTGTTTTGAGAAAGGGCTTTGAAGCCAGCTACTCACCAAAGGACATAACCCCAATAGCCTGTATGGCATTGGACTTTGCAAACACCCAGGCATCTTCTGTTTTGGGTCTAGAAGAGAATCAGTTGATTTGATAAGTTATTAAGCAAATATAATAATAAATATATCAGAAAAGTGGAAATAGTGTCACACACAAAATTTTTTATTTTATAAAAATTTTTTATTTTATAAAATAAATTTTTTATTTCATTATTTTTATTTTATATGCATATTTATATTGCCTATGTGTGTGAATGCCTGCATGTGTGTGAGTGCACCCGTGTTGTGCAATGCCTGAGAAGGTGAGGAGAGGGGATTGGATCCCCTGGAAGTGGAGTTATGGATGTTGTTAGCAGCTATGTGGGTGCTGGGAATTCAATCCAGATCCTCTGCAAGAGCAGCCAGTGCTCTTAACTGCAGAGCCATCTCTCCAGCCCCTCTCATTTAATTTGCAATGACATTCAATTATTATTATCATTTAACATACAAGTTCAAAGTCAGATCTCATGATCTGATTTACCTAGCCTCCACAGATAATAAGTAAAGAACTTGAATTTTATCTTCTTGGTGTGTTCCATCCAAAATCTTTTCCTTGTAGGAGCCTCAACTTTTCACATGTTGACACCTCTCACAGGGGTTTTGAAAATATATACATTTAAATTAGGGCTGGTGGGGCTGGAGAGATGGTTCAGTAGTTAAGAGTACTAGTTGTTCTTGCAGAAGATCCAGGTTTGAATCCCAGCACCCATGTGGCAGCTAAGAACCATCCTTAACTCCAGTTCCAGGGGAATCCGACGTCCTCTTCTGACCTTAGTGGGCATTGCATGACAGGGGTGCACTTGCATACATGTACACAATACATGTATACACATAAAAAAATAGAGGTTTATAGAGATGGCTCAGAAGTGAAAAAGACTGGCTGCTCTTGCAAGAAGACTCAGGTTTCATTTATAGCACCCATATTGCAGCTAACAGCTGTCTGTAACTCTAGGTCCAGGGGAATTTGGCACCCCTTCTGACTCCATGGGCACTGCACAACATGGGTGCACTTACACACATGCAGGCAATACATTTATACACATGGAATAAAAATAATTAGTAAAATATAAAAATAATAATAAAGAAAAAAATTGTTCATTCACTTATTTGTCTCACTATGTAGGTCATGCTGGCCTCAAACTGATCCTCCTGCCTCAGCCTCTGCAATTCTGAGATTAAAGGTGTGTTCCACCATGTCCATTAGATAATTCACTTTAAGTGTCTCAAGTAGCTTATATCCCAGTGGAATTAAAATATCTGTTATCAGGGGCTAAAGAGATGGCTCAGTGTTTAAGAGCACTGGTTGGCAGCTAATATAACCATTTGTAACTCCAGTTCCAGGAGATCCAACACCCTTTTCTGACCTCTGTGGGCATTGCATCCATGTGATTCTCTTACATATATTCAGGCAAAACACTCATACACATAAAAATAAAGAAAAATTATCCATTCTCAGGAGGAATCAATCTACAGATTAATATTCTTCTCTGTACTCTCAATAGTCATGAACAGCACAGACCTCAAGGTCAAATAAACAGCCTGTGTTCTCTGGCCTCTTCTAATTGTTATCTAAAGTGTGACCTTAGCCAAGTTAATTGATCTGCACTTCATTTCTATGGCTAAAAATGGGGAATAGCAGTAGCTCCTAATTTCCTGAGTTATCTTGCAGAATAAATGAGATACAACATGTAAATTTTCTGGAGGAGGGACTGTAAAAGTGTATATTCAATATATGGTTGTCAGTTTAATAAGCACTATTTATTAATCTTTCTATCAGCACTTGATGTTGTGTAATAAAAGGTAGGCAAAAGTCTATAAGCATGGCAAACCCACAGAAAGGAGAGCCTCGAGTGAGACTCAAAAGAATGCAAGAAGGAAAGATCAGGCAGACTGCTGTTCTGGAAAGCGAGCGAGCACTGGAGGGTTAAATAAAAGGGGCAGTTCTCAAACCTGAATCCCAGCTTTCATGTTTGTGATTCATTGTCTGTGTAAAGAGGACGCGAAGAACCATGTAGGCTTTGTTGCCATTTGTGGGGTTTGTCAGTAGACCACCTTTATTTTCATGTATGAAATGAGCAGCTATAGAGCAAAGAGAACTTTCTAGAGAAGCCAGGCTGTGAGCAAGGCTTGCTCTGACTGCTGCTCTTTGAGTGGGAGCTGCTGCCACCTGCTGCCTCCATTGCTCTTACTGCAGACAGCCTGCGGCAGGGCAGCCAGGCAAATCCTACTTAAGGTGGAACATACAGACTTTTAAATGTTTTTAGAAAACGATACAGATGGAGCAGTTCTAACAGAATGCCCAAGTTTACAATATGCTCTAAGTGAAAGATAAGATGTTCCAGATCTAGGGGGGAAAGAAATCGTTCAGGAGTAAGTAGTTCCACAGAAAAAGAAGGGAGGAGGGGGAGGAGGGGGAGGAGGAGGGGGAGGAAGAGGAGGAGGAGGAGGAGGGGAGTCTTTCTGGCTGCGTTTGAACTTATAGTGGTCCGTGGTCCTTCTGGCTCAGCCTCTCAAATGCTGGGATCAAGGCATGAGCTGTCACCCCTAGATTTAACCTTGAAATTTAATGAATGAGTGACCCGTAATTGAAACTATGGATCATTTTTCTTATTTTTTAGTTATTTTCTTTTTACTCATTTCCTAGTTATTATTGAATTAATTCAAATTTCAACAAATATTTGTTAACCACTCTCTGTGATTATCATTACAATGATCATTGGCAACGCTACAGTAAAAAGGCAAGGAGTAAGAGGTGAATTATTTTATTGTATTCCTTACATTATAAGGCAAACTAGCCTTGCACAATGATGGTTTCTGCAATGATGGGAATGATATTTATGCTGCCAAAATGGCTGAATTAGCCACATGTGGCGATTGAGCATTAGAAACCATGGGTACTGTGACCAAGGAAGTAATGTTCATTTAGTCTCATTTCAGTTGGACAGCACAGATATAACTTTAAAGCACAGCAGTTATTCAGGCAATTTTTATTTCAGAAAGTTTACTTATTTTCTAATGACCTAAAAGAGTTAGAGAAATTATCTAATGAGTTTGATCTCCCTGTAGCATACTCAATGCTCCAAGTCTCAGTGTGCTGTTTATCATTTGAATTTCCTGAGTGGCAAGCAGAACTATAAATACCAGTTCTAGATGCTTTGAAAGGAGGAGTTCCTATGTTTTTCCAGCCCTCTGGATCATGGACTAGGGCATTTGTTGTCACAGTGATACCCGGCAGCGTGCATACCTGTAGTACCCTTGCAACCTTACAGTAACAACTGGCAGCGTGTCCACCTGCAGGGCACCTTGCAAAATTACAGTAAAGGTTATTGTTATGACAAAATAAACTGTTCAATAAATATGCATTTGGAAGCTAGCCAAGATTTTTGCTTCGTATTAATTGAACTTGCCTTTGTGTCTCTGTGCTGATTTACATTTCTCCCTAAATTTACAGGAGAAATGAAATAGATAGATGTATGTTTATTATAACCTTTCTGCTATGTTAGTTTTTCTTAGTTTTAATGACGCTCTTTTTGAGATGTGTGACCTAGGCTTGCCTAGAACTCACCATGTAGTTGAGGATGACCTTTAACTGCTCCTCCTGCCTCCACTTCCTGAATGCTGGGATTATGGACATGTCCCAACATTCCCAATTTCATGTGACGCTGAAGATAGAACCCTGGGCTTCCTGCATGCTAAATGAGTCTCTAACAACTGAGCTACATCCCTGGTTCTTGAAATGAAACCTTTGTCAGCGGAATTCAAATACCTATTTGGGCAGACAGAAGAAATACCATGGACATTTTGAAGTCTGAGGAACAGAATGATAAAAGATTAAAGTGAGCAGAGTCAAAGGGACTCTTGGGATACCCTCCAGTGGCCTAGCATAAGCATTCTGGGAGTTCCAGAAGGAAAAGAGAGAAAGAAAGAAGAAAAGAGAGAGAAAAAAGATGAGAGGTGGTGTGAGAAAGAGGAACAGAAATACTACTTAAAGAAATAATGGCTGAAAAATTCCCCAGATTTGATATAAAGCTTGAATATCATGAATATAAACATCAAAGAAATTTAATGAACTAAGGAGAACTCAGCAAGTTCTGCTGTGAGGCACATGGTAATTATCTTCGAAAACTAATCAGTCTGCTTGTCACATATAAATTTCCAATTAGAGGATTTTTACCTATTAGTTCAAAGATAAACTTTCTTCCTTTTGTATTTAGGCATAAGAAAAGTTATGAAATGGCATAATTATATTTCATTATGGACAGCGATAAAATGGTGACATTTAGGATGATGTCTTGAACACCCAGGACTACCTTTTATAGAGAGCCAGAATTCAGCTACCTAATTAGGAAACTTACAGTTTTACTTTGGGGAATTATTTGGAGATCCTGAATTTGCTTTTCCAAAGGTTTTAGTCTTGGGAGAGATGTGTGAATGTGAATGTTCTTGTTTCCAATTCTTTGCAAGTAATGGAAAATGAATTTTCCATGGTTTTACCAAATCAGACTTTCATAGGATACATAAATAACCATAAGTACTCAGTACTCAGTTTGGAGTGTTATGTAGAGGAATATTTTTAATCCTTGTCTCTCCCACGTCTCTTCCCAAAGCTTTCATTTAGGTACTAATACAAATGGTTCTTCTTTCTTTTTTTTTTTCTTAATCTTGTGATCAAGTACTGAGGAATAGAACTTATGAATTTATGGGCACAGAAGGGAACCAGAAATCCAGTAATTGGATAATTTGGGGGTACCCATATGATATTTTGATACATATACATATGAGGGCAAGCATACATAGATATATATCCTCAAACATTTATTTTTTTATTATGAAAATATTTAAAATCCTTTCTTCAAGGTTTTTAACACAGTACATTACTGTTATCTATGGTGTCACTCCCCTGCATAAAGAACATAGAAATTATTTCTGTCATTTAAATGGCTCTTTGTATACCCCTCCCAGCCTCTAGTAATAGCTATTCAATTCTTGAACTTCTAAGAGACTGAATTTTTTATATTCCACAGGCAAGTGACATCAAACAGTACTTGTCTTTCTGTGTCTGACTTATTTTCTGGAATGCTCTGCATTGTCATCCATGTTGTGGCAAATGACAAGATTTGATTCTCTTTTGTGGTTAGATAGTCTACTTATCCCATTTTCTTTATTAATCAGCTGGTGGACATTTAGGTTGTTTGTTTAGCTTGGTTATTGTAAATAGTGACACAGTAAGAAATTAGTTTTTGAAGAAGAATTATCTATTCATTCCCCACTTTTAGCCAAGCCTCCTAGTCGTCACAGTATAGTATAAACTCAACACAAAAGGAAATAACTTCTCTAAGTCATAAAATGTATTTTTATTTTTAATTAAAAATTTATTATTATTTTTATTTTATGTACATGAGTGTATTGCCTGCATGTAGGTAGGTGCACCTGTGTCCTGTAATGCCAGTGGAGGACAATTATTCAACAATTAACACATTCATTTTGCTTTTAAGTGCAGTCCCCTCGCACTTCCTATGTGAAAGCGCCAAATTTACCAAACAAAATCATTCAAGTTCTGAAAATGCTCCTGAATGTCACTCTGAGATGACAATCTCAGTTTTGAAGCAACAGATGCTCCTGGCATGAAACTCAAATTCCCTACTATGTTCTTCAGTATGAATCCACATATTGATCTCCTGGCCTTAGTATGGATCCACATATTGATCTCCTCGTCCTTAGACTACACTTTCATGAATAAATATCCTAGCTTCTTTCTGAGGACCTGAATGCCCCAAATGCCAAACTTTGAAGGTTTTGCAGAGTACGTTTGGATTCATCTTTTGACTTGATCTTATAACTTGTTCCATTACGTCAGTGGTTTAGCATTTGTTTTCTTAAGTCAGTTTTCCACATTTTTTTTCTATCTTAATCTATCAGAAAAGGAGGTTAATCAAAGGAGGTTCAGAGAAAGAAGGAGAGAGAAGAGGTGGAAATTGGCTAAATGCTTTTTTTTATTATTCACTTACATTTTAAGATTCACTTTTAAAAATGTTTTATATACTACTTTTCTTTTATGTGTATGAGTGTATTGCCTGCATGTATGTCAGTGCTTCGATGTTACATAATGCCCACAGAGGTCAGAAGAGGGTATTGGATCACCTGGAACTGGACTTAACAGACAGTTGTTAGCCACGATGTGGGTTCTGGGAATCAAACCTGGGTCCTTTGCAAGAGCAGCTAGTACACTTAACCTCTGAGCCATCTCTGTAGCTCCAAATTTTAAGATTCTTTGTAAGCTGGTTCTACTCATACCACTTGGCTGAAATGCTTACCATCTGACCGGGTGCTGTAATTTTCATGACACGATGGCTACTTCCCATTCTGGCATTACTATTTTGGTTTTGGGGGTGGTCACCATTTCTTTCTCACTCAGTCTAGATACATTAGTAGGGGAAACCTTATACTTAGCTCCATGGGTGGACATGTATAACTCCATCACAAGCAAGTCAGCAGATCTTGAGGGTAGGACCAGGAATCCTCATAGATTCTCATTAGCACCAATTGGAACTAATCCTGGTAGTGGACTGGACACACCTAAAAGAGAACTCTCTCCCTATAGACCTGGGGCACATGTTGTACATGCAAATGCTGATAAAAATATAGATATATTTTCTGGAATTATGTTTAGAATGCTAAATTATCAGTCAGAATGCTATAAAGGGATGTCCTATGAAGGGAAAGTAGTTTTAAATTTGATTGCATGTTAGCATTTCTGTATTGTTTGGAAATATATGAATATTAATGAGATTCTGAATAAATGCTTTTACAATAATGCTTCTTATTCAAGTTTGAAAAAGGAGAAGAAGAATTGTGCTATTGCATTTTTATACTTAGACACTTTCTGGAAAGCAGTTAAATTGTGTTGCTACTTTAGTTTTTGGAAAGCAAGAAAGAGGCTAGAAAATACAATAATTCTGAACATAATTTCCAAGAAGAACTGAAAGTCACTGGGCTTTGGCTATTTAAAGTCATATCAGAAAGCAGAATTTATGGCCTTGTGAGTTATGGAAAAGGAAATTGAATTGTGTTTTATTTTTAAAACATAACCACTGAAAAGAGGTTTCCATGGTAACAAGGTCAATACCAGTAGCCATTACAGACCTTCCTCTTTTCTGATAGTGGGTTTAAAGATCTTTTTCAAATACCACTTTAAAAGACCTAGGGGAAAAAAATCTACAGCTTTTCTGATCATTCATCTGAACCAAAAAATGAAGAAAAGCACACATGGCATATTGAATTTTTCATGTTTTATGGATTATAAGCATTCGTGATTGTCATATTTTCAGAAGGAAGCTGGCTTGACTAGCTCCTACTGTGCCAGCCTCTGAACCCGAGATTGCATTAGCCTGATTGTAAACGGAGCAAACAGAAGTTGTTTGCAGTAGTATTCAAACAGAAATACAAGATGGCGTAGTATCAGGAAACATTCTTCTTTATCATCTAAATAGTGAAAGTTAAACAAATAGTCTGTGTTATAAAAATTCAGTCTCAGATAGCATATCATGTCATAACCAGAGGAAATTATGAGCCACATTTTGTCTAGAACCAAACCAAATAACTCTTTGAGCTCTTTGGCCACAAAAATTAACTCATTTAACCCTAAGGAGAAGTGAGTGTTCCTTCCTCTTTCCTCTGTGTGGAATGGTAGGACTCATCCTTCACCATCGGCAGTGTTATCTTCTCCACTACACTAGTGGTCTCTTGAGAGCCCAGACGTTTTATTTCTCTTTGTGTTCATAGCAGTACCTCACATGACCCATTTAATATACAGATAGTGGAAAAAAAAGTGCAGAATGAATCATGAAAACTCACAGGACAGTAACTACAAACAAAATCTCTGGTTTCGTTTTGGGAATGATGTGCATGGTTAACCTCTTTGGATCTATCTAGCTCCTTGTTCATGACTCATCAACCGTTCCGTACAGAATCCAATTCTGTGGCTCCTAGACAGATGTGGTCAGAGTCACTGCAGGTGGGGCCTTGGTGATTCTAATGTGAAATCAGAGGTGGGACTATATAGTATATCCTCTTTTCCTGGAGGAGAACTGAATGCTGACTTATTGACTTCTCCATTTTCCTAATTTCCTCTTTATATTTTCACCCTTTGATATTGCTTCATAGTATAATAAATCCATATCTATTAGGCCTTTTTTTTTTATAACATAGTGATTCGCAACTTAGAATAATTTTTTGTGATAAATTTTTCAATTACAATAGTTCAGTCTCATAGAATTATAATTTTAACCTCAATTATTATTTATTGTATTATTTAATGTGTTTATTATCCCTTTTTCTCTATAACTGAGCTTTTAAAAAGCCAGGACAGAATACAGTACTAAATACACACTGAATAATAAGAGCCCCCGGCCCTCTTTCATTTTCTGCTTTGTATGTATCTCAGTGTACTAAACTTGAACTTGGTTTTTCTTTTTGGTCTTTTCCCTGCAGCCCCAGGTGGTCAGGGACTGGCTCTTTAGACTAGGTTGGCCTGGAACTTGCAGAGATTGGTCTGCCTCTGCCTCCCAAGTGTTGCGATTAAAGGCCTGTGCCACCACACCCAGCTTCTTTTTAAAATACAGGACTTGTGAACAATTTACAGCAGGTGCTGGCTTCTGTAATAGCTCATTCCTTTTCTCTCAGATTATAGGATAACAGCCTCAAACAACAGGTACTCAGTAAGTACTTGCTGAGAGGAAGAATAAATGGCCAAGACAATCCTGAACAGAATCAAGTACATTTCAACGCTACTGTGGACTGAATTTAAAACAACTCCTCTCAACTCTTACTTTTCTTTTTTGTTGGTCCTAGGGATTGCATGTAGGGTCTCATGTATGCCAGTCAAGCACTTTACTACAGCGACATCCCCCTAGTTCCTATGGGAAAGTCCTTATATCTCAGTGTAACAAGTGTTTGTAGAAAAGGCCTTTGGGAAGTAACAAGGTCAGGTGAGCTCAGGAGAGAAATCTCTGCATTTGAGGACACACACAC
This sequence comes from Eospalax fontanierii, assembly GCA_035773235.1. Lineage (NCBI taxonomy): Eukaryota > Metazoa > Chordata > Mammalia > Rodentia > Spalacidae > Eospalax > Eospalax fontanierii. Next base: position 66,163,123 of record CM069530.1, on the reverse strand, counting down.
TGCGCTAGGAAAGGGGGGACTTTATTAAGATCAAAGCATGTTGGCATCCTGATTTTAGACTTGCAGCCGCTTGAGGCACATTTTCTTTTCTTTTCTTTTTTTTTTTTTTTTTTTTGACGTTTTTTCTGGTAAGCTAAGAAGCTTGTCGTAAGTGTATATATTAAGGAAGTAATTTTACAGAGCAAGAATTAGTCAATGGGAAAATGGGTTGTAGACTGCATTATCAAATCAGAGCTGTTCACTAGGTTTCCTTTTTGTTTTTCTCCCTCTTTCTCAGAGAACATTCATAGAAGACTCCTTGTGTTCTTTAGGGCATGATAAATTAACTTTGTATTACAGAGAAAACATTTTAGGTGCCACAGCAATTCCCAATGAATTATTGATTTATTCCATGAATGTACACTGTGGTAATTCAAGTCTGTTTTAAGCCATTTTGACTGGCTTCATTCCAGTGTGATCTTGAGACTATGGATGTCAGTTTCCTGTCTTTACCTAGCGAACCTACTTATAAGCAAAGCATAAAAGTAGAGTTTAGATTAGCAGCACACACACTTTTGAATTTCGAGGATGCATGACATTTTTACAATTTGATGACAAATACCAACTCGACAACATTTTACTTGACCAAATTAAAACATTAAACATAGATATAGACTCCCATTGCCAACTGTTACCATAGTTAACAATGGATTGAGCATTTCAACAAAAATAACTACAGAATACCAACTTAGAAGAGAATGAAGGGAAGTTTTTAAGTGTAATCTAGAAAAGCAAACACCGTTATTTTTCTTTTTTGAAACAGAGTGCCATTATTTAGATCCGGCTGCCCTCAGATTTACCATCCTCCTGCCTCAGCCTCCTGAGCCCAGGGATTACAGGCATATGCTACCACATCTTACAATACAGTACTTTCTTTTCCATCTCAATCAACTTAGACTGGTGAAATTTTGTTAAAAATTACTCCAACTGTATTTAATTTCTGTTGGCTACTGTTCAAAATCTTATCCTTGTTCGAATTCTTATAGCATTAAAAGGTTAAATAAACTTGCTTTAGTCTTTTCAGCTTTGTAGGGTTCAACTGAAAAGTTGAAAAACCTGTAAAACTTTCACTTATTTTTTCAAATACTAAACATACGTTGTTTTTGATTACTATATGTATGGAATTTCCCCCTCCTCTTCTTCCTCCTTCTTCTTTTTTAAAATTTTCAGACAGAGTCTCCTGTATCTCAGGCTGGCCTTGAACTTACTATGTTGCTGAAAATGACCTTGAACTCTTGCTTCTGCTGCTTCTCCCTGTGAGTCCTGGGATTACAGGCATGAGCGACCATGTCTAGCATATATCTATTTCTATATTTTCCTGAGTACTTATATTTCTGCATTTATGTCATCTAAATATCTACACAAAATCAAAGACATGGCATGACTTACATGTTTGGTCCCAAGGAAACTACTCTTGTCATTACAATTCCAAGAATTAGAGCTGTTAAAATTGTAGAAATAAAAGATATCTGCAAAAAAAAATGTAAAAACATTACTAGTATAAAATGCAGATTACATTATTTAATATCACATCCATTTCTTTTTTTACTTATTCATAGATTGTTTTTTATTCAATTCCTTATTGGTTTATAACCTGTTTCTTAAAAAAAAATTTTAGCTTTAGGAGAGAACATGAACACAGACCCCATCACCACAGCTGAATGGCCTATGTTTGGGGAAATCACAGGAATCAGCTCGTCAGGAGTGTGGGGGATGAGCTTCACCTAGTGAAGCTTTGTGATTCCGGTATCTCTGCGGACAGTACGAATTTATAATGTTAAAGATTGGTGCCCAAAACGTTAGGCCCATAATTATTTATCAGATCACCAGCTTGGTTTCCCAGCTTCAAACAGAGGAGCAAATATCCACTGTGGTCTTCCAACACAGCTTTAATCTCTTGCGGTAACTTCCTGCGTAGAATACAAACTGGAAACTCATAATTTATGAAAGTAAAAGTGAAATACACTTTCTTTCTGCTTCAGTATTGAAGCGAGCTGCTTGTCTGTCTCTAACTGCTTCTGTCTTTGTCGTCCACTTCTCCTTCCCCCACAACATGCGCACCCCACCTCAGTTGTTTTCTTTTCTTTTTTAATGTCTCTGCTTTTTCTAACTAGCTCTGTGTGGTTTGCTTTCTAGTTTGTGTTTCTGGGTCTGTTCTTTGTCTTCCTCTTACAGCTGTCATTATTTCATCTGGTTATAATACAGGCTGCTCCATGTGAGTGTGTCTTCTGTATACTCACCACGTTGAGTTTGTGTTTTGAATCTTCATTCAAAACTGATAAGCACATTTTAGATGGTTTCTCTGACAAGTAAAAACAATAAAATTGCTTTTATGTCATGGGATTACTGCTAACTTTGGTTTCTATGTTGTTAATGTTTAATTTGACATTTCTGGGATTAGTCCTCTGGTTTTGAAAGGAACACAGAGGGGGGGCAAAAAACAACAAATTGAAAATTTTAGAGCTAGAAGGTGACTTAAAATAGAATTTAAATGTGAGTTACTAACTCCAGATAGAGTCTGCACTGTACTTTGCTCACTGAGAGATTTCAATATGACATCTTCAAGGGACATTTATGGATAAAAATTCAGAAATATTAGTATTTTTTTCCACAAATGCTTTGCTTTCTGCTCTCAAAAATAACATTTACATCTACATTGAACTTGTGGAGTGAAAATTTGCCCAATCATTCAGATAACTAGCGTGAAATAACCCCCTGTAGATATACTGTGGGTTATTTCCGGATGTCTGCTAGGAACGGTGTGGTGGCAGGAACACTCCTGAGTACTCTGTGCTGAGCTCTGCCATTAAGAATGGGATACTCTGCATCAAATATCACAGTGAGCAGTAGCATTTGATCAGCTGTTGCAATTTTTGAAAGCAGAATGCAAAAGTATCACATGAATTGCTAATTCTTCAGAATCTTTGGCATCATGAAGCTGTGGTATCAATTATATTTTGAGTAAAATATAAACATTCTTTGGGTAGTAAGAGAATAAAATATAACTAGATAATGGGCAGTCTCCGCAAATGAATTTATGTGGTGAGTAATAGATTATTTAATTTCATTAGAAAGAGTTTAATATCCCTGTTTTAGAAATAAGAATCAAATATTAGAGTTGTGGTGGTGCACACCTTTAATCCCAGCACTCAGGAGATAGAGGCAGGAGGATCTCTGTGAGATCAAGGACAGCATGGTCTCTATAGTGAGTTCTAGGCTAGCTGGGGCTACTGGAAGACCCTGTCTTAAAAAGATTTCTAAAAAATCAAATATTGACCGAATTCTCAATGACTAGACCAATCAACAAATGCAGGAAATATGCATAATGGGCATTCTAATTTATAAATAAAAATATGTCACATAATTGAAGTGATCCATTCTTACATCTAATTTATTTTTATTTTAATTTATTTTTTATTTTTGGAGACAGGGTCTCCCTGTAGCCCCAGCTGGTCTGGAACTCTCTGCGTAGACCAAACTGTTCTGATCCTCATAGACATCCACTTGCTTCAGCCTCCTCAGTGCTTAGGTTAAAGGCCAGCATCACCACTCAGCTTTATTTTATAATTTTTAACTGATACACAAAACATAAAGATTTGTATGTAATAACAGGGACTAGTACAATGTTTCATATTGCATAATGCTCAAATGAGATTAAACAGATTTATCTCTTCAAACTCATTATTTCTTTGTGCTGAGTTTAATTTTTTAGTTGTTTAAACTACCTAAAAAAATGGTGGAACACTTTTCTAATTAACTAGATTTTCTTTAAGTATAATTCTTTGCACTTTCTAAGTTTAAAATCAATTGTCAGATATCAGGTTATCTTCCTAAGAAAAGAAAGAGAAGAAAATATTGTATGCACATTTAGCCATCAGTTTCCCAAACAAGCTAATCACAGTTTGCTCACAATTGCTCAAGCATAATTGTGAGTAAACTAAAATAAATTGAAAGTAAATATTATAGTTAAAACCACATTGTCAAATAGACTGTAGATCCACAAAATTAACAGCTATTTAGAATGTAAACGTTACCTTTCCAAGCTTTGCTATATCTCGGTACAACGACAGAGGCAGAGTAAATGTCACCGTGGAAAGCACAATAATGAAGTGTCGACCAATAAACCAGCTCCCAGGATCAACTAAAATGTAGCAAATATCATTTAGAGTTTAAAGGAATACATGGCACCTTTGTGACACACTAAACAGGCCAACGTTTAATGATGAACAAGGAATTAAATAACATAAAGCCTACAGAAAGTCAATGATTTAGAGTCCATAAAAATCATTTTAAAATAGATAATCTGTCACAAAACTAGAAACATGAAACAATCTAAGAATCAATCTAATACTTCGATGACATTGATCAGTTCTCTGCTTCTATTTTTCAAAGCAAACATGCCCATGGTTTCTGAATTACTCTAGTAACCATGACACGCTGACGGGCTGAACAGGAAATGGGGTTGTGGCACACGCTGAAGCATCTGCCTGACAATGTTCACAGCAGCTGTTTCATAATTGCCCCACAATGGAACTACACATATGCCCCTCAGTCAGGTAATACACTATTTGCATATGTCCATAATGTGGAATTCTCCTCAGCAATAGTAACAAAGAGAAGCAAACTCCTGAGAAACCCATAGACAGAGACAAAGTTCAGCCACATCCTGCTGAGTGCAAGAAGCCAGGCTGGAAAAGATATGCATTCCGCAGTGGCGGTTACACAGCATTCTGAAAAAGTCAAACTAAGAGAAAAATCAGAGGAGTTGTTGCAGAGGCTGGACATGAGAAGAGTTTGACTACAGAGGGGAGCTGGGACCCCTACGAAGGGTTTGGGGAATGATGGTGTTCTCTGCCTTTGTTGTGGCTGTGGTTATATGACAATATTCAATTATCTGAACTCATAGAATCTTAACTAAGAGAAAATATCTGTTGCTATGTTAAATTACAGTTTAAGGCAAATAACGGAAAATAGCTTACTTAAGAAATCACACAGTATAAAAAGGGCACAAAAAATGTAATTGCAGTGAACTAGTCATATGAAGCACAAGAACTTTAAAATAGAAAGTAATGTAAGTATATGAAAAGAGCAGCTTTTAAAATAAATTAAAATATAATTCAATATAAGAGTAGATCGGCACTCTAAGACCAACATGGGAATTGCAAGTTTGTGAAGTAAGTCAACTCTTCTATATTCAAATATTTTACTTGTAATTTTTTATGAATTTCATGAACTGTAACTATGCAAAATGAATGTATTTAAACTTCTCCTGTGTCTTATTTTTACCTACCTCCTGGGATTCTTTGAAAAACTTTGCTCAAAGTATCTCCGGCTATTATGTTGTAACTTATCATTGCTAAAAATACAATTACAATAATGGTCATTAATATGTCAACACATATTTCATCTCAAATATTTTGAGCATAGCTAGTCATTACTAGTCATTCTAAATATTATCATAATCTTATGTTTTGGAATGATTATAGTTGCGTATATGTACAACATTAAAGACAACAGCAGGACAGCTTTTATGACAGGGTGTCAGGATGAAGTTCAAGGAGACTTTCACTTTATAAATTTTTTTATCCCAGAATGCTTTCAAATATTGAGTTTTGACAGTTGTTTGAAATGTGATTTTTTCTGTTGTTGAAACCTAGTTTCCAAACACTCTTTCAGGAAGACATGTACTACTTAATTTGAATGATAAATAACGATGGTAAATTTGAAGACATTGGAAAAATATCCTCAATTGAAAATGTAACATTTTTTGGAAGAAATATATTGTCGTCTATCTGCAGAAAAGAGTGAATCTAGTTATTTGAACATGGCTTCTATAATCCTGAGATTAAAAAATGAAGTCAATTTAATAAGTTGACTATTTAATAAATGATGGGCAACATTTTCACCATTATGGTACAAATTTTAAACAGCATATGCTGACCCCAGTGCCTGGTCTTCCTGAATCTTTAGGTTTTCAAAAACAAAACAAAACAACAACACAACTGTATTAAGCTTTAAGACAAATTTGTTACTTTTCTCATTTGCTTTTGATCCAAATCTTTACAGATTTTGTTTTGCCAGATTAGGAAAAACCCAAATTAACCAGAATCCTTATTTTATTTTAGAAAAAATGTTCACAGAATAGATCAAAAGTACCAGAAAATAAGAAAGAAAATGGTTAAAGACATAAACAATTTGGAAAACATTTCAATGAGTGATTTTCTTCGATGATCCTCAAATGATTAATAAAGTAATTAGAAATGATTGTGTGTTAGTACCAATAATTGCAGTATCTATCTTTGCCATTGTCTTACCTATGAAAGGATACAGAAACTGGAGAACAGAGATTAGGAGGTACCCTGGAAAACCGAAGGTCTTGTTAACCAAAGATTGGTAGGTGTCTGTTCCAGAAAGGGCCCCTCCTTTTATCAATAAAACAAGAGAAAAGTCTGTAGCAAAACAAAACAAAAACCAAATACTTGTCTGAAACCATTTGGTACAAGGCGTTTGCATGTTTTGACTGAATTAGCATTAATAAAACGGGGAATTTATTTTGAAGACAGGGTCTCAAACTTTCTATAGGGTCAAGAATGACCCTAAATGACCCATCCTCTTGCCTCTGCCTCCTGAGTGCTGAGACCACAGGTGAGCACCACCATGCCGTTTCATGTGGTGCTGGGACTGAGTGCAGGGCTTCATGCATGCTTCACAAGCACTGCACCAGTTCAACCACATCACCAGTCTGAAGAATTTAATTGGGGGGGGGTGCTTTTCTGTTTTTTTTGTTGTTGTTTGTTTGTCTGTTTTCGATTTTTGTAGATAGATTCTCCCTGCAACCCTAGCTGGCCTGGGATTTGCCATATAGAGCAGACCGGTTTCTAGCTCACAGAAATCCACCTGCCTCTTTGTGCTGAGATTAAAGGTATGTGCCAGCACACGATGCAGGAGGAGCTTATTTAATGGTACAGTATTAGCATGACAAGGCTAAAAATTTTTCATAAAGCATCACTTTTATTGAAACTATGTTTCCAGTCACATTTTTTTCAGTGATAATGCAGATATCCTTAAACATATCCAGACAGTGGACTCGACAGAGGCGGACAGAGACAAGGGTTAAAGGCCCGAGCTGCATGCGCTTGATGTTTTTAACCCAAGCAGGTAGCCACTGTTATGAGGGTGGCTCAGTTGTAGGTAATCAGATATTTCCCAGGCATTCAATCTGTGAAGACTGAGAATTTAAAAATGATGTGGGTATTTTAGCAAATAATAGATCTATTGGTTTCAGAGCATTTGTTTTATAACACAATAAAATTAGGAACTTAATTTTAGAGTTATAATGGTTAAGACAGCGCTTCATGATTAAAAAAGATGACACTGTTTATTTGCAATTTTAGAATTAAGGTTGAAGATACGAGCATGCAGAAATTGTATAATTAAAATTTAATTTCTTTCATATCCTGTAACTTGGTATCATTTCACTGAAAGGCACTGCAGTTGGACTGGGTACAAATGAACACCTGAGGTTTGATACTTGCTCTTTTTCTCTCCCATGTTCTCATCACTTTGTTTTCTTCAATTATTTAAGAGATTTGGGAGTGCATTAAAATACAAAGAGGAAATTACTACCCTTTAAGCATGGTTTCCACTGCAACTATGCACTTCCCTTCCATGCCAGTGAAGCGTCTTTCCACAAGTTCATCAGGGATCTCCAACATCATGACTCCAGTGTAATCACTGCCTTCTAAACCTAATGTCATTTGCTCTTTGCTCATGGTTATTTATTTATTTATTACCTTTCTTTCTTTTTTTGGGGGGTGGGGACCACTTTCCACTTTGACTCAACCATCTTTCCTGGATCTTTGTGACATCACCGTTTTCTGGTTGTTTTCCCAAAGTTTGGGGCACTTATACTGGCTCTTGGCATTTTCTTTTACAGTGCTTGCATGCTGGGGGTCTCTTGGGCTTCTAGTTCATTCTTTGGCACATCTTGCTGTGATCTCATCATGTCCCTAGTCTCAGTTTTCAAATACATGTAACATCTGTCTTTTGTCTTCAGCCCAGCCAAACCAAAGCTCTAGACTTCCATACCTGGCTACCTGATATATATTTTACTTTGAAGATCTCAGGCATCTCAGTTTGAAAGTGTCCGTGTTCTAATCTGTGTATTCAAGGAATTTGTTTCTTTACCCATATTTCTGCAGTCTTTGAATAATATCAACTGAAAATTCAGAATTGCCCTAGAGATCTCAATATTCATTACTTTTTATAGTCCTTTGTTCTCCAGCTCCACTAATGATTGCACCAGAAATATCAAATAGCATCTCTGAATTTCTAATCTCGAATGTGCCTGCTACAGTGCTCAACCTTTGTAACCTCTTGCCTGATTGCTGCAGTAACTTCCCTACAATTCCTTCCTCTACGCTGCTAACCTCCAATAGGACATTTTGCCGCCCTCCCCCTAATTGTCACATCCCCCCTTGAAACAGATACATAATCCTGTCTTCTGCTTGAATTCTCCAGTGAGGTGTACCCATGTTTTGAGTAAAAAAGTCAGTGACTTTTTACGAGGGCATGAAATCAATATTTGTATGACCCTTCCGGAGTATCATTTATAAGACAAAGCACGAGACCACCCTTGAAGAGTGGTGTGAAGGCCTTGGTGTTTACATGTCTGCCACCATGCCTGCTGTGCTCCAGAAGCTAAATGAACAAGAAGTTGTACTCTTTTTATTTATTTCACAACAGACTTGCATGTGACAGTTGAAATATGGTAATGATAGCTACTACCCAACCATAGCAAATGCTTTCACAGGATAGTCTGTGTGCCAGGCCTTTTCCCAAATGCTTTACAATAACAATTTATTTAATGTTCTCAATAATGTTAAGTAGGTGCTATTATTATCTCTGTTTAATGGATGATCAAAGAGAGGCACAGAAAACTAAGTAAATGGATGTTCTCCACCTTCCTTATAATGGAAGACAGGACTCAGGCCCAGGTGGGCTGGCCCAGAATCTTTGCACTTGACCAGTAGCTTGCTTCTCTCATAGTTACTGAAGACCTAGCTAGCACGAATTCCTTCAATCTGTTTATAACCTAATTTCTTCTTGTTTGAAAGTCACAGGAACAGCCTTGTGGCATCAGAAGGAATTGGTAGGGTAGCTCAGTGCCTCATTAGTCCTGGGGAAAATGGTAACAGTTCACTATGTTCTTCATGCTTGCTAATGTGCACCACTCGTCTCCCCTGTCCACTTCTGAGCATCAACCCGGCCCTTTAGCCAGATGGAATACTTGACACTCGATTCTTATATTTTTACATTTCCATCTCTTAAAGTACCCATTCATTTTATTTATTTAGTCTTAAGTAGAGGTATCGTCCCTTCCCATAATATTTATATTTCAACAGGCATGGTGGCGTCTACTTGTAATCCCAGCACTAGGGAGGTTAAGGATTGCCTTGAGTTTGAGGCCACCCTGGACTACAAAGGAAGACTGTTTTAAAAGCCCCCAAAATAGTCGAGAGTGGTGCCACACAGTACTAATTCTAGCGTTCTGAAGGAGGCAGATGAATCTGTGAGACTGAGGTCAGCCTGGTCTACATAGTGAGTTCCAGGCCAGCTGGGGCTACAGGGAGATCTTGTCTCAATAAAAGGCCCCCAAATAAACCAGTAAAATAATAATAAAATCCTATTTATTTCAGATTGGATAAATGCCAGACCCACTAATGTCATGCAAAGACTTTCATTACGGTATTTTCCATGATGCATTACGATTATGTGTTTAATTTCATCTGTCTGATGGACTACATCAAGAGCTGCATAAAGGTTTGAATAACATATCATCACCAATCATCTGTATTTCAGAATAAATTCATGTTAATTGACCAGGTTTCTGGATATTCACCTACCTGATTCTAGTTTAAGGTGATAGTGATGTAATAAAGAAATTTTAACTTATTCTATAAATATGAATGTTTCGGCAATTAAATTCTGAAAGTTTACTTTCTTTCTTAAACTAGGAAATGCTTCATCTAAGAGTTGAATAGTGCCAAAGAAGATTCGTAGGATCTTCTTAGTTAGAGAAGAAAGGGGACATCAGGCAGAAAAACCATCAGGAAGGCATTATATGTGGAGAGTGGAATAGCCTAGAATGGCTGAACAGTGTCCTGTGACAGGATGCTGATGGGTGAGTGACTCAACATGAGATTAAAGATGTGGAGAGTGATGAATCATGAAGGCGTTTGATAGCTCGAGAACAGGATTAACAAAGAACAACTACTTTTTGAACTGAATATGTCTCATTAGAGGATCTAAAAAGGCAAAAGAGGCTCAGCGTGGATGAGCATGCCTTTAATCCCAGAACTCAGGAAGCAGGGGCCAGCTTTTTCTAATATAGATAGTTTCAGTTCTGTCAGGGCTAAAGAGACCATGTCTTAAAAAAGAAAGAAAGAAAGAAAATGAAAAACACTAGAGCTAGAGGGTTGGAGATGTATCTCAGCTGTAAAGTGCTTGCCTAGCATGTACAAAACCTTGGGTATAATTCCCAGCAACACATAAACTGGGCCTGGTGGCCCATGCCTGTAATCGCAGCAGTCAAAAGCTGGAGGCAAGAGGATCAGAAATTCAAGGTCATCTTGTGCCATATAGCAAGTCTGAGACCACCTAGATATGAGATCTTGTCTGAAAGAAAGTGTAGTGGTGGGAGGCGGGAGCTGGAAGACAGTTCAGCAGATAAGAGCACTGACTGTTCCTTCGGAGGACCTGGGTTTGATTCCTGGAACCCAGTGGTACCTAACAATCATCTTTAACTCCAGTTCCAGGAGATATGATGCCCTCTTCTGGCCTCTATGGACATTGCATGACCTGGATGCACATATATACATAGAGGCAAAACACTCATATACATTAAATAAATAAATTAATTAATTAAAAAAATAATGTTTTTAAAATTAGAGCTAAACCATTGTTTAATGTTAATGTAGTGTCAATTTAAAGGAAAAAGTTAATATACTCCACTTGTGGAGTTTTCAACAAAAGCAAAAGAATCATGATACATACATTGTTTTGCTTTTGTGGGGGAATCTTTTATTTACTAAAATTATTTAAAGGTTTGGATGATGTAAGTGAATGATGGGTTAAGTTCCACCAATTAGTAATTTTGTGGTGGGGGTCTTTGGGAAGAATGTTCACAGACACTAGCACACTGGCAGCTGAAAAAACATAATTCCATTATGATCAACTTACATGCAATATGATGTGGTTTTGGTAAACTGTTCATTTCCTCCAGCCCTGACTCTCAGGTGAGATGTGTGTTTAATTTGTTTCTACCTGCTGATTTACAATAGATATGCTTACTGTTCACTTAAGTTGTGGTATTATGCCCGGGTGGAAATTAAATATTTGTCAGCATTGGCTGACTGGAAAGCAGGAAATTAGAAATTGACAAAGCCTTTCTAAATACTTTTGTTTATAGCCGTAGATGACTACTTCTCTCAGTCGTGGTCAGAGAACCTTCCTTTTGTAGTGACAGTTAACGCAGAGAGTCATCACTGGTCAAAGTGATGAGAACAAGTAAATTTGAGTGCTCAGTCCTAAATGGGACCTCCCGACGTCAACCCTATATCACCCCCCCTGTAACTCAGGGAGCATTGTGGAAGAAGGGACCAAATAATGTAATGGCCAGAGGAAGGGGAGAGGTGCTGTGAAACAGTGTCACGGATATGACATGACAGTTGTACTCACAAACTCATTATAACTCCAGCTCTGGGCACTAGACCTACATGCCGGGTCCATCAACATTCCATCATGCCTAGGGTAGGAACTCATGAGACTCCACCCTCTCTGAGGAGCTGTGGAAGTTAATGGTAGCTACGGAAGTGTCATTTTCCTCTGTGGTGTAGCCGACTGGTAAGTTGTCCATGCTCCACTAGTAACCCGCGACCCATTCTCAACCGTAATTAAACTCAGTGGGCCTCCCTCCCCCAATACATACAATTCATGAAAGCAGAAGGAGGGTTTGTTGAGGTGTAAAAGGGTTTCAGTGGGAGAGACAGGGGATGAGAAAGTACAGTAACAGGGAATGAAATGATCAAAATGCATCAAATGTTCAAAATCATCAAAAATTAACAATTAATTGAGAAAAGAATCTTAGAAAACATAGAAATAAATAATAAAATCAAGGGGGGTGGGTAAATCCACTTAATTAGCAAATCAAGAAAGAAATGAGTTTATTACATTGAAAAATAAGAAAACAAGAGATCTTTAAATAAAGAAATAAAATATTGAAAGCGGCAAGGCAAAAAATTCGTAAATGAATTTTTGTTTTGTTGTTTTAATTTTTTAATTAATTTACTTTTATTTTATGTGTATGACTGTTTTGCTTGAATGTAAGTGCACCTGTGTTTTGCAATGCCTGAGGGGGCCAGAAGAGGGTATCATCCCAGGAACTGGAGTTATGAATGATTAACTATTGTGTGGGTGCTAGGAATCAAACCCGGGTCTTCTGCAGGAGCAGCCCTTGCTTTTTACCACGGAGCCATCTCTCCTTCACCCATTTTTGCTTCTTTTGTTCTTTTTTGGAGACAGGGTCTCCCTGTAGCCCCTGCTGGCCTGGAACTCACTATGTAGATCAGGTTGTCCTCCATCTCACAGAGTTCCGCCCATTTAATCCCAAGTGCTGGGATTAAAGGTATACACCATTACAACTAGCTCTAAAATGAGTTTTAAGGGGATAACAGCTTCAATAATTACAGTGCCACCTTTATACACCAACAGCTCTTCAAAAGCACAGTCATGGGGTCCATGCTACAGTAACGGGTCCTTAACAGCAGACAAGACCTGTGGACAGCAGGAGCTGCTTAGGTCTTGGACTGGAGATGGAAGGAAGAAGCTGGAAAGAGAAGTCACTGCAATGACTCTGCAGCTCTGAATTTAGGATTTTTACACATTTCATGGTTTCTTCCTTAGCCTGGGGAAAAATACCTGTATTATGGGCTGACCTTGAAAACCTGAGATCTTAGGAGAAATAGCATCTTGCTAAAGTCTCCAGAAGCCCAGCTGAGAGAGAAGTTCATGGACAGGGGACTGACACAGGAGGGATTGTAGGAGGAGGGGAGTGGAGGGACAGGGCAGAGGACACAGCTAGCAAGGAGATAAGTCTTGGGTGGAGACTAGCAGCGCCCAGGACTGGTGGGTCTCTGGGTCTCTAACTCTGTCACATATTGCCCCCACCCCAAGGAAGTAAAGAAGCTAGTTGGCTTTTGGATTATCAGTCAGTAACTGGCTAAAGGATTCAGGCAAATAGGGATGGGAGGAAGGGTGTAAAGTCACAGGAAGGGGGTTTTCATGAGGCCCAGGCCACAACTCCAGAGAAGGGACAGCTGAAGGGATTTGCTCTAACTGATGCAAGAAATCTAGGGTGCCACTCAGACCCATCACTACAGCAGCAACGCATGTGTCTGCCTCTTTCACAGTGATCCCAAGGTAGAGGAAAGGCACCGTGTCTTGTGGTAGGATGACACGGCTGGGATAAGGAACACAGGAAGGGAAGATGGTCAAAATGTGGGTGTCGATGAATGTTATGTGAGTGCGTGGCAGAAAAGGAGATTCAGAAGTGGCTTAGTATTGCACAGGAAGGCAGTGGCAGGCAGAGTAGACAGGCAGACATCAGGCAGGGTGGATGGTCGCAGTGGAGCCCCGCCACTAGAGAAACAAGGCCCTAGTCTCACCTGTACAAACACAGCTGACACCCGCTGCCCAGCTGCATGCACCTGTCGAGTCGACCGTGCCCCGCATGCTGTGAAGCAGTGTCCCACCAGTCCTAACCAAGCTTTGAAGTGACTTTCCCACTCTACACTTTCTTCTTGAAGTGTAACAGGCACATGACAAGGTTTAAGCTTGGTAATATAATGTTCTACTTTTTCTAATCTGTTTAAAGGATTAGAATGAAAAACAAATCTCCTTAGACATGATGCTTAAATTCCTGAGGTTCCTTTGATGTCCTTCTTAATTAAGCAGTATTAAGTATAAGTGTAAGTGTAAGAAGTCATTGCATAATTTAAGTTGCAGAAATATGCAGTTATATGCTATTTACCTGTAATATATGAAACCCAGAATAAAAGCAATATTCCCAAGGGAAACCCAGCTTGCTTCATCGAATAAGGCAATCCTGGAAAAACATAAAAATGTCCCAAACCCCACATTAAAAAGATATATGGAAATAGAAAAATCTCTTACAATTTACATATAGAAGCAAAATAAATTATATATGTAAATGAAAAGGTTGAAAACAGGACATAGGACAGACCTAAAATCAAATATCATATTTCAAAATAAAGTACTATTAAGGAATTGCCAAGAAAGCAAGTTCATGAGATGATGGAAAAAGAATTCAAAAGCAGCAAATGAAAAATGGATGTTAGTTCACACAGATGATGCTTACTTCAGGGTGAGGATGACACATGCCCCAGAACAGAGGGAGAAGAAGGAGCGCAGCTCGTCTTCACGTTCTGGTGTGGAAGGCAGAGGGCACAACAAGCAGCAGAGATGAGAGCCGCGTATTAGGAGACACTGATTCTGGAGCCAGAATGGAAGCTCAATAGGAAACGGAGTCTAGCAATGCAGAAGTAGGTTTTATAAAGCTGAAGGGGGTTTGCAAAATTACTTTTTACAATTTGGGGGAGATGAACAATTTTAGAGTATGGAAAATAAAATACTCAAAATAAAATAGTTAAAGTATTTCCATCCAGAATACTTCTTTTTGGAAAAAAATTCCTTTTAATAAAAGCTCCTAAGCATGGGAAGCATTTTAACACTGATGAACCAGATCAACTTGGAAAAGTAGCTATACCTGGAATAAAGAGTTGGCACTGGTCACAGCTCCATGGCACATGAGGACAGAATTTCACCCCCAGAGACCTCCAGTTTATGGCTCATTTATTTAATATGAAGATAAATGTAGAGCCAAGAAGTACACCAAGTTGCGAACAAGAAAATCAGCTTCAGCCAAATAAGCATAATCTACCTCTATTTGAGGTAGATTAAAGATGAAGATTCTGGAGCACAAAGTTACTTTCTTAGTAAGTTTGCAGGATTTTGGTTTTTCTCAACTTTTGTGAAATGGAATGTTTTCAAATAACAACAACAAAAACATAAACACTA
This sequence comes from Eospalax fontanierii, assembly GCA_035773235.1. NCBI lineage: Eukaryota > Metazoa > Chordata > Mammalia > Rodentia > Spalacidae > Eospalax > Eospalax fontanierii. The sequence goes on along the minus strand of CM069530.1, from coordinate 66,147,928 downwards.
AAAAAATACTCTTTTTATTGCTGTCATGCAATGCACTTTTGTCTTTATTTTTCAGAATTCCTCACTTGATTCTAATTCGCTAGAAAAGTATAGGTTATTCCTTTCTTTTAATTAATTCGTGTTGTAAATGAACTGATTTGTGTTAATGACTACAAGTGTACTAATATTTCATAAACTCATATTTTAATACTTAATTCACATAGACTGATAAGGAAATATTGCATGGTTAAAGTTTTCATAAGATTATTGGGTTCTCACATTAAACTTTTGTACACATAATATTTGTAAGAATATGAGAGTTTTTTAATTTATAGTAAGGTGATAATGGCTGATACTCCCCAAACAAGAAACAAGTGTATTAAGTGGAATTATCTTTTGACCAGGCACCCTATGAGAACAGAAATTTCCCCTATCTCTGTACAGTTCCACCTGGAATGAGAAGGATGATCTGGACTGTGGCATGCACACAAGCCCATCTGCATTACACAGAGACAGGAACATTGCTACACTGGAAAAAAAGGAAGGCGTCTCCAGAAGAAAATCACCAGTTTTCTCATTTAAGGTTTTTTTTTTTTTTCTCTAAAAACAACCAATTAATGCTAGCAGCATATTAACAGTTTTAAATTAATCTTTTAATTAACATCAAAATCAATTAATCTTTTAATTAACATCAAAATCAAACAAAACACAGAATGCTTACCTATTATTCCGGATCCTATGATGGAGTTGATAACATTGAAAACTGCGGCAGACTGACAAGATTTTCCTTTGTGCTCAGGTCCAGAAACCAGGGCTTCTCTGTCACCTAGCTCTCCCTCTTTCTATTTTAATAGATAAAATGGTGATTAAATATTGACTAGTTCAAAAATGGAAAACGTCAGACAAATACACATTACTGGATTCAAACATAGAACGGCACTACGGAATGTCAAGAGGGATAATAGAATATCGGTGATAACAAGAATAAAATAGCTGGTAACTCAACGGAACTTTACCAACTATTGTGGTGCCTACGTTGTAGCTGCCGGTCTGCCTTGACCCCAGAATACTGGGTCTGTAAGGAATCAATCACACTGTTCATGAAATTAAGGAGGTTATATTGAAAAGTGTTTGCCTAGTGTGTGTGTAGGGGGCTCTGATTAAGTCAGATTCCCCTCCCCGTTTCTGGAGAACTTTAATGTCTCTAAACGAAGATGAAGGCAGTTACCTGTTACAAGGTAAGTGAAACTGGGTGCGGACTGGCTCACAGCCTGTCCCTGGGGCCAGTTTTATGGCCACTTTTACCTGCGGTGGGACGGTGAAGGGCCGCCCCTGGTAGCTCATGTCTGCATGAAGGTCCCCAGCACGCAGAAGGTTCTGGGGCTTGGCCCGGCGTCTCTGCCACCTGACCCACACTTGGCCCGGTGCTGGGGCTGTGCAATTATAGGTTCAGTGTGCCGCCAGGGTCCCTGCAGTCCGGCTCTCTGCTGTCACCATAGGGGCGGGCTCGCTTCGCTTCCTCCGGAGTCTCCTCTCCTGGCTGCGATGCAGATGCTGGAGGCTTCAGACCCTGGGGCCTGTCTCCCCTCACCCCGCCTTTGCACCGTCCGCTTCTCTCAGGGCTTCTGACAACTTCTCTTCTGAAGCTAAGAAGTACAGCTTGTTCCTCCCACACAGCCCTGCCCCATCGTGGAGTCCGGATCCGTCCTGTCCTTCCTACATCTGCTGCTTTTTGCTGCGGGCGGATGCTCCCTAGAATGCAGTACCCTGCAAAGCTGCTTTGGTGCTGGAGCTTCCTCTCCCTACAGCTCCTCTAGCGCAGAAACCACAGGGGAGAAAGGACGGGACTTTTAAATTCAGTGGAAATTGGGAGTCCTCATAAGAAAGTAAACAGAAAATATCAGCAACAGCAAAACTTTTCCTGGGATTTCAGCAAACTTGATTTCTGTGCATGCTTTAGTTAAATACTTCCTGGAAACCTCTTAGAAAAAAAGAAAAAAAAAAAAAAAAGAGGCAGAAAGAGAGGGAGAAAGATAGAGTGTTATTAGATTAGGGTAATGAAGCTTAAAAAGGTAATGAGGTCCCAAAGGGATGAGGAAGGGAAGAAACCTAGAATGTCTGAGCTAGGATAAACTTTAAATGACCTTCTAGTTTCCCTCTCAGATTAAAGATAATGAAACAGGCCTAAAAACTACCCAGTCACAGAGATACAGAGCACATGGAGAATGAATTCAGGAACAGTAAAGATGGCAATAACACAGTGTTCATCAAAGATTAAAGAGGTTTTTTCATTCGTGGACACTTAAAACTATGAAAAAACTTTTTAAAAATATGGAAAAACTGTGGACTGGGGAGATGGCTCAGTTGATAAAGCTCTTGTCACCCAAACATGAGGACCAGAGTTTGGATTTCCAAAACCTTTTAAATACCTGGTGGGCATCACAGCCTGTCTGTAATTCCATCTCTACAAAGGCAAAAACAGGAGATCCCAGAGAAAACTGGCTAGCTGGACTAACCCACAGGGGAATTGTGGTTCAAATGAGAGATCCTGCTTCAGTTAATAAGGTGGAGAGCCATGGAGAAAGACTTTGACCTCAGCCTTAGGTCTCTACATATTCATACACACGTGTGCCCACACATGTTGAGCACACATACAACAAACACAAAAGTAAAAACATGGAAAATCTAAAGTTACAGAAAACGCTCCACAAACTCTCTACCATCATATGAGCAAATGTTAGCATTTTGTCTGATCTCTTCAAATTGGAAAAATATGCGAAAACAGGAACCCCATAAGCTTTCCCATTCCTCCCCTCAGCATTTCTGGAGTCACCCAATTCATGAAGTTAGTGTGTGTTGTTGTTTTCTATCCATGATTCATAATTTAATTTATTTGTAGCCAAAAATGATACATAACATTAATGGTATATAGTATTTAAACCACATGTAATTATAATCTTTTTTTCAAAATTTGCGAGGGTGGTTCCACGTTACATGTGGTTTTCCTCTTGGTGTGTTTTTATTGTTTACTCAGTGATCTGGTTTAAGATCTTGATATAAATGAATTAAGAGAAGAGGAAAACAATCCTACTACTAAAAACATAGATTCAAAAGTCTCAAAGAAAATACCAGAAAATTGACACAAACTTTTATTAAAATGTTAACAATAATTCAAGACTGAACTGTCAGTTTGATTTTTATCTTTGTACGTGTATGAGTATTTTTCCTGCATGTATATAACTGCATCACCATGTAAGTGCAATGCCTGTGGAAGCAAGAAGAGGACATTAGATCATCAGGAACTAGAGTTACAGATGATTGTTAGCTACCAGGTGGGTGCTGGAAATCGAACTCTGCTCCTCTATAAGAGCATCCAGTGCTTTTAACCACTGAGCCATCTCTTCAGGCCTAAAAGTATGATTTTAAAACATCCACATATGATTTACAATCCTAACACGAGAGATGATTATTATCTCATTAGATGAAGAAAAACATTTCATATATTGAATTCATGACATAAAATTAGCCTATGGCTATGTTACTGTATAGCAATAATAAACAACTAAATATCAAGAAAAGACATGCAATACTATTAGTGAATATCAAATATGTAAGAATAACTCCAATAAAAATATTCATTTGTACATAATAGGGAAATCTTTTAATGAAGAAACATTTAATAAGCTATAAATAAATGGACAGATATGCCATACTCATAGGAAGAATAAATATTGTAAGATTATCAGTTTTGTCTAAATATATCTGTTGATTAAATACAATTAGTTTTGCTGTTTAGATCACAAATATCTGTGATTGTAAGCCTGAAAGGTTTGTAAGACTTTTCTGTTCTCTCATAAAAGAAAATTGTTAGGTTTGAAAAAGTATAAGGGAGAATTATTGGGGAAAGGAAGATGATGGGGGGGCAGTGGGAGGATAAATAAAAACAAAGCATGATGCATATGATTTTATGAAGCCTGCTACTTGGTGTACTAAGTCTAAAATTAAGACAAGAGTGGAAGGCTGGTGAGATGGCCCAGTGGGTAAAGTGCTTGCCATGCAAGCCTGATGACCAGAATTGGATCCCTGGAACCCACTGTTCAAGGAAAGAACTGACTCTGGAAGGCTGTCTTCTGATCTCCATATGTACATTGTGATTCTCCCCACCCCCAATAATAGTTAAAAAATTTTTAAAGAGTGAAAAACAATATATACATATAATAAAATTAAAATATCTTTTGTAAATTATTTTATTTCTACTCTCAGTGATAACTAAGATTTAAAAACATATGACTGCCTGTATGTGTATTTATTTATTTTTCTTCCTGAGAACATGGAGTCTGTGGGATTTTAAAATATGTCCACAGGGGCTAGAGAGATGACTCAGCAGTTAAGAGCACAGGCTGCTCTTCAAAGGACCACAGTTCGATTCCCAGCACCCACATGGCTGCTAACAACTGTCCATAGCTCCAATTCCCAGGAGATCCAACACCCTCTTATGACCTCCACCAGCATTGCACAACACAGGTACACTTACATACATGTAGGCAATATACTCATACACACAAAAAATATTTTAAAAAACAAAAATGTCCACAAAATTTCTTATACTCTCTTCAAAAAGTAGTTTAGTTCTTCCCTTGAGAGTGGGCTAGACTCAACGACTCTCTAGCGAATAGCATTTGAAGTGATGTACTTCATTTCAGATACTAAGTCATGTCTCTGCAGCCTCTGATTTACTCTTTCTTAGGTCACTTTGGGAGAGGTCAGCTGCTCTGTAGGGAATAAAATCTAATTACTACAGAGAGGTCCATGTGGTGAAGTGCAGCCCCCAACAATGCCATGTGAATGAGACACACAGTGAGAGGGTTCTCCGACCTCAGTCCGTCCTTAGCTGCACCCCTACAGCAACCTAACTGCAATCTCAAGAGAGAGAGACTCTGAGCCAGGCAGGACATCCAAATTGCTCCCAAATTCGGCTCACAGAAAATATGAGATAACAGATGTTATCGATTTCATAGGCCTCACATTTTGTGGGGTTTTTTTTTTTTTTTTTGGTTACACAGTCATAGATAGCTAGATCAGGGTCATAACATGAATTTGTGTGCATTTATATACGTTATGTATAAATTAATGTTAAATGATCTTTCTATGTATATTTTTAGCAATGTTTCTTGAAAGGACCTGTTGATAACTTAAAAATAATTGTTATTTAGTATAACTTTAAAAGTACTACTCAAGGAGACAATTTGAAAAGTAAAGGGACAACATAGCATCTTCACTGACAGTCCTCCCATGCAGAGGTAAACACAGTTGATGTGCTAGAACCCTTCAGTTTAGTCAGATTATACAGTGCTTTGTTTGTTGGCTAAGTGCACATTCCCAAGCAAAAAGAGGAAATCTCAGCCATATTATTGAGTCTATCTGTCTTAGCACCAGACTGAGGCCAAAAAACAGCCTTTCAGGAATACAGAGAACCTTAATTTGAACTTTTTATAGAATTGCACAACTATATCAATAATATACTTTGCCCATGTAGATGTGAGTTTTCAGTATATGTTTTTATAATTCAGGCTAACTAACTTCTGAGAGTCTCTAGCTTTCTTACAAATAGTGGGAAAGCTTCTATCTGAATAGCAGAAGTCTGAATTTAGAAAGCTTTTTCTAATATTAATCTGATCCCTTTCTGGTGTTGTTAAGGTTCCAAATTGTTTTTTAATCTTAGTTATTACTGGGAGTAGAAATAAAATAATTTACAAAAGATATCCTTTTAAACAAACAAAACAAAAGAGTGTTTTCCACTCTTTAAAAACATTTTTTTAACTATTAGTCGGGGTGGGGAGAAGCCACAGTGCACACATGGAGGTCAGAGGACAACCTTCTAGAGTCAGTTCTTTTCCTTCAACAGTGGGTTCCAGGAATCCAATTCAGGTCATCAGGCTTGCATGGAACTTGATCTCCAAGTTGAGATGAACCTAAAGAATTTAGTTAGGTGGTCCATAATGAAAGTTCCATAAATGTTTACAGCTGCTATATCTAAACAGAAAAAATACTTTGTCGAGTCAAAGTTGCATAAAGCAGAGGGAGTTTTGTTTACCACTGCAGAAGCTGCTATCTGGCCTAGCTTCTGTTCCCGTTTCACCATAAGAAAGCCTCTGTTTTTCTAAATTGTCTAGGTTTGCATTTAAATCCTCACCTGCAGTTGGCTGTGACCTTGTGGAGAAGTCTGATCATGGAGGATGCAGGTGGAATGGATGCAGAGAAGGATGCCCACAACTTTCCCCCGCTTTTGCCCTTTTTTACTGAAGTTCAGAGACAGTCTGACTGAAGTGGGAACATTAGTCTATAGCAGTCACCTGCTGGAAACCAAATACCAAAGATACCAAAATAATGTAGATGTCTGGATCCTCAGCGGATATGTGAGGTGTGGAGGACCTAACTTTAGGGTTGCCTCAACCATTGTTAACTTCAGGTTTTCTGTCATTTATATGTATTACATTTGTTAGTAATGATTTATTTAGATAATGATTCTTATAGTCAAATAGGACTCATCCTATTTAGATATTTCTACTAGCAGAAAATGTTCATTAACAAAATTACTTGTGGAAGAAATATGAGAGTTCATTTTGTTTTCTTAGTCTGTATTGATAAAAAACCAAACAGCTCACCAGTAGACATATCATCAATAAACTATAAATCACTGGATTCTGGGTTGTGTAGTTTTGCCTCCCCAACAAACTGGTAAGAAATCCTGGCTTATAAAGCTAGTATTTGGGAACAGCCTCTACTGGAACCATTCAGATCTTCCTCTGTAGGTCATATGTAGATTGGTTCTGAGAAATCTGAGTATCTGATCAGAGAAACTGCCCGGGTTTGCTTTGAGATCTACCGAGAATTCTGACTCTTAGATTATGGCTGTGAGGACTGACCTGGAGAAACTTCTGTTCGACTCTGATTTATGTGGATCCTCAGTATCTTCTCTGTTCTTGTGACTCTCTCACAAAGTCAGGGAAATGCATTTTGAAAGCAGATGTGGAGAAAGTATTTCTACTCAGAAACTGAATCGCTTTAATCCTTGCTTTGACTCATGATTTTTCCTTGAAGGTCATGAAGCATCTTTTAGGTATGAGACACTAAGGTGGCCATCTCTTCTTTGATGCTCGCTAGAAGGTGAATAATATCATGCCTCCTTCTCCCCTGCAAATAGGTAAGAAAACTGAGGTTTATGTTAAAAAATACCAACTTTTCTCTGTAGAGGAACAGAACCAATAGAACAAATATGTATTAAAAGGAAATTTATTAGATTGTCTAACATGATATAGGCTGGCTAGTCCAACAACAGCTGCTTGTTGAGAGACTGAGACTAGTTGCTTAGTCCACCAGGCTGGGTGCCTCAGCAGTCCCAAACTGATGCTGAAGGTCTGGGCTTTTCTGGGGAGCCACTGGTCTTCAGTCCATACCGGAAGGCTGAAGAAGCTGTATTCTGATGTCAGTGAAGGATGGCAGCAACCGCAGCAGCAGCAAGGCAGATGCACTCTAAAAACCACCTGATATCAGTAGGAACAAGGTGGGAACATATGAATTATCTCAATTCATTAATAAATTAGCCACAATTCACACATTTAATTAACTTATAAATGAATTCTGCAGTATAATGGGCCTGAGAGAACAGTCTAATATGGTTTTAGACAAAGTCTTTGGAATGCATTACACATTTATAGAAACAAGGAAGGTAACGATCCAGATGTTTGTGTTCAGTCGTGCCACACATTACTGCTTATAGCTCAAACGCTACAATTTGAGAATTACTGATAAAATAGGGCATTTTCAGAGAGTAATAAGAAAAATGAAAGGTCATTTCTTGTAATGCCTTAAGGAGTTGGTGAACACAAGTTTCAGTGTGTCTAAGAGCTTGTTCAATATAAGCAGTGGTTTTACAACCTACCATATGTGAATATACCATGAGTGGTAAATTCCAATGGGAAATATTTAACCCTAGGCATGACCACTGGACAAAGAAGCTCTATTGTATAGAGGTTACAGGGGATGATGAAGGACAGGAATGGTGCTAGTTATTCTACTTTGTTTGCAAATAGCAGAAACCTAAGTTTCTTTAGCAATGAGTAGGGCAGTAGTTATGCGAGTTTATATATTGGATATAGAATTAGAAAAAGATACTGATGAGGTTCCAGGTAAAGGCAGATGCTTCCTTTCTCTATCATGGCCAGCATGGTTTTCTCATGGAATTTTGTCTTCTTTCTGTCATTTTAGGTATCATTCTTTAACAAGTGCCCAGGTCTTCATTCATGTCTCCTAGGCAAACATATACCTTCACCTCTATTGAGTACAGCCTTCCCTTGAGAGACCACCCACTGGTAAAATTTATGTTTAGGAATATTAAAAATGTAAAGAGGGGGCTGGAGAGATGACTCAACCAGCAGTTAAGAGCACTGGCTGCTCTTGCAGAGGACTCAGGTTCAATTCCCAGCACCCACATGGAGACTAACCACCATCTCTAAATCCAGTTCCAGGTGATCTGACACCCTCTTCAATTCCCATCAGGGAATTCTACTACATGGATGCACTTACATGTAGGCAAAACACATGCACATAAAAATAAAAACAGAATGTAAAAGGTTTGAGTAAACAGTGACTCACAAATCCAATAGTGACAAACAAGAAGAATGCCTTTTGTAAGGCATTCTCAGAAACAAGACAGAAACTATTTGATGGGTTTTTAGGCAGAGTCTTATGTATCTCTGACTGGCCTTGAACTCCCTATGTAGCCAGGATGACCCTGAACTTCTGATCCGCCTGCCTCTACTTCCCAACTGCTGGCACTACTGGTATGAGCCATCACATCTGGTCTACAAAATACTGAGGATCAAAGCCAGGCTTTCTGCATACTAGGCAAGCACTAACTGAGCTATAGCATAATCAAATTATTAATATTTTTTGAAGAAGAATTGAAATTAGCTTTATATACAGAAAACACAGCAGTGGGGACTGGAGAATGGCTCTGCAGTTAAGAATGCTTGCCATACACCCATGTAAACTCAGACAAAAACCCAGCATAGAACTGTGGAAATGGGCAGCAGGCCTCAATCCTAGCCAAAGAACTATTGGCAGCTGATTACTGCTGGGTGAGGAAGAGCTGATTTTCTTAAAGGGAGGAACTCTAGATAGACTGAGTAGATCTCAGTGGATGAATCTGTACTGAGGGATGTCTGGGGACACTTAACTTAATTTGGTAGCCCTTAACACAGATGACAGAATGCATGAAATCCAGTGGGCAGTCTATGGGAGGGTGCCAACGGAGAAGGGGGCATAAAGATTATTAAGATGTTCTGTATGAAATACAGAAAAAAGTCAATTAAAAATTTAAAAAAACAGAGTGGTTACTGTGCAGTCATGAGGACTATAGTTCAGGTGCCAGCACCCACTTAAGAAGTCAGGCAGCTGGCAACAGGAGTAACCTCAGCTCTGAGGAGGGTCAAAAACTAGAGGATCACTGGGACTCGCTGGCAGAGTGTAGGAGAGAAAATGAAAGCCCTCGGTTAAGGGAGAGACACTGCCTTAAAGGAATGGGTGTGGAGTGACAGAGGACACCTGACATGCTCTTATGACTTCTGTATGCACACAGGTGTACACACCCACACCTACAAGCACACAAATAAAATAAGTAAATACATCTTTAAAGAAAAGAAGACTCAGCATATGTAGGGTCTGGACCCCCTGCAGCCCTTCTCCTTTAGTACTAGGCTCTTGGCCAAGAGCTAGCAGGATGTTGTCAGTTGCAGTTCCGAAGTAAACAACTTGCCCTTTACAGACTTCCTCAGTTTACATCAGGTGTGTGTCATGTGGCTAGATGTCTCCTGAGAACCTGAACTTTTAACCTCCTGTAAAGCCCCACCCTCAGGGTATATAAGGCTTGCTGCCTCCCAATAAAGTCAGTCACTCTCCTTTCCTCCTACCTAGTGTGTAGTGTCTCTCACTCTCTGCCTTTATGTGTGTGTCATTCAATCCGCCGATCCGGACTCCGCCGATGAACGAAGACAGGACTCTACAAGCATACATATAACCCAGTTCACGACTTTTCTGGCTTCTTGCTCAGTAAGCTATAGATATTGTACTGGAGATCCTGCCTCTCCGTTGATGGCAGAGATTATCATAAGCCATCACAGTTGGTCCTGGGAGCTTCCATCAGCTTGACCAGCGCCCTTCATTGGCGCTGAAGGCAGTGTTAGTGCATATCTTCCTGTGGACTGAACAGCGCGGCTTCCCTTCACTTTGATGGTGCTGCAGGGAACCCCCATCTTAAGACACAAGAGAGAAAGGAAGACAGCTGTGTGGGATTCAGACCTGTGCAGTCCCCATCAGTCAAGTCTTGCTTTTGCTCTCACTTTCTCACGGACTGTACTTGCTAGCCTTCTGAAGCCAAAGGGTATCTGATGATACCCATTCAAGGCCTCAGCGGACTGGTTAATTGTAGGAGGCACTTTCAGCTTTTATGGAAGACAGCAGCTCTTTCCACAGGATAGCTGGATGTGGAGGGGCTAAAAGCAGGTGAGGTTCTTTTTGGACTGGATATCCTGGCAAGTACCAAGTCTCGGTGGATCTCAAGTGGGGCATTTACCACCATCAGCCTCTTGTTTTTTCAGGGCAATATGGCTGCAGCCACCCTCTTCCTTTCCCCCTTCTTTGGTTTTGATGTTGGGCATTTGGAGGAAAAAGAGAGCAATTAATTATGTTAGCGTGGCCAAGGGGTGAGCAATGCTTGAACTCAGTGCCAGCCAATCATCCAGTCAGTGGCAGGATCCTTGAACCAGCTACTGTGACTGCTCTCAAACTAGGGGCAGCGGAGATGAGACCAGCCTGAGCTAGAGGTGGGGCTTGTCAGGTCTACACCATGAGCAGTATAAACAGAAGTGCTCTACCTCATTATCCCCTAATTCTAGGATAGACTTTGATTAGGATCATAGTTACTAACGTTAAGATAAGAAGGTACAGCTGGCCATTCCTGAAGTGGAGACTGAGGCAAAAACATGAATTGTTTAATCAAATAAGACAATGAACAGAACGAAGTGGCTAGGACCAGATAAACAAGTCCTGACTACTTTTATTTATTGTTATTAATTTCCAATTTGTAGTTTTGTTCTTCGCCATATTCTTCACTGCTGCTAATTCTGGAGGTCCCGTGGGCATATGACCACAGAAAAGGTGGCATAGGCGCTCAGAGAGCAGACCTAAAGTACCTCTTAAGACACGAAGCCCTAATTTGATGGGTTAAAATTAATATGTTATAATAAGTGCCTTCATTGTTATGAATGAGTCATCTCTCCACATAGAAAGCCATGTGAGAAAAGGAAGAAAAAGTTGCTGTGAGATGGCTCAGAAGGTTAAGGTTCTGACTGCCAAGCCTGACAGCTTGATCACAGAAGCCACACGTGGAAGAAGAGAGCAGACTCCTGTGAGTTATCCTTTGATTTCCACGTGCACATTGTGTTAAGAGTGCGGACACACACACACACAGAGATAGAGAGAGAGAGAGAGCGCGCCTAATAAATGTTAAAGAAAAGAAACAAAAGGAAGTTAAAGCAAGAAGGAAGCATTTTTTTTTTCTTGATTTTTTTCATTTTGGCATGCTTTTCCCCCTTTCCCTTAGTCCTCCCCATCCTCTCCCTCCCTCTCCCCCTTCCTCTCCTCCCCCTCCTCCTTCTCCTCCTCCTCCTCTCCCTCCTTCTCCTTCCCTCCTCCTCCTCCTCTTTTATCTTCGATGTTTTCTCACAGCTGTTACAATCTATTTCCTGTTAGCATGAGATTCCAAGATGTTTGTAAAACATTGTCAGTATGAGCACAGTGACCACTTGCCACATAGCTGGCTGGGAACTCAAGCCTCAGCTGAAAAAGAAGTGTTGAAATCGTGTGGTCCAATATGATAAGACTCAGTTTCAGTTTGTAAAAACATAGTTATTATCTCTGATTCATGTCTGAAAGGACTCGAAATTCCCTACTGGCTAGGAAAGGCCCAGACAACAGCAGCACTCCCACGACCCCCTTTCCTGGGGCCTGCGCAGATGTGGTAAGCACAGGGAGGCAAATCTCTTACTGAATCTATTTCAAGCTTGCTGGCCTGGCTTCAAATGTCCGCGCTACAAAGGCAGAAAAAATGATAATTTTTGTTATCATTGAATATGTAAACATAGTAAAATAAAATGTAAATTAGTAAAGAGAGAAACTCTGAACGTAGAGATTGGGCACGCAGAATAGTAGGACGGATACAAAGCAAAGCACTGCGTGTTTATTTTTATCTAGCTATGTAGTCCGGGATGGCTTCAGTCTCATAGAACTCCACCTGCGTCTGCCTCTCGAGTACTGGGATCAAAGGCATATCGCGCCACACTGGGCAAGGCATGTGTATTTTAAATTTTAATTATAAAATCCAGTTAATTTTTGGCAGAGAGTGTGTCCTACTGAAAAGTCTATAAATTTTATCTTGGGATAGGTTTTAGAGGAAAATAAGAGCCATCTGATAAGTTCAATGTCTTTTTCTCTACCCAGCATTTTAAATCTTGGTAGGCAGTAAAAACAAATTAGGTTCATCTCCCTCTATTAACTTAGATAGCCAGCGGCTATCAGCATCATAACTCTTCACTGATTCAGTTGGAGAGACAAACAATTACATGTTTTTCTCATTCGCCCTTTCTTTTGTACCCTAGTTAAAAGAAATAGTTCTGTCGTAGGCATTTCCTTTGAAATGACTTCCTATTTCACAACAAATTCTGAAATTATCATCCTACCATCCATTTACAAATGTTTTAGTTTAGTTTATGCGTAGACCATTTTCTTACAAACTAGAAGCAGACTCTTTGTGTAATCTGTCATTTGGTAAGATTTAATTCGGACACCTTATCTCCTTCAGTGATTTCAATGATGATAAAATCATACACAGTCAGAGAATCCTGGTTTTTATTAGCCTATACGGTTCCTAATACATTTTTCACCTTTCATGAGCTGACCATTCAAGAAGTGGGGAGTCCAGGCTCTAGGATCAATTTTGAGGTGAGCTCAGACTGCTTGGCTGGACAATGAGCTGCACAGTATCTTTGGAGAGGGGCATTTTGGGTATTTGTTCTTTGCTTTGTTTTGTAGTATCTTCAGTCAGCCCAAATGGAATTCATCTCAGACAGGGACTTAGGAACTCTATTCCTTTCACACCTCTCCCTTTGTCTTACTCCCTTCACTAGTCCCCTTAACCTATCCTTCATTCCCCTTTCTTTCTAGAGACCAGATTTCCATCTGGGGTGGAGAGATGTTTAGTCCCTTTCTTCTCAAGAAGATTCCTCTTTTTGCACAGTGGAAGGAAAGTCTGACTCTTTTTAATGTTACTAACTGTTCCTTCAACCTAACATACACACAGACACACATATATACAGAGGCATAAACACATACACACACACACACACACACACACATACAGACACCACAGTTTTTATTTACCCCTCTTAGGACTCTTTTCTCAAGCTGCTCTAAGTTACTCCATGTTGTATAAAGCAGTTGTTTCTCAAGCTATCTTTTGACCCAAGAGCTGTTTTATATGCAGCATTTGACTCCATTTTGAGGGCAAACACAGAGGCAGAGTGACTCTGGTTCTTGTTGGGTACATAAATAGTGCCATCTGTACAGCACAATGCAGGAGACATAGACTGATCCATAACTTATCTCCAAAAGTGAAATGGGTGCCACCCTGGAAATTTATCAAAATAAATTGAGGCCATATGTACACATGAGTATATCAAAATCATATCAAGAAAATCAGGTTCAAGAACTTATTGAACAAACTGGACAAAGTGCCTTCAGCTGAACTCCAAGAGGAGAGCACTAACACTGTGACGGCCACCTGGTGTGTGCATAAAGGGACTCATAGGCAGAGAAATACTGACTGTCCCAGAACCTCAGGTTCAACTCGATCCCCTCTGTTGATGCAGCCCAGCCAAATTGCTATCCATTTTACCTGTTTATCCATCTGGACTTGCCATCCATCTACCCATCTACCCATTCATCTGTTTAGATCTGCTGTCTATCCATCCACCCATCTAGACCTGGTCCTGCCCTTCCTCTCTATAGCCTCAATGGTTCTTGCTCACTTCTGTAGTTTGACACAACCTTGAGGTTTGGCTAATTTCTGATCCTTCAGCTTGACTGCCACAGTGTCTCCAGCAGATCTCTGACAGGGTTCACGTTCTAATTCCTACGACAGTCCCTCCTATCCCTATTGGTTAGGCCACTTTTGTGAACTCTGCTGTGGCCTGTTTAGCCCTTTGTAGCCATTCTGTACATATGCATATGGGTATGCTTGACTGTGTGAAGCGAGAGTCTATGTTAGTGATTAAGGTTGGAATAAAAGCTTGTGTTTGAGTGGTCAGATATCAAGGGAAATAGAAACTACTTGGAAAATTGCAGCCAGCAAAACCAACAAAGCTTATGGATTTGCTGTTGCTAAATAAATTGTGACATGGAAAGACACCAGTTTGTCCACTTATAATTCTGATACAGTATACTCCTGATAGCACCAACAATGATCACCCCTGCCTTTACCCACACATATACTTTGAAGAAGGGAATACAGACACGGGCATATTTACAAAATTTCTTTGTTCCTATTTCGAATTGACTGAGGGTGGGGGCAGGGGACCTACCAGATTATCGAGGGAATCTGATTGGACACAGAGAGAAGGTGGAGTTGATGGTGCTAGTACATGGCAAATATTCTGTAATTAAGACATAACTTTTCTTTGCTCTCCTTTCCTCTCTTAAAATGTATTTAATGGTAGGGGAACATGTTCCCTTTTTCTGAATGGCATTTCTAACAGTCTTCAAGACACCTGGGCAACAGGCTTGCAGCATCTCACTTTAGTAATTAGTAATTCCCCCATCCAGGGAAGACCACGGGAGGATCCCTTCCCTTCCTCTCTCTTCCTTAACCCCTTCGCTTTGCTAGTTTTTTCAAACTCAGGTTTTGACAGCTCTGGTATTTGGGAATCTTCTTCCAAGTTCATACATGACAGTGATTTACTTATTTTTATTTTAGGTGTATGAGTGTTTTGCAAGCCAGAAAAGTGCATCGGATTCCCTGGGAATGGGAGCTGCAGACAGTTTTTAGCTGTAACGTTGGTGCTGGACATGGAACCCGGTCCTCTGTAAGAGAAGCCAGTGCTCTGAACCACCGAGCCGTCTTTCCAGGCCCCACAGCTCCACTGATGCCGTATAAACAGACTTTTGCAAAGATGAAAGCTTTCTCTTTCCCTTGTGAGTTGATTTTGTGGATTCAGAAAAACCAATTGCCATCACCCATCCATCTCTCAATTCATATTCTATCAGTTTACTGTGGCTAGTTGGGGCATGGGAATATGGCAATGCACATTTTAAATATATTTTCTATTGGTTTTGGATGGTATGCATGCTTGTCACCATCTTGCCCACTAGAAAACAGATATTTCCATCTCTCCAAGGAGGTCCTTGGCAGTCTTGTTTCCTCTGCTTTGTGAGCCTCAGTAACCACTAATCTACTCTCTGCCATTGCAGGTTAGATATTTGAGTTACAAATCTTCATGTAGATGAAATCGTGTAAATATTCATATTTTGCTTCATTAATTTCATAATTTTATGATTCATTCTTGTCAATGAACTCACCATTATTTGTTTTTGCTCTTAATTATTATATTATTAAATTGATATAATATAACTGCCTATTAATTTACTTATATAATTGAGATGGTTCCAGTTTCAGCTATGATGAAAAAAGTCACTGTGACCATTCATGGTCACATCTTTATGTGAACAGTTATTTTCTCCTAGTAAATTCTTAGTGGTGTTACTGAACACTAGGATGAATGGCTGCTTAGCTTTGTAAGGTGCTGTACTGTTTTTCGCTCCCACTAGCAATGTATGAAGTGTTCCACCTACTACTTTGTTGTTGACAGATTTCAAAAATTAGAAAATCTAGGGGACTATACAGTGACGTGGAATTTTTATTTTATTTTCCATTTGCTGATGGATCATAACATGTAGTACCATATATTTTAAACACCTATGAGGTGTCTTTTAGATATAGGATGAAACATACAGTAGGCACTCAATAAATATTTATTGGAGTAATATGAATCAAAAACAGAAAATGCAGTTCATTAAAGGGATTTAAGTTTAAATTATTCCCTGAAATTTATGAGGTACAGAGCATATTATTATAAGATGGAATTAAAGATAATTCTTAAACGTTTAGAAGGAAGTGTGTGTGTGCTCCCTTTGGCCTATCAAATATGCTGTAGGCAATTTGCTCAAAGTAACACATTTAGGGGAACAAAGATTAGAAATCATATATCCTTGTTCCTAATTTAATTCTCCTTATATTTATCTTAAGATAAATTTAAAGCATTGGGTTTTCTATGTTGTTTTATTGAATTCATGTTTTTATTTAATTACTATTTTGTCCATTATCTCTCCTGTTCATTATTACAAACTTAGCTCTGTGATAAAAATCTGATCATCCTCTACAATTTTTTTTCATGAAAATACATTCCAATTTCCATATCTTGTGATCAACAAATCAATCTTGTTCATTTGAAAAGGCCTGTGTTTCTGGCAGCATTTTCTGTTTTCTATTTTATTAACTTTTAGAAGCAGTGAAGGGTTAACCAATTCAGAGGTGAGCTGCTGTGTGGAAAAGCGCATTTTGAATTAGCCCTGAGTCCTGTGATTGCATTTAGCCATGACTCAGATGAGCTGTGTGTGTGCAACTAATTGATGGGCTGGGACACGCTACAGACCAGACCAGGGCATCAGTGCCATTTAAAAGATTTGTTGAGATCAAGTAGCTAGTGAGAAACATTTTATTGAAGGGCCTTGGTTTCTAAATACTCAGAAGTTCAGATAAAATTTGCCTGCAGCAAAATTCTATTTATGCAAGGAAATACAGGAACTAGGGCATTATATTATGGTTCAGATGTTGAAAACAGGAAACTTCTGTAAGCATCATTCTGTTTGGTCATTTTCATTAATTTTTTAACAAACCAAAATAAAACAAAGGATAAAAACCTTTTCCTGTTTTCATTTAAAGGAGGTAAAGAGAAAAAAGCGCTCTTTCTTAGCCTTTGAGGCACATTTAAATTATTCTTCATTTCTACAATAGTACATTTCTTTGGCACCACATTTTTAAGTCTGGATTCTTCTTGAGCATTTGTTTTGTGTATGCTGTTTTTACATTGAATTACAGTGTATAAATGAGAACTGGCCCCTTCAATTACTGGGTAGAATATGTGGTAATCACTTTAGTTTGCAGTCAATGTTCATTATTCCTCCAAAATCCTTTATTTTGGTAGTTTAATCACAGTTCTTAACAACTATCTCAAAATTTGGAGCTAGAAGCAATGTCTAAATTTGGTATCCTTAGTCACGAAAACAGCCAAGGAAAAAACTGTACTTGAGAAAGATGGATGGGTGTGGCTAAAGGTGTTTTGTATTAGTTGGAGGAAATTGCTTAAGATGCTCCTGCTTTTCCTGTTTTTCTAGTAGAGGGAAAAAGGAAGTAAGGATTAAGTCACCGGATACTTGGTTTCTGGATGGCACTATACCCTAAAAGATATATACAGTACACTGCGTATCTCACACTGTTACCTGATTGGCAGTTCACTGTGACAGTAGTTATTGAATGAAAATAAATGGCCTCACCCATCATTTATTGCAGTTCTGGAAGGGTTGTCATTGCATGTTGAAGATGAGGCCTTTCCACTTTAGCAGTTATGTAACAGTCTAGGAGGACTTGAGCTGATGAACTCAGGGTTGGGTAGCTATATGTCTCAAGGAGACATTTAACATTTGAGAAATTCACAAGAATTTAGTCTTAAATATATTTTTGAATACTTTAAAGTCCATAGCAATGTAGATTTGTAGTTAGTTATACTGTATTTTTCAAAGGAATAATTTTCAAATGTTTGTACCATTTTTGAATAGTTCATATTAGACTGTTAAAATGTATTTGGTCTAAGTCAATAACATCTCATGCTTAATTATTCCTAAGGTCTGTGAAATTTTAATGTTTTGATTGTAAACATGATATAAATGTATATAGTCTGAGCTGATTTTTCCATGAAAACAAAACAAAACAACAATAACAACAACAACAAAACCCCAAACCACTTACCTGTGTTAAAGATTCTATAAGGCTGATTGAATGGTTAGAATCTCCATGACTGAGGAGGGTTGGAATGTTAAAGACCCAGAGGCAAATTATCTTAGGCTGTCTTTAGTTCCCTAACAGCCAATCATAGTCTACTTGTGTATGCTCTAAGTTAATACTTATTTTGGTTAAAAAGTGTTCAGTTTAGTTATCTTGCTTTGTTCATTTCCAAAACCTTTGGTTCATTTTTGTTTGTTTTCAGAAATATTTATCTTATAGCATCTAGACTTTGAATTCTGACACTCATCCAATATCCAATTATGCATTTTTCTGTGACCCCCCCCCTCCTGTTCTTTTCAACCTTGCTGCCTTTAGTTTAGGAATTATAAATGCCTGGTCATAAAGATGCCAAAATAAAAGGTACTTGTTCCCTCTTCCCAACATGGTGGACGTTTCAGAGAGAACACCTCACAACGCATAATTACTGCTTCGGCATATCTCCTACATCTCCTATTCCTGAGTTAGAAGGAACTTCCAATGGCTTACCTAGGAAGACATAAAACTTGATCATCCAGTGTCTTGAGCACCCTCAATTTCTTACAAATGTGCAGGACAAGCCTGAGACACACTGGGAGGAACCAATCTTGGGGAAGGAGCTGATGATGTACACCAGGAGGCAGCACACAAATCTGCTCCAAGGCACACACATTCCAATCTAACTAGCATAGGGAACCTTGCAATTTTCAGGAGAAAATGAGGAACAGAGATTGAAGGAAGTGGACATATTTGGAACTAGATCTTGATTGGAGCTCTGGTTGATTTTATGCTGGGTAACTATGCTGATTCAACAAATATTTGGGAGTCAAATGGGAAGGTCTAACTAAAGATGACTCAGCTTGTGCTTTTTTCAGTGGGGAACATTTGATTTTCCTAAATTGTCTCTTTTCTGCTTGCTAAACTGCAAGTCCTAAGTAATAGAAATTAACGATTTGTGAATAGGCAGCCTACTTTAATTGGAATGAAAAAGCATCAAAAGAAAAGAAATGATGAAATTTCCAATTTCCAGGAAAAAATGAGTTTTAGAAACTGAATAAAATTAAAATGGGTGTTAATGAATAGGAAATTAAGAAAATTTCAGAGGTTATGTCTGAATGAAATAAATTTTGAGAAGTCTGTTTTCAAACTCCTAGTCTCTCTATCCTCTGATTTTGTCTCTTCCTTCTTTCTCTCCAAGCAGAACAAAACTCTATATCAAAGGAAAATATTGTTATGGCCTATTTTAGGAAAATATCCATAGAGAGATGTGATCCCATAGCATATTAAAATCTTCCACTTATACGAGTGTCTCCCTCTGCTGGCCAACTTTTAAAAAGGGGATAGTATTAATGTAATCTACTTAAAAAGCTTTGCTCTGTGAACTTTTTGCTTGCACTGGGCCTTCTTTACATCTCAAAGATGCAGAAGTGAAAATTTTTTACTTTTTCTTTACTGAAAGTACACTCTGACTTAATGTCATTGAGTTGTGTCCATGCATGGTAATTCTTTTCACAAAATTCTAAAATTATTTTTATTTTATGTATATGAGTGTTTTGCCTGCATGTTTGTAAGTGAACCATGTGCATGCAGTCCCTGCAGAGACCAGAAGAGGGTGTTGGGTCCCTGGAATTGGAGTTATGGACAATTCTTAGCCTCCATGAGGGTGCTGGGAATCAGAGCCAGGTCCTCTAGAAGAACAACTATTCTTAAGTGCTGAGCCATCTCTCCAGCCCCATAATTTTTTTTTTTTTTTAAATGTGTCATTTGAGTCTAAAAGAGCATGGAAAACTCAATCTGTCCCTACAATTCCTGCAAATAACTTAGTAGAAAAATCTATGACCACTTCATTTTGCATTTTTAACTTATTGGAACTAAAATTGCTCATCTCAGCATGCCTAATTTAAAATGTGTGTACGTGTGTGTGTGTGTGTGTGTGTGTGTGTGAATAGTAACATCCTTAAAATATTGTAGTACTTTTATTTTATATGTATGAGTGTATTGTGTGTAAGTGCACTGGGGTCTTTCAGTGCCCAAGAAGATCAGAAGAGGGCATCAGATCCCCTGGAGCTGGAGTTATGGATGGTTGTTAGCTACCATGTGGGTATTAGGAATTGAACCAGGGTCCTCTGCAAAAGCAGTTAGTGCTCTTAACCTCTGAGCTATCTCTCCAGCCCCTCCAGGATGATTTTTTAAACTTACAATTATAACATTAAGATACCGAAGCTAATGTCTGTTTGCCTGAGCTCTCCTCCAACACCTCTTTATTTCTGCCTCTTTAGAAAAATAGACTTTTCAAAGTCCTTATCTTGGCCAAACCTACATAAAATTCAATTTGGAAAAATTGGGACTAAAGGATGATTATTTTAAAGTCAAACTATTGCTGCCTGAGTAGCCTGCAGTAAGGTTTAAAAAAGACATCTCAAAGTTCACATATGTGAACAAACCATCCTAATGTATTTCATTACAGCATAAATATAATTTATACCCAGCTCTCTTTCACAACATGTTCACATCTGTAGCTTTAAAAAAGGATAAAATAATTTATCTACATGTTAGTTAAATGATGAACATTTTTATTACAAAGGTAAGCAAATGTCCTAAAAACAAAGGAGAAAAAAAAAACAAACAAACAAGGTAGAGACATAAAAGAAACACCAGGCCATTGCTTTCTGTCATCTTGTGGGCCCAAAGAGAGGCTCTCTTTTTTTAAGCAAAAGTGCTTTCGAAGTGCTTGATATAGTATGACTCAAATATTTAATAGTTAAATGTTGTTAAGAAAACAGATATGCCTCCAAAATGTTGTGCCTATAACTGTTATATATTTAAGATACAGTACTTATGTTTTCAGCATTTCAGATATATTTCCCAGGGTTTTCATTTGGAATAGAGATAGTCTATTAAGAAAGAAATGTTTTCTCAATTTGTAAAGGAAAAAAAATGAATCATCAAGTAAAAAAGATATAAAGCGCATTTTTGGTAAAGAAGACTATGGAAAAAATTATTTTAGATGGGAAGGGATTTTGTGTAGTAAAATGAGATGTCATAAAAGTAAATGCTTGTTCCAAATCAGAAATAGAAAGATGAGGACAAAACCAGAAGGTTGAAGTATGTTGTAAAACATTGTGAAAGGGAAGTCTCCACTACGAAGGCCCCTGGTAGCGCAGCTGCTCTAAGGCTGAATAATATGTGGTCTGTATGCACCATTTTCCTCTTCACCCACAGATGACACTCTGGTAGCTACTGCGGATAATGCTGCTATGAACACTCTTTTAGACCCTGCTTTCAAATGTCCCTGGAGTGATGCAAACCGAACACATGGTTGTCATAGAAGCCCATGCAGTGGCCCAGCAAGTACTGAGGGTCTACGTGGCCACTTACACTGAGCACAGAATGCTACGTGCTAACGAAGATCCCTGGCCTTCGCCCAAGGACACTTAGGATAATTCGGATATATTCAACTCCACAGCAGCTGGTGAGCTAACTGCCGAAGTGGGAGAAAAATACTGTGCATGGGCTACCGAAGAATTACAACCTGCTTCATGGCAAAAAAAAAAAACAACAAGCTTTTTTTTGGTGGGGGGGGGGTGACTTTTTCTTTTCTTTTTTTTTTTTTTTTGGAGGTCCTGTGGGGAGAGATGGAGTCTGCTCTGGCGGCAAACACGCCCCTGCCCCACAGGAGATTAATTAGAACTGCCGCTTCTCAGGTTGGGATTCCAGTCCCTGTGGATAAACGGACTCAGGCTCAGCTCAGAGTGTTTATTTCTGAGATGCTAAAGTATTCCAAAGGTAGGGAGAATCCAGGCTGCGAGAAAGAAAGCTGCAAGCCCATCTGATGGCTCAAAGTTCACACCGAAGAGCAGAGAGTTTCATGGACGCAGGCTTTACAGACCATAGTCAAAAATTCAAGCAGACAGAACCCCAGCATGGAACGGGGCGAAAGGATAGCAGACCCCAATCTTTGTTGAAGAAATAATTGGTAACTGATTACTGCTGGATGGGGATGAGCTAAAGCGAGGGACTCAGTATAGGGTGACAAGACCTCAGTGGATGAATCTACACTGAGGAACATTTGGGAACACTAAATTAACACAATAGCTCTTAACACAGATGAAAGAATGTACAGTTCCAGTTGGGGGGCTACGGAGGGATGATGGTGGGGAAGCCGGTATAAAGATGATTAAGACTGAGATGTTCTGTATAAAATAAACAATGATTCAATTAAAAAAACTGTTACAAGCAACATGGGCGAGAGGATCTTTTGTATCCTGAAGATCAGCAACACAAACACTGGCCACCACCACACAGTATAGTCCATCCCAGACCATAATGGAGACCTTCAGGAACCTGGACACCACAGTCTCACTCATCCAGGTTGGTACAAGATCAACACTAGCCACATCAGCTGATGCTTCAGAACTGCCAACCACAGTCACTGTAGTCCAAGTCAATTATTCTGCTGTGGCTGATGAAGAGATGGAACAAAATCAGGCCACATTACAAGGAGGCAAAATGCTCGAACCTGAGGCCGCACAGGCCATGGCGTCTTTGGCAGAGGTTGCAGAGGCAGTTTCTCAGGAGGTGACTGGTGATTATGCATCTATGTATCTATCTATGCATGTATCTAGGCATCTATCTATCTATCCGTCTGTCTGTCTGTCTATCTATCTATCATCTATCTATCTATCTATCTCTATCCATCCACCTAATTATACTTTGTCCAGTTATATTCCCCCAAACCACAAACTGGGTAGTAAACTAAGTCTCTAGGCAACATAATTAAAGCTGAGAACATTAAGAATTAAAAATTAAAAAGGCAAAACAAAGCAAGTCCTATTAAGAGAACCCTGCGTGCAAGCAGTCAATAGTGGTGCTGCCTAGTTCAGGAGGCCTGGAGACAGCCTTCCGCCACACTCAGAACCTTAACTCCAAGTTGACTTCTTCTATCTTCCAACTTATGAATAAAGATCTTATCTTGTTAATTCTATTACAGAATACTTTTCATAAGTTGTTTTATTTACAATGCCAACTTTGAAAAGCTCACTGAAGTCAGCTGGGCGATAAATGAGGCAGAAATGACTATAGAAAGAGGGAGAGCCCCAAATGCCACTTTCTGCAGAGAATCCCATGGTTCAGCTTTATTTAGAGTAAAGAAGAAGGAAAAAAGAAACTTCTAGTCATGGTAGAAGAGACCCAATCATAGGTTTGGAATCTGTACTCAAAGTACACGTGCAGTGAGGACATTGTGCTAATGCAACTCATCTGCCACTGCCTTTGTCTGCTGATCGTCTGATATTTAAGCAGAGTGATGCAACTACTACTGAAATAATCTGTACAGTGTCCGTGTCTACCCAGCACTTCACCTCTCCTCTCACCACTGGTTCTCTTTACCCACCTGGGCTTCACTTTCATCTGTTCGTTGTTCTTTGTTTTCATGATCCCTGGGAGGAGGAGGGCCATTCCTGTGATGGGTGTACCACTAAGGGACCCACTTTTAGCACTGCAGCATCAACATTTGGTAGAGAGACAGGTCCATTATCTCCATCATCCATTCCCAAATATTCCAACATGGTCTTGATAGAAACAGATAACTTGGCAATTTCTATATCAACTTCAGATACTTCTCCATTTAGAACTCTGTAACTTAATTGAAGGCACGGTGCTTGATCTTAAGACCACAGCTCCATTTTAAATTCAAACTTGTAGAGCAAAAACAAACAAACTTCTTCCTACTAACGAAAAAAGGAAAGAATGTTAACTTGGCCCAACCAGTTGGACTATTCTGATATCATTTATATTAAAATGTTAATATGCAATAAATTAAAGGCTTGGAGAAGCCTCTTGGTATATTCAGACTTCTGACTACCTTAAAAAGTAACTTTAATTCCATTGGCTCTTGTTAAAGATAACAGGAGATTTGGGTTAATAGTTCCTCTTCCTCCTCTTCCTCTTTCTCTTCCTCCTCTTCCTCTTCCTTCTCCTCCCCCTCCTTTTCTTCTTCTTTTTTTTTTTTTGTCTTTTTGAGACAGGGTCTCCCTGTATCCCCAGCTGGCCTGGAACTCTCTATATAGACCAGGCTGGCCTTGAACTCACAGAGATCCGCCTACCTCTGTCTCTCAAGTGCACCACCCTGCCCAGTAGAGTTAAATCTTCTTATCCAAATTGAACAAGAGGCATCATTTCCATTGGCAACATTAGTGGTCTTTTATATCTTAAAAAGCCCATGTTTATTGATTAAATGAGTATATAAGATATTCTACAATATAGTTGATTGCAAATTAAAAGATTAAGCAATACTTACATGTTACAAATAGAAAGTAAATGGGCAGTATTACAAAATGACCCTTATTGAAGGTCCATTTCCATTTCTGATTGTGGAATTAGGAGTAAAATTTGATTATGTTAGAAAAACCGATGGAATCCTTATTGCTTTCAAGTCTGACCTCTTGTTTCCATCCACGTTACTAGTACTATTTAGTACATGAGGAAAGAGAGTCAAATATGTTAGAACTATATTTAAAATACATTTTTTAAAATGCCTGTATGTGTGTGTGGTGGGGGGCATTGTGCATATGAGTGCAGTGCTAGAGAAGGCCAGAAGAGGATGCTTGGGCCCCTGGTGCTGGATACTGGGAATTGAATTCAAGCCCTCTGCAAGAGCAGTGTGTTCTCTAATCCGCTTAGCTATCTCTCCAGTCCCCAAAGGTTACCTGATTTATTCTAAACTGTGATTTTTCCATTTGTTCCCCCAAACTGAAATTTGATGCCACACTAATGCAATTATTAGTCACAGTTAAGAGTTATAATAATTTAGGTATTCATTGAAGACTAATTTTCTTAAAATTAGAGTTAGCCACTCTGCATGAGACAATAGCTATGAAATCAAAGCCACCAAAAGATAAAAATTATTTCAAATATTCCAAATATTAAAAAAGTAGTTCACAGTATAAATTAACCCTAAACATAGGAGAAAACAGCCAACCTAGTTAAAGTATGAATTTTTGACTGGTTGAAATGTGTTTCCCTTATCAGTTGTCTTTGCTTCTTCAGACCACACTGTGTTCTTGATTATTTTAACTTCAAGTATAATGCCCCTGTAGCATTTATACATCACATGTAAATGGTATGTTAGACATGGAGAGCAGAAAAAAATAGAAAAAAATCAGACCCGGATGTTAATGGCTAGTAAAATTGTTATGATCCAGACTTCTGCCCCTTAGTGTCTTTACCAACTGTTTCTCTCTCCTAAAGAGTGTTCTCCTGCCTACTCATCCTCATCTTTATCAGATCCCACAAATGACCGTTCCTATCATGAGACATAAAATAACATTTGACTTCTGCACGCATAAAATGTGGCTCATGGCCAACGGGAGTAATTGAAAGTTGAGATGTTCGGAAAAGAAGCCCCACCTGTGTTGAAGAGTCTACAAGGTGGATTCACTGATTAGCTGCCACAGTTGGCGAGAGCTGGAATGTTACAGAGCCAGAGCCAAATTATCATGGGCCGTCTTTAGTCTTTAGCCCCTTATTTATTGCTTACTTCTGTGTTTAATTTAATATTCTTTGACTGTCAGGTAAATCCTGTCGGAATGTGTTAATAGACCACTAGCTTTCACCATCCCCCAAACTAAAGATATCATCAGCTAGCATCTGAAATCCCATAGCAGAGTTTTCTACTTTGTTCAAACCCATCTGTCTGACATTTCCATCAATGTATTTGAAAACTGCTTAGACTTATGACTTTCTTTTGTTATATTTTTATTTATATGTATATTTGTGTGTGTGTGTGTGTGTGTGTGTGTGTGTGTATGTGCATGCAGGTGCCTGCAGAGATCCGAAGAGAACATTGGATTCCACTAAGGCTGGTGCTACAAGGGGTTGTAAGCCAGCCAATATGAGTGTTGGGAACTGAACTCTGGTCCTCTGTAAGAGCAGCAAGCTCAGTAAGAAGAAGTATGTTAGTAAGTCTTTTTTTTTTTGGTCCCTTTGAGGCCCAACTGACCTGGAACTTACTATGTAGACCAGACTGGACTTGAACTCTGAGATCTGCCTGCCTCTGCCTCCCCAGTGCTGGGATTAAAGGCATGTGCCACTATATGTTGATTATATATATATTCTTATTCAATATATTCTTATTGCTCATACAAGCCATGTAGGTTGGGGGTGACTTGCTACAAGTAAGAGATGAGACGCATCATGCTAAATAAAGGTGATGTACTTACTAAATTTTTTTATGTATGGAAGAATAAGTTCAGAATAAATTTCTATTCATGCAGCTGGTTTCTTGGGGCTACAAAGTCTGGATGCTTTTCAGATGCCCAGGGAAGGGATAAAACAATGAAGTACGTACATTGTGACGAGTCTAGACTTGATTGGTGACATTTTTGATATTTTACAACTTTCCTCTAGGCATGTCATCAAATGATTGCAAGGAGGGGCTGAGAATCACAGAATTAAAGCAGAAGTTGATCAGAAGGATCAGAACACATCCTCTACCACGCAGGGGAAAATCAGGAAGTTCGAATGTCAGCAAGGCAGAGGGCAGTGCCTTCTGCTATAATGATCTCTCCTCATACAGCTGATAAGGCAGCGCCCCCTTCCTTATTCAACATTTTGTTTATTTTCAGGCTCTTACTGGGTTTTTCATAAAAGTCAGTTCAGCAACATGATGATATTAGACACTTTTTTTTCTTGAAAATTACCTGAAGTGCTCTTTTTTTTTCCTACCCTTTGATTTTGAAATTTTCAAAAGTAGCTGAGCATTGTAGTACATGCCTATTAGAATCAGGAGTTCAAAGTCATCCTTGGTTGCAAAATGAGTGATGCCAGCTTGGGCTGTATGGCACCTCCATCTCAAAACCAGCAGCAATAAATTTCAGAAGTGTGTAGAGGCAGTAGTAATAATAGAATGAATGTACACGATCTTTTCACTCAGAGTTGCCCTTTGTTCACAGTTCTCTATATTTCTCTCTTTCTCTGTACTCACATATATGTATGTCTACCTCATGTATGTTCATATACTTACATGTATGTTAGCTATTTGTGTCAACACATGTACAATTATATTATCTTTGGGGACAAACTGTTCATGAGGAAGTGGAGATGTAGTCACTCTTTTGCCCTAAATCCTTCAGCATGTAGTCTGTGAGCACATGGATTTTCTTCCACGTAAGCATAAGAGAACATTCAATATTTAACTATGACAAAAGTAAATATTTAATGTATAGCTCATTTAAATGTTTCCCAAGTTGTCCCAGGAATGCCCTTTCTAGCTGGCTGCTCTCTCCACATTTTTAATCCAATCAAAATAAAGCCTTGTATGCAGTTAGTGGAGACTGTCATTGGAGAGCACAGATCTGCTCTTCTCCATCAGGGAATTATGCCAAGTGCCAGAGCCTGCTTTGCTGCTCGGCTCATAAAATACAAAAAGGGCAGAGATGGGCTGGAATTGCTGTTCCCCAGCAGCAACTAATAGGGGAACTTGAGGTCATTGGCCTTGGGGACTAAAGAGGCAGGTACTCTGTGGATTGCCCATATGAACCATGGCCTGGCTGAATATTTGCTTTTAGCCAGGTTTCACTATTGCCAGGCCTGCTTCTCTAGAGACAACTTGGAAAATGTGGCTTTGTGAATCATTGGCTTATGGTTTGCTTTTAGGAATAACAGTCTAAGAAGGTGGTCAGGCCTCCTCCGTGCCTTTTTTGACTGTTCTCTTTTCACATGTTATTGATTTGAATTCTTCTGTTTTCATGATTAGGTATCTACAGAACACATTAACAATAAATAAGACTATGTTCTTTTACTACTTGTTTATTACTTTTTGAATTAGTTTCACAGTGTAGCTCAGGCTGGCCTAGAATTAATAATTCTACCTCAGCCTCAAAAGTGTTGGAATAAGAAGTATACACTAATTTACTTCTCTCTCTCTCTTTCTCTCTCTCTCTCTCTCTCTGTGGGAGAAGCTTTCTGGGAATAGTTAATTAGATGTTTGAGCTATAAAAATGATCTTCTAAAAGATATTGGTGACTCTGATCTTGGATTTACATGGTCTTGATCAGGTTTGGTCAGATTTGATGTAGAGTGGAATTCTCTAAGGCACATTCTCTGGAATTTGCACTCTATGGAATAAACAGGGTTTGTAGTTACTTTTAATTTTTCTTCAATATAAATTTTTTGTTGAAATTTTGTGCATTTCTTACCATATATTGTAATCATATTTAGATCTCTTCTTCTATCTGCATGCTCCCATAGCCCACCCACTAGATTTCATGCATTCTGTCATATATGTTATAGCCTAGCAAGTCAAGTTTGTATCTCCAGGTGTCCCTTGGTGTGTGTTCATCCATTGGAGCCTGGTCAGCCTATCTAGCATCATTCCCTTAAAGAAGACCAACTCTATTTTTGGTAATTTCATGCATGTATAAATGTGTTGTGCTTGTAATTAAACTCCATTAACCTCTCTCATGACTCACTGCTGCTGGCCCCCTTCCTCCAGACTGGGAACATGGATCCTCCTCTGGGGAGATAATCCCCCTCCTACTTGGATATCCTTTTTGATGTGCATGCGTGCGTGTGTGCGTGCATGTGTGTGTCCAACATGATAGGCTGAATTTAATAATGAGCTGGAATAAACTTTTTCTCCCAAGGTTGCTTTCGTCAGGATACTCCTTCGTAGCAACTGGAAAAGAGACTAAGGCATGGTTTTGCTGAAAGAGGCGACAATACCCATGGCTGCTGCTCCCCTCCTCTTGTCCTCTACCTTCCTCTTCCTCCTCCTCATCTTCTTTCTTCATCTCTTTTCCACTCAGCCCTATATGAGCAGACAGTGACTTGGTGACTCACGATTAGTATGAGGGTCAGAACTTCTCTCCAGTCCCTAGGAAGTTGCCTGAAAAACATCCCCTGGTAATTTAGGTTTCAAGGAAAATGTAGCCATATTCCTCCTCTTTATCTTTCAGAGTCTCTTTATTTCAAATTAAATGACATTTTTGTCCTTAAAATTGACTTTCTTTGACTTCCATATGGGACTATGTTAAT
This sequence comes from Eospalax fontanierii, assembly GCA_035773235.1. Taxonomy (NCBI): domain Eukaryota; kingdom Metazoa; phylum Chordata; class Mammalia; order Rodentia; family Spalacidae; genus Eospalax; species Eospalax fontanierii. The sequence goes on along the minus strand of CM069530.1, from coordinate 66,118,707 downwards.
TCAACACGCATCAACTTTTTTTATTTTTATTTTTTATGTGTATGAGTGTATTGTCTACATGTGTGTAAGTGCACCTGTGTTGTGCAATGCCAGAAGAAGTCAGAAGAGGGCATCAGTTACAGAGAGTTAGCCACCATGAGGGTGTTGAGAATCAAACTCAGGTCCTCTGCAAGAGTAATCAGTGCTTTCAACTGCTGAGCCATCTCTCTAGCTCCACACATTAACTTTTGAATGGATAAAAGAAATGAATTTATAATCAAATTTCAGGTGATCTAAGAACTGGGTCTCCACCTGAACGAGCTTTTGTATATGTATGTGTCTGGGAAAATGTGGCAAATGGGTTTGCACATTGCATTTTCTACATTGTCTGTCCTTTTTAGGTCGCAACTCCCATTACTCCGTCCTTCAATCCCTTTTCTCCTCCTTCCTTCCTTTCTTCTTTCCAGAATGAGCTTTGAAGAAGAATCTTAACAAAAGAAAACAGAAGATTCCCCGTAGACTTGTCTTCTGCTTCTCATCCCCACTAATAGCAGTATTAGTCATCTCTTATACAGTTATCCACAACACTATTTCAACCGTCCTCTTTGTGTGTATTTTCCCTGTTTCCTCCCATAGCCGTTATCATGAAGGAAATCCTCCTAGCAATGCCTCCCACACATGACCACAGGGACAGTGTTAGGTTTTAAATTTTGTGTCAGTCTGTTCTGTACAATTTGTACAGTTCATCATTGATATTTTTCTTTGTTATACTAAAATGAAATTTTAGTATCGTTATTAATGGGTACACATATTTGTCTGATGGTAGAGATGATCTCAATCACCTCTGGCCAAGGAGAAGTTATGCTCTTTTTTTTCCCCCTCCTATGTCAAAGACACTAGGTAGGATTCTCCTCTCTGTCTTCCTGAGTTTGGGATTACAGGAACATGAAACCTCCCCCCAAAACGTGCTTCCTTTTAAAACATTCCAGAGCCATAGTTTTATTCAGTGTGCTGTGTTCAACTTCCTTACTAACTCATATTTGGCTAGAAGTTACTTGACGTTATCTTAGATCAGTTGATAAGCTGAGCTTTCTCTTATAATTGTTATTAGTTCTGTGACTATTTTATTGATTGTCTCTTAAGCAATAATGTCTTTATCAGGTACTGGGATGATTATGACACACCCAGTTCCCAAGTGCTTTACAAGGGTGTAAGTTAATTAGGAAGTAGTTTCATAACATTGTGTTTGATCCTCATTGTGACAGCTAATCTTGGCTACGAGCTTCATTAGATCTGGAATCAACTAAGAGAAGCTGCTGAATACACCCGTAAAGAAGTTTTTCTTGACCAGATCATTTGAGGTAGGGAGACCCACTGCTGCTGTTGCTGTTGCCACTCTTGGCTGCTATCAGAACCCATCTTCTTTGGCCTTCCAACATGGCCTGAAGACTACTGACCCTCAGGGAATCCTCCAGGCCTTCAGCAGAAACTGGTACTTCTGAGACATCCAGCTTCATGGACTGAGCAGCTATCAGGTTCTCAGTCTCTCCAGTGTGAAGACAATCATTGCTGAACTGCCACATCGTGTAAGCCAGACTAAGAAACGCCCCTTTAATATATATTCATTCTATTCATTCTGTTCCACTTGAGAACCCTGACTAATATCTTCATCTGTGTATGTGGTGTCCTGAGACCTAAATGCTTGCTCTGTGTGCAAACCAGCTTAATATTTGGATTGTAGTTCTTCTCTGGAAAATGAGGAGGTTGAAAGAAAGAAATTATGTAGTTCATGATGTAATAGTTTTAGCATAGAGTGCTCTAGGCCTGCCTACTTTCAGCTCCATCCCCAGTCTTTTCCCCTCTGCTCTGTGAGAGTGAGGGAACAGCTGCTCCCTGAGGCTGACCATCAGGGCTTAGAAACCTGTGGCAAAAAAGTGTTAAAAGGAGGCAGGACTGCAGCCACCCCAGCTGGGTTGCAGATGGCAGGCGAGGAGTGTGCATGACAGGGAAAAGTCAAGACCCTTTTCTTCGCTTTCATTACAGTGGCATCTTCCAGTGGCCTACTCTCCTCTGGGACTCCAGTTTCCACTGCACCCAGGCCCAGAGGTGATTTCTATAGGGTGATTGTCTTGGTGCTGGTAAGAGCATGTTTTCGTTTTCCCCTCTAGCTTCAAGATAATAAAGAATCTTGCTGTTGCCAGTCTCCAAGATAAGCTTACCTCTCCGTGTCCAGTTTTCAGCCTCCATTCTCCAAGGAGCAACCTTTATTCTCCATTCCATCTGCAGTGAACACATGGGTGGTTTCTCTTTTTCTGGTTAGACTACAGCTACTCTAGAGTTGTCAGAATCTTTCCCTGTTGCTGTGATTAAATCCTCTGACTAAACTCTGACTAAAACAGCAGTGAAAACATGAGGTACTTAGTCTGCAAACAAGTTTAGACATTCTATAGGCAGCTAAAAGAACTGGAATCCAGGATTGGGTGAGAGTTAAAATTTGTAAATCAATTGAGTAGTCAGCAGTGTAAAGATGACAATTAGAGGCTAGAGCTAAGATTCTGAGCATTAATTGGTAGTAAACAGTATAAAAGGTGCAGCTGGAGGTAGACGGCAGGATCGATCAATAGGGCAAGGGAAGATAAGTGAAGATACTGAGACTGAGGGCTGAATCTTGCAGCAGAAAGAGGTGTTATTGAAAGACGTAAGACTAGGTGGCCAAGGAGGGGGGCCTGTCATGCTGTCTATCACCAACATTAATCCTGCAAGCCATGACTTAAATGAACTTTACAGCAAAACAATTGATATGTGTGTGTGTGTGTGTGTGTGTGTATATATATATATATATATATATATCTGCACAGTAAGTTCATCTTCTTGGTAAGTGACATTTTTATGTGTTATTGCTAAATGTAATCCCTAGATTCTGCCCAAAGCGGAAGTTACTTTGCCTCTCACTAACCAGAGTTTAATTGGAGGAAAACCAAAGGACGCTGCTTTAGAAATGGCTAACGAAGGATGCCAGAAGTATCAGGTGTTGAAAAAGGCCATGGAGACTAAAAACAGAAAGAAACATGACATTCAGCAAGGAGACTGCTAGACCTCTGTAAGACCCAGGGATGAACGTTGTGTAAATGAGGTTACAGATTTGGCAGATGCTAAGAAAAGGGGACTAGACTCAAACATTCCTTCAACCTTGAAAGAAGTTTGGCAATTGGAACTGTGTATGTGAGCATGTATGCATGTGTGTGTTTATGTTTGTATGCATATATGTGTGTTCATGTGCATACAGGCATGCATGTCTGTATGTGTGTATACATGCATGCATATATATGTATGTATGTATGATATGTGTGCACGTGTATATTGTGTATGTATATGTGTTCATGTGTATATATGTGTGTACATGTGTGCATGTGTGTGTGTGGCATGCTGCACTTTTTCTTCGTCTGTCCTATTTCTTTCAGTATCTACTATTCTTTAGAAAAATGGAATCCTAGCTGAAAGACAGTCCCATCCTCCAGTTGTCACAGTGCCCAAGCAGGCAGCAGGGAGTCTCTTTATTTATGCCATGGTGCTGACAGTAAGAGGTAGATAGAAAAGAATCCTCCTGGAGTCTGTCACACTGTGATGAAACCAAGTTATCCATAAAAATGCTGTTCAGAAAACAACAACCTAGGTGCAGAGCTTGTAGGAACGGGCTGAGGAGCAGGACTCCAAGCAGCTGGCAGCAGAAGGAAACAAATAGAAGCTTGTCTGGAAAAGTTTGGAGCCAAATATAAATACCTGTTGCCAAAGAACACATTCCTGGCTTGGTTTTGCAAGGGCAAACAGGACTCATTTCAAGCCTGAACCAGGTAGGCATCTATACTGTCATTACATCTCAACCACTGACCCACTATCATTCCCAGCCAATACTCTCGGAGAACCTGACCTCCAAACAGTGCCAGACACAGATATAGAAAAGCCAGGGATTGATTCTGTTTTGTGCGGCCTTCTAAGGTCATTGTTTACAGAATCTATACCATCATTCCAGGGGAAATTTGCCTTATAGATTTAGCTTAAGTCCACCAGAAAAACATTTTCTGCAGGCAGGGGTTTCAGGACTGGCCTTATCAGTATTTCTTTGCTGCTTTTTAAATAGATGTGTAACCCTTGAAGGGCCTACACAGGAGGAGGCAGAGCAGTGTCTATTTGATATTGATGGAGTACCAGGGCGAATAGGGACTTCCTGACATTTCCTTTCCAAGATGTGATCCATGGCCCCAGAGCTGATGCAGCCAGTCTTGGAGGCATCTGTGTGTGCACAATCCTGAGAATTTTTTTTCTCTGCTTCAGTAAGGGAGAAATAGACATCTATCCCATACCCACCAATTCCTATTCATTTATTTATTTGTTCATACAGGTATTAAGCATGATTGATGTCTCATGCCCCCACGACCATGCTCAAAAGGATTAGATAAATTACTTGCCACAGAAAAAAAGAACTTGATGATGTAGAATCAAGCCCAAGTATAGAATCACATCATACTGAAATTCAGAGTAGTAAAAGAATATGTTTTGTTAAAGGCAGGAAAAGGTGTGATCTGACAAACTTTCCAGTAAACAATGACGCTGCAAGCATGTGATTTTTCTGGAAGGCAAGGTCTAGACTAGTAGTCAATCTTACCAGACTTTAGATCAGAATTTCAACTCCTCAGGGAGCAATATGCATATATTCAGAGTCAAGACAGATCTTAGTGCATGAGGGCCCACGTTAATTGTGTCTGATTTAGAACTGAATATCTTGAATATCTACAAGTCTCAGAAAACTAAACACTGCTCTTGGCCCCAGCTTTTCAGGTTTCTGAGCAACAAGACTGAAAAACAGCGTTTGCATCAGTTTTGCTCATGGACCACTAGATGGCAGCATTTCACTTCTTTTGAGATGAAATGCTGCTCTCTTGCAGAGTGCTGACCTGTGTCTGGAGGGCTTTGTAAAGTTGAAAACCTTCAGGAATCCTTGGTGAAATCCACCATCCTTTGACTGATTTTCAAAGAAAGGGAAATATGCTGTGTAATTGTCTTACCAAATTTTCTACAGAGAATTCACTAGCTTGGTTAAGTTGTTAGTCTTTGCGGTTAGCAAATTATCAGAACATTGAAAACCGAAGTAAACTTTTCTATGCCCAATTACAGGATCACTAGTTCAGGTCTGCTTTAGTCTATTCTTAGAAACCTTTTTTCTGGTCTCTAATTTCACCCTTAGGAGCAGAGACATGTACCAGCGCTCTACTTAAGAAGACTGTATGCAAAAATGGACACTTACCTGCAAAGTTCTTGGTGATGACACCCATTTGGGCTTCCCTCTGTCACTGGGACCTGCCGGTGGACTCATCAGCCCTGTCCAGCCCTGTCTTTCCTCTCCGTCTACTTTCTCTTACTTTGTTTGTGTAGCTTTTCATTTGGGATGGTTTCGTGAGTTTGCTTTGTGTGTTTATCTCCTCAGTTTGCCCTCAAGCTCATTGAAGATGGGGCTATAGTCTACATTTCTTTCATTTCCTACAGTGTTTAGGAAAGGGAACAGGAATGATACTCCACCAAAACTTCCTGAATCACAGAGACAGGCATAAAGCTAATTGGTGACTTCCCTGACAGGCATCTGCAGACATTCTCTTTCGATCGCTTGAGCCGGTGCTTTCCACTCTGTCTCTAGTCCAGTTTTCCTGCTTTGCGTCTCAGTTCATCAGGCCTTAAATTAGGGCACTAATGAAAACTAGTGTCCTGACCTGGATCTGCACTGCTCCCTGTAAATTGCGAGAGATGGTGCCTCCTCCTTACTTCCTGTCCTCCTATAAAGAGCACACTAACCATGGAATTTCTTGATCCAAATTTCTATTGCATTCATGAGAGATAATTTAGGTCTAATTGCTTCTTTTAAAAATTTTTTGAGACAAGATCTCATTCCGTACTGGCTGGGCCAGAACATTCATCAGACTTCCTTGTTTTACCTTCTGAATGATGGAATTACAGGTGTGAGCCACCACACCTGTATCTCTAATGGTTTTCTTAGACCTAAACCTTTGGAAAGAGTTCATAGTACATAAAGACAATGGATAATTTTCCTTCCTTACCTTTTTTTTTTTTTTTGATTGTTTAGCGTCCTTTGGTCTTTTTGAGACAGAGCCTCCTTATAGCCCCAGCTAGTCTGGAACTCACTATGTAGATCAGGCTGGCCTTGAACTCACAGAGATCCACCTGCCTCTGCCTCCTGAATGCGGGGATTAAAGGAGTATGCCACCATGCCCAACCCTTCCTTCCTTTGTTAATAACTATATTTGATGTGAAACTGTCCTTGGGTATTCTATGTGATCCTTCTGGAAGAGTGGTGGAAGGCACATTGGATAGCTTGTGTTTAGACAGAGCAAAAGCAGAAGGAGAATCTAGTTGCAAACACCACTGCTATACTGATTTATTTATTCAATTTGTGATATAAGAGCCTAACCAGAAAGAATAAGAGAGCGTGGAAAAATATAAGGGGAGCAGAGCTCTCAAGATCGTAGAAAAGTGGATACAGAAAGCGGAAGAGGGAACTGAGTCTGATTACTTCTAGATTTGTGAGTGGTTTGCAGGAACACCATGAGGGCAGGAACAGAGGAAGAGCAGATTCAAAGGCAAAGTGAATCTCAGTTTATGCGTACTGTGAGCTAACTGCAAAACGTCCGAATGGAGACGCAGAAGGCAGAAGGACAAGTGGGGTGAGAAGAGGAGTTTGAGTGCAATCCATAGAGCTGGGACCTGCCTCAGTGTTACAGTAGCTGCTCCAGGTGGGGTTGAGGTTACCCGTAAGTGACCAATTATGAAACATCAGAAAAATCAACAGTTTTGAGATGAGGGGGGGGGAAAAGTGAACCAGGAAGATGTCCAGGACTGCTGTCATGGATGTGAAAGGAAAAGACAGAGTCAAGAGGACATGCAATCAGGAAAGCACAGTACTAGGCATTCTGAGAGGATGGGAAGGATCAGGCAGAGAAGCAAAAAGACCAGGTTCAAAAGAGCCATTCGTGGAGAACACAGCTTGGAGACAGCCGAAGAGTAAACTGCCTTGGGATTTGCACAGGGCCTCGCACAGTGCTAAAGATGTGCTTTGTAGTCCGTAAATATATGTTAAACTGAGCTGAGCAACTGATTATAAGATCCTGCAATGATTCTTACATGGGCACAGAAGGCTCTACTACTTAGAAGATAAGATGGTAAAATATCTCAGGAATTGTTTTCAAACCACACAGTATCTATACCCATTCCAATTCCAACCTCTGTGACAACCCGTTTCCCAACATGGAAATCATTCCATGTAACTAGATGTGATGCTGGGGGCGAAGCTTTGGACTGCAAATGTGATAACAGTGGAGGGAGAGAAACAACAAATTCTCAGTAAGATCAATGGTTAATTGTATGCATGATAAACTATATATCCATGCATGAGATCTTGCATAATCTTGCATAATATGTGAAGCTTACTTAAAAAAATAGTTTGTTGTTTCATGCCAATTTCAGCATAGGCTAACACAAGGCTCAGAGATGGGCTAATATACAAAGTCTAATGGTTAGACTGAGTGAGTGAATGCTGATCATTCCTGAGGAACACTGTGATTTGTTTTGATAAACAAAATAGTCTTATAAGTAAGAACAAACTATGTGTTCCAGCTGAAGAACTTGTTCCCTATTTTCTGACTGAGTTTTCAATCAGATCAGATGAAAGGAAATGCCAGTTTTACCAAAGAGGCTGTTTCTGTGCACCTGATCTACAGAATGAACACTGTTTACCCGTTGCTGTCTTTCCCAGCACCTCGTTCACAGTTTATAATTGTGTGTTCATGTGCTCATTTGATACATATCTGTTTCACTCACAGGTCATGAAACTGAAAGCAAAAATCAAATCTCTTTTGGTTTGTTTTCTTTTCTTTTTTGAGATAATACCTTGCTACGCAGTCCATACTGACCTAGGACTCACAATCCTTCTGCCTCAGCTTCTCAAGAACTGGGATTACAGGGGAGTACCACCACGTCTTGCCTAAACATTTGCCTCTTTGACTGTATTCAATGACCTTCTCATAACTGACCTATTCTCCTAAATCATAACCCATGAAAGCATAAATGCATACTTTGGGGCCTCGCCTCATTCACCTTACTTGATTTAAATGGCACTTCTTTGCCTTCTATTCAGTTGAAAATGAATTATCCAAGAGATGATACCAAGATCTCCAACCTAGGAGAAACCACTTCATTTACTTTTTGTTTCTTTGCTTTGACAAATTACAACTTCTTCAGATCTACTGAGACTTTTACATTACACAGTTAATTATGTTTCCTAATCTGTGAGCAAGGTCTCTTCTGTTAAAATTTATCTAACTGTGATTTTGAAAATCATCTTGTGAATAGTTTTTAATCATTCTGCAATAAGACTGTAATTCAACTGGCATGGCAAAATGTGCCCATGGTACAATAATGGCACTGATGATATGGGGCAACCAACTGCTTTCTGATTGGATTTAAGGTCTGGTATTGTAAATTTGGCCAAGAACCCATGGTTGGGGAGCTCACAGACCCCAAGGATGAACTTACTATTATTATTTTGCTAAGTGGACAGAGTATTAAACTATTCTCTAAACTTGTATCTGTCTACCCATAGATTAGTGCAGTGTTCAATCCTCCTTAGAGAAGTTTCTTTGGGCACTGGATGATAATTAACATTACCCATAGCTGAACACAATGAAGAGAATAAATGTCAGTGAAGTGCTAAGCCATAAATGGGACATCTATACCACCCTCCTTTCCAAAGCACAGGGCTCAGGGACCGTTGCAGAAGGAGAGGTGGAAAGATTGCAAGGACGAGAGGTCAGGGAGGACCACAGTAAAACAGTGTCTTCTGTACATGACAGAACTGCCACCCTCATGAACTCACAGAAACTGTAGTTGCCTGCACAAGACCCACACAAGATTAAAACCAGGCAAGATCCCAACTCGGAGAAGAATATCTCACGAAATCCCAACCTTAACTGAGGAGCTGTGGACAGTTGATGGCTTCTCGGGGAGGGAGGGTCAATTTTCTTTGAGGGTGAGGTCCTTGTTAGGTTCGACACACTCTGGTGAATGGCCCCATGTCCATGAGTGTGTGGGCAACACAGACTGGAGGGGATGGAGAGGTGAGGGTGGATCCGGGAAGAATTAGGGGTAGGAGTGGAGGTTAATATGATCAAAATACACTGTATGAAATTCTCAAAGAATTAATTAAAATATTACATTAAAAAAGAAACCTGTAGTCCTAAAGACAAGTATTTAAACTGATATACCTAGCAGATATTTTTGTGTAGCAAAGACATTTTCATAGTCCCCAAAGCAAATTCTTTCTTTAAACATTCTATTTATTATTTTATTTTATGAGTATGAGTATATTACCTGCATGTATGTAAGTGCATCCATATTGTGCAATGCTGGTGGAAGTCAGTAGAGGGCGTCAGACTCCCCTGTGAACTTTGGAGGTCAGATGACACTGGAACTCCCCTGGAGTTATGGATGGTTGTTAGTTGCCAGGTTCTCTGCAAGAACAGCCAGTGCTCTTTAATTGCTGAACTATCTCTCCAGCCCCCAAGGAGAGTAAATTCTAAAAACTTAGTGAATGGTAGATATTCCATGTAGCCTCATAGTTGCTCTGGATCAGTATACCTGGGAGGGATGTACACACAAAATCCTTAAACAAAAACTTAGGAGCAAAGGATGAAGAAAGGATCTGAGAGAAAGACTGTGTGTCCTATTTTATTCAGATATACGGTAAAACTAGTTACATGGAGGAATTACAGAGACCAGAAGGGTTCCCGTGCACTTTTTGTATACTTTTTTTATTTGAGATTTTAAAACTTGGAAATTACCTTTTAGTTAAAGAGGTATATAAAAGTGTATTTTTGTAGACCATGAACATAGAATGAGAAAAAAAAATATAGGGGTTGCTTATGGTCAGCGTGGAGGTGATGGCTGAGTTTAGAGAAAAAGGCTAGAGCTGTGAACAATGATGTACAGACTATGGGGTGGACATGCAGCTCAGAGGTCAGAGTGTGCCTAGCATGAATGAAGTTCTGGCTTCAATACCCAGTTCTAAGAAAAAGAGTATAAGCTTATTGAAATCATAATTTAAAGATCATGAGGTTCAATCATTTTCTGTCTATAGGGCATTAAACCAATTCCACAAGGACTTCTAAAACTTTAATTTTCTTTTACTATTCTGCTTATAATCCGATCTTTAAGTGTTTAGCATGTCTGTGGTTTCACTGTTTTGTTGTTAAGAGGGAAGAGGATATTACTGAGATTAAGTGCGTTTTCTTAGTCAGTACTCTATACTGGCAATTGCTGCCTTTTTTAGTCTTAGGTTTTTAAGGTACTTTCACATTTATAGTTCCAGCATATTTATAAAATTCTGACTATATTTAGTAAGATGTTAATTATATAAATGAATGCTCTTAATGCACATTATGAGCTTCGAATTTTTTGAAGGCTTTCGTTTTGACTAAGACATAGACATGCATGTGTTTATGGAATAAAAACATACTACACATACCAGAAAGGTCTAGAACTGGAAATTGAAAACTAGATCTAGCTGCTTCAAAAAGAAAAGCATGTAGGAAGAGTGTATAATTTCCGTACTATCTTAGGGCTTGGAAAAATGCCCAAATTAGTGTCAAAGGGAACTCCAGGGGAAGACTCAAAATCTACCACCCTGCGAGAGAGAGAATGGAAAATTGGACGGATAGCTTCATTTAAAAGCATAAGTCAGGAAGAATCTTGGGGAGTTTAAGGCCTAATAGCAGGATTTCTATTGGATTTTTCTGCCTAATTGAAATATCACTATGATTTACCAATTTGAATTATTTTGGAAATAAGCAGCAATGCAGCTGTAAGGCATTAGCTACAGTCAGAGCCACCACGGGTTGCTTTTTGGCCAGTTTTCACATCAGCAGTAACCCAGACTTACTGCCTATTTCCCTCTTTGATCTTTAGATCTCCTTTCTAAAGATTGTATTATATTTTAAATTACATAGTGTGTGGGTGCGCGCAGGCGCTAGCTTTCAGAGACCAGAGGAGGGTGTCACATCCCCTGGAGCTGGAGTTATAGGCAGCTGTGAGCTGCCAGAAGTGGGTGCTGGGAACTGAACTTGGGTCCTCTGGGAGAGCTGGAAGCACTCTTAACTGCCAAGCCATCTCTCCACCACTTCAACCCTTCTGAAGTGCAGTTTCTCTTGGATTCATTCTATTTACTTTTTTCGAGATGTTATTTCTTATCCAGAGAACTGCTTCTCACACTTACATGTGCAAACAGTGCAGGCTCCCAAGATTTTGCTGAAATGGAAATTTGGATTGTGAGGTCTGGGGTGGACTTGAGAGTCAGAATTCTCTCAGGTTTCTGGCAATGATACTTTTGTTCTGTGGGCAGCAGGGATCTGCAGCATACGCCAGTGGTCTCTGAAGTGACCACACAGCAGCAGCACACAGTTCTGTAATGCCACCTTAATAAGAATTTCCCTTTGCTGGCAAACATTCAGGAATCTAACAAATCTAGTTTAAAGTCCAAATCAAATTACTTTCTGTCCTCTATCTGAGATAACTTCCTCAGACTCATTCAGAAATAATTTTCTGATCTCGTTTTTCACAATTCCTCTTCAAGAACATGGTTTTGGTAAAATCAGTCAAATTTCCTTTCTTTGTGGAAGTTTCTGCCCCAGAATGGGTGAGCCGGGTAGGTTTACTAGCCACTTCCCCATCATCTCCGAAGTGCATCTTAGAAATAAGGAGGGAACAGAAGAAACTGGGACGTTCATGAGTGGATGGATGGGACAAGGCAAATCTTCCGGTTCATCTGTGGATGGATGAACCACCATGCAAGCGGTGGCTACGCTTCTTGGTAGGAATCAGGAATGAGAACTTGTCCTTCCGTTCTCTCTGGCAATGCAGTGCCAGGCCCAGTAGTATCAGGCCCAGTGACTGCTGCAAAGTGAATTACCTGGGCTCAGGTGTCCCCAGCTCTGTGTGCGTGGATGCTCCGTGCTCACTGGATGACCTCCGGACTTTCAATGTCAGACCCTCCATGCTCCAGAGTTGGGGCATTCAGCCTCTTCACATTTCCGTTGTGAGCAATAATTAATTAATAATTAACTGGTTTTTTCGTATCCTCTTCATTAGATTTAGCTAGCCATGTCATCCTCACTTTATAAGAAAATCTAGAAGTAGTCTTTTATTTTCTATACTCTGAAGTCATTTAAATAGGGTTAAGATTTTCTGATGTTTGAGGTCGTGTGAAGTCATCTGGGCCAGGTTCCTTATTGATGAGGTAACTTCTTCCTATGGAAATCAGTCGACTTAAGCTAATTATATTTAATGGGATTAAATCTGAGCAATTAAATTTTCTAGGAAATTACTATCATTTCATCTCCATGTTATTTTATAAAGTTGAACAAAATTATCTCTTAAAATAGTCCTAAAATCTCTTTTAGTGGTCACTTCTTATTGTGTGTGTGTTTAGGCAAGTTATCCCCAAGTAAATTAGCAAATGATCTCCCCCAAACAAAGCCACAGTATCTTAATTTACTAATTCTGGTTTTCCTTTCTTCCCTCCCTCACTCCTTTTCCCCTTCCTCTTCCGTTTGCGGTTTTCATGGTTTATTTTCCCTAGAATTTGGGCTTAGTATTTTAATTACTTTTTTAATCCTTTCATTTCTATAGATATAAAAGCTTAAGGCATACATATCACAAATTTCCTTGTGAATCAAAATAGGAATTTATTGACATGCTACAGACAGTGAGCTTCCCCCGGGCCACCTGCCTTCTATGGGGTTCCTTGGCTGCAAGCATTTTGTGTCTAGATGGAAGTTTGAGACTTTCAAGAGGCTGAAGCTGGTGACAGCCAGGGAAACTCAGGGGCAGTTGGTTGGTTGGAGTTTAGGTCCAACTTGGCTTTTAACTCCACTGGCTTAGTCAGTAGTCATTCAACCTTGTCTTTTCAGTGGACCTCATCTAACCCAGGCAAGGAAAGTCTTTGCAGGGGGGATACTTCTCCATGTCCTAACCTGTCAGCATCTTGGGTTATAGTGCTCAGCAAGGAAGACTCTAGAGACGTTCACAATCTCCTCCTCATAGCCTAACAGCCTTGTACACACCGACAGTGGGATCCACAGGCATTTGTCAGGTCTCCTGGGTAGGTCCTCACAGGGACCCGTGAGTTGGCAATGGGTCACAGGTTATAGAATCTCAATGCCAATTTAAAAGAAAAATAATAATAGAAAACATGACGTCATGGGGTCGTTAGGCTGAGAGTGGAGACAGGAGAGGTGGTCTGAAATACACTACATTAAATTCTCAAAGAATCAATAAAACATTTTAAAAATTATTACATGTATTTATTCTTGTGGTCATGTGTACATGCTCAACAATACACACATAGAGGTCAGAGGACAACTGTCAAGAGTTGGTTGTCTCCTTCCATCATGTGGATCTTAGGATCGAATCTAGTCATCAGGCTTGGCAGTAAGTGCCTTTACACCCCGAGCCATTTTGCCAGCCCCAAGATGTGTCATTTTTGTAAGTAAACAAATTTATAAAATTCAGTAATAATCTGCTTATGGGACACATATCCAAAATAGCAATAAAAAAAATTAGTCAAAAGTGGTGGTGTTTTAGGGTTCTCTAGAAGCGTAGACATGTATTACAAGAGGATTTGCTAGATTGGCTTACACAATATGGTCCAGGTATTCCCACAGCAGCTGACAACCCAGTATCCACTCAGTCCAAAAGGCTGGATGTCTCAGTGGTCCCAGTCTGAAACGGGGTTGTAATATGTGTGGTTTTTGTTTTGTCTTTTTTTTTTTATTTGAGACAGGTTTTTCCTGTAGCCTCAGCTGACCTAGAACTCTCTATGTAGACCAGTCTGGCCTAGAACTCACAGAGATCCATCTGCCTCTGCTTCCCAAGTTCTGAGATTAAAGGCGTGCACCATCATGCCTGGCAAATGTATGATTTTTGATGGTGCATTTCCAGACATGCCCATGGGTTCTTCTTTTTTCACTATAATAAATGTCTTGTATCCCTCCTTCATCTTTGTTCACTTGATTTTCTTGTCTGGGACTGATATTCCAAGGACCATATTTTTATTGTGTTTCTGACCATTTCTTGTGGTATGCCCTGGAGTTTCAGTGCTGTGTTCATGTTACTTAAAATATTATTTCCATCATTGGTTATAATGCTTATCAGCTTCTTGTTTCATTCAGTGCCTTTTGACTTGATTTGTAGCTAGTCCATCTTCAAACCTGCCTCTCCTCTCTCTCTCTCTCTCTCTCTCTGTATGTATGTATGTATGTATGTATGTATGTATATGTATATGTGTGTGTTTGTGTATGTATGTGTATATATATGTATAGTCTTTTTGAGACAGGGTCTCCCTGTAGCCCCAGCTAGCGTGGAACTTGTTATGTAGACAAGGCTGGCCTTGAACTCACAGAGATCCACCTTCCTCTGCTGTCCAAGTGCTGGGATTAAAGGTGTGCACCATCACACTTGGGCATGTCTGGCTTCACTTCTTTGTTTTGACCTTCCCAAACTTCAGTATGTTTATAGTATCTCACTTAGAGTTGGACCTCTTTAATGAGTATCAAGCCTGTCTCTAGGATGACAAGAGAACATGGCTGCCCTTCCAGAGTCTGTGTTCTTGTACTCATTGGACATGTTGTCACAGCTGCTGTGCCTCCCCATTTCCTCTGTTTCTGTGCACTTCAGGGTGAGGGACCCAATCAATATTTATTTTTCTCTTAAGGATGTTTCATTTTTTCTAGTGACTCCCTTAATTAATCCCTCCATTCCCCGCTTAGGCTTCTGCAATTTCATGTGTCAGTTGAAAGTGATGGTGTTCAGTAAAGTGTATTTCATTTTTTCTCCTTTGTATTCTGATTTGTCAGTTGTATATTTTTAGCTTTGTCAGAATTATACCAGCTACATATTATCTTTTACTTTTTCTGTTTTAATCTACTGTCATATCTACAATTATATATATTATGATATATATATATGTATATGATGAATCCATTGGAAATATACATAACTTAAATGCCCACTACCTGCTCTGAAAGGGTATAAGAGTCCCATTCTCCAGGCTGCTGTATATCTGAAGTTGTTTTCTGTCTTGCCGACTCTGTGTGTATAGGGAACATTTAGGTGGTTTACAGGGATTACTGATTCAAGAATGCCTTATGTTTTATAGTGAAACCTCAGTCTTCTAACAGATGGAGCCCTTAGAGACGGAGCTGGTATACCTTCTGGTTCTGGTTTTCTTTTGTTTCTTCATTTAAAACATTTTTAGCATGTCTTCCTACTTTTCTTTACCACTGATGTCTAAGGGATGCCTGCTGCCTGAGCACCTACTGGGCCCTTTTGCAGAAGCCACTGCTTCCCCAACCCACTGCCTCCGTACTGAGCCCTTTCTGTCCTCCTTCACTTCTCCAGGAGCCAGTGTTCTGAGCGACCAGACTCGCTACTGCCCCAGGTCCGCTCCACTCTGCTCCATTTTCTCTTTTCAGGAGTGATTTTCCTTCCTCCATTTTCCACTTTCATGTGTTTATTTTATTTTTAAGTTTTTAATTTATGGATCCATAGTAATGATATATGTTTGTTGGATACAGTGTTGGATATTTGGAACAGAGGTAGCTGTAGTGATGAATTTTGAGTAATTAGTATGTTCGTCACACATGTTTTATTTCTTTGTTGATGAGAGCATTTAGGATCCTTTCTTCTGGACCTAGGGAGATGACTCAGTGGTTAAGAGCACTGGCTGCTTTTGCAGAGGATCTGAGTTTAGTTCCCAGCACCTACATGGCTGCTATCAGTCATCTGTGAATCCAGTTCCTGGGGATATGATGCCCTTTTCTGGCCTTCATGGATACTGCACACATAGGTGTACTTAGAGACATGCAGGTGCAACACTCATATGCCATAAAATAAAAATAAATAAATAAAAATTCCAAAAAGAGAAGATGTTTTCCTCCCTTTCTTCTGGGTATGTTGAAATATCCAAGAAACTGTAGCTATCCTATTGTGCTATAGAATTCTAGAATTTCTTTCTATTTGTAGTTTTGTATGTGTTAACCAAGATCTCTCTGTCCATCCTAGACTTTGTTACACTGGTTAAACCTTTTTTGCTATGAGATCAACTTTTTTTTATCTTCTGCTAATACATGGGATATGTGTCTTTCTACACCTAATTTATTTCACTTCACATAATATTCTCCAGGTTTATTGAGCTGTTGTTGCAAATAACAGGATTTCATTCTTTTATTGCAGAGTCATATCCCATTGGGTCTACATACACAGTTGCACCAAAGTGATTCACTTAGGTGATCCAATATCTTGGCTATTGTGAGTAGTGCTAAAATAAACATAGGTGTGCAGATAGGTCTTTAACACACTGATGTCCTTTCCCTTGGCTTTATACCCAGGGTTGGAATTGCTGGATCATATGGCATTTCCATTTTTGGTTTTAAAGTTAAAATTTCTCATGTTTGCTGTCTCCCATTGCTCTGGGCATAGATTATGGATATTTTTGTTCACTCCCTTTTTGAATCTATGTGGTTTTTTGGAGAATGTGAACAGTAATCTAACTTGGGTAGTCATCAACCTATGGGAACTCAATGGGTAACAGATATCGTACTTTTGTTTCAGTGATTTTGAGCAGACTTTTATTGTAGAACACTGAGGACGTACTTTGTTCAGCGTCCGACGGATACATGCCCTAGTCCCTTGGTACCATGGAAGATAATTAAACACAGAATTTGTTTTATTCATTTGCGTATAGTTCCTAAAGATAAAATTATGTGAACTTGTATCAGCATAGCTGTAGTAAGGATTATTATTATTATTTTTTACCTAATAATACATGGAGTAAGATGAAGTTTTTTTTCCAGTGTTTATTTTTAATTGAATTTTTGTGCTTTTCATACAAAGTGTATTAATCATCTTTATATCTCCTTCCACTCCCCCGCTTATCCTCCCACTGGATTTCATGCATTCTGTCATATATGTTAAGGCCTACTGAGTCAAGTATACCCAGATTTCCCTCAGCACGAGTTCATTCACTGGGGTCTAGTCAGCCTATCTAGAATCTATCCCTTACAGAAGATCAACTCTCCCTCACCCAATGGTAATCAGCTGTGCAGTAGTTCTTTGGCTAAGGTTGGAGCCCACTGCCCGTTTCCCAAGTTTTATGTTATTTTTGTCTGATTGAGTTTGTATGGGTCTTGTGCATTCTGACACCATTGCTGTAAGTTCAGATGAGCGAGTTCCCAGAGGCCTGAAAGCTTCTGTTTCCTTATGTTCATGCAGCAGTCCTGGCTTTTACAATCTTTCTGCCCCTTCTTCTGAAATGGTCCCTGAGCCCTGGGTGGGTGGGGTTCAACATGGGAGTCCTGTCCAGGACCCACATTCTGCAGTTTCTTATTCTCTGCACTTTGGTCATTTGCAGCCTTTTGTGTTCATCACCCAAAGTTTTTATTATAGTTAAAGGAAAAAATAATTATACTTTCTTTGATTAAAAAAATCACATATATTAAGCTCTCTTCTTGAAGCTACTTGGAAGGATGTCATGTAAGAAAAAGAAAAACAGTTGAAAACTATCCATAGGCTCATGCCAATGATTTAATGTAACCAAGCTGGCTGAATGAAGAAAGTATCTCATAAAGGTTGCCAAACAATTTTTATGTTTATAGTAGATGGTTTTCTTATGTTTAATTGTGTAGCTCTGTGATGACACACACACAAAAATAACTCAGAAATGATGAGTCAGTACCACTTCTAGGAAATGGCTTGTGCCGACATCTTTGTCTAGAGCAGAAATTTCTATGATGCTCCATGTCTGTGCTGTCCAAGGAAGGTCACAGACTGATAGATGGACTGAGGAACCACATTTAAACAAATTTATTAGAATTATATTTAAATTATGTAACCAATATGATTTATGGTCATTGTACTAGACACTGCCAGTGTCGAGAGAGACATCCATGGTGCCTAGTTTGGGGGAGAGGAAAACAAAAGAAGAGGAAAATGGAGGTGAAGCAAGCGATTTATCATTTGCCAACCATCTATTAGCTATCATCCATGTTATCTATTATCCATCTGTTTATCTATCTATCATTGTTCATCCATCTATCCTTCCATCATCTGTCATCTACCTTCTTCTGTTTATCATGTATGCAAGAAAGGGAAAGAGTGACTACTTTACAGTTGGGGAAAAAATGAAATGCTCATTTTACTGGTCTTTAAGCCCAGGACTAATTGTAATAAACTGTGGAAGGCCTTCAGTTGTTGACTTAGTCACTGTGCATTGAACTATGATATGTGTCTATGTTTATGCCTATATTGTTCCTTGATAAATACTTCATACTAGTGAAAACCGTTCATAGAACATCACTTGATAAACGGAATATTTTGAATGCCAAGAAGCACACACTCACACTGAACTCCTCCCCATTATCACATTAGTGCATGTTCATATTTGTACTTTATCGTCAAGAGCTCTTCACAGAATTGTTATCTAGACAATGGTTCACTGGTGTGTTGGGTTGCCTAGCGTTTACGATAAGATCTAGGATATAAAATGCCTGGGTCTGATTCCTGCATCTCCACTTATCAGGCAGGGAACTCTTGGATAGATACTTAACTTTTACATTAGTTTCTCATTAGAGTTGTTATGAAGTTTAAAAGACCTCATGTTTTTTGGTGCATATCAATCGCAGTGCTTTGTACTGTTTATTGATAGGTTAAATAAAAATGAAAATAAGAATTTAGAAGCTCTCAGTTAATACCATTATGAATGACATTTTCTTACTCAAAGTGTGTTCAAGTATCCATCACATGGTAGACATCAGAAATGCCATCACGTAACCCAACATGTTGGTGCTGGCCTGGCAGGTCTCATATGTGAGGGTCTATATCTCAGGGGCCTTGAGATGACTGTACAGCTCCTTTGTACCCAGCCAACATAGAGGCTTTTGGTGAGAGTCTTCAAATAACTGCAAACAGGAAAACCATGTCTGACTCCAGTTTCACAGTCTTGGAATGGATCTGTTTTCAGAATGTGAATAAACGCCCAGGTTAGGCTGGTGGAATTCAATACTCTGTTGCTAAGTATCTAAATCTATTCGTGGCATCCTATTTTTAGAGTGTTCAGGAGTGAATCAGAGACCTATGATTAATTATTAATGATGATGAAATAACACTGTCGGATGACAGAAAGTAGCAAGTTTTAATACCAGCTGCTTTGAGGATTACTTTTAACAAACATATGAAAGAATCTCTGAAGTTATATTTACTGGTTTGGAATACTGCTTGTTTTGATGTTTTTTTTTTTTTTTTCTCTCTAAATGTCTATGGTGCCATCCTATCTTGGAGAGAGAAAAGACTGGGAATGACAAGCTTTGGAAAATGACACTTACTGCTTTTTATTTATTGTTATGCAGACTAACTTCCTAAACTGAGTGAAAGCTTGCTTGACAGAGTGTTAGATTAAAAGGAAACTTCAAAGCATTTGTCTTTAAAGTGTTATAATACTTGGTAATATTGATTATTTTTAAAGTTCAGACTCTGTCTTCTGAGTTAGGTACATAATGAAACTAAGGGGTAGAAAGTTATATACTAAGCTCTACATGGTGGTACATATCTGTATTTGTAGCTCTGGGGAGGGAGAGGTAATGGGATTCTGAGTTTGAGGCCACACTGGGCTACATAGTGAGACCCTGTCTCAATAAGCCACTTTACATCTAGTATTATAAAGGAAACTACAGACTTTTCATTAGCCAGAACAATGTGGTTCAAGGCAAAATAGAACTTTTTAGTATTATTTTTTTACTTCTGTAGCCAATGTAAGAAACAGACTACGAATTTTAAGATCTATGTGCTAGCAGCCATTTCTACAAAATGTCTATTTATCCACAATCATGCTTAAAAATAGGTTCATAACATATTCTAACTAGAAGAAAAATGAAAGATTTGTCGACTCTTCCCTTTCTCGTAACAATGAGACCCCTAAGACTCAGACAGAATGTGACTCACCTAGTCTAGCAACTAGACTGAGGCCAGGACTAGACTTGATTCTTCTGACTTTTGAAGATATTTGAAAAGTCTGAAAGTGTTCTAGAAGCATTTCCTGTAAAGATGTGACTGTTTTAGCCCAATGCCGCTGCAAGAGTGACTTTTCCTTTGGGTGCGTCTCCATCTCCAGCATGGCTGTTGTGCTCCAGCCATCCCAGAGAATGGAGGACGATCGAACATGGCCTCAGGTGGCTCAGAGTGCTTCAGGAGGAGGAGCTCCCGGGATACTACATTGGTGGATCAGAACTGGAGTTATGGAAGGTTGTTAACCACCATGTGAGTGCTGGGAATCCAACAAGATCCTCTGCAAGAGCAGCCAGTGCTCTTAACTGCTGGGTCATCTTTTTAGCTCCCGAGTCCTCCATTTTTGCCTGCTTCTAACTCTTAATATGCATATATTTTTTTTTTCCACTTTTCTCACTTTTAACTTTTGTCTTTTTGAGAGTCTTGGCCTGTAGCCCAGGCTGGTGGAACTTCCTATGCAGCTTGGTCTGGCTTCCTGGCTCAAACTTGTCAATCCTTCTGCTGCAACCTCCTGAGTACTGAGATTACAGGCCTGAGGCACCATGCTACAGATATGAGCCATCATGGGATTACAGGCATGAGGTACATGCCTAGCTTCTAACTTTTATTATCGCCGGCCCCCAACCCATCTTGTTTCTTGGCTGTGTATTGCTCTGTAGCCAGGATGACTAGTCTCCTGTTTTAGCCCCTTAACTGCTGCGATCACAGGCCTGAGCTACCACGCATGGATCCTGACATCTTATTCTCTTCACACCTCTTCTTCAGTATCCTTTGTAGCGACTGCAGATATTTAAATGGAGAAGTAATATATTTGAAGTAGTTCTGATGAGATCTAATTTGGCATGCTGTGCTAAATGTAGTGGAGTAGGAATGTCATTCAGAAGTAGAGACCAGACAGGAAGTGAAGAAAATCATCTGAGTGCCAAACATTGAGAGCAGTGGGAGTGCAAAGCATAGTCAGTGGAAACCGTCCCAAGAAAGTGAAACAAAACCTAGCCACAAAACCTGAAGCTGCCACCCTCCTCCACGCCCTCTCTACCTCTGACAACAGAACTCACAAATCAAGGACCACCCTCCCCTGTGTTCTCAATGGCATCACATCTCTGTTTCTCAAGAACTTGTGACATGTTATAACTTTGTTCACCCCTTCCTCTACCTCTTTGGACCCGATTCATTCAACATTCTTAAGTCTCTCCATTCTAAAATCAAAATTTCCTCCATATAATGGCCCAGTCTCTTCTCCTTTACTGATAAGCATCTTGAAAGAACAATCTAGGCTTGCTGTTATTCTGCTTCAATGACCTAAGTCAGACATTTTGCTTTCTTTCAAATTAAATAAACTAATTAGTGCTCTGGACTGGTGTTCACTCCTACTTCTTCCTCACAGATGTTTCTTGCTGAGGTGCTCCCCAGTGCTCTCCAGGTCAGTAAGGTCTACAACTCTCTGTCCTGGCTACAAACAGCTTCCAGTACAGCTAGCTACTCAAACAAAACTCGTGTTCTTTTTCTCAAAATCACTTCCTCCCAGGTATTTCAACAAACCAAGGCATCAGCTGCCTATTTCTGCCACCTAAGGAATCACAGGTGTTTTTTGGCACTTCCCTGCTGGATTCTTTTTCTTTCTTTCTTCTTTTTTTTTTTTTAAAGAAAATATTGTATTTTAAAATTATTTTTATTTTATTTTATTTCAAGTGTATGAGTGTTTTGCCTGCATGGAAGGCAGGTTGGATGAAGGCATTGGATCCCCTGGAACTGGAGTTATGAATGGTTGTTAACTACTATGTGGGTGCTGGAAACTGAACCTAGGTCCTCTGCAACAGCTGCAGGTGCTCTTAACTGCAGCCCTTTCCAGCCCCCTTACTGTATTCTTAACATCCTGCCAATTACTGAGTCAAACTGATTTTGCTTCCTAAATTTCCTACCCCCTTCCATTCTGCTGATTTGACCTGAAGTCTAAAACACGTTTTTCTCTTATTTGAGCTATTGCACCTAAACAGCCTCTTCCACCTACAATCCATTTTCTTCCTGACAGTTGGAGTGCTGCCTGAACAGCCCATGACAGCCACCAAGAATCAAGAGATTCTGATATACTGTGCTTTGAGATTGGTTGCTAGTCTCCATTTTGCCTGCCTTTTCAAGAAGGGTGAGCTAAGGTGCCTATCTTTTGTTGGAGGCATCCAAAGAGGGGGACGCAAGGGAAGTGAGGAAATTTCAGAAATGTCTTTCTCTGTATGGATGAAAAACTCACTTTTGTACAGTGTCCTTCAGTCCAGTTTCCCTAGATCATATCAAACACAAGCTACTGATCACATTGTCTTGGAAATCTCAGCCCTAGTGTTCAGAATCATCTCTACGAATACTAATAGTTAGGAGACAATTGCTATCAGGCAGTGCCAGACTGAAGGTAGAACCAGGAACTCTACCCAGAGAAATGTGGCAACACTTCTGAACAACCACAATTCATAATCTGCTTTTCTTTAGATCTATCTGGTTGCTATGTCCAACATGGCAAGGGTTCAGAGACTCCTCAAAGAGGGGTAGCACAGCATGAACGAAAGATACAACACTGAATTAGAATCTCAAGAACAGAACATAAGGAGGATCTCTGTTGAGGGAACAGAGGCCCTGAGTGTCTGTTCCATTATACATTTATTGCTTTCCCTTACATAGATAGAACAAACAAAGACCATTACTTGTGTAGACATTCCTATGAAAGTTTCCTCAGTACTGATTGGTAGGCTATTTTAAAACAGAGAACTTGCTTGCTAAGATGGAAACTAGCTAAGTATAACAGACTTATGACATGCAGTCAGAATGCTTCTTTCTTATTAGGCCTGAGGACCAAAATACTACTATGTTCTGCCTCAACACCCATGTCCGTGCGGCTTTTGCTGTGTAGACGTCCTTGACCACACATGCTATTGCACATAGTCAAGCATGATTTCAACAGCATTCAGGTAAGGCAGTTGTCCCTAACCTCTGGTCATGCATTGACTTCACTCTAACAAAATATTGAATAATGGTAATGACAACTTTTGGACCACGCTATGATGTACAAAAGCTTTACTCCAATGTGCATGTCTTACTTCACTGTTTAAAATCCTTCTATAGTTGTCTTTGCTCTTAGGTTAAAATTTCTAATCATATGGGCTCTAAAATCCAATTTAATCTCAGATCTTTAGGAGAACAGGCAGTTGGTATGAATTCTTAATTGACTTACCTATAAGGCTACCATGTTTGTTGGGGCTTGGGCCATCTGTATTTGTTAGTAAAGGCACTTAGATTCAGTGCCTTGAAGAATGAAGCAGGAGGCTGGAGAAATGACCCAGACTTTACAAGCACTTGCTACTCTTCCTGGAGGCCTGAGTTCAGTTCCCAGCACCCATGTCTTACAGCTCACAAGAGCCTGTAACTCTGGCTTTAGGTGATATCACACACACACACACACACACACACACACACACACACACACACAGAGAGAGACACATACACACACAATTAAAATAGCAATAAAATCTTTAAAAAATGAACAGGGCATACTTTATAAGTATGCCAGCATGGAGGAGAAACAGACCTTGCCGTCTTGGCCACTTGTCTACGGCCTCTTCCTCCCCTCCTTCCTGCCCATATTATAACTTTATGACAATGTAGAGCTTCTTTCCACACAAAGTTTAGGAATAAATCATTCCCTGTGTCTAGGGTGCTTTTACTTTTTCCCCTGTCTTGACAGTTTGTTCCTTTGTTCTGAATTAGATTCTGTTTCTCTGCTAACGCACACTTATCCTCTATCTTCTTAACGTTTGTTCAACTTTTGGATAGTCTGTTATCTGTACTATCTTCGCCATCAGTCCACCCTTGAATCTCTCAGTCCATTCACCCAACTGCCTGTTCTGTAAGCACCAACTTTTCCTCAGGAAACTCCAACAGCTTGTAAGCCCAGAGTTCCTCGAATAGACGAATTTCCTAATGACTATTAGGACAGAGGAAATGAGATCTAAAATAACATTTAGGTACTAAATCTGGGAAAATGATGAGACATTTATCCCAAAGACAGAAAAATCAGGATGGAAGCATGCTTTCAGAAAGAAGAAATATTCTTTTATTTTGAGATTGTGGTGAGTCATTGAAGGATTAATGTCTAGTATGTGAGAGCACCTATCGAATCCTTGATAAATCATTTGAGGACATGTGGTTAGGAAGCTATGAAACGATCACTGTCTCCAAGGCACAGAACAGAATAGAAAAAGAAAAGATTAGCATATTCGAAGAGTGCTCTAGAAAAACTGACTTGGAATCAAAAATTTTCTTTCACATTTCCTGTTATACAAATTGGCAAAAAGCGAGTTCATGTCCTCAAAGAAATCTAAGTATTTTCGTTAGGTGATGTCTCTGATGTCCATTACTGTACAGGTGAGCGGTGGCCCAACACTTCTCAAGGGGAAACCCATGTGCACACAGGAAACCTTAGTTCTTGTCTGAGCAATTATTGTTCTTTAATTGTCCAAATTGGAACATAAATTAGTCAAGTAAATCCTGCTTCCTCATTCTTCCTACTTCTAAATATATACTTGAGCTCTTTTGAGACTGGAAAAACTCTTCTCTCTTTGAAATAAGGCATGGAAATGCCATTTAATAGAAGCCCGCAGCACAGCCAGATTCCTGGAACCTGTGGGAAAGGCTTGCATACCGCGTCTTCCCTGGGTTTTCACCTTTCCGTAGAGCTGAGGGCCTGGCAGGTTTGTTTGCAGACAGGCTTTCTGTGATGTTATACTCCGTCATTGCACAAGAGGGCAGCAGAGAGGCAGAGAAGAAGGTCCCGAGAAGCTTTCCTTTTGGGCGTAGTGTTTTCAGAAACACCCTTCAAAAATTAAATCACATCGTATCCTTTAAAATAACCCCAGGCAGTTGATGTGCCTATTCTACTTCAAAAGAGAAAACAGAGCCTGCCTTTAAGAATAGGTAAGCACATGTGCGTTTGCAAAGGTTCTATCTGCTTTGCTCAGATCATAGCTCTTGTTTTTCCTTCGGTAATCACAGTCCGACAAATGATTTTTTAGGAATTACTCCATCACATTTCCTAGATCCTTAAAGATAGTTAAGAGATCATGCACGGATGCTCTGTTTTGATCCACAAGGAAGCATATTTTTTATGAAATATAATTTGAATAAAAGATTGGTGAAATAACATTCAATTTTGCATTACATTTGTGAACAGTCTTTGGCTATATCCTAGGATACAATAAAAATTACTGAGTTAATTTGAATATTGTGAAAAAGAAATATGGGACTCGAAGCTGGAAGATGGTGTGTTTTCCGGGTTTCAGGCTTGTTGTCCCTTGAGGACGATGTCTTTGTTCTCTGCCCACATTGTCTTCTCCCTTACCAGCCTCAACTCACTTGCCTTCTGCCCCCTTCTGCCTGAGACCTGCCTGTCTGAAACAGCTCCGTCCTCAGAGTGGAGAAAGCACCTTCACACAGGCGTCTCCAGTGCGTCTAGGTTTTTATGTCCACTCCACGACTCTGTTATTTATTTTCATGGGGCCCTGTAGGCTTTTATGGCCCCATGATTGTAAAAAATTTTTTATCTCTAACACCTGGTACTGTATACTTAGCAGACGCCCAAATAACAACAACAACAACAACAACAACAAAGAAAAACAGAACTTAGAATCTTTACCAGAATGACAGCGTAGGAGCTAGAAATATAATTTTCAGCCCGTGAAGAAGAGGTTAAAAGAATTGCTCCTCTGCCTATTTTAGGAATGGGTAGGAGTTCAGCATTTGAGGCCCTAGGAAAGATAAGCTCTTAGAGTACATCTCAAAGACTCAGGTAGGGCCCCATGTTTCTTGGGTCTGTGGCTGGTGAGGGTCAGCAATATGATTCAATGCTGATGAGGATCAGGGGCTTATAACAAAAGCATGTAGTGCTAGTCAGAGGGGACAAGCACGGCACATCTGTTGAAAAACAAAAGCAGCACAGAGTTTGCAGCGACCTAAGCAGAACTCGTCTCTCTAGCTTTGCGGTTGTTAAGGTGATTCTCTCAAGGGCATCTGTGTGTGCTGGAGGTCACTGCAGCCTGCAGCAGGGTGCGGGGAAGGAGGGAGCTGTTTCTAGAGAAGACTCGGCTTGCTGCTAGCCTTTTTAGCATCTTGTTGCTAGGCAATGGCTCTGTGAAAGCTCATCTCTCTCTTTAAAGACAGAGTGAGGTCTTGCTGAGGGAAATATAGTTTGTATAAAATTGGACCATATGCAAACACTATTTAGTTCTAGTCCTCAAAACTGCCTTATCCTACAAGGAAGACAGATAATGTCTACTTAAAATCCTGTCACTTAGCAACCAGATACTACAACTCCTGTCTCTTTTCTGCAAAGCAATATACTTCCTTTTTAATCTTATTGATTTATTTTTACCTTTCCACCCATATGCCTTTCCAAATTGATTTAATGAGATTCAGGAGGGCATTGTTTGTGATAGTATTTCCCTAGACTGCTGAATTAATTTCCATTTGAAAAATTACTTAGATTTGCAGCTTCCAGTCAGCACCTAGCCTATTGCTCTTAGAGTATATTATATAATTATAAAATACAATGGACTGTCACTGCAAAAGACCAATATATAAAGAATGTAGTGTTTTAAAACAAATTGTGGACAAGTCTTACTATTGTATATATCTGAAAAATCTATATGACTTGTTAGATCGTAAAATTTCAAGAATCAATAGTTATTTATTTTAGAACAAGATATCTTTAGACTCTAAGAGGTTCATGCATTAACCTTTAACATTTTAAATTGTTGGACAGTTTAAAGAGCCAAATTTGCAATTTGCCCTTATTATCTTGTCAATGACTTTTTGGAAGCTAATGACCAAACTAACACAGCTACTTTTCCTTTTTTTTTTTCAGCTCTGAAAGACAGGAATCATATATAGTGAATTTTGATGTTATTTTAATAAGAAGTTTTAAATTTTTTATGAATTATTTTAATGTGTTTTACACAGTAAAATATTGTGTTCATTACAATGCTTTTTTAAGAATCAAATCTGATACTGCAAGTCTAATGTGATTGGCAGTCAATACCAACCATTCTGATCAGAAATTTCCAGTTTTGTGTGGGAACTGGGCCTATTTCGTAAAGGCACTGAGCAGACAGTGTGACCCTGGAGACCCTGAAGGGACAACAAGTGTCCTGGCCTGCTCCACCTGAAGCTATAACCTAGGTCCCAGGAAGCCACTGTAGATACGACTTCCTTGTTCCTCTGCAGTTGCTTAATCTTCTTTTTCCTCCCACAAAGATCACCCCAGACCAAAACCAGGTGTTTGGGTTTCATTTCCTCGTTCCTAATTTCCACGTCAGCCCTACAGTCTTCCTGCCTTTACCTAAAGACCCCCACCTTTAACTTTCTCACCTTCTGTAACAGCCAGAAAGGCCTCCCTATATAAACCCCTGTCTTGGTTTCAATAAGTAAACTGCCCACTGAGTTGGACTCTGGGCCGCCTGAGGACCTGTTCAGCCCGCCCTCCATTCTCTGGGACATTGGGAGCACAACAGCCCCCTAGAGTTGGAGACCCACCCATAGTTCTGAATGTCTGAGAAAGATTTGTGAGGTTAAAAGGACTTCCCTCTCAAAAAGAGTCTTCAAGGATGAGTGACACAAGATGGAGGAGAACAGAGGCAGTGGGAAGATTTAAGCTGGAAAGGGTGAGGATGAGGGACTGAGGCTGTAGGGAGTGAGCCCAGACTAACAATATATGAAAACTCATAAGGAAATCCGATATTTGCTAAGCTAATCAAAAGGAAATTTTTTAAAAATCAGAGTTTGAAGCCGGGTCTGTGGCACACACCTTTAATCCTGAAATTCAGGAGGCAGAGGCAGGCAGATGTCTGTGAGTTCAAGTCTAGTCTGATCTGGTTTACACAGCGAGTTTCCAGGTCAGCTGGGGCTACAGGGAGACCCTGTCTCAAAAAGACAAAAAAAAAAAAAAAAAAAAAAAGAGTTTGAATGGGAAATGAGCTGCTCACAGAAGCCTCAAGTTATTATACAAAGACCCCAGTGCCAAGGGTGGGTTACTGCGCCCAATGAATTGTTGATCAGGAAGAGCCTGTGGTCTTCAAAACACTACAGGTAATGCTTCTGCTGTTGGTTGACCACCATAATTGGTTGGTAAGATGCTATTGCTGAAGATACCACATTCCCTGGTCACAGGACATAGAAAATTAAACTGGAACTGGGCTGGAACTTCCTTCCCGCTAGCCAGGCCTCATAGTACCAGAGGATGCTGAGGGAAATGGTCTCACTCAGCTGTGGGTGGCACATGACTGTACTGGCAAGGTGTATCCCCCGGTGCAATAGTTCCAAGACCGTCATGGGGACGACCAGATGTTTTCTGATTAGATTTGAGGCACATTCTAAAGGAGGAAATTCACATCTGATACAGTCAACCCAGATCAAAAGCCTGTGGCTAGGGAGGTGACAGACCCTACTGAGAAAGCTACTGCT
The DNA here is from genome assembly GCA_035773235.1 of Eospalax fontanierii. Taxonomy (NCBI): domain Eukaryota; kingdom Metazoa; phylum Chordata; class Mammalia; order Rodentia; family Spalacidae; genus Eospalax; species Eospalax fontanierii. The sequence continues at coordinate 66,090,057 of CM069530.1, read as the reverse complement.
GTTGTTTTGATATAGACATGGTATACCTGTCAAACCATCTTTGAAATAACCATGTTTATCCTTGTAGATTAGCGCTGCTCTCAGCTTTGGTCAGAGAAGCTTCCTTTTACAGTGGCTAGAAGTATTTGTAGAGATTCATAACTGGTCACAGTGCTGAAAATAAATGACTATTGAATATTCAACCATAAATCAGACATTCATATCACCCTCTGCATGGCTCAAGAAATTTGTGGAAGAAGTAATAGAAAGAAAGTAAGAGCCAGAGGAAGGGGTGAGGGGCATGGAATGCTGACTTCTGGTTATGCTCCGGCCCCTGCAATCTTGAACTCACAGAACAAGATTATTTACACAAGATTTACCCAAGATTGGGTTCTTCAGCATCTTGTTATGGAGGGGAAGCAGTTCATGGCACCTCACCAGTACTTGGGAATTCACATGCAGTTAGTGTTTGATGGCATAGGGGACATTCTCTTCCGTGTTGTAGCCACTGGTAAGTTGCCCTTGTTCCTTTAAACAAACCTTCATCTATGCTCCAATAAGCAATCCCAATGGGTTATTTTTAAAAATTAGTGTAAAGGGAGGATAATTGGGAAGAAGAGATCACCAGGAGTGAGAAGGGGAACAAGAGAGGGCAATGGGGATGAATCTGATTTAAATACATTGTATACATATAAGGAAATATAATGAAGCCTATTGTGTGTATATATATATATATATATATATATATATAAAATAGTGTATGTGTAGTGATATATAATGTATAATTATATATAATATGTAAGAATGAAAATACTTTTTAAAGACTCCTTGTGCCATTTAACTTTTAAACTTTTCTTCCTTTCTTCTTTGATTATGGTCCAGTTTACAACTGTTGATTTTCATCTCTGTTATCCTATTTGGGTAGTGACAAAGCTCTAACTTAAGCCAGCTTAAACAAAAATGGGTTTGTCCATAATGGTAGTGGCACTCCCACCACAGCCCAGAATGTCACCAAGTGCATTCCTTATTCTCGCTTTTCCATTTCTCTCATTGGGGTTTATCTCCTAGAATTGTTCTTTTTCTGACCGTTGGGAGTCAAATCCAGGCCTTGTGTATGCTAAACACATGACTGACCACTGATCACCTCAGCTCCTTAAATTATCTTCAGCTCTGCATTTGGACTGAAGACTTTCAGGATCATATCTTTGTAATTTAAAGGAATAAAATATGTCTTTAACCTATCAATATTGCTATTCTAGAAAAGGACTCAGGACAGTCGTTTCAAGTAACATATATACCACATTATCAAGTTCTGTAACTGTTAAAACAGGAAAATGAAAGGAAATGATGCATAAGCTTGAGAGAGAAGAGAGAAGGAATGAGCAGGAGGAAGTGATAACGATAATGAAAGATGACCATTACCTCATTGCTTGCCAAGAACTTTGAACAAAAAGAAAAGAAAAGAAAGAAAAGGAAGGAAGAAAATAAAGACAGAAGGAAAGAAAGAAGAAAAAAATAAAGAAAAAAAAATCTGAGAACCCTGTGCAAAGATCTGAATTAGCATGGGGACATGAGATTTCTTTCTACACATTAACAATTGTTTGTTTTGGCAGAAAGTCTAAACTAAACTATGAAATAAATTGGAAAACACTTGACCTCTTAAAAAAATTTACAATTTCATATTGTGTGCTTCTTAGTAACTAGGGGATTTTTGTAAACAAAAATGTCTTGAACTTTGGTGAATTATGTTTTAAAACATAAGATTTTAAGGCATGATGGTGTACACCTTTAGTCCCAGCACTAAGGAGTCAGATGGATCTCTGTGAGTTCAAGACCAGCCTGGTCTGCATAGTGAGTTCTAGGCCAGTGGGGGCTACAGGAAGATCCTTTCTCAAAAAGACCAAAAAAAAAAAAAAACAAACAAACAAACAAAAAAACAAACAAAAAACAACCAAAATCCACCAACCAACCAAACAACCAAAAATCCCTTCAGTTGATAGTTGACACTGAAAAGAAAATTTATTACAGCTCCTGTGAGGAGAGAGGGCTGGATGTATGGGGTCACAGGGCTGTACCAGGACCAGTTGGGAAGCAAAGTCAGGGGGAAAATTAAGGCAAGTACCTTTATTTGTTCTTTGTCTGGGAAAGAGCAGGCGAGGTGAGACAGGGCAAGCTGGTTTAGGAAGGGTAGTGTGGATGGGATGGTAGTGTGGATACTTCCTAGGGTTCTGAAATATAGAGGGCATGTCTAGCTATCTGTACCTGGTGTTGCAAAGATCAGGGAGATGGGGGAAGTCAGCGGGCATGGGAACCATCAGTTGAAAGCCTTGTGTGTCTCTGGAGAGTTGGTTATGGTCTGTAGGCAATCTCTTCTAATGTCAGAAGGCCTCAGGTGTCCAATTACTGAAAATACAGAAAATCAAAAAGCCCCAATTAACCCAGTAAATTCAGTACTCTTGTGCTATCACACATTTTTATATAAAATACATAAACAGTATAAAAATTACTCTGTAGAATAAAAGCAAAGAATTAAAATTCAAATGTATTCTAGGTAACAACTACTGAAAAAGATGTATGGATGCTGTACTGAGAAAATGTGTTAATAAAGTTATGATTAGAATTCTATAAATTATAAAATATCTTTTCCTTTATTGTCTAGTAGGGAAAATAATCCTGATTTGCTGATAAAAAACCACTTATACAAAAATATTACATGTCTGAATCTTGATAAGCTATCAGCTGTTTTATGACACAAACAATACTTATTCTGCCAAAATAAAAACCCGTAATCCCAAATAGCAGTAGATGATTCAAAACCACACTGAACACACTTCATGATTTTCCTGGCAATTATTTTTCCAAATATGTTTTCTTAGGTGGGCTTAAAAACAAGCTTTTATTTCTTAATTACTCACCAGCTGGCCCGCAGGGACAGAGAAAGAAGATTGTACAGGAGGGAGAAGTCTGTCTGAAACAGACATGGTCTTTAATTTTATCTCTAAAGATTTTAAAACATTGTCAGAGTAATGGGAAACAGAAGGTGAAATTTTATGAAGATCCAACACTGTACATACATAGTTGAATATCTACATAATTGAAGTAAAAATGTGAATAATGTAAATCAATATATTATTGCAACGGGAACTATTTTGTTTACTTGTTCTAATGCTGAGTTTGCCTATGTATCATAATTACCTCTCTTCGGTGACTTTATTTTTCATTTTGCTGTTACTTTTCTTCTTCATTTTTTCTAAATAATACACACATGCTACTTATCAACTACAAATATAGTCAGGAAAATGCTGGAAACAAATAATTCTTTGAACTAAACTCAGTCACAACATCTATGCTGCTTAAAATTCATTTATTCAGTCTCTCGGGCTGTTTAGTGTCATACTGTGCACATAAAACTTGTCAGTTTTCTAAAGTGCAACTAGAAAAATTCTGAGCTTATGATGTACACAATAATTCTACTTAGACTAGATCTGCATTAGTAAGTGTATTATCAAAGGAATTTGAATTTCCATTCCATTTACTCATAAGAAATATCACAGTTCTAACTGACCACAATGAATCTGTGTCTTTCTCATGCTCTTTTTCTTTTTTACTTTATACTAATCGATGTAATTAAGAGAAAGGAGAATTAAAGTCTTTTTTCATAAATTTTTGTGGATTTATGTCATATTCTTAGTTGAGGTATTGGAAAAACAATGAATGGAAATTTAATGTTCATGAAATCAAAAACTGGAGAAAATACTGTCCATTCTTGTTAGAGAATCCATATCACCTATGGATGGTTTTAAGGAATGCAGATCTTCAAATACTGTGTCATGCTATTCAAAGTTATATGTTTGAATGTGGTCCCTAAGAGGAGGAGATTCCATTAGAAGGTCATTAGAATGGCAGTGCTTGAGGCTGAAGAGATGGCTCAGGGGTGAAGAGCACTTATGCACTTATTGTTCTTGCAGAAGTGGTAGGTTCAGCAACCACATGGCAGCTTAAACAAATCTGTCAGTCCAGTTTTAGGGCATCAAACGCTCTCTTCTGGTCTCCTCAGGCACTGCATGCACATGGTACACATACATCCAATATAAATTTGAAGAAAATATAATATTTTAGAGGTAGAATTTAGACTGAATTGTAGGAATTGTCAAGTAAATTATAGTATTTTGTAGTACTGAAACACCAATTACAACAGCCTATGGGTAGAATCTGTTTTTGAATCCAAGTACATACTATTGCTAATGCAAATGTTTTATTTGTAATGGCAGAGATGGGAATACCATGCTAGTTCATCCCCTGCCAATGCAAATATAGACTGCTGTGGTCTGAAAAGGATGGCTCTGTCCATGCTGGTATGACATTGTTCAGACTTAATAGTGATGGGAAAATATGTTTTAATGCAGAAAGTATTTTGATTTGACTGTCTGGTAACAACACCAGGAGAGTCAAATGTCACTGCTACAATTTTCAGATAACCCAGTTACATATGAGGTGACTCAGCAGAGGTGCCAAAACCAAACACAGTCTGCCTGCCCAACCTTCAAAGTGCCTCAGGAATCTCTGGTGCTATTTAGGCTGATTTGTAAATCATCTAGCTCAGCATGTTCAAAGAGCAATACCAAAGATCAAAAGCAATGCGAGTTGTTGTTGTATTGAACTTCAAAGACCTATTTAAAAACAAAAATTAGGCTAAGTGAAAAGTATTTTATATTCATTTTCAGGAGCCCTTTAATAATATCAGCCGTATAGCCTTGATTGAACTAAAGATATTCTGGTGGTTTCTTGTTTAAAATGTCTCCAATCCGTTTTCACTGTAGCCTTTGCTGCAGGAAAAGAAAGAGGAATTGTCACAGGAATATGAGACTGACAGTTAACCTGTTGCTGAAATCTGAGAGGAATTGTTATGAAGTCTAAGAAACAGGAGAAAAGAATTTGTTGTTGTTGTTCTGTTTTGTTGATACAGGGTCTCCCTGTAGCCCCAGTTGGCCTGGAACATGCTATGTAAACCAAGCTGGTTTCATTTCAAGGAGATTGGCCCACCCCTGTCTTCAGAGAACTGGAATTAAAGGTATGTCACCATGTCCGGCAGGAAGACATTTTTAATGTAGGGAATAGACTCCTAATGCTATGCTATTTTAGGTATTTAAGAGTATAAAATGGTTTGTTTCCACTTCAGATTTTGTTGTTAACCTTGTCTGCAGATATTCACAGTTCAGAGAGACTGAACCAACAGAAACTTGGTACAAAGCTGAGGTGTTTTGCTGTCTCTTTCTCAACATCTTCTGTACAGTGAATGCATGCAGACAGACAGACAGACAGATACACACACATACACACACTGAGAAAGAGGGAGAGAGAAACCGAAGCTACAGAACAGTTGAAGTTGGAAGGACACAAGGAAGGAGGGTGATGTGTAGTTCCTGGCCCAAACACTGGATTTTAGAGAGGCGTGGGGACATTCAGCCTAATTGACAATAGAGAGAAATAGAAAAGGAGATTCATGGAATAAAATGAGATTACAGAGAAGAGCAATTTTATTACCTAGATCAAAACTCACATGGAATTCAGTAAAAGAAAGATTTAACACTACCAGAGATTGAATAAATAATGAATAATGAGTCTCAGAATATAAAACGAAAGTCACAATAATAAAATAGGTGTTGCAGAAGATCATAGATATAGAATGTCAGACATGAAGAGCCAATCTCAAGTGTAAACATGCGAGGAAGAGACAAGAACACGGATGGAATCATCAGAGTAAGAGGTATGTGATGGAAAACCTTCTAGACTGATGGCTGATGGTACCAACTGAAAGCATTTCTTATGTTTAGACAAAACTTTCGGCAGCATACCCAATATTGCCTTTTAGTTCTAGTGGAGTACTATTCCATTTCAGAAGCTTCAAGGTCATCAGAAAGCAATTTATTTATAACAGTCTAAAAAAACATGTTGACATCTGATAACTCTAATGAGTGTGCAGGATGATAATCTGCCGGGATCGCCGGCAGGTAGGGCGGTGGTGAAGCTGGTCCAGCCGGCCTCCTCCAGGGGCTGAGCGGGATGGTGAGTGTCGCGACCCGGCCCCTCTCCACTTCGGAGTCTGTCTAGCAAGATCTCATTTATTAACCGTTACAAAGTAACTTATATAGGGTAGGGGCGGGGCTAAAAGGGAGTGAAGGACCAATCGATCTCTGTCACATAATCTGCAGCCAGGCAAAGTCCATTCTGATAGGCTGTCAGACTCGGGTGAGGCTCTGACAGCTGCATTCTAAACGGTTGGTGACAGTTGGTTGTGACAGTTGGAAACCGTTAGATAACGCCCCAGCCCCCAGCTATTGTGTGGAGTGCTCTGAGCCACTGTGTGAGCCTGTGTGGAGGCCCAACAATAATCAACCAATTGATATGTAATAATTGTCTACAAAAGTTAGAAAGGTTGAGACCAAAGGATTTTATATAAAATCACATTTTATGTCATCAGTGAAGGAAGTAAAAGTAGTTTTCATACAAGTGTATGCTGAGAAGGAATATTTCTCATATACTTTGAAAAGTAATATGGAAATGTATATCAGCAAACAAGAAACAAGTCATAATTAAGAATGTAAAACTGACAGTGTTGGGTTGGCAAGATGGCTCAGCAAGTAAACACACTTGCTGCTAAGCCTGTTTGATCCTTGGAACCAACATGGTAGATCTAACTAGCTAGCTAGCTAACTAACTAACTTTCAAAAGTCATCATCTGATCTACACACACACACACACACACACACACACACACACACATCAAACAAAAAAAATGTAAAACAATGGTAGTGTCTTACAAAAATAAGTTTATATAAGTTTCTTTCATTTGGAAACTTATTTGTAAGCTAATTTCAAAATGTGTGAATTGTTTTTTTTAAGTTTGAAGGGATTTATTTTGCGTGATTGGATAATGCTCCTCTTGATGAAAATCCCAATGCCAGGCATGGAATTGCTACCCCATGAGTTATTTGCCAGGGTGGCTCTAGAGACCCCCATATAAATATGGGCCTCTGTCATTGTTCTTGGTTGCCCACCAGAGCTAGATGGTAAGACTCCTTGCTAAAGAAACCACACGCTTTGAGTGCAGGACATAAAAAGATCAAGCTGGACGAGCTGGAAGCTTCCCTTCTCCTTCCTGGCTAGCATGCCAGCATTCCTAGCTCTAGAAGGTGCTATGCAGGTTGGTGGGAAAGAAGAGTTCTCAGTGGCCTTACTCAGTTACAGCATCAATCTGACAGGCATGACATGCCGACTGGTACAATAGTGGCCTGACTATTTGAAGGAAGGTTGGCTAGCTGCTTTCCAACTGGATTTAAGGCCCACTCAACATAGGATTCATGCTTGATACTATAAAGCTGGTAAAAACCCCATAGCTGGAGAAACCATAGGTCCTAGAGAGGAACCTACAGCCATTGCTTTGCTAAATGCACATGGTGTCAAATTCTCTCCTAAGTATTCATGTTCAAATCCATGCTGCTTTCAGCCTTTGTCAGAAAATCATCTGTTTGCAGTGGGTGACAGTGCAGAGACCAATAACTGATTCAATAAAAGACTGTTGAATACTCATCCTTAAATGGAGCATCTACATCACCTTTTCCAGTGTTCTCGGAACATCACAGAAGTGTAAAGGGAAAGAGTGTAAGTGCCAGAGGATGGGAAGGAACATCGTGAAGTGCTGTCTTCTGGACATGGCGTGGTGTTTGCAACCAGAACCCACAGCAGCAATATTGGATGTCTGCACAAAACCTATGGAGAGTGGGTCCATTGACATTCCATTATGGTTGGGCTAGTGGTTCATAAGGCCCCACCCCTCCTTGAGTAACTGTAGGTAGTTCATTGTTGCTGATGGAGGGAAGTCATCTTCCTCAGCTGTATAATCACTGGTAAGTTGTCCTTGCATAAGTTAATAACCTCCCGCATGTGCTCTGCAGGAACCCTAATTAAACACAATGGGTCACATGCAAAAAATGGACTGTGTCATATAAAAAGTGTCTGGAGTCCTGTGCCATCTTTTTTAGATTCCAAATTTATTATTTCCTTGGAATTTACAGCATTTAATGGTCTCTTGTTTAGAAGGGCTCCTTAGCAACACAGGTTGTAAAGCAGGCTGTCTTGGTTAAATCTGCCTGTTTCCATGTGGAAGTCACCTCATCCATCTGTGCTTTTGTTCACTGACATGTAAAGAGAGAGAAATGACTGTACCTATTTCATAGAATTAGAAATCAGTAAGTGAATAGACATAGATACTAGCTATGGTCCCCTTTAGATTTTACAGAAACACAATATGTTATATATTGCTAATATGTGTAAATCACAGATATGAATAAGACAGCAGAAACTTCTCTAGTGGAAAGAGAATGTAATGAACTGTTTAAGAATGCAGACTAGACAGAGTGAATTCCTTCTCTGCCACATTTTTAGTAGTATGAGCCTGGACAAGTTACTGAATCTCTTTTTCATTTGTAAAATGGAGAAAACCAATACTTAATATACAATATAATCACCTGTCCTGGTTACACTAGACCTTCCCTGTTTTCACCTCAAAAGTAATGTGCCTTCTGTCCAAGACAGACTGAGGCCATTGGTTATCCTTTTACAACGTTAAGAAGAGCTCACAAGTGCCCACAATATGGCCTGAAACCATTTCTTAAAAATAAATGCTATGTGTTATTTATAGTCTTAATAATAAATCTTAAACACCTAATATGTGTTTTATACTAACAGAACATTTCAATATAGATAGTCACCTTTCAGTCATCAAAGACTCACCAGAGTCTCTTGACTGCCATGTTGGGCAGAACATTTATAGACTGATACAGGAAAAAGCAGAAGAGGAGAACAAGGAGGAACCCTCCTCTAATTTTTCTTTCTTTGCCAAGATAATGATTATTTTTTCATCTTTCTTATTTTACACATTCACTCACATTCTGAGAGAGTTCTTCTATGAAGTCACGTAGTATAGTTAGATGATGATGTGAAAAGTCATTAATTTATTTCATGCTTTGGATTAACTACCATTTTGAAAAATATTGACATATGCACAATTTTATTCCTACACTTTCCTGAGGGAAAGCAGGCATTAATGCACAGTGCATTAATAATAAAAAAGAAACCTATGGTAGCCACTTAATATTACTTACTTATTTTTAAGCAGTGCAAACAGCCTGCATTCAGAAATTATCATAATCTTCTGGGACACCTTGAATTTCTGACCATTCCTAATTTGAGAATGATGTTTGCCCAAGTGATTATTAAATACAACATAAAATGCAAAACTATAGCAACCAAAATTTAATGCTTTGAGATGCTGTGTCAATTACCTATGTCTATATGGCTGTGTGACTAGACCATGAGAGACACTTGTGGTAGAGTCTTAATGGGCACCAAAATCTTTTCAAATGCTTCCTTAGTCATAGCTAAATGTTAGATATCATAGTTTTGATTTATAGACTCAAGACAGATTACATAGTTAATAATAATGCAATTAAATTAATAAGGTCTTATCTTCCTTTAGTGCTGAATCCTGGTGTGAACATGAGAAGATAGACTTTTTACTTATAAAATATCTTAAACCTGTAATTACACCCATTTAATAAAACCAGGAAAATTAGTCTAAGGTAGATTTAGTCTTTTCTACCCATTTCTAGACTTATATACTTTATGTTAATATAAAATCTGATTCTGATTATTTTGGTTTATTTTAGAGGAAAGGTATAGGATGGAGGCAGGCAATGTGTCTCAGGGTGGCATTTCATCTGGAGTAATGTCTGTAAGTATTAGTGTCTGTAAGGATGGCTTAACTAAGGAGAATCTGGAGCTCTGGAGAGTACTCAGTGAAGAATCAGCTGAAGATGTCAGCAACAGCTATAGAAAGTGGGGGTGCATATGCACATCCTAACTTCTCATTAACAGAAAGTGAGAGAGGTGCTGCCATCATTTCCACAGAGTGTCTGGAGCTGTAGGCACCATCTCATGAAAAACCAGCTCATTCAGATGCTAAGCCTAAAGAAGTTTTCAGCTGGAATTCTGCAAAATGAAAGAGAATCTTGGTTCTTCTGCTCACAGGTGCTTTTCTTAGAGAGGCAACTTGCCTAAGCATACTGTAAACATCGTGCATGTGGGCATTAGTGAAGTGTGGAATGACAGTGCCAGGGAAAATCAATTAAAAAAATTGGAAATCCTTTAAAGCAGCATAACTGTGTAAAGAGAATATAAAAATATTCTAAATTCAATGTTACCGGTATAGTAATGGCAGTATTATTTTTGATCTTCTCACAAAAAATTATATTTGAAATGTAGTTATAGACTAGAAGTGACTTACCTAATTTAATCTCATCTTGGAAAAATAGATGGGGTTGGAGATGTAGCTCATGTAGAGTGCTTGCCTAGCACATGCAAGGCAAGGTTAGACCCCGTGGCATTTACTGCGTGAGGTCGTATGTTACAGCCATGCCTGAATAAAATTAGCATGACTCAGCATTCATTTTAAGCAGCTGTGGGCTCAAACTTCTGAGAACAAGTTCCTTCAGAATTCAGAATAAAAAAAAGGCTAGCCCTTTTTTTTTGTTGAAGCTGCAAGAAATGGGGAAGTAAAAACGGACCCTTATCAGAGGAATTTTTTCTTCTTCATCCTTCCTGACTTAGAATGGCACATACCTACACAACCATAAAAAACAGTTATTAACAATTGCTCTCATTGATTTCCATGAGATAAGCTTGTTTGCAGCTCTTGATCTGCAAACATACAAAATACATATTATTCTGAGTCAAGGGCAAGGAAAGGTCATGATAGATTAATCCATATGTCCAGGTCACATGATGATAAACACATGGCTCAGCAAGCTTGTCTACATCATAAATAATCTAAGGTATGATTAACTTTGGGCTGCAAGGTTATGTAAGAGTCATTTATCCAGAGTATACCCATATTCTAAAAGTCATCCTACACTATCCCAGCTCCGAAAAGGCAAGCAAACAAAAAACCAGCAACAAGGACAACAAAAATTCCAATAGTTAAAAACTCTAAGGAAGATTAGTGAAGTTAAAGTTCTGGGAGTATAGACATACCGTGATGGTGTCCAGAATAAGGTCTGCTGTTTCTCCCAGCATGTTTGAACCCATAACAGAGTAGGATCTCAATGTGAGAAACCTGCTATGATGAGGTAGAAAGCATTTATTTTCTTTCACTTTTTGAGTAAAACTTTCCTGTCAACTTCAAAGAACCCTACAACATTGTATGATTGTTACTGCTTATTAAAGACACAGTTTTCTTTTTCTCTATCCTCTATTTTGTTCATCCCCTTTTCTTGAGTCCTACATTAGTGTCTGAAACGGGGATAAAATGCCTGAGAAAAACAATTTGAGAGAGAAAGGCTTTATCTGGTTCATGGGTTCAGAAGATTCAGTTCATGGTTGACAGGATCCATTGCTTACAAGCTTGTGGTAAGGCAGAATCATCATGGCACAAGTGCAAGCCAGAGGAAAGCTACTCATTTCATGACAGGAAGCAGCAAGAGGGAGGAACTGGAAGAGGTATATCCTTCAATCACAGGCCCCCAGCGACCTCATTTCTTGAATTAGTTGCCACCTCCTAGTTTCTAACACCTCCTAATAGTGATATCAATTTAGGAATCTGTCAGTGACCTAGGTCAGAGACCTCATGATCCAATCACTTCCCCAAGTACTACTTCTGAATGTTTCAATGGAAACCAGACCTCTTCAGCACTGATTGGTTGCTTTTTGATTTCTGTGGGGAGTGGTATTTCATATGTAAGCTATAACAAAATCTTTTCTTTTGGGAAAACTGCTAACATCTTTCGTATATCGCTTCATCCTTTTATGTATAAATAATTTTAGCATAGTCATGTTTTAGGTGAGGGAGTTTCTTAATCAGCAAAAATGACCTGCTTATACTATATAATTTAGCACACTTTTTATTCTGTTACTTTTTACAGTCTTGGGACTGAATGACTCACTAGGGAAAGACTACATATGAAACATAAGTCAATTTGGGAAATGCTGTAAAATAGCATTAATTTATTCAAAAGGTAATGCATTGGTTTATTCCTGGTAGAATAACTAGGGATAGTGAAGAACAGAACAGTGAAATGCTTAGGAAATACTCATAATTTGAAGAGGAGGAATACACAAGTGACATGAAAGTTTTATATTTTGTATAAATAATATGGACAATGTACCAGTGGAGCATGGGAATATCTCATGGATAAGGTGAACTTTGAGGTTTCCCCCAAAGCCAAGAAATAATGGAGTAAAGGAAAATCATGAGATATAATGCAACATGCCATTTGTCAACAATCAGTGACAGGTCTGATTGAAATGTGAGGTGTGTGGAATGAGGTTCCAGGTAATAATCTTTTAAAATTAATGTATAATATATTAAAACAACAGACAGTATAGTGAATATTAGGGCAATAACTTCAAGACAAGGACAGTCATCAAAGTTTTTCAAATGAGTAAGTAGTCTGGCAGTATTTGCATGTACTATAACATTAGTGGCAACATGCAGGATCGCCGGGAGAGAAGAGACAGCTCACAGCCTGCAGGAAACAGGGCACATGGCTCGTTTAGGGCCGTGGTCTCTGACGCTCACTTGGTTCACTCGCTCCTGTTTCCATACTGTTTCTCTTATACTTCATCCCAGTTCCTTAGCGCAGGGCTGGGCCTTCATGACCCACCCTTTCTGTTCTGTTCTTGGAGTCTGGACCTATCTCTCTCCAGGCTCAGAAAGCTATTCTTCACTCCAGAATGTTGTTTTTCCTTCCATTTATACTTACATTGCAAACTCTTCCTTGCCTGAGGACTTTTACACATTTAACATTTTCTACTTGAACAATTCCTCTCTTCTCCCTTACATGGCCAATCTTTTTTTTTTTTTTTTTTTTTTTTTTAGTTGAAGTTAATAGTTAATGTTCCTTGAGGAGTTCCTCAAAACACTGATGCAGCTTGGTGGTAAGACAACCGACGCCTTTTCCACTTCAGCAGCTTGTGTTGCACCTTCTGACAGCATGAAAGCTAACTACATGGAGGAAACATCCACCTCAATTCCAGCTTGATTTCTCTATATCTTGCAACTAAGGTGTGTGGTGTCCTCAGCAATGATGTCTTATCAACTACTTCTGGTGGACCAGCAGGAGGAACGGCAGGAGCCTGTATTGTCTGGGGCACCTCTGGGACCTCCCTGAGCAACAGCTCTTGAGGTATTCAACCCCTGGCACTGGGGTCTTTGTTTAACTACCCATAGATTTTAGGAAGAGCACTATTCCACACCCTTGATGTGCCTGCCAGTGTAATAATGACATGGCTGCTATGAGGGTGACAAACTGCTTTCTGACTGGATATGAGACTCACTCCATAGGAGATAATTAGTGCCTGGTACTGTAAACACAGTAAAACACAGGTCTTAGATCTGGGGGTAGGAGTCACTCAAGTGTTATTTAGCTAAATTAGTGTGGTGCCAAACTACCTTCTACATATTTATGCTGATACCTTAAACAAATGCTGTTCTTATCCTTCATCAGAGAAGCCTCTCTTTGAGGTGAATAATGATGAATACAGAGATGCATGGTTGCTCCAGGTCTGAGAATAAGGGACTGTTGACTGTTTAGCCCTAAACAAGACATTTATACTACCCTCTCTACGGCTCAGGGAGCACTGGGGAAGAGGCGGCAGGAGGAATGTAAGAGCCAAAAGACAGGGAGAAGGGCCATGAAATGCTATCTTCTGTGCATGACACATTTGTTTCAATCATGCTCTCACAACAGCTGAAGTTGCCTTCACCGGCCCTCCCCAAAGCTGGGTCCCTTAACAGTCAATCACAGATTGGAGAGGGGATCATGGGGTTTTACCCCTGTCTATTTAGTTATTGGCTACTGATGGATTCTGGGGAGGGACAAGCATTGTCTTTAGTTTTGTATGCTTGCTTAGCCTACTAAGCTCCAATAAATAGTTCCAGACCATAGTTACACAGATGGCCGTGATTAAACTCAGTGGGTCACAAAACAAAACAAAATGATATAAATGTGGGGAAGGGACTTGTAGGGAGGAGGAGGTGATGACAAGGGTGGGAGGGAGAGAACAGAGAGTTCGAGTATGGTAGAGAGCAATCAGAGTGCAGCAGACATCGTGCAACTGTCAAAGAGCAAATTCAGTGAAAGTAAAATCCCACTAATGCATGTATGCAGCACCAGAATCTTTTCCATCCTTTCACAAGTCTCTCCTTTACTGTGAGGTCATTGAAATGGAAAAACCTTGCTTAGCCTTTTAAAGTAATTACTCATGCAAGTGCTTGCTTGTTGTAACTCTCCTTTAGTAGAAAAAGGTTTGAACTATGTATATGTTGTTCATTGCTTTATGGGTTCAGAGAACATTTTAAGTAAATTGACATGGTTGTCTATGTTAGAGCTACACAGACTTATAGTGCTAACTGAGTACAGTTCTCACTCTTTCTCTCTATGTGTGTGTGTGTGTGTGTAGGTGTGGAGGGAGGTTCTGAGTGAGTGTTTGGTCACCCTTGTACCACGTTTCATATGTGAGGTTTCAGGGAGAGGGGAGTATGATACTAAGTTGGAACTGTGGACATTGGCCAATTTAGTGACAGTGGAAATTGGCACAGAAGATTCCCTAAAATATGTTTAATATGTTAGTAACTAGGTAAGTGAACCTGAGAAGTTTATGTATATCTGTGCAGAGGATATTTACAAACAAAAAGGAGGCGGAGGATTATACAGATGGAGAATGACTGATTGGCATAGGTCTGACGTTGCCTGAACTATCTTCAGTGACTCACTCACTGTGAGTCCACAGTAGAGTGCTGCCGTTTGAAATTTCAGTGGAGTGCATTAATGAGAGATATGATGGAACTGGTAAGATGACTCAGTGGTAAAGGCACTTTCTGCCAAGCCTCATGACTTGAGTTTGGCCCCTGGAACCCGCATCACTGAAAGAGAGAACTGATTCCTGAAAGTTGTTCTGACCTCCAAATCTGGACTCTGGTGCATGTGCCCTGGCCCCATAAAAAATATACAAAATAAAATAATGTTATGGAAGAAAGATACTGTGTAACTACTCCTCCTGATTGTTATTTCCATCACTATCTGTTCGAGATTATTTTAACTTCAAATTGCAGAGGAAATGATTGGTGTGGAGGTGAATAACAAAAATCAATACTGGGAAAATAAACCTACGAGAGTTAAGAGAAAAATGTTGAAGAAAGACAGAATCCCTCTTTGACTGAAACACTGTACTTTGTATTGAATCAATCCAACAGTTTTAATTACTACTACCAAATAAGGTTAAATCACACAATTACTAACAGCATCAGAAGCCCGTTTATAAGGCCATGTTATGTGTTCATCGTCATTGTCCCAATGTCTAAATAACAGTGTGGAGAAAATAAGGAATTCTGAACTAATATAAGCTAAATGAATGAAAGGGTTGGTTATTTGGTGCCTCTATGCATGTGCATATATAGAAATAACAGCAGAAAAAATATTGGGAGTATTTATAATGGGAGGTATTATTCTAAGACATTATATTTAAGGCTTACTGAATATTCAAACAATTTATTCTAAAATGTGAGTTTTAACATTATTTAACACTATGAGGATGGCAATAAATCAAATGACTACCAGTGACAGCATAGTTTGCTAACTCAGTTCTTGAAAGATTAACCACAGCATACATTATGCAAGTAGACAACAACTGGGTCAGGAGGCAGAAGGCTGATGAGGAAGCACTGACCACGCCTTCATTGTATTTCCATGGGTGAAGCAAAGTGGGAAACTAAGCTGGCTCCACGGGCTTGAGGTTATAGGAATGTCCCCTACATGTGGGATACTTAGCTGTGGAGTTATTTAGAGAAGGGGGCTACTGTCCCAGATTGTAGAAGCTTGCAAATGGAGGTAGATTAGAAAAGTATCCAAGTAGGGTGGTTGGTTTGCCTGTCAAAGATTCATTAGTGCAAGTTGTTAGCCATCTTTAGAAAGGGATGACAGACCCTGGAAGGGACTCTCCTCTGCTGCAGAGTGTTAAACATCATCAAATACTGCAAATAGCAAAAGCATGATTAACATGTACCACATTTTCATTATTGGTTGTCCCTCATTGGTTGAGGGACACTTAGGTTGCTTCCATCCCTTAGTTATTGTGAAAAAAGCAGCAACAAACATGGATGTACAAGTATCTCTTCAATAGCATGAGTTCTTTGGGTATATGCCAAGGAGTGGTGTAATCGGGTCAAATGGTAGATTCAGTTTTAGTTTTTTAAGCTTTCTCCACACTGCTTTCGGTAGGGATTGCACAAGTTTAAAATCCCATCAGCAGTGAATGAGCATTCTTCCCTTCCCTACAATCTCTCCAGGATTTGGTATCGTTTGTTCTCTTGATCTTAGCCAGTCTGACTGGGGTAAGATGAAATCTTGAAGTGATTTTAAATTGCATTTCCCTAGTGACTAATGATGTTGAACACTTTTTAAGACGTTTCTTAGCCATTTTTATTTCTTCTTTTGAGATTTGTCTTCTCAGATGCTAAGCCTATCTTTTAACTGGGTCACTTGTTTTCTTGATTATTTGTTCTTTGAGTTCTTTATATATTCTGGATGACAAACCTCTGTCAGATATGTGGCTGGTGAAGGTTTTCTCCCATTTTATGTTTTTTTCTTCACTTCCTTGGTTGTTTCTTTTGTTGTTCATAAGCCTTTTAGTTGATTGCTGACCTTAATTCCTGAGCAACTGATGTCTGATTTAGAAAGTCATTTCCTACACCTATATCTTGTAGGTTACTGCCAATGTTTTCTTCTAAGATTTTCAGAGTTTCCAGTTTTACATTGAGGTCTTTGATCCATTTGCATTTAACTTCTGTGCAAGGTGAAAGATATGGGTCTAGTGTCATTCTTTTATAGGTGGAGATCCAGTTTTGCAAACACCATTTGCTGAAGATACTATCTTTCCTACAGTGATTGTTCTTGGCCATTTGTCTAATACCAGGTGGCTGAAATTGTATGTACTCATGTTTAAGACTTCAATTATATCCCATTGATCTTTTGGAATTGATGGGTCTATTCCTCTGCCAGTACCATGCTGTTTTTATGATTATAGCTCTGTAATTTGTATTTGAAATCCTCCATATTGCTCTTTGTGCTCAGGGTTGCTTTGGCTATCTGGGGGTTTTGTGATTCCATATGAATTTTAGAGTTTTTTTTTCTAATTCTGTGAAGAATCTTCTAATCCATGAACATGAGAGGACCTTCCATCTTCTGGTGTCCTCCTCAATCTCTTTATTTAAAGATTTAAAAATTTAATTGTAGAGAAATTTAATTTTTTTGTTCAGGTTTATTCCAAGATATGTTTATTTGAGGCTATTGTGAATGGGAAGTTTCCCATGTCTCCTTTTTCTAATTGCTTGGTATTGGCATATATAAACATACTGATTTTTGTAGATTAATTTTATAACCTGTCACTTTACTAAAAGTGTTAATCATTTCTAGAAGTTTTTGGTAGAATTTTGGCATCTATTGGGTATAATATCATACATCTGCAAAAAGGGATAATTTAACCTCTTTTCCAATTAGTACTTATTTAACTTCCTTCTCTTGTCTCATTGCTCTAGCAAGAGTTTCAAGCAATATGTTTAAAAGGAGTGATGATAGTGGACCAAAATTTTGTTGGGTCCCTGATTTTAATGTGATACCAGTTATCCGTTTATTTTCTTTCTGTTGTCCCTTGGGTATACTAATTCCTTTCTTCAGCTCTTTGTAGTGCTTCAAGTATTCTTTAAGGGCTGTTTTTCTGGAAATGAATTCTTTAAGTCCATTGATATCATGGAAGATTTTTCTTTTACCTTCAACTATAATAGACATTTTTGTTAGGTCAAGTATTCTGGGTTGGCATCTAGCTCATTTTGTACTGGGAATACTTTGGTATAGACTCTTCTGGCTTTCATGGTTTGCATTGAAAAGTCAGCTGAAATTTTGATGGGTTTTTCATTTATATGTAATTTATTGTTTTTCTTTGCAGTTTGCAGTATTCTTTTGTTGTTTTGTACATTTAGTGTTTTCATTATGATATGGCATGGGGAATTTCTTTTCTGGTCATGTTTATTTTGTTGTTCTATGTGCTTCTTATATTTGTATGGGCATGTCTTCCCTTAATTTTGGAAAATTTTCATCTACAATTCTGTTGAAAATCTGGTCAATACCATTACCTTCCTTTATGTCTATGATGATGCATAAATTTGGTCTTTTCATGGTGTCCCACATTTCCTGCATATTCCATCCTGTGTTTTAAATTTTTTTCCATAATCTGTGCTGGAATGGTTCAGTTCTTCAACTTTATCATTGAGCCTTGACACTTTGTTTTCCATTTCATTCACTGTATTGCTGAGGCTTTCTCCCGTCATTTCTAATTGGTTTTATTGTGTGTATATGATCAAACATGCCATAGCACATGTGTGGAGATCAGAGGACAATCTTAGAGAGTGGAACTCAGATCTTCATGCATGCAAGGCAAACACTTTCCCCACTGAGCCATCTCTTGAACTCAGCTCTCAACACTTTTACTTGAGCATTCCATTAAGCTCTCCTTTGTCTTTAGACTTTTCTGCTACAAACCCATTCCAAAACTCTGATAATAACCAACCTAATCCAAAATCTAATTAAATGATAAAGGTGTAGCTCAGGGACAGAACACTTGTTTCCCATGCCTCTGACTCAAGCCTTCAGCAACACACACATGGCCAGAACTAGCAGTCAAATCACACATTTTTGAATAAATACACATTTTTCAAATTCTGCCAAGTAAATCTTAAGATAATGGGCAAGTCAAACTGTGTGTGTGTGTTTGTGTGTGTGTGTGTCTGTGTGTGTGTGTGTGTGTGATACACAGTATGCATTTCATCAAAATGTGTATAGTACTGAAACTGGCATAATAATGGTTAAATGAAAAATGATGGCATGGTAACAGGAATACAAATAGAAACCGCACACAGGATTTTGAAGACAGTGTTCTGACCTAGATTACTCCGTGTTCTGAGCTTCCATTTTCCCCTTATGTAAGAGCTCATTTAGCATTGTCAGGGGTGAAATAGACACTAGAAGAGGCTGCAACTGGTACCTGATTACGCTTTAGTTGTGCAGCTCATCATGCTCCCATGTTTGTTCATTAGTTTCACAAGAGTAGGCTAGCTGTGCTGAGGCCAAGCTCAAAGGACTTGAAAATATGATGGTAGGACACAGTTAACAGGAGACTGTTTGACAATAATAAAGGGATCAAGGATCAGCATGGTAATAAAATGTCATTAGACTTTACAAAAGCCAAATTAGATGAGCCTATCTCAAAAGCTTTGTTGGTGGTTCATTTTCTATCTTCATTGGCAGGAGGAGATTCATTTCTCATGGGAGAACTTCCCAAGCATGTGAAAGTTAATTGATTTAGCTATTCTAGATTGTGAAACAAATGCGCACTGCATATTAGGCTGTTCATAGCACAGTCTGCTGCAGGAACTGCAAGGCAACAGGGTTTATTCCCACATATTTATTTAAATTTTAATTGCATTTTGAAGAAATCTAGAAGCTCCTGGCCAAGATTCAGAGATGTTGAAATCTAGGTCATTATACTAGCACTTGAATTCTAAATTCTGTCTGTAGGATTGCTCAATGGTCATTTACCAGAAATTATTTAACTGACTTTTGCCTACTGCTTAGCAGACCAATAAAAATATTTCTATCGATAAGAAGAGGGGTTAATCCTGCTGCAAGGTTTAGCTGAAAGGAGACTTTAGACCCATTTAGGCAGAGGGCTATAGTTTCCTTCTGGTTTTACAGCAAGCCAATCCATTTTGATTGACTGTTGCTTTTCTTTTATAATTATCTGAGGCGCAAGGAAGAGACCAAAATGAAACAAACTGCTTTCTGTTTTAGATGGATGTCACACTGAATTCCACATGACCTATTATTTAATCAATTTCTTCTTATTCTCTAAGTTTCAAGTCAAGAAAAGGTATCAATTTTCCCGAGTTTATTGAACAACACCATTTTTTAGCATGTTACTTGAGTTTTTACATTTCTTTTCAAGGAAGATTGCAGTGAGTAGAGGCACAAAATTTTTTCTAGATATATGTTTATCTATTTATATATAGGGTCTATCACATAACAATTTATTGAGCTTTCACTATGTGAAGATCATGGATTAAGCACCTATTACGTCAAGACCATGTATTAATCACCTGCTGTGTGAAAGCCGCGTGCAACACCAAGATTACCAAGACGATTAGCACATATGCAGAAGCAAGAGAAGATAGTCTGTAGTTTTACATCAGTCATCAAAATCTGTAATGGGGAAATGTTAATTCAATGAAAACCAATGACTGCAAATGTTTAATTATTTAAGTCAAAGGTCCACATTCTTAAATATTATACCTGAATATGTGTTCCTCTGACAGTCTTATTTCTAGAAAATAATAGGAACATTAGGTGAAAGTTCTCTAAAATTTGTTTCTCTCTCTTTCCTTCTCTCTTTCTTGTTTTCTTTTTTTCATGGGGTCTCATGAATCCAAGGCTGGCCTCTATCTGTAGCTGAAGATGATCTTGAGCTTCTGATACTCTTGCCTCTACCTCTTGAGTGTTGAGTTATAGTCATGTACCCCACACTCAGTTTATGGGGTGCTGGGATCAAATATAGGGCTTTGTACCTACAAACTAAGCACTCTACCAACTGAGGTACGTCTCCAACTCCCTAACGAATTAACTTTGTTTTGTTTATTCTGGCATTTTTTCTGGGTTACATTCCCTAAGAAGATTTTCCAAGATCCTGAGATTTGAGGTCACAGGGATTAAAGGAGACTAACTAGCACAGGGACTGTATGGTGTTAGAGAAAGCACTGAGTGGTATTCTAAGGCCCAAACGGGGAGGTCCATATACCTTTTTTGGTTCACAGTCATCAAAAACTGTCTTTGAACAGGAGAAATGCAATCTTGAGGTTGTTAGTGAAGATTTTTAGCCCAGACATATGAGAAAGCTGAGATTGTTTGATCACTTCCCTGACTTACTCTTACTCCTTTACAATGATTGGAACAATTAATCCATGCAATATCCTGGCAGTGTGTCAGACCCTTTAGAAATTAATACCACTAATCTCACATCTTCTGAATCTAGTCTGGAATTGAATCCATTAGAATAACCCAATAATATCCCAAACGCCATTTCCTAAGTGGGACCCATCGTTCCCCTCACCAGCATGCCCTGTTGTGCTGAGTGTGCTGTCCATTAAACAATGGTACCACTACTTCATCTAATCACCAGTTCTGAAATCCAAGTCATTTTCAATTCTCTATTTCAATATCTCTTAATATAGATCATGCGTATTCAAAGTTAATCATTTTTGCTTTTCAAATCCCAATGTTATCAGCATTGATGTGTATGTGATCATACATGCCATGGCACATGTATGGAGATCAGAGGACAGTCTTAGAGATTGGAACTCAGATCTTCATGCATGCAAGGCAAACACTTTCCCCACTGAGCTAGCGCCTGAACTTAGCTCTCAACACTTTTACGTGGGCATTCTTTTAATCTCTCCTTTGTCTTTAGACTTTTCTGCTACAAACTGATTCTACAACTCTGACAATGACCAACCTAATTAAAAAATCTAATTAAGGGATAAAGGTGTAGTTTAGGGACAGAACACTTGTTTCGCATGCTTCTGACTCAGTCTTCAGCAATACACACACACACACACACACACACACACACACACACACACAAACTTTGACTTGCCCATTATCTTCAAATTTACTTGCCAGAATTTGAAAAATGTATATTTATGCAAAAATGTGTAATTTGACTTCTAGTTTCTGTTCTGGCCATGGAGGGAGCTTAGAAACCACTTTTTAAAATTAATTTTTAAAAAATATTTTATTTATTATTTTTAATTTATGTGTACGAACGTTTTGCCTGCATGTATGTATTTATGCATGTGCATCCATACCATGCAATGCCTGCAGAGACCAGAAGAGAGTGTTAGGAATGCAAGCTTGTGCAACTACTAAGAAAAATAGTGTGAAACTCTAAGAACTAAAAATAAATCTGCCATGTGATCCAGTTATACCGCTCCCTAACACATACCCAACAAACTCATCCTACTGTAGAGAGACCTGTACACCCCTGTTTGTTGCTGGTTTCTTCACAATAGCTAAGAAATGAAAGCAACTTAAAAGTCCCTGAACTGAAAAATGGATAATAAAAATGTAGTGCGTTTGTACAATGGAGTTCTAATCAGCAGTAAGAAAAGATGAAATTTGCAGGTAAATGGATGCGTTATACTCAGTGAAGAAACATCAACTCAGAAAAGCGAGCAACACTTGCTCTCCCTCATTTGTGGATCATAGCAGCAATCCCTTCTGTGTGAGTATACATCCTGATGTAACAGCCAGGAACGCGGAAAGGAAACAAGGAGGAAGAGAGAATTAAAGAGCTTTAAAAGGGGTTAGTAGGGAACAGATGTTACCAGGGACAGCTGAGGAAAGGGGGAGAGTCCAGTTGGAGGAAAGGACAGAGGGACATGTGGGGGACCATGGTGTGAGAAACCAGAGGGAAATGTGTTGGCTTAGGAACCTTCTGCGAAATACACGTACAGTGTCTGGACAATAGTGCAGGTGTGTACCTAGGGGCTGGACGGCAAGGAGCACAGTGCCAGGCATGAGAGACCTCCCTTCGAATGGTTGGTTAGAGTAGTTCAAGAGACCCCCAAAATAACACAGGTTATTGCTGGAGCCCTTGGTTAACTCTTAGAACTCGAAGACAAGGATACTGTAAACCACTCATCAAAGAAGCTTCTTTTTGCAACAGATGGAGGCCACCACAGAGTTCCACAACTGGTCATGCACAGGGAAAAACGTCTGAGAGATGCCCGGCCCTAAGTGACACATCCACAGTGGAACCTCTACTTCTAAGGCTCACGGAATACAACAGAACAAGGGGTGGAGAGAACACTAGTGCGTCTCTCAGCTCTCACCAGGGAAGCTCCCTTATGCAACAGAGCTTGATGCACACAGAAGGCCACAACTGGCTAAGTATTAGAGAGTAAGAGACTGCAGAGTGTGTGTCCCTGAAGAGGACTCCTACGTTAAACCTCACCCATCCACTGCTCAGGGACCATTGAGGAAGAGGGAGTCAAAAGACCGTAAGAGCCAGGGTTGGTTCATGACACAGAGAACAGAGGCTTTCAGGCCGCTGGAAGCTTGCTCATATGAACGTGCAGGAATGGCGGCGTCAAGCACAGGACCCAGGCCAACGCAATCAGACAAAGCCCAGAGTGCAGCGAGGGAAATGCGCGGCAGGCGGCCCTCGCCTGGGGACTTTGGAAACTGATTAGTGCTGGGTGAGGGAGAGCAGGACTTTCTGAAAGATTTCTAGATAGGCTGACTAGACTCCAGGGGATGAATTTACACTGAAGGACATCTGAACACAAATGCTTGATCAGATAGGACTTAACATGTATGGCAGAATGTAGGGGAGTGGGAGGTACGGATGGGGAAGGGGGTCTAATTTGATTAATAGCTCTTGTATAAAATGTGAAAAAACTCAATAAAAAATAAGTAAAAAAAGAAAGAGGGTGTCGGATCCCCTAGACTGGACTTATGGATGGTTGTTAGCCACCATGTGGGTTCTGAAATTTGAACCCGGGTCCTCTGGTGTTGGGCATAATGCAGGGTGGGCCTAGCTAGGTCACCTGCCAGGAGGAATGAAGGAATGGCTCTCCTGGGTGTGGTGCTCCACAACCGGTTGGTTGTGAAGCCAGTTTCTGCCCAGCACCTGGAGAGAATCTTATCCACCTGGGAACAAACTGCAGTTGGCTGTAGTCAGGACCCCACCTCATAATGCTATTGGCTTACAAGACCTATAAGACACTCTGCTCTTTCTTGAATAAATGAGTTTGCAGCTGATCACCACTGCTGGCTTTCCATTCAACTCCTGGAGTCTGTGTGTTGACTCTGTGCCTACTTGCCCCCTCCCCCGTGGCGGAGCTCCTTTGGTCCCCTTGGGCTGGCCTTGAGTGCTGGGACCTCCAACACTCTGGAAGAACAGAAAGTGTTCTTAACCACTGAGTCATCTCTTCAGTCCCAGAAACTACTTTTAACAAAAGTGATTTCATAAAAAGCTAAAAAATGAACAGCATTTCTTAGATTCTTCAGAAAAATAAGACCACAGTGTACATTTCTGTCTCCAGATTGGAAAGACAGATGGGGACAGAGGTACAACCCCAAAACGGGCTCTCACCACCAGAAGCCTCAGAGGGAGTCAGTACTAGGTGTAGGAAAACCTCAGCGGTCCCAGTTTGGATTTGGGCAGCCTCACATAGCGAACACTGAGAAATGCGAACCCCAGAAGGACTGAAGGCACCTCCCACACTTTAACATTCTTTTTTACTTTTTGGAGAATTTCATATGAGTGTTGTATGCATATCATTCTCCTCTCCAACTCTTCCTACATCTCCCCACTAGTTCTCAATGTTGTGATCTCTTCTTTGATTATTGTTGTTATACACACAAACACAATTACTGAGTTCATTTAGTGGGGTTTGTCTGTGCATGTGTTAAGGCTGACCACCCAGGATTGTCTCTGGAGAAAATGGATTGATCCTCCCTGAGTAGTCATTGATCGCTTGTGCTCTTCATCTACAGGTGGAATCCTGTGAAATTTCCATCATTCACCTTCGTATGACAACTGATTTGTCTTGAAAGTCTTGTTTAGGTAATCAGATCGTGGAGATTTCATGGGGCAGTATCCCTGTCATGTCTAGAAGACACTATTTAGAAGCAGGCATCCCAGTCTTCTGGTTCATAGAATCTGTCCACTCCCTCTTCTACAAAAACTGCTGAATGTTAGGTATAAGGGATGCATTGTAGATGTATCACTTGGGGTTGTGGTACATATACACAATGGAGCTCTGTTCATCTGTAAAGAAAAATGGAATCATGGGATTTGTAGGTAAATGATTGGAACTGCAAAATATACTGAGAGAGATAATACAGACCCAGGAAGACAAATGATGCATATTCTCTCATGTTTGTGGATTCTAGCTCTGAACCTTTAGATGTAAGTATGTCACCTGAAGTAACCACAGAAGCCAGGAAAGTAGGAGAGGACCATGGTGGGCTGATGGGGGAGGAGCTCTAGAGAGGGAGCCACAGACATTATAAAGGAAAAATGGGGACATTTCACTGGGAAGGGAGGTTAATACAGGAGTTGAGGGAGGGAGGAGAGATAAATAATATTACGAATGTCTGAAAAAGTCCTTGCAAACATCATCATTATCATTTTTATCAATTATTATTATTAATTTTTTTGGAGAGAGGGTCTCCCTGTAGCACCAGCTGGCCTGGAGCTCACTACATAGACAAGGCTGGCCTTGAACTCACAGATATCTGCCTGCTTCTGCCTCCAAGTTCTGGGATTAAAGGCGTGCTCCACCATGCCCAGTATAAACATTATTTTATAAGATTATTTTAAAATACATATATAATATGTGTGTATGTTTGGTATAGCCAAAGGCTATCTAACAAAAATCTTGGGACCAAGCAAGGAAATCTTCCTTCAAGTTGTTAGTCAGGATAGACCAAGAAACCTCCAAAATAATAGAGGCTATTGCGATAGTCCTTGGTTGTGGCCCAGAACTAGAAGGTATGACCCTATTGCTGAAGACATCACACACGTTGAACACAGGACTTGGAGAAACTGAGCTGGAACTGACCTGGAAACCTCCTCTCTGAAGACTAGATCTCATGGTATCAGAAGATGCTATGCAAGTTTCCAAGGAAGGAAAAGCAACTGATAATCCTACCTACCTGTAAAGCCTATGAATCCCAACAATGACCAGCACAGCAAAATATACCTAATGGTGACATAGTGTCATCTTTATCTTGGGAGTAATCAACAGCTGTCTAATTGGACTTAAGATATGCTCAACAGGAAGGAATTCATGCCTGGTCCTCTAAACATAGCCAAATATCCATGGCTGGGAAAGCCATAGACCCTCTAGATGAATCTACTGTTGTCACATTCCTACATCAGTGTACTTTCTTATTATATTCTAAGTATTTTTATAGCCAGAGAGAAGTGCCATGATATTATCCATCAAAGAAGCTTCTTTTTGCAATTGATAGAGAATATTACAGAGTTCCATAATTGACCCAAATGCATAGAATAAGTCTCCCACACGTTTGTATTACCTGTAGCTCTGTCAGGTTCTTTCTCACAGTGAATACAGAAAAAAAAAATTCCCGATATTTCAGGCAGGGTCAGGAGGAAAAGAATTTTGAATTACTCCAGAGCATGCTATTTGTTTTTTTAAAAAAAATGTATTATAGTTTTACATGTATGAGTATTATGTTTGCATGTGTGTAAGTGCACCCATGTCGTGCAGTGCCTATGAAGGACAGAAGAGGGCATTGGATTCCCTGGAACTGGAGTTATGTGTGCCACCATGTGGGTTCTGGGATTCAATCCTAGGTCTTCTACAAGAACAGCCAGTGCTCTTAACGTTTGAGCTATCTCTCCAGCCCCAGAGCATTCTGTTTTTAACAACTACTTCACTCTGTTATCAGAGTTAAACATTTTGAGGTGTTATCAGAGCCTTGGAAGGAAGAACATGCTGAACTTGAGTTCCCTCTAAGCTTTTACGATAGAGGAAGGGAAATATCCAGCTGCAGCCTGCTCTAGCCCCCTGTTCCACCTGAGCGAGAAGACTGGAGACTGAGAATCACTGAATTCACTCTCCAAGGAGCAATCTTGCATAAAAGGCTGAGACCTGATCACAGGCCTAATACAGGCTGTGTCTTATCCGTCACTGTGCCTAATGACGACACTACCGCAGGCCGTTTACCACAGTCCCTCAGTATGCCTCATTATTACATTACTGAAGGCCGGTTTTCCACAGGTATGCCTATAGCAGGGCAATGTAATGAGAGACATGGAGCTCTTAGGACAGAATCAGAAGGCCATGCTAGAGATGGTAAGCCCTGTGAGGTCATGAAGAACATGAAGAACATCTTTGATGAGCTTACTAGTAAACTGTGTTTGGCTGAAGAATCCACAAGTTTGAAGATCTTGCAATAAAAACTCCTGGAACTTAAAAGGAGAAAAAGACAAAAACTAAGAGAACAAAATGTACTCTCTCTCTCTCTCTCTCTCTCTCTCTCTGCCATGCTCAGCCATGCATGCACTCTTTTGTACTTCTCTCTCTCTTAAACTAATGCTTAAATTTTCATTAGAATCTTTTTAAAATAAACCCCAACTTTACTTCTTTTTTTTAAAAAAAAAAGAACAAAATAGGGGCTGGAGAGATGGCTTGGTGATTAAGAGCACTGGCTGCCCTTGCAGAGGATCCAAGTTTGGTTCCTAGCACCCACATAGCAGCTAACAACCATTCTAACTCCAGTTCCAGGGGATCTGACACCCTCTTCTGCCCTCTGTGAGCAGTACATGACATGGTGCTCTTATATACATGCAGGCAAAACATTCATACACATAAAATAAAAATAACAAATAAAATGAAAAAAGAACAAAATAGTCAAGAACGTGAATCATCAGAGGGGAAACATAATGGGAATATTACATGCCAAAGAAAGGAAGGAAGGAGAAGACATACCTGAAATAACAAGGACTGAAAACTTTTATTTTATTCAAAGAAAAACGTGAAGGAAGAACCTTACATGCAAATTGGCAAGTGAAATACGTCAATCTAAAAAGTGTTCCAAAAAAGGCAAACCATGAAGATGCTAAAAGTGTCGGTGCTTGCAAGGGTGAGGTGACTGAGAGTGATGACTAGGCCGAGCACTGAAGCTTTTAGATCTACACAAGTGTTGTCATGGTGGACACATGATGTTACACATCCGTCAAAAGCCAGAGAATGGACAGGAGCAAGCGTGAACCCTGTGTGAGCTGAAGACTCGGGGTGCACACTGGGGCTTCAGTCATTGTAAGGAGTGCTCACTCTGCCGACAGAGGCAATCTGTCAATACTTTCTCCTCATTTTTGTTCTGGGGAATGAACGGATCCAAAACAATTTTTGTTAATTAAAAAGAGTTTTTCTTTACATTCCTTGGGGAAAAATTGATACTCTGTGTATAGCCAGGAAAAGAAAGAGAAGAAAAAGAAAAAAGAAAAAGATTTGACAGCATTGTTATATCTGCTCAGAAGAGTAAGAGGACGCTTTTGGATTAGCAGAGGGCATACATGTGTGTTGACAGAACTACATAATACTCAAGTGTCCACTCTGTTCCTCAAATTCCCACAGCACTAGAGCCTGCATCACCTTGTCATGGCAACGTTGTCTTGATAAAATGTGGGTCCTCATCCAAGTGAGTCATGCTTCTGCTAATGACAACATGACTCTCTTCCCTGACCTCTGCAGCAACTGATTTTTGTGTGAGGAAAAGAGGGAATGTTTCACGACTATGTGGGTTGTAAACAGAACAAAGGGCTTATCTGCAATTCTGACTAAAAATAAATCACACTGGTAGCAACTGCATTCTCATGAAGGCGCTGTTCCAGAAAAGCTCCAGATAAAAATTGGTTTGAAAATTTCCTAAGGACAAATTCAAGCATAATAAAAAACGAATGCCTTTTTGTCATCTTTCTTTTCTTCGGGACTTTTTCCTATATAGCCCGTTAATGGTAGACTTCTGTACCCGCTCATTCAGTAGTACAATTATAATATTTTCTAAGATATTGTTAAAGATCATTAAGTGTCTGTCAAGTTATTAAATCTGCTTTCCAAGCCAGAAACTAATGGCAACACCCTCAGTGCTGCCAGCCAAAAAGGACATTGCTACACATTATTTAGCTCTCTTGCTTCGTGAATAAGAAAAAATTCCTGTGCTAATGTTTGGCAGCAACTCTATGATCTAACAGCCAGAGCATTTCCTTTGTCAACGTCAATTATGAAGTCTCTGTATATAATTAGCATGAAGAGGCTGTCATTCGTGAACAGAACTGCTAGATGGAAACACAGAAGCATCACTATAGGTGTCTCTGACGGACACCCGGCGGACCACTGGGCACTGAAGGTTGTTTGAAGACTTGTTTCTGATTCTAGGCCTACTCTGTGCATGGACCATATGATCTCTTACCACATACTGAATGTGTAAACAGTCAGTATGTGTACATGGAACATGTGAACTGATATTTTCTTTCGTACAGTGTC
The DNA here is from genome assembly GCA_035773235.1 of Eospalax fontanierii. Lineage (NCBI taxonomy): Eukaryota > Metazoa > Chordata > Mammalia > Rodentia > Spalacidae > Eospalax > Eospalax fontanierii. The sequence continues at coordinate 66,060,836 of CM069530.1, read as the reverse complement.
TCAGAGTTTTTGATACCAGCTTTTTCTATATTCTTGAAAAGAATTGAAAACTCTATAGTGTATTTGTGCTTATCTCTATTGCTGTTTGCTTTATTAGAAATGAAAACTCAGAAAAATGTGTATTTATTCATTCAATTTAGATAACAAAACCTTAGTAACCCAAGTGACATGTTTGTGTGTTGGAAAATTTACTCCACTTTTCAGAACAAAGAAAATTCAGTAAGAAAAACTGTCTTACCTTTTAGCATGTCTCTTTATATGAGTTAATAGAAAACAGCAGGAATCCTGTATGTGCTTCCACACTGAATCTCTACCAACATGTTGTTTTGCCTGATGCTTATGAAGAATATGGTTGCATGACATGTGGTTGGAACTGAGGACAATTTCAGTAGTTTTTCAGACACCTGTGGACATTGTTCTCTGATGCTACCCTGAAACAAATGCACATTGCAATGTGATGATATTGGAAACCTGATTTTCAAACATCAATTGGTCTGTTATAATCTATTCATAAATTTTTCACGGTTTTTCAGAAACAGTCTTGTTGGCCTTGAACTCACAGAGTAGCCTCAAGTAGCCTTGAATGTGGATCTTCCTGCTTCAGTCTCCCAGGCACTAACTCTGCTTTGCATTTTGAGTGTTTTTTAACTCATATGTGATTTGTTTTTAACCATCATGGGTTGGTCAACTGAATGACAGTGTTTTACAAACTTATACAGACTTTCCAATGATAACACTTTTCATTAAACAATACCCAAATAATCTCTGCTAGCTTTATCATTGAATTCATAAGAAAAGTTGGCTGGGAAGCTGTCAAGTTCACGGTAGCAGACAGGAATATCCAAAATTTTTATTTTTGCTTGAGCATTTGAATTGTATCATTGGTAAAAATAATTTTGGCTGTTTTCCTTGGCATGACACTCTATTTCATTCATTTTCATGAAAATACCTGTCACATTCCAGAGTTTGAATAGCCACTGCTCGTCTGTCAGTTGTTCTTTCAAGGAAAATGGTGTTCTGAGAAAACTGCAGTGCCGGCTTATTTTGCAGCTCAGTCTCCAGTTGCTTTTCCTCAGGTGGCAGGTGTGGTGAAGAGATTTTCATGTTTTCTCCGTTTTGTAACACAAGGTAACATTTAAAATGTGTGCAAAATCTAGAACAAATCAACGGTCAGATTCTCAAAACTAACCTTTATTGTTTCACTTATCACGTTTTAAACTAAAAATAACAGCTTGAAAATGAAGCCCTGATACAGTGTCTAGTCATGCCGCGGGGTGTCACTGCCTCTTTTCAGGCTGAGATTCAGCCACGTTACCCACCAATGCCTCTGTGGTTTGAGGGCAAATGCCCACATAGAGGCAAAGGCAAAGAGCTCTGAGTGTGCAGGCCCAGTGGAGGAGTGGTTTGGATTCCAAGGGCTCTGGGATACGATGTCTGAGGATGGCTGCCTTGCTTGGCATAGTCACCAGCAAAGGTCATGAGGTTCTATGTTCTGGGAAACAAGGCTGTTTCAGTCTCTCTCGTACTTCTGTGAGGTGACTGACTGGGCTAAGAAGGAAGGTTGTTTTACGGTCAGCAGCAGGGACCACAGCCTCCAGTGGCATCTTCACTCTTCTCTCTCATGCTAGGCTACAGGGTTGACTCTAAAACTCTTCTAATGTGGCTTTTCCACTCGGCTGATTTTGCCTTTCTCAGTGCATGGTGGTCTTTGGTAGTTAGTTTTCATGCACAAAAGCTGCTTTGCTCAGAGCATGCTCTGAGGCCACATTCAGAATTTGCTGTAATGTCCAATTGTTGTAATTCCTTGGTTGAAGGAATCATGTAACTTATAAGCACTCCAGGGGAGAATATAAATTTTTGTTTATTGTTATTATTGTGTGTGCATGTGCATTATGAGTGGGTTGGGCGCTTGTGACATGGTACATATGTGGAAGTTATAGAATGATTTTGTGGATCAAATTCATATTGCCAGGTTTGCACAGCAAACCCCAGTGAGCCATCTTCCAGGTCTACCATATCCTTTGAGAATTTCTCCACCTTCAGACTCTTTGAACTCAACCTTTCTGAGTCTGCTTGGCTCTCATACTGTCATCAGCTCTCTTTCAGTTTTTCTAAGGGAAATTCAGAGGCACACCACATGGCGTGCTTCTCTCCAGGCTGTCCTTTACTGTTCATATCTGTACTGATATTTAATAGCAAAGTTCATCTCGATCCAGAAATTGCTGGAGGAGTTGGATGTTATACTTAGTCAGGGTTGGAACCATAGACTCTGATGCACCAGCGAGTTTGGAGAGATGACAACAGCTTCTGTTTGCTGTGCTTTGCCTTCCTGGGTGGCCCTCTGAACCATGAACTTATCATTGCTTATTACAACTCTAATTTCTGCTCACTTCTTATGTTAGTGCGCTTTGAGGGTGATGCTAACTTAGCACATCAGCCTCTTTCTCTTTCTTTACCATGTACTATGAAACTCCAAAATTAAAGGAGAGAAAGAATACTGTCCACATGCAAGTAAGTTGGAAATTTAAGTGGGGCTGGAGAGATGGTTCAGTGATTAAAAGCATTGACTGCTCTTGCAGAGGTTCCCATCACCCACATGGTAGATAACTGCTGTCTGTGACTCCAGTTCCAGGAAACTTGATGCCTTCTTTTGATGTCTGTGGGCATTGCATAACTCGAGTGCATTTATATACATGCAGGCAATGCACTCATACACGCAAAAATAAAAGTAATTTCAAAGTAAAATATTTAAAATACATTTTCTAGAATATATAATCTCGGTGTCCTTCATAAAGTCCTACTTTACTAAGATCTCTTCTATTGAGAAGAATCTAATACAGCTATTTAGATGTCGACCTTCCCACATTAGCAGTTAGCCTGAACCATCTGCAGACATCTGTTCTACTTCTGTTGTTATCCATTACTTTGAGTGTCTAGATTCTTACCAAGAATCCTTCTCACCCAGGAAGACGTCACTTAGGGAACCATGGGTAAGGAACTCGATCAGTTGAAAGAGTTTTCTTCCAAGATTGGCACTACTTCCTTACCGGCCTGAGATTGACCGGGTTATCGTCTAACACCATTGAATCTCCATCTACAATATGGCAGTCCTTAGAAGGCTATCTTGTAAGTGAGAAAATAATTCAAGACTGACTATAAGTTTACAGTAATCAAGACAGCATGCTATTAGGACAAGAGAAGATGAAGCAGAGTCAATCAAAACCATTTAGTAACTCTGTTCCTTCAATTCCAGCCGTGGAAGGGTTCAAGATTGTCTTCCCATTCATTCTTCCATCTAACTGTTCAGCTATTCGGTCTATTTGGTAAGTCACAAAATACTATTAAATGTTATTTGCAGATTGACAGGGCTGGGTGCTACGGTGCATGACCATGATTTGTTCCCTCGGTTGGCTTCTTTTAAGCTCTCCAGCACCTTCCCCTTTACAGTCTTAGCATATATCGCTGATGCTGCTGTTGCTATTTGCCTTGCTGGGCTTCTTATTAGTCAGTAAACTCAGAAAGCAAAGGACAATGCATTCTTGGTCACTGTTATTTTCTCAGCATTCTCAGTGGCAGGTACAGTAGGTGTTCAGTATCTGTGTCAGCTGTGATTCTGTGGATTATCTTGTCTGCATTTGGCTGTGACCTCTCACTGGCTCTGTACACTTTGTTTCACTTTTGACAGTGTATATTTCATTGTTTTCTCGGTGTGTGTCAGGGCTGTTTGAGTCTAATTGGGTAAGACACTGTCTATTTAATCATTCTTTCCCCATGTCCAGAACAGAATAGCTCATGTAATCAGGCCTTTAAATTCAAAGTAAATTGTTCTGAAATTAAGTTATGTTAAGCTCAAGGGCAGGAGCAGTGGGATTCTTTATGTTCTCTCAAATCTTCTGATTTTTTACATATAAAGATATTCAATAAATATAAAGTAACATTGTGACTTCAGAGAAAATAATTGACTTCAAGTCCCATTGGAATAGTTAATATGTACGTCAGTTTTAGAGGCACCTAACAGAGCTTGGGCAGATTTTGGCATGAATACAACCTGGATTGAAATGTTGGCTCTCCAGTGACTTTGTGAGGCTTTACCCTAATTTGCACAGTTTAAAATGGAGTCAGCAAGACTTAAATACCAGGGTTAGAGAAGAGATAAGCAGAAAAAAATTTTACAAAAACTGCGCCTATAGTGTGATTTGTAGCAGATTTTACTATTTTCCTTTTGACAAATTTATAATAATTAGTAAGTTAAATTAGAGGATTATTTACATTTATAGTCCACAAAAAACAAATGTAAAAGCTCGTGGGTCTTTTCGATTCTAGAAGAAATAACACTGCATGCAATCAATAAGTGAACTTCATGTTGCAGCTCCTAGAGATGAAACAAAAACCATCTGCAAACCTGAGAAACGTCTCAGGAGAACACAATTCTGCACAGAGCCTACTTTCAACTAACTGGCATCTAAGAAACTCAGTTCTACAATGAGTTCTAGAAAGCACAATTTAAGTTGAGGGGGGTCGATCATCTTACACTGGCCTAAGAGATCCATCATTTTATTTGATACTAGGTTATTGGCTCTGTCCTGTGCTGTGCATTATGTCCATCCTACAAACTCCCCCTTTAAGTCCTACTCCTTCACAGCTTCTTATATACGTCTTTGATTATTAACTACATATACATACATAATTTATAAATATACATACACATATACATACATAATACACTAAGCCCCTTTAGTGCTGTTAATGTGTACTTGTATTTAGGGCTATGCACTTGGGATCAGATTATCTCGCATGGAGCTAGTCCCCGCATCAGCATCCATTGATTACTTGTAGCTCTTCATCTAGAGGTTGGATCCTGTGAAATCTCCCCCATTCACCTTCTCATGTCAACTGGTTTTGTCATTATGCAGAACTTATTAAACTGTCAGACTGTGGAGATTTCATGGGTGCAGTTTCCCTGTCAAGTCTAGAAGCATCAGGTGTCTTATCTCTCGGGTTGTTACAATCTCCCACCGCCACCTCTTCCATGATGTCGCTGAGGTTTAGGTGTAGAGATTTCATTGTAGATGTGTCACTTTGGACTGGGCACCTCACAAGACACATATTCTCTAAATTTTTACAAGTTGTGGAACTTTGTAATAGTCTCTATCTGTTACAAAAAGAATCTTTGATGAGTAGTGAGAGTTACACTCATGTCTAAGGATTTGGAGCTTTGACTTGAAAATGAAACCTTAAAAAAGAGTTATTATAATTATGCTATTTGAAATGGAGACTCATGTCGAAAATGTGTTTCCCTAAAATATATTGCAATCCTGAAATCTATTGCAATCTATCCCTGCAAATGAGAATTACTTCTGAAAATAATTTTGCATCTAGTTCACACAAAAATGAGCCCTAATATCAGTGTTCAACATCTATGATATTCTCTGTTTTGGAATTACTTAAAAATAGCATCTAGGAAGAAAGCTGAATAAATTGTGCTCTATTATTCCACATATGATAACTACAAATTAAGAAATCATTGAATATCTAAAGTTGTGTCAGATTCTTGGAGTGAAATTTGAAAATAAGAGAAGGAAAATATCATGTACTCACACCAATTGTGATTGGGGGAAGCCTGATGCATTCGTATCAACTGCAGACACAACTGCACAGTAAAATCTTTGCTGAACAAATCTGGCCCACAAGGGTGACTGCAGCACAAAGCAAATTTGAATGTCCCTCGGAAGGCAGTCAGACTTGGAATTTAAGTTCAGTCAGCGAAAACCAAGTTTCCAAACTTTTTGCTTGTTTTTTGAGACTTGGTCTAATTATGTTGGCCAGGCCAGCCTTGACCTTGCAATCCTCCAGCCTTAGCCTCCAGTGTCATCTCTGGCCTCAGTCCAAGTAACGAGGATCACGGGCTTGTTGATACTTGCAATCCTCCAGCCTTAGCCTCCAGTGTCATCTCTGGCCTCAGTCCAAGTAACGAGGATCACGGGCTTGTTGATACCCAGTATGTGGTTGCATTTACTACAATTCTTTGTCATGCCTATTCCTTCTCTGGTGGAGGAGGAAGGTGAACTGAGACTAGACATGCTATTCCCATACTTTTCTCAGTGAGAATGGATTGGAAATGTTTAATATGAAAACATGAGAGTGTCTATGTGTGTGAATGTGATATTGCCTGTTGCTATTTTATTGTAAATAATGTGTTTAAACTTTCACTATTTATGCATGTGCATGTGTGCGTGTGGGGAGCTGAGAGTGTACGCACACACACACACACACACATTGTGGTGGATTGAATGAGAATATTCCCCACAGGCTCCAAGTATTGGGACATTTTGTTTTGGGAGGTCTTAGAAGGTGTGGCCATGATGAAGGAAGCACGTCACTGGGGTGGGCTTAGAGAGCTCTTAAGCGATGCAGGAACTCCAGTAGCCCCCTGCTTCCTGTGCTTGCTCAAGATGGGAGCCTCTGCTTTCTACTACTGCTCCAGCCTCCTCCTGCCGCCATGCCTCCCTGCCATGATGGGCTCTAATACCCCTGGAATTGTAAGCTCAAATACTTCCATTTAGAAGTTCCCTTGGTCAGTGTTTCTATCACAGGAACATAGAAGTAACCAAGACACACCTTTTTAATGTGTTCATATAAACAAATAAGCAGGTGCATATTTCCATTCCTCTCCCTTCAGTAGAGGAGAACCAAGCTCTCTAACTTGCGGCAGGGTGCCCCTGATTGAATAGTATAGCAAGTAAGGCATTCACAACACTTTTGTACAAAGATTCAAAAGGATTAACAAGAGCATGACTTTGTGAATTTCCTTATGAACTTCTTTTCAAGAGAAGCAACCGGCCATAATCAGCTGGTTTGTGTGTAAATTATATAAAATTAAAATTATTAACATTTTTTTTTGCATTTACATACTTTATTTCCTGTTTATATTCTCACTGAAGATACAGGGTGTCATAATATACACTAATGATGTCACAACAAATTTTCTACACAAAGTAGTTGTGTTTAGAATTTAATAAAACTACAGAAACAGATGAAGAAATATTATTTATAGATATTAAGTGATGTTTTTATTGCTGGCTCATATTTTTTGCTTTTTAGTTTTAGTTGAATTAATTTATTTTACTTTGCAACATGAATAAGGCATATTAATAAAGCAGAAGTTCTTGGTAAGTACTAGGATTTTACACTTCTGTTTGTGTGAAATTTAATGCCAGCTTGTACGTAAACTTTTTTTTTATAGTATCCTTTTAAAAACTAACAACCATTAATTTTTGTACTGAAATTGAATTATTTACTTTATTGGAATTTAGAAGAAACAAATGGCTTTTCTAACAATAGCACTTTGATCTCTTTAAATTTTAGCAAAGTAAATACATTGTTAGAGATTATTTCTAGTTCCTAATGCTATTGTATTGGTGTGTGTGTGTTTGTGTGTGTGTGTGTGTGTGCGTGTGTGTGCGCGCGTGCTCTTTTCCTCTTTCAGTGTATTAGGCTATGGCTTCATGTCTACTTCTGGCAGTAAGAATTGTTTGCCTTGTGCTTGTGTTATTACACTTGCTCCTAAACCAGCCCTGTTGGTTCTGCTCAGAGGATAGAGGAGGAGGGCCTTCTGTCTCCATGACAACCATGTGTCCTCTGGGGAAGCTGCTTCGAGTTACACATCTTCTAAGAGCTGCTGAAGGGGCCATTTTGAGGGAAAAAAAAATCTCACCTCAGCTGTTCCTCTTTTAAAACAGTTTGTTAAATTATATGCACTTTTACATAATGCTATGTGTTTTTTATATAATTCTGCTACCCCAGATTCACACACCCATAATCTTATTCCATCAACAAGAAAGCTGCATCTCTAGGGCCTTTTTTTCTTGCATCTGGTGCATAGTTTCACATCCCTCCCTCATCTGTGTTAACTTTAACTGTGTTTCTAGCTCTCCAATGCCCTGAGATGATTCAAATATTAATGACCCTTGGAAAGCCAAACACTCCCTTAGCCTGATAAGATTGCTGTGGTGTACCAGGAATATTTAAAAGAAAAGATGTGCCTGTGGTGTCTGTCTAAACAAATTTCATGTACAATTTGAAATTATAGCATTAAAGGAGTCTGTTCTCAGATGTTATTCCAGGACCTGGGAGACTGATACAGGAGGATAACTGGGAGTCTAAGGCCAGGGTCAACTACCTAGTGAGTTCCATCCTGGCCAGCCTAGACACAGAGTAAGACTCTGTCTCAAAAGACAAGAAGAAAGCAAACAAAACCCCCCAAAACGTTTGTTTTGCTTTGGAGTCCTTTTGATGTCTCCTGCCAGATGAGAGTCAGGAATTCCAGAATAAGACTTCTTCCCTGCTGGCTGACCTTCAGAGTGTCTTCATCTGTAGCCTGCTGGGGGAAAACTGCTATCAGCAGTCTTCTTCAGCTTCTGACACTGTGTGCAATATCAGCCAGCCAGGCAAAATGAGCCCACTGGTTCAACAGTAGCAAGACTTACTGGGGAGTAACTAAATGCCTTCTGATTGGGTTTGAGACTTCAGAGGACTGAATTCACATGTGATCCAGTAACCCTGTTGTGCTGGATAGCTTCAGTTGTCAACTTGACACTCCTGGATAGAGGGAACCTTAACTGAGGAATTTCCTCCATTGGATTGACTTGTGGCCAGGTCTGTGGGGGCATTTTCTTGACTGTTGAGTGATGTGGGAGGGTCTAGCCTATGTGGGTGGTGTCTCCCCTGGGAAGGTGGTTCTGTGTTGTATAAGGAAGCAGGATGAGCAGAGGTCAGGGGAGCAGCCAGGAAGAGGGTTGTTTTATGATCCACGCTCCAGGTTCCTACCCCAAGTTACCGCTTTGGCTTCCCTCAGTGATAAACTGTGAGCTAGGAGATATAAGTTAAAATAAACCCGTCAGTCTCCAAGTTGGTTTTAGTCAGTGTTTTTTATCACAGCAATAGAAAACAACTAGGACACCTGTCAAAAGTCTATAGCTAAAGAAATTATAGACCCTAGTGGAGAAACCTGTGCTGTTGTTTTGCTAATGGAACATGACGTGCCTGTCAAATTGCCTTCTAAATAACAGACTATGCCAATGCAAAACAAAGCAAAAATCAAACAAAAAAACTCCCACAAAACCCCCCAAAACTGGGACCCCAAATCATGAAAACACACACACACACAAACCTCTAAACTTACCAAATTAACTCATTAAAGGATGAGCCAATTTATATTTGCCACACGTTTTGAGCATTCTGTACATATTTGTTTTTTGGTAAATAAACCCTATTCCCAGAAAATAATCATTTAAAAAATTTTCAGCAATACCTGATAATGGTAGTGGGTTGTCAGAATTACCTTCCATCTGCATGCTCACCTTCTCTTATGGTACTCTCTCTAGAGTAAGGTAGTTGTATTTCTTTAGGACTTTTAGTTGGGTATTTACAAAGATTTTACCTAATTCCACCAGCATTTGCTGGATTAAAAAAAACCTAGAAATGCACTGTATATTTTTTAGTTGAAATTTTTGTATATCTCATACATCTTAATCATATTTAGAGCCCCTCCCTGACCCTCACGCCCTGTAGCGCCCCCACTGGGTTTCATGAATTATATCATATATGTTAAGGCCTACCGAGCCAAGTTTGTGTCCCCAGATGTCCCCTGGGGTGAGTTATCCACTGGAGCTGGTCAGCCTATCTGGCATCACTCCCTTAAATAAGACCAACTAACCCTCACCCAGCAGTGATCAGCTGCCAATAGTTCCTCAGCTAGGGTCAGAGCTTCTTACCCATTTTCCCAGTTCTATGCTGGAATTTTGTCTGATTGAGTTTGCATGGGTCTTGTGCACATTGTCATCATTGCTGTAAGTTCATATGAGCAAGTTCCCAGAAGGCTGGAAGACTCTGTTTCCTTCATCACCCCTGTCTCTTACAATCTTTTTGCTCCCCTTCCACAGTGATCCTTGAGCTTTTGGTGGGTCACCAAATACTTTAAAAAATAAATACGATTTATTTGCATTCAACTTGGAACAGTTGATGTGGTTTGTGTGATGCAATTTTTGGAAAGTTTAGTTTTTGATTCAGAATACAATGAATTTTAAAATAAGTTATGCACATTTGCAAAAATGCATTGGACCTCTGCAAATGTTTTTGGGTTCTTTAGTACCTAATAGATAAGGTGGTGATGTTCAAATCTACATATTCTTTTAGGATTTTTTTATGTACTGGAGCTATCAATTATTCAGGAAAATACATTAAAAAATCTTTCGAATTTAGATTTGTCTGCTGATTCTTGTGATTTGTTAGTTTTGTCAACTTGAGATAGTCTAGAGTCACCTAAAAGGAAAGCCTAGACAGAATTGTGTAGACTAGATTGTCCTAAAGGCTTCTCTGTGGGAGTTTGTCTTGCTAGTTGACATAGGAGGGCCCAACCCATGAGGGCAACACCATTCCCTGGTAGGTGGCTGGATTGTATAAGAAAGTTAGTCAAGCATGAGCCGGTGAGTGAGCCAGCAAGCAGCATTCCACCATGGCTTCGACTTCAAGTTCTTGCTCGAATTCCTGCCTTGACTTGCCTCAATGATGAACTGCAGCTTTAAGGTGAAATAAACCCTTCCTACACCAAGTTGCTTTGGGTCTGAATGATTCATTACAGCAACAGAGACGACATTAGAACAGAAACTGGTAAAAGAGAAGTGAGGAGTTTCTATGATGGACCTGACCGTGTGGTCTTTTTAAGTTTTTTGACAATTTTGGGGGCTTGTAGAAGTACTTGGAACTTTGACCTAGAAGAGCCACTGAGCACTCGGAGCCTAATGAACTGTTCTTATGGGAGTTTAGTAGAAGACAGAAATGCTGAGAGAAATGTGGTCTATGGAGGCCTGGTTTGAGAGGGAAGCAAAGACTCTGTTGGGCGGGTTGTGTGATATTTTGGATTAAGAATCTATGTGTTAGGACTGAAGAATCTCTTTGATGAATAAGAGATCAGAACCACTTTTGTGCTTCATTGGGACAACACAGTGCTGGTCAAACTAGATCTGTTGTGATAAGAGATCAGCTTTATTCAGTTGAAATCTTCTACCCTTCATTGGGATGATAGGGAATTATTTCCTCAGGGTCAGCACACAGAAGCTATGGTCCAAGAAGGCCAAGGCTACATTTCATGCTGGTAGCTGAACTGGCAATCTAAGAGTCATTCGTATGGTACTGGTTTTGGAAGCACATGTCATATAGAACACCCAAAGCTTGGCACTTTGTGGCAGGGTTGGAGTCCCTGCAGAGAGGCCCTGAGATGTCATTGGTAAAGTTACAGATGGTTGTTAGCTGCCATGTGAGTGCTGGGAATCAAACCCAGGTCCTCTGCAAGAGCAACCAGTGCTCTTAACTGCTGCAACATCTCTCCAGCCCCCAGTTCTTCCCTTGTTGAATGTAACTTGTCTTTGATTTTACAGGAGCCCACAACTTGCAAGACTTCTTACTTCATTATAAGAACTGATTTTCTAGGTGTCTGGACATTGTCTAGCTTAGATGGTTTCAGATATGTACTTCAGTATGTCAGCAGAATTATGGAAGGCAGAAAAAATCTGGAGAGGAGAAAAGAGAAATATTGCATCCAAAAAGGCCACAGGATCCAGTTATTACCATGTTCAGGAACATCAAAAGCATGACCACAAGGAAACAGTTTTCCAGACAGCTGAGAACTTACCAGATATGAACACCCAGTAATGTAACAGCATACACAAAAGCCATGCAAGTTCCAAACCAGACAAAATTACAGCTTAGAAGTGGGGACGTGGTAAGAAGCCCCAGCCTTACCTGAGGAAGCACTGGTAAGTGATAACTACTGGACGAGGGAGAGTTGGTTTTCTCTTAAGTTGGGACACCAGCTAGGTTAACTAGGCTCCAGTGGATGGATGCACACAGTGCACACTGAAGGATGTTTGGGACACAAACTTGACTCAATAGACCTTAATATATATGCCAGAGTAGATAAAATCTGGCATGTGTAGGGGCTATAAGAGGGTGCAGATAGGGAAGGGGAGCTAAATATATTGCATGAAATTCACAAAACCTCAATAAAAAAAAATCTAAGACAAAAAAAATCAACTCCCATGTCTGCAGGAGAATAATGTTGTGGGTACTATTATAAGAGCGTGATATTCATTCACATTTTATTCTTTTATAATAACATTGTAGTAGAGAATATGCATTAGCCCAACTTCTTGGAGTGTTACGTCAAATGTTATTAATGACAACTGATTACATTTATGATATGAGACAATTTTACAAATGACTAGTGATTAATTAGGTTTAATGCATTATATTATACATTAAATGCTGTCCCCTAGTATTCTGGAATAGAGAGAAGAAATAATACCCCTTCTTTCAATTATTTAGAATATCATTCCACATTGTGGCATGAAGTCTTTTGTAATAAAAAGACATCTTTTTCTTAATGCGGTTAAAGTCAAATTGAATGCTGTCTTTCTGTCTATTGAATGTTTTCCGAGTAATGATTTTAAAGGCAGATTGACAATATACATTTTTCTAGGTAAATATCTATTTAGGAGAAATTGTTCACACTGAGTAAGTCATTCAGTTTTGAACATAAAATTACAGGCATAGTTGTGACAGGAGAGTAAGGGATGGAGACTGAAACATCAAGATTAACAAATGAAAGTCAGTTTGCAGGAAGACTGGAAGCCCTTCCTTGCCTGAACTTAACGTACTGAACGGAGCATGCTCTAGAAAAACCCTACATACAAACTTGGAGAGGAGGATGCAATGTGAGTGTCCTATGAAGGCACACAACCTCACGGCCCAGTGTTGGGCTCCTCTCAGCTCATGGCCCTCTCCTATTTCTGGGAGTGTTTTCTCTCTTCTGATAAAGGGCCCTCACTTCTACTTCTAACCACGTGTCCCTGGTACAGTCCTTTGTCCTGGGAACTGAGTCTGGAATGGGTCGGCCTCTTCACTTAGATCTGTGGATGGTTTCTTTTTCCCTCTCTCTGATTTATCCTTCTTCTTAATCATGCTTCCCTGAAGCCCTGGGCTTTCTCCCTGTTCCTCTGCTCTCCATGCCTGACTTAAAACGCATGACTTTCTGTCTTCCTCTCCTCTGTCTTTCTTTTCCTGGTAGCTATGGAGATACATAGCTTGCCTGACCTGTTGTTTTTCTATCAAACTCTAATAAAATTGTCTTCAACCTTCTTTTTGAGTCCATCCTTAGATTCTTTTTAGTAATGAAGGTAAGAACCCCTGGAAACAATAGATTAAAAAGAACCAAAATTCAAGATCACCATAAGAATGTAAGGAAGAACAGAATTGTCTGACATTAATTTTGATGCCAAAATTGAATCTGAAGCCAACTGTCAGGACTGTTGGTCCAGTTCTTTTTTACATTTTTTACATAACTCAGAAATCAACATTGACTTCTTTTATGATTACTACTGAGTGGATACAATGCACAGAAATGGGTTTCATGGTATTTATTTTATCTTAGATATTTGAAAATCAGTAAGATGCATAACTTTACATAGTTCATTATTTGGGGAGCTACAATATTTAAAAATCAGTATCTTTACTTTCCCCACACTTTAAAAACTAAAGAACAGTCATTTATAACAGTATCACTTGCCAATGAAATTAGATTTTCTTTTTAAAAATTTTTTCTTTTATGTGTGTGTATGTATTGCCTGCATGTGTGCAGGTGCAATGCCCACAGAGGAGAGAGGAGGGCATAGGACTCCCCTGGGACTGGAGTTACGGAAGGTTGTTAGCCACCATGTGGGCATTGGCAATCGTTCTCTGCAAGAGCAACCAGTGCTCTTAACTGCTGAGTCATCTCTCCAGCCCAATGAAATTGAATTTGCTGTGTTATTTCTGTGAGGATTTTGATTGATTCCAATGTTATTTTTCAAACAGATTCCATAATGAAATATTTACTGGAAAGATTTTACTTACAGAAGCAATTATGTTAAGAGTCTACTAGATTATATTAATGGCTCTATACCTGGATAACAACTTTTATCTAGAGGGGCATATTTCAAAAGTATTCTTTTTCAAACAGAAGACTATTCTAATTATATTAGAAGATGGTGACTTTGATATAATGCATTCTAATCCGTTCATCACAGATGGATTGGTTAATGATTACACATCAAGATGCTTTAAAAAGCTTAAGATTTTGCAGACTAATTAATACTTGATTTCTCTGGAACTGGTAAGACCATAAATTGACTTGAGGAGGAAGAAGTCAGTGAATGCCATGAGTCACTTAATATCATTTATTTTGGGGAAATGATGAATACATATTTAGATCCAGCTTGTCTTTTAAAAATGTGTTACTACTTGAGTTTTCCATTGAGAAAAAGGCTTAGTTTTGAACTGACAAAAATGCAAAGGAACCTGAAAAAAGTAACATAAATTCTTAATCTCTGTATCACTGATACTTTATAGGAGTTCACAGAGTGCGTTTACGTAACTGAGAATGTAAGTAACCTGCTAGTCATCAAGAACTTGGGAAATGACGCCTTTACATGAAGAGGAGTAGAGGCTAGATGCCTGGTGACTCAGTGAATGAGCTGGATGGACCGCGTTGGTGCGGGCTACTTCTAATATTAACAAACCTGAAGGTTGGGTCAGATGCACTGGGTCCTATGAAGACATGAAAGTTCATAAAATTGATTTTAACTAGTCTTTATTTTGATAAACTTTCTTGGTGGATTGTGTATCATCAGGATGTTACAAAAATCTTGTGAACTTTTATGAATACAAATGTGAGATCAAGTACAGATTCCATTCACTGTATAGAATTTAAACTGCCAAATATTAAAAAAATCAGAGTACAACAAATGAGATACAGTAAAAAATGAAATATTTATTCTTTTGGCTCAATAATGAAGTAGCTCACCATTCTTTTAGTAATAGCAAATCCCTGCATGCAGTTCATCAGTACACTACAGTAAATAGTTTTGTAAAAGGAATTAACATTAAACTTTTCTTCTGTGCAAAAAAAAAAAAATCAGATCATGTTAGGTAATTGCACAACTTTGCCACTTTGTTCCTGGCTATAAAGGACAGAGCCCATGTTATATCTGTAATAGCTTTAGTGCAGCAGGAATTAAAAAAATAAGCCTAGTCTGCATATGCAAATACTACAAAAGTTGAGTTAAAAAAAACAAACTTCAATGAATGAAGGATTATCTGCAGGCAACCATAGTTGGTAGAAAATGGTCTAGGTTTGAGATTTTGACCAACATATCTCGTATTAGAATGGTAGAAAATATATTATAAGAAAGAAATCCACAAAACCCGTGTCTAACTTTTATTTTAGGAAATTATCTGCTGAAAAGTCTTATGGATTCAAAAGTTTGGAATCTTGATTAAAAATAAAAAGTAAAAGCATAAAGTAAAATAAATTGCCATGTCATCAACCTGAAAATAACTTTCTTATGTACAAATGCTGACAAAGAAAATTAATCATATTTTACATTATGTATATTTAAACAAGTTTTGGGTATTTTTTAGCAAAATATGAAGAGTAGGTTTTCATAATCGGCCCTATGCCGAAGTTAAGGGAGATACATTTTGATGCTCAAGTTGATTAACAATGTAAAAGTAAAGGTGTTTTAAAATAACTTCTATTATACTTTTCTTGACATGTAGACAGAGAGCAGGTTGAATTCATTCTACCACCAACATGTGACTCTTCTAACCAAGACTTGTGGAAAGTGGATTGATTAAAATAGAGCAGCTTAGGCAATATTAACATGCATTAGTGATAGCCTTCCAACTATTTCTGTGTAATGAATGGTCCAGGATACCTCCCTTTTGGAAGCTTGCAAAAGACGCAAACACTGTGGTACATATTTGACCTAGTAGAAGTTGTTTATCAGGCTATATATACGTTTATATATATATTTGCCCAAACATGCACCACAGGATAAAATAACTATTTACATAACAGAGGGTATTTAATTGACATAAACTGTCAGTTTTGCCGAGAGCAGAAGATGGCAAAGCAATACTGCAGCAGCAGAAAGTAGAACAACTCTTCTAAAGTGATACTTTAGATAGACTTTTCTAGAACAGGTTTATTAGATAACTTTTGGGGGGAAACATCTAACCAAAATTAAATATAGAGTTCTGGGACTTAAAATTTGCACTTACTGAAGCAGAATACTTTACATAAAAATAATCCTTTAGATATTAGAGGAGACTTTACAGGCACATAACTGTTCAGATAGAAACAAATATAATAGACTAAAACAAATAACTTTGTTAAACACCATCCGGAAAATGGAAGTACTTGAAACTGTCAACATCAAAATTTTTGTCTAGATTTGAGCAAGAATTTCATCTCTCAGGCAAAATATTTTTTATGATTACTGGATAAACCAGTGGGGTGAGAACACAGGATTCTTACATATTTTTCCCTCAACATAAACTTCATTTACAAAAATAGTGACATAGTATTATGAATAAACTATGAATTAGGAACCAGGGAATTCCACTAGGACAAATTTTGTAAAAATATGGCAGATATGGAAGTTAAAAATAGAGTGGATGGAGTGCTGGACTAACGATGTTTGGTGGTGTTAAGATGGTCACTTTCACAACTATCCCTATAGGTAGCTAGCCATGGAGTTCTCTTCAGCAGTGTCAGCTGGTAATGGAAGCAGCAACCTCTTGTCAATGTTGATACCCTGTCTCACAGAGTGCAGTGACAGAGAGGTCACTGTCTTGTATAGGCACTGACCATGAGTATTTGTTGAAACAGTCAGTTTGGCATGGACCTCCTCTGGGAGTCCAGTTGACACGTATACTTTACCTTCAGAGGCTGTAAACAATTGATTACAAGGACATTTCTTTGTTTCTTTTTATTTTTGATTTTCTCTGACCTCTTTCCCTTTGCTTTCTTTTTCTGGTTTGTCTTTCTCAAACTTTTCTTTGTCTGGTTTTGTCACACTATCGTAGGAAGGAGGAGAGGTGGTAGAGGAACTTCCATCTGTCTTTTCAGGGGTGGAATTCCCATTTAATTTGTCAATAACCATATCTCCTTTTATAGGTAAGTCAATCCTCCCTTTGATTGTCTCTTTGTTATATTTACTTGAAATGTTTTTTAACCTTTGCTTTAAAAGATAACATCTGTAATTACGCTGAATGATTGCAGCAGACACTTCCTCTTGCTTACGTTTCAAAGTGGTGGTAATGGGCTCATAAGAAACTTTGGAGGGATTTGATGCCATGAACCGATCTTCCATCTGTATTCGGAGGGCATCCATCTCTCCACTCTCACCCAAAACCCGCTTTGTAAAAGCAAATAAGATGTCCAGGCAGTGGATCCGGTCTCCACTCACCATGGGCAGATCCATGGCGATGAGCTGGACTTTGTTTGGCTTTGCGATGAGAAGAGGAGGATCCAGCGCAGCTGCAAAGTCAGAGAGCTTGCAGAATTCTATGAACTGCGTGGCGTCAGGGTCGAACTTCTCCCAGACCTCGTAGAACATCTCAAAGTCGTCCTCACTCAGGGGCTCTGCACTTTCTTCAGTGGCAACGCTGAAGTTCTCCAGGATAACGGCGATGTACATGTTCACCACAACCAGGAAGGAGATGATGATGTAGCTGACGAAGAAGAAAATCCCTACGGATGGGTTCCCACAGTCCCCCTTCACAGAGCTTCCAGGGTGAATTGCGTCAGGGTCACAGTCCGGTGGCGCACTATTGAGAATAGGAGCCAGGAGCCCATCCCAGCCCGCAGAGGTGGTGATTTGGAACAGGCAGATCATGCTGTTCCCGAAGGTCTCAAAATTGAACATGTCATCAATTCCAGCTTCCTTTTTAACATAAGCAAAGTTGGACATTCCAAAGATGGCGTAGATAAACATGACCAGGAAGAGCAGGAGGCCTATGTTAAACAGCGCAGGAAGTGACATCATCAGAGCAAAGAGCAGCGTGCGAATCCCCTTGGCCCCTTTGATCAGACGGAGAATGCGGCCAATCCTGGCCAGACGGATCACACGGAACAGGGTAGGGGACACAAAATACTTCTCTATCATCTCAGCAAGAAACATTCCTGTGGGAAAATACAGAAACCAGATGAAACGGTGATAATTTCAGGGCTTATAGGAATATTGTAAGTTTGCTTCATTTATAAAAATAAACATATGAAAACTTAGCTAAACATTTGAGTGGCATTTATTTTGAGACACAGCCTCCCTGTAATCCCAGCTGGCCTGGGATATGCTATGTAGACCAAGCTGACTGGTTCTCACAGAGATCCACCTGCTTCTGCCTCCAAAGTGCTGGGATTAAAGGTGTGCACGACTTGCCCAGCTTAAATATTACAGTTTTATTCTATAATATCATGTTATAGGTGAATATGAATTCTTGTAAAATCCCAAATACTCTAAAACATTGCCATGATAATTTAAGGTTATTATTCCCAATTACTATAGGCAACCTCTATACATGAAATATGGAAATTTGAAATAAAGGTTATTTCTGAAATAACTGAATATATTGTTTTCTACTTTGAATAATGACATTCTTCAGTTGGAGAAAAGCAGACATATCTGACCTGAAGTTCCAAATTTGGAGATTTATAATGCCTCCATCTTCCTTGGAGTCTTAAAATAATCTCATATCCTCTTTCTTCCTGTTAAATATTAACAGGTCTTTCTTGCAAGACCAATCTCAGATATCATCTGTCTCACTTCTGGAAGACCATGTTAAATGTTTTGAACAGTGTTGGTTATCTCTTCTCCAGTGATTTTTGTGTTAACAGTACTAACACTATTGTGTCTTAATGATGTGTTTTAAAGACACATGCCAGTTACCCAAGACTGACTATACTTACAACTAGGAGAACATTGTGTTTAGTGTATAAGACATCCCCCTATAGACTCATATGTTTGGACATTTGCTCTAAAACAGCTGGTGTTGCTGTTTTAGGAGCTCATAGAATCTTCAGAGAATGTATATGTGTGGGAGGAAATGGGTCATTGGGGGCAGGTCTGGAGGTTCACTAGCCAGGCCCACTTCCTGTTCCCACCCTCTGTCTTCACTACAAATGCACTGTGAACAGCTGGCCTCCAGCTCTTCCTACCCGGCCTGCCACACCATGATGGAATTTATCCCTCCACATTATAAGCCAGTATAAACTCTCCTTCCTTAAATTGCTTCTTGTCACAACAGTTAGAAAAAAACTGAGAAGATAAAGGTCATTTTAGTTTCCTGCTTTCTTCATCTATTCCCCCCAAATCCAGAATTCATAATTTAGTTTCCAATCAGTTAACTTTGTCAATAAACCCAAACTTCAGATTGTTTACTCAAATATGTTCCACACTAAACTTTAGACATGCATGCATCATTATTCTCCAGCTGAATTTCAGTGTCAAGCAGCTGGTAAGATTTGGTGAAACTGTTTCTCTATAAGTACCTGTCTCTGTAATTGAACTGCTCTTACCTACAATGGAGAGAATCACCACCACAAAGTCAAAGATGTTCCACCCTATGGTGAAGTAGTAGTATCTAAGCGAGACGAGCTTCAGCACAAACTCTCCAGTGAACAGGACAATGAACACAAGGTTGATCCGGGATAAAACCAGAGTCATGTATTTGCTCTGGTCATCAGTTTCCACCATCATGGTGACCATGTTGAGGCAGATGAGGATCATGATGCTGATGTCAAAGACTTGTCTGGTTACAAAATCAAAGACCATTCCTTGAAATTTGTTCTAGAAAGAGAGGACCTGAGGTTAGTGTACACATTGCACAAATGGTTGAGTAACTTTGTGAATAAGATGTGGCCTTGATATGCACCTTCCTTACATTACCCTAAGCAACTTGTGACTCCATTTAGTGCTGTAGTTTTTAAAGATGTAAGCTAGCTATCATAACAGTAAGTAAGCATATTTGACTTGGTAATATCTCATAGGAAGATAAAACTGAGTAAGTCAGAAACTTGTGAAAATTGGCTGACAATATATAGAAGCTATTCAAGTAACTGTGATAATTCTTATAAATACAGTGACAATGAATAATGAAGATTATTTTTATGAAATAGGTAAATACAGGCTTTTAGATAATTAGCCCATAATTCATCAATATTTTAAGACCAGGGGCACAAGGAGGGAAATCAGAATGAAGTCTAATGACACACAGGTTTGAGAATGTCATAATGAAGCCAGGTACTTTATATGCTGTCTTAAAAGCCAATGAAAAGAAGGAAAAAGTAAAATGAGATTTATGCCAGGCGGCAGGGGAAGGTGTAAGGAAAGAAAGAGTGTAGAGGAAGGAGGGGATGGGAAGAGCCATCTGGAAATCCCATCTACATAAACAGACAAAGATATCCGGTCAGATCAGAGGAGCTGGAACCAGACACATTGGCAACGGGAAGGTGACTTTGGGAACTGTTATTGGGGACTGCGTGCTGGAGATCTTCGACTCAAATATAAAGAACATTCCCTTTTAAGAACTTGACAGTCCATACTGAGTATAGCAACTGTAGACTGTTATACAGTATGAATTTTATAATTAGTGCTGTATGTTGGCAGTACCACCCAGTATGTTTTGATCTAGAGTATTGCCTAATTTTAATACAATGAAAACAGCATTTTAAGATATTTTATTTGTTATTTTAATTTTATGTGTTATGAGTGTACTTCCTGCAAGTATGTAAATGCACCCATGTCACGCAATGTCTGTGGAGACCAGAAGAGAGTGTCAGAATCCCTTGCAACTGGAGTTAGGGACAGTTATTAGCTGCCATGTGGATGTTGGGAATAGAACCTGGATCCTCCTCAAGAGCAGCCAGGGCTCTTAACTGTTGAGCCATCTTTCCAACCCGTACTTTAGCATTTTAAAGAATATAAGATATTGTTAAGATATTGTTCTTACTGCAGGCCTGGGTATAGGTTTCTGAGGCTTTTTTGAGCCAAGTTTCTTCATTGCATTGTAATATTTTTTCTGTTCTTCTGTCATAAAGATATCTTGACCTCCAAAGTAAAAACATAGAAAAAACTGGTTACAATCCTAACATGTTACAACAGCATTTTAACCAAAATATTTTTGAGTCTTCCTTTAACCTTTTGTCAATTTTAAATGAATATTACCCTGTTAAATAAATCCATAAGCACATAAAATGTTGATTAGTACAGGATCTGAATTGGATTATGTTATGCTCACAATGAGGTTTAACGTTTTCGAACTTTTCATGGAGCCAAATATATTTTCTTCATCTCTTTCACTGTTGAAGGTTTTAGTGCCTTATTCAACAATTTTTTGCATTTTTGTGTGCCAAATACTGTGACTGGTTTCAAAATCTCATAGATAATATTTAAGACTTGGTGTCATGCTCCTGAAGAAGCCAGGATATTGAAAAGGTAGATGTAAAATAAATGACAGTTTACAAAAAGAGAATAAGAAAGAAAAAAGGATGAACAAATGAACAGAGGAAGAAAGGAAGGGAAGGAGGAAGGGGACAGGCGACGAGGGTCACTGTAGATACAGCAATAATTCAGAGACCCAGGAAAAGAAGGGTTTGCTTAAAGCTTTAAAGAATGATAAAGAATCTGTTGGGCAAAACATCTCAGGGAGAGAAAAAAAAATCACATAAAAACCCTGGAGGAGCAAGGGTATGACCGAGTTCAGAAAAGGTCAGGAAGACTCAGAGCTGTCACATAGCAAGTGCTGTTGATGAATGATATGGGTGGGTGAGTGCTGAGTAGGTGATGGTATTGAAGATATAAAATGAGGGTAGGAGAAGATGAAGCTGAAAGTGGGCGGAGGCAATTCCTGAAAGTCTCTGTAAGGCAGCCTAAGCCCCGGAGACCCACTGGATATCCTGAAGCAGTGGATACATTTCTGAGTTATAAAGATAGTTGTGCAGCGGATGAATATTGAGTAGCCCCTGAATAGGGACTACAGTTTAACTGATCACAAAGTAATGCTAAAAATAATACACATACAAGCTGTGCGTCAAGACTGTAAATATCTATCTGGCTGTTTGGTTGTTTAACAGACAGAGATGAGAAGGGCAGAATATGAGGAATACTTATCTTCTTTTTTTGCTGGTTGAAGTTATCTATGATGACACCAATGAATAGATTCAGCGTGAAGAATGATCCAAAGATGATGAAGATGACGAAGTACAAATACATATACAGATTCTCTTCATATACAGGCTGAAGTTTGACCTAAACAATAGTAAAAATATTGTATGATAGTAACAAAATGGATACTTACACTAAATAATATAGTGAGGTTTATTGTTTAATATGAAGCAGCTTTTATCATGTCTTAAAATATTGCTTTACAAAACAATCCTTTTCTCAAACTATCATGAAAATTTGTAACTTTCACTATGTAATTGAATACATATTTCCATTGTATCTTACCTGCCAAATAGTCCTTCACATAGTAAATACAGCAAACAGTTTATGTCTATTATTATTCTTACTGTTGTACATTTGCAATATTTTGGAAAAGATGTAATGACAGAACATCATCATAGAGAAAAATACAACATGAGCAAGGAGATGTATTCTAAGGAATTATTTTTATTTCTAGTTCCAAATTTTAGTTTCCTTGAAATTTGCTTGCTTTTCTGTATTATAATATTCTTGGAAGCTGCTTTTCAAACTGGTTATCATGCTCTTCAGAGAAGCAGACAAGTTATCTCTCCACTGAGCTACTTTCCCACTCTGAATAGTTCCATTTGCAGGACTAATTGAATGTCTCATCATCCATGTAATTAGATACCTTTTCACAGTAGATATAGGTCATCTGTTATGTATTAGATCTGTATTAACCAATATATTATCTATACAGGAAACTGTCTTAAAACACCAATGTTTAAATGCATTGGTAAGTATTTTTACTGTGTGTCCTATAAAACTCTGGGTGTCTTACTTAAGTTCTCACCAATATTTACCCTGGAAAATCTAGTAGCTATAAAGAGACAGTGGCCAGGTGATACTTACGTCTCGTGAATCAACAGCTGCATACATAATATCCATCCAACCTTTAAATGTGGCCTGTAAACAACATATATTAGAGTGATGTATGACTACTTCACCCAAGATTATTGCATTTTACAAGACAGAAATATGACAGTATTATCACAGGTATCTTTTCATACAATATCATGAAGTTTTCTGTACAGGTATTGAAATGAAATGTAAACATGAAATTGAAGTTTTTGAAACTGAAAATATTTGTATTTAGAATCTGGAACCTGTTTTGTTTGGTTCTGTTGGAAAGTATTCTATTCTTTTTCTATAGGGAAATTTGGTTGATGAAAATAATCCCATCTCAGTTTCATGAGTCTTATCAACTACTTCCCTACTATCAAATATGAGTTGTTCAAAGAACATCAGAGAAACAATCTTATCTGACACAGTCTGAAATATTTCCAGGTCTCAGCTACGTACCACTTGCAGCAATGCCAGATAGCCCGCTCCAACATTATCAAAGTTGACTTTCACATTCTTCCACCGTGCCTGCTTGCCAAGAGCCTGGCAGTCACTGAAATTGTTGACTTCACTCACTTCAAACATGTTGCCTGTTGTCATGTTAACACAGTGATAGAACTTTCCAGCAAACAGATTCACACCCATGATACTAAAGATCAACCAGAAGATGAGACACACCAGTAGCACATTCATGATGGACGGGATTGCTCCAACAAGAGCATTCACAACCACCTGGAAGAGGCCGGAGACCAGAGAGACTGGTTAAGTGTCTGCTTATACCAAAGCATGTCTAAAAGGGGTCAAATGATAATCTAGGTGGATTTCTAGTTCTAGGATGTTTCTTCTAATGTTTTCTAGTATGTATTGGATAAGAGAAAACAAACAGTGATTTGATAAGGGAAAACAAACAGCTAAACGTCTAAGGATAACAGGAAAGCAAAATACACCAGAATGTAAAAAGAAATGAACAAAAACCTGATCGTAACATGGAGTCAGAAAAAGTATGCTGAGGAAAAAAAAAGGGTGGGGGGAGAAAGATGCATTAAATGCCAATAGAAGATATAATCATCTTGTAGTAATATATTCTAATTTTCAAGAACATGAAAGAATGGATGATGATTTGAAAGAGGGAGCGCGCAAACCCTTCATAAATAAAGCATCAAAAACATATTCGTTAATGTAATTAGGAATTACAGATCCTTTTGTTTCTTATTAGTATATCTCAGTGTTTAAAAAGTAGACAAGGACCTGGCATGGTGGCTCATGGCTTTAATCCCAGCACTCAATATGCAGAGGCAGGCAGGGCTCTGTGAGATAGAGAGGCTAGCCTGATCTACACAGTTCTAGGACAGCTGGCACTACAGGGAGACTCTGTTTCAGAAGGAAAAAAAAACAAAACAGCAGTATGCTGAATTAGGAAAAGAGGTGAGAGTTATCAGTAATGAATACAGCCCATTACTATTTCACAGACTCATAAGTATTCTCCAGAGCCTGCGCTATTTCTTTGAACTAGACTGACCTGTTTTTAGGAGAAACTCAATCAACTTTCATTTCTATGAATTCAGGAGAGATGAAGGAACATTTTAAGATCTTGGGAACAGCAACAGTAGCTTTTCTTACCTGACTTATTCTGGTTCATATTGGGCTGCTTTGTTAAGTATTTATATTCAATGAAACTATCACTTTATTTAAAAGGACGATAAACATTAATTCAGAAATCAACAGGAAGGAATTTTAAACACAAATCAAAATCTGAAATCTAAAATTGCAAAATTTTCATTCATTCATAAGGTTTCATTTCCTTTTGAAATTAAGTCATGCATACAATAATTGTTTATTTTTTTTCCAGATTGTTTATGTAAAATAGGCCGGTTGTGGGTGACATGTGCCTTTAACTCGAGAACGTGGGAGGCAGAGGCCAGAAGATCTCTGTGAGTTCAAAGCCAGCTTGGTTTATATAGGGAGTTCCAGGTCAGACAGGACCACATAGTGAGACCATGTCTCAAAAAACAGAAACGAAAACAAATCCCCAAACAAAACAGTATGTATATTAACCTCTCCTCTCCGTACCTCTACTCTCTTATCTTAAATAGACCTGTGCTACATTTAGCTATAATGTTTAGTATTCATATGAATTAAAAATGTTAAACAATATTTTTCAGATTAAAGAAAAATGGCAAATTTTCAATCCTGTTCAACTGATATCTTCCTTCTGGTATAAACTATATCAAAACATGAAATGAAATGTAAGTGTGTGAGTAAGACTGTCTATCAGGAAGATTGTTTAGAAAAGAACTTGAAATTGGGTAATTATTTTTATGCAGTTGTTAACAGTAGCCGTGAAATCAGAGCTCAGATGAGAAGGGTTGGCACATCTCTGCTCACAAAGCTGCTGGAGCAGGTGGAGAGTGGTTTCATTTTCCCTGATGAGTAAATTTTGCAGTCAAGGCTGAAGGGTTTTTATTGCCCCAAACAAACCACCTCCTAACATAAAAACCCTGTGGCCTTGAAGAAATTCAATATCTGTGTGCATTTGCAAAGCAGATTAAACAAAGCTGGCTTTTATGCAAAACAGTGCTGGAGGCGTGGCAACTGTGTATCTTATATTGAGAGGCATGATACACTTACTGGAGAGGAAAATACATGTGTTGTGGAAAACATGAACCTCTCAGGATGAAGTTCTGTGAAAGCCTGGGCTTGCTGGCAGCACTTGATCAGTTACCTAACATCTTACTTTGTTTCTGTAGAATGTAACAGTTTTGCTGGATGCTATAACTTACTGGTTTTTTTTTCATATAAAACTACAAGGTATATTGTTTGTATTAATTTAAGAAGTAAAGCTCCCCAAGATCACTTTGCCTTTTATTTGTTATTGGTACTTTTGGAGGAAACACTTATCTACTGAGAGGAAAAGGTTCTGGTAGGATGAATGTAGCAGTCCACAGTCATTCCACAGTGCCCAAACAATGAAAATCAACAGCAGCACATGTTTTTATATGTTTGGAGAAAATGCCTGCACTATGATCACAAGATCCAGATGTTTGACTGTGCCTCAATTCCTAAGTGCATGGTAAATAAAATGCAGTTTCAAGACCTGTTTAATGTTCTCTTAGACTGTAACTGGTGCTAGTGAGTTGGTTCAACAGTTAAGATCACTGGATGCTCTTGCAAAGGACCCGGGTTCAGTTCTCAGCACCATATGGTGGCTAACAACCACTTATAATTCCAGTTCCAGGGGACTCAACTCTCTCTTCAGGCCTCAGTGGACATTGCATGCATTTGGCATACTTAGATACATACAGGAAAAATACTCATACACATAAAATAAAAATAACAAATAATAAAGGACTGTAACTCTGAAATTCTCTAATCCAATGACATGAACATCAAGAGACTACTGTGTCCTTTACCTGAGTCACTCCTTACATCTAACTCTGACTTGAATTTCCGAGAAAATTGTCTAGTCTTCTTACCCTCATGCCCTCAAACCGGGATAAGGCTCGAAGAGGTCTTAAAGCTCTTAATGTCCTCAAGGATTTGATGGCACCAAGTTCTGAGTAGCCAAGAGCATTGGCTACCAAGCTAACCAAAGAAACCTGCAAAAAGAAAAAAAATATTAGTCTACGGCAAAAGAAACTTGGATAAAGGCACAGAGTGTTCTGTCTATTCTTCAGTGGCAGCCAGTTAAAGTGGGCATATAACCTGTCCACCTGTGGCTTTTATACTGGGGATCATCTGACCTGGCTCAGCCCATCTCGTGTTTTCCTTATGGGTGGAAATGGTACACTTTCTCATATTTATTAACATCTGTAAATCTCTCCAGTTAGGTGTTTCACGCCATAAAGTTCTCTGCAACTTAGGTGTATACTTACCACTGATAATTCAGGGTTGAGTTCAGAGCCTGATCCTTCATATATTCATGCTTAATGTTGCCGACTAAAAATGAAATCCTCTTCTGAATTTTATAGCATCGTGCTTCTTAATACTAGAGACATTTGCTATGGACCGGGGGCAACTGGTTAGATATTTTGTCTCCCCTTCTACATCACAAAAGCATTTTATGTGGTGGAGGGAAACACTCTACTCAGCATGCTTAACAAAGTCTGACTGGATGTACTTTAGTGGGGCCATTGCCTCCTCACTGCCTAATTATTTTGTAACTCATAATATTCAAAGAACAGTGTGTTGGATAAATATACATGGAGAAACTTTATCTGAAAAATGTTATCCGAAGCAGACTGATAAGAATATAGCACCTCTTATTCATACAAATTGTACTTCCTCCTACTATTTGTAGTTAAATTGACTTTTACTTAAATACAGGAAATATTAGAGAAAACAACTTTTTGTAGGAGAACTCATTTGGTTTGATTTTAGTTCAATATAATTTGATATGCACAAGTCTCAAGAAATTGGAGGTTGAGCATCACTCCCTGGCCCATGTGTCCTGACAAAAATTTCAAAGGAAAAGTAAAAAAGAAAAACAAAATGCACAGATAATAAGAGGTGGAGTTATAGTCTTGAACCCAAATGATCTGACTTCAAAAGCATATTTTAACCTTTACTATTTAGAAAATCGTGTTCTTCGGATGAAACACAGAACACGGAAAGCGACTTTAATGACCACTTTCTCAGTCCTGGTATGGATGACACATAAAAGTGACACATAGACAGCCATTAATTCGTTATAATCACACAGTCACCTAAGGGCATGAAGTCTCAGTTTTCTGTGAGAAATGCTGTTGGGAGAAAAAGTGAGTGATCCCAGCGATTTCCCAGTGATCTTGGGAGGGACAATGAAACTTATGGTCTGATCAGGAACACATGCTGTGGAGGGTGATATCAGGACTTTAAAATCAAATGTAGCCACTGTTCCTTCATTAGTTGATTTAGCACAATACTCATACATAAAGCCCAAAACAATAATAAATTACCCAACAGAATAATAAATTATTTGAGTGTTGAACTTCATCTTTGACAAGATAATTTATGAAGCTATTCATTTCTGTCTTGGGGTTGCAGTACAGACCAGAAAGATTGGAAAGGCTATTAGTGAGCTGGTAAGCTTCTAAGTTCTGGGCTCCTTTACCTCAGGAGACACTAACAGCCTTTTCATTCTTTTCTGGAACTAATGTCTGAAGACTTCTTAGCCTCTCAGCTAAGTTCTTTACTGAAGACCAGGGAGTGGGTGTACATATCTCATGGTCTAAAGGATAGACGCTCATACCTTTAAAGGGAAAAAGATGGCCTTTCTATTCATATGCAGAACCAGTGGGACCTTGGAGGTCAGAAATCCCTGGCTTTAAAGGCTAGAAGCACCCTCATGTTTATCGACATGGCACCAGAACACAACTGTGTTGCTTGAGAAGCTGATCACTGGCAAAGCTATGCTTCTCCTAAGAGAACTCATGACTGCTTTTCTTTTACTTTTGTGTGTATATGTACATGTCTCAGAGTGTGTGTGCATGTGGTGTGAATGCACCTTGCTTAATCTCTGTCCATCTTACTTACTGAGATAAGGTCTCCCTGAACCTGAAGTTCATTGTTTCAGCTAGACTGACTATCCAGGGAGTCCCAGGGATCCTCCTGTCTCGCTGCCCAACATTGGGATTACAGGTGTATGCTGCCACACCTGTCTTTTAAAATGGGTGTGGGAGATCTGAACTCTAGTCCTCATGCTTGTGGCAAACACTTTACTAACTGAGCCATCTCCCTAGCCCTTGATTATTTATTTCATAGTCTGCAATATAAGGTTCCAGGAGAGACCATCAAAACTTTCCTGACCGTTAAACAAGCCCACACAGAGATTTGTAACAAATTTTATTTATTTAGGAAAATAGAAGGAATTTTAAATAATTTCAATATTGGGAGAATATTCACTATAGATTGATTCAATCAGATAATTTTAAATTATTATTTTTTGATGGGTGTGATGGCACGTGCCTTTAATTTTGGCACTCAGGAGGCAGAGACAGGTGGATCCCTGTGAGATCAAGACCAGCCTGGTCTCTATAGTGAGTTCCAGGTCAGCTGGAGCTACAGGGAGACTCTGTCTCAAAAAGATCAAAAAAATTATTTTCCATGCAAATCTTAATAGTCATGTAAATATTTTATTAGTTTTTATTTTGCTTAAGCTAAAATTTTATTTTGGCAAAATGCAGTTTAATGGACATTAGTCCAGTATGTTGCAAAAATCTTAATATGCATTAATGCATTATTATGTGCAAAATTAATTCATTGATTTTTTAGATAATTTAACACTTTATAAGCAGAGGTAGATTCTTGCAAAAAAAATTAAAAGTTGTAGCATAATTAAAGTTTGAAGATAATATTCTATAATGTCAGGGTGCTGGACAACTTCCAATGATCATTTTACTCACTCTGTGTATGTCCTAGAATGGCCAAATATCTCACCTAGGAATGGGCAGTATCAAGCAAGCTCTTAAATGGAATTTCGGTTCACTCTGTGTTTTCAAGTTCAGTCAGTTTTTAACTTCAGCAAATTTGTGCCCAATTTTGCAACATATAGTGTTTCAATCTTCATCTCTTTTGTGGAAAACACAAAAAGCATTCATTGCTAACATGTGAGAGCCTAACAGATAACCAATTCAAAACATAGAGTTTCTAACATGAACTTGCATGAACATGAGCACATCCCATTGTTACACTGCAAATACATGACTAAGCTAGTTCTGCATTTCAATCTAAAAGCCTGAACTCATGTCATGTAATGCCTGCACAGGACAGAAGAGGGCACTGGATCCCCTGGAACTGGAGTTATGGATGGTTGTTAGCCACCATGTGGGTACTGGGATTTAAACCCAGGTCTTCTGCAAGAACAGCCAGTGCTCTTAACTGCCCAGTCATCTCTCCAGCCCTGAGAAGTCATTATTTGTAAGTATAGATGATTGATATATAAAACAAAAAGAAAACCAAAACAACAACAACAACAACAAAAAACACTTCAAGAGAAACAAGAGAAAAAACTACCAGAAAGAATCATAGTAGTAGATGAATTTAGGTAGTAGATGAATTTCCTTTTCATATTAACTTGCTTAAAAGTTTATATTGGAGACTTTTTGAACTCCATCAATTAAAACTCATTTTTCAAGTATTAAAGAATAAGAACAATTTTTGAAAATTGAGAAAGGGTATGATGGCTAGATTTGTCAAGTTACGATACATAATTACTTGGGAAGAGAGACTCGGTGAGGAATTGCTTGAGTCCAGCTGTCCTGAAGGACTGCTATGAGGGATTTCCTAATTGGGATCTTTGAGGTGGAGAAGATGAACCCTGACTGCCTGTGGCATCATTTCCTCTGCTGGGCCTGGGAATATATTCACTCTCCCTCTGCTGTTGACTGTGAACCCAAGTAGCTGCTCCGAGTTCCTGCTACCTTGACTTCCTGCTGTCATGAACTGTACTCTGGAATTCTGAGCCAAGAGAAAACCTCTCTCCAAAAATCACTTTGCCAGGGCATTTTATCACAGAAACAGCGATGAAGCTAAGGCATAGGGTAGGATGTGCCCAGGCTGGCCTCAAATTAACTATATAGCTGAGGTTGGCCTCAAACTCGTAATCCTCCTGCTTCCATCTCTTGAGTGCTGGTGTGGTGGGTGTAAGCCTCCAGCCTTCTTTAGCTGGTACTAGGGTTCAAACCTAGGGAAAAATATTGCTTAATGAAGAAAAATTACATGGGACTTTAAGATTACAAATCACATAGCAAAATCTTCATGTAAGTAAAGAAATGAATGGAAAGAAGTAAAGTTCAAATTAATCTCAGTCTGAGAATGAGCTGATGAGGGCAGGATTTTTAATGATAGGAGGATCATAGGAAACTATGATCATAGGAAACTATTTGGAAGAAAATATTTTCGATATGACTCACATCTTTTACCAAATTAAATTCCAGACTGAACAAATGTTAAAACCTAAAAACTAATTTATAAGGAAAAAAAAAAAAAACCTCTCAAGCTATAAAACCAGAAGAAATAAGGGTATATTCAGCTACAAAATTTTTTTTTAAAAGACCAATAAATTTGACTAAATCAAAATGAAAAATATCTGCTTTTCAATAAAAATCAAGATAAAATCAATATATAAGAAATATATTCATATCACACATGACAATATATTAAATCTTTTGAACATAAAAAGTGTTCCTGACCTCAAAAGATGACTCAGCAAGTAAATCTATTTGTAGTCAAACCTGATGATCTGGTGCCCCCCGACCTGGTGTGAGGAGAGAACTGACTCCCACAAGTTGTCCTCAGACCTCACATGTGCATTGTGAAAGGCACAGGCCTAGATACATATAAGTGCAAATGCACACATGCACATACACACACACAAATTTTAATCTATTTTTTGAATAACTTAATTATTTGCATTCTCTAATAGATGAAATTGAAAAAGAAAAGGTAAGTCAAAGGACTACAGACAAAGAGGAGACAGCAAAGAGATTCGTTTTAATACATTCTAGATGGAAAGCCCAGGAATGATTACTCTTTCATCAGAGGAAAAACAGCAGAGACTCAGGTGTGTGTAGGTTGAGTTGCTCTAATAAACACACAAATGGCTCTGGACTTGGAGCACTAGGCTTTTGAAACTAGGAGGTAATAGATCAAGCTGAACAGAGAAGTGATTGCAAGTCTGTATCCAGGGAAGCTGAATACTCTTGAACACTTTCACCCACCCCATCAGCCCTATAAAACAACAGAATACAATTCACCTCATAGCTAACAGAGTAAAGCTTACAGCAGTTCAAGTGATCAAAGTGTAGAACCATTATCCATACTGGTTGAGTTTCTCTGTCAGACAGCAAAAGTCTCCTAAATGCCTCATGTCCTCCAGGCTTCCTACTACAAATGTGCAAGGGTTTGAGTGTCATGTGGAATAACTCAGTATTCCTTTGGGCAATGGAACTGGGGAACTTCAGATTACTAGGTACATAGGATGAGGTCAGGGGACAAAAAAAGAAGTTAGACAGATTTGGGGGCAAGGACCCCCAAACTGTATAGTTCCGATTCATGTCCTTGACTAGAAACAGGAAAGAGCCTTGGTTGTATCCTGGCCTGAGGCCAGGAATGCCAGAAGGGGCTCTGTCTTCTGAATGCACAGTCCTGCCTGGAGGCTACATGAGAGCATGCAACTGAACTCCAGTCCAGACACAAATCCCTTCTGGTAGGCAGCTTTGGAACTGGATCTTTAGAATTTCCAGGTGGAAATAGGTTATATCTACTCGTGCGGCCCATCTGTTATTTTGGGCTCTCCACTCTTAAGTAGGCAATGTTATAGTGACCTTGGAGGCCACTGAGGGTGAATATCAGGACTCTTTTGAGGTTTATTAAGGAAAAGCTATTTTTTCCTGGTCAAAAGAATTGTCTATACCTATGGCCCCGTGTGGAAATATGACATTCTGATCTGTTCCAAAGATTAGAACATTACATAATATTGTCTCCTCCCTTCAGAGTTAATCCAGCTCGACCTGTCAGTCATTTGGAAAGAGACCATCCCCTCATAAGGCCAGTTCATCTAAAGCCTCACTAAGGAGTTAAGGAAGAATGATTATTCCCTTAGTGAGAGAATGTACTTATCCGTTCGAGACGCCCTTCCCCAGTAACCACTTGCAGAGCTTTTGTCATAATGTTTCTCTGATTTTTTCAGTCCTAACTCAGAAAAGCATATTTTTTCTGTTCCTTCTTTCAGATACTGGCCAAAGCCTGGGCATGCTTTCCCTGACACTCTGGACTTTCTGTCTAAAGATACCTCATGACACCATGTGGCTTCTTACAAATGACTTGTTTTTCTCTCATCCTCATCTCATCTCGTTCCTCTGAGAAGTGGCTTGCCTGCCCTGTTGTTTTTCTCTTAAACACTAATAAAAATCTTCTCCTCCTTTCTTTTCAGTCCATTTTTAAATTACCTTATTAATGTGACTTAGAACTCCTAAAGGGATCCCTAGTTTCCCCAGTAACAACAGGGAGAAATTTTTAAAAAATCCCTTATTGATGCTGGAGAGATGGCTCAGCAATTAAGACCACTGGCAGCTCTTATGGAGGACCCAGGTTCAGTTCCCAGCACTCACATGATGTCTTATCCTGTCTGTAACTCTAGTTCCGGGGATCCAATGCCCTCTTCTGGCCTCCTTGGGTACCAGACATGCATGTGGTACACATACAGGCAAAACACTTGTATACATAAAAAGTAAAACCATTAAATGAAAGGAAAAGGCAAGTTGTATGCTGGTTGCTAGCTGATGTAATTGCAGAATCTCAGAGCTGAATTAGAGCAAAAGCACTCTAAGCCATCAGTGACCCACATGGCTGCTTAGAAGAACACTACCTGGTTTTGCTTCATTATAATATCTCTATATTAGCCTTGCAAAATTGGCTGTTCCCATCATGTATATGATGTCATCAGAAAACACTGTATAAGGATAGAATAAGTGATCTTATACAGTGCTTTTTCCTCTGCATAAAACATGGTGTTACTGGACTTGCTCTCAGTAGCTGTGGCAACTAGAAGAGAAAGACATAGTGTTAACCAGCCCTCCTCCCCAATCTCGTATTGAGAATTGAACCTAGGGGCCCACACATTCGAGACAAGTATTCTAGGAGCTACAGCCCCAGTCATGGAACTCTCTCTTTAGACATCCACAGTCACCTCTTGAGTGTCTGCCTTGCTCCTGTAGCAAACTTTCTCCTAATTCCTTACTTTGTCTCATACTTGATTTTTTTTTTCCTCCCTTGATGGTGACAAGCACCGAGGAACATTGTGTAGAAGTTTCAGTTTGCCTTCTGTACCTTGGGAATCTCCTCACTGTCTACCACCACTAACAAAGGAAGTTTGTATCTCAGAGAACTTTGACTTTCTTTCCACTTAGGTCTTTAGGCCTTTATAGTCTATTTGTTGGTCTTATCTATGTACTTGATTAGAAAAATCACAAGGTTCTCAAACTATTAAAAATGGTGATTATTTTAGTACTTTATGTGGCGGTGGGAAGAGGACATAAGTGCTCATCTTTGGAGAAAAGGTGAGTAAAATACGGTGAATACATCATCGAAGCAGACTGCTGTGTCTTGTCATGCTTCAAGAATTTCCCAGAAACACTACCATTTTTGTTTGTTTTAAAATCATGTAATCTCTCCATGTTTTCGTCCCTATTTCTTTAAGGTTATTATACACTGTTATTATTATATGTATGTTATTTATTCTAAAAACAAATCACAGTATCGTTGTTAATGAATGCATCGTCTTTAATCAAGTACAACCCTGGAAAAATACTTGAAGGGATGATTTGATTGATAGTAAGCTTGATTACTCCTGTTTATGAGGTATATAATTACAAATGATGAAAATGAACTTTCTGACAGTTGTGATGTTTGCTTGTGTAAAAATCTGCACGATCCATATGAATTCTGGCTCTTTTCCATAAATTTCACAAATAGATATTAATTGAATTGTGCATTTAGTTTGTCAGAACCCATTAATTTGCATAATTCTAGAACAGAATAGTATATTATGAGTTTCACAAGGATATTATTTTGACCTTGGATAGTTACGAAAAACAAGCTATACAAAATGGGAGATGGAACCCTTCTAGTATCAGGTTGTGGCAGACAGACACATGGTTAAGTTGTCCTCCTTGATTTTAAATGGCATCCTCACACTTGCTGAGTACTTCTCCATCTCCACGTTGTCTCAGTTTTTCGAGTCATGACTTTATTCCCATCATTTCTATGAGATATCTCTAATCCCCATCAGTGCCCTACATTCTAAATCATCCTTTCATCTTTCTGTACTTAGGTCTCTAACCCTTCCTTCAGCCTTATATCTTACTCCTTTAGAAAAAGCCTATGCATAGTCCCGTTTTCCTCTTAATTACTACTTCTCAGTCTAAATTACTGTTTCTTCCTCTTTTGCCTAACTTTTAAATGTTAAAGTCCAGGTTTTAGTCGAGTTAAATCTGTTTATAGCTTCAAATGCCATCTATATCCTGGTGATCTCTAAATTCATACGATGGATCTTGGCTCTTCTCTGGAGCTCAGGAAAGGGATAAAATTCATCATTTCCTCTTGAATGTCTGATATGGACCTCAAGTTTGATGTACCTCTCCCGACCCACCATTCGACCATTGTGCCAAAATTGTTTTCTGATATTCCATAGCCCAGTTGTGGGCTCTTCCTGCTATTCATGTGTTCACAGCCAATGAAGACCTATGTTCTGAATCCCCTCTGTGTCTTCATTGCATATACCAAGTCCATCAGTAAATCTCTACCTCAGTGGAGACAACATCTCCTCTTTACTAGATTGCTAAAACAGTTTCCTCACTGGGTCTTTGCTTCTATTGTTTGTCTTCCTTCCTCCAAATGTTATCATTCAAAAATAATGATCACATTTATGTACATCTTGACCTCCCAAACTCTCACTGTAATTATAATTAATATATTGTAAATTCTGTAATACGTACTGCATAACAAATTACAATAAGACTTGAACTAACTGCAGTTTCTAAGAAGTTTTCAGTTAAAATTTTAAATTTCAGTTAAATTTAACCATTAGATGGGAAATCTATGAGGAAAGAGAGTTGGATCGAAAACTAAGAAATTTTTCAGTTTGTGATTAATAGTTATCACTTTCCCCTGTTTTATTGTACCCATGCGTGCCAGTTTTCTTTTTGTCTTCTTCATCTCTTCTTGTCCTCATATCATAGCCCAGAGACTCTTTCTTCCCTTGAGTCTTTGGAGACCACCTCTCCCTAACCACGTCTCAGGGACAGCTGCCTGAACCACAGCTGACAAGCTGCTCCCTACCCTGGGGCCATGGCTTTTCTCATCTCTGTTTAATTTCCTAGCAGTAATATTACTTATAGATTTTTATTATTTACGTAGTTACTGTTTGTTCCCTCTATTTCCCATCCTGCTAAGTACCTATTTCTGATAGGACTCGGCCTGTTTTGTTCTATCTAGTTTGCCTAGACCAGCATAAGGCCTTTATTAGATGTTCAAAAATATTTTCAGAGTAACTGAATTAATTTCAGGAGGTTAAAAAGACCAGTACAATTTAGTTTCATAGTTAAGTAGGAGCTGGAAGAATTTCATTGTTTTTACATATTTAGATGTTAAGTATATGAAATACATTTTTTTCAGACATATATATATAAGACAGTATTTCTTGTTTCATGACTTAGGTTTCTATGGCTGTTTGGCAAAGATACAGCAGTTTATGCTTTTAAGATTTTGGGGGTGGGGGACGCGTTAAAGAAATGGTTCAGTGGTTAAGAGAATGGGTTGCTCCTGCCAAGGACCGAAGTTCAGTTTCCAGCATCCATATAGCTGCTAACAACTGTCTGTAACTCCAGGGCCAGGATCCAATGCCCTCTTCTGACCTCTATGGGCATTGCATAACATAGGTACACTTTCATACATGTAGGCAAAACATTCATACACAAGAAATAAAGGTAAATCTCCCCAAAGTAATATATGTATGTATATTTTTATTTGTAATTTGAAAAACTATTGCAATGTTATATTTTCCATAGTTCAGTAGACTCAGTGGTTAGAAGGCAAGTTATCAACTGTTCGATTAATTTATGTGTTTCAGCTGTTGTTGGGAGTTAAAAGAAGAAAATTTAAGAGAAACTAACTTGCCTCAAAGTAGAAGGCTTTAACTAATCAATTCCAATTTGGTAATTTTTGACTTACTGAAGGAGAAATAATTTGGGGCATAACTGTTTTGCTTCTTTAAACATTATTCCTAAACTTAGATATCAATAGATGATACCTAAGTGTCTATATTAAATATCTTAAACATGAACGAAGATGCATGCCTTTGAGAACTTTTTGTCGTATACTTGTATTTTCTATATAGAGGAACTGTGTAGGAATGTATAAAATATACGTAATGCCTCAGTAAACACAGTCACATTGCTGGATGAGTTCTGCCTCATTCTTAAATGATCTTCATATATGATAAATCTTTTTAAATTGAGAAATATTAACAAATATATTTTGTGTTCTATGACTTAAGGACAATGTGAGAATTAGAAATGCTAGATCCCCAAACCAGCCACACACACACACACACACACACCCACACCCTTGGTAAGTGTATTAAATACAGTTAAATTTAACCATTAGACGGGAAATCTACGAGGAAAGAGAGTTGGATTGAAAACTAAGAAAATTTTCAGTTTGTGATTAATAGTTATTTTAGGAAAATTATTTAAACCTCAGCTTCTTAATATCTATATTAGAATAAAGGCCTTTAAAACAACGTTCCATTCCAACTACATAATATGAGGGTATCAAACTCCCCCTTGTGGAGAGCTTTTCAGGGCGGTACTCAGATTTGTCTCTAGAATTCATGAAAGGCCAGTCATGGAAATTGGAAGTCATTTTTGGTCTATTAAAAAAGACATGGCAGAAGATTTTTTTTAAGAATGCAAAGGGTTAAACAGATTTTGTTACAGGACTATGAATCTACACAGGAAACAAGAGAGTAGGACAAGGATAGACCCAGGCTTGCTAAAATCGATGAAATGAATGGATGGATGCATACAGCAATCACTGACTTATACTGGCAAGTGGCAGAGCTAGAGACAGAATGCTGAATAATTGCCAAGGACAGTACATAAAGCACCTTGTTTCATTGGGAAGTTAGAAGCCTTGTGCAAAGAAACACCATTGGCATCCAGGGCACCTGATGATGTCGTTTCCTTATTGCTTCTCTATCATTTGGGCGAAGAATATAAAGCAGACTTCAAGCCAGAGAGCTTCAATAACTGCAGTGTTTCTCTGACCACTTAGCTGAGGATAGTTAGATTTAGAGCTCACCGGTGCCTCATTCCTTGCATGGTAGGTATCTCATTAGTTATTGCAATAGCTAACCACAGATTTAAAAGTAGGAATGTGTTTATTGTCTCTGTAAGCACTCGACTGAAAGAATACAGTAAATGGGTTAATTAAACATTTAATCACATGAACTTTAGTACGGACTTAAAAGTGTAAATCTCACGATTCCTAGCCCCAAATCTATCATGACCACACCCCAGAGAGATTTTTTTTAAATGGTCTGTTAATAAGCTGAGATCTCAGACCTGTCAGTTACAGACTGTATATGCCACTAAATTTGATGTCCTTCAATTTCAGAACAAAGCACAATTATCTGCAAAGACAAGCCTTCCTGTGTTTTCTCTTACCACTTCTACTGGTCCACGGGAGTTACTTCTCATTGTTGAATTCATTGTAGTTTAAAAAACAGTTTGTGGGATGGGAGAGATGACTCAGAGGTTAAGAGCACTAGTGACTCTTGCAGAGGACCTGAGTTCAATTCCCTGCACCCACATGGCAGCTAACACTGTCTGTAACTCCAGTTCCAGGGGAATTCAACGCCCTCCTCTGACCTCTGGACATTGCACAACACAGGTTCACTTACACACATGCAGACAATACACTCATATACATAAAATAAAAATAATAAAATAAATAAATAAACAACACTTTGTACAATTATGTCAGTTTTAGTGAAACTAGGTTATTGGTGTCGAAGTGTCAATCATAGAACTATTTGAAATGTCAAACCTGGTTCTTATTTAAAAATAATTTCATAAAAATCATTTATAATACTTACATCGACAATCAAGAAATCGAGCCAGCACCAAGCATTAGTGAAGTAGGTTTGAAATCCATAAGCTACCCATTTGAGAAGCATTTCCAGAATGAATATGTAAGTGAAGACCTTGTCGGCATACTCCAGCATGGTTTTGACAGTCTTTCGCTGTTCAATGTATATATCTTCAAAAGCCTGTGGATCAAGAAAACTTTATTTCACCTTAATGGCTTGAGTCCAAAAATGATCTAAAATACTTTAGTATAATATTGAGTACAAAGCAACACTTGGAGAAGTATTGGCTAATATCACACGTAATTTAACATCAGACTAAAGCTAGCTGGTGAATGCTGGCAGAGAAATGTCAGCATCTTTATTGATTCCATATGTGCTTTTAACTCTACCTCTTACCTAAAAAGTATCTATCTCAATCGCTGTTAAAAAGACATGCTTTCAGTGATATAAGATGAACTAAAAGATAGATGGGCTCAGTTCATAAGCCTAGAGTTGCCTACTTCTAACCTTACTTTCTATGAGTTCTTAACTTTGAAAGAAAAAGTTTATCATGCACAAAGAAAGCAAGACACACTTTTAGTTCATAAACACTATAGAACTATTTGGGAAAGTAGAGTAGCACTTGACAGGGAATCTAGCACAGCCAGGGAATGTTCTATTGATGAGGAAAACATCTGGAGGACTAGCAGCAGATGTGAAACCCCATCTGGCTGCTGTGTGGTTCTGACTGGTTTTAAACATAATTTTGCATAGGCGTCCCAGTTCTTCAAGGCAGATACACCTCCTTTTTTGACTGATAAACTTGGTGTACACTTCTCATACTTCAGAGAGCCAGCCATATCACTAGAACCTGATTCTTGCCAGCATGCATCTGCTTACCAAAGCGCCACTGCTGAGAAGAATCATGAAGACGATAAACGTCTCAAACCAGTTGTGTTCCACAATACTATAGCAGGTTTTCCGGAGATTCCACCAGATTTTTCCTTTGCCTTCTTCTATACTCACTTGGCAAAAGGGAAATTTTTTAATACATCCTAAAAGACAATATTAAATCTCATAAATTAGAGAAAAGTACTCTTATCATTAATAGGAAAAATTAACTTTCTGCTCCTCCTGACCCCCATATGAATTCATTTTATAGGGAACTCGTCCCTAGTCTTTCTTCATCATCCTCCTAACAATGACTCACACTTAACTTACATACTTAGAATTCATAGATACTGATTTTGCCTGTGTAAAAACGGTTTCATTCTTTAATATAAGTAAGGGCCTCTTTGCCTTGTGGCTACTATGGAAAATAGGGTCATTTTTCATCCTACAGGTTTGTCAGCAAAACTTCATTTTCCAGTTGTCAATTCATATTGCACACGACCCTGGGTTTTCACTCCCTTCTTTTCAGGCATAGAAAATCCCACTGTCTTCCCAGGTGTCAGCCGCTGTCAGTTTTCTCAAGCTAATTTATTTTCAGCCTTCGTGCTTTTCTTAGTCATACCTATGACTCATTTCACAGTCAGTATCTCTTATTCTGTTCTGTTCTCTGTCTCCTAGATTGCATATGATCTCTCACTTCTAGCTATGAATTTGCTCTCTCAGAGCTACTACTTATCAGATTAAATCCAACTGCAGTGAATCAATAAATCTTTTTTTTTTTTTAATTGTGTGCAAGATGTGCTGATGAGTGTGAGAACAACACAGCGTGCCTGCCAATGCTCTAAACACAGACACGTCTCCAAACAGCTCTGGCTCGAGCACAAATTAAGTACACTTCAAACTGAGAGTGATGGGCTATAATTATTGCAAGATCTGCAAACCAGCTACACCATGCCCCAAACATTTTGAAGGAATCACAGGGGAGTGACAGTTCAGAATGCCATTCCTCACAAGGACAGAAGACAAGAAAGCAAAGCAAAACAAACAATATAAATAACATACATTTGTTATGTTTTCTCATTGCCCAGGCACAGGCTCTGCTGTAGAATAATCTGGAAATGTAAGATTCAAGGTGATTTAAGACAGAGTTTTTTTGAAGAAATCAGGAAAACTAAATACGCTTTTACAATTTCTTTTGCATGTTTTCTTTAAATGAAGCCTGCTCAGCCTCTGTAAGGAATGACGAACATTTCAGCACACTGGAGGTGTGTTTACCTTCAGTGAAACAAGCTTCTGGTTTAAGGTCTTCCTCGGGCTCAATTTCTGCTTGTTCACCTTCTCGGGGCGGAGCAACATCGACTGTGCTTCCTTCAGATGAGCTGGTTGCATTTAATTTCTGGAAACAAAGTCCCATATTAAAGATAAGAATATTCCCCCTGTGTTCACCTACTTAGGAAATGCTCTGTCATAGTGTGGAAAAACGTTAATGTCCTTAATGTGACTGGAAATTAGGTACAACAAGTGACATAAACAAAGTTCGACTATTTAGACAAAAAAGACAGAAGTTAGTGTGATGACTTGGAGGGATGGATTGCACTGATTAATTTGTTTTATGTTCTATTAGTACATGAATGTCATATGAAAATAATAACATGAATACTCCAGCCAAATCAAAAAGAGTTTCATAAAAGTTTACTAGGCTGACATCTACTAATAGTTATTTTAATTAAATGCATCAAATCAAATCACGACTTCCACCTCTTCAGGTGGAAATTTTCAGAGGGCAAAGAACATTGTCAGTTGTTTCTAAGTACTGACCATGTTTCTGTAATTTTAGAAGGGCAGGGACGCACATTAGCATCAATCACAATCATTATAGTTCAACTTTGAGCTATATTTTTCTCTAGCTTACATAATTTCCCCATACTTTACTAGTAGAAAGTGATGGATCTCTCCCTCTCTTTCTTTTTTGAACTGCATAAATGAATTCAACACTTGCCAAAGAATTCTAAATGAAATGGAAATTTCTTCATAAATGACATTGTCTGGAATCTTTATTACGAGCTCCTTCTGAATGCGATGTATGATCTGGCTGTGAAATTTTCCTTGAAATAAATCATTGTGACCTGACACGTGGTGAGAATAGCCACCTTAATGTTACCAGAATAAATATCTAGTACATTTTCTGAGCTCACGTGGAAAGACCTGATGGATGTGCAAGGTTTTGTGAGAACTGTGCAAAGACATGACATACAGCATTTAACGTAAAGCTTACAGGAGGGAAGAACTATCGGTGGACATGTTAATGGTTCCAAAGCCCCCATTAACTTCAGTAGCTAAGTGTTAGGGTAACACTGCCCTAGCCTTCTGTGACAACTAATGGGTTATCTTAAAAGGCCTAAATGATTCCCTAAACACAGTCATATTGGGAGAAATTTGGCTCAAAATTCCTGCTTTATCTGAAATGACAATGCCAATATGGTTTACTATTTTATAGTATGAACTAGAAGGGAAACAAGCTGAGGATAGAGCTTTCCATGGTGTTGCAGCAATGGAGACATTAACCATGCACAACTAATAGCTATGAAAATTCCTTTAAGTCAATAGATAATTCAATACATGGTCCCTCCTAGTCAGCAGCATGTTAATCAGAGATGCTAGGTCACTATTTCGGGCTGATGGTTCTGAGGATTGTTACAGTACAGGAATTTTTACCATTAAATTTCTTTATTTTTGAAAACATGAGAAAACTTAGACAGATTTTATCCTCCTGGACTTTTTCCCCTTCTTTCAGTCAGGATATTTTTATTCTTTCAAAAAGTGCCTAGGAAAGCTGCTCCTGGATACAGTTGTAGCAGCTTCCGTTATAACCAAGGACCTACTGGATAACTGATAAGAGCAACTCATTCTTCCTTTCCAGCTTCACCAGGATCTGACAGGTTGAGGACTACGGCTTTGGGCAAGTGAACACAATTATACCACGTATGGTAAGAAATCAAATTATTTGGAGATTAGTCATGAAAAAGTTCATGTTCATCCCTGTCTTCTTGGCCAACCAAGCTCAATAATGTCTTCTGAATTTGGTCATGGTCCACCTCCTCCATGAATTCTCTTTCTTGCATGATCACTCCAGTTAAATTTCAGACTCCATTTAGCCCATCATTCTTGTTGCCTTTGGCCAAATAGTCCCATATATATGAGTATATACATATATGTAGAGGCACATACATATACACATATACATGTATATATGCATAAACATATGTGTTGACATACACACCAAGTACACATATATATATATCAAAAGTTTAAGTATATAGCCATATATAGATAAACACTAAATGGTTATATTCATTTCATGAAGAATAAAGAGAAGAACGCATTTTCAAATTGCTGTTAATATTTAGATAATTTCATCTCTCTCATATTATTGATAAGTTATCTGAATAAATTTCTTTGATTGAAATCTATCTATATTAGAAAATGTATTTTCTTATTGAATATTAATTATAGTATTAACAATAGTTTAAGATTTGAAGAGTGGATTTCCAAAATGTTTATCTAAAATATTGGCAGGCATTCAGTAAGGTAGTATGAGAAGAATATTCTAAGTATTACATATAAAAATATACTTACAGATAATGCTTTTGCATGTGAAAACTTGAAAAGATATACTCACCCTTCAGTCCCCACTCTACCACTGCTATTATGTTTAAATTTTCATATCAAATTATCTTATATATGTTATATAGGTATTTTATACTTAAATACAAATACTTATTTAAATAAACTTCATAGCACAAATAATAATAAGCACTGACCTGAATGATAATAGAATGAATAGTTTGCCCAGTGTGGACCTTTGGATGTATTTTTGCTGTTGCATTGACTTAAGATTATAAATGTTTGTCGATATGGCTAACATGTGTGGATATAATCAATACAGATAATCAGTTGGTTCTGGGGTTAAGCACCTGTACATCTTAAAGTAGAGAGGAAAAGAGGACTGTGTTCAATTATATCCCCTCTATCGACTATATTAAAACATTAAAAGTAGTGCATTTACTTTCATTAATAAATGAAAGCATGAACTGAAATCCTATCAAATGACATCAGCTGCCCACTACACTAACTTGGTATCCTTAGTCATTGGATACATAAAAGTTCATTTCTTTATTATTAAATCACTAATCTATATTCTGAAAAATTAAATATTTTATATTGTATACATTGGCATAACACTAGTCTATATAAATCCTGTACACTGTAATAATGTAACTAATCTAAACATTGAGCACTTTGACATTTATAATTCAGCAGAGGGTAAAACTCTTACAGCTATACCCAAATGACTACCAGATGAACTTAAAAGCATATAACTTATTTAAAAGCAGTGACTGGTGAGAAATACAAAGAATAACTTACTTTCATTTATATTGCCATAGTTGTGATACTACAATGATATCAAAAAAGAAACCTGAAATGAAATTTACCATATTAAGGAATTCCATAACTATACTAAATAGCCCAAATTAATACTTGTTCTGAAGTCGATTAAATTTAAAAAAGAACATACTTTGGAATATAGGCATAACAGCAGAAAGCTAAAGCTTCCATATAAAACTGCATAGTACAAGTTCAACCTTGTTTTCTTGTACTATTTTCTCCTTAACCCCGCCAATATTACATGGCCCTTAAAAGTCAAAAGTCTTCCATCCCTTGTAGAAACTACTGAGTCTACAGAGGGATGATGGCTTATGCTCTACAAATGCACGCTGGAAAGCAGGTTTTTTTAGATGCAACATTCTCCAGGCTGAATTCAGCCACAGAAAACATGCCTGCTATAGCAGAAGCCTGACGCAATGCTGTGGAAGCTGCTCACTGAACCAAGAACCATGCTTTCAAACACATGGTACCTGAATATGAAGCCGAAAACACATAACCTTAACCACAACTACCACTCACTCAGAGGAATGGGTTATCTCAGTATAAGAATGACAGAATTAGCAACTGAACAGGCCATGAGAACGTTCCCCAGATCACATGACCTGATAGAGAAATTCACCCTGTGACAAATATTGTTCTTGACTTTTTAATCCAATCAAAAAATGGAATTTAACTTTCAGAGATAGAAGAGAATGTTAGCAACTGGCCTACTTCCACTGAAATGCGCTCACATTTTATTTATTTTCAATCAGCGCTCATGTGCTTGACTCTCGCGAACTGCTGTATGATTAGAGATAAAATAACAGATTCAGCCATTACAGATTGCCTTTCAAATCAAGCCATTTCTTTCAATAATTCTTGATTTTGTCCTAAGAGCGGACAAAGAAAGTCTTTTGGTCATACATAATGAGGGCCTTAGTCTGATATTTTG
This sequence comes from Eospalax fontanierii, assembly GCA_035773235.1. NCBI lineage: Eukaryota > Metazoa > Chordata > Mammalia > Rodentia > Spalacidae > Eospalax > Eospalax fontanierii. Next base: position 66,016,000 of record CM069530.1, on the reverse strand, counting down.
GGTGTACAAACCCAGAATCCTGACTTAGGATATCTCATTTAACTAACAGGCGGCCATAAATAGAGCCATTTGTTGCTTATTCAAGGCAAGAAGAACTGACTAAAACCAATAGTTCCCTTTTCTGACTTCTTACCAAATGGTTAAAAATATAAACCGCCACCATCTAGCTTCTCCTTGACATATGTTAAATGTACAACACCCTTGGTGTCCTGTTATTTAAAAGTAGCCATAATAAGAACATGGTATGTGAAATGGAAAATAATTACGTGGTAGTTGAGAAGTAAGGCAAAGGGCGTTAAGAGAGCAAGAGATAAAGGCCACTTATCTTGAGAAGGGATACAAAAAATTCCATCTGAACTAGACTTAATTGAGTTTTATTTTGTTTCAGAACACTAAAGCACCAAGACAGTTCTCTGAAGGTCGAGATGGGTAAGAGCCGCTATTTGCACACCCATCTCTGCCTTTTGAAAGGGCATTGGGAAGGCACGGGTAAGAAATGTGAGTGAGAATCCTCCTCCCATTGCTCTTCCGAAAACTGCATAGCACTTCGCCCAAATGGTTCCTTGCACAGGACCTTAGTCAACCACCCATTTTTAAGGCTTCCACAAAAGCTTAAAAAATGAGAGTGCCCCTGCAATGAAGTGGTGAGACCCACAGCTCACCAGTAAAATTTCATTCTGTTCTGCTTTCAAGGATGAAAGAAACCAGATTTTCTCCAGTGAAAAATAATGCTGTTTTACCCCTACAATTAAGTTGATTGTAACTAAAAATTGACTAAGTCACCAGTACCTGTATATTTTTTCATTTTTCATGAATAATTTTATTTCTGAATTGGTTGTATTCAACAACTAATTCTCAGTATCCCTAATAAGAAAGAAGAGTGCATGGGTTGACTAAACTCACAGATGACTTTAAACTCTAACTATAGTCTTGCAAAAAGCCAATAAATATGTAGGAATGTTTGACTTCCTTTCATAATTTCCCTTCCAGCACACACACTTTAGGTGAGATTCAGTAAACAGTGATATCAACATACCGACAGGAGAAAGCTGGGTCAAGAGAGTATAGACTGGGCTAACCCCCAAAGCCAGAACAATCTTGGGAAATATCTGCACTCCTAAAACTACATTCAACAACTCAAAGCAGTAAATGTTCTAAGGTTTTGTTTATTTGTTTTGTTTTGCACATTGAAGCTGAAGTGGAATATTTAGGGAGGAATTAATGTCACAAGGAAAATTCCAGGTCAAAGAGTGAGTGTGTTAGAGCAATTACTTAGTGATCAAGATGCCAAGAATGCTTCCTTCTCATAGCATGAAGTTTTCCTTTCGGTTTCTTTACTATTATCACTGTGTTTTTTCAGACACTTGACTAAACAGCTCTCCTAATGTACTAAAACTTCAAGATATTTGGTACCCAAATGCATATTCAAACTATTGCGTCTCTTCTCCAAATTCTGGATACTGCACTACTGTTCTTATAGAGCCTCTCCTAAAAAATAGGGGCAAACATCTGGAGTTGATTGGTTAGACTGAACACAGTATCCATTCATCCCAATATAATGACTTGAGAATGGCAGTACTCTCACCAAAAAGCCCGAAAAACAAAACAAAAAGCAAAATAAAACAGAAAAAGCCCTGTGAGGCTTATTTTGGTTTATACAGTTTACATATAAGGGCTGAATCATCAATAAAGAAAAAATTGTGGACTTATTTTAATGAAATAAAAACAAATTTAAAATATGCATGCTCTCTTAAATCCTTGATTATATTGAACTGTAAGCATTTCTATTATGATTAAAAATCGATAGTATGATAACTCTTATAGGGCATGCAATGCTTTTAAAAATCTATGAGACTACACTGGAAAACCCATCAGCAGAATTAACTATGACGTGGGACTGCCCGTCTCGCCTGACCATGCTGTGAGGTGTCACACGCTTCAGCAGACAGCAGCTGGGCCAGTCCAGCACTTCCTTGCCACGGCAGGGGAAGGAATAGAGCTGCAGAGCATGCAGGCCAGTCAAAATTCATTAGGAAGTGATTGTACGACAACAACTTGCTTGGGTAACCTGGGTAAAAGTGGTGGCTCGAGCCTCTGGCTGCTTAAAAAACCCCAGAGCTGCATTCTCCATGGCTCCAGCTTGATCTTAGGCCTGTGAGAAGTGAGAATGGCAAGCAGTGAAGGTCACGGTAGGATATCGCCAGACCCAGTTTGGAATTCAGCTACAGAAGCATTTATCCTATAACCCTTCCTGGCGAAGATAAAACAGTAATCTGTTAAGCACTAAATTATGAAGATCTGCAGTTATGTAAAAAGTCTAAGAAATTGTGATTACGGGATTAATAACATAAAAAGCAAAGTTTTACAGTACAGATTGTCACAATATTTACACATTTTAAACTTAAAGTATTCTGAAATCCATGCCTTCAACTTTTCATGCAAAGGTTTGAGTTTGTTTTTATATACCTGTTTATCTTAGTGGTATACATGTACACAGATATGATACACACACATATAATACACATTAGGTAATACAATGTCATAAAGAAGTTCATATTTTTAACATTGAATACCTTTAGAAATTATTCGTCTCTTGGTTGCCAGGCATATATTATTATAAAAACATATGGAAAGAATAGAATGGCTAGGATTTTCAAATGAACTAAACTAACGATTAATTACAACCAACTGTAAAAGAAGAAAATGCATTTTTGAAATCTGGTGTTTATTTTTAAAGGAGAAATGCATTACTCTGTTGTGTTTAGCCTATATGATTGCTTGCTTTGTCACCAAAGCTTACTTTGCTCTTCAAAGTAGAACCCAATGTTCTCTTGCTACTGTGGTTAGAAAAACAAAACACAAGAAAAACTAGCAAATGTGAATCAAAATCTCATTATGTATGTGTGTGTATGTGAGAGAGAGAAAGAGCATGAAACAAGACCATACTTAACTGGAATTTACCTAAATCGATCCTGTAATGTTAAAATCTATAAGTTTTGCTATTATTTTTTAAAACTCTGTCTTATATCCTGTGAGTTTGTATATATGAGAATTTTCCTGTTGCTTTTGGATGAGTTTTTAAAAAGTTTCATGTATATGAGTGTATTCCCTTCATGTAGCTAAGTGCATCCATGTTGTGCAAGGCCCACAGAGGTCAGATGAGGACTTTGGATCCCCTGGAACTGCAGTTACGGATAGTTGTTAGCCACCATGTGAGTGCTGAGAACTGAATTTGGGTCCTCTGCAAGAGCAGCAAATGCTCTTAACTGCTGAGCCATCTCCCTAGCCATTGGTTGGGGCTTTTGGGGTACTAATTTAAACCTATCATTCATGTAAATTAAATTGTTGAGTAAATGTATACTTTATTGTTTGCTAAATAAACCTGAGTGAAATAATATGAAATCAATATCTTACTATGTAAGATCATTTAATAATTTAACAAAGCTTAAAATATATATATATATGTATATTTATGCTTACTTTGATGATTTTGCTAACATATCTATGGATTTTAAAGAATTTCATTACATTCTGTGATTGAATTTCATATAGCTTGAATTAGCTTGAAAGTGTATAGTTATAGAAATTACCTAATAAGAAAGAAAATTTTGTTCAGGAAACAAGTGTTTTCCAGGAATTTATGATGAGGAAGAAATTATATCACAATATTCTACAATTATGATGTTGAGTCATTAGATAGAAATATCTATAGACTTTATTAAGTTTTTGAAGCATTTTAAATGCCAGCTGTTTAACAAAAGGAAATGAAGACATTTATTCTCTATGAACCCAATGTCATTAAACCTGAGTTATTAATGTTGTACGAGTCTCTTTCTTTGGCTTTTTCTGTCTTTTTTTGACCTTAAGCTAGTCATGCAATTCAGTCCCTAGAGTTATCTTATTTTTGATTATAATTGTTTCTTTGCCCACTCCTTCTATTTTCAGGGAACCAGGTAATTTTGAGATCTGCATTATCTAGTCTACTTTTATCTCTGACCTCTCACTCTGACCAACATTGTCACCTTTTAACCCAACATGGCCAATCACCCCTTGATACCCAAAGGGGATTGTTTCCAGTACCCTACAAAAACCCAAACCAGCAGATGTATAAGTCATTTGTATAGTGTTTTTATATAGCCTATACAATACTCTCTTATAGCTGAATTATATCTAGATTATTTTAGTATTATAGTTAATTATAATAGTTATTATATGGTATTTGTTTAGGGGATAATGGAAAGAAAATAATAAGTGCCTATCTAATATAGACTCAGTTTTTCTATAATCTTTTTAATCAGTGGCTGACAGAATTCCAGGATGCAGAATCCATAGGCATGAGAGCTGAATTTCAGTCCAAAATTGAACTCTCTAACCCATCAACCATTTCCATGGGACCGTTCCAGACAACGGCAGTGCCATTTTCCAAATTTCCTAGATTCTTAGGCTTGTCAAATTGTCAGTTAGCCTATTTCCTCTTATTTTAGTCTAGAATTTCACCATGTCACTATTATCAGATTGTTTTCATATTCTCCAACATTGTCTACATCATCATTCTAAATTATTTTGCTCTTTAATGCCAAATGTTCCTAAGGCAATGCTAATAGCCTCTCTGAGAACAATACTTACTGATCATGAAGCCAGTTCCAAGCTCTGAATTGCTTCAAAACTGTACAGTCTGCAGTTACCAGACCCACCGAAACATCCTTTCCACTATGTCCTCACTCACTACATCATGACTGTTTCACAAGCTCACCTTGATGCTAAGAGCTTAATCTGGCTCTGTTCTCCTTGTGGAATACTTTCTTTTCACTTTTTACTATATGGGGCCCAAATTTTGAGGCCGATATCAATTTTATCTCTCCCATTTAACACCCTCTCTTCCCCTTCTTAAATATTTAAGAATTTATATGCAGACCTGCAGTTAATCCTGGGGGCGTCGGGGGGAGAGGAGGGTCTCTCTAGTAGCCCTACCTTGCCTGGAAGTCCTTATGGAGACCAGGCTGTCCTCATCTTACAGAGCACTACCAGCCTCTGCTTATGGAGTGATGGGACTAAGGGTGTGTGCCTTGACACTGGGCCCAGATTAAACCTTTAACTAGATCTGTAACGATTTTGTGAGTTTCCTGAGAATTATAGGATAGAATTTGTTTTTATCTAAACTTCCTCATCCTTAACATACAGTAGACTACCAAATTGGCCAATGTGATAAAAAAAAAAATGCTTGATGTTTCTTCTTAAATAAATCCATGCCAAGTGGTAGAAAATGTAGAGTTGATTCTTGATTTACTAGGACGAGTAACTTAAGTTAGATGTGAACTTGCTTAACAATCTGAGAGTAATTCAAAAGAACACCTCAAGCTCATTTTGAATGTACTTCTTACCTTAAAAAAATATTCCCAAATTTTCTATTCTAAGATATGAAATGAATCAAGCTGTGAGTTCTGTATTTTCCGCATTTTAGAGTAAATGATCTTGAGTGCTTGTTTTTAAAAAGTACCAAGATCAGCACACAGAATCACACACTCTTTGGCCTGATTTCCATGGTGTCAGTATTGTACGCTCAAGCTAAAGCATATCTTTTATGGCTCCATCTGTGCTAGACTGACTTCCAACTGTTATATCTAAAGCCCACAAATAAATCATAATAAAATATTTTAGTCGAATTAATGTCACTAAGCTGTGGTCATTAGACCCTATGAATTCTAACCATAGAAAGTAAGCAATTTCCCTTCCATTCTAACATCTAGTAACATGAGATTAAGAGTAATTTTCCATCTGCAGTTTCACTGTAATCCTGAAGTGCTAATCCTTAGTAGTCAGAATTTTCAAGTAAATCTAGAAGACTTCATCGATCTGCTCATCTTTAATGCACCACAACAGAATCAGTACTAGTTACACTTTTCCAGTAAGCATCCTTCATAGATGGTATGTTCTATCATAGCAAATACAGTTCTTAGGGGTGAGAAAAAAACTACAGAAGACTTTCACATTTAAAAACTCAGCAATGCTTAATATGAAGAGTGAGGGGATGACATTAGTACAATCATCGACTTTTCTAATAGGAATTACTGGTGTGGAGTAAAAGGTATTAAATCTCTTTTTGAAGTCTACATTTTAATTAACTTTTATTTTATGCATATGAGGGTTTTGCCTGCATATATGTAAGTGTACCTAAACAGCACAATGCCTGCAGAGGCCAGAAGAGGGCCTTGGATCCCTGGAATGGGATTTGCAGACTGTTGTTAGCCACCCTGTGGGTGTTGGGAACCAAACCTTGGTAGCCTGGAAGTAGTTTTAACCACTGGGCCATCTCTCCAGTCCCACAAGGTTACACTTTAAAACTAGACTTTCAATCTATCAAGAAAACAAACATTTTAATTGCTTAGAATGGTGATTTCCTATGGAAAGTTGAAATCAAGTATATTTTCCAATTTCTCATTATTTTCCAACATTATCATATGATTTTCACTATATTTTGTGTAATGTTAGGCATCACTGGACTTCATGCATGCCCAGCACTCTACCACTGAACTACTATCTTTTAATCAAGCAACATAAAGACAATAACAATACGCAGCAGTACATGGATAATGCAGGAAATGCAGGCGGAACTGAAAGGCATACTTACCTCCTTGCTTTCTTCTAGCTCTGACTCGCTGCTGAACTCTTCTGTATTTAAATTTTCAAAGTCAGACTCTCCAACAGCAATGGGCACTGTTACAGTGAGGCTGGGGTTGTTTATGAATGACATATAATCATTTTCGTCGATTACGTATTTTTCAACACTGCTTCCGGTACCTACACCACTCGTGGTTCCATTACCGTCTTTAAGATAGTTAAGCTCTTTGCTGATTTCAATCCCAGTGTTATTGGACATGCAGCTGTCTATTTTGTTGCCTTCATGGATTTCTATAACTTTGGGCTTTCTAAAAAAGGCTTTCCGGAAACACTCCCCTATCTTATTTTTTACGTAATCGATTCCCTTTTGCATCCGTCCTACTGCAATTTGCAGATTGTTCATTTCATTATCATCATCAGTAGCAGCAAGGTTGTCTGAGCTAAAGGAACTCAACAGTAAGGCCAGGAAGAGGTTCAGGAGCTAAAAGAAAAAAAGAAGAAGAAAAGTTCTATATTAATATTGAAATACTCATAAAAACAGCAAGGGAGTGGGAGCACTGAGCTTTCCTACAGTGGTTTTAGTAAATGTTTCCTGAATGTTTAGTATATGTCAGACACCATGTTGAAATCACATACCATTCAAAGGATCTGAAAATTCTAACCTGCAGTAGCAGAGGACTCATAATTCAGGCCCTTTAACCACTGAGAACCAGAGGGAAAAAAATCTAAGATTTAAATCACATCTACCCAGTCTACCAGTGAAAAGACAAGGTCTTGCTTTTAATAGCTTTTGCCACCAGAATAAAAGAAATTTTCATCTTGATTGTTTTACTTCCTCCTAGTAGTTTGTCTATGGAATGTCTAGCTTCATGGGTACAAATAATAAACCTGTGTGTTTCATAATCTGCTGATTTGTAAAGAAACAATACAGCTGAAACAAAGATTTCTTTGATCCAATGACTACAACTTATTCACAGCAGAAAATTCAAAATGCACTTATATAAGGTTTCACATATTTCCATCAAGTGTACTTTGAAATCTCTGTGTTCACATAGTTCAGCAGATGGAGAAAAATCTAAAATTATGGCAAAGTTTAGCCTAGACCCATGTAATATAAACTGCGTCTTCCCTTCCCCTCCTTTGTGGAGAAATGTTAATTTTCAAAGTGTCATTGTGATCCACAGAAGAGGTTATCCAATTACCTGAGGAACTAAGCTTAAGGCAAGAATAATTCACAGGATTTGAGGTAAAACAGGAAATTTATGTGCAGGAATATTTTTAGCTTAAAATGTAATTATTGAGTTTCAGCTTATGTTACATGGTAGGAAGACAAAGGCAAAGAAGGAAGCCCAGTTTGTATTCTATTTATGTATGAGATTTTGTCCAGAATCCAGAGCTTCTTTATTTTTCTAAGAAGAAATTGTATGTAGCCCATAGTATTCTTTTGAGTAATTTTATTTGAAATATATCCTTCAAAGGGAAAACCCATTATTACTATACAAAGAAATATGTGGTCCTTACATGACTGAGGAGTTTAAATATTAAAACACATATACAACTTGTGGAGGTTTTTGCTGATTAAATTTGTTCTTAGACAGTGTCATACTTTGCATAAAGCATACCAGTTGAAACTCTCACTCCCCCACGCCTTGCCACCCCGTCCACCTCCCTCCTTACAAATCTCTCTCATACATTCATGTCTGTTCATTTTGCAATGTGATCACATGTTTAACCAGGCCCATATGTGTGAGTGACCATGGGTTTGGAGTTATCCCTTGGGGCCTCTTGGGCTCAGCAGTGGGCACACAACCAAAGATAGTCACCTTCTCTCAGGTTCAAGTCAGTCTTTAAATCTGTTCTCTCTCTTTCTCTCTCTCTCTCTCATCTCAGTCTTTGTGTGTGTGTGTGTGTGTGTGTGTGTGTGTGTGTGTGTGTGTGTGTATGAATCATTTAAACTTCAGTAAGCTATTTTCCTTTAATAAAGCAAATTCAGGGAAGAACATATTTTGTGTCCTATGATCATTTTAAACCACAGCTAAAGCATAATTAAAATTTGTCCTCAGATTGTGTATAACCCCTAAGTAAAACAGTGTGAACTATGAACATGTAAAAAGTCATTTCAGTGTAAAATAATTGTATTTTTAGGGCTTGAAGAGATTATCATATCAAAATAATATGAAGATACAATTAGTCTTGAAAACAGAATTATATTTTCTTCGGACAAGAAAAAGTGCAATAATATTTATGACCCCAACTTGTCTTAGCTGTATCTCACATCCTCACATCTCCACAGTATTTTGGTTTCGTTATTCCACTGTCACTGACAGAGGGCTTGAACTTCAGAGAATGTAAGTAAACTGCCATTTCAGAACATTGTAGAGGGATTTGAATCTCAGCCACTGACTATAAACTGAGAGCTATTTTCTGCCTACACCAGTTTATTACCCACTGTCTAATCTCATCCTTGTCTCTGAGCATTTGCAGTGCATACGTACCACAAGGTTCCCAATCACCATGACCAACATGAAAACAATAAGGCACATGGTTTGACCCGCGACCTCCATGCAGTCCCACATGGTCTCTATCCACTCTCCACACAGCACGCGGAACACGATCAGGAAGGAGTGGAAGAAGTCGTGCATGTGCCAGCGCGGGAGTGTGCAGTCCTCGTTGATCTTGCAGACACACTCCTTGTAGCTCTTACCAAAGAGCTGCATGCCGACCACCGCAAAGATGAAGACGATGATGGCCAAAACCAGGGTGAGGTTGCCCAGCGCCCCCACCGAATTGCCGATGATCTTGATCAGCATATTCAGCGTGGGCCAGGATTTTGCCAACTTGAACACTCGCAGCTATAATCAAATAAAAGGAAACTGCATATCAGTGTACTTCTGGAAGTCAGACATTTATGAGTCTATCAAAAACCGCTAACAGAGGCTGGAGAGATGGCTCAGCAGTTAAGAGCACTGGCTGTTCTTGCAGAGGATCTGGGTTCAATTCCCAGCACCCACAGGGTAGCTAACAAACGTCAGTAACTCCAGTTTCAGAGGAATCTGACGCCTTCTTCTGACTCTGTAGGCATTGAACGACACGGGTGCACTTACACACATGCAGGTATAACAGTCACACACATAAAATCAAAATAAGTAAACTATTAAAGAAACAGAAAGTGCCCATCATAATAGAATTGTAAATCAAATAATATCATTTAAACGAGAATTTGTTCCTTAAAATTCTCATTTTCAGACCCAGCGTTGTGGCACAGGCCTTTAATCCCAGTGTTTGAGAGGCAGGGGCAGGTGAGGTGGATCTCTGTGAGATTGAGACCAGCCTGGTCTACATAAGTTCTGGGCCAGCTGGAGCTACAGGAAGACTATCTCAACACCTCCTATCCCCCTAAAAATAAAATCTCATTTCGATTTTCCTAAAGGCGGCGTACTCATGAAAAAATTACTACTTTGAATATAGATATTGTTAAATTTATCAACTGTCACCTTCTGATCCTCTTTTAGAAACAGAAAAGAAATGTCCAAAGTAAAAATTACATTTCCTTCACTATGAAACAAATGTAAAATGAATAATAAACTAATTTAATTTTTAAAAGTGCTTCCCTTCAATTTGAAAAAGTACACATCTGCTTAATTTCCCACAAAATTTACATATTTTAGCAATTATTCTTGCTATAATTCAAGCTACTTATTATATTATTAAAATACTAAATGCATCAAATATATTTGTATGTGTTGATTTTATTTTGTTTTGTTTTTTGAGTGAGAGTTGCATGTAGCCTAGCCAGGCCTCAAACTTACTACTGAGGATAGCAAACTTACATAGCTGAGGATAACTTGGAACTATTGGTCTTTCTCGCTCCAAATCCTGAGTGCTGAGGGCCCAGGTGTACACCCAGTCTTGGTTCTTACGGGGTTTAAAGGAGCTCCTTGGACAGTAGTAGAGTTGACAGGTTGTTAAAAATTTGAGACCAATGGGGCCTAACATTTTTATTTCTCTCTCTCTCTCTTGATTGTTTTTATTGCCTTTCAAATGTACAATATAAGACAAATTCTTGAGTGTAAAACAATTTAGAAAGAACATGGATAGAATCATGAAATATTTCAATTAATTTAACATTCTTCGAAAACAGTTTATACTAATCTTAAAGAATTCTTAGGACATTGACTTGGCGTAAGTTCAAAATTCGAAGAGCAAGGCAAGTACCAATCTGAATGACCGTAGCACAGACAGTCCCTCCACATTTGCCAGGCCCAGCTCCATTAAACTCAGGCTGACAATAATTCCATCAAAAATATTCCAGCCCTCCTGGAAATAATAATAAGGATCCATGGCGATGATTTTCAAAACCATTTCAGCTGTGAAGATTCCAGTGAAGACCTGAAGGAAAACAGAGCAGTACCTCAGCAATGCTGATGTCACAAGAACTTGTAAAGAACATTAAATCCTAATGAATACAAATGTCTGACATTTAAATAAAACAAATCAATGCAAGTTTAGCCTTTTTCCCACAAGCTAGTCCTGTGTTAAGTGGATTCCTCTTATTTAACAAATCAGCAGGGTTTCCGGGGAAAACAGAGTTTAAAACCACCCCCCCATCCACATTTAAAAATGATACTGAATCATAGCTATGGCATTATCATTCCTTTGGTATACTATGTTTCTATTAAAAAATCAAATTTAGGTTTGTAACACTACAAAAATATCATAAAGCACATATTACTGGAGGTTACTAAAAAGTACATAAAATTGGTAAAAATATACACTTGCTTCTAAATTTTGTGGTTTTCTGCAGTTTTATAAACATTCCTGAAATAAGAGAGTGTTGCTACAAATGTTTTGTAATAATGGTCTTTGGATGCCTGCCTCAGAATTAAGGTTAATGGATTAAGAGAGCAAGGAATGAAGATTTAATTGAAACCAGCAGGATAATATTCTCAGTATGTACATACCCATAATTAAGATTAATATAGTAAGTAGTTAGATGAAATGCATACTTGACAATAACAACAAATAAAATGGAATGCATTCAACACTGATTTGGACTTAAAATCACAGGAACTGAGAACATGAAAGGCCAGGCAATTATTCTTGTAAAATGTTTTTGTTTTAACTTCAATTGTATTTTATATATATTAGGTGTTTTGCCTGCATGTATGTAAAGGTGCCCGTGCCCTCCAATGCCCATAGAGGCTGGAAGAGGGCACTGGATCCCCTGGAACTGGGGTTAGGAACGGTTGTTAGCTGCTATGTGGGTAATGGGAACAGAACCCAGTTCCTTTGCAAGAGCAGCTAGCACCCTGAGTCATCTCTCCAACTCTCCCCTTTTAAAAAAGCAGTATACTTTATTTTTATTTTATGTGTATGAGTGTTTTGCATGCATGTGTGTAAATACACTATTGTGTGTGATGCCCACAGGGATTCGAACAAAATGGTTTTAAAAGTAGTTCTACTTCTTCATATGTGAAAACTCTATTTTACGATGGTAAGTCAAATTACTAAAGCAAATCAACCACTAGCTCAAAAAAACTCTGTCAAAATAACAGTATTAAAATTATTTAGTATCCAAAACATTACATTAAAAAATCTTGACCCATTCTTAAAAAGCAAAAATGTAGCTAATATCTCATTTTTTAAAAAAAATTATTATTTTTATAACTTTATGTGCATGAGTTTCTTGCATGTATGTAAGTGTACCCATGAGTGCCATGCCCACAGAAGTCAGAAGACAGTGTTGGATTCCCCTGGAACTGGAGTTACAAATGGTTGTTAATCATCATGTGGGTGCTGGGAATCAAACCTGGGTCCCCTGCAACAGCAGTCAGTGCTTTTAATAACTGAGCCATCTATCTTTTCAGACCCTAATATCTCATTTTTAAGTCACAGAAAGAGCTAAAAAGGAAATACCAATCCCAGAAAACATAGCTTAGCTGTTGTTAGTAATGTGTTTACTCAAATAGAAATAAAAAGCATTTTATACAAGCCCAAGACACCCAAGTCTAGACATATGGTGGAATGCATATTGAAAATCATGTTTTCATTTTATACAATAGCTCAACATGGGATTTTCTTTTCAAATTGAGTTTCCCTAGTGAATTTAAAATCAGTTCTAACTCACACAAACTTGATTTCTTATTTGAAACTTTCAGGAGCAGTTATTGTTTGAAATAGGCACCCCGATGACAGAAATGCATTACAATGAACTAGAAACTCCCCAGATAAATGATTCTCAGGTATCTCTTCCTACAGAAAATCAAAAGTAATCTTTGCAAGTTTCCTGAGATGACTGAATCTCCTGCAGCCAACAAATGTATAAACCAAATTCATACTTTCATCCAAACACATTACAACCATGAAACCGCTGTGAAAATACTTGAATGACAACTTTCAATTAAAAATTACAGGTATATCTCTGAAATGTTTTACTTATAGACCCCCAAAATATTGGATTGCTGTTGTATTTTCTTGTGTGTTTACCACTGCCAAGGAACATGGTTGAAGAGGTTTTCTAACGTACTACAATGGACAGACTTTCTAGTTTATAGAATTCCTATGGTAAGAAGTTGAATTTTAAAATGACTTGAAAAGCAAAAACCCCTGTATAAATACAGAGCATCTTTGAGAGAATCAATGGCGATTTGAGGTCTCTAGATACTTGAATCTGATTAACTTAGTCATCAGGGAAGTGAAGTAGTGCTTAGAGTCAACTGACAGTGGCCTTGACTATAATTGTCAATATTTATGAATAATATGGGCTCTGGAAAAGTACCGTAAACAGAGACTTTGTTTTTTATATTGAAATGGGTATAATGATGCACATAAAGCTATGTGCAGCAGTAACAAGTTGCAAAAAAAAAAAAAAAAAAAAATGGATGCCTCAATAAAAGTCCAGACTGAGAGTTCCATAACTCTTTTCCATTCTTTTGTTATTAGGTAAACCCATACTCTTATGACTTCATCTGTAAGTCACTACATAATTTTTAGAGCAATAATAAACTAGAACATAGAAATTAACATTTATTTTAACGAGTGAACTATAATCTCCCAACAAAATGTGATATATTGGAAATGGACTCTTGGATTAAGACCCATACTTAATGCCTTTGTCAGTGTTTTTCCACTTGCTTATCCTGTCATCCAATTTCTGTCATCCCCTGCCTCCATACACAACAGCTCAACACCAGAAGTCCATAAAACCTCAGTTTCCTGCTTTATTCTGGCAAGTTTCTCAAATATTCTTCACCTGTTTAATTTCCCCAACTGTCCAATATCCTGGGAAAAACATAAGAGCTGGGAGCAGAAATATTTTCCATCAGCACTTCAAAGGAAGGTCTAAGAGTTTAATAGCGTCCGTGTGGGAGGAAGGAAGCTGATGGGTACATGCTGGATGCTAGGCACGGATCTAGGTACTTTCACATTATCTCATTCAACCTTCACAAAAACCTCAGAGACCTGCATCATTATACCCATTTCAACATAAAAAACAAAGTCTCTGATTGTTTACGGTACTTTTCCAGAGCCCATATTATTCATAAACATTGACAATTATAGTCAAGGCCACTGTCAGTTGACTCTAAAGCTTGTGTATTGTTTTTTAACAAAACCATGACAACTAAAGCAGCCTTTTGTGGGTAGAAACAACCAGTGGATTGTTTAATGAGGGCCTACTATGTAGACACAAGGGGAGATACAAAACAAAAACAGGATAGGACTTCTGTTATTGAATGTTTACAACCAACTGGAAAAATACAACTTACAGTTACTAGGAAATGTTTAATATCCAACCATGCGTTCTTCACAAGTTCATTAGGAATTAAGGAAAGGGTGCTCAGTATGGGCTGAATGCCATGTTAGAGGAGATGGGAACTTTGAAGAATGTGAAAAACTGAGAAGTGAGAACTCTCTGAATGTAAATACAGAAAACAACGAACAATGAAATATTTACCTCCACTTAAATGCATAAGCTACTGTGCTGGATTTGTGAGGTATTGCGGCAAGCTGTTCTGGGGGTTGAGGATGGCTATGCAGGAAACAACAGACTAGTGCAATGAGTATCATTTTAACATTTTTAGGATGAAAAAATTAGAAACCTTGACAGATGAAATAATGGACCTTCCTATCAAGTTGATGTGAGAAGCAAAAGAGCCCTAAGTCACAGTGCTCTAGAGGTTCTACCTTGAGGGCTTTTATCTTGTTAAAGGTAGCATGAGACTGAAATGAGGCAGATAGTACTTCTAATAACCTGTTGGAAAGACAGCCTTTCAGCTATGGCCAGTCTGCTGATAGCTCAAAGCAATCCTTGGGCAGTGATCTATGACAGCTGGACATGTAGAACTGGAACACAGCTTACACCACAAGAGTGCATCATTCCTAGAGTTGTTGAAGTCATTCATAAAAATACTTAGTGAAAAACAAATTAAAAGACACCAAGAGTCCACAGTCCTCTAAGAGTCACAGAGAATGTCAGGGATGGAATGATTGGCAAGATCAAGGAAATAATCAGGAAAAAAAATCAGCATCACAGCATAACAGGTATCATAGTTGCAGAAAAAGGTGCGTGTCTTTCTGAGTCAAACCATGCAGAGAGTGACTTCCTAGGTACATTCTATGCCACTATCTGCCCAGCATTCCCCTCCCTTCTGTTGGGGCTCATTTCTTCACATGCATGGCTCCTAAGAACTGCCACATTTTCAAATGACCCACTCATTCCCACCCAGGCTGGTTACACCAGAGGTGAGTATTTATGAAATATGCCAGACACAGTTCTAGCACTGAAGTTCTTTGAATTAGAGTCCCCCCCAAAATATCTTTTCCTAGCTCAAAAGATGTGAGATGAAAAACTTGGGAGCCATGGCTGAACATTTGCTACCCTGAAAGACATGGCAAGTGTTCACAACACAGCCAAAACCTTGGCTGAAGCTGTCCTTGAAGCCACCTGCACTCTTACAAACCTTGATGGTTTGCTCACTTCTCTGTTCCAAAAGCCAATCCCCTTCCCTCTATCTAAAACAATTTGACATGTGGGTCTGAAAACATGGTTCAGTGGATAAAAACACTGGCTGTTCTTTCAGAGGACCCAGGTTTGGTTCCCAGCACCCACATGGCAGCTAACAACTGTCTATAACTCCAGTTCCAGGGGATCTGACACCCTCTTCTGGCCTCTATGGGCATTGCATGACATGGATTCACATACATACAGGCAATATACTCATATGCATAAAATAAGCAAATTAACATTTTTAATTAAAAAATAATAATTTGAGATGATGAAGAGAAAAGTCTTAATAATCTATGTAAATTTCTAACCATCAAGATGAAACTCTAGGAAACAGATGGTGGGAGGGAAGAGAAGTCAGATAGAATAAAAACAGTTTAATATTTTATCAACTAGGTATTTCAGTTACATTCAAGGAGGTAACTTTATCACTGATTAGAGATATGTGGCTGAAAGATATAACTTTCAACATGACTCAGTTATTAAGAAACTTAGTGCATGCTTTCTCTTTCTCTCTCTCTCTCTCTCTCTCTCCCTCCCTCCCTCCCTCTCTGTTACATGGTCTTATTATGTAGTCCAGGCTGGCCTAGGACTCCTCCTGCCTCAGCCTCCTGAATGTTAAGATTTCCAGTGTATGACACCACATTCGACTGACCATGCCATTTTTAAGTTGCAATCCAAATTAATGACTTAATGTCATTATAGATGGGGATTTCTAATGCAAAACTGATAAGGATTATAAATTATCTTCCTTAAAGCAAGAAAGCTTATTTCTTAAAGTACATTTGATGGTCACAATTGGAGATTTCTGCACTCTAAGCACTTTAAGGCCCTGATTAGCTCCCTTTGATCAGAAAGAATATTAATTCTATTAGCTTTAGAACTTAACATGGCAAACAGTATCCATTTCCATTCATGACTCTAACACTCACCCGGAACAGTACACTCCAGTTATAAAGTGCTTCCCAGAAACTACAATAAGGAATCATTTATCGCATACTTTTTTTGGGGGGGTATCTCTAGATAATAGGCACCAAGGATTCAGCGGAGGAAGAACACACTAATGTTCTCTTATTGTGATTTGTACAATACAGTTATTAATTAATACTAAATTTGATGTGTTCAATTATAAATAAGAATAATTTTAGGAGTAAAAAGCATGTCAAAGGTTAATACTAAGGAAAATTAAGGACAACTGGGGTTGGAGAGATGGCTCAGTGGTTAAGAGGACTGACTGTTCTTGCAGAGGGCTTGGACTCAGTTCCCAACATCCATGTGGTGGCTAACAACTGCCCATGACTCCAGTTTCAGAGGATCTGACACCCTGTTCTGGCCCCTGTGTGCACTTCATGACATGGGTGCACTTACATGTAGGTAAAACACTCATACAATTGAAATAAAATAAACAAACAAATAATTCATTAAATTTAAGGAAAACTAGTATGACACAGAGGTTATGGTAGACTTAATTATCCATTCATGTCAATATTTCCCTATAGTTTTAGAGAGACATGCGCATTAGTACACAGACACAAAGGCAAGTTCAACTAATCTGAACCAAATGCCTGGCTAAATTGTGAAGTCATATTTTTAAATTTTTATTATTTCATTATTTATATATTAATGTATTGCCCACATGTATGTAATGCCTTGCAATACACAGAGCTCAGAAGACAGTGTTGGATCCCCTGGAACTTGAGTCACAGACAGTTGTTTAGCTGCCACATGCATGCTGGGAATGAAACCCAGGTTCTCTACAAGAGGAACTAGTGCTTTTAACCACTGAGTCATCTTGCCAGCCCCAAATTCATATTTTGTTATTGAATGTTTTTATTGTGTTAGAAAACCTGCTTGATACTGCAAAATTCACAACTGTCACATAAACTAGTAAACTAGTATTTGCCTTTGTCTTCTTGAAATTGGCCTACAATATCCCTGTCTACGCAGGCTTTGCCATAGCACCTACTTTGATATTTAGAATGCCTCTGAAACGTATTCACTATCATAATCTTTGGGTCCTCCTGGCTTTTTTGTTAACATGCAAATAAATAGCACTAAGCAATATTATCTAAACTATGGCTGTCAAGTACTCAATCATAATGAAAAAAATTACAAAGCATTTCCTTGTAGATCTATGCAAACAATATAAAATTAAAAATTTAAAACATCGTCCAATAGTCTGAATCTCATACAGGGCATTTTCCCACATTTCTAACACTACTGAATGTTTCAGATGATGTTAGTAAAAATTAAATTGATTAAAATATTTAAGTCATTGGATCCTTTTATTTCATGGCATTCACAGAAACACAAAGTGGCCAGTATTTGCTCAATACAGCTTAAATATCAATATTTATTAGTAATTTCTAATTGGCAATGAACTCTATACTGACTTATTTGTTAGTCACAGTGTTAAGAATATGTTACAGGTTGCCAAAATGATTGTGAACACTATGAATCATCTTGAAATATAATAGAATGAGTTCATGTTATCACAGCCAAATTCTAGGTATACTATAAGAACAGGTTAACCGATGCCTACTTTTAATGAATTAATTTGCTTTTATTTAATGCATATGAATGTTTGCCTGCATGTATATAAGTGTCCCCATGCATGTAATACTCATGGAGAATTGGGGAAGAGGGCTTTGGAGCCTCTGGAACTGAAGTTATGTATATGAACATTGAATTAGGCAAAGGGCAACTGGGGGAAGCAAAGAGAGGGAGAAGATCTAAATTCATCAAACTATATTGTATGAAAGTGACAAACATTCAGTAAATTTTAAAAAACAGGGGAAGATACTTATTTGAAAATATAGCAAGTACATTCTTATCTATTATTACTTACAGTTATATACAGAAAGTCCTAGAAATGCATTTTAACAAATATATTTTCTATTGTATGATTATTAGTATAGCTTTTTATTACTGGGTACTTTTAAACAATTACATCTTTTAAAAATAGAAATAAATTCTTTGGCAATTCCTTCAATGGATATGGCATCTGAAAGACATTGTAAGTCAAAATTCTGTGGATTTCACACTTTCTTTGCAATGTTTGTATAGAACATGGACTTGACACGGG
Source organism: Eospalax fontanierii (assembly GCA_035773235.1). Lineage (NCBI taxonomy): Eukaryota > Metazoa > Chordata > Mammalia > Rodentia > Spalacidae > Eospalax > Eospalax fontanierii. Next base: position 65,997,293 of record CM069530.1, on the reverse strand, counting down.
AGAGGCCTATATAAAATATCTTGAAAGGAGCATTTGTTATGATAGAATGATCCCACAAAGGAATATCTCCATGACAATATACATGTATGACTATTCATGTTTTCTTTGGACTTTCGTTCCAGTATATAATCTTGTATGGCGTGTGAGTTTACAGCTGTAGGATGCCACAATTAATCAATGCAGATAGTGGGCTACATAATCAGCATTAACACAAGATGAATTTTAGATACTGTCTGAGACATTTATGATATTCCTTTAGATATCTCTTCTTGAGAAAAAGGCATAATTTTCAATTTGGCACAGCCCAGATACTATTTTTCTCTGGTATATCTCTCTTTATGGCACTCACCAGGTTTCCCACGGTCAACACGCTGCTGAACTGGTCAGTCATGGGGTAGTGCTCCATGGCCATAAACAGGGTATTTAACACAATGCAAATTGTGATGGCAAGATCAACAAATGGATCCATTACAATTAAATTCACAAGATGCTTCACTTTCAACCACGTATCACAGCAGTCCCAGATCAAGAACACATTGGCAAATCTATACCAGCATGGTGGGCATTTCTGTCTAGATTCTTCAAGTTCTGATGGGTAAAAAAGAAGAAAAGTAGTAAATAACAGTAAAACTGAATTATTGTTGCTAGTAGATTGCATATGTTTTTGGTAAAACTGAGTCTGATGCCTGGGGATGCTAGCTCAATTTACTGAGCTTAACAGATTATAAAAGACAGTTTCATCAAATATTTCTCTAAATTGCTTACTTAAAATGGCATACTGATAGACTTACTTTCTTTTTTAAATACAAAATCAAAGTACTTTGAATTTAATAGTCTACTTCAAAATAAGTAATGATTGAATAGAAAATGCAATAATCTCACTATCTAATGGAATTTTTAAAGGAGTTTTACAGTGATGGTAAAGAGTAAATGAAATCAACAAGCATTCCTGTCAGCAGTCCTTTAGAGGAGTTTCATGATTGCTGTGTACATAAAAGATGAAGAAAACACTTTTCTTAGGGAGCTTGTTGGAGTGGAATACAGACTTTGATTTGTCCAACACACTCCTATCTGTCTCTAGCCTCAAGACCATCGTCACACTTCCTCACATCCAGACTTAGAGAAGGAAGTATTTGCTCTGTTCACTTAAGGCTATTGTAATGTTAGGATAAATCTTCACCAACACAATACCAAGAGGTAAAATATCACTCTACAGGAAAGATACGGATGCAGGTAAAACAGAAACAGGTCATATTTGTTTTTGTAACCAATAAAATGATAAATATAGTTTATCATATAAGTACATCTGCAATGCAGTTCTGGTTTGGGAAACAGACATCAACAGATCTTCATAAAGAAGGAACAGTTGCACAGTGCAAAAAGTCAGTGTAAAGCAGACTCTGGTGCCCGTTCTCACCCTCCATTGTGTTGGTCAGGATGCTGGCTATGCTCATGGCTCTCTGTCTTCCGGAGGAATCCTCCAGCATTTCCATTGAAATCTGATAAGAACTTAGCCTTCTCTTTCTGACTTCCGTTTCGGTGGTGGTGGCCTGCAAACCAAATGCTGATAGCTCAAACCACCCCTTTCCACAAATAACGCAAGAACACATAGAATTTCTCCGGATAATCATGCTTCGTGCAATTTTTTGGGGGGCAACAGTTTTCACGTAGTAAAAGACTGAACTGATTACTATAGACTATGAACACATTTTTTAAAAAGTCATACCTTTTGTCAAGAATTTACTGACTAGATGCAATTGTATATAGTAACTGTATTACACAAGTATTTTAATCAACATGGCAATGTTTTGGGGAAAACTTTTCATAAGCATGCTGAAAGTAGTTATTTCATTCAAATACAAATTGCGTTTTCAGTTTATAACGATGATGAATAGATAACAGATCAATTATTCCACAAAATAAATATTATGATCATATAGTCTCAAGGCTGAATTATCTTCTTTGAGGCTATATTGACAAACTGATATACATGGGCCAATTTTTTTCATGCACAAACACAGATGTACAATGAAATGTGTGTGCTTTCCAGAGATTTCTTTATTTCTTCAAGTCAATCTATAACAAATCAATATTTTATTTTAGAGTTATTTTTCAAATAGCACCATAATAAAGACAGCTGTACAAAACTGTCCATTGTCGACACATCAGTCATAAGTCATAATAATATTTAAATTTAGGAATATAAACTTTTCAGAATATGAGCTAATAGATAATTATATAATTTATAGGAAACCTTCATTGATAATAAAGATTTGATTGTGAAAGTGCTCATTATTTTGTATTTGTGATAAGTCTATTGAATTTGCAAATTTTTATTTCATCTCAGACTCTAAATATTTATTATTTTTAGCCTAAAAGCTTAAAGTCTCAGACAAGTCAAATGGTTCTCAATATTTTTTTTTTCTCATTCAGTTAATCACATATTATTTTTAAGCACTTTCATATGAGGGAAGTGGGATAGTAAAAGAGGCTAAGCTGCCCAGGCCTGGATTTTTTTCAAATTGAAGAAAGATGTCAGTAGTATCTGGTTTATGTATTATCACCTCTGGCTGAAGTTGTCCAGTAGGTGACGTAAGAGCTGATGGTCCACCCACCAAGGAAACCACACCATTGCAATCCACAGTGCTGTGCATCTTCCCATTTGCTGGAAGCCCTGGCACCATCCTGGATGACATACTGGCCTGACTAACGTTACTGTTGCGTCGCTCTCCCGGTCTGTGTGGCACAAACAATGAGTCCCTCCTGCTCTCGCTGTCTTCAAAGGTGCTGTGCTCGTCATCAGCAAAGTCGTTCTCAGATCCGACGTCTTTTGCCCGACCTCTGAAGCTGAAAATGCTCGTTTTGCTATTACGTCTTGGGGAAAACAGGGACCCACGAATGCTTAACAGAGACTGAGGAGAAGAAGGAAGCAAAAGCATGAGATGGGGGTTAGGGTGTGACATAACTGTTTAATAAAAGTCTTGACGTTGCAGGGGTGATTTGCTGTTGGGTTGGCGTAGTCCGTTCTTTAATATGGGTAATCAAGTTCATAAGGAACATACATGATTCAATTTTTTAATTGAAAATCGTGCTACAAATTTCATTGTAAAGCACGCCATTCTAATAATTCTGATTTGCGATTGACTTGTGCACAACCACTTCATTTAATCTATGTTCTGGTACTGTGAGATGGATGTGACTTAATGCAGGGTGAAGGAGCAGGTATGGGGAGGTGGCTTCCACTTCTCAGTGCTATGATCTAAAGGGCATGTGACTTGTAAAACCAATTTTGGCTTAAGTGAGATGGTTGGTTCAAATTCTAGATAGTATATCAAATTCTAAAAATACTTAAGTTATCTTAATCTCTCAAGCCTTTTCCTGCCTCTATTCAAAGCCACTATAATCATATACATATTTATATACTTACATAATTACATACATAAATGGTTAAACATATGTAGCCAGGTGTGAGCATGGAGGCCCAAAACATGCTTGTTGTACTCCCATACTCAGGAAGCAGAAGAAGAAGGATTCTTAGTTCCAGGCCAGCCTGATTTACATAGCAAGATCCTGTCTCAAAAACAAAATGAAACAAAACAGACTAACATATGCAACAGCTAACATATGAAACACACGTTAGTAGCAAACATGCTTGGACTTCCCCTTTCTTCTTTACTATAAAACAGAATATAATTTTAGTGAGAAAACAGGAACACAGACAGGCTTCTTTTTCTTTCTGTGCCTAATTAGATCAGGCTGACTTTCTTAGATTCTGTTTTTATGTCTTTTCCCTTATTGCCTCTGTCCCTTAGAACTTTCAAAAGATGCTTTTCATTGAAGGACACTTTTCCTTTGATGGGTTAAATTCTCTGCAAATGCCAGTAGCCACGGAACTTGCGTAAACGGCAGAGTAAGTAAGCACTAATTTGAATGTATGTTCCAAATTTTCATATGTTGCAAGTGTAATTCCATAGCAGGGCGGTGCTGGGAGTGAGAGGCCCCATGAACGATCAATACTATTCTGGTCAGAGTGAGTTAGGTATCAGAATCTGGCCCCTCTTCTCTCTTCTGTATGATCCATTTGCCCTTTTTCTCACAAAGGTTCCCCCAAAGCCAGGAGGAAAATGCTACCTTACTCTTAGCCTGCTTAGCCTACCGATAATGAGTAAAGATAAACATCTGTATAAGCCACCTGGTCTCAGGTGTTCTGCTATAGCAACAGAAAACTTGTGAAGACACAGTGATTTAGGAATCTGATTTTTAACCCACATTCTAGATTATTACAAATGCAGGTAGACTTCTACCCTCAGAGGCCTTACATTTCATTATTCTCTATCTTACATTAATCTTTAGGATGGTTCAATGTAATAATATCTTAACATACATACACTCTAAAACTATCTCTAGAAACTGAAAATCTGCTTATGGGATTGATTGGGAGTATGTGGCATGTTTTACCTCTATAACATATCTGGTACATGACTTGAACCAGCGTGCTTTTATGTCTGTGTATTTTCAGAGGCGTTCCAGATCTTTGAGTTTATTTGAGACTTCTATTCACTCGTTGGAAAGTATAATGACGGGTGTGGGCACAGCTTTCAAGGCAACAGAGCCCGAAAAAGAAGATAACAAAAATAGTATTCAGAGAAAATAAACCAAAAATAACACCCTAGAAGACACAGCGGAGAGAAGGGAATACCCGCAGCTGCGGCAATCCTTTCTCTGGGGAAAGAGTTCATGTGCTGTACCAAAGGGCTGTTTTGCTTTGCCTTAGGCCTGCCAGGACATAAATTACAGGTATTGGTTTCATTTTTTCCTTTGTTTCGAGAATTTAAGTGTGGACTTTTTCTCAGTTTTCAATAACAAAGGGAAATGCAAGTATTAATTCTCTGTGACATAACTCTACATGTTGGGTGTGAGCTTAACCTGGGTTGAGAACACTGAAGACCATGCAGGGAATTGACAGCTATTCTACAGGAGCATGCAGATCAGATACCTTTTCGAAATACCCATGTACATACACCTTAACTACATGCACCTTTCATTGTCTCTGATATGCCAGGAACTATATTTGGTTGTAGCTACCAGCCTCGTGGTTTAAACTAAATGGTCCCAGTGTGTCTAAACTGCAGCAACAAAATCCTTAGAGAGATTTGTTTCCATTTTATACCATAAGATAATTTCTCACTTGGTATAATGAATATGTATTATGCATATAAAAGTAAAATAATGAAATAAATGTAAAATAACATTTAATGTTTACATTAATAGAGGAGGACAGGGTGTCCATAATTTATGATCTTTCTGCTTTAACATTTTTTGGGAGATGTATTTGTTTTGAACAATATCTTGAGTCTCTTAGGCTTCTAGCTGCCTTCATGGATACTCTTTTCTATAAGAGAAAGCCTTTTCTGCTTATAAAGCTGTAACTGTAAAGAACTTCTAACATAGTTCTGCTTGAGAGTCATGTTAATGCCCTCTATTTCTAGTAAAATTTATAAATTCAACACATCAATATTTCTTTTTCTTTTGAAATTCTATCATCTATCTATCTATCTATCTATCTATCTATCATTTATCTACCTACCATCACCATTTATCACCTTTTATTGACTTATCTACAAATACAAAATATCTATATACTGGCTTCGTTCCAAGCTTTTCGTTTTTAGCTACCAGCTACCCTCCCTCTGCTCTTGCCTCTCCATGGTTCACTCAGCCCCAACCACCCAAATGGTGTTGTTCTTTGGGCTTTGTGATACACTGTCACATGAAGGTTTTGCACCATGTGTTCCATTGGTCCTATGATGCTGTTTCATGAGATTGCCTTTTATCTTGCATCCTCTAAATCTTAAAATGCTACCTTCAAGCCATCAAATTTAAGATTTCATTTCCAGTGATGCTCCTGCTTGCACAGCATTTATCACCTTCTAACAAACACAGTATGAAATATATCTGGCTTATCTATTGCTGACCAACCTTGAGAATAAAGCGCCATTGTGTCAGTGAATGGAATTTCTTATTTCACTAAGGGATTGTCAGTACCTAGAACTCTAGAATTCTTTGTGCCACATAGAAGATGATCGTGATGATTAGTTCTTAATTATCAACTTGATAGAGTCAGGGATCACCAGGGAGGTGGGCTCTGGGCATGCAGTTTGGGTAGTACCTTAATTGGGTTAACTGAGTTAGGAAGCCCCACCCTAAGGGTGCTAATATTCATGGGCTGGGTCCTAAATTAAAGGAAAAGAGAGAGGGAGTTGAGCAAAAGTATTTGTTGACCTCTGCTTTTTGACAGCTGTGGTTGTCTAGCTCCTGCCACTATGACTGCCCTGCAGGGAAGGGCTGTGGCCTGGAACCTTAAACCCTTTCTCACCTAAGTTGTTTTTGTCAGAGTATTTTTATCACAGAAACTAGAGAAGCTAAGACAGAGGTAAATATTTGCTGTTTGAAGGAACTAATCTACAAGTTGTTATTCACTAAGGGAAATAGTCCCATTTTCAACACACAATTGTCATGTACATATCCCCGCTATTCGTATACGCTTATAAACAAATGTAACTCTTTACAATTTTTAATTTCCTGCATTTGAAGTTATCAATTTTAATTTGTCCTTTTCCCACAGGATTTGCATGCAATGCTTAAATCTCTATTGTGCTTTAAAGTAGGTATTATTACCTCACTTTACAGAAAATTTCAAAGTGTAAGTGACTTTATCAAGGCCACTGGACTAGTTTGTTGTTGAAACCGACACAGGCTTTTCTGTAACATGAATAAGTATATTGTACTATTCAAAAACTGCTAATTTCAATCATCCCTAGAAGTTTTAAGAATGTCAAAATATGGAGTGCCTTTTAATAAATAAATATGATCTGATGATCTGACTTCTTTATAGATTTGCAAATACTCTCAAATATGTTATATTGACAAAATACTGTATATTGAATTTGTATTATGCAAGATGGTAGCGATTTGATTTTTTTTAATTTTTTTGTTTATTTTGTGTGTATGATGTATATTTATTTATTTATTTTGTGTGTATGATGTATATTATGCCTGCATGTATGTAAGTACACTCGTGCTGTGCAGTGCTGGCAGAAGACAGAGGAGGGCGTGGGATCCCCTGGAGCTGGAGTTACAGATGATTGTTAGCTGCCATGTGGATGCTGGTATTCAAACTTGGGTCTTCCACAAGAACAGGCAGTGCTCCTAACCACTGAGCCATTTCTCCAGCTCAAGAAATCTCTCACTAGGTACGATAGCTCACATCTGTATTCCTAGCTCTAAAGAGACTGAGGCAGGAGAATTTTTTTTCTTTTGTAATTTTGTTCTCTGGGACAGGGTCTCCCTGTAGCCCAATTGTCCTTGAACTTCCTATGAAGACCAGACTGGCTTTCAACTCAGAGATCTGCCTGCCTCTGCCTCCCAAGTGCTGAGATTAAAGGCATGCGCTACCACACCCTTGATCTCTTAGTATTGATTTTTTTCTGTAGATAAATATTTCTTATCTTGAAGTTGTGTCTGTATGCTTATTTTGTCCTGATATGATTACTAATATAGTTTAACTTTTGCTTTAAAATTTTTATTTACTTACTCAATATAAGTAATAAAATAAGTTCTCATTTATAACTTTTATATTCCATTTTCTTCCAGCATTAGCTGGATGTGGTGGCAAATGTCTGTAATCCTAGCATTTAGGAGATTGAGGCGGGAAGATTGTAGTGAGTTCAAGGCCTATTTGGGCTAGAATGCAAAACTGTCTAAAAATAAGCAAACAAAAATTAAAATAAGAAAACCTAAGTAATATGTTGACTAAAATTTGTGATTCTTATTCTTACATTCATTAAAGTTTTTGTTCTTTACAAAAAGAATATCATACCCCTTGGTTGATTTACATTTTTTTTTCTTTGAATTGACCATATAGTGTGTCCCTCAACGCATTGACATTAGGGTGTAATTTGGGATATAATTAATATGATTTGAAGAGTTCATAATTTATAGTGCATGAGACTCTAATAGTCACCTAGGGCTCAGCTCATAGCTGTAATAGTAGTCAACACAGAATTCACCACAGATTTCAGAACTATTTAGTATTTGTATTACAAAACTCATAAAGTGTTTAAGAAACAAAGAGCTAAAACTATTTTGTCCTCTTTGACCTAAAAACTATGCTGAAGAATTGGATAGTTGGCTTAAGTTAGAGCAAAACCTGACTGACTTGAAATATCTCTACTGAAAAGCACTTAGGCTGTAATTCCATTGTCAGGTGTAAGGTTCCATGTTAACGGAGACTAACTAAAGCAAATTTTCATACCAAAGAAAATGAGTAAATTCTGAGACACTTATGATGCAAAATATATGGTGCAATTTAGCTCCCTATAACAAAAGCAAGGCTGCACAGAAAGAAGTTAGGTTCATCTAACTTCTTAAAATGGAAAAACTAAACGGGAGCTTTCATTCAGTCCTACTGAAAAGTCTGAGAAGCAGATTGTACTCCCATTTAGAAGAAAAAAATATACAGTCTCAAAATTGTGAAATATTTAAGAACAATCACCTTAAATTAAAAGTTTATGAATGGCTTAATTTTTCAAAATCCCCATAATACAAATTTAAAGAACTCAGTTGTGTTAGCACTGTCACTCAAATGACATGCTGCAAAGCTTTGCCTAAACGAAGCAGGGTGGTTAACAGACAGTGGCTACGCACACCTCGTACCTGGTGGGGAGAGCACAGCTTCTTGTCGCCGGTCAGCCGATTCCCATCCAGGGAAAACAGGAAGCTTCTTCGCTTGACACTGTCCTCAGACTCTGACTTGGGGAACCTGTCTTCCTCTCCTCTGTGGTTTCCTTCCGGGTGTTCCCTCTGTTTCCTCTTCTTCCTTCGGTTTCTCCACTCCTTGGCACTCTTGGAGCTCAACTTGGATGCTTCTGAAGAACTCTCCAGGAGCTCTCCTAACCCGCCTATCCCACTGAAGTCCCTGGATGCAGCTGAGGCTGCTGCCACCGCCTGTTAGGAACCAAGGCCAGGAGCTGCTTAGCGTCTGGAAGCAGGTGACCAGGGTATCTAAAACTATATTAACTAGAAGGGAAAATAATGTCTTCTAGTCATTTTATTTTGGTTTACCAGATGAGTTTACTTAACAACCTCCTCTACCACTTAAATGGCCTAAGGCAGTGTGGGTTAAAGCAAGAACAATCTGGTTAGACATCCTGTGACAGGCGTTTGAAACCAAACTCTCCTGAGGTTACCTTCCATTCAGAGGACACTTGCTATCCTGATAGAGGCTTCTCTACCTCAAAAGCAGGCGTTTTCTCAGCAGCAGCTCCTCTCAGCACTGCTCTGTCTCCTGGGGACTCTCCGGTGCGAATGTGGTATCACTTTGCTTATTTGCTTTTCTTTTTTCTTTTGTGAACTCAAAACGCTTAAAATTCTGGGTATGGTGGTGCACATTTGTAATCCCAGCACTTGGGAGGCTGACACAGGACAATTGTGAATCTGAGACCAACTTGGGCTACAATATTAAGACCCTGCTCCAAACGTGATCAAACAAATCTTCACTGTGTCATTATTTTACCTTTAGATGGAAGCAGTGGGAACATGTAACCAGTTTTTCCTCATCTTTTGCTCAAATTACACTCAGTCCCACAGCTCACACTCTGGAGTCATGACAATTCCAGAAAGTTATTATATAGTACTTTAAGTTGTAAAATTTTAAATGCTCATAAATTGCATATTATTATTATAAATGACAAACATTCAGTGAGTAAATTTCTGAAATAACTTTTCTAAAGATTATGAGCCCATCTCAGATATTTTCTTTGCATGTCTCCATGTCAAGTATTCTTAGGTATTTTGAATTTCTGGACTTATCAATGAAGCACAGCCATCTATGGGGCAAATCTGTCATGAATGTTTCGTATTTTCATCATAGAAATAGTTTTAGACCAGAAATGACTTAGCCATGGCTGAGTGAGGATATGAAGTGATATAATGTATATCAAAGCCAGGTTCTCACTAAGTTCATTCCTGTTTTTAAACATAAACTCAGAGTAGAAATGATTAAATTTTGAAAATAATGGTCACATTTTTCTCTACATTTCTAATAAGCATAAATAGTTCTAATGCATACACCATTTGTCTGTCTTCCTACTGGGATAGACATTTTGATTTTTCTTGTTCACTGTGTCTGGTATGCCACTTGACATAGAAAGTATTCAGCAAATATTTGGTGAGTAAAGTATTTCAAAGAGAATTTCATTGTCAATTATCTGTCTTTCAGGAACAGCGAGGGACATCTTAGCCTTGTCTTTTCAGGATCTCACAGCAGACTGGGAGGAGATGTGTACACTAGCACTATGTTTTAGGAAGGGATGAAGTGAAACCCACTTAAAGAGCTTTGACAACACCCTGTGCTGTTTCTTCCCAAGAAGCAAGCTGTCTGCAGCAATTGTTACTTTTCAACCTTATGCCAACTAAAATAAAAAGTTTTAAAAAACAAAAGCGCTCTGCTGTGCTTCTTGAGGATCAGCATGATCTCACTGGGTGGAATAGCATACCAAGTGTAGTACTAAGTTTATGTGTTGGACTCAGCAACACATTAAATATAGCACGAATACTAGATGTGTGCAGAATCCCTCATCCAAACATTGGTGTGAGACAATGCCTATTATGTAAATAAAACCTTAATTCAGCATTTGGATATTTATAAAATTGTATGATAGTAAGACAGTCACTATTTTCTGAATTCTCGATTGTAATTCTCATTTCTAACATCATCCATAATGACAGATAAGAGACATGAAACTGCTGTGTGACTATATATGTGTAATGAAATACATAAAGGAAGCCGTTGTCTGCTGCAAGTTAAACAGTTACATAGAGCTCAAAACATAAGAGATACATAATACACACAGCTGAAGGAACGAATACACATGTTTGTTTTATCCAAATAAAGTCCTACCTAATTTTCTTTTCCTCCTTGAATAGATACAAACACAGAACAGTCAATGCTTGTCATTTATTGACTTTGTTTGTCTTTAGAAACAAAGGAAGTGGTGGTAATACTCCCTTGCCACAATCCTGAAACTTTTGTTCATTTAAATCACTTCTGGAATTTGTTTTGCATATGACATGATTTCCTTGCCTATTCTGAGCAACAGTTCAAACAATTCAAAGCCAAACAGATTTTTAAGGCAACAAAAGTAACCTCCGGCACAACACATTTTCTGTGTCACTCATCAACTCAAATCTGTCACTTGTTCCTCTTCCAGAGAGCTGCTGACTCCCTCGAAGGCAGATGTTTCCTGTCATCGCTCTTGTCTGTGCACCTGTTTATACCCAGCCCTGCCATACTGGTAATGTCCTGCTTGCTTCGAATCATAGTCATTCTTTGGCAACTAACTTCCTGAATTCCTCTTGTAACAAATTACAAATTTGTCTGCAATAATGTTTATATAGGTGATGTTTTCTTAGAACATTATTCTGTGCTTCAGAATAAACTTTATATATAACTCACTGTATCTATGTTTCCTTAAAAATATAATCACATGGCTAATCCTTTCATTTTAAGCATGAAATCCAGTTAAAAGCTATAAGACATTAATTATACTCATTTCAAATCTATTCCTATTTATATTAAATCTCTTAAATATCATGATTTTGAATTGTGTCCTATAGCTTAATTTAGTATTTTCTCATCAGACCTCATAGACTGGGATATGCTGAACTGGGAAATATTAGATATTGGTCACAAATACTAAGCATAATTACAGTGATTTAAACAAAACATTTTTGTCTCATGTTAGTCTTTCCATTTTTTGAAACTGTCATATGATTTTTGTGAGTCCATTAAGTTGTGTATGTCATTTTTTGTGTGTCTGCACAATGATTAAATCTAGAGGACTCTAAAACATATATTAAATAAAAAGGAAAATGATGTTGAATTTCATGAAGTCATTGGCTAGAGAGTAAATTTTCAAGAGTCATTGACAACGAAGACCTGGCCTTCAACGCAGTACACACACCTCACGGCGTACTGTCATCTTTCTCCTCTGCTCTGTCTTATTTGCTAGTCATTGTTGCTCAGGTTAGTAACAGTGAACTGACTCTGTGTTCCTATTAAGTACTAAACCACTCTCCCTGGGCTGTTTTAAATGCCACGAGGCTACTGCTACAGCCAATCATGGTGATTTGGCCACTAGAATGCTATAACTGATTATCAGTTAGAGAATGTCATCATGTTTTAGTTGACTTAATCATCAGAAATATAATTCCTTTAAGCTTGTATTAGATATAGTCTAAACTCACATTAGATTTTCATTTCTAGAGTTTAGAAGATGGCACACTTTAATATATGTCATATTTTATCTCAAAGTGGTTACATTTCAGAATAAACTTACTTTTACATTGTTATCTGTGAAGTATTTTCCATACATGACTTTTATAAGTTATAATAATCTGCTTTAAAATAGAATTCTCTTCACTTTATACATATTAGTTCTTTAAAAATATTACTAAAACTCTGAAATAAGGAAAGTCTTTGTGCTCTAAATAGTTACTATTTTACTCTTACAAATGTATTTTATTTGTAGTAAGATGAAGCAAAACACTTAACACTTAAATAATTGCAATAGGGCAAAACTTTCTGGCAGGAATGGAGGATGATCTATAAATTCTCGAATATTTTGAATTTGTTGGTAGTTTTCCTTTAGAAGTTAACAGAGAATAACCGTACTGGTTCTCTCTGTCCACAGGAGAAATCAAAGCCAAAAAGCCTGAATGTTTAGCAAACCCGAATCTGTCATAAAAGTCAGTAATTAGGTAAAGAAGTGATTGTTGCATCTTCATTTTACCAAAAATGCCTCCAAAATGGGGGTGGAGAACCAAAGCTATGTTAGAAATCTTCAAAGTAACTCAGAGTTGTTGAAAAATTGAACTCTGGATCTATAAATTCCAATGATACATTGTCATTTAATAATACTTCAAATATCTATGCCCATTCATCTGTGAAAAAAAAAATCGCAAAAAAGCAAGCAAATGAAACACATTAGTCAGGTATCAACTTCCTGCCAAGCTGGAAAGCAAGTGCCAGAGTTGCTCTTTCCTCAAACAACCAACAAAGCAAAATGGATAAAATGATGATTCTGAAGATACTGAACATCTCATTAAAATGTTCTACGATTCTGGGAAATGGGAAAGTAAGCATGCAGGCTCCACTAGACGCTTAGAACCTGATGTTGAACTCCTAGACTGCAACGCAGTAAAAGAGTATCTCTGTAGACTTCATGAGCAGGAGATATGGAGTTAATAGTAGTGAAGCCAAGATGATGGCTGTAGTTTATAACACAGGTACATAGGGAAAAGTCTAAACAGGCTATAGCGCTGGAGCTCTTCTGAGATCCCCTTGAGAAGAAGCTGTGTGTGTGTGTGTGTGTGTGTGTGTGTGTGTATCTAAGTTCCTTGAGGTATTAGAGGGAATGTCCTTCCATTCACACTATGTCAGAATAGAGCCTATACTGATAACCTGCATTGGTGAGTACTTCATTTTAAAGGGCTACTGGGTAGAATATTTACAAAAGTTTTCACTTGGTTGTAGGTGAATAGCAATCTTATATTAAATGCTACTCTGGTCCAATCTAAGAAATCTTCAAATGTTTGAAGATGCAAAAGGATTCAACTATTATTAATGTTGAAATTATCTCATCACAAAGATCAAGAATTTTTATAGGAATACAAAAATATTCAGCAGCAGCAGCAGCAACAACAAACCTAAAATAAGTTTCTAGACTTCAATTGAAGATTTTTAAAAATGTAAAAGGAAAGAATATATAACCCATGACAGAGATAAAAATTAATACAAAGAGACCAGCAACTGAAACAGATGCTAGATTTAGCAGACAGGGACACCAAAGTAATGTTACATCTGTACTGTGTATATTCCAAATCTTAATTAAGGCCATGAGGAATATGAAAATTCAGATACAAGACATAATGCTTGATGTGAAAAAAAAAACTAGATGGGATTAACAACAGATTAGGCAGTGTAGAATAGATGATAAACTTGAAGATATTGCAATAGAAACTATCCAGCCTGAAATAGACAAGCTTATTGTAAAAACTCATTTGCAACTATAGAGATTTAGAACAGCCAAAATATCTTTGAAAAGAAAATCAAAGCTGGAGCGACCATATCATCTGATCTGGCTTCTTATGAAGCTACAGTAGAGAAGAGAGTAAAGAATTGGTGTAAGAGACCCCGCAAAAGAGAAATCCGCAAGAACAGAGCACCAAGATAGATAAAAAGACAACTGATTTTTGACAAAAGTACCAACCAAATCAATTTAGTGGAGAGATGATAATAATTACCCATGTGTACCAAAGAAAAAATCTATACAACTACCACTTTATGCACACACTGACTTAAAATGAGTTATTGACCACCGTATAATGCGTGAAGCTCTACAACATCAGGAGACAACAGAGGAGGAAATCTGAAGCATTTGCTCGGCCACACCAAAACCACTAAAAGTAGAAAAGCAAATGTATTTAATAAGTGGTGTTTAATCAACTCATTTTACTCCCAAACTACTGTGAGATGAAGCCAGTCCTGCCTGAGAGAGAATATCTGCAAAGTTCACATATGACCCCTAATGTGGAAAGACGACTTCAAATTCAAAAACGAAAAAAAGAAAAGAGGAAGACCAGAACAGTTGAAGATTCCAACCCCTACTTCATAAAAAGCAAGGCACAGAGGGAAAATGAAAAGTTGTTCTCCTTCATTCGTTGTTAAAAAAATGCAGATTACAATAGCAAAGAAATACCTACTAGAAAAGACTAAAATAAAAAAATTGACCATAGCAAATGTTATCAAAGATGCCACAGAATTGTAGCTCTTCAGTGTCATGAATCTGGCTCCTGCTAAATTGGCCCATGCCTCCATCTTGCAATAATGTAGGTGCTCTACCCCAACACCTTTTAATTCAATCCTGTGTTTTCACCTCTTCAGCTATGAATGCCTTTGTCACCCTATCTCTAACCCAAATAAACTTAATATTAAAAATCTTGGTATTTAAATTCAGGGACCCTTTTTTGATATCTTCATATAAACTCTAACAAACCTCTTTGGTAATACAGAAATCCCAAAGATTCTGAAAATATAGGCATTTGCAAATTTTCTCATTAACTTAGAGATAAATTAATTTCAAATAAAACTAAATGTTGCTAACATTTATTGATAACATTATAAATATAACATTATAAAGCATAACATTATTAGTTAGAAATATTGATTGTATTTCTTAAACCCAGCTCTCAGTTTCCATGAACAAATTACACCATAAACCTGATCCCTAATGCATTCTTACCTACTAGATAATTCATGATATATAATATCTAAAAAGTGTCTTTGACTCCAATTTCAGAAAATTTGAAATTTGAATAGCTTACAATTTTCTAATGCCACTGTCTACATACAAAGCAAAAAGGTAGCTCCAATTTAATTACTATGGTAAGACATTTCTAGTAAAAAGCTAAAACAATAAGAAAGTTTGCTGATTGTTACTCCATACCTGAGCCTCTTCCTGTTGTTTTTTAAGCTGTTCAAGCATCTGCTGAAACTCTGCCTCTTTCTGCTCAGCTTCCTCCAAAGTGGCCTGATTCTGTTCCTCATAGGCCATGGCCACCACAGCCAAGATCAAGTTCACCAAATAAAAAGAGCCCAAGAAAATCACCAGGACAAAAAATATCATATAGGTTTTCCCAGCAGCACGTAATGTCTAGTGCAAAAAAGGATAATTTGTTAATATTTTACTATATCCCGCCGACAAATATATAAATAATTACAGCAATTAGAAATCCAGAGATAAATGGTTTTTGATATGCAACTATTTTAATCAAATAACTGTTAGTGTTAAAAATGAGTAAGTGCATATACACAAAACAGATTATCAGCAGTATGATTGCACTCTCATTTGATATAAATGCATTTCAAATGGTATTACCCAATCCACATTAAAGTGCTGTTCTTAGGGATCATAAAGCAGGGCACTGCTGTAAATGGGGATTCCACGAGTTCACATTCTCCAAAGCCTCAGGAAAATGCCTTTCACATAAGAAATTCTCCATACATATGCTTCCAAATATGTATATGTTCAGTATATAGCCCCTAGCAGAACATCTTTCATATAAGAAGTTCTCCATATGTATACATGTTTTTTGATATACATTCCCAAATATCTATATTTCCAGAATGAAGCCTGTAGAATATTGTCTTTTATCTAAGAAATTTACTATATTGTGTGTGTGTGTGTGTGTGTGTGTGTGTGTGTATGAGAGAGAGAAAGAGAGAAACAAAATGAGTGCTTAGGATTCTAGGCCCATTTCCTCTAATATTATATGCTCCTCTGTTATATCTCAGTACTTAGTATTTTGTATGTGTTCACCAGAGCAAATCCCACTCATATTAATTTGGTCCCATACCAACTGGTAAAGATTCTCCCAGTAGTCTTGAGTCATGAGTCGAAACAGAGATAAGAAAGCCCAGCTAAAAGTGTCAAAGCTTGTGTATCCGTAGTTGGGATTTCTTCCGGCCTTCACACAGATGTATCCTTCTGGACATTGGCTATAAAAGACAGAAACAGTGGTGAAGTTAGAAAAGAAACTGTATCAATTTCACTTAATCAATCTTGATTTATAGAACTTATCAAAGCCAAAAATGTTATCTGCAGCTAGACCTTCATTTCCTGAACACATTTAGGCTATCTTTACAAAACAGGTAAAATCTCTTAGGAGCATTAGTAGAAAATTTAAGTATAAGAGTCAGATTTATACACATTTAAAAGGCAAGGAAATAGCAGCCACACATGTCTGCTCCAATGCATCATTATTCACTCTTTACAAAGTGGTAAGAATCAATTTAAAAATAAAGTTGGAAAACCATCAAAAGCTTGGAAATCAGTCAGTGAGACACCTCTTTAGCCAGTTCTGTACAAGTATATAAAATAGCCTTGCATTTTAAGAGCATTTAGACTTATAGAAAATCTGAGGCTACCACAGATTTCCTATATACTGACATATTCTCATTAACTAGTCCTCATTCACATTTCCTCAGTTTTCCCTTAGAATCCTCCTTCTATTCCAAATAGTTTTTCCATTGTAACTTCACATTTTCTTCCTTTGGCAGAGTACATTCAAAAACTACTCGGAACTTCTGCGTCGTATATTTGCGTATTATCTCTAAGGTAGTTAACCATCTATATCAGTTCATAATCATGGATGTTTTAACTATGCTTCGAAGAATATTGTAATGATATTTTACTCTCTTGTAAACATTTTCTAATCTTTGGAATTTTTTCGTTTGGCACCTGTATCTGCAGCTTTCGTGCTTTGTTTTTCTTTTTTACTCATTAGCACTTTCCTAGTTTCTAGCACTGTAACACACTTCAGATTAGTCTTTTCTCTTTCCTGTACCAGTTCCAGAATCAGGCATTTCTCTA
The DNA here is from genome assembly GCA_035773235.1 of Eospalax fontanierii. Lineage (NCBI taxonomy): Eukaryota > Metazoa > Chordata > Mammalia > Rodentia > Spalacidae > Eospalax > Eospalax fontanierii. The sequence goes on along the minus strand of CM069530.1, from coordinate 65,979,801 downwards.
AAGAGTCCTGGTCCCTTTAATGGAGAACTGTACCAGAAAGCAAGATCTGGGTGCCAGCTGGTGTTTGTTGCTACTGAGATATCAGCACTTCTGGGCCCCCTCAGCTGACAGAACAAGAAAATACATGTGTGCATTCTCACTTGTGATGCACACACACATACAAACACAAATATTTCTACGTGTAACCATTTGTGTTGATATTAGGCTAAATTTGAAGTACATCTCCTGTCTCCGTTTCTAGTCTGTCTTCAGAAGGATCATTCTAGATGTCTCCCTTTGAGCATTTATAACTTGTCATTCCCAAAGTAAGAAACCAGGTTACTTTGTTTCCTTGGTTTTTCAACACTGCTACACATATATAGGAGCTTCAAGATTACCGATGGATGCCACCATGGGAAACACTCTGCCCATAAGCTACCTTCATCGCCACCTTTCCAAGGGTAAGGTGAGCAGATTCACACTACTTCTTTCATTGAAGGTTTTTTTTTCATACATTTGTAATATCTTTAAATTTTGTAGTCACATTTTAAAATTTTTATCTTGGGATCCTTCTACCTCCCAAAGAACTTTAAAATTTGCATCAATTATTTTTCTCTCTGTGTTCTACAAATTTTAATAAATGCGTGATGTTGTTATCCACTGTAACAGAATCTAAATAGAGTGTTTTTCCACTGAATATAGACAAGGTGCTTCTGGTTAATCCCCTACCTGTGAGCGCTTGCAATCGCGTCTCTTTTTTCCAGACATAGTGTGATTAGATTCCTGTACTGTATGGCCCTTTGAAGCTAGCTTTTTTCTTTCTCACACAGGAACACATTCATTTATCACTTATCACAAAACAATATTTCATTTCATGTGCAGGCAACAGTTTATGTACTTATTTATGCATTTAAAGACATCTTGGTTGCTTCTAGTTTGGACTAACTATCTGCAGAGCTGCCAGAAGAGTTGTAAACAGGTTTCTGTGTAAACCTGTTTTCTAATTAGTTGGCTATCTATCTAGTCGTGTGGTGGTGTGACTATGTTTATTTTGTGAAAACCTGCCCAACTCTCTTCCAAAGTGGTTGCAACTTTTGCATTCCTGCCAACATTGAAGGAGTGGCCTTACCAGTGGCCAGCCACCGACTGTTCACACACACATTTTCTGGGTAGGCAGAATCACTTTTTATTACTTACACATAAAGCTACATATATATATATTTCACCCACTTGCTTTTTGAGAAAGATTTCTAAGTCTTTTAAGAATGTGTTTCTTACCCTGCATCTGAGCCATTTCCACAGAGTAAAGGATCTTTCTGTCCATCCAAAACATAAAAGTGGCCTGTTGATATAAAGAATAACCAATTTGATTTCACTTTAATTCTTCAAGAATACATTAGAGTTGGGGGCCAGTCAGCAGGTAAAGATGCTTACTGAGGAGCCTGACAACCTGTTAAATTTCTGGGGCCTACATGATGGAAGGAAATAACCATCTCCCCAAATTATCCTCTGACTTCTATACATGCACCTTTGCACACAAATTCATACACGCCGCACATTCCCCACACCAAATAAAATTAATAAATGCAATACTTAAAAAAATACATCAGTATATCAATGTCTGATTATTTCTGTTATTTCCTAAAGGTTCCCCAATAAAGCCATCTGACTAAACAGGCCCAACATATACAATCTCAACCACACTCAGCAACATTAAGGCTAAAGGTGGCAATGCGTCTTACTGTCATCTGCAATGTAATCCTTCCAATTGAATGTGCTCATTGTTACATTAACAAATGTCCCATTTGAATCTGTTGTGCCATTGAAGTAGGAAGTGGTGTTGGTTTCAAAAGCAGAACTGCTTGGGGGCCACTGCAAACATTTATTCCTCAGGTTGCCCATGAACAGCTGCAGCCCAATTAGCGCAAACACACTGAGACAGAACACAGTGAGGATCATGACGTCAGACAGTTTCTTCACGGACTGGATCAGAGCCCCCACAATGGTCTTTAAACCTTTGGAGAGAGAACCATGTGTCAGCTGAGAAGTGCAATAAACAATGATTTCTTCTTAGTAGGCACACACATTCTGCAATCCCCCGTGAAAGGCAGACAGCTTGGCTACATTGACTTGAAGCTTTATGGAAAACCCGATAAATTAGATGGAGTGCTGACTTTCTGTGTGAACACAATGCTTGTGGAAGGTTCAGAGTGAATGCACACATATCTAAGAAGTATTGGCTGTGTGATGTTATGTGTTGCCATGAACATGTAGAAAACTAAATTGTGATCATTTTTCCTTATGACTTCTGTGTTTTGTGAA